>LR991091.1:30527625-31800781 GCA_905163515.2 Lymantria monacha | reverse complement strand
TATCAAAATGACTGAAATGACGTATAGAAGGATAATGAGAAAAGGTAAATCTAATTAATTCCTTTAAAATACAAATATAAAAACGAAAACAAGTTATATAAATAAGAGTTAAACATGACGGTGAATGGATAATTTAATCTATTTTCAGCAATGATTGTAGACACTGAAGAATTTCTTATGATGATGGACCGCTTCCATCCTTAGCTGCCGCCTCCTTTAACCTGTTATTATCAGCTACAAGGGCCTGCACTCTTTGTTCGTATTTCGACCTAAGTTCCTGAAATCCAAAACCAACATTTTTTACTTTTTGATCTTCTATTAGAGAAGGAGTTTTGGTGGGAATATGGAAATCATGTCATGTGCTTGTATTATATTAATTTCTTTAGTGTTTTCTAGTGTTATTTTGAATAATTTTGCTGGTATTTTATGGAATATGATACAGTTAAAGTGCTGAAGTGTAGTGAATATGGTATACTATTATACCATATTCACTTACACTACCAGATTTACGTGTATTTTCGTGCTTGCCCAAAATTCCCAAAGGAATAATAATTTGATTATCAGCGCTGATTTCATGACTTTCGTACAGTGAGTATTAAGGCAACGCAATATGAAGAAGTAATAATTAATATATGAAGAAAATTTATACGTAAGACAAGGCAATATGGCTGACTGACTATAGCCTGCCCATAAGGGCGAATAAATTAACAAAAAATAACTAATAAAAGTCACTAAGGCAAACTAAGGCTTTCTAATTTTAACTATTTTCCAAAAGAAAGAATTTGATATCTACAATCGAACAACAATGGTCTTCCTTTAGTATTTCTATTCCATCCATCAGCCCATTGTCCTCTTAGAGATACTTTCCTAAGACTTTCCTAAAAAGCTAAAGATTCACTAAATGATTAAGCACCACCTCTGTTACTACATTATCCCACTTGGGTAAGCCAATATTCAACAATGAAAATTGACAGACTAATTGATGCATCATTTAGAACTAAATTGCCACTTAATTGACATACCTAGTAATAGCTTTCTACAATAAAAATGCCTTGATATTATCTTCTACAAACTATCAACAACACTATCAACAAACCGAGTAGTGACGGAGTAAGAATACAATTCACCATCTTGCCAATAGTTGTCGTGGAAGACATCTAAGGAATACAATATGCAGATAACATCTATGCAAGTGAAGAAAGAATCTAAAAAAAACCTTATACCAACCAATCTAACTAGGGTGATATAGTAGGTCAATTTCTCTCAGATTGTGTATAATAATTGTCTTGTCATACATACGGTTAAATAACGATGATTATGATGAATCTATCAACATATATACAGAATATACACTATTCAACATAGGCCTTCTTTTAAGATAATTTCATAATAGCAACCACTTGGCAAACGGTTTGGCTTTTTTTGTGACACGGACGGTATTCGATCAACACCCAGAAAACAAAATGTATAATATGCCTTCAATCTAAAAACTAATGTTACAATTGCCTGAACAAAGTATACTGACCTTAAATATGGTAAGTTGGGTCTCGTACTCCTTCTTCAAGTCTTCATTAAGACTGGTGCTTGTATGAGCTTTCTTTAATACCAACTCGTACCTTTCTTTCTCTGCTTTGAACCTAGCTTCCATTGCTTGAAGTCGTTCCTGTGACGATTTTCAAATCTAATCTTGATTATTCTTTACAATAATTAATATTACCCGTGTAGTCGTCATCATCCACAATGTCAGTTCATATACATCCCACTGCTGGGCTCGAGCCTCCTCCACCATCAGAGTGAAACTGACCTACTATACCACTTTAATACATACATACATACATATCATCACGCCATATCCTTTGCAGGGTAGGCAGAGAGAACAGAGTGCTAGAAAACTATCCTTGCATACTTCACTGGCATTCTCAACATTCATAATTCTCTTCATACACGTTCGCCGGTTTCGGAGACTCTTGACTGCACCTTCCTTCAGTACGTGACCAATCTGATCTAGGTAGGTTAGTCTTGGTCTCCCCCGGTACCTACATCCTTCCACTTTCGCATTGTATATCTTCTTAACCAGACGTTCGTTCGGCATTCTTTCCACATGTCCGAACCATCGGAGCATTCCCTTTCGCATCTTTACACCAATACTCTCTTTCATACCTACTCGCTCTCTTACGTCGTCGTTACGAATGCGGTCGGTCAGCCTAACTCCACAGATTTTCCGTAGAGATCGCATTTCGACCGCATTAATTTTACTTTCATGCTCTTTTCTGCATACCCAACTCTCGCTTCCATATAGTAATGTTGCTACACGTGCCTTCTGTCTGAGGTGGTGGCTACCGAGAAGTTGCTCCAACGCGCCATTCACTCTATTTCCCGCATTCCACTATCACTTTAATCAACCAGGTAGATACCAACCCTGTAGTTTCATTTCAAGTTTTTCTTTTCTTTCAATGATGTGATCTGCTAGTGACCTTTAATCGTCTTTTACGATCATCCACAAGAAAGAAAATTATTTGTCACCCGTTTCATGACAAGTATACAATGCGTCGCCCATATTTTCAACTCGATCAATTAAACCATCTCGTAAATATACATGAATAATAATAATTGTAACTCAAACAACTGACCTCCATTGCTTTTACTTCAGAGTTCCTAATCTCCAGCAAATCTTTTGTTATTTGGTTAATATCTTTAAGTGACTGCACTTGAGTGGTCAAAGCTTCAATCTGAAGCTCTTGATTCTTCACCATCTTTGTTTTGTCGAAAATCATTCCACGTGCCTTGCTCAGTAACTGAAAATTCAGAAAACAAGAAACATTTTATACTAGACGTGTTTGTGGAAAATATTTAGACTCTCCTATTGATCGTTAATTAATTTCATTTCAAAAAACATAACGCAGTTGATTTTCAAATTAAAACTTCTATATTTTGGGTGATATTGGGCGTCATGTTAGGATTTAAACAATTAACAAACCTCTTCGTGTTGCTGTTTGATGTTTTCAATCATTTCATGATTCTTTCCACTGGGCTTGGATAGGACCGCCTGCAGTTCCGTTTCTAAGTTCTTCACTCTCGCTTTGAGTAGGTCAATCTCCTCCTCACGAACCTGCATTGCATCAAAAGATTAACAGTAAATCATACAAATAACAAAAAGAAAAGTTTGTAAAATTAATAAAATAGGAATATAGCTGTTATACACACATACAAGTAGGTTAAATGTGTATTATATGTGATAAATATAACGATCTTCGGCACTTAATTTCACTCAAATTTGTTTAGCTATTACAGATTAAGATATTCAAACTTTCATTTTCGTGATATTATTACAATTAAATTAGCTCCACGACTACATCGTATTTTTTTTTTCTTTTCTTTCGTGTGAAGGAGCTTTACCTTTAATTCTAATCTGAGACTATCTTCTGACCTCTCACTCTTAATCAATTCCAATTCTTCGATCTTTTTCAGAAGTTCCTGCTCCCTTTGCTGCCAATCTTGCTGAAATCAAATTAAAAACAAAAATACTAATAAACAAAATATATCCTAACGACAATTACTGTATATGTAACTATGCATTAAAATTATCATTATTATCTTAAGGATTCTTAACGAACTAGTAAGCAATGTTAGGCACTCGTAAAAAAATTACGCTCAAAAATTAAGACATAAAAAGATTATCAGAAATACAAAATTTGCTACATTGAGAGGAGTAGCTCCTTGTATACCAAGTATAAATATTCTATTTCATTTCAAATCTCATGAGGAGTTATTGAGTATCAAGCATCACTTTTGTCTATAAGAGTTAAAATTAAAAAGTTTTAAGAGTTATGCGGAAAAGAATCTCAAATATTTTTATGTATTCTAGGCCTTTATTATATTTTAACCAATTTTCATTACAAGATTTTGCCAAAATGAAAAGAAGATTATCATACTTATATCTCGGTAACCAAATGTTCTTTTTTTATAGTGATATATAATTTTCTATCGCCTTAAACAATCTTCTATTATTACTGTAATTTAGATTACAAGATTGTTATTATTTTAAAATAATAATGTACCTCGCTTACGTTGGTTTTAATTTCTGCAGTACTATCAGCCATAACTACATCTTCATTGCTTGTACTAGGGGCCACAACTGTTTCCACGTTGACCTGTTCTGCTGGTTTTACATCTGACACTATTTGTGGTTCATTTTCTATGGTAACTGCTGGCTGACTTTCTGCCATAACTACCGGTTCACTTTCTGCCGTAATTAATGGCTGACTTTCTATCGTAACTTCCGGTTGACTTTCTGATGTAACTATCGTTTTATTTTCTGGTACCACTTCTGTTTGCACATTTGAGTTTTCTGATTTAATTTCATTTTGAACTAGTGCCGCTTCAACCTGAGGTCATTAAAATTATGCACATCAAAAACTATTCGTCCAAATTATGTGAGGCCCACAAAGATGTCCATAGTCCTTGTTCAAATATAGATTTTTCTGATTTTTTTTTTTTTTTTTTTTTTTTTTTATTGTCTACGGTGACAAACGAGCAAACAGCACACCTGATGGTAAGTAATGCTGTTGCACATGGACCCAGCAACACCAGGGGTACAGCCAGGCCGCTGCCTACCGTGAAGGAAGAGCTCTGCACCGAGCCTTGTGGTACACCAGCATTAATGTGCATGGTCTCGGAGCAGGAGCCATCGACGACTACTTTTATGCTCCGACCATCCAAAAAACTGGTGATCCAATTACAGAGTCCCTCGGGGATTCCATATGATGGTAGCTTCGATAGAAGGGCCCTGTGCCAAACCCTGTCGAACGCCTTCGCGATATCTAGGCTGAACGCTAGCGCCTCACCCTTGCCCTCCAAGGCCTCTGCCCAACGGTGTGTGAGGTACACAAGAAGATCACCAGCCGACCGGCCATGACGAAACCCATATTGGCGGTCACTGATCAGCTGATGATCCTCAAGGTACTGCAGAAGCTGATGGTTGATTATTTTCTCCATTATCTTGGAGAGCAAGGATGTAATCGCAATCGGCCTGTAATTCGACGGGTCCGACCGGTCTCCCTTTTTTGGGATCGGGTGGACATGGGCTATCTTCCACGAAGATGGAACCCTACAATTGATTAATTTAGAACTAGTCAATTAAGGTAAACAAAGGTGATACTTTGTAACTATCCCATCGTGGACAAGGCTGTGTTGTGTTACAGGCTGTCTAGTGTGTCTAGTTATGGCATCAGTTTAATGACGAAATAAGGATACAGTGGCCATTATTCCTTGCTGTCTCGTAGATATCGTAAAAATCGATTAAGGAACGTAGACTATTAGTGTTATTTTAAGAGAAAGCAAGTTTGATATGAAACTCTACGCCTCTGTCTGGACAGAGTGGTTATTTCCCTCGTTTCTAGGAGGTTATTTGCCCCACAGTGAGCCTTATATGGATTGAGACGAAAAAAAGATCTTTCTATAATTTAGAAAATAAAATCGCAATAAATAACCTTTAATATCTTAATATACGAAGACGGCTAAGATATCGACTTACAATTCCAAATGGCGCATGTTCAATTCTCACGCAGAATAACACATTGTAAATCGATAAATTGGTAATGAGCCTGGTTTTTAATCCTGTATCCATTATGACTTCTAATGTTTACGCGAGTATTACACATTTGAAATAAAACTACTTTTACGGATTCTATCGCGTTTGTATTTGATTTATAATTTCCCGACGTTTCGAACACTTTACAGTGATCATGGTCACGGGAGGACTGACTTTTTTATTTCAAATCTGTATCCATTAGTTATTATGTTTGTAAAGTCCTCCGCCTCCGCAAAACGAGAACAGAAACATGAATTTGTTTAGTTGCTCGTTACGTATATACCTTATGCCTATGCCTTAACTATTCGACCAATTACTATAGTATTTCTAATAACTTATCAGGGGCCTACTTCACACTAAGAAAAAAATACAAAATTTTGCAAAACACATGTGCGATGTGCGTAGATGCAGTAATACCTAATTTAGAATATAATTAAAACACTAACTGGTTTATTTTCTTGATTAGCGACAGGCATTGGACATACAGCCAGCACTGGTTCTGGTAATTGCGGTGCACCCTCACCACCTCCCGATGCCTGACATTCAGGTTTCACTTGATCAGCCTGTAACACAAAAAAAACGTATATAATACTAGATGCATGCATATCGAGGTACTGTGTGGTGGCAATTATGAATGCTAAGAACCTCTACATTGCTCGTGGATATCGTAAAAAATAACATAAGTTTTATATGGGGCTAATGCCAACAATTACATTCTCAAAGTGGGTTAACGTTAAGAAGGCTGCCGATTAAAAGACTATTTTGCAAAATTTACAGTAGAAGACAAATACATATTGCGTCGACCCCAAGTAATTGAGATCTGGATGTTGATGATATATAGCGCAATTCCTTTCTACTTTCGTAAAAAACAAGTCAGCAGTCCATCTAATAGTAAATATTAATCACCGCTTATATACCTCTGCAATAGTAGAGGTAATGTCAGGTGTCTACCTACCGCAAACGTTTGGGCTTCTGGCTCCCTCAAACGCAAATTACTGCTTCTTAGGCATGTAAAAAAAAGCTATGTGGTAGCGGCTACGAATACTACCAACCATTAATTTCCTCGTGGATGTCGTAAAAGACGACTAAGAGCCTCATAACGACCTGGGCTTACTCTACCTGATGTCGTTTGGTCAACAATTACATTCCCAAGAAGGGTTGACGTCTGGCAGGCGGCCGATTATAAAACTATTGCCAATAACTTTTACAATATGTGCTATGAAAGAAGAGTGCATATTCTAGTGACCGCAAGTAATTGGGATAAGAGTAAGAGAATGATGAGGCGTCTAAAAAAAGCAGACGTGCAAATATACTCATTATTCGCCAGGTTTTAGTCTCACATATCAGTAAATTAATCCATTCAAAAAAACCGGGCATCATCTCATTATTACTGCTGGGCTTTATTTTTCTTAGCAGGGTATTCCCTCCCCATCACTCTTGCGCCAGTCACTGGTACTAGTAATTCTTGACGTCCGCGTCCGTAGCCAGCCCGGTAGGTTACCTTTTCGGGTATCATCCTCCGTCGACGCCCCAGCTTACTGCCGAGACGTCGTCCTCACATGGTCAGACTCTCTGCGAGTGACGGACTATTATCCAGGCCAGTCACCCGATCACTGCTGGGCTTGAGCTTCTTTCACAATCGCAGGAAAAAATTACCTAATATACCATCTGAAGAGCATGTTGTTAAGTTAGTTACCTAACAGTTACCTATTTCTAATCTATAATAATCTGTGCGATGCAAAAATGATTACTTTTAGTTTACCTTTAATTTTTGCTCGGTAATTATATGAAAAGAATTAATCTTTTCAAAGATCCCCTTTGCACAAAGATTGTTATTTAAAAATAAACATAAAACTTAGAATAGCACATACATAGAAACCACGCACAAAATGTGTGCCACTAAATTGATGATGAAAATGTCACCCTTATTTTTTTTTTTTTTTGGGGTGGGTTATGGTCGGCGCACTCCTCGCATCACTCCATCTGGGGCGACAGAGGGGCGTAAGCACGCACACCCGTAACCCACCCGTGACGTCGCCTTCGTCGTTGGGCCGACCACTGGAGCCGAGTGACTTGACGTCAGTGGTCGGCCCGACGGAATACCCCTGAGGAGTACCCTCTCCTCGACCGACTTCCCCCCCCTCGGGTAGGATGTCGGTCTTTCCTCACGCGGTCGGCCTCTCGGCGGGTGACGGACTAATTCCCCGATCCAGTCACCCGCGGCCTCGGCTAGGGCGGCATCGGGCGCAGGTAATCGCACCTGCGCCGCCCCAGTCGCCGGCGGCGGCTCGCGTCGTCGAGGAGACGCTCCTCGCGCACGCGCTCCGCCGCCTCCTTCTGCGAGACTACTGCCTCGCAGAAGGTTGCGACCGCGTCCCAGTTCCTGACGCTGTCGAGCATCGCCCTGGTGATGGTCGGCAGCGTCAGGTCAGCACCGATGATTGTGACGAGTTCACGACACTGCTCTGCCCAAGCGGCATAAACCTCGAGCGTATGCTGCGCCGTGTCCTCGTCGCAATCGCAGTGGTGGCAGGACGGTGTACTCTCCCTCCTGACGGCCGTGTGCAGGTATTTGGCGAAGCATCCATGCCCCATCAAAACCTGCACCAGTAGGAAGGAAAGCGCCCCGTGCTGCCGTTTTAGCCACTGCATCAGCACCGGCCGGAAGGCCTCCACGGTCCACACACCGAACCGAGGCCTCTCCAGCCGGACTGTCCAACGAGCAATGACGTCTCGGCGGGCGTCGACGCGCCAGGCGGTGTGCTCCCTCAACGAGACCACACCGCCCTCCGTTCGCACCTCCAACATCCGCCGATACAAACCGGCGAGCATTTCCGCTTCCAGGTCCCATGGAGTGGTCCCGGCCAACACACACGCTGCCTCCGTCGACACCGTGCGGTACCCGCGTATGGCCCTGACCGCCATGGCCCTCTGTGGTCGCCACAGAAGAGCCCTGAGTCGGACAGTCAGGGACCCCACCCACCGGTGCGCCGTACAGGGCCATCGACCAGATGACCCCTGCGTACAGCTGTCGGCACGTAGCGCTCGGTCCGCCCACATTCGGCATAAGCCATGATAGGGCGGACGCCGCGCCGACGAGCCGTGGAGCGAGTCTGCGGAAATGCTCCCGGAACCACCATCGCCCGTCGAGCACTAAACGAAAATGTCACGCTACGCCGGCCCGTTCCGTAGTGTGCAAGGTCATTGTGTTCTATTTTATCGTAATGTGCACTAACAGGATTTTTGGCCTCATTTTTTTAAACACTTATAAGTACCGAGCTATCCTTCTATGTGTTTCTATTCTAAGAAAAAATATATCGGAAGCACAAACGTAAAATGAATATAAAAATGATTTATTTTTTACATTGGGTTTTTATATTCATTCACGATACAATCTAAATTGACGAAAAGAGTTCAAGAAAAGGCTTTTGAATCGAACATCTGCACAATAGGCCGGTGATAACGAAGGCACGTAACTAAGTACCTAAACAAGCGCCAGCTTCCGATCGTCTAAAAGCGTCCCAAAAGAAATCTTTAACACGTACTTATTAAAGCTACCGAACCTTAAGATGAATGCTAATTTATGTTTTGAATATAATCGTGGAAGTTTGGTCACATATTTACTTATTTTAAAAATGGAGGAAAGAAAGGAATACCGTACACTTTCCCACGATTAATCAATATACTGCACACCTCAAGAAAGGAAGGAATACGGGACAGGATCAAAAAGGAATAGGACACAAGTAAAACTTACTCCTGTGATGAGCATCTCCAGACCATCAACATGCAATTTTCCGCAGAAATGTTTCCGCAAAAATTTCCGAATAATCATTCGACACGTGTTTCGCCTCTGAACGACGCATCTTCAGGACAGTTCAGCTTCAAATGCGCATGATGAAGTTCTGTAGGTGCTCTTCACAGGAGTAAGTTTTACTTGTATCCTATTCCACCCTGATCCTGTCCCGTATTCCTTCCTTTCTTGAGATGTGCGGTATATTGATTAACCGTGGGGAAGTTGGAGTATTCCTTCCTTTCCTCCATTTTTAAAATAATAATGAATTTCCGCCATGTGTCGCCTGGTTCAATCAATTACATATTTGCTCTTATTTATTTATATATTCGCATAAACAATAATATATTTGTTACTATAAAGTAACACATATAAAAGTGTAATTGTAAATATTACAGAAAAAATAAGACTACACTAGGACTTTTGACGGAAATCTGAAAACGTCATGTGGTGGTCTTGTATTATATTCAGTATCTTAGTCTTTTAACGGGTTATATTAAATAATTTTTAGAGGGGCATAGTCCAGAGCGTGCTCGTTCGCGTCCCCTGCCAGATATGCGTACCGCAATGCGGGTTAGGGCGTCCCCCGGAGGCGATGCGTACCGACCCGCCTCCGTCGGTACGAACATATTCATGGTTGTAGCATATGCTCCCGTAGGATCCTCGGTGGCATCAGACCTAGAGAAGTTTTGGGACAATGTTAGGGAAGTTCTGGATATGGCAGAAACCAGTGAACGCGTGATTGTATGCGGAGATTTGAACGGATGGCTGGGGACCAAGCGTCCCGACTGTGAGGACGTACTTGGTCCATTTGGTGATAAGAGAGTGAACGACGCAGGTAGGCTCATAGCGGATGTATGCATGGAGAGAAACCTTATTGTGTCAAACACATTTTGCCAACATAAGGACATCCATATGTATACATGGAGAAGGAATGAACAGAAAAGCATAATAGATTTAATTTTGGTAGACAGTCGCCTCCGAAGCAAAATATTAGACGCAAGAGCCTACAGGGGCCCCACAGTCGATACGGACCACTATCTCGTTATTGCGAGATTTAGTGGTCTGTTCAGAAAGCGGAGGCACTGGCGAGAGCGTGTCCACTTCGGAGGGCTTGAAAGAATAAAGGTTGAAAGGTTGCAAGAAGAGTGTGTAAGAGAAAAGTATGCAGAGGGTGTCCGAGAACGGCTGACGATGGCAAGCCAGCCGCAATCGGACATTGAAGAATACTGGAGAGTATTAAAAGAGAGTATGGTAGATACATCGAAAGAAGTATGTGGAAGTTCAAAGAAGCATAGAAAAACAAATGGTGATACATGGTGGGATGCGGAAGTGGCAGCTTCCGTAGAGCAAAAGAAGAAAGCGTGGCTGGACTATGTCTCTTCTTTGAATCTGAATGACAGTATGACTGAACAGAAGAAAGAAATATATCGGCAATGTAAGAATGACACCAAGGCCTTAGTGAAAGAGAAACGTGATAGAGCAAGTATGAGTGCAGAAGATAGGCTGACTAAAAACTTCGAGGGTAACACCAAACTCTTTTGGAGGGAGGTGAAGAAGTCTCGGGGTGGTTGGTCAGCCTTCAGAATGAATAAAATAAGGTCTAAAGGTGGAGACATTCTTACACAAACACAAGACGTGTTAAGCCGATGGAGTGAATATTTTGGCGATATGTATGCGGATGCTACGGTCGGCGCCGGTGTTGCATGTGGTCTAGTAGATCAACATTCGGCGACGGCGTCCTCCGATGACATCAGTATGGATGAAGTTGAATGGGCGATAAGAAGTTTGAAAAATGGTAAGGCAGCGGGCATTGATATGGTGTCTGCCGAGATGATCAAGCTTGGTGGCTCCTGTGTCCGGGAGGCGTTCCTGTTGCTCCTCAATTTATGTTGGAGCTCGGGAATGGTTCCCGGGGGCTGGAATAGCGCAGTCATCGTGCCTTTGTTTAAAACAAGGGTTCACGTTATGACTGCGCAAATTACAGAGCCATAAGCTTGACCAGTTGGGCAGCAAAAGTGTATGGTAAAATTATTGAAAGGAGAATGAGGATGGTGTCCGATGGTATACTGTGTGAGACACAAGGAGGTTTCAGGAGTGGAAGGGGATGCATGGATCAAGTGTTCTCTCTGCGCAACATTGTGGAGAAGCATCTGGCTCTAGGGCAGAGGGTTTTCTGCAGTTTTGTGGATCTGGAGAGAGCATTTGACACGGTTGTACGAAAGGAACTTTGGGACATTTTACCGGAGTATGGTATTAGCGGTAAACTGCTACAGGCTGTGCAGTCCAGTTACATGTGCTGTAGAGCCTGTGTGCGGCTGGATGATGGAATGTCACCTTGGTTTGACGTCAATATCGGCGTTAAGCAGGGGTGCGTTCTGTCAGCCAGGCTGTTTATCATATATCTGGATAAATGTCTCCAAAAGTTGAACGATATGAATGTGGGAGTCCAGATGGGCGACTGCGTCACTGCTCTGCTTTATGCAGATGATGCAGTCCTGCTGGCACAGTCAGCGACTGACCTGCAGACCCTAGTCGACACAATGACAGAAGATTGTAAGAAAAGGGGTCTACGCGTGAATGTGAGCAAAACCAAAATAATGGTCTTTGAAAGAGATGAAGCCAGAACAGATGTAAGAGTAACAATAGGTAATGATGTACTGGAGCAAGTGGATGAATTTGTATATTTTGGATGTGGATTTAGCCGAGATGGAAGGTACACCACTGATATAGAGCGAAGAGTGAATGCGGGAAATAGAGTGAACGGAGCGTTGGGGCAACTTCTCAGCAGCCACCACTTCAGCCAGAAGGCACGTGTAGCAATACATAACGCAGTGCTTGTCCCAACATTACTGTATGGAATAGCGATGCGAAAAATGGCTCACTGAAAAGAAAAGAGAGATATAGCTCTTTTGATCAAAAGAACTATATCACTCTTTTAGCTCTTTAGCTCTTTTAGCTCACTTAGTTCATATATATCCTGAGTTCATTTAGCTCATCAAGTGAGCTAGCTCTTATTGAGTTAGCTCATTTCATTTCAACTCGTTCACGGCTCTAACTCTTTTGAATAGTTCAAAATCTGAACTACGCGATCATGAAGCGATAACCTTGATGTCCATGGGCATGTAAATTTTGAATGGTGATCGCAGGATGAGATATAAAATATATTTATATGTACGGAGTACGGCCGCAGTGATCGTGTTTAGTTTTACCGTCCACAGCTCAATCGGCTCGCAATACATATCGGAACCTGCTCAATACTTTTTCTGTTCGGCGGTGGTCGGCATAGATCGGGAGCTTTCGGTCGTCGACTGCTCGCACGACAGTGGAGTCAAGAGTCTCCGAAACCGGCGAGCGTGTATGAAGAGAATTATGAATGTTGAGGAAGCGAGTGAAGTATGCAGAGATAGAGTTCTCTGGCACTCTGTTCTCTCTGCCTACCCTGCAAGGGATATGGCGTGATGATATGTATGTATGTATGTATGTATTTTGATGACATTTTGTATAATGTGATGCGACGGAACTGCTGGGATGTATGTATGAATATGATATAAAAGTGCTTTACAACGTTTTCAACAAAACCTTTTACCAACAAGTCTGATCAGTATGGTGTCTCGCCCTCCTATTATGGAGCAGGCCCAAGCCCAACAGGGTATATGAGCTGAGAGGGAAAAATCATATTTTACGATCCCCACGTTTATGGTAGTGAGTGCTGAGTTATAATCTTACTCCGTCCCCACACGCGATTTGAACCAGTTAGTAGAATACGACAATATAAAAAAACCACGCTATTACAAACCTACTTTCAAAATCTGTCTTTCTTCATTAAGCATAAATCTTTGTGACAATATTAATCTTAATTTTATAAACTGGAATAAGAGACTTTTGGACGTGAATTTACACACATTTTAAATTAAGGAGTACGTCAAATTGGATAAGTCAACAGGAATTTGGCAAACGTGTCGAGGGAACACAATAATAAGTAATTGTTTAAGGCAATTTTGAAGCCCTCGCTAGAATGTGGATTGGTAATCTAATTACATCACACACACACACAAGGAGTTTACAGTATAATAAAATATCAAATACCTACTTTGCTTAGATTTTTATAAAGTAATCTAATGATCACTTGTGGGATCAAAAATAATTAAATTTCTCTTTTGACATTGTAATAATACCACAATTTCACTAGAATATCTCACTATATCTTTAAACGAGCAATTCTTGTATATAATATATATATATATATATATATATATATATATATATATATATATATATATATATATATATATATATATATATATATATATATATATATTATTATATATATATATATGTAATCTGAATCTCGGAAACAATTTTCTTGAATTTTAGCATACAAGGAGTTCCGGGGGCCATTAATCGATCTAGCTAGGTTTCATTTATAGAAAATATTGTTTTGTCAGTATTTTTCGGCAACAAAAAATATAATTTTTCGTTGTATTAAAACTATTAGAATATGAAGGTTTTCAAATTTTGAAGCGGTCATTAAGAATTGACATTTAGCTCAGTTGGAAAATCGAGCTCGGTTCGGATCTTTACTTTCTCTTATTTACTTTTTGGCCTTTTTTTATATTATTTTATTAATTATTATCATTTGCCCGCATCTTTGTCTGCGTACAAGTCGAAAATGGTTCTAATAGGATTTTTGTTTGTTTTTTACGTTATTAATTTTATTGTAATTTATAAATTATTATGTGTAAATGTTTGTATTACCTATACAATACTTATATAGTATAATAATCTTATACATGTGGTGACATAGTAAAAATACAATTCATCACCCCTATCTTACCCGTGGGTGATCGTAAGAGATGACTAAGAGATATAAAATGCATATAACATCTATGCAAGAGAAGGAAAACTCGAAACAAAACCCTATACCAACACGTCTAACCAGCGCGGTATAGTAGGTTAACTTCCCTCCCATTATGGAGGAGACCCGAGCCCAACAGTGAGACGTATATGGGCTATGATGATGATGATGATTATGCTAACAATCTTTATTATAGTGTAGGGAAGGTTTAATAAACATGAAAATAACATGAAATTTTGTTATATATTATGGACACGAGGCTTTTTTCTTAGCAGGCTATGTTTTGAACACACCGAGCGCGTTTCGACCGAAGCGACGGAAGAGTAGTGTGTCTATCGTGGTCTAACTAATCGTATAGTCTATCGAAATTAGGCCGACCACTGGTACCACTTCTTTGATATCCACCCGCGATGTAGTATCGCCTGTAACCTATTACAGTATTTCTTTGTAAACAATATCTTTTGTTTTTCTTTCGGATACTAGAATTACCAGGCTACTCTGTAGGCTTACTCTGAAGCATGTCACATACAATTGCCCATGGAAGAAGCAGCTTTCTCTCCAGTCTATACCCGCTACCTTAACAGTTTGACCTCGAGCTTTGTCTATGGTCATTGCGAAGCAGACTTTGATGGCAAACTGCACTCTCTGAAATTCGAAGTAGTAATTTGATGCTATTTGAAGAATCTTAGGAATAAATACAGACTCTGCTCGAGAACCACCGGTCAGTATAGTTCACCCAATTACATTGCAATGCAATGTTTATTCTTGCAAACTGATGGCATTGTATAATTTTGGCGCGCCAGCTTTTAATTTTAAGATGTGAGTTGGGAGACCGGGAGCTTGCAGAGTATTCAGGAACTCAACCGGTTGTTGGACTCGGAGTTTATCATTTATTCGAAGTATTTATTATAATATTCGATCCCTTCGAAGGATTTAAAGTATTTGCAAGTAATTGGTATAAAGAAATCGAAACGACCGTAGTAGCGCACAAAAGTAGGTCATGGCGTCTTGCGACCAATCTGATCAGCATTAACATCCTGTTTCCCTATCGTATCTTACTGATTGTTCCTAATATAACTCAGCTTTTCCGACTCGATTTTTACAAATATGTTGATTAAACGCTGGCTAAATAGCGAACCAAAATATAGCAAATGACTATCTCTCTCTCCTAATCATTATGCGGTAAAATACCCTCTCCAGAGTAAAATAAAAATGGCTAATACAGATGTATTAGCCGTTTTTATTTTACTCTGGATAAGATACATCGTACATAAGATTATGAGCGATGGATTTCAGTTATTCGATGCAAAGTGTTATCATGGCTCTCAATTACATAAATCGGCTTAAAAAAATGTTGTCCAAGAATTTAAAATTTCAAACTCAACATGCCTATGACGCCGTGACCTAAAAGTGTATGACCTCTTTTTGTAACTTTCAAATGCCGCATTAATACAGTATTGTGACTTTCAAAACACTCTAATTTTAAAGAGTATTTCCATTGTACCAAGTTTTATATGAGTTCAACCTTTTCATGGTTCCGTACCCAAAGCTTAAAACGGGACCTTATAACTAAAAATTCGCTGTTCGTCCGTCCGTCCATCTGTCTATCACCAGGATGTATCTCATGAACCATTATAGTTAAACAGTCAGACAGAAATGTTCACAGATGATGTATTTCTGTTGCCGCTAAGCCGACAAATACTAAAAAACAAAATAAAATAAATATTTAAGGGGTGCTCCCATACAAAAAACGCGACTCTGGTTCCTTTTTGCTCGATATATTTTTTTAGTTTCTATTTTTACTTTTTGCCTTTTAATTTTTACTTTTTGCCTTGCTTTTTAATTTATTTTTCATTATTTTTTTTTATATTTAAATATATCTTCCAAAACACACTAACAAGAAAAACCGAGCAAGGCTCGGTTATCCAGATATTATTATTTAATTGCATTTAATAAAATTTAACTGTCTGTTTGTAATTCTAAATTAACAGCTTTTCAGTAAATGCATATGAAATTATATACGGTATACTTACATAAAAAAGAAACTATTTTATTTTTTTATTTGTCTGTCTGTCTGTTTCATCCGGCTAATCTCTGAAACAGCTGGATCGATTTTAACGGGACATTCACTGGCAGGTAGCTGATTTTATAAGGAGTAACAGTCTATTTTTATTTTAGAAATAAAGTAGAGTACCGTAAAAACAAAATTAAAACCATTGAGAGACGCAGAAGGCGCGATTGAAGCCTGGGGAATGACAGAAGCTACCTTTTCCTCAACAAACCACGCGGGCAAGGCCGCTGGCGAAAGCTAGTAAATAATAAATACTATCCATAATACATGCTGATGACCTACATAATTCACCACTGACTTCCCAACATCTAGCCCGTGGATGTCATAAAAACGATAGAGAAAATTACTGAAATTTAACATTTAATATGCTTAATTATTTATAAAAACCCGATTACGAAGCGAAAAATGATGTAATGTTAAGTTTGTGTGATCGTTTAATACAATTCTAACTGCAAAGTTTGAAGTATTAAGCCTATAACAATGTGTAAACATTGTCGGGTTGATGGCATACGTCTCCTTAAAGACGTACATATAATACGAAGCAAGATTTGAACGTCCTACAATAGTTCACGGTGGTGTAAGTGGCAGCACGATTGGGACGGATTTCCAATAGGTTTGGGTTTGAATCCTACTTGTGACATCATTTTTCGCTTCGTAATCGGGTTTTTATAAACGATAGAGAAATATATGCATATAATATCTAAACAAGAGAAAAATATCTATACCAATACAACCAGCGTGGTAGAGTAGGTCAACTGCCTTCCTATTATAGAGGAGACTCAAAGCGCGACATATTGTGAAATAATCATACTTCTCCTGCTCTTATCCCAATTACTTGGGGTCGACACAGTATGTACACCTCTTTGTACATATTGCAAAAGTTATTGGCTATAATTTCATGACCAGCCATCTGCCTGACGTCAACACTCCTTAGGAATGTAATGGTTAACGAAACAGCATTAGGTGGAGTTGGCCCATGTCGATATAATGCACTTAGTCATATTTTATGTCATAAGAGCAAAGGGGTGGTAGTAATCAGAGCCGCTATCACATAGCATGTATTGTGAAATAATACATTAACCAATTGTTATCAAGTTTTAAGGAATACGGACTAAGAAATATATTTTCAAATATTACATTTACTAATGTAACCGATATTACATTAAATGAGACAAATAACACTCGAACCCGGAAGAATTATATGTGGGTTTCACAAAGAATTTTCCATCGTGAAGATCCATGACATTCATGATACATATGGCATGAGGGAGTCGAAGCTTCGATCACGTCGTCACGTATCCAGTTTTTCTTTTAGTTAGTACTTTGTTTTTTTTTCTTTAATCTCGGTCACGGCACTACTCAGACTTTCTTCTATTATAATCATTCATTCTTTTATCCATTCTCGTCATATTAATCATTCATCTTAACATTCGCTCTTAACATCTTAACATTATCCGTATGGTGACGGAGTAAGAATATAATTCACCACCTTCTATCTTACCCGTGTAGCCCAGTCAAATTAGAATTTTAAATTACATTAATTCCGCACAGCAATTTCTTTTTTGCAATCGTTATCAATAAAAAAAGCATTCTTCTGAAAATGTCACTGTATTTTGTTTATTTTCAACTTTAGAGAAAATATGACTTGAAACAAAGCTATAGAGAATTAAATTCTCTGTAATTTTGATAACTATATTTTTTTTCGTAGAAACAATATTTAAGGTCCTACGCCCAATCCAAAACTGAGCAGAGCGTCCGTGGCTGCGTACTAGAAATACTCTTTTCCGCACCACCGCTGGAAGACAAAAGAGAAAAGAGACGAAAGTTGTAGAAAATCAAATTCTCTACAATTTTGATGAATATAGTTTTGTCTAAGATCGATATTTTTCGAGTTATTAACAAAAAAGGCATTCTTCTGAAAATGTCACTGTATTTTATTTATTTTTAACTTTAAAGCAAATATGGTCATAAAAAAGTTGTCGAGAATTTAATTCTCTGTAATTTTAATATTTTCGGAAAAACCTAGCGGTTCAACAGCAATACAATTTATGATTCTTCAGAGGCTTTACAGCCACGGGATTTGCAAGTAAACGCTCCACAATAGTATAATTGCTGCTGTTGCTCCTGCTTAGCCCGAAAATTACCTGCGTACATACATTTTAATAATGTATAGCTTGAAGAAACGCAGTTATATTTAAAAAAACGACAAAAAGAAAAATAAAAAAAATTACGCCCGGATATTCCCGGAAACTACGTGGATTAGGCCTCTTGGGGATACCACTTAAAAAAAACGCGCCTGGAACTCTACCCCAGCGGTAGTTTGGAAAAGAGTATTTCTAGTACGCAGCCACGGACGCTCTGCTCTGTTTTGGAAGGTCCTACACCTTAAATATTATTTCTACGAAAAAAAATATAGTTATCAAAATTACAGAAAATTTAATTCTCTATAACTTTGTTTCAGACCATATTTTCTCTAAAGTTGAAAATAAACAATATACAACGACATTTTCAGAAGAATGTTTTTTTTATTGATAACTCAAAAAATATCGATCCTACAAAAAAAATATGAAATCAAAATTGTAGAGAATGAATTGCCTACAACTTTTGTCTTTTGCATTTTCACCTAAAGTTAAAAATGACCGAGTTATTTGATTTTTAACCCTTTTTTGGAAAAACCAAACTGGCGGCTAACGTACACCCCCTAGGCGGTCGAAAATCGAGATTTAAACTGTCAGAGGGAGCCCCTAACGATTGCAAGAAAAAATTGCTGTGCGGAATTAATGTAATTTCACATTGAATTTCGGTCTAATTTGACTGGGCTAGTGGGTGATCGTATGAGACGACTAAGGGATATCAAATGCATATAACATCTATGCAAGAGAAGGAAAACTCGAAACAAAACCTTATACCAACACGTCTGACCCGCGCGGTATGGTAGGTTTTCTTCCCTCCCATTACGGAGGAGGCCCGAGCCCAACAGTGGGACATATATGGGCTTTGATGATGATGAGGATGAACATTTGCAACTCTGCTATAAGAAGTCTTCTCTTATCCGTTGGTTTTATAGAACAATACGACGATCCATACCTAAAATCACACTTTCTTATAATTTTTGCCTAATTTTTAAGTCAATTAATATACATACCGCATTAATTCTCTGCTTTGCAAAACATACAATTAATTGAACGGTTATCTTCATATGGAATCCAGCGCTCACTTCAGTATTCTAAATGTATTCGTATTTATAATTATATATCTATAAATACTTAGAACGTAATTGTATACAATAATTGACACCATTTGTCAGCATTTTTCTGATTTTTTTTTTTGCTTTATTTTAAAACAAAATTATTACTTTTATAATAGACCGGCGTAATACCAACTTAATTAATTAGATTACTAAGGTTTGCACATAGTTTGTTCTAACAAACCATGACAAAGCAATGTTTTCATTTTCTTGCACACATACTAAACGCCTTAAATCTTATAAGATTTACCTTCCTGATATAATCAGTTGCTTCATTGCCGTAAAGTCTTGTCCAAACAGATCTCATATTCTTAATAAATAATAATTTAAACCAAAACTATACGCAGCACATATTCACAAGCATGACGTTAAATAAAATTGTTGTGAAAGAAATATCAAAAAACTAATCTGACAAGTTGTATTTTTATAAAGAAAGAGTTTTACTTACCATTTATTTTGCTTTTGGTTATAAAATAAATTACACTAACAAAATTTTAAAATACAAAGAACGTGTTTAAAAGACAGGCGACCGGAACATGCGCCGCGTTCAAAACTTGAACGTCTATTTTTGGGGAGCGCATACACGACGTTTAAAAATAGAATATCATGAGCGTCTTGAAATTCGTAAAACTTTCCCGCGCGTTTTGATTGCAGATAGGTAATACTCATGAATAATAAAATTTTGTGTACATTTGTAAAATAAAATATATAGCGTGGTGCGCCATTCTACCAGATTACGGTGACAGCTAGGAAAATGTACATAAGTGATCATTGCTCTTATGTAAATATTTCATTATTCTTAAGAAAGAAAATGGTTCGCGCGCTCTCGCAACGCTGAATGATGATACAGGCGCACTCTCTGTTATTTAGCATTTATATTAAAAATATGGATCAAGAGAAATTGGCAATCACGTCTTTATAAACAACGCACTGTTACTGTAATTTTGTTAAAATAAAAGTAATTCCGGCAATAATTTGGCTTATTTTGTTATCCTATTTGTCTCTACATGATCTACATCATTTACTTTTATTGTCATATCAAAATCAAAAATAATTTATTTGTCAGAATATTGTCATATTGGTTACTATTATCTTATATAAAGTTTCAAATATTCTGTTTCCGGTGTACAAATGTTTAGTAGATTTTATAAATCTTGGGAACACAATCAAATAAAACAAACATAATAATAATTAGAAATACAATGTCATGGGTTGGGATAATATAGACATCTATTGATATGTCAAAGTAATCTTATCTTATCTTCTTAATATGTATAAATTACGCGTCACGTTGTTTATTCACGATAGACTCATAAAGTACTTGACCGATTTTAATAAAATTTGCACAACATGAAAGTTGAATCAAACTACACAGTTTGATTCAACTTAAAAGATAGGATAGCTTCCATCTCAAATTATAGTCGCAATATTATTTTATTGCAAACTATTTGTCTATTATTTGACAGTCACAATTATCTGTTATCTCCAAACGATTCTGACAATCGTTTGGAGATAACAGATAATTGTGTTTGTGACTGAGAATGGAGATGATAATGGCGGTATCTGTTGACTGGATTGAGTATGTGTTTAATAGATGGCGCTATGTTAAACGTACAAACGTTTCATATAAGCTACAATTTATTAGCATAACGCGCTTTGCTGTGGCTAAGGTAGCCTCACTAACACGTGGTGGTTAGTGAGGCTACCTAAGCCACAGCAAAGCATGGCCGGGTCTGCTAGTAAAATATAAAACATTTTTAAATTACATTATTAAAGTTTGTCATCCATAAACTCGCGGGTTCGAATCCCGTTTGTGATATCATTTTTCGCTTCGTAATCAGGTTTTATAAATAATTAAGAATATTAAATGCTAAATTTCAGTAATTTGAATAACAAGGTTGTGTCATCGTTTAATACAATTCTAACTGCAAAGTTTGAAGTATTAAGCCTACAACAATGTGTAAAATGTTTACACATTGTTGTAGTCGGGTAGATGGCGCATGTCACCTTAAGACGTAAATATGATACGAAGCGAAATTTGCATGTCCTACAATAGTTCACGGTGGTGTAGTAGCAGCACGATTGGGCCGGAATCCCAATAGGCGCGGGTTCAAATCCCGCTTGTGACATCATCTTCACTTTGTAATCGGGTTTTATAAATAATTAAGCATATTAAATGCTTAATTTCAATAATTTGAATCCATAAACTCGTTAATTGATTAATAACATTTATTCATTAAGATATTAAAAATTTTACATTTAAATTTGCTTAAACTTCTTCTTTAAAAGACTGGCAGTTTATTATATATGTGTATTTTTTTTTGGGGTGGGCTACGGTTGGCGCACTCCTCGCACCACTCCGTCCGGGGCGATAGAAGGGTGTAAGCACGCACACCCATAACCCACCCGCGAACCTCGCCTTCGCCGTTGGACCGGCCACCGGAGCAGCATGAACTTGTCGTCAGTGGCCGGCCCGACGGAATACCTCCTGAGGGGTACCCTCTCCTTGAGCGACGTGCCCCCCAAAGGGGAGGAAGGCGGCACCGATGATTGCGACGAGTTCACGGCGCTGCTCTGCCCAGGCGGCACAAGCCTCGAGCGTATGCTGCGCCGTATCCTCGTCGCAATCGCAGTGGTGGCAGAACAGTGTACTCTCCCTCCTGACAACCGTGTGCAGGTACTTGGCGAAGCAACCATGCCCCGTCAAAACCTGTATATGTGTATTGCCATACAGTAAACATTCGCACTAAACAATTTAACTCGTTATTTAGGGACATACAACTTATTTTTATGGCTACTGTGTCTACATACGATGTCGTTGCGCAATTGAAAGTGTTTGTTATGTTTATAAACAAAGAGGCACATTTCAAATACCTATATATAAACTTTTTTTTTAAAATGACTTACAACTATCCCAGTAACCAGCACTACAGATCGTTCTAATACATTTCTTTTGTACTCTAAATATTCCTAATGAGTCAACAGAGTTATCCCATATGATCAGGCTATATTGCAACAGTGAGGCGACATAATCATATGACGCAATCAGCGACGATTTTAATATAGCAACATGTCTTAATCGGCTTAAGACATAAACATATAGATCTAATTTAAAGCAGAGTTTCACGATATGTTTATTTTTCCAATTACAATGTTTGTCAATTATTAAACCTAAGAAAGTAGAAGTTTCCGCTATCTGATATTAAATGTGCTGATGGCTGTTGTATGTCTAGCTATGCTAGTCTTATTGATATTGAGATTATTACGTTTAAAACCAGTCAATAGCAAAATTCAAAGCATTATTAATGTTAATTTCAAATTTATTCATGTCATGTCCCTCGATCAACAGAGTAGTATCGTCAGCATGCAAAAAGCATTTATGTACGGTAATATCAGGGAGATCATTCATCATCATCATCACAGCCTATAAATGTCCCACTGTTGGGCTCGGGCCTCCTCCGTAATGGGAGGGAAATTAACCTACTATACCACGCTGGTCAGACGTGTTGGTGTAAGGTTTTGTTTCGCGTTTTCCTTCTCTCGCATAGATGTTATATTCGTTTTATATCCCTTAGTAGTCTCGTACGATCACCCACAGGTAAGATATGGGGTGGTGAATAGTATTCTTACTCCGTCACCACACGGATAGAGGAGATCATTAATATATAATAAAAAGAGAAGAGGACCTAGAATACTTCCCTGTGGTACTCCACGTTTATTGACCCTGAATGTAGAACTGTGCAATAGTTTGTTATGTCCTGCATATGTTGGGATTTCTACACATTATAACCTATCATTTAAGTACCTCGCCAGCCATTCCCAAGCTTTATCCCTGGGCCGTACTTTTCTAATTTAACTAAAAGAATATTGCGCTACACAAAATCGAAGGCTTTTGACATTTTAGAAAAATCGTCACTATTGGATTTTTTTATTAAGACATTCAGTTATAGTCTTCATGAGTGAGAAGCAGACTAAAATTTTTAGACATATTCTTCCTAAAATCAAATTGCTCTGATTGAAGTATGTTATGCTTTGACAAAAAATGCATCATTTTTTAATACATTGCTTTCACAAAGACTTTAGAGATAACGGGAATGAGTGTTATGGGACAATAATTGTTCATATCATGAGTAGTATCTTTCTTGTGCAAAGGTTTTACAATCGAATATTTAAGTCAGGTTGGAACTATACTGTTAATAAAGCATAGGTTAACAATGGGACCTGCCAAAGCTTTTGAACAAATCTTTAACATTTTTGTACTGATGTCATTCATATATTGATGTTCAGGCATTGACGCCTGCAGCATTAGTGTTATTTAGGGAAATTATAATCTTATAAATGGCAAAATCATCTAAGTCAAAAATATCGAATTAAGATTATTAAAAATGTCATAAGGATAATTAAAGTATTAGTTATAAGGTCAATAAAGAAGTCATTAAATAATTCTGCAATTTGTTCAAGTTGGGTATTTTTTTTATCTCCTAGCTGTATTAGATTAATTCTTGTGCATTGATTTATTTCACTAACATTACTTTTTATTATATTCCAAGCTGCTTTGCTTAGCTATGCCAGAGAGTGAAAACCCCGAAAGACAATCATATACTAACTCGTACATCTAACTTGGTATAGTAGATCAATTTTCCTCTCATCATGAATGATACTTGAGCCCAGTAGTACCTCGAAATGAATGATAAATAAGACTGTCCAACCAGGAGGTATGACAATATGTCTCTATCAATAGCTAATGCATGCAACACAAGCCCAAAGGACATCATAACCTATTCCGCATCCGAAATCGAAAGAATAATGGAATGAAGGTTTGAATAAAAAAAATCTTTTATTACTAAATCTCATACAATTTTTTTATTACATAACTAGTATTGATAAAAGATAATCATGGAATTAATAAAAAAATGCATTTACAAATTGCTGATTTTAAAGATAAAATTAAAATTAAAAATAACGATTTATTTTGGTAAAAAAGTAAAAAAATATATATTTAGATGTATAGTCAACGTATTTTATTTTTGGTGCCTTAATTGTTAGCAGCAGATGGCTGTGATAACTTTACCCGGACTGTGAATGAGCACTGAGGGCTCTCAACCCGATACAGTTAAGCGAAGAAATATCAAGCTATTTAATGTCAAATAGGGGATGATACACGAAAAGTATTGCCATTATATAGCCACTGAAGCTAAGAAATTAGTCGGTCGGTAAAAAGCTATTCAAGAACATTAAAGTCAAATTAGTAAGCTCATTCACCCGCGTAAAAAGTGAAGAGAATGCAAGAAAGGTAATATTGTCTCACGCGGCCTCGTTTGATGTCTTGGACAGTAAGACAAAGTTGAACCCAAAAAGAATTTTAATACGATTCGATTTGTTCCTCGCTTTCGCTGCTTAACGCAGAGGGATCTTCCAGTATAGATTGTTGTAGTTTCAACTTTTCAGCTCCTATAATTGAAAACATGATTCCCATACCTTCTACCAATGCTAGGAGTATACCACCCACAAGTGCACCGCCAACCATTGCAGGAACGCCTTAAAGAAAACAAACTAATTAATTAAAAAACTTAACGATCCACAAATTGTTGATTGAAGTCTGAGTATGACTTGTGTCCGTCAATTAAATGTTTGTAAA
Source organism: Lymantria monacha (assembly GCA_905163515.2). NCBI lineage: Eukaryota > Metazoa > Arthropoda > Insecta > Lepidoptera > Erebidae > Lymantria > Lymantria monacha. The sequence goes on along the minus strand of LR991091.1, from coordinate 31,775,587 downwards.
GTCTAATGAAATACAAAGATGCAGGTGTAGTCTTTTAAAAAATGAAATCACTTAGGTAGGGGACAGGATAATGGGAGTCACCGACATATCTACCCAACTAAACATACGAACATCCCGCGATCAACCTGTCCCCGTCCACTATTGCCTTTCGGCCCTGTGTTGAACAGCTAGCGCCAGCAGGCGCCCGCACTTTGAATAAATAGGTGTTATTTGATCTTTTAATAAAACATTTATATTGCTCCAAGCTAAACATTATCTATTTGTAAAAACCGCGAGAACTTCCTTTCAGTGGTTATGGTAACTCATAATTCAGCCTTAGATTTTTTTTAAGATCACGCTATTAAGCGCTAAGGAACAAAAATGTCCTCGTATTGCGTGGAGTTTATAAACATACTACTAACGAACATAAACCATACTCAAGCTCAAAATCAAGATTTATGGATCGCACACGGTATTATACGTATAGAAAACGAACTCGGGACATTTAGCACGATAAATCTGTATCTTAACCACTGTCCTCTATTCAAAATTCAACATGTCACGATCATACTTTATTGGGGTTGTTGTCATAATCGCCACGTTTAGAAATTGCCGGTTGGTGAGCGCAATAAGATGTTATACATTGCCCAGCAGATTGCTGCTGACTATTCTCCTGGTGATCCCCCAGCCGATACACTTATTACAACTCCTACCTACACAAGGAGGTACGAAAACTGTTTTCTTATCCTGGCGCCAAGTGAACAATTAAATGGCGAGAAATTTGGAGATTATGTATCTGTAGTATAGAGTATGAAAGTAATATTAATGCGGTCAAAATGCGATCTCTTCGGAAAATCTGTGCAGTTAGGCTGACCAACCTCATTCGTAACGACGACGTAAGAGAACGAGTAGATATGAAAGAGAGTATTGGTGTAAAGATGCGAAAGGGAATGCTCCGATGGTTCGGACATGTGGAAAGAATGCCGAACGAACGTCTGGTTAAGAAGATATACAATGCGAAAGTGGAAGGATGTAGGTACCGGGGGAGACCGAGACTAACCTATCTAGACCAGATTGGTCATGTACTGAAGGAAGGTGGAGTCAAGAGTCTCCGAAACCGACGAGCGTGTATGAAGAGAATTATGAATGTTGAGGAAGCGAGTGAAGTATGCAAAGATAGAGTTCTCTGGCACTCTGTTCCCTCTGCCTACCCTGCAAGGGATATGGCGTGATGATATGTATGTATGTATCTGTATATGGACTATACATACAGACATCAATAATTAAAAAAATAATCATTCTTCTTTTTATGTAATGGCAATCAGCTACTTATAAGACCCATTGTTGCCAGTGTCGAATTATAATAATCTTCACGTTCATAGTCTCTTCATTTTAGTCTATCAGTAAGTTAAATTATTACCATCAAAACAGTGCTATGGCCACACTGTTAATGGTATCTTGTGGATATTTTAATGGAAAACAAAAACGTTGTAAAGCACTTTTATATGATATTCACTACATCCGAACAGGTCTGTCACATCACATTACATAAAATACCATCAAAATTATCTAATACTAGCTTCCGCCCGCGACTTCGCTCGCGTGGAATGGTTACTTTGGGCTAACGTTATCTTCAACTAGCGAATTCGTTTACGTAAAAGGTGGAAATATTTTAAATAATACATACGTTAAAACTGTTTTAGGTACCCACATGACCCCTTTATTAGTAAGAGTATAACATTAAACCTTAAATAAAGTATTGGGTCTTATCTATACTTTTTATAGACACATACATACATACACTTACGCCTATTTTCGATTACGCATACTTTTAATGTGTATGACCTCGATGTGTGGTAGCGGCTACGAGTACTACCAATCCTCACTTTGCTCGTGGATGTCGTAAAAGACGACTAAGAGCCTTATAACGACCTGGGCCAACACCATCTAATGCCGTTTGGTCAACAATTACATTCCCAAGGAGGGTTGACGTCTGGCAGGCGGCCGGTCATAAAACTATTGCTAATAACTGTTATAATATGTACTATGAATGAAGAATACTTATTGTATCGGCCCCAAATAATTGGGATAAGAGTAGGAGAATGATGATGATGATGACCTCTCGTGAACAAATCTCCAATTTGGTCCAGAAAAGTATGACGTGGTCTTTTCCCCTTGTATGTATATGAATGGGATAACCATTCACGATTGCTTTATATATTTGCTTCGTCAACCTCTGCCCACTCATTCTTTCTTCCACTTCGTGTCCAATCTACCTCAGCATACCAGCGATCTTTTATAACATTATACCTTATTTATAAATACCCGATTACGAAACGAAAAATGATGTCACAAGCGGGGTTCGAACCCGCACCTATTGGGAATCCGGCCCAATCGTGCTGCCACTTACACCATCGTGAACTATTTTAGGACATGCAAACGTCACCTTGAAGACGTAAGATATAATATGAAGCGAAATTTATTTAACATCATTTTTCGTTTCGTAATCGGGTATTTATAAATAATTAAGCATATTAAATGCTAAAAATTTCAGTAATTTGATTATACCTTATTTTATCTTTCAGACTTACATCACACACGTTACGAAGAGCTGTCAGCTCTACAGCATTTATTCTACTTTCACGTCTTCCACGGCAAATCTAACTTTCACTGTCATACATGAGGACAGGCACTAATACTTCCTATACCTACTTATTATTATTATTTAGGATGTGTAAAGCCGACGGAAGGTCATGAGAAGAAAACAAAACTAAAAATATAGTGTGTGCAGAAGTACTATGAAATAACATTAGTTTGAGTTTTTTTTAATATAAGATTATAGAACCAAGTATTTTTACCGTAAATGCGCGCTCAGTACTTGATCATTATTTTGCTGCGATGTTATTTTCAAACTGCGATATTTTCTAAGATATTCATTGAAATCAAATAATGTAAAGGGCAATTTTGTTTTAAATTAAATACTTGTGATGAATAACTCATTTATTTGGATAAGGATTAATATCATGTTTATAAAAACACCTTCGAAAATATCATATTATTTTAAAACAAATTTGATAAGCATAAAAAAGGTTATAGTGAGTCAATCTTAAAAGATAGACATATGCTCTCGCGGACTTTAATTTTGAACTTTGAAAGGGGAACAATTATGTAGTACATAATTTTCGCGCAACTTTAACCGTTTACTCAGCGGTAACTCTCAACTCAAAAGAAAACAAAAACCCGATTTTGAAACATTCTTCATTATTGCTCTGCTCCTATTAGTCTTAGCGTGATAATATATAGCCTATAGCCTTTCTCGATAAATGAGCTATCAAACACTGAAAGAATTTTTCAAATCGAACCGGTAGTTCCTAAGATTAGCGCCTTCAAACAAAGAAACAAACTCTTCAGCTTTATAATATTAGTATAGATAGAAGATAATATTATGTAGTATAGATAACACGTTAAAATACTAAGATATCTAATATAATACATGACGCTTTAGATTCCCGCCAAAAGGCCCTAACCATTCTTTACGATTTCCTTGTTGCTTAAATTCTTATTTAAAAAAAAAATAATGCAAACTTTTTAAATATACAAACGAGCGTTTACTATTGCTTTTTAAATGCACATGACGGTACTTCCGTTTATCGTACGTGCTAAGCGGAAACATGTTAACAAAGTATTCACTAATCGCGCCACCTAGCGCAAGCTTGTTTAAGAGACGAACAAAACTAAACGACCGACCTCCCTTCGGCAGTCTGAGCCCGCGAGTGGCGCGGTGCACTGGTCGCATATCGTATACTCACTTACGTTAGTTTGGTGGACCTCTCTCATGTTGTCACTTGTGAGAGAGTGGTGTCATGGTTGCTGCGCTTGGCAGGTGGACTGGCGGTAGCGGTAAATGCTGTACGTTCTCCGGAGAAGAGCTGTTGCTCGTTCTCTTAATGAACCCTTAGGCGATTTGGCTGAGGAATCCACGAGCAGGTAAATGGGTGGCGCTGGTTGTGGTCTTGTCCCGTGGTCGCACGGGCAAGACTATCCTGTGTCATCCATCCATACCATATAGTTCTTTGCACAAAGGCGATTGCCTGGGTCTGTCCTGTGAGCTCACATAAGGTGTGAGTTGTGATTGGTGTATAGGTGTAAAGGTAATCGTGATTACTTGCAGTACGGTCCATTGCAACTTTATATCCGCATTTATATTCCTCGTGTCTGATTCCTTCTTCTACATCAGAAGTGTGGGATAAAGTACCCAAGCTTATAACCTTACTCAGTTTGGTCATCTAAATTTAAAAGGTTTCGTTTTCATATCTATCCTACGTTTAGGATTAATTTTGAGCGCGTGTGAAGTGATACAAATATACCGACGCGTCGTGTACGTCGCAGCCTAGACAGGGATCGTAAGATTTTGTACATAAAGTGAAATCCCTTTAGGCAGAATTTTTTTAAATTTTTGGAATGACGTGATGTGATTGATTTGAAGGGAGTCGGAGACAATAAAATTTTTTTTGATGATAATTTTTGATGAAGGAAATAGATTGTTACTGTAAAGGATGGAGAAGCCTTAAACAGCAGAGTGACTGGTCGAAATGGGCCTAGTATGCCCGGTCCACGTTCTTGTTGCAGAATGTTGGTCGTTAGGGCTCCATACGCCCGGACCCTGTAGTATTTAGTGAAGGCTGGTCGTAAGGGCTTCATGTGCCCAGTCCACGCCATATTCGGTGAAGGCTGGTCGTAAGGGCTTCATGTGCCCGGTCCACGCCGTATTCAGTGAAGTTTGGTCGCAAGGGCTTTATGTGCCCGGTCCACGCTATATTCAGTGAAGGCAGGTCGCAAGGGCTTTATGTGCCCGGTCCACGCCGTATTTAGTGAAGGCGGGTCGCATGGGCTTTATATGCCCGGGCCACGCCATGTGGAATTGCTAATAGGTCGAAGGGGCTCCATACGCCCGCAGTACAATCCATATTACAGAACGATCGAGGGGTCTCCGAACCCATGTCGTGAGTTGTTGCAATAGTAGTCGGTGGATATCTTCTACTACTCTTTCTATGGCTGGTCTCTGCGCCTTTACGTTGACTTTTGGAGAGTCTGTGTGACGTGTAAGTTGCGGTTTCCACTTTGTACTCGTGCGATCGGACCTTGCCATGTGAGACCACTGGTTAATCCAGTGGAGGCTCCGCAAACCGATCACCAGCCGGGCACGGGAGGCCGACAGCTTCGCCACTTGTGTTAGTGGTTTTCTTTTCATATGGTTTCTTTTGTAAATATTAATTCTCTTGAGTAAGGTTTCATTTTCCTTTTTTTCCTTTCATCTGGTGGTTCTGGCATGCAAGGGTGCGATATTCTTAAGATTCTTGTGATCGTAATCTTCTGTTTTTCCGAACATTAGTAATGAGATGCTTCACGAAAGATTCGATATTGCTATCATGCATATCATTCGCGATAGTGGCGGTGCGGACGTATCTTGGGGCTCCAACGATCGTTCGCCGGCATAGATTTCGTTACGCTTGAATTATTATTTTTTTGTTCGTATTCGACGCGCATGGGTACTAACCCCAGAGCTGCATATATGAGGCGGCAGCGTATGATCTTTTATAGAGTCCTAGTTTCTTTCTTACTGGTAGTTTTGGTCATAGGATATGCACCAGGGCTGCTCGCGCACTCTTAGCCTTTGCTACAGTGGTATCTGTTTTTTTTAATGATGATTTCCTGGCTATGTTGAATCCTAGATAAGATACAGAGCTTGTCCAATAACTCGTATGTCAGTAGTGTACCAAGCGTAACACGTCGGCGAAATGCAACTCCCTTGGAGGACTCTAACTTTTATTGATTTCTCGGTGGATTGGACTTGTTAAAACTCCATTATAAATCTCCTAACTGCGAGGAATGAACAGAGGACGCTGATGCTCTTCGTAGGAAGCATGGTCATCGACAGTTTGTGTAGCAGACCTTCGTGCCACACTTTATCGAACGTCTTCTTCTTGTTGTGACTGGTTGACATTTAATTAGTAAATCTCGTTACTTAGAGGGCTGTAGAGTGTGCTACTCCAAACGCAGACTGTTCTTCGCGAGGTTTTAAGTGAGGTGTCATCTCGGTAAGCAGAAGTTTTTAGAATGCCTTTGACATTATGCTCAAAAGTGTGATTGGTCTATAATTATCCGACTTCTTTGAGTCTTTTCCAGGTTTAGGCAGCCTAATTATTTGCCCTATTTTCCACTGGGATGGGAAATATCCTGATCTCATTACGCTATTGAAGATGCGGGTGAGCGCTACCGTGGTTTATGAAGGAAAGTGTCTTAGTGCAGCATTTATCACTCCTTCAAGGCCTGTTACCATAGTGAATAGCGTTACGCTACTGATTATTTCACTAAACGACTGAACGTTTCAGTTAATCTAAAGTCAGGCATGGACGAGCTAACACTAATGCTAATGCATTTTTGTAAGTTTTCAGGCAATTTGTACGAGACTAGTAAGCGCACGAGGACGTGCGACAGTCAGGATTGGCCGTGACGGTACTTCCGTTTATCGTACGTGCTAAGCGGAAACATGTTAACAAAGTATTCACTAATCGCGCCACCTAGCGCAAGCTTGTTTAAGAGACGAACAAAACTAAACGACCGACCTCCGTTCGGCAGTCTGAGCCCGCGAGTGGCGCGGTGCACTGGTCGCATATCGTATACTCACTTACGTTAGTTTGGTGGACCTCTCTCATGTTGTCACTTGTGAGAGAGTGGTGTCATGGTTGCTGCGCTTGGCAGGTGGACTGGTGGTAGCGGTAAATGCTGTACGTTCTCCGGAGAAGAGCTGTTGCTCGTTCTCTTAATGAACCCTTAGGCGATTTGGCTGAGGAATCCACGAGCAGGTAAATGGGTGGCGCTGGTTGTGGTCTTGTCCCGTGGTCGCACGGGCAAGACTATCCTGTGTCATCCATCCATACCATATAGTTCTTTGCACAAAGGCGATTGCCTGGGTCTGTCCTGTGAGCTCACTTAAGGTGTGAGTTGTGATTGGTGTATAGGTGTAAAGGTAATCGTGATTACTTGCAGTACGGTCAATTGCAACTTTATATCCGCATTTATATTCCTCGTGTCTGATTCCTTCTTCTACACACATGTAGTCAACTGTTTGTTTTTTTTTGCGAAATAATGTATCAACAAACGGTTGCCCGTAAACTATGTTGATTTATCGGGTATGAACTAGAAAAGTCCTTTAGTATGTCCTTTAGTATCCATTTTTACGCTAACAGTATAAAATTGTCTATAAACTGAGTAATTTGTATAGGATGGACTATTTTTATTTCGCTACGTTTTTAAACTTGTTGAAGCTGATTTTTGTATTTTTGTCGTTGTTAATTTATTACCTAATTACCGTTATCATCATTATTCACTAATGGTTTTTGTTTATTTATGTCTTTTTTATTGTTCCATTGGTTTATTTAATAAGTCCATCAGCGGAGTGGATAATATCTACATTTTTTCTCCATAATATGAAAGAGTAATGCCACAAACTAAATATAAGTTTAACGAATCAGCGAGCTTAATCATCCGTGCAATCCGCTCTAATCTGTCAAATTCTACCATTATTTAAGTAAAAACACTGCCAGATCATTTCTGAAGCATTTGGGAGTTACTGAATCGATATTTGAAGTCAGAATTATTAATAATAATAAATAAAGAATTAAGATCCTGTGTACAGCTTTTTAGAAGAAGAATCGTCTTTTTTGTGGGCTGTGTAATTAATAATCTAATAGGTAGATGGCTAAAGATTGCCATTCGTCAATCGTTCAAAGCCGCCATTGTTTTGTTATACATTTGATATAGGTATTCGTATTTTAAATCTATCGTTGTGTTGACAGAATTATTATTACCGCCGCTTCCTTTTCCGGGTGTCGCAAAAGATAGGTAACTAAGAGATAATGGCATATAACATCACTGCAAGAGAAAAACAACTCGAATTAAAATCCTAAGTCGTCTGACTTATCGTGATATAAATAAGTCATTATTAAAATATATAGATATATTCACTCGTTACTACTTAGTAATGAGAGAATATACATACTTAACTGAAGAACTGAGAATATACATATTCAACGAATCAACATCTGCATTAGTTATTTCTTTATTATTTTTCCTCACACAATAAAATTCATTACCTTTGTTGCCCTATTGTTAACTTTAATGCCAAAATATATGTATATTGGACGCCATTCATTTATTACGTTAAATGATTTTTGTCATTATTGATCAACACCCATCCCCTTCCCCTTGTAAAACAATTTTTAACAGGTCTACGTAACAGCGTTTAAAAATCACTCCCGTCTAAAAAAAATAAGGTTAAGTCTATCACCCTCACCAAAATTGTCTTAAGTAATAAATAAATGGCTCCTTAAAAGGTGTAGACTCAACACAAATCCAATTATTTTATTTTTTCTTTTTTTTTTAATACTTATAGTGGCAAACGAGCAATCAACACATCTGATAGTAGGTAAATGTGAGTGTCGCTCATAAACCTTTGCAAAACTATGTGTACAGCTAGGTCGCTGTCTACCGAGCAAAACCCACGCAGAAAATTGAGATTTCGGCTCTCTCACTCACCGAAGCGCAACAGTATATCGCCACTGCTCAAACATCGATTTTCTGTGAGCTTGGTACTACCCCGGACGGATCAGCCCGCGGCTGTACACAAAATACTGTCAATGGTATAGCCCTATCATTACAGAGTTACATAAAAGTATTTACCATTTCTTACTGCAAGTATTCCACCAGCCAGAGTCCCACTCATAATAGAGTTCCAAGGGTCTTCCTTTTGTCTGATATATGCGAGTGAGCAATTAATAGTGGATAGCATACCACCCCATAATGCGAAATTTCTCCCACCTATTGGTGATCTTAATTTCACGGCAGCTAAACTACCTAGCTAAAAAAAAGAAAGAAAATATACAGCACTGCTAATTTATAGTAGGATTTTAATGTCCATTTTCATCAATAACCTAAATTTTAAGTACCATTACATCTCCAACCTATAGATATACATTCCACTACTGGACTCGGGCCTCGATGACATTGGAGGCAAATTGGCCAGTTATACGAAGCTGATCGAACAGTTGGTTTAGAGTATTATATCGAGATCTTAGTCGTCTTTTACGATATCCACGGGCAAGTACGCGAGCTGTGATTTATATTCCTATTCCATCACAACACAAAGAAAATGAACACATAGGTTTGTAGGTTAAGTAACACATAAGGTAAAAGATACAATAAACACATAAGAATGAGGATTTTTTTTCCGTGTGATGAAAAAATAAGAATACAATTCAACAGCCTCTATCTTACCCGTGGGTGATCGTAAGAAATGACCAAGGGTATAAAACGGTTATAACATCTATGAAAGAGAAGGAAAACTCGAAACAAAGCCGTATACCCATGTCACGTACACGTCGGATCAGCAGGGTATAGTAGGTCAATCTCACTCCTATTCGAGAGGCTCGAGGTCAACATTGGGACATATCTAAATGAGCTGAAATGATGATGATGAATTAAGTTTTATTTTTTTTTATTGCTTATGGTGTCAAAACGAGCAAGCAGCACACCTGATGGTAAGCGTCACTGCTACCCATGGACCTTTGCTATGCCATGGTATAATTAGGCCGCTGCCTACCATTACAATCCCCAAACCCACCCAGTTGGGCTTCCGGCTCTCTCGCTCACCGAACGAAACGCAATAGCACATTGCCATTACTCAGACTCAGATCTTCTGTTCAGTGTGGTAGTAGCCCGGACGGGCCGGCCCGCGGCTGTAAACAGAAAACTGTCAACAGCGTGGTCCTATCACTTATGAATTTTTTGATGTTAAACAAAATTAAAAGTTTTTGCCGAACGAACGTCTGGTTAAGAAGATATACAACGCGAAAGTGGAAGGATGCAGGTACCGGGGGAGACCGAGACTAACCTACCTAGACCAGATTGGTCACGTACTGTAGGAAGGTGAAGTCAAGAGTCTCCGAAACCGGCGAGCGTGTATGAAGAGAATTATGAATGTTGAGGAGCGAGTATACTTTATACAAGGATAGAGTTCTCTGGCACTCTGTTCTCTCTGCCTACCCTGCAAGGGATATGGCTTGATGATATGTATGTATGTAAAAGTTTAAATGTCACATGAGTGGATGAGAATGTCACAAAATATTCATGTTGTGTCATTTATAACTCCTTAGGTGTCGTATAAAATTTAGCGCGGTCTTTCATGAAAAGGAGCGTAATTTCCTTAACTAAAACATTTAGACCGAAGATCAGTCCATCATCCAAGGAAAGGCACCGCGTGTGAGCGACACCCCGACAGCGAAAGCTGACGCCAGATGGTACCCGAAAGGACAATCCGCCGGACGGGCAACCGATAACCAATACCGGCTTCCAATATCCCGTCCACATGGCGAAGAGATGTATATGTACCGCAGGTTATGGAGTCGCACACTGCACTCTCTATTGCCCCGAAAGAATCGGATGTGAATTACGCATACATACACACATATCATCACGCCATATCCCTTGCAGGGTAGGCAGAGAGAACAGAGTGCCAGAGAACTCTATCTCTGCATACTTCACTCGCTTCCTCAACATTCATAATTCTCTTCATACACGCTCGCCGGTTTCGGAGACTCTTGACTCCACCTTCCTTCAGTACCTGACCGATCTGGTCTAGGTAGGTTAGTCTCGGTCTCCCTCGGTACCTACATCCTTCCACTTTCGCATTGTATATCTTCTTAACCAGACGTTCGTTCGGCATTCTTTCCACATGTCCGAACCATCGGAGCATTCCCTTTCGCATCTTTACACCAATACTCTCTTTCATACCTACTCGCTCTCTTACGTCGTCGTTACGAATGCAGTCGGTCAGCCTAACTCCACAGATTTTCCGAAGAGATCGCATTTCGACCGCATTAATTTTACTTTCATACTCTTTTCTACATACCCAACTCTCGCTTCCATACAGTAATGTTGGGACAAGCACTGCGTTATGTATTGCTACACGTGCCTTCTGGCTGAGGTGGTGGCTGCCGAGAAGTTGCCCCAACGCTCCGTTCACTCTATTTCCCGCATTCACTCTTCGCTCTATATCAGTGGTGTACCGTCCATCTCGGCTAAATCCACATCCACACAAGGATGTGAATTGACTACACTATAGCTTGTCCCCAATAAAAAAAAAACTAAAAACATTAAACAATAAAATGTAGCACGGTTGATAGTGGCCTAACTCTGTCCCTGGTATTGCAAACCATAAGCGGAAGTATCACTTACCATCAAATGTTCTGCGTGCTCGTTGGCTTCTATCAGCAATAGAAAATACGTACCTACCATCTTTGTATTAAAACCCATTGGAGCGTTTCTGAATCCTTTTATGGAATGAAATATGCCTCCACCGATGGCGCCCATCATAAAGGCACTACCAAAATCGTTTACAATACGCCATGGGCACGGTTCACGCATGTATTTATCCATACTTTCTCTTTATCCTATTGGTTCTTGGATACGAGTAATTGTTAAAAATTTTAAATGTATATTTATTTACAAACTCACTTTGCCATAATGATAAGGAAAATTTTGCACAAATGACACGCTCCTGTTCCGTTCTTCTTATCACTAAATTTAGGTATTGTCCTACTCTTTGTTGCTTTTTTTTATTTGTTATAACTATATGTAAGGCAACGTACCTATATTACGTGAACTATTCAATTAGGGAGGGGGGTCTTCAAAGATCTTAGAGGCTTGGTCAAAATTGGCTCTTAGCCATATGGCTAGGTATATACCTACTACGGATGGTTACCGGAAGCGAAAAAATTATAAAAACTAATATGGGTATGTTCACTAACTGGATGACCAATATTCCCTTAGATACATTTCTGCAAAATTTTGATTTTCTGAAGATTATCTGATTTGCTTAAGTAAAATTGAAAATTTAATTAATTTATATCCAGATTCATATAAGAATGCAAGTCGTCCGCAGATTTACGAGATGATCTTTTCGAAAGAAAAAAAAATCTTACCAAAATAATGGTCTTTGAAAGAGACGAAGCCAGAACAGATGTAAGAGTAACAATAGGTAATGATATACTAGAGCAAGTGGATGAATTTGTATATCTTGGATGTGGATTTAGCCGAGATGGAAGGTACACCACTGATATAGAGCGAAGAGTGAATGCGGGAAATAGAGTGAACGGAGCGTTGGGGCAACTTCTCGGCAGCCACCACCTCAGCCAGAAAGCACGTGTAGCAATACATAACGCAGTGTTTGTCCCAACATTACTGTATGGAAGCGAGAGTTGGGTATGCAGAAAAGAGTATGAAAGTAATATTAATGCGGTCGAAATGCGATCTCTGCGGAAAATCTGTGGAGTTAGGCTGACCGACCGCATTGGTAACGAAGACGTAAGAGAGCGAGTAGGTATGAAAGAGAGTATTGGTGTAAAGATGTGAAAGGGAATGCTCCGATGGTTCGGACATGTGGAAAGAATGCCGAACGAACGTCTAGTTAAGAAGATATACAATGCGAAAGTGGAAGGATGTAGGTACCGAGGAAGACCGAGACTAACCTACCTAGACCAGATCGGTCATGTACTGAAGGAAGGTGGAGTCAAGAGTCTCCGAAACCGGCGAGCGTGTATGAAGATAATTATGAATGTCTAGGAAGCGAGTGAAGTATGCAGAGATAGAGTTCTCTGGCACTCTGTTCTCTCTGCCTACCCTGCAAGGGATATAGCGTGATGATATGTATGTATGTATGTAAATATTTTTCGTCCCAGTCAAGCGCTGGAACAAAATAGTGCTTTAAATCGTTTGCCAGTGTCCTCCGTTCTCATATTTCTCATTCCCCGCAACAACGCAATTATGAGACAGACAATGCTTCAAAAGTTGGCGCATTTCCTACAGTATATATGTTTGTATTCCTTTCTTAAAATAACTCGAAATCTTAGTGAGGATGACATTAAAATTTTTACTACTTCATAGAGACAAGAGTGTTTATGGAACAATAGAAATGACTGTTATAAAAATATATTTTATTAATAACATGATCTCTTATCTATTTTCTCATACGAAGAAACGACCTTATAATTTCTTCGTCTAAAATGTTAATCGTCTCTTCTAGTAATTCTTTAGCAAATTTATTGAAGTTTGCGATTGAGCTGTCTCGAATTCATATTTACGTGTGTACATCACTAGAAAAATTCTAGATTATCGTAACCTCTTAACCGACATTTTCAGACCAGTGCTAGCCCGCGACGACTGGTGAAGTCTGTTGGCACTAGCAACTGGATACGTGTAATGCGGCATTAGACTTGCTGTCAGTTGTCACTGTCAATTTGGAAAATGTCAAATGGTATAAACAAGGCGAACGTTTGTTAAATTGTAAGAAAAATTCAAAAGTTATCAGTTGAATAAGATATTTAATCTAGGAAAACTTGCGATGTAAGTTCTTATTACGAAATTCATTTCATTTTGCTATAATTATCCAGCGAATTTTATGTATATAACACAAGTTATAAAATTTCAGTGAATCATGACATCAGAAAAAAATGCCCAGGTAGGGCAAGCCCGGGAAGCTTTTCAAATGCTGTATCAGATATCACAACTACTTTGTACTGGATTAGATGCCGAAACATTGTCAATTTGTATCAGATTGTGTGAACTAGGCGTAGATCCCGAAGTGTTGGCACACGTCATCAAGGAAATCAGAAAAATTGGTGAAAATGCAGCCCAAAATAAGGCTGTGAATTTACAACCATAATTTATAATTGTAGACTAGGTCTAATAGTGTCACTGAATGCCCCAATTGCATACCCCAAATATTAAAACAATAATGTTAATGTAATAACCAATACTTCCTTTATTTAGATTTTACTAACTATTTTTGGTATTAAAATATATATTTATAAATTAAAAGCTAGTATCTATTACCACTGTATAAACTACAAAAAGAATATGGTACCAAGATCTTATTTTTGTGGCAATGTCGAAATCTCTAAATAGAGTAACAGAACAATATGATTATCTCCCAACTGTACTATGATGAAACTTTCATTTTATGTTATAAAGCTAAGACTATAATAAATATAAATAATATAGGTATATAGTATAGGTCTAAGTAATTATTAGTGTTTCCATGTGATGATGAAGTAAGAATACAATTCACCACACCCTATCTTACCCATTTAGTCATCATAAAGACTACTAAGGAATATAGTACAAATATTTTAGAACGAAATCTCAAACTAAAACCCTATACTTATTATATCTGACTAGTGTGGAGTAGTAGGTCCATTTCCCTCCTATTTGGACACAAAAGTTAGGGAGAAGGCACAGTAGTGCAGCTGAGATAAAAGTAGTGACTGTCTGCGCTGAGTGTACTGGATCTGATACCTATGCAATACAATTCTTTGTGATCTGCTAATAATTTATCTATCTGGCTATTATTTTTATCTGTAGTTATTTGTCTCCTGTGATAAAAGAATTTATGCCTCATTGTGGATGTTGTCTTAAAAATTCAATATGATTACTACATTTGTCTGCATATTATGCATTAATATTATTTTCTTAAAATAAGAATGTACAACATACTCAAACTGAAATTAAATGAAACAATTAGGTGAAGAATTTTGTTTTATTTTGAAAAAAAAAACCTTATTCACATGATACTTTATAGAATATGTACTATCTGCATTATCAAAATTATAATGAATGAAATCCGATGGAATCTGTATAGGATACACCAATTTGAAGACGGGACAAATAATCTTCATTGTTAGTTAATAACCTAATTCTACTCATGCAACCCTCAACTTTATGGGAACAAATAATTAAGTTGGGGTAACATTGGCGAGTAACATTCTATAAAATATCATTTACATAATTAAATAATTTTTGCATTGTGCTTTGAACTGAAAAATAGAATAACAATCAGGAAATCAAAAACTCTTTTGAGTTAATTATAAGCAATCAGTACAGGACTGAAAATATCACAGATGCAAATAATTCACTCAATTGTAACATATGTATGGCAAATGTTACAAGTATGCCAGATTGATTGTATGAATCAATATGGCTAATTAGGTGATTGTACAGTCTTCTATAGCAGTTTTTCAAATATTGAACCCTCAAGAATGTTGGATGAAATAGCATATCATATTCTTGTGTAATCCGACCAGCAGTAGACATTGATCAAATGAGAAGTTTGACAATAAATCTCTATTATAAGATATATGTATGTAGGTATATGTACCTACAGATATATAATTCTGTGTGTGAGTATGTTACTCATTCCTCCTAAACGCCTGGGCCATTTTCGATGAAATTGATGTATTTAAATGGATTCAAGAATGATGTACAATCAGACCCAATAGGTGGCTGTAATTGATTACAAGAAATCCTATTTGTATTTTGTATAGATTTGTACAAAACAGCTTCTATAGTCAGAAAATTATAACATAAACCCTTTATATATATTTTACGCACACATTTTTCCTAAACTTACTAACATTGATTTTAAATATGGATTTTTACAGAATGAACTTAATATGGGTAGATACAGAAATGAAATAATTTGTTTCTGTAGTCAAACTGAAAACAAAAATAAAGGCTGTACAATCGCAACTAATAAACACTTATGAACTAAACTATTGGAACGATTGATTCTGTTGTTGGCCTTGGCTGCCTAGCACAGATGGATCTTCAAATATGGGTTGTTGGGGTTTGAACTGTTCAGCTGTAATCCTAGAAAACATAATTCCAATACCCTCTATTAATGCGAGGAGTATGCCACCAACAAGTGCACTTCCAGCCATTGCAGGAACACCTTGAAAAAAATTTAATCATAAATGAATGTGATGTTATCAAGACAAATTTGATTAATTAATAAAACAATACATTAATATCCCCAAAGTTGAGAGTTAAATAATGTGCCATCATTAACAGAGAAACTAATTTTTAAATTTGCAACCTATTTATAATTATATTTATAATTAAATCATTACTATTGCATTTGTGGTACCATAACTTTTTTTTTATCCAGTATATCAGACTATTTTTTTAAAGTCACCAACCTGCACTTAGGAAATAATCCTTGTATTACAGGGAACTTTACAAGCATTCAATTAACGCAAATTACACCCAGACTCAGAACTACATTTTGTGGATCACACAAAGTATTGTCCTGTGTGGGAATCAAATCTTCAGAACTGGCATGGAAAGTCAGTATCTTAACCACTATGCTATCTGTGTAGTCTTGAAATCTCAAAATCATGAACCTCTTTTGTAAACTAAATCTCAACTTAATATAGGCAAATATCATAGAATTTATTTAAAATCTATTTAGATATGTAAATATTTACCATTTCTTGCTGCAAGTATCCCACCAGTCAAAGCCCCGCTCATGATAGAGTTCCAAGGATCTTCCTTTTGTCTGAGATACACTAGTGAGCAATCAATTGTGGAGAACATACCACCCCAGACTGCGAAATTGCCGCCAACTATTGGTGAACGTTCTTTCATGGCCGCTAAACTACCGAGCTAAATAACAAACGAAACATTTACTAAATAATAGGAATCCCAAGTTTCTGAACTGATAACAGGAAATAATTAAAGTACTCACCATCTTTCTATTAAAACCCACTGGGGCATTCCTAAAGCCTTTTATTGAATGGAATATGCCTCCACCTATGGCACCCATAATAAAAGCACCACCAGAATCATCCAGAATACGCCAAGGGCAAGGTTCGCGTGTATATTCATCCATACTTTATATAGTATTATTGATTTTACTCCTGGTTTACGGGTATTAGGTAAGAATTATAACCTATAAATATTCACAATGCCAAGGAAAATTATTTTGCCCAATATACACGTGCTACTTGTTCCATACACTTTGTTCACCACTGTGCTGTAATAATGCCCGATGGTGGTTTGTTGCTTTTTAAATTTATTAAAATTGTTGCGCCATAGTTCACGTTCTTTCAAACGCGATTTTTTCAGAAGAATTTTTCATTTCGTGACCACAGACTCATAGGGGTTACGTTTCACAGATTAATATAATTCTTCTTCTATTTATTTTTGTATTGGCAGTCTTTTACTAATACCTGCTTATTCTTGCCAGTTTCGAATTAGAGTTTTATTCACTATTAAATTATCAGATTCTTCACATCTACAATTTGTTCAAATTAGACATCGTTCGTCCGAAAGACAAATCATCGCATTCAACAATGGCCACACTGTTAATGGTATCTTTTGAGAAAGGAAAATATTTGTAAAACACTTTAACACCCCAACTGTTCCTCGCATCGCTTTACTTAAAATTCCATCAAAATGCCATGAACATATTGAATATAAAAGAAGATCACCACATAGGACTTCCACGCTCCCACTGGAAATCCCAACGATTTTACGAGTGTATTGAATTAAGAATTGATTATAAATAACAATGATTTCTGAATAAAACGATTTGTGAATCGATTCGAATTGACTCCCAAACCACGATTCACTTAAAAGTCAAACTCTTATATGATGTCGGGTTTTCGGATTGAGAGCCCATAGTCCGGTTCAGCTGTAAAAGCCCCAACGGCTAACAGCTCGCAGTTAGTTTTTTAGTGGGTATTCAGTGACCCCTTCAGGGCCTGTGAGTCCCACATACCCCGCCCGGGTGGGCATGCGCAAAATGCATTTTTAGCCACTGCGTTACCAAAAACAAAAAAAAAACAAAAAATATGATGTCGGGTTGAGAGCTGTCAACGCTCACCCACAGAGTACGCGGACGTTAATTAGCTGTACTAGTATGTAATGTATGTATCACTATCTGTCCTTTCATACAAATATATCATGTCTGTAAGTTTTCAATAACTAAGAAAATTTAATTTCAAGTTAAGAGTATATACGTACGCAATACTCGTACGTATTATAATACGTACGATTATTACATTAAAGGTATACCTTTAAATCTGTTTATTGAACGTTACAAGTGTGTCGCACAGCTAGTACTTTTGAGCGATAGGTACTCGATATTTATTTTCAAGTATCGATACAAAAAGTCCTTGGTATCGAATATGTAATTTTATTTTTTCGTATCGTTTACCTCGCATCCCTAGAATTGACATTGACATTATTGACAATATAATGATACGGAGTCAATAATAGTACAATTTATTTATTTTCATGCGAGAATCGTTTAAAAGAAATAGTATTCCTAGATAGCTTTATAGTAAAATACTATTACTGTAATTACTAAGATATAAGTATACATATATAAACAGAATGACTATTCATAATTTATATATATTTGATCGCTATGGGACTCTTCTTTATTACGGAGAATGGAACCGAACAAAACAATCAGGAATGTCAAGGGAAGAGGTAAGTCATATTCATTCATCATAATTTCTCCTGATTGTCCTTTTAGGTATAATTTATCACCATCTCAGCTCGTATACGGCCCATTGCTAAAAGTCATTCTCCTTCATAATAAGAAGGAAAAGTGACCTACTATGCAAGCTGGTCTTGGAAAGGCGTTTTGTTTCGAGTTTTCCTTCTCTTGCTGTGGGTTCACTAAGGAATATGTTATTTGCAGAGCATATAACTTAGTAGCCTTTTATGACACACACGGGCAAAAAGGGGGTGGTGAATGGTATTGTTACTCCAGCATAACAGGGAAAACTTGTGAATTGAATTACTATTTAATTATTTCTGTTGTTTACGCGAGCGCTACACATTTGAAATAAAACTACTTTTACGGATTCTATCGCGTTTGTATTTGATTTTTAATTTCCCGACTTTTCAAACACTTTACAGTGATCATGGTCAGTCCTCCCATGACCATGATCACTGCAAAGTGTTCGAAACGTCGGGAAATTAAAAATCAAATACAAACGCGATAAATTACTATTTTTTTCAGGGTGTTGTAATTTTTCAACTTTTCTTGATTTCAGGAAGGTAAATTGATGTATGGTATGCTGTTCTCAATAAAATCATTTGTTGCTAAAATATCACCATTGGACCCAAAAGATGGATTTATGCATTACAAGACTACAAAATATACGTTGCACTGCCTTGAAACTCCATCCGGTTTGAAATTTGTCATGAATACAGATAATCAAGCGCAGGGTGTTAGAGATTTATTAAAAAAGATATATGGAGAAATCTATGTAAAATATGCCATAAGAAATCCAATGTGCGGTATTGGTGAGCCTATAACTAGTGAACTATTTAAAAATAAACTTGACAGCTTCATTAAACAAACACAAATCCATGTACGTGCATCTTGATAGATTGTTGAATATATAAACGTGTAAATATTTATTATTATAATTATTTAAGCTGTTATATAAGTTTAATTTCTTATGTAAACTGTTACATTTACAATACATTTTTAATATCATTATTATGTTAAAAACAAATATAATGAAATAAAACTTTATCATTCTAAATTTATTTTGAAACAAAAATTGAGAGCTTTCAAAATTTTTCATTGTAGCCAATTCTTAAAATAATTTTATTTAACCATTGTCTTAAAAATATTAATAATTTAAATTGCAGTTTAATAATCTTAATGTAAGACTTACATAATATTAGCTAAATTATTATTTAAGTTGATTATTATGATAATGTGATTTGCCTAAACTAGCTTCCTTAAAAGGCTAAAATGTATTTCAGATTTCTTTGCTGTAAATAATAGCTAGTAATATACACTGGTAAATAAATGCAGAACCTCTAATTTTAAAATAGTTGTATTAATAATCAACATAATAATTGCACATAGTAAATCAGAATACGTAATACCACATAAAACTATAGATAAAATAATCTTAAGTCTAATTTTTTTTATTACCTATGGTGTTAGACGAACAAGCAGCACCTCGTAGTCGTCGTCGTAGAGTGAACATTTTTGAAGCTAAACTTAACCTGTATCTTAAACCCTTAGGCAAAAACCTATTGCCGTCTACTATGTGTATCGTGTGAGCTCTCACGCCGGCACTGGTCGCCACGACGGCACTGGTGCGGGGTTGATGGAGAGAGAGAGAGAGAGAGAGAAACGTGTTTATTTATTTTTACCGAAGAATATTTGTACGTAATTTGAAAAGAATCGATAAAGAAATTTTCTCCCCACACACACTTTGCCACTTTGTTACCCTTAGGGGCAGAATTCATAAAATCCTTTCATATTGAATCTCTATGTCATAAAAGAAACGTGCGTCAAAATTGAATGTTTCTAGCTTTAATAGTTTCGGTTTGGCGGTAATGAGTCGTTCAACCCGCTTCTAATATTCCCGCGCCTAATTTACACAACCAGAGGGTGAAAATTGACAAATGCCGGATATTATCATAGAATATTTGATTCGACTCGTAATTTGAAAAGAATTAATAAAGATTTTTTTCTCCCCATACAAACTTTGCCACTCTGTTCCACCCCTTAGGGGTGTAATTTCGTAAAACCCTTTTGTAGTAAATCTCTACGTCATAGAAAGAAACCACTGTCAAAATTTCAAGTTGCCAGCTTCAATAATATCGGCTTGGCGCTAATGACTTAATGAGTCGTCCAACCCGCTTCGCAGGCCTAATTTACACCCCCAGAGGGTGAAAATTAACAAATGCTGAAACACGTGTTTATTAATTTTTACTGAAGAATATATTTTGTACGTAATTTGAAAAGAATCGATAAAGATATTTTTCTCCGAGCAATTTTTAAATTTACATAACTTTTGCAACGAAGTTCCTTATCGCGCGTTGCGAAAGGGGGCTAGACGGAAAAAATTACTACCGACACACAACAAAGTTGTAACGACACAACATAAAACAAAGTCGCTTTCTCTGTCCCTATATCCCTATTTATGCTTAAATCTTTAAAACTACGCAACGGATATTGATGCGGTTTTTTTATAGATAGAGTGATTCAAGAGGAAGGTTTATATGTATAATATATGCATAATGTAGTAGAAAAACACTGATAATTTAAGAGGTTTCTAATGTGATGTCGTAAATAAACAATACATTGCAAACGCTGGCTGAACCCTACGAAATAGATCAAAATAAAGTACTACAGTATTATAGAGCTTAAAAAGGCCTACAAAAAAGTCCGCGATGGTATATGCCTATCTCTTAAGGATAACATACTATCTCCATTTTAATACTTTAAATAATGGCCTATTATAAAACTATAATTGAAAAGCTATTTCCACAAATACTGTATTAATCCTTATCATTTTAAATACATTAGTTGGCTTGAGCAGTTGATGAAGATATTTTTTTTCCTTCAGACCATGCAAATTAAATCAATACCTTAAGAGATATAGCAAAATCAAAATAATGCGCAACGAAATTAATTTCGTTTCGCCGCGCGGCCGGCTCGCGTTCGAGCTCGGGGCCCAAAAGTTTTGGTAGTCTAGTGGAATTATATATCCTATTTCCTATTAATATTATAAACGTGTGGTGACGGAGTAAGAATACTATTCACCACCCCATGTCATACCCGTGGGTGATCGTACGAGATTAAGGGATATATAACGCACATAACATCTGTGCGAGAGAAGGAAAACTCGAAACAAAACCCTATACCAGCACGTCTGACTAGCGCGGTATAGTAGGTTAATTTCCCTCCCATTACGGAGGAGGCTCGAGCCCAATAGTGGGACATTTATGGGCTGTGATGATGATGATTATAAACGTGAAAGTTTGTAATAATGTACGAGTATGGATGTGAACATGTTTGTTGCTCTTGCACGTAAAAACTACCGAATGGATTTTGATGAAACTTTATAGTAATATAGCTTGCACCTCAGAATAACACATAGGCTATAATTTATAAAGATATTTTGCAAATTGGCTAAAATATAACGATAAAAATCGGTTAAGGCAGAAAAAAATTATATAATAAAAATAGTAAATTAAAAATTCAAAATAATTTGATATTTATTGCCGATGCACATTTTATAGTAAGGAATTGATTCTTATGCAAACAAATGCTTTTATTACTTTCGATATTTAACATCGATACGTGACATCGATAGCTGTCTAACATAAGTGTGACATTAAATAATTAAATATTACATAATCTTAAATTCAATTGTTAATTAATATTCACTCTTTTTTATATGTAAAATGTCAATTATAATAATAAACAAAAATAACAAGTTACTTTAGAGACGAGCTTTATTTTTCTTTTTAGTTTATTTTTTCTTTTTAATATTTACAATAATACCTATTTTTTATCAAGAAATAGTTATCATTCTTGCCATCTGAATTACATTAGCGAGCGCTACCTAAACTGTAGAATTCACACGAAGATAACGTAACATAAATAGTTCTGAACAAAAAATAGCGACAGTTTACTCTTTATGTGGAAGCCAATATATCCTAAATTATAAGCTCATACATGTCCCTTTATTGGGCTCGAGCCTCCTTCACACTAGAAGAGAAATTGACCTACTACACCACGCTGGTTAGATGTGTTGGTATAAGGTAATTTAGTTGAGTTTTCCTTCTCTTGCATAGATGTTATATGCGTTTTTTATCCCTCAGTCATCTTTTATGGTCTTCCACAGGTACGGGGGGTCAAGGGGGAGCAGGGGGGAGGGGTCAGTTGACCCATAGAGATCAAATGTAGCTTCATGCGTTCGACTTACTCCGTTACCACGCGGAATTATAGTATTTAGTTCATTCTTATCTAAATAGTTATATTTGTCGCTTTCAATATTTAATGTAGATTTCAATATTTGGGAAAATATCACGATATGAAATATGATTCCTTCCACAGCATCTGAACGTTAATCGGAGTAGTTTTTACATGATAAAACACAACACTTCATGATTTTCTTCGTAATAAAATAAAAATACACCTTCTTCACTAATTAATCGAAAGGAACTTCGTTCCATCCGGGTCTCCCTTGACACCTCTCGTTTTTTTTATTTATAATAAGCCTAAATGTTAAGTGAAGCTTACCACAATATATTAGCGAAAACCGCGTCTAAATCGGATAAACCGTTTCTGAGATTAGCGTGCACAAACGCACAGACAAACAGACAAAAATTTTAACAATCATTGTTTTGGGTTCTATTTGTGTTGATAAAGGTCCCAGTAATATTTTTTCTCATATATCTTCCATGTACAGACAGCGATCCGTTACATTTTTATTATATATATATATATATATATATATATATATAGATAGATAGATATACAGACAATAAAATAGTGTTAAATAAAAAAAAGACAATCATTAAAGTACGTAACAAATATATATTTTTTTATGACCTGAATATCTTGTATAGGTATTTCTTTTCTTCTTACTCTTGGAAGTAAACTTAAAAAAACAACTTTCAGTTAGGGTGTTTTAGACATACGAGGGGAGGTCCAAAAGTTCGTGGAATGGAAGGGATGCAGTGAAGATAAGGGCGTTCGCTTAGTGTCATACTAATTGGGAATTCATTAATAGTATATAACTTAAGTTTCAGCCTTTTTGCGTCATTGCGTCATTCTTTTACGAACACTCGCCTGCTAAACCAGTCAATCCGGAAGGAAACTGAAACTATGGAAAATTTAACACCGTGCTGAAAAATCGCTCAGATTATTTTGAATGAAATGGAAACCGTTTATGGGGGCCAGTGCCCAAGTAAATTAATAATTTACAAGTGGCACGGTCTTTTTAAAGTTGGCCGGGAGGCGATTAAAGATGACTCCCGCTCAGGTAGGCGACTTGAGGCCACCACATAAACAGTTATCTGCATTAGTTGGAGTATCAGATACCACCATTTTGCGAATCCTACGTGACCACCTGGGTATGACAAAAGTCAGTGCAAGATGGGTACTGAGAATGCTCACGCTACTTCAGAATCAGCAGCGCGTCGATGCGTCAAAACAATATTTGGAATTGGAGTTGTGTGGAGATGAATCTGTAAAGATTTTGGAGCGGATCGTTACCCGAGATGAAACATGGGTCATCAGGTTGAGTCTGAGTTTAAACAAGAGTCCATGCAGTGGCATAAAAAGGGGACACCACCGCCAAAAAATTTAAATCAGCCTAACTCCACAGATTTTTCGTAGAGATCGCATTTCAACCGCATTAATTTTACTTTCATACTCTTTTCTGCATATCCAACTCTCGCTTCCATACAGTAATGTTGGGACAAACACTGCGTTATGTATTGCTACACGTGCCTTCTGGCTGAGGTGGTGGCTACCGAGAAGTTGTCCCAACGCTCCGTTCACTCTATTTCCAGCAATCACTCTTCGCTCTATATCAGTGGTGTACCTTCCATCTCGGTTAAATACATTAACTAGAAAATGAAGTTGAACTTGAAGATGAAGTTATATTTAATAACACATAGTAAATTTACAATTAAATGATTGCACAGATGGCGTAGTGGTTAAAATAGCGACCTACCTTATCAGGGCCGTGGGTTCGAAACCCATGCTGGACAATACTTTGTCCGAAACGCAAATTGTTGTTCTGAGTATGAGTGTAATGTGTGTCTGTTAATTATATACCTATTTATAAAGTCCTCCACAATACAATGATTATTTGCTTTGTGCAGGGTGTTATTTTTAAAAGATACATAATAAAAAATATTTTTTCTTATTGTTTTTCATTATAATTAATCTATTGTAAATAGTAATAAAGGATAATTTCAATAATTTTTAATTAATAAATATTTATTTGACTTGGTAACACTGAGTCATGCATTTCTTTGACAATGAGTTATTTAGGGATGGCGTCGCTCATAAATAATATTGAAAACCAATATATTTATGAACGATATATCGATGTTTAAAAAGACGTTGAACATTGATGAATTTAATATTGATTTTTATTTGGTGACGGAATAACAAAATAATGCTCTACCACCTATGCTAGCTGTGGGTGTCTAAAAATAACTAATTTATGTAAATGCAAATAAAATCTATGCAAGAGAAAGAAATCTCAAATTATAAATGACGATACTATTTAATGAAAAAAAATTAAACTTAAGTAAACTATGAGTAAAAATAGTAATTTAGACAATTTTTATGTTTAAAAGTCCAAGAAAATAAGCCTTTCATATCATTACACATTTTTAAAGCATTTCCTTTTATGGAAATTACAAGTGAGGCCTTAAGTGTAAACTCCACTAAATTTTAATATTGTATTTTTCTTTAGCTGGAGAAAGACGTCTTTGAAATTAATCAGTATCATTGATCAGAAGCAGTTCACTGCAATTAATACCGGTAGTTAAATAAAACATCCTAACTGTAATACTGTAAGTGCAAATGTAAGTTTGTGTAATATCAAGTTCTCACACTTATTTACTGATCATCTTTACCTTGCCCATATAAATTGTATTGATATACTTATATTATATATATAATTTCTATATGATATGTATACAGGGTGGAAGTGAACCGCTCCCGAAAATAAATACAGGTGACCCTACTAGTCCTACTTGTAATGATAGGCTAGAAAAAAATCGATTCGGATGAAACAAAATTTTTTTTCACAACGTATTTTAAGTTTTTTTCACATTACTTCGTATTAGGACAGTGCCATGTAACGATAATTCCATAAAATATACGTAACTTTACTCAGATGAGAAAAGACGCAATCTGTTCAAAACTCACGATCATATGTTCAAGAGTTCAATGACCGCGCGGTGATAAAATTTTTTTTTTCTTCCGAATCGATTTTTTTTCTAGCCTATTATTACAAATAGGACTAGTAGGATTACCTGTCTTTGTTTTCGGGAGCGGTCCACTTCCACCCTGTACGAGGAAAACTGTAGGCTACATTTCAGCCAGGAAAAAGATTCAAGGAAAAGAATCATCGACAAAATCCACAATAAGTGACCGAAACGAGGGTATTTGTTAATAAAGCCTTGTATTTTAAGTAGCGACGCAGCATCCCACCATTGATATTGGGAATTTCAACATCGATAATAAAACATCAATATTAATGAACTCATCATCGAACTCTTAAAAGATGGTGTCGCATCCCTAGTCCCTTTGTATATTTCGTAAACAAAACAGGTTTGAGTTAGCGGTTATATTTTCATACATTTTTTGCGTCTTTAGTGTAATTATTTTGACTGAAAGGAATCATATTTGAGATTCTAGAATATTGCATATAATGGCCAAATTTTGTTCAAAGAATAAACCGTTTGTTTGCTGTGATGAGTGAAACCGATGATACAGATGTCCTTTTGCTGATACCACCTAATTTCTTTCTCGTGCAAAGCTCTGGCTCAGAGGATTCTGTATTAGAATCGTCAAGAACTGTTGTACATAAACCTACATCTTGTACTGCACAAGTTTTGAATAAATTAGTAACTCAAGTTCACACTTTAGAATCTAGGTTAGATAGCTTAGAAGTAAACAGTGATATATCTAGTTTAACTTCTGTTAGAAGACCAAAAACGTGGGATACAACCGATAGTATTGATAGTCGGAGTTTAGATCGGAAATGTTTTACATTCCCACGTAGACGTAGAAGAAAATTTTTGAAAAAGAAAAGAAGTTACGATTTGTCTTTGACGAGTATAGATACGACTAGCACTTACAGACAAAGCATCCACCCAATAAAGATAAACGATATTGATATATTTCATTCTAAAATACTCAGTGTAAATGATATTCAAAGCATGGATGGTGACATTAGCAGTATAGTTTCAACACCAAATAAAAAAAACGATAAACTTCTGCTACATGAAATAGACGAATTTCTAACTAAAGTTGAGAACTATGAGACACCGGATATTAAGTTTAAAGATTTTGAAACTGCAACAAGTCCCAAAAATGTTATAAAGGCTACCGGAGATTATATATCACAAAAATTGGACTCCACAAATACTGTTGAAGATATTAAGCTGCCAAGTGGTAGAGTTGTTCCTAGTGATATACTAGATAAATACATTTATTTAGTTAAAAACAATCCTACAACTTCCAAATCTGATAAATCATTATCTGTAAATTATAAAAGCAATGAAGAGCCCAATATTAGCCAGTTTGAACATGTATCAAAGAGGAGCACTGATGTCACTAAGGAGGAAACAAAATCTCCAAGCATAAGGAAGCTTGATTTTACAGACAAAGATGTACAGCCAACTTCTACTCCAAAAAGACAACAAAATAATTATTTAGATTCCTTTAGGCCATCTTCAAATAAAATCTATGATCGGGCATCAAAAGTTCTAGAACAATATAAAGCTCAGTGCTCCAATCGAAATACTCAAACGTCAATGACTGATAGTTATACTGCTCTTAATAAACCAGAGTTTAAAATGCCACAAATGAGACCGTACTGCCCTGACAATCGGGATGGCATAAGACTAAGTTCCGTACAGAATAAATATGTTGAATCTATTGATACAGATTTGTTGAGTTTGAGTGAGCTCTGGGGTGACAGGGGTGAGAGGGCAGATAGAAGTGATAGTTTGAGACTTGAAGAAGAAAAACTTAAAAGAGAGGTGAGTTTTATAAGTTTCTTTAATGTAATGAACCATTTTTCCCCAATTATTATGTATTTATTGTAAAAATTACTAATAGATATAAAGCTCTGTATGAGCAAGACATCTCTTATATTTATATCTTGTACCAACCCATTTTATCAGCTTGATATAGTAAGCCAGTTTTCATGTCCAAGTTGTAACAAGTGGTTGATATGATATTATACTTGGCTATTCCAGTGCAGTATAAAGGCAGCAGTAAAAAGAAAAGTCAAACAGTGACTTCACCACTCTCCTTTCAGTGACTTCTCCCCTCCTCCTTCAGTGACTTCTCCCTTCTTTCGGTGACTTCTCCCGTCCTCCTTCAGTGACTTCTCATTCTCCAAAGGGTGATAATAGAAGTCATATATTATAAATAAAACTTTTAAATTACTACAAATTTCAACAGCACTGTGAGTCATTAATACAACAACTACAGAAGAAGATACTGGAACAGCAAGAGAAGTTGGCAGTGGCTGTCAAAGTTGACCGTGCTAAAGATGCAGCAATTAATAAACTTAGAGAGGCCTGGTTGAGACTCACTGGTAATTTAGATAAAGCAGAGGAAAGGCATAGACAAGCTTTGGAGAATATGGTTAGGGAGGTGGACAACTTTAAACAAGTAGCTGATAATGCACAAAAGGTACTGCATATTAAGATGTTTTAGTACACTAAGATATACCTTTATTTTTTTGCGGTGTACTATGGATGCGCCTCGCCCCCCCAAATCGGTCCTCGGTGACGGAGGCGGCGGCGCGTGACCCCAGAGACCCACCATGCAAACTCCTCTCTTCGCCGTGCAAGCAGGCCACTAGTACCCGATCTTTGTTTTCAGTGGCACACTAAGATATACCTAGGACAAATTATAAAATTGTTAAAAATAATACTATTGCAGGATTTATACATAACTAGCTGACCCATTTAACTTTGTCTTCGTTCGATAAGAGAGAGAAATTAGGAAGATTTGGTTGTGACATGCAAACTCTTAAAAGTCATAAATTGCCCCATTTCTCCTTGATGCTCTGTTGCTGTTAGTCACAACATACTATTACATAGCATTCCTCCTTAAATGGGCTACCCAACACTAAAATAATTAGTGCCTTATCCGTGTGGTGACAGATTAAGTATACAATTCACCACCCCCCTATCTTACCCATGGGTGATCGTAAGAGATGACTAAG
Source organism: Lymantria monacha (assembly GCA_905163515.2). Taxonomy (NCBI): domain Eukaryota; kingdom Metazoa; phylum Arthropoda; class Insecta; order Lepidoptera; family Erebidae; genus Lymantria; species Lymantria monacha. The sequence goes on along the minus strand of LR991091.1, from coordinate 31,746,947 downwards.
GAATATAAAACGCCTATAACTAAATAATCTATGCGAGAGAAGGAAAACTCGAAACAAAACCCTATACCAACACATCTGACCAGCTCTGTATTTCCCTCCCGTTATGGACGAGGCCCGAGCCCAACAGTGGGACATATATGGGCTGTAATGATGATGATGAGCTAGTGCCTCAGTTTAGTGCATTCAACCCAACAAATTCTTCAGCTTCATAATATTAGTATAGATTAATATAATTGATTGAATTTGAATCATCACCCTCATAAATTTTAGGGGAAGAGGAGAGACTAATTAATCTCCCACTGTACAGGAGGCTTATGTCCAATAGTGGGACATTTTTCAACTAAAGAAGAAATTAATATGTAATTTATAGCTCTTCAAGCTTTATACACTTTGTTCTCAGGATTTTACCACTTGTCACTGCTACACATGCCTTAATGGGCAATAAATGCTGTAAGGATGATTATATCTAGTTCTATGTGTGGAATTCTGTAAAATATTCTTTAATATTGCCACAGATGGCGGATGGATTAAATTTCCATACAGGATATTTCTTTAATGTGGTCTCTAAATGTTGGCCTCATCAAAAGGTTCAAAGTCGCTCAGAATGCTATGGAAAGGGCTATGCTTAGTATTTCTCAACGTGATAGAACCCGGAAATCCATAGAAGAACGGGTGTAACTGACATAGCCCGAAGAATTAGCATGTTGAACTGGCAATGGGCAGGCCACATCGCGCGACGAACCCGCAACCTTTGGGGAAAAAAGGTAGCAACCGGCAACCTTTGGGGAAAAAGGGTAGCAACCGGCAACCTTTGGGGAAAAAGGGTAGTAACGACGCAGCGTAGGACGACCTCCCACTGGGTTGACGACCTTATCAAGAGCTCAGGCAACCGTTGGATGCAAGTGGCCGCGGGGCCCTTTTGAATACGCAATTCACAGATAGAGTCTGCTTGTACTTTGTATCCCTTATTTACATGTTTGTGATCTCCTCTACATTTAGGGATTTTGAGCTTAGTGAGGTGGGTGCTTTAAAATGAATTTAAGCAGAGTAAATAAATTTTTACAGAAAAAAAGTCATTTTGAAGTGGAGTTATATAAAGCATTAGACCTGGCTCATGATTATCAAGACAAATGTAAACAGTACACGGTTCAAAAAAGAGAATTAGAAGAGTTGATGAGCAAGAGTTTGGTGGAGAGAGATGAAATAATTGCAAGAAAGAACAAGGAGATTGAAGTATTGAAAGAGAATTATGAGACTGTGATGAGGCTCAATAAACAATCAACAGATTGTGTGAAGAATCTTGAAGATAGTTTGGAAAAGGTATGATGAAAATATATATTAATATGGTTCTTTTATCATCTACAAGTAATTTGACAGATAATTTGGCTACTTATTCTGACGATTCAAAATCATACTCTTTCTTAACGTAGGGATTTTAAACATATAGTGAGTATGTATTTTCGAACATTTGTGATTTAAAACACACTCTTATGATGATAGCACTGGGCTGCTTTGATGAACTCGAAGACAATAAAATCCTAGATTACTTATTAGTAGCAATCTATGACAAAGAACGGGCTCCGGTGGTCCACTCGCATAGTGTGGAGAGGTACATTGCGGGGCGGGTTTATGAGGTCACGAGTCGCTTCATCTGCCGCCCTGGACAGATTTAGCAAGGTGTGATCCGACCATAGGCACAGCGGAAAAAAGTATTGCTATTAGTAAAGGCATCAAGTTTAGGCTCCTTGGATTGCTCTTAACTAGTTTTGTTCATTAGAGTTATTTTTATATCAGGTGGTTATTTCAATTAGACTATGAAATCTGATATTATTTGTCTTACAATTATTGTTTACAATTTCAGGAAAAAGCTGATCATGAACAAACAAAACATAGTGTCACAGATCTGAGTCAGAATTTACAGTCATTGAAGGATGATATGTCTCTTGTGATTCAGGAGCGTGATCTGATAAAGAATAAAGTCAATGAGGAGAGATCCCGTGCTAATATTCTTGAGAGACAGTTGGCTGAGAAACAGAATCAAACCAGCGAGCTGTTACGGAAATGTGTATGTATTTCTTCTTATTCTTTTATTTATTTTTATTGCGGGAGAATTTACAAAGATACAATTATGGACAAACTACAGCCAGACTCAGAACAATATTTTGTGGATCACACCAGGTATTGTCCTGGCGTAGGAATCGAATCCAAGGCACTGGCACGAAAGGTCGATATCTTAACCACTATGCCATCTGTGCAGGCAAAGCCTTTAGCCACTAGTGACCGGCTATTAGGCACAGATAGACCTTCGTATGAGAAGAGTTCTCGAGTCGATCTTCTGGCAACTTTCGCTGTCGAGGCGTTGCTCTCATACGACCAAGTTTTGTTCCTGTGTTATATTTTTTGAAGAACTCCTTCCCTGAATAGGTCGCATATATATACTTTATATAACATAACGAATCTTGACGACAGGATAATTTAGACGATGAAGCTAAAAGTCTCCGTAAGCTGCTGGAACTTCAGAAGACGGAGCTGAAGTGTCACTACCAGAAACAATTAGAGGACGCGGTGCTTGCCAAACTACACGAGTTCCAACAACAACTGAACCTTGCCGAGAGGGAGATGGAGAATGACGCAAGAGCTAAAGAGAACTCAATCATTGATACTTACAATAAGCAGATAACGAGGATTGAAGAACAGTAAGTTTTGTATTCCATAGTCAAGGGGTTGCACGCCGCCCGTTACTTTATCCGCCGCTGTCGGGTTTGGGTGGGACGTGACTGGACCATAACCGGACCTAAAAAAAGGCCTCCTCCAAAGGCCCGTCGCATGCTTCGCCATGCTTGATAAGCGAATTGGCGATCGCATTAAGATGTTATAAGTTTGAAACTAGAGTACTGCTGTCGATTCTGGTAAACCTTCAGCTGATTCTTACAGCTTCCACGGACAAGTAAGGGGGTGGCGACATTAGTACTCTTATAATATCGACATACGAGAAAATCTATTAATATATGGATGGTATTTTAAATAACAATATATACTTTAAATAGACGTATATTTCGTATTCTCAGACATAAACTGGAAGTGGATGTGCTAGAAGAGAAACAGAAAGAAGAAATAAAGTTGTACAGGTTGCAGCTAGCGCAGGCCAGCGAGAGGATCAGCCTACTAGAGGTAAATGTGACTTGTTTATTTATATTTATTTAATAGTGGTAGAGCCACATTGTTTTCTGTCCACAGCCGCGAGTCGATCCGTCCGAAGTAGTGCTACACTCTTGCAGAAATTCGACGCCTGAGCAGTGGTAATGTGCTGCTGAGCTTCATTCCGGTGAGCGAGAGAGCCGGAAGCCCAACTTTTTGGGTCGCTTTGGGGTTTTCATTGATACGCAACGACCTAGCGATACACCTGGTATTGCAAAGGTCCGGTAGTAATAGTTCCCATCGTGTAGTGCTTGCTCGTTTGCCACTAAAAGCGATAAAAAAAAGAATTACCCAATTAGGCATTTGATTCTTATCATTCATGTCATTTTGTGAACCAAAAAATACCAATCCGTTTTAGCTGCTATACCAGTTCAGTTAGCGTGTAATAACCAAATTATCGTTCGCATTCTCGTTTTTATACAAATTTTTACCACGCCATCTATCGAAAAAAAAATCTAATTTAGTAATTTCTTTAAATAAATAGATTTGCCTGATTTGACACATAAAATGTGTTGCTCAAGTGATCACTACTTATCTAATGATCCTTTAGACTGTTTAGACGACTTTTACTAGGAATACTGTGAATATAAAGTTTCGGATCTGGATACGGATATTGGAAAATACCGGTTTCGGATACGTTTACGGACTTTTAAGCTGGGCTGTCGGATAATCCTAAACAATTTGAAATTGTTTGGAAGGGAATATAAGTTTGGTGATTATTGTATGTACCTCTTTATAGAGGCGTGCCCCCTTATTGCTTATGGTGGTAAATGAGTAAGCAGCACACCTGATGGATTACCAGGTGTAACACTTCTTGTTACTGCCGCCCATAGACCTTTGCCTATATATCAGGGGTATAGTTACCTGTGAAAACTTTAAACCTATCCAAAAGATTGGGCCGCCGGCTCTTTCACTCATCCAACGAAGCGCAACAACAAATCGCTACTGCTCAGACGTCAATTTTCTGCGAGAGTGTGGTACAACCCCAGACGGAGCGGTCCGCGGCTGTGGATAGAAAAACTGTCAACACTATCAAGATCTTCATCAGCCCCTTTGTGGAAGCTTACGTTTAGGTTGACAGTTCGGCTGATTGATAGAAAACCTGCCGTAACGTGTCTCATATAGATACAATTTTATCCGATATTATCCAAAACTTTTATATCGGATTAAATTACGTTTACGGATATAGTTTCAATTTCGGATATCCTACAGTTTCGGTTACTATTTATAACACCCCTAGTTTTTACTATTTCCTGGAGTGAGTGAAGTCTTCCGTGTGGTGACGTAGTAAGAATACAATTCACTACCCCCTATCTTACCCATATGTGATAGTAAGAGACGACTAGATAATACAATATGCATATAACATCGATGCAAGAGAAGGAAAACTCGAAACTCTATATCAACACGTCTGACCAACGTGGTGTAGTAGATCAATTTCTCTCTCGTTATGGAAGAGGCTCGAGCCCAACAGTGGGACATATACAGGTTGCCGATTTAATTAATAGAATCCTTGAAGGGGGTGTATCAGACCATGATACACTATCCAAATCAGTAAAAAAATAGTACTTAACTTTCGATTAAATTGCCATACTGATAAGCGGTTAATACACTTTTACTATAAAAGTTCGATGGAGGCATATACTCATGCATGTGACATTGAACTAGTAGGCAAATAGTCCCGCTCATAAATAACACCGCCGCACAGCCGGTCGAAATGTACCTACAGGTCAATGTACGCTGACAAATCTATCTAATGTTTTGATAAGAAACAAATCAGTTTATCTCGGGATTGGGCAGAGCTAGGAGTCTGCTTCTATCTTTAATGTTTTATATGACGGCATTTCTACACCTAGTTTAAGTTATTCTAGAAATAATATGGGCGCCCTATATAAACTGAAATGAGGTGTGGAGTGAGTGAGGATTGAGCAGAAATCTTGAAAATAATTTGTGTGGTAATAATATTTGTAGAGTAAAGTGGAGTCGTTTCGTCGTCGTCGTGGTCAGATAGCGACACAGCTGCACAGCGTGATGGAGTCACAGTGGCGGCAGGCGCTCCTCATACTGACCAACGGTAACAACGCATCATCGTTGGACACGACGAGACCAGACAGCGGTGAGACACTCACAATATTATAATATTATTGAAATAATAACAGAATTAGAAAACAATACATATCTTAGCTCATATTATGTCCCATTACTTAGACTCGAACCTCCTCCCTAATTGACTTTAGTAGATTTTTCTTAGTAGTACTTTGCCTTATTTTACATCAATCATCATCTCAGCCTATCGCCGTCCGCTGCTGGATGTAGGCCTCCCTCATGGTACACCACAGAGTGCGGTCCTGTGCCGCTTATATCCAACGACGCACAGCAACTTTCACCAGGTCGTCTGTCCACCTAGTTTGGGCGTCCTGCACTGCGTCATTGTTATATACATATTATAAATTGGCCGCATTTTCCGATAACCACGGTTAAAATAGAGAATGATGCATTGTATTCTTATTCCATCACTACACGGCAAACCAGTGTGGTATAGCAGGTCAGATTCCCTTCTAATATAGAGAAGCCTTTTGCCCAATTGTTTTTTTGTCAGGCTATAGTCTGGACACACGCCGTCCGTTCCGTTCGGGGTGGTTAAAGGGTAGAGCGTGTCCTCATAACCCAACGTATTCCCTCCCCATGGCTATTGGGCCGGCCACTAATACCAAATCGTTGACATCCGTGGTCAGCTCGGCAAATTACCCTTTCGGGTACCATCCCCTGTTGCCCTCACTCGGTCAGCCTCTCTGTGCGGGTGACGGTCTATTCTCCCGTCCAGTCACCCGTGGCTCATAGGACGTATATGGTCTAAAGAAAGAAGCTTAAATAGAGAAGAAGTTTTAGTACGCCAAAACTTTTGACCGGCTTGATGTACTAAGTCAATATCCCTCTCATTGTAAAGCAAGTCCATGTTGATATGATGTATATGTTCAAAGAAGGGTCATGATAGGATCTCTTCAAACTTTTTCTCGTTATGAAATAATTTTCTTGGTCGGTATGTGGTTAGTACCCACAGTGATGAGTGAATATGCGGCGGTCCCGACGCTGGCGGCGCCGACACGTGCACGCACGCACGGGCACGCAAGCGAGCACGCACGCGCGCACGAAAAACTGTTCGACGGACTGTCCGACACAGAATTACAACAATACGTCAAACTGGTAATATATAATTTTATACTATTTACAATTATATTTTTATCATGATCATCGTAATTATTTAGCCTTTTGTCATCCACTGTTCGACGTAGGCGACCCTCATATTTCGCCATAAAGTGTGGTCCTGTACCATCTACATCCAACAACCCCCAGCAACCTTCACCAAGGCGTCGGTTCACCTTGGACGGTGGCCAACACTGTGACGTATGATACGCGGTTGCCACTCGATAATCTTTCTTTTCCATCGGTTATCGGTTCGTCAAGCGATGTGGCCTGCCCATTGTTACTTCAGCGTGCTATTATATTTTTAACCATATACAATTATATTTTTACACTATTTCTTTTTTCTGTGTGGTGAAGGAGTGAGAATACAATTCACCACACTTTTTCTTGCCTATGGACATCGTAAAAGACGACTAATGAATATACATTACATACATACATATCATCATGCCATATCCCTTGCAGGGTAGGTAGAGAGAACAGAGAACTCTATCCTTGCATACTTCACTCGTTTCCTCAACATTCATAATTCCCTTCATACACGCTCGCCGGTTTCGGAGACTCTTGACTCCACCTTCCTTCAGTACGTGACCAATCTGGTCTAGGTAGGTTAGTCTGAATTGTCCAGTCACCCGACGTGAGGCCACCGCGTGAGGGCGACGCCTCGACGGCGAAAGCTGTCGGGGCGTCGACGAGAGAGGAACCCGAGAGGGCATACCGCCGGGCGGACCACCGAAGACAGAGATCGGGTACCGATGGTCCGCTCGCACGGCGAAGAAGAGATGCTTGCAGGGGGGGTTAATGGGGTTGCGCGCAGGGGGGGTTAATGGGGTTGCGCGCCGCCTCTTCCGTCACCCGGACCGATTTGGCGGGATCACGTCCATAGCCGGTGGGTGGTAAAAAAAAAAAGGTAGGTTAGTCTCGGTCTCCCCCGGTACCTACACACTTCCACCAGACGTTCGTTTGGCATTCTTTCCACATGTCCGAACCATATAAGAGGAGGAAAATTATTACTAGCTCCTGCTGGCTTCATCCGAGTAAAAAGTAACTTTCCTAAAGTTGAACTATTATTCCAAGGGAACACATTACTGGGATAAAAAGTATCCTATGTGTTAATTCAGGAGTTGGTCTATCTATGTACCAATTTTCTCCCAATTTTAATTTTTTTTACGTAATTGTGTAACAAATATCCCAACATCGAAACATCTTCACAAACTTTCACATTTATAATATTAATAAGATTATTTATACCTTAAAGATGATTGGATGCTTTTTTATATCTGTTATCAAACTCATCGTCGTCTCAGCTCAAATGTGTCCCACTGTTGGGCTCGAACCTCCTCCATAATGGGACGGAAATTAACCTTCTATACCACGCTGATCAGACGTGTTGGTATAGATAGGGTTTTGTTTCAAGTTTTCCATCTCTTGCTCTCTTACGATCACCTACAGATAAGATAGGGGGTGATGAATTGTATTCTTACTCTGTCACCACACGGATAGATATCAAACTCACGATCGTTTAAAATATACGATCAATGTATATTCTTTAATTTTGTTTTCATACAAATTCCACGGGTAATGTGTACGAGACACGTCATTTTCAATCCTATACAATATAAGTATATAATATTAAAATTATAAATATTAACAGCTTTTAACGAAACCAGCGACGTTGGACGGCAGCGGCGACAGCGTGACGGAGCCGCAACGTGACACAGACGAGCCGACTAGCGACCGTCATGGGAAACACGATAACGATAAGATCAGAAGAAATCTGGCAGCGAAACCACCTTGGAAGGCATAACGCATGAAGTACTAGTCAGTTCAACGGGTGAACAATGGAAACAATGAGGGTTAAACATTGGTCCATCTGCATATAAATGAGGTCTGTTGGGCCTAGTCTTTCAAACGAATGGGGGACTAGATATAATCACCACTCTTGGCAGGCATTTCCTAGAAGACCAGTAGAATGAGTAGAATAGATATATCGTCAAGTACATCATTTTTTATGGGTGTCGTAAAAATCGCCTAAGGGATAAACAGGAAAATAGAAAGCAACACTTATCTGGTAAAATTGCTATGTGAGGGCAACTACGAATACTACAAAACCCAAGAGCTTTACTTTTTTTTATCTAACGCTTATATTTACAAAGAGCTTTACCTAGGCCAACTTCACCTAATGCCATCTGTTCAACAATTACATACCTTTTTTTGCGGTGGACTATGGATGCGTCTCACCTCGCCAAATCGGTCCGGGTTGACGGCAAAGACGGCGCGTGACCCCATAGCCCCACCACGCAAACTCCTCTCTTCGCCGTGCGAGCGGGCCACCGAAACCCGATCTTTGTCTTCGGTGGCCAACAATTACATACCTAAGTGTTGACGTCAGGCAGGCCGTCCGTCAAGACAATTGCCAATGGAAGAGGCCCGTCAAAACTATTACAGATGGCCAAAGAGTACATATATCATCGACCCCGAGTAATTGGAATAACAGCAAGAGATGATTATGATGACTTGCCTGGGAACTAATAATACTGAGTGGATGGCATACCTGGCTGGAATACAATGCTATAAACACACTAAATCCCCTTGTAGGGAGGCCTATGTCCCACAGTGGATGATGATAGGCCGGTTGATTAACGATGAAATATTAAACATAAGTTAAAAAAGGCGAACATTACATTCCTCTATGTCAATCCATTCCATAAAAAATATTTCATACTCTAAAAATGATATTAATTGTGATTTCAAATAAATGAAGTTATATTTATTTTTAATATTCCATTATGATTATATTTTCATATTGAGCAAGCTCAAGCATTTCAATTTTATAAATTAGACAGAGAGAGCAATACAACCAAGGTGACGTCACTTTCCATACTGATCTGAATCAGCCCTAAACAAGCAGCGTTGTACGAAAAGGATAGAATAACTTCAAAAGGTTCTAATTTTTTCATTGTGTATTTTTAAATTATTTTTGCATATTTTGATTGTAGTCAAATATCCAATTGTCAATGTTATATATCCGTAGGATACATTTAGCTGTGTAGATTTGTATCTTTATATAGAGTAAGACATATCATAATTTTGTATCGAATATCGTTATCAAGTGAGAACATTCCCAATTGTAATATAAATATGTTATTTAATAAATTATATTTTCTATTTGAAAGTTTTGTTTGAATTACCTATAATATATCAACACAAAAACACATATTTTTGGAAAAATGTATACTCCAATTATTAATGTATAAAATAAATTTTGAATTAAAACTATTTTACGAATTCTATTGTGTTCGTTACCGTGACCATGAATGCTGAACGAGGACTAGTCTAGACTAGTCAAGTACAAAGGATCATGATTCAAAGAAAAACAAAATGTATAACGATCATTTTATTAATGAAGGTAAATGCGATTTAAAAATATGTATATTCCAATATGATTTATAATGGCATCCGTGATATTTATACAACACTAATGTACACTTATTATCATATAATAACAACATATAATAAATATATTAACAGGCAAGAACATTTAAAAACAAAAACAGATGGTTATCTGTTAAAACGGTTTACGGACGACAATTTTACGTGATAACGTCATACAAAAACATTGATGAAAAATTACATACTTTTGTGAATTGAACGAACATAAACAAGAAACCACATTAACTTTTCACTTCACTTTATAAGCAGTCAAATTCTTAATATGCAAGAACGCTTACGCCGATCGTGCACTTTGTCACTTGTTCCGCGCTTTCGCTTGCACGCTCGTTTCGGGCGGAACGTGACATTCTCGAGCGTGCAGCCGGCGTGCGGCGTTCATCGATTTATAAGAGTTACCACGTCAAAAATATCTGAACAATTTGCATCGTAAAGACACGATAGAAGTAAAACGTACAGTAACATTTTAATTATTAATCAATCAGTTTTGAATAGCATAGATTGTATTTATAATAAATACATATTTAGATAATATTATAAAAGGGAGAAGAGCGTTTTTTTTTTCACTCTATAAGTGCGAGGAAAAACAGCAAGTGGCTGCCGCATCGCGTACTTCATACTTTTCATTTCACTAACCACACGATTCGCTTAAGCTATATTTCTCGCGAACTTTTCCTCATATATAAGATTACGGATTTATTTCAAAGCCCTTCCACAAGAAGTTTCACTTCAAAAACTGTATTTTATATCTCAGAGGTTGATTATATATATATATATATATATATATATATAAAACTACAGCTCGGAGCAAATTATTAATAACATAAGCAATGGCGGACTACGCTCTTTGGTGACTCGGGCGGCAAAGCTAAATGGAAGTTACCCCGTACCGTTCAGCCAGATGTAAAAAGTGTAGGAAAGGTTGTGTTGTGAAGATGATAATAACGATGATATGAGAAGATATACAGGAATTACCTTGCAAATCTTAACAATCCTAACTGCCTTTAAATAGCCATCTGAATATATTATGATTATAATGGGAAATATTTTACAGACAGTTTGGATCTCAAGGGTTCCCATATTTAGATAAAAAGCCCAGGATGGAGCTCCCGAGTCGTAGCCCGCCACAGTATATAAATAATTTCATACAAATTGAAATAGGTCCGTAAACTTAATCATAATTCTATAGACGCATACATAATTATTGAGAAAATTAATCCTCCTCCTAACCATTCTCGGTCCTCCTGTTATCGCTCTTATTGATTGATTTTGAAGGCAAATCAGATGACATAATCATACTATTTAACCTGTTCACAGGCAATCAAAAATTAGAAAAAAAGGATTCTCACTCATACGACGTGGCCTTTCAAGTATATAATTTTGCCCAAACAACTATCCTTTAGTCTGTGTGACTCGACGTAAAAACATATTTAGTATAAAAAAAACATATTTTAGCCCTCATTTTTATAACGGAAACAAGTTTCATACACTTCTGAGACATATATCTGTAAAAAATAATTAAAAGTGCGTGCGTACTACGTACACATGTCAGAAGTGAAACTTCTTTGGCAAACTAATTTTTAAATCTCGTTTACATACGTCATTTTTCTCAATCTCCTTTTCTCTCTCAATCTCTCCCTTTTTTCGCTCCATGGCTATGTGCGTTATGCGACGTTCGCACTATCTTACTCTCTCACTCGCTGGCTCCCTACTCTCGCTTCATCGCTATTTGCTTCATGCTACTTTCGCCCTTTCTCACTCTCTCTCAATCGGTCTCTCCCTCTTCTTGGACAAAAACGTCACTTTATTGAGTTTCATTTATAAAAAATTGACCCTCATGCGCGTAAACTAGTTTCACTTTAAAAACACAAGCTTTTAATTCTGACTTTGAATATCAATTCATTAGCTCAAATACGTAGAAAATTATAATTTTTTGTGACGAATATACAAAAAAAATAAACGATATAATTTAAAAATACAATATTTTATTGCACTTATTATTTCAAGTTCAATATTTCATAACACTCATTTTTCGTTTTTGTAACTGTTATTAACTACAATAGGCAATTGTGTGAGAAACTGCACATATATCATTTTAACATATAATACATAATTAGGTACTAAAAAATATCCATCATTTCTATACATCATCCACCATTTCTACCTATACATTTTACATATAATATTATGGGATGTTTTAACGACAAAAATATTATTTCTACTAGCAGACCTTTGCAATTTCGGATTTTATATGGCTGATATATTGAAGAATTAATGATTAATCTTTGAAATCCAATTTCGAACGACAATGAAAGTACAATAGAAACCAGCAAAAAACATTTATTGTTTTTTTGCAAAATATGTAAGAAAAATATGTAAGATTATAAGAAATAAAATAAATAATTGATTACATTCTATTGATTTAACGTGCTAGGCTATTAATAACAACGCACATGTAAACGAAAAAATTATTACCCCACGCGGAAGTTACCAATAGATGAAGTTCTTGGGACGTATTTTCCTTTACTACAAACTTATTTCAACTTATAGACGAGAATGCGAACGACAAATTGCCATATACAAGCTTCTTCTCACACTAGCTTGATTTTTAAAAATGTTGAAATAAGTTTACAATAGATGTGGGTTCAAGTCCCGCTTGTGGTAATAATTTTTGGTTCGAAAACGAGTTTTTTTTTTTTAATGAAATACTCTAAAACGATTAACAAAGGGCCAAGCATTATTTTTGTTCTAAAAGATTATTGTATATGTACAGAAGAAATAATATCAATATTTTAGTTTGTTATGTTATATTAAATTGTTAGCATTGTATGTTATGTAATGCAAATAAAATGCTAAAGAGTATTGAGAATGATTTAACAGTGCTTTATGTATTTTCATATTCTTCAACTTCCCAGAGGATCTTAATTGGTTAGCCAGCATCCAATTGAAAGCAACGAATTAACTTACTGATGAACAATGACTTTGATTGATCTCATGATAAATGAAAGACTTGGCGTAAAGGTCCTTGTAACCATGCCATAAAATTCCTTAAATTAAATAAATATGTGCAAATATTAGTTATAATTATATTTCTTTCTATACAACGGTACTGTTTTGACATAATAAACCAAATTTCACAGGTGTCTTGACTATTTATTCTGAAGTTCATTGCTGGTTTGGTTTCTCCAGGATCTGTACCCTGTACCTGGTTACTGCCCTAATCACAATATATATTTTAATAATATAATTACAAAATTAACACTTTTTTATATACAGATCGAGTTTCTCCTTCAGATAGGGAATGTTTAGGCGAGTGCGGAGGCGGGCAGCGAGCTGTGCTTCGGCTTCGCCTTGTGGACGAACACCTTGATGCATCCATTGAAATCTGCGCTGACTAATACGTGGCCGGTTTGTGAGGATGCCACCATACCACCCTCAGCACCCTTCTGTAACATTCAAAACGATATTAATTTATTTTAATTACATCACAATGCGACTGCACAGATGACGTAGTGGTTAACATACCGACCTTCCGTGCCAGTGTCAGGGTTCGATTCCTTGTGGGATCCACAAAGTGTTGTTCTGAGTTTGAGTGTAATTTGTTTGCGTTAATTATATGTTTGTAAAGTCCCCCACAATACAAGGATTATTTCCTTAGTACAGGGTGGTGCCTTTAACAAAGTATCGTCCTGTCTGGGAATCGAACACATTAACACTTGGCACGATAGATTGACATCTTAAACACTTCGCCATCTATGCAATCACGTACTTACAATAACATATATTTACTCACCATTCCCTCCTTTTCCTCTGAGTCGTTATTCGCGAGCTTGGCCTCCTCTTCCCTTTCATTGATCATTCTAATCATATGCTCAGGATTAGGTGCGAAGACAGCACAAGTTACTAGTGCATTATGAGCCTTAATACCCTCCCAGAAATCATTCCTATCTCTTCTAACGGACGTGAATTTGGAATAATCATGATATGTCTTCCAAATATATATACACTGATTTTCTGAACCGCTGACAATGTATTTTCCATCATGAGAGAAAGATGCCTTTATTTGACTGGAAACGTTGACATATCCTTTATATTTACATGACAGATTCAAGTCTCTCAAATCGTATAACCTAATTCTACTGTCATTAGAGGTTACTAGAATTTTATCATCATTAGGCATTGGCTCTATGCCACTGATCTTTCTGCCCGTTGAATTCTTGCCGCGCGTTGATCGTACATCGATTTGTGTATGGTATTTAAGTTGATCGGTCGTATAGAATATACATCGGCCATCGTATGTGCCGACGACGGCGAATTTGCCGTTCTGGCAGAAGTTTGCAGCCGTTATTAATTTTGTTTTGCCGTCCACTTCGTTCCATACTGCCACCTGTTTTATATAAAAATACTTTTTAATGATTTTGTTTTCCCGTGTGGTGACGAAGTAAGAATACAACTTAACACCCCCGTTCTTACCCGTGGGTAAACATAAGTGCCGACTAAGGGACGCAGGCATGTAACATGAGTACAAGAGAAGGAAAATTCGAAATAAAATCATATACCAATACGTCTGATCAGCGTGGTAGTAGATTAATTTCTCTCCCAAAATGGGGGAGGCACTACGCTCAACAACGGGACATATATGAGCTGAAATGAGGATGGGCGATTTTTAAAAATATAATATTTATTAATACTAAGCTGGTCAGAGGGGTTGGTATAGGGATTAGTCGAATTATAGTCTGACACCCATAGACAAGATGATGGGGATATGGGATGGATAAAGGGTGATGTATTGTATTCCTACTCTGTAATCATATGGTAAATTAATAATCAATTTCTTTTACTTATAAACTTAATGAAGAACACTTTATCATTTTATCATCATCATTCTCCTGTTCCTGTTTGTATTGGCAATAGTTTTATAATCGGCCACCTGCTTGACGTCAAACTTCCTTGGGAATGTAATTGTTGACCAAACAGCATCAGGTGTAGTTGATTCAGATCGGTAAAACGTTCTTAGTCGTCTTTTATAACATCCACGAACAAAGCAAGGGTTAATAGTATTCATAGTCGCTACTGCAGAACTTTCTAAATCTAAATCTATCTTTATATATAAAACTCTTAAAGAATCAAATGAAATATATGGTTCTATACCCACCTTCTTGTCGGGAATATTCCACAGCCTCAACTTCCCATCCAAACTCCCGGAGAGGAAATACCTATCATCTTTTGGATGAAATACTATTGCGGTAACAAAATCTATGTGCTGGAAGCAACAAAGACACTCCCCTCTAGAAATATGCCATAATCTGACGGTCTTGTCCATGGAACTTGATAATATAAAATAGTTCTTTGACCAGGAAACATCTAGGAGGTCCGATGTGTGTCCAGAATAGACACAGAATGGTTTCGGACAGAATGGAGCTGAAGGTCCTAGAGGCGGTTGGTCTTCTGGGCTTGGAGGTGGAGCGGAGAGTGACGCAAGTGACTCCTGAGAGGGAGTCGGTGAGGATTTCTGTTCGGCGTTATATTTCGTTCGCATGTCCTGTAAAATACAAAATTTATTAGCTCAAGGTGCATATTTTAAGGTTCCAAGTTTAACTTTTTTCATAATCAACAGCTCAGCTCCTATAACTGCCACTACTGGATTCGAGTCTACTCCACAATAGGATAGAAATTGCTTTACCATGCTAGTTAAGACGGATTAATATAGGTTTTTATTTTGACTTTTCCTTCTTTTCATCATGTCAGCTCATATATGTCCCATTGCTGGGCTCGAGCCTCCTCCACAACGGGAGGGTAATTGACCCACTATACCACGCTGGTCAGACGTGTTGGTATAGGGTTTTGTTTCAAGTTTTCCTTCTCTCGAATAGATGTTATATGCGTTTTATATCCCTTAGTCGTCTTGTGTGATCACCCACTGGTAAGATAGGGGGTGGTGAATTGTATTCTTACTCCGTCACCACACGGAAAAGTCTTTTGCATATATGTTATTTGCATACTATATACTTTAATCGTCTTTTACGACACCCATGGCTAAGATATGAGATGGTGAATGATATTCTTACACCGTTCACCACACAGATAGATTACTGCATGGATGAAGCGAAACTGATTTCTAGAATATCGTAGATTCTTAGGTTCAAATCCCAGTCGTATTTTTATTTTGGAATATTTTTTTACAAAAAAAAAAAAAAAATTTATAAAAACTTGATTGCGAGCGAAAAATGATTATTACACATGGGATTTTCATTATCATTTTTCGCTCGTAATCAAGTTTTTATTATTTATAATCATCAAGCATATTAAATGCTAAATTTCAGTAATTTAAATAAACAATAATGATTTTACCTGGAACATATGGTAGGCGTCCCTGGTTACCCATACACGCAGCAATTTGTCCTGTCCGGCGGTGGCGAGTAGACGACCGCACACACTGAACTTGCAACACCATACTGCACCACTATGACCAGAACCCATCTCCTAAAAGTATATTTTATTTTTGACGTGACAACGTCTAATAAATCGATGAACGCTGGCTGCATGCACGAAAAAGTGTCCCGTTACGCTCATTGTCCCGTTACGATCATTGTCCCGTTGCGCTCATTGTCCCGTTACGCTCATTGTCCTGTTACGCTCATCAGCGAGTGCAGTAATAATAGGTTATGTTACAATGGACTAAAAAATTACGGTGATTCATATAATTGATGATAGATATTTTATTACAGTTTATTTCTATGAAAATTAGTTAAAATAATCTGTACGTTAAAGTAATTAAAATATTTGAATTAATGAGTGCAAATAAAAGTAAATTTATCAATTAATTTGTAGATTTCATTTCACTCCTTCTTTGTATCCATACAGAATAATGATAATTCAATAAAAATGATTCAATTTTATTCATACAAGTATGCAGTCATTTCATCAATGTTTTGTTATGACGTTGTCACGTTAAACTATCGTCCGTAAACCGACTTTACACACAACCATTTTTTGACTTCTGTGCCTGGCTGTACCACCATTCCCACCATTATAACTCTTGTAAGACTTACCTTCACCTACATGTTATATGTACACTGTATCTCGGAATTATCTAATACGACACCCACTGGGAAGAAATGGTGAATTGTATTCTGATTCTTGTCACAATAAGTAAGTTCTCAACAAATGAAGGGAACTTGGCTTATTTAGTCCATTGGCTCTTTGAGCATTTCCACATTTGGTCTTCTATAATTCTACCGCAAAATACATGGCCTCAAAACTCCCAAACTAACTCTAGATAGTCATCTTAATATATTTTGATTGATTGAGGAATTGGTTAACGGGTTTGGATCCTAAATGTTTCCAAATCTAGTGTATATTATGACTTAGGGGCTTCCTAGTAGCTCAGGCCCCGGATCGCCTCACAGTTAGTACGCTACTGAATCAAGGTACAAATTGTGCCCGTTAATCATAGGTTAAAGTCACCCGAGATGCACGGAGTTATTCATTAGTGTAAACTGTTAACTTACTAATAAAAAAGAAAAAAAAAGACCACGGTTCGAGATATGAGGCTTACCTGAACATGTCTGACGCATCCATCGAAATCATATGGCCCTTTATGCGAATTGGATGCCTTCAATTTGATATTGTGTTCGCCCCTTACATCATCGGCGATATCAGCCACATCCTCCTTGTGCCTCGCGTGAGACACTTCCTGAGCTAAAGATTTTGCAGCATCCACTGTCTTCTTCATTGTACTTCCGAAGAAACGCTTCAACCTGCCAAAATTAGTGTAAATCAAAACAGAGACTAAGTAAAATAACTTGGATCATTAGAAACAGTGATTTTTTGTAGTCACTGCAGCCTTAATTTCAATAGCTTTTTGCCCGGAAGCAAAGCCATTAGAATAAACGTATAAAAACTGCTAGTATTATCGATTAAACTTCAGAAACAAGGTACATTTTACACACACAAACTAACACTTTCAAGGCTAGTACGTAATATTAAGGATTTTTTTTACCGCATAAAAACAGACGCGTCAAAAATTATCTATATATTTTTATCATTTTCGAAGGATCATTTTTCTAATCCACTTTATAAGTAATTTTATGGATGTACCAACATATCAACTAGTAAACGTTTTTGTAGAATCCATCAATAATTTATAATTTCCATTCTAATAATTTACTAAAGACAAATGGAGATTCGACAAGTAAGCAGCGAATTGAATGAGATATATTTTATCTATTATAAGATATATTATTTATTAGCCCAAACCCTAAGTCTCTTAAAAGAAATACAATTATAAACGATGTCACCAAAATCGCTTTACAGTTTTGATCCAATTTCAAAGTATGCTTTTTCTAATTACGTTATTTTATAAAATCACAATTAAGACTTGAAAGAAGATTGACATAAAAGATGATAGTAGACACTCATATTATGTAATATTTTAACTTCTTTTGCCTCCTTGTTTGGCATTATTCTACTCAACCATTCGGAGTTACGGCACCAGGCATTTACATTCTTCGTCTATTGACCGGATCTCCTAAACTAATTCCTTAACTTCATTGACGGCTGAGTTAATTAACGCCTTAATTGTAAAAAAAGCTGTCAAAACTTGCAATCACAGCACAGCAAGAACAAACCCAAGCATTTGTGAGTGCATTAAATACAGCCCGTTCTATAAAACTAAACGTCGCCAAACATATTCCGTTAATTTGTTAGTGTCAAACGTGTCACCTGAAACTCTTGTCGTGTGCCAACCTCTTGTTTATGTTGTCCTGTGAGTGTGATTTGACAAGGCTCACAGTTGATCTACAGTCATAGATAATCGTCAATATTTCAATTTAAAATAAAACTATTTTTATGGATTCTATCGCGTTTGTAATTGATTTTTAATTTCCCGACGTTTCAAACACTTTACAACATTCATGGTCATGGGAGTACTGAGGTGTTTCACGTGCAACAAGTCATCGTTATTACAGAGATTTATCTACCCGCTACAGTATCAGGTATAAAGCGCAGCCACTCAGCACCAAGGATACAAGTGAGCTTATCGGAGTTTATACATAGTGAGACTTAACATTGATTTGGAGGCGTTTCTGCTTTAACACACGGAATTTTTTTCGAGTCGCTGCAAGGTGCGTATTAGCTATTGTGTGCAAGTTGTCCAAACATGTATAGCCATTTAAATTACTGAAATTTTAGCATTTAATATGCTTTATTATTTATAAAACCCGATTACGAACTGAAAAATGATGTCACAAGCGGGATTCGAACCCGCGCCTATTGGGATTCCGGCCCAATCGTGCTGCCACTACACCACCGTGACTTATTATAGGACATGCAAATTTCACTTCGTATCATATTTACGTCTTAAGGTGACGGTATGCTATCTACCCGACAATGTTTACACATTGTTATAGGCTTAATACTTCAAACTTTACAGTTAGAATTGTATTAAACGATGACACAACCTTGTTATTTAAATTAGTAATCGGGTTTTATAAATAATAAAGCATATCAAATGCTAAAATTTCAGTAATTTAAATATAGCCTATAACAATGTGTAAACATTGTCGGGCAGACACGTACAATGTAAAGGTTGGCAATATTCCTAACTGCCACCAGATAGAAATAGCGGTACATAAAAAATATAAATGAAAGACACTAACTTATCAGTCTTCCTCTTGATACCAGTGGTTTGTCTATCGGCTGAGTCCCGCTTCAACTCTT
Organism: Lymantria monacha; assembly: GCA_905163515.2. Classification (NCBI taxonomy): domain Eukaryota; kingdom Metazoa; phylum Arthropoda; class Insecta; order Lepidoptera; family Erebidae; genus Lymantria; species Lymantria monacha. The sequence goes on along the minus strand of LR991091.1, from coordinate 31,727,375 downwards.
TGTGGTCATCCTCAACGCCGCCCACGCATACACTTTCACTTTCCTCGTCCGTCTCTCTGTAATACAACGACAAAAGAAATACCATTATTTTTTTTAAAAGACCATATAAACAAATAATCTATGTATTGCGGGGACTTTACAGACATAATTAACAGACACAAATTATACCCAGACTCAGAACAATATATGAATCGCATAGAGTATTATCCTGCGTGTAAGTTATTCCCCTAACGCTTGGCACGGAAGATATCTTAACCACTAATGCCATCAGCTAGAAAATTAATAATTTAAAATCTGAATTGCAAATTAATTTTTTGCCGGATTCAGATACTTCACCGCTCACCCATAGTCCGGGCAAAGGTGTTAAAACCATCTGCGGCTAAAAGCTATACATATAAAAAACATGATTATTTTTTGATGGCTTTTTAAATTCTCGACGTTTTTTTCTTATAAAATCTTATCATTCAACGGAAAAGATATCAAATTACACATTTAATTAATCATTCAGAATATTCGGTCGTGTCATCCTTAATACAAAAAGTTAGAATACTAAATCGGATCAATGTGTAATGACTTCCAATAGATGGCGTGATTAAACATTTCCTGTAAATACAAACATGTGATCGCTAAATTGATTACTACTTGTAGCTGCCACAGTAGCATAATTGGTGAAGCAAATTGTACTAATTTCTAATAGATTTACTTAGTGTATGTGGTAATCTATTTTACGTTCACATATTATTATTTATAATAATTTTCTCAGCATTATCGTTGCTTAGCAGGCAAAAGGTGGCGAAGCTATTCGATATATAAGCGACTTTCGATGTTTTACCCGTTAGCGACGATAGCAACGAAGTTTCACTTCAATTAATGATTGCAAGCACAGCAAAATTAAATGACTAAGAAAATTGCATAATTTCTTGCGCTTCCCACATAAACGTCAGTAGCGTCCTCGCCCCACGTATAAATACAAAAGGAATATTATTATAATACAGCGTGAGAGAAAAAGGTCACGGAAGGAAGACAATCCTTACTAATATTATAAATGCGAAAGTAACTTTATGTGTATGTCGCTCTTTCACGCCAAAACTACTGAATCGATTTAAATGAAATTTGGTACACAGATAGTCTAGAGCCTGATAAAGATATAGGCTACTTTTTAATGCAAAAAGGGTTGTAAAGGTGGATGAAAAGTTGTAAGGTAGTAACGTCATTATTAAAGCCAGAAGCTTGAAACTTACTTTTAGGCTATTGATTAGATATAAATAAATATGACCCTTGAAATAAAAATAGGGGATGAAAAACTTTAGGAATGTAACCTTTTACGCGGGCGAAGCCGCTGGCAGAAGCTAGTATTAAATAAATCAATTAATATCAACTTTACATAATACAATTGCAGTGCAAGGTTTTTTTTTTTGAGATTTCATACTTTTTTAAATTAGAGGAGGTCCTCAATTCGACACGAGTATTTTTTTTATGTTATACCACGCATTACTTTTTACAGAGTAGTAGATTAAATTCTGATAATTATTTTTTAATGGATAGGGAGAGTATGCATTTGGTCTCATATTTTTTAATCACGTATTTACAAGCGAACACTCGTGATTTTTTTTTTGAGAAGGTAAATGTTTAGATGTCTTATGTAAAATTCGATTTTAATTATCCAAATCTGCCTTTACACGACTTTGTCTATGTTACATAAATGAATATTGTATTTTTTTATGAAAATTGTTTTATACGATAATTAATAGTAAACCATTAGGCATGCCTTAAATATTACTGAGAAACTAAATGATACAATCATTTATTAGAATACTTTTAATGAATTTTAAAAAGACAATGGCAATACTACGATTTGTGGCCATTTCAAAAAAAGAAAAAAAATATGTTGGATAATTAATTTTATATACATATAACCAGCTAATTCACGCAGTCTCACCGAAGTAGTTTCCAATTCCGTAGGAATAGGCGGATAAACTGTAACATATGTTATTCATTCATAATGTATCTTTCCATCGGTTAATGAATTTCAAAATCGGTTTAGGCGTGAAAGCGTCACAAACAAACTCACATTCGTAAAAAAGCACCCATATTAGAAATTCCTAGAAATCGCCATACCATTCCCTCCCTCTTCTAATTTTCACCTAAGTCTAAGTAAGTAATGTGGTTTTAAATATTTTTATACCAACAAAACATACATACATACATATCATCACGCCATATCCCTTGCAGGGTAGGCATAGAGAACAGAGTGCCAGAGAACTCTATCCTTGCATACTTCACTCGCTTTATACTTTATACCAGGGTTTCTTAAACTTTTTGTAGTCACGGACCACTTTCACAATTTAAACAATTCACGGACCCCCGTCAAAAAATATTTTGTATTGAGAAAAAAAACAGTGCTGCGGTTTTAGCCCGCAATGCCCGCGCGCAGGTACAATCCGGCTCCGCGCCCTACACTCTGAGCCGAGTGGCCGATATTAAAACTACGCGCAGTGATTACGTATAGAATTCGCCACCCCACAAAGACAATGCATCTCGTCAAGCTTACTACATAATTTCCTAATAAATATGTTTACAGACTGACCCACTGCGGACCCCTGATACACATGCCACGGACCCTCAAGGGGTCCGTGGACCCCACTTTAAGAAACCTTGCTTTATAACAACAAAAAGTTTTAAAAAATACCTAATTTGTCTGAAATTTGTCTTCATTAATATGGAGTTTGCTGCGTGTTGTCAAGAGTGCGTGAATTGCAATTAAATCAGTTTTAAATCAACTGGTGTCTCGGTATATGTGCAACAGTGTGCATCTGTGAGTTTAAAAATCGCTAACGCTGTGCGAGTTGAACTTGATAATTACTAAATTTAGATCACTACGTAATAAAAATAAAAATTGTGACCAAGCGTAGTAGTACGCCCCTTACAGTGATTAAAATTAACTAATTGCCATTCTCCCTACTGAATTTAAAATCCTAAATTTGTCATTATTAATTATGCTCCCGCTGTATGTTCTTCTCTTTATGAAATGAACGAAGTCTAGGCCACCATCGAGACAGTGCACTAAGTATATATAGCTAGATGACATTTTCAGTTATTTTTGAAATAATAATACTTTAGCATACTCTCTGAGCATATAGTTATATAATATACTTATTTGATCCATTATGATTCAATTACCGCAAGTGCCTTAAAAACGAAATTACTTCTAGAAAAATTTTGAATACGTTTGAGGCTAAAGTCATCCAGAGAAAATTAAAAAAATTGATGGAAATGATGTGACACCTTTATGAAAACCCTTAGCGTACTTTAAAAGCAAGCGAACAAATAAATTTACCCAATAATTTTAATAAATATACACCCGAGTATAGACAACTCACAATACAGCACCTAAAAACTACAAATCTAGGTAGAGCAGTTAAATTAAAAAAGCTAAAGTATGAGAGAATATCTAAGCCCAAACCTCGTACGTACATTCATTTGAAAATAATTAAATATATTCTTATGAACTGAAAATTTATATTGTAGGCACTAAATCGGTCAGACCACATTTAAATACTGTAATATTTATCTTAAAATGGAGGAAAGTAAGGAAGACCCCACCTTCCTACCTGCATTTAAAGATAATGATGGATTTCCGGCAGGTATCGCCTAATTCAATCAATAATGCTGTAATATTTGTTAGACTAAAGATTGAAAGTATTCATATTATATTAGTACTTCAAATTTATATATTTTAGAATACTCATTAGACAAAAATTTTAAGTCTAATTGCCAAGATTTTCAAAGTTTAATTAACATTAATGTATATCATATAAAGAAAAAAGAAATAAACATTAAGAATACTAAAGAGATTATTAGGCAAATACATTATTTGGATAAACTTAAAAGTCCTGAAACATTCCAAAAAAATACTAAACTTGTTTATGATAAATATATTAATTATATATTATTGCTTTAGTAATTTTCTATCCAAAATTAATGCAAAACAATAGTTTCCATCATTCATTAACACGCAATACAGTTAAAAGTGAAAAACATTCCCGCATTATGCAAAGTCTGTGCCCACAAATAAGCAATAAATGGAACATAGATAAAATAAAAAAAGGACCTAGTGTCTATACTGAGGTTAGAGGAGTGTGATTGTGTCGGGGAGCGCTTCCAGGCCAAGTTGAGCGCGGACATGTGGACGCGCGCACGCAGCCAAACCAGGCGCTTCGATCCTCGCCTGCAAAACAGGCATACCAGTGTGGACATAGGAATGGGACATGGACAATCGAAAGGGAAAAAATCATACATAATAATAGTCTTTATAAAGCTAGTGGAAAGACCAATAGTACATTACATTATTCGAAGGCACACTCCACCTCTGACTATTCGAAGTTACTTAAACATATGAAATAACATTATAGAGATTTTATAGAAAATATTTTCATGTCCTTATATCTGGTCTAATCTAGAAAAAATATGCATATCTATGCAAGAGAAGGAAAACTCGAAATAAAACCCTATACCAACACGTCTGACCAGCATGGTGTAGTATACCAATTTCCCGCTACTATAGAAGAGACTCAAACCCAGCAATGGGACATGCAGGAGCTGAGATGATCTGGACTAACCTTAGATTTCTTTTAGAACATAGACAACTATAAAAACTTGTGTTTTACAATCGAGAAATGTTTGCTACATGTAGGATTTGAGCCCACGTCTACTGAAAATGCGTTTCAATCGTCTTACCAATTAGACAAGCATGGGTCTACGTACAATTAATCGAATGGACATCTTTGGATTGCTGAGCTCAAATGGCAAACACTAATTGATATCCTGTCAGAGATTAGACTAGTAAGGGGACCTATTAAGAATAGTAAAGGTTATGAAGATGAATGATTTGTCACAGCGAAATCTATTTATATATAAATATGCTTTAAAAATATATTACTATTGTCTATGGTGGCAAACGAGCAAACATCACATCTGATGGTAAGTGTTACTGCCGCTCATGGACCTTTGCAATACCAAGGGCATAGCTAGGCCGCTACCTACTATATAGAAAGTGCTCTTCTTAAACTTTCTTTAAAGATAAACATGTTATAATGCTAGGCAAACTAAAAATATATGACTAACTTCGAAATATCAGAGGTGTTTTGGCTTCAAATTTCAAATCTCTAAAGATATGTAAGGATTAATTTTATTTACGAATGTTAATAAAAACTTAATATATTTTTTTAATCATATGATACTATATATCATTAGGTTAAATATGTATTTTTTTATAAATTCTAAGAGGTCTGTAGATATATGATATTAATATTACCTGTGATTATCATCATCGTTGGTTCGTCCGATGTACTCTGATGTTAACCGCATGATATGCAGGCTGAGAGGGTTGATGCACTGCGGTAGTTTGTGTTCAGCAACGCTTAGTGGTACACGTTCGCCTACAAAATAATTTTACTGATAATACATATTTACACTGATATGGACATGTAATGAGACGGGATGAAAGTTATGTTGCGAGGAAGGTTTTGAGTATGAATATTGAAGGCTCTAGGGGTAAAGGGAGACCAAAGAAAAGATGGATGAACTGCGTGAAGCATGATATGTATAAACAGGGAGTGACTACAGAGATGACGTCTGATAAGGCTGTATGGAAAAAGAGGACATATTGCGTCGACCCCAAGTAGTTGGGATAAGAGTAAGAGAATGATGATGACATATTTACACTAATTACAAAAATTAGGGGATAGAAAAAGAAAGTGGTACACGTTCGCCTACAAAATAATTTTACTGATAATACATATTTACACTAACCACAAAAATTAAAGGATAGGAACAAAAAAATGTTTAGTTTATTTTCATCATCATCATCTTAGCTCATACATGTTCCACTGTTGGGCTCGAACCTCCATAATGGGAGGGAAATTTACGTACTACACCACGGTGGTCAGACGTATTGGTTAAGGTTTTGTTTTGAGTTTTCCTTTTCTTACATAATTGTTATATCCATTTATATCTCTTAGTCGTCCCTTACGATCGCCCACGGGTGGTGATGAACTTTATCCTTACTCCGTCACCACATAGTTATTTAAAAAAAAACGCATATTGTATCTTTAGGTGTCTATTTTTTTAATCAGACCTATAGAAAGTTCACAAAATTTGTAGCCAATTTTTGCTTCTCTTTACGAGGACTGCGGCCCTCAAAAAAACTATTTTTTTAATTTGACCTCAAGGCAATTTTAGAAAATTTAATTCTCTTTAATTGGTTGTTTGGTAGAAGTCTGTACGATGATTCGTCTCAGAGAAATCGTCGATCAAAGCAATTTTTTTCCATACCTTAATTTTTGTGACTAGAGTATTTTTTCATTATTTAACTTATTTATATAAATAAAATTGAGAACATGTTAGAAGATAGTCTATCATCGTACTGAATCTGGATCAGACGATCTAAACCTGGAATATGCTTCTTAAAAAGGGAGAGTAATATTTCAGATCATGAGGCCGCCCTTTAGTCGCCTTGAACGATTTGGGCAAGGCGTGATCAGATCTAGCTTATTAAAAGAAAAAATCGTGTTAGAGGGAGAAAATAATCTTCGCTAGTTCATATATAAATTTGTGATGAAGGTACAGAGATGATGGAAATAATAGTATTTTCATGTTCAATACTCACCCGTATCTAAGTTGAGTACGGTGACTTGTTCGAGTATCTCAATATCGGTTAGTTGGTTACCAGATGTTGTGCGGGTTCGAAGCGATATACCCAACTGTTGCTCGTCACCCGCAGAACGACGCCGGGAGCCGCTCATACCGTCTGAATTGCTCCGTCTGTAGACATTTTATTATAAAATTTTATGGCATGGCTATAAAGACCTTTATCATCATCATCTCAGCTCATATATGTTCTACTGTTCAGTTCGAGCCTCTTCCATAATATTAGAGAAATTTATACCATTCTTTCAGGTGCGGATATCGTATAAAACAATTAAGGGATACAATATATAGATAACATGTGTGCAAGTGAAGGAAATCTCGAAATAAAACCTTATGCTATAAGGTTGCCTGACCAGCTTGATGTAGCAGATCAAATGACTTCTTTTATGGAAGAGGTTCTAGCCCAGCAGTGAGACATAAGGTAAGAAGATGATGACAAAGAATCATCCTACTAACAAAACCACAACATTCAGGAGGTCAATATTTAGACTAGTCCAACAACTGTGTAATCGTGTGTTTATCAGTATTTACCTGGCGCTGGTCGGTCGCGCCGTGTGCTGGGAGGCTCGACCCTCGCTATGTGTTCGTGTCGCACGCTCCTCATCACCACGCAACATATCACCTGTATAAAAAGAGAAATAAATAAAGGTACTATATTAGAATAAACGGTGCTGTGTGGTAGCAGCTATGAATACTATCAACCCTTACATTGCTCGTGAATGTTGTAAAAGATGACTAAAGAATTTCGACCTGGGCCATCTCCCGTTTGGTTAACAATTACATTCTCAATGAGAGGATTCGTATTTGGGATAAGAGCAGGAGCAGATGATGATGACGAAAATATTGGATTATGGAGGAGGCTCGAGCACAACAGTGGGACATATATAAGCTGAGATGATGATCAATAACCTTTGGTGGAATCTTTGATGTGTAGCATCGTTTCAGCGGGCGGTCGGTATGTGGCGGAATGGTTGGTGCTGCTCCGTGATGACTCGCTCGCCCTCTCCGAAGATCTTGACTCGTGTATGCTCAGCGAAGATCTATCGCTAGCTGCAAACATTCAGTCAAGTTATCCATACTTTCTTTCTTGCCCGCCTATTGACCTCCACTGCTGGGTTTGGAATACATCCAAACCCCATTTCCCCAACTAAGTAGCTATTGATGTCCCAACGAAGAACCTATTAATTCTCAACAAAGTAGCTATTAATACCCAACGAAGTAGCTATTAATTCCCAACGAAGTAGCTATTAATTTCCAACGAAGTAGCTATTAATTCCTAACGAATTAGCTATTAATTCCCAACAAAGTAGCTGTTAATGTCAATATTTTTGTTGACCAGTAGACTACTAGCTGCCTATTCTTCATATTGCCATTTCTGGTGAAGTCAGTAGTAGACTAAGAGGTGGTCAGGAGCAGTCCACCCCGGTTCCACGATCCAAAGTCCCCACAAATTGCGATATACATATCAGGAAGTGGAAACTATTTATCGGAAATTCAAAATTAGTTTCTAGTTCTAAGCACCACGAGGAACCGTTCGGAATATAAATGTAACTCAAATTAAAGAACCAAGAATTTAATGACATGTTTTCAAGTAAAATTTTCAAGTGGGTGTTCTGTTGCTAGAGATACAGACTCACCACAGAGGTAATATCTTACGAAAAACTTACCATATTTAGAATGTGATAACTCCAGTGAATCTTGGAATTCCCTTGTTAGCGATTCTATAGTGCTCGCTGGACTGGGTAATGCCATCGATTGATTCAAATTGCTCGATGCCAGTGGCTGAAATTGAAATAAAAACCGCTAATATTTTAATGACGATTCTTTTCATGTGGTGACAGAGTAAGTATACAAGTCTTCACTTCTATCCTATTAGAAAGTGACATATACGGCGATGTAAGAGAAGGAAAACTAGATAAAACCCTATACCAATATGTCTGACCAGCGTGGTATTTGGGGTGCGGATACGTGGGTCAATTTCCCTTTTAGTGTGGAGGAGCCCCAAGCACAATAGGAGGACGTATGAGCTGAGAAAAAGAAGAGGACCTCAAGAAAGGAAGCAATGGCCACTCAGTATTGTTATTCCGTAACCACATGGAAAATTTACTAGTGGTAGGACCATGCTGTTGACAGTTCTCTGTCTACAGCCGCGGGCCGGTCCGCCCGTGGTAGTACCACACAGTCTGAGTTATAGTAATGTGCTATTGCGCTTTGTTAGGTGAGCGAGAGAGCTGGTAGCTCAACTGGGTGGGTTTGGGGTTGGTAATGGTATGCAGCGGTCTAGCTATACCCTTGGTGTTGCAAAGGTTCATGGGCGGCAGTAAAGTGTTACTGCCGCCCATGGACCTTTGTAAGTGTACCATCAGGTTGTGCTGCTTGCTCGTTTGCCACCATAAGCAATAAAAAAAAATTATAACAGTTTCCATGCAGTCCATGAACATCCACTGCTTTTTTTTCTTGACATATTTGGCACTTAACATATCTGATGGCAGGCAATTAGACAGGCTTACGTCATAGCTAGGCAATCCCCTAAACATTAAGTATTATCATACTTAGTGATAGGACCACGCTGTGGACAGTTCTCTGTCTACTACTAAACAATCAGAAGTACAGAAGCGCCATATTTGTTACGCGATTGGGAGATAGCAGTTGATGTTATGGTGATATGATGTTACCATAGAACACTACTGCCTGAACTCCTGGTGATTCTGAAGCTGATATTTTGAAATGCCATAGTTAGTAACTTAAAATGTAGACACTGTATACTTAATTCTTCACCACAGAGACTTTTTTCACTGCAGACAAGGTACAGTTAGTCCGCCCACGTAGAGATAGAGCGGTATGTATATAGCAGGTCACGGGGCTGCACGCTGCCCCGGGAGGATTAGGCAGGGTGTGACCACAGCATAGCCGAAAAAAAAAGATTTTTATTTCTTTTTAGGTTTCTGTACCCAAAGGGTAAAAACGGGACCCTATTACTGAGACTTCGCTGTCCGTCCGTCGGTCCGTCTGTCACCAGGCTGTATCTCAAGAACGGTGATAGCTAGACAGCTGAAATTTTATTTTTAGTTGTTAATTTTAATTTCTATTGCCGCTATAACAACAAATACTAAAAATAAAATAAATATTTAAGGGGCTCTCATACAACAAACTTGATTTCTTTTAGTTTTACGGAACCCTTCGTGCGCGAGTACAACTCGCACTTAGCCGGTTTTTTTTTTAAATAACCAACATCCTACATTAAGGAACTAAAGCCGTTGGTTGACTGACCTATCAACGCCGAGCCGAAGCTACTGATGCACAAAACATGAAATTTTGACAGTAGTTTCGCGTGTTCATGATGATGATGATTTACCTCAGGTATATCATTGTCTATCTGTGTATGGAGTGGTCGCGGCACGTATCTATAGTCATCCGTGTCTGTGGTACACACGCTCAGGTTGTCACCATCCACTGTCGACAGCGACGCCGAACTGTGCAATTTGTCTGTAATTAAATCACACTATGAATGTCTATGATAGAGTTTTGGCGGGAATATGAAAATGTCACATCATGCACTTATATTTATTTCTTTAGTTGTTTGTAGTACATATATTGTATATTGAATAATTTTACTGCTATTTTATGTAATATAATACAGATAAAGTGTTGTGAAAAATTATATAGTAATGGTTTATGTGTATTTTCATGTTCAAATTCGTAGAGGAATCATTGATCTGGTTGTCAGCACCCAATTAATAGTAACGACATGACTTAGGTTGCTTTCCATTTAGTTAACACAGAGGGACTCTGCAGTACATTATGAAACACTGCCAAACACTGTGTAAAAGTTTAAATGAAACAGCTAGTTGTCTCAAAATAACACTAAAGTGCATCAATATCGCAAAATTATGGGCGTTGTATACCTAAATGCAAGTTCCTTGACAAAGTCTTGGCTCAATAATTTATAAACATAACCACATTATCAGGGCTCACTTCAATAGTGCAATATTTACATTTGAACATTTTTATTAAATTTTAATTAGCAGTAAGAGACAAGCACAATTTAATAATCTCAAATAATACTACTAGAATATGCCGTAAATAAATTGCGAGGTTAAGTAATGATACTTAATTCAAGCAAAGTAGTACCTATATATTTAAAGTACTCTATGAAAGTACGTAAGCATCTGTCAAACACCACTTTTTCGAGTGTCGAACAGTGTGCGGCTGTGTTCAACAGTGTCGTTGATCGAAAGCGCTTTATCGAACACTGCGTCACTTTTTGTATTAAATGGAAAGCACACTTACTGAGTGAATTATTAATAAGCTACTGAACTGAATTGTACAAGTCTTGGTTATATTTAGATTTTCAAGCTAATAATGTATTTGAATGAAGGACTCTGTATCCGTAGACATAAATAAATATTAGTAAAAAATAGAGGTATTAGTAGAGGAGGGGCGCTTTAACAGTTTTTTGTCTACAGCCGCGGACTAATCCATCCGAGGTAGTACTACACTCTCGTAGAAAATCGACATCTGATTAGTGGCAATATGCTGTTGTGCTACATTCAGTGAGCGAGAGAGCCAGAAGACTATATTTAAGGTGGGTTTTGGTTGGTAGGTAGCGGCCTGGTTGTACCCCTGGTATTGCTAAGCTATGAGCGACAGAAACTCTTACCATCAGGTGTGCTGCTATATGACTCAATTAAAATTCCACACCTATGGAACTAAAGTGAACTCATCCATTAGCTATGTAGTAAAATCATGGTACTAACTTCTCTTCTTCTTCCGTGGTGGTGCAACCGGTTGGGGATGTGTATGGGGTCTTGGCGCGGTGCAGACGGCTACCACGGCACCCCCGCGAGCTCCCTTCAAACTATTCGCCTTAGTACTCGCAATCACATCGGGTTCCATACTGCCTAAGACTGAAACACCATAGAACCATCCTATACACATCACCATGATCTCAGCTCGTATATGTCCCACTATTTGGCTCGAGCCTCCTCCACAGTGGAAGGGAAATTGACATACTATACCAGACTGGTCAGATGACTTGATGGAGGGTTTTATTTAAGAGTTTCCCTTGAGACACAAGGAGTTGTAGTCACGCTATATTCAGCGAACTGGAGCTAGATGGCGCTATATACTCTAAATTACGAATTTCATATGATACTTCGGCGACTAATCATAGCAACCGGGGCTTGTCGGTCCAGGACTTCATCTCGTGTAAGGCGTTCGCGACTTTTTTCCAATGTTTCATTTTATATTATATTCGCATTTCCTTTTTTCAACATTGTACTGTACAGCTTTACGCGCAAAATTATTTAACATTTGTCATTTTTTTCTTATATTTTTAACGTGGTCTCTAAATATCGGCCTCATAAAAAGGCTCAAAGTCGCTCAACGTGCTATGGAGAGGGCTATGCTCGGTATTTCTCAACGTGATAAAATCCGGAATACGGAAATCCGTAGAAGAACGGGTGTAATCGCCATAGCCCGAAAAATTAGAACGTTGAAGTGGCAATGGGCAGGCCACATCGCTCGACGACCCGACAACCGTTGGGGAAGAAAGGTTCCAGAGTGGCGACTACGAATCGGACGACGCAACGTAGGGCAACCCCTCACTAAGTGGACTGATAACATTATCAAGGTCGCAGGAAACCGTTGGATGCAGGTGGCATAGGACCATTACAAATGGGATTATCGTGAGGAGGCCTATGTCCATCAGTGGACGTCTACGAGCTGATGGATGGGTTTTTACACGCCATTATTAATAATTAAATTTCTTCTACTTTATTCTGGTTCATCAAAATTGTATAACAATTCAAATGACTACACAGACGGCGTAATGGTTAAGATATTGACCTATCGTGCCAAATGTTTTGGGTTTAAATCCCACACAGAACAATACTTTGTGCTATTCAAAAATTATTGTTCTAAGTCTGAGTAATTTGTGTCTATACACTGTGACATTTATATCGTCTTACAAAAGAAGTGCCGTAAAGTATCCGACCAAAGAAACATATCTAACATATTTAATTATTCAATAGTGGTAGTGATAAAAAAAAAAAAAAAGCTAATATTTTGTAACAACCTGGTTATAATGTTTACATTTTAAACAAAATAAATCATACGGCATTCCGCATGATAATGATTGGCTCACGTAATTACGTTAGCCAATCACAGCTACGAAATCCACGTGGACTGCTATTCCAAAGCATACCTACGCCTAAGTAGTACCTACACAGTACGTAGGTTATGTCGAGTATATAGCCTACCGCTCTCTACATACTGTTCTCTTACTATATTAATTAATAATTGTTTATAATAATTTTTAGTAAAAAATATTCGAGTAAATATTTTTTTAAGCTCTTAATTGTACGAATGAATAGAAGATACTGGATACTTTAACTGAACTACTTTTGTAAGATGATATAAATGTCACCGTGTATATACACCGTGGAATCTAATTGGCTGTTTTCCTGAAACGTATGTACTCAGTTAATCATTCTTAATACACACACATAACTAAAAACATAATACATTGAAAAAAAAAAGTCTGATAAATAGACGTTCTTAAGTTTGTCTGATATGCAACGGTATTGTTCCCAACATTCCTACGACATAGCATTCGAATTAAATCGCAATAATAGGTAAAAAAAAATTTAGGCATTGTAGCTCGTAGCCCGCCCGCGTCCCGCACGCACCCCTTGCGTTTGATGCGCCCGAGCCGCGCGACCTATGTCTATGTTTTAATAGGTCAGTTTGCAATTTTTTGCCAAACGGCTTAGACGTATATCATATGTTTATAACAAATCCCGAACGCGAGTGCTAGTAAGTGCGAAAAAATTACAAGTCATTACCAGTACTCTGGCGTAGAGTGGTTAGACATGGTTCGTTTTTATGCGATTGCGAGAGGCAACTTGGCGAAGGCTAGATGCCTGTACGCTCAGCTAGAACACCTGGATTCGTTACGCAGATGTGGCATTATAAAGCCGCCTGTGCCTACAACAGCGATAATTTTATCAGCCACACAACGCCTACTAACCCACAGGCAGTTTTAAATGCTTACATATGCTCAGGCTAGAGGTAGAGTCGGAGAAGTAGGTGTCGCCGACATTCTACTCGATTAGAAGAAATTCTTGAGAAAATGGAGCTATCGTTTTAAAGTAATTAAAGAAAGTAGGTAACCAAGGTAAGAGCATTGACCGTAAGGTTGATACCTACGGTCGATGCTCTCAAAAGACCGTAGGTATAACAAAATTATTAGACAAAACATGTTACAGTTATGCAAAAATGATATTTTAAGGAATCGTCCGGGATTGCAAATGACTAGAATTTATGTTTTTATTTTATTGAATAAATGCTATATTATGGTTCTATATCATTAACTGAGTATATGTGTTTCGGGAAAACAGCCAATTAGATTCCACGGTGTATAGGATTATTTTCTTACAAATTTTATAGCTTAGTTTAAAAAATATATGTATATATAGTATAGTGACGATTATTACCAATTTGATTTCTGTTGTCGACATTGAGCTGGTCGTCTGATATGGTGGAGGGCTCCCTCGAAGACACTGATGGTACCGCCGCGGTATCACGAATGTTCGCTAAGGAATACAATATTTTATTAATATCAAACTTATCACACCCCAGTGTGGTTGTGAGTTCATCTCATCATCATCTCAGCTCATTTATGCCGTAGGACATGGTTCAAGCCCAACAGTGGTGTTGGACTCGAGCCTCCTCCAAAATGGAAGGGAAATAGACCACGCCGGTAAGACGAGTTGTTATAGTGTTTTGTTTTAAGTATTCCTTCTCTTGCATAGATGTTATATGCGTTTTATATCCCTTAGTCGTCTCTTACAATCACTCACGCGTAAAATATGGGGTAGTGAATTGTATTCACACTTCGTTATTACGCGGAAACGATGGCATGATGAGATAAAAATAAAATATTTCACTGTTCCCTTAATTGCCTGTGGGAGACGTAAAAGTTGATGGATCACCGGGAGGACAGACAGTAGCGATCGCCTGGGTAAGATGGTTTTTCAATCCTATCTCTGTTATTTTCGCGCTGATGGTAAAAAACCTGATAATATGACACTAGCTACGCGTCAAATGAGTCTGCCTTTAGTATGCGACATAGCATGTTGCTGTCACATCTTCCCGGAACTGAAATTAAGACGTAAGGTACGGCAAAATCAACGGCAAACTCGAAATCTTTTATATAAAATCTTTGTGTACTGTCAATGATTTTCTATTAAAAACTTAATAACTAACTGCAGCGGGTAGACAAAAACCTCTGTAGTAACGATGACTTGTTAGACGTCGACGACCTTACGTCTCCAGCGACCGTGAACGCTGTAGTTTTCGAAACGTCTCGAAAATAAAAAACCAAATACAAACGCGATAAAATCTGTTATATTAGTTTTATATCATCGTCATTATCATCTCAGCTCATATATGTCCCACTGTTGGGCTCGAGCCTCCTCCGTAATGGAAGGGAAATAGACCTACTATACCACGCTGGTCAGACGTGTTGGTTTAGAGTTTCTTCGCTTAGATGTTATATGTGTTTCATATCCCTTAGTCATCCCTTACGATCATCCACGGGTAATATAGTGGGTGGTGAATTGTGTTCTTACTCCGTCACCACACGGGACTAGTTTTATATACATACATTAAACATGTAATATAATTTATAAAAACTTGATTACGAGCGAAAAATGATTGTCACATATGGGATACGAACCCACACCTATTTAAAATCTGTTCCAATCGTGCTACCACTTACACCAGCGTGAACTGTTGTATGACATGCAATCTTCGCCTCGTATTATATTTTTGTCTTTAAAGGAGACGTATGTAATATTACCGTAAACCTCAAAACTCGTTATATAACTTACAGTGGGACTCCGATGCTCCACTCAATATTCTGCCAATTCTGCCGAGTGACGTCATACTTTGCAAACTCATTGTGTCATGCGCTATTATTCTGAAAAAAGAAATGATTAAATGTATTTATTCGTCGACTATGATTCAGACACCATTCACACAATATTCCGGGACGACGAGTGGCGATATGGGGTTTTCAGGGATCCGTCCGGTACCTAAAGGAACTAGGTCATCGTGGACGCTATGCTCCTTATTAATACTAAACATCCTGGACTACAATGCGTCAAATATGTATATTGTATATACAGGGCAAAACAACCAGCCAATCCTAATCTTAGGGTCAGCAAAATGTTCAGATTGCCAAACTTTCAAGTTCGGTTTTTTTTTTAAATTGCATATTTTGATAATTATTTTCCTTATAAATTAAAAATTACAGCATATCTCATGTCTAAGGTGGCATCAAACATAAACCATCATCATCATCATCACAGCCTATATATGTCCCACTGTTGGGCTCGGGCCTCCTCTGTAATGGGAGGGAAATTAACCTACTATACCACGCTGGTCAGACGTGTTGGTATAGGGTTTTGTTTTGAGTTTACCTTCTCTTGCATAGATGTTATATGCGTTTTATATCCCTTAGTCGTCTCTTACGATCACCCACGGGTAAGATAGAGGGTGGTGAATTGTATACTCCGTCACCATACGGAAATCAAGCACTGTCCAATTAAAATAACAGCATAATATTCTGTGATAATTATTTTAACACCTGTGCTGGACTGGCCACTGATATCAAAGAATAGGTACTAGTAGATAGCGATGTGGATGCAATACGACAGGTTCTATGATGGCATGACAGCCTTCCGTCACCCTGAGCGGTTCGGACGAGGTGTGTCTCCTCCATTTGCTTGTCTACATACATCATTGAACATAGGCCTCCCCAGTATGAGATTTTATTTTTAAAAGACAACACCCTGCACTAAGGAAATAATCCTTGAATTGCGGGGGGGCTTTATAAACATATAATTTAAAGAAGACAAATTAAACAAATTATTGACCAGCCTGGGTATCAAACTGATTACACTGGCACTGTTGGTCGGTGTCTGAATCGTCGTCTGAAATTATTATTCTGAGTCTGGGTGTAATTTTTGTCCGTTAATTAAAGACCCCCGCAACACAAGGAATATTTACTTAGTGTAGTTTCCGTGTGGTGACGGAGTAAGAATACAGTTCACCATCCCCTATCTTACTCGTGGGTGATCATAAGAGAGGACTAAGAGATATAAAACGCATATAACTTCTATGCAAGAGAAAAGAAATTCGGTATAAAACCCTATACCAACATGACCAGTATGATTTAGTTGGTTAATATATCTCCTGTTTGACGGAGGCTCGAGCCCGATAGTATGAGCTAGGGTAATGGTGATGATATACGGTTTAGTCTTTTAAAAATAAATGCATTTATATATTGAATATGCTTACTTAAAAGGATGTTCCAATGTGAATGTCTGTTGTTCAGTTGAGCCAGCTGCATCAACAACTCCTTCATCATCTTCTTCAGTCTGCATACAGCGACGTAACTCCTGGAATCTTCGTCGACCTTGCACCACCTGGACAAAGCAATCTTGTGCATTTATCCTGATTGCAGTATGAATGCCTGAAACTATCTTATTTAAATAGAAAATATAGTGGGACAAAAACGAGTCGATGAAATGACGAAATATGAGACCATGTTTGAATGTTTCTTAAAGACAAAGTTAGTTTCTGTATCTTGATGAAATTGAGAATAAAATTCACCAGCCCCTTCCTTACCCGTGGATGTCGCGAAAGTAAAATTTAGTGGTAGGACTACGCTGTTGATAGTTTTCTATCTGCAGCCGCGGGCCGGTCCGTCCGGGGTAGTACCATACTTTCGCAGAAGTTCGACGTCTGAGTAATATCAATGTGCTATTGCGCTTCGTTCGGTGAGCGGGAAAGCCTAACGGGGTGGGTTTGGGGTTTGTATTGGTAAGGAGCAGCCTAGCTATATCCTTGGTATTGCAATGGTCCATGGGCGGCAGTAACACTTCCCATCAGGTGTGCTGTCTCCTAGTTTGCCACCATTAGCAATAAAAAAAAATGAATTAAGCGATATGATTTGAAGATGGCATCTATGCAAGAGGAGGAAATCTCAAAATAAGCCCAATCTTAACATATTTAACCCGTGCTGTACTATATCACACTGGTCAATTGCCTGCTATAGGCACCTATTGCAAGCGAAGGAGAATTCGAAATAAGCCCTATATTACCACCACCACCTGTCTGACATCAACCCTCCTTGGGAAAGTAATCATTGACCAAACGCCATCAGGTGGAGTTACGAGTAGCTCAGGACGATATAAAGCTGTTAGTTGTCTTTTATGACAAAGTAAGTGTTGATAGTATTCGTAGCTGCTATCAACTATGGATAAGTAATATATTATAGAAATAATAAATTAACTAACGCTTTTAACTGTAGTTCTGTCATCTTCAATGTTAACATCTGTGGCGGGAGCAACAGCAGTTGTATGTGATATGGAGGACTCAGTGTTCTGAGTTTTATCCTTTTCTGATGTACTACTATCTATTACATTGATGTTCTTGCATAAAGATGATCTTCTGTAATAAGAAATAAATAACATTGATAACATATGTATTAAAAATATCTTATGTCACCATGCTTTACTTTTCTATAGGTAGGTCATAAAATATGGTTAAAATGGCATGCAAATAGGTTTTGAAAGTGGTAGGACCATGTTGTTGACAGTTGCATGTATACAGCCGAAGGCCAGTTCCGTCTGGGGTAGTAACACACCCTCGCAGAAGATCGACGTCTGAGTAATGCCAATGTGCTATTGCACTTTGTTCAGTGACCGAGAGAGCCAGAAGCCCAACTGAGTGTGTTTTGGGGTTTGTATTGGCGGGTCAATAGGCGGCAGTGACACTTGCCATCAGATGTGTTGCTTGTTTGTTTGCCAACATAAGCAATAAAAAAAAAAGAAATATAGGCAGTAACTTTCTCCATGTAAACTCAACTGCTAACCAGCCTACAATTGATAATTATGATAACCGCGGCAACCCCATATTTTTATCACGTTTCATTTTTACACTACACATTACGTTTCCATCATGCCTAACATTTGGTGTTTTGTCAGTTTTTCGGTGATGGTGTGGAAAATGTTTGTTATATGAGCATGAAACACACATAGACTAAAGCAGTAGTAGGTCAGGGGTATGATTTAGGAGCAATAAATCAATTTAACTGGGTTTCATCTATAGAAATATCATTTTATTAGTTTTTAAGCCAATTAAAAATAGATACACCACTGATATAGAGCGAAGAGTGAATGCGGGAATAGAGTGAACGGAGCGTTGGGGCAACTTCTCGGCAGCCACCACCTCAGCCAGAAGGCACGTGCAGCAATACATAACGCAGTGCTTGTCCCAACATTACTGTATGGAAGCGAGAGTTGGGTATGCAGAAAAGAGTATGAAAGTAAAATTAATGCGGTCGAAATGCGATCTCTACGGAGAATCTGTGGAGTTAGGCTGATCAATCGCATTCGTAACGACAATGTAAGAGAGTGAGTAGGAATGAAAGAGAATATTGGTGTAAAGATGCGAAAGGGAATACTTCGATGGTTCGGACATGTGGAAAGAATGCCGAACGAACGTCTGGTTAAGAAGATATACAATGCGAAATTGGAAGGATGTAGGTACCGGGGGAGACTAACCAGATCGGTCATGTACTGAAGGAAGGTGGAGTCAAGAGTCTCCGAATCCGGCGAGCGTGTATGAAGAGAATTATGAATGTTGAGGAAGCGAGTGAAGTATGCAAGGATAGAGTTCTCTGGCACTCTGTTCTCTCTGCCTACCCTGCAAAGGACATGGCGTGATGATATGTATGTATGTAAAAATAGAATGTGAAGGGAAATTTGGCCACTGTCAAAAAGAATAGAAATAGCTCAGTTGGGAAATTAAGCAGTCTTATTCAGACAACCCCATTTCTGATACTTCATTTTGACTTTTTAAAATTTTTATAATTTCTTTTTCCAATATTTAATCAAATATTTTCATTTTTTTTTTTTTCACTTTTGTTTTCTGTAATGTAACAAGCTGTTATGCATTAATAAGTCACAACTTTGACTGATCCTTTATTTGTATTGGTATATTTTATTCAGATCGGACACAGTAACCAAAAGGGTTTCAAATTCCACATTGATGAATCTGTCTAGAGTGGGCACACTCTGTGTCTATGACCTTCTTTAAGCTACCTGGTCCAGACAATTTGTGGACTAGTTCATTTTTGTACCCAGCAAGTCATTCTTAATAGCATAGCTTAATAGCATGATATGTTGTGATATTTCTTGTCTATTAGCTGGTAGGTTTAAATCATGATATATGCATCTGTTACTAATACACTGAAGAATATTCAGGCTGATTCTCAAATTCAAAATGTATAAATCCTGGAAGGGCACTTACATATTGTCAATTTTAACATTTTAACTTAATCCAATATACTCAACCTCAGTATCTTGGTTTTAAATTTTGCCAGAATTGCTATATAGTTATTGCTGGTCATACCCCAGAGCTGAATACCAAAGTCCATATAGACTTCAGTATACTTTTGTATACTGTAACTTTACAGTCAATGTTCATTTGCAAGTGTCTTCCTATCAACCAATAAATATCTCTCACCATTGAAACTAACTGAGATTTTTTAATATCTAAAAGTAATTTCTATGCCTAATATATAATTAAATACCGAGCTAAACTTGGTAATCTGGGGAGAGATGAAAAGCAGGTGGCCAGGAGAGTTATCAATATGAATTTGGTTTGAGGTAAGATTTATGGTAGACTTAAGAAGAGATGGATGGAGTACATGAATAAAGGTATGGATAAAAAATTACTGAAATTTTTAGCATTTAATAGGCTTAATTATTTATAAAAACCCGATTATGAAGTGAAAAATGATGTCACAAGTGGGTTTTTATAAGGTATGGATATGAAAGGAGCAAGTGCAAATATTACAGAAGTCTATGGATGATGAGGACAAAATGTGCTGACCTGACTTGAGCATGAGATGAAGGCAAGATAATGATGTGAACAAAATTAAAATTATAAAAGCAAAAATTACATTTATTATTTTAGCATTTACAGATTTAGCAGATACATGGGACTTAATTTATTTGGAAGATAATTATGATGAATCTTGGAATTCTGTGTGTAGATCTGCTATGAATTGAATTGGGCCAAGATTAAACCATAATAAGTCAAAATCACTGTCTTAAATTAGTCATAATTATAATATTAAAAAATCAAGCAACAATAACTAAAAGCCTCGAAGCATTTTTAAAAAGTTAAAACTAGTCTATGCTTTATATGAGTTATTCTATATCTCATAAACATATTAATCACACCATCAATAAAAGCGATGGCGAAAATAAGTACTGTAAAAATAATTAATATGTAAGCAACATAATGTTTTGATCATTCATTATTCAAATTTGGATTTAATAACTCATTGTTTTGGTTAACAAACTAACTCTCTATGGTTGTCAGCCTCTACCCATCATTGACACCAAGGACGCAAACTAATTGCAACTCGAAACATCTGTTTCATTAATAAAACTTAAATTTTGACACAAAACAAATCAGTTTTTATTATCATAATTATAGAATAGTGCAAGTATATTATAGAATGATAAGACGGTATACCCATACTAAAGCTCATAATCGTTGAATTCTAATGTGCGAAACAATATATGCAATATATGCATTAAGTAATACATTTTCTCAACTCACTTGGAACCTTTAATGGGTGTGAACTCTTCTTCAGCATCGTAAAACTCTTCGGCATCACTGCTATCCCCCATTATGAATCAGTAAACGAAAACCACGATAGGCGAGCTTTTTTATTTCGTTAAAATATTTACATTATCACTATTGTTGAAATATAATTTCTGTTTTTAAAAAGATAAGAAAGTACGCTCTACATTCATTCAATTTTTTGACAAGTGTGACATATTGCGCCTGTAACTCTATTAGGTATATCAACATAGCTTTTTCCTTATCTCTCTCAGTATAATAAAATGAGAGCTTGAACTATGTAATGCAATATATTAACGATAAAAGATATACGGAACGTAGTTTTTTGACAATACATTTCCAGTTACAAGCGTTAAAAACTGTTAGAAAACTAAAGGTTTACTTTCAAGCAACACTCAAATTAAATTTACTATTATTAAATAATTAAAATTTCTATTTGAGCATTAACTTATCCTTACCACAATGATGATGATGATGAATGATCTCTATTATGTTAGTAATGTACACTGTACAGTTAGGGCGTTAAATGACAGTTCATTGTACGCAACTATGGAGGGTAGAGTTAGGAGTACCATCTCAGTGTATTAAGAAGTGTCCAATGAACGGGAGCAAATTAAGGTGGCGCTATAGTAGCAAGTGGAAGCACTACTGCTACATTCATATCATTTCCACTTGCTACACTAACGCTATTTCGGTGAGTGTTCGAACAATAATTTGCTGTTTACAAGTGGACACTTTTTTGACTAATCCCCAAAGAGTAAAGTTATTAAACTGAAAAAGAGTGGCTACTCGATGATAAAATATGCATGTATGGAAAGTGCTGCCACCCAGAGTTTAGGCGGTGAACTAAAGTTGAAGTAATATATATACATATCTACATGTGTATGTGTAATTACATAGAATTTTCTTTTACTATGAAAGCTACCCTGAAATATAAAAAATAACATATCAGCTGATAACTAAACAATAATAATATCAGCCTAACAATGAAACTTGAGATAATTTTCAGAAAGAATATCAATAAACGAAAATAGATCGATGACAATAAGTACCTATGCTAGGAACAAAAAATAACAATTCTCAGTTGTCAAACGTTTGACAGGCAGGACAAAATGGCAGCAGTTAAGTTTGTACAACCAATCTGTAGGCGGCGCGACGGTCAGTAAAAATAATTAATGTTTTAAGTGTGCCCCCCCAGCTAATCCCCCATACAAGATGGTACTCCTTAGTTTTTACCCTCCATATACGCAACACAGTAGATTATTTATACAATAGACTATATATTATATTCAGTTTTATCAAGTTATCTGTAGTTTGGTGAGGCACCAAAAATAATTGTCTTTGTCAGCATCGCTTGCCATAAAAAATATAAAGCAAATGTATTCCGCCGTATCTAATAAATTAGAATACAAAAATTCTGAAGGTATCTACATAAAATACCTGAAAATGAATTAAAGATGATGACAGACACTTAATGATTCTTAAGGAAATAAGGCATTTTATAAAATATTGATAGTTAAAAAATTCTAAAAAAAAGTTTACGTGATTAATAGACGCCCCCATACAGACAACTACAGGTTAACTTTTTTTTAAAAAAATTATACTGTAATCGAAGGACAGAAAAATTGGTAGACAAAATATAATACGAATGAGGCTACGGTTTTATTGAAGTGATAACTTCTTTAGTGGCGTTGTGCACTTTTTTGGAATGGCTAAAAATGTTAAACTCGCGTCAGGACACTTGATCGTGATTCGTAATGGAGACCATACACGGAGGCA
Source organism: Lymantria monacha (assembly GCA_905163515.2). NCBI lineage: Eukaryota > Metazoa > Arthropoda > Insecta > Lepidoptera > Erebidae > Lymantria > Lymantria monacha. The sequence continues at coordinate 31,704,158 of LR991091.1, read as the reverse complement.
TAGCCGAGTTTCATATTACCATGGAAGTAATAAGTACTACATACAACAGAAATGAGCTCTATCTGTGCATCTTGCAGTTAAAATAAAGAAAATAAAACTTTATGCTAAGGTACTAAGAGTCTTGTTGCGCGCAAAATAAAAATGAAGCCGAGTGAGAGGGCATCCACTGACCGCTGTGTCCCGTTCTAACAGTGAATTAGAATTGCCAGAGTTTAGTTGAATTCATTCCTTTCATTGTTTGTAGAAAAATATGCGATTGATAAAATGTAATGAAGTAAAAGGATTTACTTTTAAAATGTTTCTAAATATAAATAATAATTTATTACCGACATGTTAAAGCAATATTATTTGTTGCTACGTGTAAAACCTTATTAACGCAAACATTTTGCGATTGGCGTATAGGTTTTCTTTAATTTGTATGAAATACAAACACCTGACCTGACAACCCCACATAAAATCGCAGACTCAGACGTTTCAATCTGGGGGGGCACACTTAAAACATTACTTATTTTTACTGACCGTCGCGCCGCCTACACATTGGTTGTACAAACTTAACTGCTGCCATTTTGTCCTGCCTGTCAAACGTTTGACAACTGAGAATTGTTATTTTTTGTTCCTAGCGTAGGTACTTATTGTCATCGATCTATTTTCGGTTATTGATATTTTTCTGAAAATTATCTCAAGTTTCAATGTTAGGCTGATATTATTATTGTTTAATTATCAGCTGATATGTTTTTTTTTATATTTCAGAGTAGCTTTCATAGTAAAAGAAAATTCTATGTAATTACACATACACATGTAGATATGTATATACATAACTTCAACTTTAGTTCACCGCCTAAACTCTGGGTGGCAGCACTTTACATACATGCATATTTTATCATCGAGTTGCCACTCTTTTTCAATTTAATAACTTTACTCTTTGCTCAGTCGTTAGGCCTGGGGGGGCACAGTTAAAACATTAGTTATTTTTACTGATCGTCGCGCCGCCTACAGGTTGTTTGTACAAACATAGCTGCCATTTTGTCCTGATTGTCAAAAGTTTGACAACTTTGTTATTTTTTGTTCTTAGCGTATGTACTTATTGTCAATAATCTATTTTCGGTTATTGATGTTCTTACTGGAAATTATCTCAATTTTCATTGTTAAGTTTATACTATTGCCGTTCCGTTAACGACTGATATGGTTTTTTTTTATATTTCAGGGTAGGTCTCATAGTGAAAAAAATCCTATATAATTACATACACACATGTAGATACGTAGGTGTATATGACTGTATATTGCTTCAACTTTAGTTCATCGCCTAAGCTCCAGGTAGCAGCACTTTCCATGCATGCATATTTTACCATCGAGTTGCCACTCTTTTTCAGTTAATATAATTTTACTCTTTGCGTTAGGCCCTGTCCGCACAGAGATCTTTCACCGCGCGGATTTTATTCTCGCGTTTTATATTCCGCGATCGAAATTACACCTTTTTTTTTTTTATTTTTTTGCGGTGGGCTATGGACGTCGCACCACGCCAAATCGGTCCGGGGTGACGGAAGAGGCGGCGCGCAACCCCATTGACCCACCCTGCAAGCACCTCTTCTTCGCCGTACGAGCGGGACACCGGTACCCGATCTTTGTCTTCGGTGGCCCGCTCGGCGGTATGCCCTCTTGGGCTCCTCTCCTGTCGACGCCCCGACAGCTTTTGCCGTCGAGGCGTCGTCCTCACGCAGTGGCCTCGCGTCGGGTAACCGGACAATTCCCCGGTCCGATCACCCGAAGCCTCGGTTAGAGCGGCATCAGGCGCAGGTACTCGCGCCTGCGCCGCCCCGGCCGCGGGCGGCGGCCCGGGTCACGGGAATCCTCCCGGGTCCGTTCCGCCGCCTCCTTCTGCGAGATGACAGCCTCGCAGAAGGCGGCGACCGATCGACCATCGCTCGCGCAACAGCCGGCAGCGTCAGGTCGGCACCGATGACAGCGACGAGGTCACGGCGCTGCCCGTCCCAGCCCGAACATACCTCGAGCGTATGTTGCGCCGTGTCCTCGTCGCTACTGCAATGGTGGCAGGACGGAGTCCACTCCCTCCGCACGACCGTGTGCAGGTACTTGCCGAAGCAACCATGCCCCGACAAGACCTGCACCAACCGGAAAGAGAGGACTCCGTGCCGCCGCTCCATCCACTCCATCAGTACGGGCCGGAGGGCCTCAACGGTAATAACACCGTATCTAGGCCTCTCCAGCCGCGTAGCCCAACGGGCGATGACTTCTCGGCGGGCGTCCTCGCGCCAGGTGGCTATCTCGTTGAACGATGGGGAGCCACCCTCTTCACGCATTGAGGTAACCCGCCGGTAGAGGTCGGAGAGCATCTCCGCCTCTAGGTCCCACGGGGGTGTCCCGGCCAATAGGCACGCCGCCTCTGTCGACACCGTGCGGTACCCGCGAATGGCTCTGACCGCCATGACTCTCTGTGGCCTCCACAGAACCGCCCTGAGTTGGGCGTTCAGAGCCCTCGCCCACATGGGTGCGCCGTACATGGCCATTGAGCGGATCACCCCCGCATCGAAATTACACCTAGTAGGTACGCACTGCGAATAAAATTTCGTTCGATTTTTGACAGTTTAATTCAGTTCTCAGCTGAGTCTCAAGATGGACAATCGAACTAAAATTTTCCTTTAACCTTAGTATTAGATAAATTGAGCAGACGTATTAAAAGATGTCATGAACATTGGCTTCACCCACTTATAGAATTGAGACCCATGAAATGATTTTCTACATAAAATATTAAGAGTTGCGAAAATACAGGCATAAGTTTTTCGGCTATTACAGAATGACAAAAATAACATTTGATAACTTACTACAGTCCCAGGACATTCCCATTTTGATTTAACTTACATGCTAAGTATTAGAATATAATATATATATTTCATCAAACTTGTCCCACAGGGAGGTCTCTTAACCATTAGCGAAAATGGTTGCTCCACATCAATGTAATTTTCTAATATCGTCTGCATGGCCGCCGATCTGCCCGGAGAAGAAGTACGCGACATTCTGACTGAGTCAAACGCGCGAATTTTGTTCCGCAGTGCGGACATAGCCATACTTACTACATACTGCACGGAATATTCGCGCGAAAATAAATCGCACCGCAACGCGTTCAATTTGCATCAAATCACAGATTTTTTTCCCGCGCGAATAATTTATCGCCAGTGCGGATACTTCCATAAGATTCAATGTGTTACAGAATTGCGAAAAAATATCCGCGCGGTGAAAAATCGCTGTGCGGACAGGGCCTTGATGGCGTAGTGTTTTTGATTTCGTGATATTTTCGAAGAATTTTAGTTAAAATGGGGAGAATTTGTGCCGTGTAGGCTTGCAGAAGCGAGTATTATCCTGATTGTGGTTTATCTTTTCACAGATAATAGTTTTAAACATAATTTGTTAGTGAAAAATTACGGTGACCATGCGTGACTATCCAGTCCTAGTTCAAGAACAAATAACTTAAATACCTATGTATTTTTTATTCCTTTATTAAACTAACTTTGTTTCAATTTCAGATTTCCTAAAGAACCTAATGTTAGGGAATTTAGTAACAAAAAGAGGGGTATTGTGGAAGAATGTAATAAAGATCAGTCAACACCAATAGATGATTTGTTGGATCTCGTAGATAACGGTTGTTTTAAAATTTTAAACTGAACATTATTTATTATATTACTGGATATATCGTGAATGGAAGGATTGACAAAATTTCTTGTTCAAGACCATAGATCACAACTACTGTGTTGACATATCACAATTTTCTGCATTTACTGCTTTTATTGATCGAGGAACACTTAAGCATGTTTCCAGATTTGTATTTGAAATTCTGAAGTACACTGAAAAACTGTTTACTATATTATCAAATCAATCATTAAAAAACGTACACAAAAATAAAATTGTCATGTAGGTATGCGGTCTGAGAATTTTATAGCAAACTACATACATTGTTAGATCCACCAAATCCTCCTCAATCTATATTTGAAGATCCACGTGATATTCAATTGGTGAAGACGTTAGCGAATTTATGTCTTAATTCACGTTTAACTCATAATGCAAAATTAGAACCAATGTAACAGGTATAAGGAATAAGTTGGGTTTGCGGCAGAAACTTCACAAGAATGTTTTATTTAGCAATGTCTGATTTAGAATTGAACTTAAATGTAAACTTAACTGTTTCTTTCTTATCTAATTAATTAAATATACCTACCATAATAGATTATCGTAATTTTATCTCAGTCCAGCTGCATGTCGTGTCTCACAAGGACCAGTAGGTAAGTACCTACCTATATGACGCGAGTGTGAAAAGCAAGTAATAACAGGAAATGTATAGTGCCACCGAAGGCAAGTTTATCATTAGCATCTTCGATTAAATCCATCTGAAGCAATGATCTGCTGACGTCAGATCACAAATATTTTTTTATAATTATTGTCCTTAAATCATATTTCAATATGGTCACCATCGCTAGAGAGCGATAAAAGGTACAGTTACTGAGCTCTCGCTCGGCTTCAATTTTGCGACAACAGCTCATTCCTGTTGTACGTAGTACTTATTACTTCCATGCATATTACACATACACGTTAGGGTTTGCATGCACAGTTTTGCCATTAAATCTCAGTTGAACTACGTGACGGTATGTGTAGGATGCCTACTTCTCAGTTGAGCTACCTAGTACGACAATTAAAAACAGAGAACTGTGTCAGGCAAGCCTCCATAATGGATGCCATACACGCTAGGTTTTGCATGATGGTTTTAACTGTGCATGCATAACCGACAGGCAAGCCATAGCGTGTATGTGATAAAACTGTATCTTTGCATGTACATGCAACCGAGCAAATATCAAAATTGACATTTTTGCCGCTCGGTTATATTTGCGCGCGAGCATAACCGAGCGTGTGTGGCGGTCCGGCGAGCTTGCCTGACACAGTTCTCTGTTTTTCATTGTCGTACTACGTAGTTCAACTGAGAAATAGGCATCCTACACATACCGTCACGTAGCTCAATTGAGATTTAATGGCAAAACTGTGCATGCAAACCCTGACGTGTATGTGTAATTAGAAACTCGGTTATGCCTGTCGGTTATGCATGTGTTAAATTAATTTTGTATATATTATATTTTTTGTATATACAGGGTGTCCCAAAATTCAACGATAAGCTGGCACCAGCAGGTGGACCTACATATGACTATTCGAGAACAGAAAAGAAAAAAAATCTACCTTGATTTTTTTTTTCATTACGACAAAAAAACCAAAATCTTTAAAAATGGACATCCTTTATTATATTATTAAGTGCTATTGCTACAGTTTTACAAGTAATTCTGTGATTTTTTTTGTATTGGCAAGGTAAGTAGCACTACTATCGATCACAACCATTAAAAATTCCAGAATATCTATAGTTTTTACACAAAAATCAATCAAAACTATGTTTTTTTCATAAATTATGTAAGATTTTGACTTTCAGCTCACTTTCACTCATCATAGTGAAAAAAAAAAGTATGGACACTACTGTGGCAAATAGTATTAAAAATTGGCGCAACTAACTACAATTCTAAAATGGTATAACATTCAAGGCAAACTAGCCACAAAAATATACTTAGGTGTACTATTTCAAAATAACAACCATATTTCGAAAATTGTTAGTGTTGATAGTAATCACTTTTACTAAGTAGCCAAAATGTTTTTGTAGCAAGTTCCCAGAATTTGAATGAGACATGTGCGTAGTCCGTAGATCCACAGTCTGAATTATTTTATGGCGAAGCTCGTCCAAGGTTGCAATCGGTTTTGTGCAGACTCTGTCCTTTAGACAACCCCAATAGAAAAAGTCCAGGGGATTTAGATCGGGTGAACGGGGTGGCCACAAGATAGGACCAAGTCGCCCGATCCAACGCCCTGGGTACTCTTGGTCTAAGTACTCTCGCACAGGACGGGCATAGTGAGCTGGGCAACCATCGTTTTGAAACCACATGGTTTGCAAATCACTTAAGGGCACATCTTCTAATAATCCTGGCAACTCATTTTGTAAGAAGTTTAAATAACTACTGCCATCTATGTTTCCTTGTAACTCAAAGGGCCCTATCACTTTGCCATTTATTATGCCAGTCCATAGGTTAACCTTAAATTGGTATTGGAATTGTCTTCTCTCACCAGGTGCAGATTTTCATTGTTCCAGCTATGAAGATTGTGAAGATTTAAATATCCATCTTTCTTGCAGGTTGTTTCATCACGACGACGTGACGTTTTAAAATTCTATGTGCAGTAGTTTTTGGGATTCCCGTTGCTGCTTGTACAGCACGTACAGAGGTAGTTGAATCGTTTTCTATTTCATTGAGAACTTCTTCATCGTGTTCCGATCTAGGTTTTCCAGCGTTTCGCCTGTCAGATGGTATACGACCCTCCGAAAAAGCTTGATGCACGTTAATAAATACGCGATAATCCGGATACCTTTGAAGATTAGGGTACCTTGCTCGATATAATCTGCTAGCAGCGTTGGCATTGCATCGGCATTCTCCATAAATTAGGTGCATATTAGCGTATTCTAACGCTGTGTATGGTAGCGGCATGATGAATGCTAAACACTTGAAAATAAGGCAAAACTTCTTTAAAAAAAACACAAAATATTAGTCTAAAATAATGCCAAGTCAGGTCAATTTCCAGGTCACTTAATTCAATCCAAAAGTCGTCAGTACCAGAGCCACTTTAATTAAAACAGAACGGTGTGCAGTAAACAAAGAAGTAGAGCATACTGACTTGCTGTGCTGCTGAGGACATTAATTACTTCTCCACCTGCATTAATGTTACTAAACAATTAGCATCTATCTATCTCCCTCTAACGTATAATCTCTCTATCTCTGTCTAACTTATTTTATGGACTTATGGACTACGCACATGTCTCATTAAAATTCTGAGAACTTGCTACAAAAACATTTTGGCTACATAGTAAAAGTGATTACTATCAACACTAACAATTTTCGAAATATGGTTGTTATTTTGAAATAGTACACCTAAGTATATTTTTATGGCTAGTTTGTCTAGAATGTTATACCATTTTAGAATTGTAGTTAGATGCGCCAATTTTTAATACTATTTGCCACAGTAGCGTCCATACTTTTTTTTTTCACTATGATGAGTGAAAGTGAGCTGAAAGTCAAAATCTTACATAATTTATGAAAAAAACATAGTTTTGATTGATTTTTGTGTAAAAACTATAGATATTCTGGAATTTTTAATGGTTGTGATCGATAGTAGTGCTACTTACCTTGCCAATACAAAAAAAATCACAGAATTACTTGTAAAACTGTAGCAATAGCACTTAATAATATAATAAAGGATGTCCATTTTTAAAGATTTTGGTTTTTTTGTCGTAATGAAAAAAAAAATCAAGGTAGAATTTTTTTCTTTTCTGTTCTCGAGTAGTCATATGTAGGTCCACCTGCTGGTGCCAGCTTATCGTTGAATTTTGGGACACCCTGTATATAGGTATTATATTTAGATATATGTATTATTAATACTCAATATTATCTGTAATAGGTATCAGGTTATTATCATATCAGATAAATAAGATAGTAAAGCAAACAACCTTATTACAATACATTTAATTTAACATATCAATTTATCATAATACACAGATAAATAAGATAGTAAAGCAAACAACCTTATTACAATACATTTAATTTACATATCAATTTATCATAATACTATTCAATGAAAATAAGCAAAAGTATTACTATGAAATGCACAACTACATAATGATACAAAAATACAACCTTAGATGTTAACAGTACGAAAGCCAACAGCAACTGACTGTTTTACCTTTTTTTTTTTTTTTTTTTTTTTTTGTGTCTGTCTTTTAGCTGTTAGCCGCAGATGGCTGTTACAGCTTAACCCGGACTATGGGTGAGCGCTGAGGGCTCTCAACCCGGTAAAATTTTAAGCGACAACGCCCGAGGGCTCACCCTGTGGTGAACGGACCTCGGCTCGGGGCGTCGCTGATAGCAAAGTGGGCGTGCCCACGTTTGAGTTTAGGACTTTTACGCGTCGCAACTTACGACCTCGGCGGCGAGGTCGGAAGCGCGGATATTTATGTGTTGTGGCCGCGCGGGCCGTGTAGGCTCTTTCTTGAGCGATTGTAATTGAATCGTCAGAGTCGGTCAGTACATGTCGAGGACGTCTGATCACGGATATTTTTGATGGGACATAGTTAGCCGCCCCAACCACTAATTGGTTGGGGTGTGTCATGGCAGAGTCAATGAACCTCTGGGAGCACCGCTTCATGTATTGCCTGATGGTCGGCAATTCGAGGTCGATGTGAAGGTCGACGTTTCGAATGAACCACGGTGCCCCCGTGGCTCGACGCATGAACCGGTTTTGTAGTGTTTGTAACCTGCGGATCCTTGGTGGATTAACGTGTGCGAACACTACGCTGGCATAGGTCATAATAGGCCGTATGCAGGCAGTGTATAATCTGACCTTGTTCTTCAAGGACATTTTGGATTTAGCGTTTAATAAGCAATGAAGGCGGCCCATCACAAAGGCGGCACGCGCGCGAACTTGCCTTATGTGTGGTATGAAGGTGAGTCGATTGTCTAGGGTCACTCCTAGGTATTTAGCTTGCCTGCACCAAGTGACAGGCTTATTAAATAATCTGAGGACTGTTTTACCGCGCTATCGCTCCTTAAATACCCACAAACTGCACAAACAACCGACAACCCACAACTTTGATATCAAATCAGCGAATATTATTTCATTTTAATCCACTTTTCACCCTAATAACACAAATCATATCGTAATTCATCATTATTTTTTAAATCGACGTAAAATAGAATCTTATTACCTTTTCAAATGTTATATACCTATACATTTCTTCTATTATTAATCTAACACATGCACACCTAAAACCATCACGCAAAAGAGTAGAGTGAGACTAGACTGTAGAGTAGACTGTTGAAGAAGAAGTACATACATACATACATACATATCATCACGCCATGTCCCTTGCAGGGTAGGCAGAGAGAACAGAGTACCAGAGAACTCTATCTCTGCATACTTCACTCGCTTCCTCAACATTCATAATTCTCTTCATACACGCTCGCCGGTTTCGGAGACTCTTGACTCCACCTTCCTTCAGTACATGACCGATCTGGTCTAGGTAGGTTAGTCTCGGTCTCCCTCGGTACCTACATCCTTCCACTTTCGCATTGTATATCTTCTTAACCAGACGTTCGTTCGGCATTCTTTCCACATGTCCGAACCATCGGAGCATTCCCTTTCGCATCTTTACACCAATACTCTCTTTCATACCTACTCGCTCTCTTACGTCGTCGTTGCGAATGCGGTCGGTCAGCCTAACTCTACAGATTTGCCGAAGAGATCGCATTTCGACCGCATTAATTTTACTTTCATACTCTTTTCTGCATACCCAACTCTCGCTTCCATACAGTAATGTTGGGACAAGCACTGCGTTATGTATTGCTACACGTGCCTTCTGGCTGAGGTGGTGGCTGCCGAGAAGTTGCCCCAACGCTCCGTTCACTCTATTTTCCGCATTCACTCTTCGCTCTATATCAGTGGTGTACTGTCCATCTCGGCTAAATCCACATCCAAGATATACAAATTCATCCACTTGCTCTAGTACATCGTTACCTATTGTTACTCTTACATCTGTTCTGGCTTCATCTCTTTCAAAGACCATTATTTTGGTTTTGCTCTCATTCACGCGTAGACCCCTTTTCATAAAATCTTCTGTCATTGTGTAGACTAGGGTCTGCAGGTCAGTCGCTGACTGTGCCAGCAGGAAGTTGAAGAAGAAGTTGAAGAAGAAGTAATAATATAATATGTGTATAATATAATATATTTAATACGTGTATTTATTGTATGGTCACACACATATATTATACTCCCTGGGGCACGCTTTTTATTTGTTTTCTTTTTTCATAGGTTTAAGTTTTCACTTCTGTTAGCATTTCTCGTGACTGCTTTGTGTTTTTTTTTTGCCGTGGGCTATGGTTTGGGCGCACCCCGTTAATTCCATCCGGGGCAACAGAAAGAACGACGTGCGACCTTATAGACCCGCCTTTCAACGCACCTATCAACACCTCTATAACGAGTGGGCCACTGGAATCGGTCCTTGTCTTCAGTGGCCCACCCGGCGGCTTACCCTCATGGGCATCCTCTCGAGTCGACGCCCTGCCATCTCGAACAATACCTAAGTCTTGACATCAGGGCGTTGTCCTCACGCGGTATGGCCTCAATTCGGGCGACCAGACTAATCCCAGGTCCGGCCGAATGAAGCTACGATCATAGCCAATCGACCATAAATATATATTTACTTTATATTCGAATTTTAAATCCAAGATCTCTTTAGACATTTTTTTTTCATTTCTTTTTTTAATTTTACACCCTGCACTAAGGAAATAATCCTTGTGTTGCAGGCAACTTTACAAATTGACACCAATTACACTCAGATTCAGAACAAAAATTTATGGATCGCACAAAGTATTATCCTGCGTGGGAATCAAACCCTCGGGCACTGAGTGGTACCTTAACCACTACGCCATTTGTGCAGCCGAATTGATATTGAAGCTTCGGTTATGTGTAAATCATGCGTGTACTTGGACTGAATTTATCTTTAATGCCCTCTGGAATAGCATCAGAAAAGCATCTTAAGCACGCCGTGTATTACAATTTATTATTTTTAAATTGTAATGAGGTTGTTGTTCAAAATCAACAAAGCCAAATGTTGAAGTTTAATAGATAATACGTTTTTTGTATAAATATTTAGACTAATCGAAATCAAAAGTCTTATATTATTTTTAAATAGCAAACATTTTGGTAGCAGAAAAAAACAAATACCTAATAGTGTATCTATTTTTAAACTATTTATTAATAAGAAATATTTATTAAAAGAACTATAAATAATTGAAAGAACTAACTATTATTGTTAAAAATACTATTATTTGTATTTTTCTGCTACCAAAATGTTTGCTATTTAAAAATAATATAAGACTGTTCTTCTAATACATTTATCATCTCAGCTATATATATACCAATGTCGGGCTCGAGCCTCCTCCACAATGGGAGGGTAATTGACCTACTATACCACGCTGATCAGACGTGTTGGTATAGGGTTTTGTTTCGAGGTTTCCTTCTCTTGCATAGATGTTGCGTTTTATATCCCTTAGTCGTCTCTTACGATCACCCACGGGTAAGGTAGAGGATGGTGAATTGTGTTCTTACTCCGTCACCACACGGATGCTTTTAATAAATTATTAAATGAATATTATTTTCTTTTGTAGTTATTCTTGTTACTTATTACCATGACATTCTATTTATTATTGACCAAAAAAGAAATGTTAACATTGGAGGTTTGAATAATTCTACAAAAATGGTAATTTATTTAATTGAAAAAATAAAACATAATTACAATATAATTAGGTATTTTAGAATAACATAGTAAAATGCGCAAAAATATTCTTATATATTAGAACCGAATCCTCGACATGCCTTGTACATGGGGAATCCACACGAACGATACTTTCGTTAAACCAATTTAAAAAATAAAATACCTAAATTACCTGATGTAGGTATACCAGAAACGTCAATTACATAGAGTCTAAAAACTCGTGTCTTTCTACAGTTTTGAATAAATATTCAAAGTCCGAAATGCCCGCATTGTGTGCATATCCAGTTTATAACGTTTTGGTATACCATTGTCTATTAAAAAAAGTCTTTATATTTTTTTTATACAAATAGAACAGGTGCGACCTCATTTACCCGCTCATTGTTTCCGTTACGGCCAGTGCATACGCTACCAGCTCGAACATATATGGTTGGTATCCTGTCATCCTTGCGGGAGAGGTCATCTGTTACCTGAGCTCCTGAAGGCATTGGCCTAGCGGGGAGGCCATCTGTGAACGCCACAACACAATTAGTTTTTTAACATCACTAGTGCGTAGCGTGCATTGATAGAATCTGCCTGACACATTAAAAAAATGCCTAAAATAAGTCATTATTCCTTTAAATTTAAAATATTCTTAATTTTTTATTATCTGCAATTTATACATATAATAATTAAATTGTTTAAATAAAATGGCTTTTGTAGTAAAATATAACTATTTAAAATAAAATAAAGGAAATTAAAATGGTGGAAATCAGGCATTTCATCATTATCATCTCAGCTCGCAATGCTGGGCTCAAGCCTCCTCCATAATGGGAGGGAAATTGACCTACTATACCACGCTGGTCAGACATGTTGACATAGGGTTTAGTTTCGAGTTTCCTTTTCTTGCGTAAATGTTATATACGTTTTATATCCCTTAGTCTCTTACGATCACCCACGGGTAAGATATGGGGTGGTGAGTTGTATTCTTACTCCTTTACACAGGGAATAATGAATGAATCGGGCATTTATTTAGGTATATTTTTTAATAAATCGTCGTTTGGAAACTTTCTATAATGTTGATAAAGCATTTATATTTGAGATGTGGGTTATATTCAAGTACTATATTCAAACACAACATCCTTTGACGTGAAATATTAATAAATTTCCGTGTGGTGATGGAGTAAGAATACAATTCACCACCCCTTATCTTACTCGTGGGTGATCGTAAAGATGACTAAGGGATTTCAAATGCATATAACATCTATGCAAGAGAAGAAAATTCGAAACAAAACCCTATACCAACACGTTTGACCAGCGTGGTGTAGTAGGTCAATTGGCCTCCCATTACGGAGAAGGCTCGAGCCCAACAGTAGGACATATATGAGCTGAGATGATGATGATGATGAGGTAGTTTAAACATACACATACATACATACATATCATCACGCCATATCCCTTGCAGGGTAGGCAGAGAGAACAGAGTGCCAGAGAACTCTATCTCTGCATACTTCACTCGCTTCCTCAACATTCATAATTCTCTTCATACACGCTCGCCGGTTTCGGAGACTCTTGACTCCACCTTCCTTCAGTACATGACCGTAGTTAGACCGGTAGTTTAAAAAAGCTATAAAAGCAGGCTATTATAATTAACCGAATCAAAAAAGAGTCATGCAATAATTAGGGATAGCGATATCTATCGCGTCACTCCAAAATCTCAGCAACAAATATAAAAAACGCTAATCCTGTAAAGGTAATGGGGAAACTTTGTAATTTTTTGCATAAATGTCGATGACAATGCCAAAGAAGTCCTTCATGAGTGTGCAACATTTCCAATGAATTCAACGTTTAGAAGGAGTTTTGGGAACTCACGTTCAAAGATTCACTTTAAACATAAACCAAGTTAATATAAGCGCGTTAAAAAGTAAGTAGATTAATAATTAGGTAAAACTTTGTTATAATTATTGATTTAGTTAATATATGTGTAAAAAGTAGGTCAACCTATAGGTCAAGAAAGCCATCGATTCGCATTGTTGAAACTTTCATTCTGCGATTATATTAGTTGCAATAAAATAAATAGTTGAAAACTATTGTTAGATATGGTTATAATAAGCAATGAATAATATTAATTTATTTACAACTTTTAAAGTACTTATTTACTGTACAAAAATAACTTTAGAAATATGTACCCACAGAGTCTGTGTATGTACCTATACAATTACTGGCAGGAACAGAAAGAAGCTGGTGAGGCCAAATCATCATCATCACTATCCTGTTCTTATCTCAATTACTTGTGGTCGACGTAATATGTGCCCCTTCTTCTTCTTACATATTGCAAAAGTTATTGGCAGTATAAAGGTTTTTGATGTTTACGCTGAGTATTACACATTTAAATCAAAACTACTTTTACGGATTCTATTGTGTTTGTATTTGATTTTTAATAACCCGACGTTTCGAACATTTTAGTCATCCAGACCTCCCGTAACCATTATCACTGTAAAGTGTTCGAAACGTCGGGCAATTAAAAAATGAAATACAAACACGATAGAATCCGTAAAATAATTTTATTACAAATATTGGCAGTAGTGTAGTGTAGTGACCAGCTGACCAGTCGCCTGTCTAACGTCAATCCTTCTTGAGATTGTAATATTGTTGACCACATGGCATCAGCTGGAATTAGCCCGATATGAAACTCTTAGTCGTCTTCCACATCTACAAGCGAATTAAGTGTTGGCAGTACACGTAACCACTGCCCCACAGCAAAGTCTGTACAAATATAAATAAAAAAAATAAAAAAGAAGTTATTAAAAATTGAATTTTAACAATTTCTATTTTTTTTTTTACCTGCTTATAGTGTCAATAAAATAGTAAGCAGATTAATATTATGCTTGAATCCATTACTTAACCGAACCTTGGTTTTTAAGTCGAGACCGATTAGTTATATAATTTTTAATTATTAATTATATGTATATATGCTGTGTGATAGCACTAACAATACTACCATCCCTTACTTTGCTCGTGGATCTCGTAAAAGACGACTAAGAGCTTTATAACGACCTGGGGCAACTCCATCTGATGCTGTTTGGTCAATAATTACATTACCCGAAGAGAGTTGATGTCTGGCAGGCGGCCGGTCATAAAACTATTGCCCTTAACTTTTATAATATGTACTATGAAAGAGGAGTACATGTTGTATCAACCCCAAGTAATTGGGATAAGAGTAGGAGAATGATGATGTGTATTAGGTATATGACTTTTTGTGTGATGACTGATGTTGAATACAGTTCACCACACGTACACATATGAGCCTATAACTATATAGAGTAGAACCATCATTCATCATCACAGCTCATATATGATCCACTGCTGGGCTCAACCCTCTTCCACACTAGGCGGGCAATTGATTTACTACACCAAGCTGGTCACACGTGTTGGCATAGGGGTTTATTTAGAGTTTTCCTTCTCTTAAAGGACCATCATTATTCTGATCTTATACGTGGGTATCTACGTAATATGTCTTTCAAATATCCATGTCATGTCCCATATACATGGATATCGATTATATATTGTTATTACTTTGCTCGTGGATGTCGTAAAAGACGACCAAGAGCCTTATTTCGACCTGGGCCAACACCACCTGATGCCCTTTGGTCAACAATTACATTCTCAAGGAAGGTTAACGTCAGGCAGTCGGCCGGTCATAAAATTATTGCCAATAACTCTTGCAATATGTAGGAAGAGGAGTACGTATTGCGTCGACCCCAAGTAATTGGGATAAAAGCAGGAGAATAATGATGATACATGGATATCGATGTAATATGTGTTCTTGTTCCATAGTACCTACATATTGCCTGACTGACTTCAACTCTTCTTGGGAATATAGTTGTAGGGAATGTTTATTTCATGCTGTCCTCCAGTGACTATGAACGCTGTATAGTGCTCGAAGCTCGTCTCATAACCTACCGATGTTTTTTATTTCCTCCTCATATCCAATTGGACTGACCATCGATAGCGATTCCTTGATTTCTTTACCTTTTCGTACCTACTTACGCCGCAAAACAGTTTATAGACGCATTACGTCGAATCTTCAAACAATTCGCTGTAAGAAATCATGATTATACACTAAAATTTACGTTGTCCAAGAAGCCTTTTTTCCGTATAAACAGAATAGAAAAACCCAATACCATTGACGTCACGAGCAAGAAACAAATCAGACAGTCGACAGTATTTCCTGCGATTAGTAAATTTTTACACCGGTGAGGCCGTTAGTGAAGTGATTGGGTTAATGAGTCATTTATGACAATGGTCGAATTTATTATTCAATTTCTTTCACTTAGTGAATGTGAACTCAAGCATTCAAATGATAGCAAATATACGTAACTAGCAAAATTCGTGAGAATAGTTCGCACCGTTATAAAATACAGGATGGAAGTGGACCACTCCCGAAAACAGAGACAGGTGACCCTACTAGTCCTACTTGTAATGATAGGTTAGAAAAAAATCGATTCGGATGAAAAAAAATAGTTTTTTCGCAACGAATTTTAAGTTTTTTTCACATTCCATCGTATTAGGACAGTGTCATGTAACGATAATTCCATAAAAATACGTAACTTTACTCAGATGAGAAAAGACGCAATCTATTCAAAACTCACGATCATATGTTCAAGAGTTCAACGACCTCGCGTGGTGAAAAAAAATATTTATTTCATCCGAATCGATTTTCTAGCCTATCATTACAAGTAGTACTAGTAGGGTTACCTGTCTCTGTTTTCGAGAGCGGTCCCCTTCCACCCTGTATATTAGACAAATGTATTTTACGGCAATACTCGTGAGTATAGAGTTAGAGTCGATTAATTCGCCCTAGTTTTCGAGCATATCTGATACTCATCATCAGGGCGAGTGCGTAGTTGCGTCTGCGAGCCCCCGACGTGCACTGCGGCCAACGTAAGTAACTAATCTTCCCCGTGAGTGATCGTAAGAGACGATAAAGGGATATAAAATGCATATAATACCTATGCAAGAGAAGAAGAAAGAAAACTCGAATTAAAATCCTATACCAACACATCTGACCAGCGTGGTATAGTCGCCAATTTAGCTCCCATTATGGAGGCTCAAGCCTAACAGTGGGACATATTATATGAGCTGAGATGAGGTGAGACTCAAAAAAAATTGTGTTTTATAATTTTAGTTCATTATACCCATATAAAATGCCTTCATTTTTGTGGACACAAAAGCATTTTTTTAAAGACCACCCTTTTTTCTTTTTTTTTGCAGTGGGCTATGGACGTCGCACCCCGCCAAATCGGTCCGGGGTGACGGAAGAGGCGGCGCACAACCCCAATAACCCACCCTGCAAGCACCTCTTCTTCGCCGTGCGAGCGGACCACCGGTACCCGATCTTTGTCTTCAGTGGTCCGCCCGGCGGTATGCCCTCTCGGGTTCCTCTCTCGTCGACGCCCCGACAGCTTTCGCCGTCAAGGCGTCGCCCTCACGCGGTGGCCTCACGTCGGGTGACCGGACAATTCCCCGGTCCGATCACCCGAAGCCTCGGTTAGGGCGGCATCAGGCGTAGGTGTTCGCGCCTGCGCCGCCCCGGCCGCGGGCGGCGACCCGGGTCACGGGAATCCTCCCGGGCCCGTTCCGCCGCCTCCTTCTGCGAGATGACAGCCTCGCAGAAAGCGGCGACCACGTCCCAATTCCTGACGCTGTCGACCATCGCTCGCGCAATAGCCGGCAGCGTCAGGTCGGCACCGATGACAGCGACGAGGTCACGGCGCTGCCCGTCCCAGCTCGGACACACCTCCAGCGTATGTTGCGCCGTGTCCTCGTCGCTGTCGCAATGATGGCAGGACGGAGTCCACTCCCTACGCACGACCGTGTGCAGGTACTTGCCGAAGCAACCATGCCCCGACAAGACCTGCACCAACCGGAAGGAGAGTACTCCGTGCCGCCACTCCATCAGTACGGGCCGGAGGGCCTCAACGGTAACAACACCGTGTCTAGGCCTCTCCAGCCGCGTAGCCCAACGGGCGATGACTTCTCGGCGGGCGTCCTCGCGCCAGGTGGCTATCTCGTTGAACGATGGGGAGCCACCTTCGTCGTGCGTTGTGGTAACCCGCCGGTAGAGGTCGGAGAGCATCTCCGCCTCTAGGTCCCACGGGGGTGTCCCGGCCAATAGGTGTGCCGCCTCGGTAGACACCGTGCGGTACCCTCGAATGGCTTTGACCGCCATGGCTCGCTGTGGCCTCCACAGTACAGCAGTGAGCTGGGCGTTCAGAGCCCTCGCCCACACGGGTGCGCCGTACATGGCTCACCCCCGCATACAGCCGTCGGCCCTCGAAACTGGGTCCGCCCACGTTCGGCATGAGTCAAGAAAGGGCGGACGCCGCGCCGACCAGCTGAGGAGCAATTTGACGGAAATGCTCCCGGAACCACCATCGCCCGTCGAGCACCAGACCCAAGTACTTCATATGGGCCTGGATACTGGTGTGGATGGAGTTGACGACTAACGAGGCGCCGATGGGCAGCCTCACACGGGGCCCATGGAATAAAAGGGCCTCCGTCTTGTTTAGGGCCACCCTGAGCCCCAGCGCCTCGATTCGCCTGACCATCTCCTCGGTGCCGAGAGTGGCCAGGCTCGCCGCCTCTTCGAATGTCCTGCCCCGGGCTGTGACGAGCGTGTCGTCAGCATAGCATATAACGCTCAGCCCGGGGTGGAGACTCCCTCTCAACGCCCAGTCGTAACCGATGTCCCACAGAGTCGGCCCCAGAACCGACCCCTGCGGAACACCGCACGACATGGGCGTCCGCACAATGTCCCCTGCGGGGCTCGCGTAGAGAACACTGCGCCCCTCCAAATAGTGTGCCACCAGCCGCCTGAGGTACAGGGGCACTCCATGGAATCGGAGCGCCTCCCTGATGCAGCTGAATGGCAGACTATTGAATGCGTTGGCGATGTCCAACGACACCGCCAACAGCACTCCTCTGCCGGCGACAGCCTCGGCGGCCGTCTGCCTCTGGCGTAGCAGGGCCCCGATGGTCGAACGCCCCCTCTGAAACCCAAATTGAGCGTCCGACAGATCGGGCCCCACCTCCTCCAGGTGCCGGACGATGCGGGCAGCGAGGACACGCTCCAGCAGCTTACCCACATCGTCCAGAAGCACAATGGGCCTGTAGGCTGACGGCAAATCCAGGGGCCGTCCCGGCTTTGGCAGGAGAACTAACCTCCCTTCCTTCCAGCACTCAGGTAACTGTCCAGACGTCAGACAGGCGTTGAACAGTTGCCTGAGGCGAGGCTCGAAGTGCTCGAGAAGCGACGTCAACACCCGGACTGGTATTCCATCCGGGCCGGGGGCCGTGGTGGTGGAACGAATCTTCGCCACAGCCGCCCCCACTTCCGACTCCGTCACGGGCGGAACACTCTCGTCGGCCGCCCGGTCGTGATCTGGCGAAGCCATGACTGGGGGCGTGTGTTCCGACTGCCGCGGGAACAGCTCCTTGGCCACCCTAAGAAGGAAGTCGGGCTGGAGGGTCTCGGTGGGGGGAGGGAGGCCTGCGCGCGAAGCTTATTCAGCGACGCGCGATACGGGCCACCCCAGGGGTCAGCCACCGAAGACAAAGATCGGGTACCGGTGGTCCGCTCGCACGGCGAAGAGAGGTGTTTGCAGGGTGGGTCCATGGGGTTGCGCGCCGCCTCCTCCGTCGCCCCGGGCCGATTTGCCGGGGCGCGACCACATCCATGGTCCCACCTTGCGAAAAAGAAAAAAAAACGAGAGGTGTCAAGGGACACCCGGATGGAACGAAGTTCCTTTCGATTAATTAGTGAAGAAGGTGTATTTTTATTTTATTACGAAGAAAATTATGAAGTGTTGTGTTTTATCATGTAAAAACTACTCCGATAAGCGTTCAGATGCTATGGAAGGGATCATATTTCATATCGTGAAATTTGCCCAATATTGAAATCTACATTAAATATTGAAAGCGACAAATGTGACTAGGTATTTAGATAAGAATGAACTAAATACTATAGTTCCGCGTGGTAACGGAGTAAGTCGAACGCATGAAGCTACATTTGATCTCTATGGGTCAACTGACCCCTTCCCCCCTGCTCCCCCTTGGCGAAGCCCTTGACC
Source organism: Lymantria monacha (assembly GCA_905163515.2). NCBI lineage: Eukaryota > Metazoa > Arthropoda > Insecta > Lepidoptera > Erebidae > Lymantria > Lymantria monacha. The sequence continues at coordinate 31,684,634 of LR991091.1, read as the reverse complement.
CCCCGTACCCGTGGGAGATCATAAAAGATGACTGAGGGATAAAAAACGCATATAACATCTATGCAAGAGAAGGAAAACTCAACTAAATTACCTTATACCAACACATCTAACCAGCGTGGTGTAGTAGGTCAATTTCTCTTCTAGTGTGAAGGAGGCTCGAGCCCAATAAAGGGACATGTATGAGCTTATAATTTAGGATATATTGGCTTCCACATAAAGAGTAAACTGTCGCTATTTTTTGTTCAGAACTATTTATGTTACGTTATCTTCGTGTGAATTCTACAGTTTAGGTAGCGCTCCCTAATGTAATTCAGATGGCAAGAATGATAACTATTTCTTAATAAAAAATAGGTATTATTGTAAATATTAAAAAGAAAAAATAAACTAAAAAGAAAAATAAAGGTCGTCTCTAAAGTAACTTGTTATTTTTGTTTATTATTATAATTGACATTTTACATATAAAAAAGAGTGAATACTAATTAACAATTGAATTTAAGATTATGTAATATTTAATTATTTAATGTCACACTTATGTTAGACAGCTATCGATGTCATACGCACGCACACACAAATGAATATAGAATAGCGGCGTAGTATCACGACATGACCACGTTTGCCTTAGTACCTACCCAATGTATCATTTCCAGTAGTCGACACAATTTTACTGCCAAGGCGCGCAAAAAGATGTTTCACATCACAAACTTTCAATACCTATCTACTATATACCTACAGGTATAGTATGTTATTAACAAATCGATAGTGCTGTTAAAATACAACAATCATCAACGATGACTGCTCTCACGCCTTTACTTGTGTTCGGGTCACACAATCGGCGATCATAGATTTCTTGCCATATTTCTGTAGATCTGTAGTGCGCCCGGTTGCTGCCTGACCACAGCACTGCGCACTCTTATTGTCCTAACTTTTGAAATATTGTACCAAACGACACACGATAAAAGGCAAAAATATGTACTTTAAATATCGAAAGTAATAAAAGCATTTGTTTGCATAAGAATCAATTCCTTACTATAAAATGTGCATCGGCAATAAATATCAAATTATTTTGAATTTTTAATTTACTATTTTTATTATATAATTTTTTTCTGCCTTAAGCGATTTTTATCGTTATATTTTAGCCAATTTGCAAAATATCTTTATAAATTATAGCCTATGTGTTATTCTGAGGTGCAAGCTATATTACTATAAAGTTTCATCAAAATCCATTCGGTAGTTTTTACGTGAAAGAGCAACAAACATGTTCACATCCATACTCGTACATTATTACAAACTTTCACGTTTATAATCATCATCATCACAGCCCATAAATGTCCCACCATTGGGCTCGAACCTCCTCCGTAATGGGAGGGAAATTAACCTACTATACCGCGCTAGTCAGACGTATTGGTATAGGGTTTTGTTTCGAGTTTTCCTTTTCTCGCACAGATGTTATGTGCGTTATATATCCCTTAGTCGTCTCGTACGATCACCCACGGGTATGACATGGGGTGGTGAATAGTATTCTTACTCCGTCACCACACGGATTATCACCACACGTTTATAATATTAATAGGAAATAGGATAATAGGATATATAATTCCACTAGACTACCAAAACTTTAAGAGATAGGCATATACCATCGCGGACTTTTTTGTAGGCCTTTTTAAGCTCTATAATACTGTAGTACTTTATTTTGATCTATTTCGTAAGGTTCAGCCAGCGTTTGCAATGTAAGCGCAAAATAATGTGTTTATTTACGACATCACATTAGAAACCTCTTAAATTATCAGTGTTTCTCTACTACATTATGCATATATTATACATATAAACCTTCCTCTTGAATCACTCTATCTATAAAAAAACCGCATCAATATCCGTTGCGTAGTTTTAAAGATTTAAGCATAAATAGGGATATAGGGACAGAGAAAGCGAGTTTGTTTTATGTTATGTCGTTACAACTTTGTTGTGTGTCGGTAGTAATTTTTTCCGTCTAGCCCCCTTTCGCAACGCGCGATAAGGAACTTCGTTCCAAAAAGGGGTCACGGTCGAGACCGTCCAGCATCTCCTGCCAACTCGCGTCCTTGGCGGACCGGATGGCCAGCCGAAAGGCGGTACTCGCACTGCGGTACGCCTCATACAGCTGGCCCTCCCACTCAGCATCGCGACGACGCCGCCGGCTGCGGGTGTCTTCTTAAAGACCACCCTTTTTTTTTTTTTTCTTTGCATGGTGAACCATGGATGTGGTCGCGCCCCGACAAATCGATCCGGGGCGACAAAAGAGGCGGCGCGCAACCCCATGGACCTACCTGCAAGCACCTCTTTTCGCCGTATGAGCGGGCCACCGGTACCCGATCTTTGTCTTCGGTGGCCCGCCCGTCGGTATACCCTTGCGGGTTCCTCTCTCGTCGATGCCCCGACGGCGAAAGCTGTCCCTCACGCGGTGGCCTCACGTCGGGTGACCGGATAATTCCCCAGTCCGATCACCCGAAGGCTCAGTTAGGGCGGCATCAAGCGCAGATATTCGCGCCTGCGCCACCCCGGCCGCTGGCGGCGGCCCGGGTCACGGGAATCCTCCCGGACTCGTTCCGCCGCCTCCTTCTGTGAGATGACAGCCTCGCGAGCGAGAAGGCGGCGACCGCGACCCAATTTCTGACGCTGTCGACCATCGCTTTCACGACAGCCGGCAGCGCCAGGTCGGCACCGATGACAGCGACGAGGTCACGACGCTGCCCGTCCCAGCCCGAACATACCTCAAGCGTATGTTGCGCCGTGTCCTCGTCGCTACTGCAATGGTGGCAGCACGGAGTGCACTCCCTCCGCACGACCGTGTGCACATCTTGGCGGGCGTCCTCGTGCCAGGTGGCTATCTCGTCAGACGATGGGGAGCCACCCTCGTCGCGCACTGAGGTAACCCGCCGGTAGAGGTCGGAGAGCATCTCCGCCTCTAGGTCCCACGGGGATGTCCCAGCCAATAGGCATGCCGCCTCTGTCGACACTGTGCGGTACCCGCGAATGGCTCTGACCGCCATGGCCCTCTGTGGCCTCCACAGAACCGCCCTGAGCTGGGCGTTCAGAGCCCTCGCCCACACGGGTGCGCCGTACATGGCCATTGAGCGGATTCTTAAAGACCACCCTGCACTAAAGAAATAATCTTTGTATTGCGGGGGCCTTTACAAATATATAATTAACGTGGACAAATTACACCCAGACTCAGAACAATACTTGGATATATACTAATACATTGTGCAAATGTATTATCCTACGTAGGAACTGATGACACTGACACGGAAAGTCGGTATCTTAACCGTCACCTGTGGAGCCAGTAGGTTTTTTTTTATAAAATTGAAACAGTAAGCCGATAAGCACATGAGTGCAGCTCTATCTTACTTTGGATCTTAGATCCAAATATATAACCAATTTTCCATGACGTTTGAATTACAGGTAACATAATCTACCACCGCATCGAAACGCGGTTTAAAAGACTCTTTTAGCAAAAACATTATCTAGAAGAGTTTGAAAGATAACGATATCTAATCCATAAAATCTTAACTATTTCCACTATAAAAAAAATCGGCCCAGCGCGAGTTGTACTCGCGCACGAAGGGTTTCGTAAAACTAAAAAAAAATATGTGATGTAACTAAAAATTTAAAGTTTTCTGAATTTTTCCTTTATATGTGCTATAAAACCAATGCTTCATGCCAAATTTCAAGATTCTAGGTCAACTGGAGTACCCTTTAGGTTTTGATTCCCTTGCAAGTAGTTGCGAGTTTGAAAATATGCGGCTTAAATTGCTATTTCTTTTCATTGCGTTGACATAGAAGTTTGATTTTTTCACAGCTCTAAGGGAGAGTAGACCTGTATTTGATATAAATTTCAGCTTGATACCTCCACGCGTTCCTGAGAAAAAGGGTCTTGACAGATAGATAGACGGATAGACAGACAACAAAATGATCCTATAAGGGTTCCGGTTTTTTCCTTTCGAGGTACGGAACCCTAAAAAACTTCGTGAGAGTTACTTTGAAACATAAACGACATCTAATCCAGAAAATCGTGTAGCCCAAACCCCAAAAATAAAAGATGTATGATAAATGGCCGGGACTCCCCCGTGGGACCTGAAGGCGGATATGCTTGCCGGTTTGTATCGGCGGATGTTGGAGGTGCGAGCGGAGGGCGGTGTCGTCTCATTGAGGGAGCTCTCCGCCTGGCGCGTCGACGCCCGCTGAGACGTCATTGTCCGTTGGGCAATCCGGCTGGAGAGGCCTCGGTTTGGGGTGTGGACCGTGGAAGCCTTCCGGCCGGTGCTGATGCAGTGGCTAAAGCGGCGGCACGGGGTGCTCTGCTTCCGACTGATGCAGGTTTTGACGGGGCATGGATGCTTCGATAAATACTTGCACACGGTCGTCAGGAGGGAGAGTACACCGTCCTGCCACCACTGCGATTGCGAAAAGGATACGGCTCAGCATACGCTCGAGATTTGTGCCGCTTGGGCAGAGCAGCGTCGTGAACTCGACGCAATCATCGGTGCCGACCAGACGCTGCTGACCATCGCCAGGGCGATGCTCGACAGCGTCACGAACTGGGACGCGGTCGCAGCCGTCTGCGAGGCAGTCGTCTTGCGGAAGGAGGCGGCGGAGCGCGTGCGCGAGAAGCGTCTCCTAGACGACGCGAGCCGCCGCCAGCGTCTGCGGCGGCGCAGGCGCGATTACCTGCGCCTGATGCTGCCCTAGCTGAGGCCGCGGGTGACTGGATCGGGGAATTAGTGCATCACCCGCCGAGAAGATGACCGTGTGAGGAAACACCGACGTCCTCCCCGAGGGAGAGATGTCGATCGAGGAGAGGGTACTCCTCAGGGGGTATTCCGTCGGGCCGACCACTGACGTCAAGTCACCCTGCTCCGGTGGTCGGCCCAACGACGAAGGCGACGTGACACGGGTGGGTTACGGGTGTGCGTGCTTACGCCCCTCTGTCGCTCCGGACGGAGTGGTGCGAGGAGTGCGCCGACCGTAACCCACTCAAGAAAAAAGATGTATGATAAACAGTTTTGACAATGAATATGATTTGAGTCAGTACTGTGATACACTTAGTACGTAATCTTAAAACGTCAGTACGTAATCTTAAATATCTAGTATTCTTACGTTCATGTAGATTAACTGTCAGTAATTTCGTGATAAAATGCGATAATCTTGATATATTATCCAGTTTTATACTGCATTTGGCAAAGTCATTCTTTCGAAGACCTTAATAGGTTTACAGAAAAGACGCTAAATTACTTTAATCCAGTATGAAGAGTGTATACAATTATTGCATAGATAACGAAGTGATCTTATCAACTGACTTACTGTGTACGCAGGACAATTCTTATTTGATTCACAAAAAAATAAATAAAAAAAACTTTTTTCAAAACAAGTTTTTATTATTTGTTAATAAAATGAACTAAAAAGTTAAAAATAATTTAACTCTAATAATAAATATTTTTTATAAGTTTTCTTTATAAGTTCATTGTAACTTTTAACGATAATATTAAGCTTCTTCGTCTACGACAAAATAATTCCATATCGTAACATACATAATTATATATTTTTAACACTAAAACTTCCATCATGATCACAGCCCATAAATGTCCCACTGTTGGGCTCGGGCCTCCTCCGTAATGGGAGGGCAATTAACCTACTATACCGCGCTGTTCAGACGTGTTGGTATAGGGTTTTGTTTCGAGTTTTCTTTCTCTCGCATAGATGTTATATGCGTTTTATATCCCTTAGTCGTCTCGTACGATCACCCACAGGTAAGATATGGGGTGGTGAATAGTATTCTTACTCCGTCACCACACGGATAAAACTTTACACCTTAATTATTAAATCTTTCCGTTTTTATCACAGTCCTATTTTTTTATAAATAAAAGCGTGTTACATTTTGATGGTACATATTATAACATATATAATTAAGAACATTTAGCAGTTTTTCCTCTTGCCATCATTTCTTATTAGAGTTAATTTATTTTTAACTTTTTAGTTCATTTTATTAACAAATAATAAAAGTGTGTTTTTAAAAACGTTTTTTTTTCTTTAATTTTTTTTTTATTTTTATTTTTCATGTTGTTCTCACGAGTGTAGGACAAAAACGGTCCATCCTCCCAGAGGTCCATTGTAGAGGTATAAGGGCTTCAGTACAACAGGGTTGGCCTAGTACCCTGAGGCGCAACGTTAGCGATATGAAATGTTTGTACACCCTCATACCATTCAGCCCTTGGCACGTACTTATTTTGGCATTTGGTCATCCATCTAATCAATCAGACATAATCCACATTCATAACAAACGGAACGAACTTTTTCCCACATTTGTTGGAGTTGCATATTCACGCCAACCAAGATACTCGTCAAGACGAATCAAACGAGTCCAAACTCGATGGGGTTGCGTCGTTTAATTACGGAATTCCTATGGCCGGCTTCCTGGTCCATCATCAGACCCTGGTTACCATATAGTATCAAAGTACTAGTCAAGACAAATCAAATGAACCTAAAGGGTTAATTACGGAGTTCCTATGGCCAGCTTCCAGGCCCATCATCAGACCCTGGTTACCATATAGTATTAAAGTACTCGTCAAGATAAATTAAATGAGCCCAAACGGTTAATTACGGAGTTCCTATGGCCAGCTTCCAGGTCCATCATCAGACCCTCGTTACCATATAGTATTAAAGTACTCATCAAGACAAATCAAATGAACCCAAACGGTTAATTACGGAGTTCCTGTGGCCAGATTCCAGGTCCATCATCAGATCAGTTCTATGTCACAATAATATTGCATCCGAATTATACATGCATGCAAAATTTCAGCTCAATCGGAAACCGGGAAGTGGATCAAATTTAACTTGCAAGATTTGATTACAGACAACGGGACAGGTGAAACTAAATAAGAGCTTGTAAAAAATTGTTTTGTGTTTGGCTAATATTTGGGCATTTCTTCAATATTGAGTTATTTAGTTGATCGCTCTGGACTTTTTAAATACTGATATTTAATGACGTTCACATAATTTTTATTGAAAAGAGATGTCTAAAACTTATTTAGGCATTTCTTTCGAATAAAAAATATGTGTATGTCATCAAATATCAGTATTTGAAAAGTCCAGAGCGATCAACTGAATGGTACTTTTGACGGGAATTTGAAAACGTCATGTGGTGCTCTTGTATTATATTCGATATCTTAGTGTTTTAACGTGTTATATTAGATAATTTTGATGACATTTTATGTAATGTGATGTGCGGAAATACTGGGATGTAGTGAATATCATATAAAAGTGCTTTACAACGTTTTCGTTTTCTATCAAAATTCCCACAAGATACCATTAACAGTGTGGCCATTGCACTGTTAATGGTGACAATTTGACTTAGACAACGATTCACTTGAAAGACTAAAAACGTGAAAATATTTATAACTTGACACTGGCACCAATAGCTCGTATATGTGGCTGATTGCCAATACATAAGAAGAAGAAGAAGATCAACTGAATAACTCAATTCAAATTACTGAAATTTAGCATTAAATATGCTTAATTATTTAAGTATATAAAAACCCGATTACGAAGCGAAAAATGATGTCACAAGCGGGATTCGAACCCGCACCTATTGGGAGTCCGGCCCAATCGATGAATAGATGGTGCACGTCACCTTAAAGACGTAAATATGATATGAAGCGAGATTTGAATGTCCCACAATAGTTCACGGTGGTGTAAGTGGCAGCACGATTGGGCCGGACTCCCAATAGGTGCGGGTTCGAATCCCGCTTGTGACATCATTTTTCGTTTCATAATCGGGTTTATATAAATAACTCAATATTGAAGAAATGCTCATTTATGTTTGTAAAGTCTCCCGCAATAAAAGATTTTATTCCTAAGTATGGGTTATTGTAATGTGTGTAGTACACATAAAACATATACATAAAACACACGTACACACTGTGTACGTGTGTTTTCCATGTGGTGGCGGAGTTAGAATACTATTCAGCACCCCTATTCTTACCCGTGAGTGTCGTAAAAGATGACTAAGGTACATAATATGTGTATAACATCTATGTAAGAGAAGGAAAACTCGAAATAAATCTCTATATCAATCCGTCTGATCAGCGTGGTATAGTAGATCAATTTCCTTCCTGTTTTGGAAAGGGAGGAAGAAAATTGGCCTACTACATATCGAGCTATATATCCGGAATACGGAAATCCGTAGAAGAACGGGTGTAACCGACATAGCCCGAAGAATTAGCACGTTGAAGTGGCAAGGGGCAGGCTACATCGCTCGACGAACCGACAACCGTTGGGGAAAAAAATCTAGAGCGGCGACACAGCGTAGGACGACCCCCCCACTAGGTGGACTGACGACATCAAGAAGATCACAGGAAGCCGTTGTATGCAGGTGGCACAGGACCGTTGCGAATGGCATTCTCGTGGGGAGGCCTATGTCCAACAGTGGACGTTTACAGGTTGATGGATGGATGATGGATGGATGGATGGATGCATGGATGGATATATCGAGCTTAGTAGTAGGACCTGAGGTAATGATGTGTCATTTTCACCTTTTAAAATAAAAACAAAATTTAAATGAAACCCGCCTAATTAGTCCGATACCATATACATGTAATAATTGACTATGGTTTGAAATGAGTGGGCGCAAAAGTCTCAATAGAAACACGTAGTTTTACCGGCAACTTTGAAAATAAAGATTGAAGCCTCGAATTTAAAAAAAAATAATGCTATGTATGTTAGTAACTAAATTATCAGTCGACGCATTGGCGGGAGATCTGGTTGGGTGACCTTGATGCGTCACGCCGACGACGACCTCTATAAAACTATAGGTCTCCCTCCTCTCGCAGCTACTCAGTTCCTCAGTACCGTGCTGGCTGGACGTTTGGTGTTCTTAATATAAAAAAACAGAAACAAGTTTTTTCAAATGTAAGTTTTTTTTTTTAACTTTTTTTTTAGTGTTGTGTATAATGACAGTAAACCTTATAGGTCGTGTAGCAAATAATATTGAAATTATAATCAAATTTAAGATAAAATTATTCATGGAGTTCAGATTTTATATTTAATTATATTATTAAAATTACTTATTACATCATCGTTGTTTTAAAATTATATTAAAATTGCTTTTATATTGTCACACTTTTTTAACTGAACAAACTGGTACAAGTTTAAATAATTCACAATTATAGCTTACAGTTATACCTAGTTCTAATTTATGTTGAATATAAGCCTAGATTATTAAAGTACTATTGATCAATATACATACGTTATAAGTAAAGTGACAGGCTTAGGAAAATAATAGTATCAAAAATATGTTTATTACCGCTTCGCCTCGCGCCATAATACATGCAAATATACTGTGAATATTATTATTGTATTAAACATAAAAATAATTATCATATTTGCGTGTGAATTATCATATTAACCTGTCTACTAATTGTTACATAAACTATAATCAACAACCACAAAAGTTAATAACCTCTTCGCCGTCGAAGCATAAAAATTAATGCTTATATTTTTGTTTTAATTTATATAACATAGAAAAAACACCTATTTATACGGAAACTTCATATCCGTATCCTATAAAAATGTTTTAACGTGTAACTTTTACAAAATAAACTTATGGTTTGGCTGCACAAAAAGCAGGTAATGGTTAAGATATCGATCGTTCGTGCCAGTGCAATGGGTACACTCCTAGGCAAGATAATACTTTATGCAATCCACGAAGTTCTGAGTATGGGTGTAATTTCTCAGCGTTAACTGTATGTATTTCCCCCGCAATATAGAAGGATTATTTACTTAGTGCAGAATGGCGTCATTTAAAAAAAAAACTATTTATACAGAGTTTATCGCATTAAACTATTTTTCCTTGTAACTTTTACAAAATAAAACTTATGGTCACTCTTATCTTGTACTTAATAGTGTTAGGTAAAAGGTAAATAAAAATTTTCATCACCTTCAGCGTTCTTATACGTACTTATCTAAATACATATATGTAGTAAACAAATGAGATAGAAGTTTTAACCAATAATAAATTCTGCAAATAATTTTACACTTGTTTGACAATGTTTAATTACACCAATTAACTTTAGTGATATCATACAAATATATACATATATCGACGGTCTTCTGAATAGCAAATGAAGCCACGACTTTACCGAATAAGATCGAAATTTTTTTTGAGGAGAATTAGTCTGTTTTTAATAACCGCGGCGGGAAAGGAAAACAGGAATGGTATAATTTTGACGTGTGTGTATGTATGTTGTGTGTCTATATGTCTAATTTTGTCATCTTAGTTCCTAAACGCATAAACGAATGGATAATGATACGGTTCTTTTTGTTTGAAAGCTGACGTGGGCGAGAAGATTCTAAAGTAAAATGTATGAATATCTGATGAATTTATGATATCTAACCATCAACCTATTCAATTTTGTTCACCCACTTTGGTACAAGAGGGCGCCAGGTTATTGATTGCATCCGGGCGCTACATGTGCTTGAGCCGCGCCAGCACGCTGCGGACAGTTTTCTGTCTACAGCCGCGGGCAGGTCCGTCCGGGGTAGTACCACACTTTTGCAGAAGATCGAGGTCTGAGTAATTGCAATGTGCTATTGCGCTTCGTTCGGTAAGCGAGAGAGCCGGAAGCCCAACTGTGTGAATTTGGGGTTTGTATTGGTAGGCAATGGCCTAAGCTATACCCTTGGTATTGCAAAGGTCCATGAGCGGCAGTGAAACTTACCATCAGTTGTGCTGCTTGCTCGTTTGCCACTATAAGCGATAAAAAAAAACATGTGCATACGTTTCAGGTTATCAGCTCTTCTTGTTAACTGCTGTAGGAATCTTAGTGCCATAATTTACTTTCAAATATATGTGACTTAACACTTGAAACATCCATGTATGATAGTATCAGTGAGGTAATCTGGTGATGAAGTTAGGAGACCAATACCTGGATTGCCTATTAGTAAACTCAGATTTGGGCTCATGGGACACCAAAAACAAAGACTCGGTTCTAGTGGCTCGCTCGCTCGGCGAAGATAGGTACATTGCAGGGCGGATTTATGCTGTGCTAGCTATAACTATAAAAAAATCGTCATTGATCTGTTAAGCCTGGCAGTTACCAAATAATCTCCCTATGGTTTATCTGACTTATCAAAGATGAAGACCGGGTACCGGTGGCCCGCTCGCTCGGCGAAGTACATTGCAGGGCGGAGCTATGGTTTCGCGCGCCGTTTCTTCTGTCGCGCCGGACGGAATTACCGGAATGTGTCAATTCTATAGGCAGTCGCAAAAAAAAATAGATTTGGGCTCATTGCATTATTCTTAATTAGTTCTGTTCATTTGAGTTATTGAAAATACACTATTGACCATATGTAGAACTTAACAAGTTAGATAAAACATTTTTTTTTGGCGGCGGGCTATGGAGTGGTCAAACCCCGCTTAATCCGTCTAGGGTGACAGAAGAAGCGGCGGGCGACCCCATAGACCCGCCCTACATGTACCTCTCTTTGCCTAGCGAGCGGGCCACCGGAACTCGTTCCTCATCTTCGGTAAGTTAGATAATCATCGTCATCATCAAAGCCCATAAATGTTCCACTGTTGGGCCTCCTCCGTAATGGGAGGGAAATTAACCTATTATACCACGCTGGTCAGACGTGTTGGTATAGGGTTTTGTTTCGAGTTGTCCTTTTCTCGCCTAGATGTTATATGCGTTTTATATCCCTTAGTCGTCTCGTACGATCACCCACGGGTAAGATATGGGGTGGTGAATAGTATTCTTACTCCGTCATTACACGGAAAAAAGTCAGATAAACCATAGGGAGATTATTTGGTAACTGCCACGCTTAACAGACAGATGATAGATTTTTTTGTTTAAAGAATTACTAGTCAGATGAATTAGTGTAGAGATTAATTCTAGTTGTCTTTCTCTCGCATTAATATTATTACCTTCCGACATCATCACCCACGGGTAAGGAACAATTGAATTGTATCCTTAAACAGTCAGAAAAATAATAATTACTATGTGTTCTTCTTCTTCTTATATATTGGCAATCAGCTACATATACGAGCTATTGGTGCCAGTGTCAAGTTATAAATATTTTCACGTTTTTAGTCTTTCAAGTTTGTCATTGTCTAAGTTAAATTGTCGCCATTAACAGTGCAATGGCCACACTGTTAATGGTATCTTGTGGGAATTTTGATGGAAAACGAAAACGTTGTAAAGCACTTTTATATGATATTCACTACATCCCAGTAGTTCCGCCGCTTTATATTACATAAAATGCCATTAAAATTATCTAATATAACACATTAAAACACTAAGATATCGAATATAATACAAGAGCACCACATGACGTTGTCAAATTCCCGTCAAAAGTCCATCTACTATGTGTTAATCTGAGGTGAATGTCTGAATGACACATTAGTCAAGTGTCGATCTTTAATTTACAGTTGCCACATACAAATAATTACTAATAGTTGATAACTTACTAAGTGTTGTTAATATTAAATAAATATATAGGTATTTAAACTAGCTTCTGCCCACGGCTTCGCCCGCGTAACTTTTGTTGGTTACTTTCCTAAAGTTTTTGTCCCCTATTTTTATTTACCCCTTAAGGGTAATTTTTTTTACGAAATTTTAGTGTCATATTTATTTATATCTAATCAATAGCCTAAAAATAAGTTTCAAGCTTCTGGCTTTAAAAATGACGATAATTTACAACTTTTCATCCCTCTTTACAAACCTTTTTTTGTATTAAAAAGTAGCTATGTCATTTATCAGGCTCTAGACTATCTGTGTACCAAATTATTATTACAGACAGACAGACAGAGTTACTTTCGCATTTATAATATTAGTAAGGATTCTTCTATGAGTTTTCATCAACGATGCCAAGCCCAACTGGGTGGGTTTGGGATTTGTATTGGTATTGCTAGGCAGCGGCCTAGCTATACTCTTGGTATTTCCAAGGTCCATGGGCGGCAGTGACACTTAGCATCAGGTCTGCTGCTTGCTCGTTTGCCACCATTAGCAATAAATATAAAGAAGCACTAAATTTAGGTAGCACCTAAAATAAAATAAACATCTCTTAACTCTGATATTATGTCATTTATAGCGCCATAGTTTGTTACGTATTTTTTTTTTTAAATTAAGAATTGTTTTTGAAAATGGTCTTTATAGACATCTGAAAGTTGTTTTTTTATTTGGCTTTATAAACATCATCATTCCACTACTCTTATCCCAATTACTTGGGTCGACCCCAAGTAATTGGGTTACAATATGTACTCCTCTTTCATATTACATATTGTGAAAGTTATTGGCAATAGTTTTATAACCGGCCGCCTGCAAGACGTCAACCCACCTTGAGAATGTAATTGTTGACCAAACTGCATCAGATAGAGTTAGCCCAGGTAGTTATTAAGCTCTTAGTCGTCTTTTACGACATCCTCAAGCGAAGTAAGGGTTGGTAGTATTCGTAGCTGCTACCACATAGCTATTTGGCTTTATAAACAATCTCCCATAATAACGTTTTCTTTTTTCTTTTCTTTCAAATATTATTTTGATAGATTATTTTTAAAGATAATTTTACTCTCTAATGACGAAATATAAATAAATAGTAGATATAATATAATACTAGTGGTAAGGCCCCACCGTTGACAGTTTTCTATCTACAGCTATGGGGTGGTCAGTCTTGGATAATAGGTACCATACTCTCGCAGAAAATTGACGTCTGAGCAGTAGGTATGTGCTGTTACTCTACGTTCGGTGAACGAGAGAGCCGAAAGCCTAAATTTCTAGCTGTACCGTTGTTACCTAGACTCCTACGTGAGAATCGAAACCACCACTTATGGCACAAGAGTCAATGTTTAGACTACTCCACCAATTATGCAGGCGTATTGCTATAAACGCCACATTTTTTTTTGACGCTGTGGAAACGCATTTACGCGCTAATCCACGACCCGCCGGTGTCAAGACGGGCGAGTGTGGGACTCGCCGGTTGGCTGTTCCACCGGAATACCCACTAAATCCACAGCGGCCCTTTTCCGCGCTTTTACGGGACGCCGGAGAGATCGTCTACTGACATTCGTTCCCCGACGCCCCAAACTATAAATGCCATCATGGCAGACGGCCTAAGTACAGTCTTACCGGTGTACTCAGGTTGCAACTGCAATTATTTTATGAATTTCTCAAGTTAATGCTACTGCTTATACTCCTTGTATTTCCTTAATCGGTTTTTTCGGCTCTTGCTCAAAATAAGGGTATAAATACTACAAACTAAGGTGATTAATCATCGTAGGGGTCACCTATTGTTAAGTATTTAGTATTATTTGAACACTAGCTTGTATAATATTCCCACGTAACACCTAGCGCCAAGGCCGTTCCAATCACAGTAATAATAACCGGCTAAACAGTGACCTACCAACGTTTTTGTCACTATGTTTTATAACAAAAACTTGTTTGTTTTTTCTGCTTAGTCATGGCGTATAATAATTCTTATGTTTAAAGCAAATAAACATATTGACATTGGTTTTAACAGACTCCGGTACACAGTTCAACATATGTATCGATTTGATCGAACTGTGCAATTTAATTTCTCATTAAATTGCACAGTCCTAGTCAGTAGAGATAGACCTGTGCGGATGTCGGAATGTTTAATGGCCCACACCAGGGGTCGGCAACCATTGCCGACCCCTGGTGTGGGTGTTTTTAATTGTGGTAGGACCACGCTGTGGACAGTTTTCTGTCTACAGCCGCGGGCCGGTCCGTCCGGGGTAGTACCACACTCTCGCAGAAGATCGACGTCTGAGTAATGGCAATGTGCTATTGCGCTTCGTTTGGTGAGCGAGAGAGCCGGCAGCCCAACTGGGGTGGGTTCGGGGTTTGTATTGGTTGGCAGCGGCCTAGCTATACCATTGGCAAAGGTCCATGGGCGGCAGTGACACTTACCGTCAGGTGTGCTGTCTGCTCGTTTGCCACCATAAGCAATAAAAAAAAAAAAAAAAAAAAAAAAAAAAAAATTTGAATAGGAAGAGCCAAAAATTAGAATTGTTACAAAAATTGTGTTGAATACAAAAGTTTAAAATTTTTAAAGAGCCACAATTTTTTTGCCGATAATAATTTGTGCCTAATCTTTGTTAATCAATTCAGAACCATTTATAAATGTTTTCTTTATAAAATATTTTTTTTTGCGTATAGAACTAAAGAGCCGCAACTTCACATCCAAAGAGCCGCATGTGGCTCGCGAGACGCAGGTTGCCGACCCCTGGCCCACACGATCGCTTGTCTGGATAATTCTATTATTTTTACATGCCTCAACGCAAAATGACGAGGCAGTACTCCACTCTCGCTTTAACGGAATCAAGCAATAGTCCGACCTAAATTTTAATCTGTGAGTGGTCTTCACAAAATGCTGATGGGGAGTTTTGAGCGGGAAAGGAATAATGTCATTGGTGCTCTTTTATTATATTCACGACGGATATTGATGGCATTTTAGTGTAGAGAATATGATATAACAGTGCCCTACATATAGTTTCGGTTTCCACTAAAGTTCTCAAATATTTTACATTTAACAGCGTGGCCATGGCACTGTAGAAGGAGATGATTATTATAAACAACAATTTAATAGTCTTAGTAACCAGGCATAAACTCTGAAAACAAAAATGCTGATGAGTGATAACCTTCGAATACTAGAATACTACCAACATTTGCATTGCTCGTGAATGTAGCCTAAGATAAGATCTCTACTCTTTTTTTTTTTTTTTTTTTTTGCGGTGGGCTATGGACGTCGCACCCCGCCAAATCGGTCCGGGGCGACGGAAGAGGCGGCGCGCAACCCCATTGACCCACCCTGCAAGCACCTCTTCTTCGCCGTGCGAGCGGGCCACCGGTACCCGATCTTTGTCTTCGGTGGCCCGCTCGGCGGTATGGCCTCTCGGGCTCCTCTCCTGTCGACGCCCCGGCAGCTTTCGCCGTCGAGGCGTCGTCCTCACGCGGTGGCCTCACGTCAGGTGACCGGACAATTCCCCGGTCCAATCACCCGAAGCCTCGGTTAGGGCGGCATCAGGCGCAGGTACTCGCGCCTGCGCCGCCCCGGCCGCGGGCGGCGGCCCGGGTCACGGGAATCCTCCCGGGCCCGTTCCGCCGCCTCCTTCTGCGAGATGACAGCCTCGCAGAAGGCGGCGACCGCGTCCCAATTCCTGACGCTGTCGACCATCGCTCGCGCAACAGCCGGCAGCGTCAGGTCGGCACCGATGACAGCGACGAGGTCACGGCGCTGCCCGTCCCAGCCCGAACATACCTCGAGTGTATGTTGCGCCGTGTCCTCGTCGCTACTGCAATGGTGGCAGGACGGAGTCCACTCCCTCCGCACGACCGTGTGCAGGTACTTGCCGAAGCAACCATGCCCCGACAAGACCTGCACCAACCGGAAAGAGAGAACTCCGTGCCGCCGCTCCATCCACTCCATCAGTACGGGCCGGAGGGCCTCAACGGTAAAAACACCGTGTCTAGGCCTCTCCAGCCGCGTAGCCCAACGGGCGATGACTTCTCGGCGGGCGTCCTCGCGCCAGGTGGCTATCTCGTTGAACGATGGGGAGCCACCCTCTTCGCGCATTGAGGTAACCCGCCGGTAGAGGTCGGAGAGCATCTCCGCCTCTAGGTCCCACGGGGGTGTCCCGGCCAATAGGCATGCCGCCTCGGTAGACACCGTGCGGTACCCGCGAATGGCTCGCTGTGGCCTCCACAGCACCGCCCTGAGCTGGGCGTTCAGAGCCCTCGCCCACACGGGTGCGCCGTACATGGCCATTGAGCGGATCACCCCCGCATACAGCCGTCGGCCCTCGAAACTGGGTCCGCCCACGTTCGGCATGAGCCGAGAAAGGGCGGACGCCGTGCCGACCAGCCGGGGAGCAATTTGACGAAAATGCTCCCGGAACCACCATCGCCCGTCGAGCACCAGACCCAAGTACCTCAAGAATCTTGAACACAACCTTGTTATTTAAATCGTTTCATCGTTTCGTGTCATCGTTTAATACAATTCTAACTGTAAAGTTTTAAGTATTAAGCCTATAACAATGTGTAAACATTGTCGGGTAGATAGCATACCGTCACCTTAAGACGTAAATATGATACGAAATGAAATTTGCATGTCCTACAATTAGTCACGGTGGTGTAGTGGTAGCACGATTGGGCCGGAATCCCAATAGGCGCGGGTTCGAATCCCGCTTGTGACATCATTTTTCACTTCGTAATTGGTTTTATAAACTAGTACATTACTGCAGCGGCCAGCAAAAGATGCATTGATAGGCGAACGTGTAGCGTAAGTCCATCAATTCCTAGTTGTGGCCAAGGCTTGTATAGTGCTTTTCTCAAATAATGCGCGGTAATTAAAACTAAGTAGTACTAACAATAAGTAGAACTGTATACATGACGAACAACGAACAACATTTTTCACGTACAGGATTCATTTGGTTTTTTTTTTCATTATCAAACAGCTTTCTTTTTCAAGTCAGTTCGAAATTCTTATAAAACTCTGATAAGTTGCCTATATGGTTACTAGAATTTAAAGTAACAAATTGTTCCATTTTTAAAATACACGATAGATATGAATTTACATATATATTTATTTGGCCGCTAAAACACGACAGATATGGATTTTCATACATTTTTTGCCGGCCGCTGCTCGCATGTATTTGGTCAGTACAGCAATTTCGATTTATCTCGAAGAAGGTTGTCAAAATAATGCTCAAATTTCCAAGCATGTTTGAGAAAAATAAATTAAATAAATCATTGTTTGACAAATAATATTATTTTAATTTCTAAATTGCAAATAACATTATTTAAATTTTCGTATGGTGACGGAATAAAGATACGATTCATTATTCTTTTACCTGTAGGTATTATAAAACACGAGTAAGGAAAATATGTAAATAACATTTTTGAGAATAAAAGCTCAAAATAAAACTCTGTGCCAAAACGTCTGATCATTTAACTTCTCACTTCGAATTTTCTTTTTTTTCTTTCTTCAAAAAAAAACACCTTACACTAAGGAAATAATCATTGTAATGTGGGGCAATTTATAAACATACTAGCAGACTCGGCCACGCGTTGCTGTGGCCAAGGTGCTTCAGTGGTTATGCTAATAAATTGTAGCCTATATGAAACGTTTGTACGTTTAACACAGCACCATCTATAAAATAATTACTCAATTCAGTCAAAAATACCGCCATCTGTTAGAATTTGGAAATAACAGATAATTGTGACTGTCAAATAATAAACAAATAATTTACAATAAAATAATATTGCGACAATAAATTGAGATGGAAGCTATCCTATCTTTTAAGTTAGATCAAACTACACATGCTGTGTAAATTTGATTAAAATCGGTTAAGTACTTTAGGAGTTCATCGCGGACAAACAACGTGACGCGTAATTTATATCTATACATTAAGATATAATTAACGGATAAAAATTACACTCAGATTAGGAGAAAAATGTGAATTGCACAAATTATCGTTCTGCGTAAACATCGGAACTACATCATCGTCATTCCAGCTATATATCACACTGTTGGGCTCGGGCCTCATCCATAATGGGAGGGAAATTGACCTGCTATAGTATAGCAGGTCAATTTCCGTCCCATAGCAGGTATAGCAGCTATACCACACTAGTCAGACGTGTTGGTATAGGATTTTGTTTCGAGTTTCGCTTCTCTTACATAGATGTTATTTGTATTTTACATCCCTTAGTCATATCTTACGATAGTAGTAAATATGTATATACTTTCAATTTTATATATCAATGTTATATAAAATGCGTGTAAATGAATTCTAATTGTGCAATAAATTCGCACTGTTACTGCCGCAGGTAACGAAAATTGCGTTAACACGTACCAGATACTAGGCCAATTGCTTTACTAGTTACAATTGTGAATATTGATTACGTGTAGTCATGAATCATTAAACAAATTATATTTACTATAATAAAATTTGAAAGCATTGTCATGCAAAACAGTTCTATTGTAGGTACGGATGCAAAAGTGGTTACTGTAAGGACCTCTCGTGACGTATACTGTCGATTCGATCATAAAGACAAGTTTTTGTGCGTTTTACAAATAATTATTGTGAGTTTGAGTGCACAGATAGTGTAGTGGTTAAGATACCGACCTTCCGTGCCAGTGCCGTGAGTTAAATTCCCACGCAGAACAATACTTTGTGCGATCCACAAAGTATTATTCTAAGTCTGGATGTAATTTGTCTGCGTTAATTGCATATTTGTAAAGTCCCCGGATTATTTCCTTAGTGCACGATGGTGTTGAAAAAAAGAAAAAAAAAGCCTACGTGTAATTCGTGTTCTTCATTATATGTAGTTGTGAGATCTCCAGTGATACAAAGATCTATTCCTTAGTACGAGGAGCAAAAAAATACGCATACATCTTGAATGGCTTCAATAAGGTTCTATTAAAATTAATATGATACACTTTTAAAGGATTGAATGACAATATAGAAAATAAAATTTCAGAGTCGGGCAAAATGTTATTGTACCTTTTTATTAAGAAAATTGCAGCTGTAACATGTAATTTCGATTCTGTAATTAAGCAATGAATAAAGACCTTTTCTGTATTACATAGTAAAACCGTAAACAGGGCGTGGGATGTTTACATTGCCCAGGCAATGATCTTGCAGGGACAAGGAAGTTATCAAACTATAGCAAAGTCATAAATAGGGCGGTGTTTACAGTACTCAGGTATTTTAGAGGGGCAAGGAGGATTAAACTAATTGACTATACTAAAAAAAAACCACCTGCAGCATAAAAGGACTTTTATTGATTAAGCGGAGTAATGGTCCATAACCTTTTGCCTTATATCTAAGAATTACATTATAGCATGATTATAATGTCATCACACTCCAGCTAATACTTACCAAACATGTTTTCAATTATTAAAAAATCAGAAAAAATTAAATAACTAAACAAGCCCGCCAATTTTTTGTCTTCGAATTTTTTCCCGCGAATTTTTTCTCAACGACAGTTGCGTTCCAATCTAATGGTAGTTTATTGGACTAAAATGTTAAAGTTGGCAATACGCAAGTGCCTCCGCGGTGTTTATGCGTAATAAATAACTTTAAATTTTAATTACAACTTATGTAAGCATTCAAAGTTTATATAGAAAATTCTCAATAACCTGTCTTACTTTTTCTAAGGTTTTTAATTATATGGCGGCTTAAAATATATTTTTTATATGAGGATTGACATAAGAAAGGTTTTTTTTATTGCTGTTGGTGGCAACCGAGCAAACAGCACACCTGATGTTAAGTGTCACTGCTGCCCATGGACCTTTGCAATACCAAGTGTATAACTAGGCCGCTGCCTACTAATATAAATCCCAAACCCACCCAGTTGGGCTTCCGGCTCTCTCGCTCACCGAACGAAGCGCAACAGCACATTGACATTACTCAGACATCGATCTTCTGCGAGAGTGTGGTACTATCCCGGACGGACCAGCCCGCGGCTGTAGACAGTAAACTGTCAACAGCGTGGTCCTACTACTATTAAAAGTCAAGCTATATTACAGCTATTGCATTAGAAAGTCTACCCGGAAATGCACAAATTTGATAGTAAGTTAGATAATTTGCCACATGATTAGTTTTAGGTTTTTATTTTTCGATTAAGTGTTACCTAGCTGGTTGACCCGACCTTACCTTTTGTTATCGTTTCCGTTGTTAGTTTACCTTGAACATTTCGTTCAATATAATTCGTGAATTCACTTCTAATGTACTTTCGTTGTTCACTATAGAATTAAGTTTGTACCAACCTATACTATTGTTATAAGGGGCCATTCATAAATTATGTAAGGCGTTTAGGGGGGGAGAGGGTGTTGACTGTATATAGTGTATATTATAACTTCTTACTATAAGCAGGGAGAGGGTAGTGAATCTGACATTACGTAAGATATTAAATTGAAAATTGCTTTTGATCAAAACTGTGATAGATTAATAAGATAAATGTTATTGCAGTGAGTTAATGATACCTACTTGTAGTAAGAAAATTGTAATAAAAGATGTTTTCAGAATAAACGGAGTTATTTTTTTTGATCAATAGGACCTTTTCTTACAAAAAATCTTATTAAGGGGCAGGGGGGAGTAGTTGTAATCTTATGATGTCTTACGGTAGGGGCAGAGGGGGTCAAATCATTCTTCAAAATCCCTTACGTAATTTATGAACGCCTCCTAAAGGGAGCATATTAACATATATGCACCATATTCTATCCCTTTCAAACAAAACAATATTTGTTTAAGGCAAATGTTAAATTGGTATGGAAATTATGACATTGACGTCAAGTTTTTATATGTACCTACGCACAAAATATTGTCCTGCGTGTGAATCGAATCCCATGGCACTGGCATGGTACGTCGGTACCTTAACCATTACGCCATACATTTAACTATAGAAAAGAAAAGTGTGACAAATACTCTATTCTTATTTCCTCACCATTTGGTAATTTTAATGAAATAAAAGTTATCAAAAGTTTATAATTGGGTTATCAAAGGCTGTGAATCGTCCAAAAAATGAAATAAACTTTTTAATTTGTAGTAATCTCTTGTTTTTATTTGACATATTAATTTAAAATATATTTAATTCTTTTTTTCAGCACAATGCCCATCGATCTTTATTACGTGCCCGGCTCCGCCCCCTGCCGCGCGGTACTCCTCACTGCCAAGGCGCTCAACTTGAACGTCAACCTGAAACTGGTGGACCTCCATCACGGTGAACATCTTAAGCCTGAATACCTCAAGGTAATTTATCTATAATCAAACCCGATATTGTGCTTTTTTTTCTTTTATGGCCTCGAATTAACTTTTGCCATTGTCAGATATTGTGTTAGCAAATGGATATCGTCATGATCTGTCAAACACATGAGATTGTTTTACATTAAATACTCAGGTATTCCTAAATACAGGTTCCTTACGTGTCAACGTTCCCCTAGACCACGTTATCGTGCGCCGGGCTGGTCACGGACGTCAATGACTCGGTACTAGTGGTTGGCTCAATGGCGATATGGAGGAAATACGGTGGGTTATGGGGCTATGCGTCGCCGTTGCCTCTCCCCAGACAGAACGGACGGCGTGTGTCGAGACCATAGCATGCCAAAAAAAAGGCCACGTTATCTTTCCAATATTATATATATATGAAGCATTCTATTTCACCGAACTTAAAGTTCTACTGTAGTTGAAAATAAATTAATTCACCGAAGTAAAAATTTCTTTTCACCGTCTTTGTAAGGGAATCATTCAACGCCATTTTGAATTACTCTAAGTCGTCGGGTTGCATTGAAATTTGAAACTTTGCATATCTCTCAAAAATCGATAACAATACCTACTATAATGTTTAATGTTTATGTAATTATTATGACACAGTTCATCAAAAAAAGAAATGATAATCATCTTTCACTACAAGCTAAATAACTTCGTGAAACTAAAAAAAATATTTTTAATTGCAATTTAAACAACTTTGCGAAAATAAAAAAATAAGAAATTAAATTGTAATTTAAGAAACTAAAGATTACGCTTTAATAAGAAATAATCTAAACTAACTACATAAAAAAATACAGTTAGAAAAAAAATTAAAAAGCGGTGGTGCTTTATATTTTTATAACGATCCCATTAGCATAATAAGCGAACAATGAACTATTGATATAAAACTTGATGTACGGCACTCTTAAGATTTTTATTTTATTTATTTTTAAAATTAATATTATATCATTTACTTTTTAATTCGAATTATTATTTTAAAGTGTTTTTTTTTGTTTTTTAACTTATAATTTACCACTCATTGCCCTTTGAGCCTTGTACTACGTGAAGTATAAAATCAATACTTATATTCATGCTCTACCATAGATTTAAAAAATAAAGGAAAGATTAACAAATATATTTCAAACGCCATTGATCCACACGTTCTGTTACATCCTTAATTTTACTAGCATATTACATCACCAATTAATGTTAATACAAATAAATAGATCGGCAATAACTTCCTATACATATTATACTAACAATTTGCCAAATATTATTTATAGCATAATTCACTAGTTCTAATTCACTAGTTAGTAGTATTCCGTGTGGTGATGGAGTAAGAATACTATTCACCACCCCATATCTTACCCGTGGGTGTTCGTACGAGACGACTAAGGGATATAAAACGCATATAACGTCTATGTGAGAGAAGGAAAACTCGAAACAAAACCCTATACCAACACGTCTGACCAGCGCGGTATAGTAGGTTAGTTGCCCTCCCATTACGGAGGAGGCCCGAGCCCAATAGTGGGATATTTATGGGCTGTGATGATGATGATGATGAATTCACTAGTTAATTGCTGCCAACAATGGCCCTGGCCTATGGCCTTTAGGCGTTTCTGCCCTTCACTATGGCATCGGTCGCAAGTAAAAACTAAAGTTGTGATAGTATGTAGGATTTTTTTAATAATAAAATAGTTATTTTATAAAATATAAATATCGCAACTCCGAAAGCAGGTTCTTAAGAATGTTGAAAAACGCGGTCCAATATTTTGTCGTAATTTTAACTAGTTTCAAGAATATTATTCTGCTTATTATGTAAGGAAAACTCAGTTTATACATTGATGTTATGCAATTGATGTTGTCTATCCTGTTCCTGTTGGTTATTAATAAAATTACAACCATTAATTACCGTTACTTTGATAATTATTAAACTGTTTATTTCATACATTATGTTGTATTGAAATGTAATTGGAAGTAGAAAACATAAATACCAAAGTATTTTTAATCATTAGTTAAATACTAGTATTTGTGAATGACTGCGCCAATATCCAAAACGAATGTTTCGTTTACACATTGTTTCGTTTAGTAGTGGTAGGGCCATACCTACTATTGACAGTTTTCTGTCTACAACCACGCGCCGGTCCTTCTACCACCACACTCTAGCAGAAAATCTACGTCTGAGCAGCTGCAATGTGCTGTTGTGCTTTAATAGGTGGGTGAGAGACCCGGAAACTCAATTTTCTTGCTCAATTGTGTTTGGGTTGGTAGGCAACGCTTTTTTTTTGTGTGTGTGTCATAGTTGTTAGCCTCAGATGGCTATGACAACTTTACCTGGACTGTGGGTGAGCGCTGAGGGCTCTCAACCCGATAGGCAATGCCCTAACTGTACTATTTTTATTGCAAAAGTCCATGTGTGGTTGTAGCACTTACCATCAGGTGTACTGCTTGCTCGTTTGATACCATGTTTTAAAAAAAGGGTATCTTCCTCGTCTATTATACAAAGATATTGATTAAATTTTCATCGAATTTCGATATAATCAATTTACATGATATTTAATCACATAAAAAATTAAAAATCAACAATATTCATAAATGGACAGTTTATTATTTGGGTCGCTTAAAAAGCTTCTCTATGTTAGCCATTACTAACATGTTTCGAAATGTATTGCTCTAATTAATCTCGTCTACATATTCCTCGGCCATTTTTATAAATTCTTTTGATAAATAATATAATAAACAGATAATGAAGTTTCTGTATGTCCTGCCCGTTGCCCCGTAAGTTAGGAATTACCCCTTGGATTGCTCCTAATGCGACATTACCAAACGAAACTGTATTTATTATATCTACTTAGTTGAGAAAACATGTCATTTTCTCCGTGCATATAATAATAAAAACTAATCTAGCAGCAAAAATCAAAATATATTATAGTTCTGTTGTAATTCAATGTTTATCTGTTAACAATTGATATTGTCTTTTCTATCAGTAAATGTTCTTCAGCATCTCTCTTTGACACTATATTAATTAGATTGTAGAATATTTTCGCCATGTGTGATACACCGGGTGTAACAGAGAATGCAGCAGCTGGTTAGAAAGGTGGTAGGTAATGATGGTAGAAACCCATAACAAAAATTTGAAGGGAAAATGTCAAGGGGTCATTGACTCATCAGCTATCTGTAAAGGTGACGTTTGATACTATAGCAAACTTAATAATTGATTTATTTAGATTCTAATGAATATTTAAGAAAGTATGAGTATGTAGCAGATTATTTATCATTTACTTACACACACATACTACATTACATATGTACATTTCATTCAGTTTCAAAGAAAAAGCGATGACATAATTTAAAACTTTAAACACATCTAATTCATTAACGAATCGACATTTTCCCTTCAAATTTTTGTTATGTTTTCCTACCATCATTGCCTGTCACCTTTTTATGACCAGTTGCTCCTTTATCTGCTACATCCGGTATAGTGATACACTTAGAAATCGTTTTATAAATTTAAAAGTTATATATCTAAGGCAAATTTGTATTTGTTACTGAACCTATCATTTAGATAAAAGCATTTAGAATATAGAAATGAATATATTATATATATTAACTTTAATACAATAGGTGAGGTGAGACTACTAAGTCAATATCTACTAAGACAAGATAGATGTACAAAGTAAATATTACAAATTCACATTAACCAAAAGTAAAACTATACAACATGTAGGTAGGTATATAAGAAAGTGGAATTTTCTCAATGCTAGGAACCCATGGCAAATAGCCAGCATTTCCTATCACTTATTAATCTAAAGCAAACAATTTAAACTTCTATTATTTAGATGTTATGGTATAAGTTACTTTGAAAGCTGTTGAAGGTCATTTAAGCGGTTCGTGATGTAACTGCAGTAAGAATTTCGAGAGCATTGAACTTTTATGGGGACATGTTTGTAGCAAATAAAGTTGTTTCTAACTGTTTTTAACCGACTTCAAAAAAGAAGAGGTTTTATGTTTCATTGTATGTATTTTTTTTTAAACCCTGCAATGGCCTGATAAAATGTTATCTGAGGTAATCTCTATACAATTATCTTTTTAAATTGTACATTATTATGTAGATACTTGTATTATCAAAGTTGCTAGTTCGTTCGAGAAATATACGTTTGATCATGAGAGCCCTAAGTTGCAGTCATAATGGATAAAAAAGCTTTGGGTACAACTAAAAGTTTGCAACTTTGACCGCTTAACGGCAATAACTATCATACCATCATACGATAAAATTAGGCAGCGAAATTCTATCCTAAAATGTGAGTTCAGACGAAAAAACGTGAGTTATAAAATGACTAGGTACCTGTAAATAAAAAAGGAATTCTATCAAATGCTTCTGGGTTAGAGCCCTCAGCGCTCACCCACAGTCCGGGTAATGTCATAGCCATCTGCATCTGCGGCTAACAACTAAGACATACACAGAATAGTGTACCTAATAGTATTATTTGAACCCGACGACGTGACAGCGAAAAGCGCTATATTTGTGCGCTAAATAAGTTGAATCACAACCTTTAGCTCCACGTAACACGAAACGAGTTTTTATTTCACATTTCGTGCTGTTATGATTATAGTGGTACCTATTATAAGTATCCAAAAAAAAAGAACATTATACTTTAAGAAGAACTTAAATATTAAGTCCGAATCGGTATTTGAATCGGTTGAAACGGTGAACTTTATTTTGACATTTTTTTAATATAAAAACAAACCAAGGATGCATTCAACACGCATCTTTATAATATCGCAATGCAAATCTTATCGTACATTTACGTAAATAAAATTATCAAGAGGTTTATGAACGATCTTACGATGATAACGCATTTTTATCATTTATGATGAAATATTAAATAATTTATTAGTCAGTCAATATATCCATATCATCACCATGATTCTCCTACTCTTATCTCAATTACCTACTTGGGATCGATACAATATGTAGGTACTCTTCTTTCATAGTACCTACATATTGTAAAAGTTATTGGCAATAGTTTTATGACCGGCCGCCTGCTAGACGTCAACCCTCCTTGGGAATGTAATTGTTGTCATCAGATGGAGTTGGCCCCCGTCGTTATAAGGCTCTTAGTCGTCTTTTACGACATCTACGAGCAAAGTAAGGGTTGGTAGTATTCGTAGCCGCTACCACACAGCTAGTCAATATATCTATATATTACAATTATTTTTATATAAGAATATTTTCATCGTAAACCAGAATGAATGTAAGAAAGCCCGGACATTAGCTTGTACGAGGCATTGGGAGATGACGGAATTACGGCAGAGCTCCTGAAGGCAGGCGGCAAGCTGGTCTTAAAAGTTCTTCAGAAGCCATTTAATTCCGTTATCCTCGGGGGCGACGTTCCAGAGTCGTGGACCAGGAGTGTGGTGGTGCTGTTCTTCAAGAAGGGCGACGATGCTCTTCTAAAGAACTACAGACCCATCTCACTCTTGAGCCACGTCTACAAGTTGTTTTCGAGGGTCATTACCAATCGACTCACGTGAAAGCTTGATGACTTCCAGCCGCCGGAACAAGCTGGCTTTCGAAAAGGTTATAGCACCATAGACCATATCCTCACGCTTCGGTAGATTATCCAGAAGACCGAGGAGTTTGTGGACTATGAGAAAGCCTTTGATTCAGTCGAAACTTGGGCGGTGCTGCAGCCCCTTCAGCGGTACCAAATCGATCATCGTTATATCGAAATGCTGAAGTGTTTGTATAGGAACGCCACAATGTCAGTCCGTATCCGGGATAAGAGTACGAAACCGATCCAGTTGCAGAAAGGCGTGAGACAGGGAGATGTCATCTCTCCGAAACTGTTCACCACTGCACTGGAAGGTGTCTTCAAGCTCTTAGACTGGACCGGACTCGGCATCAACATTAATGGCGAATACGTCACTCACCTTCGTTTCGCAGACGATATCGTCGTTATGGCTGAATCCATGGAGGACCTTGGCACCATGCTCAACGATCTCAGCAGTATATCCCAACTAGTGGGTTTACGAATGAACATGGACAAGACGAAAGTCATGTCAAATGCCCAAGTCATTCCTGTACCGGTCCTAGTTGGCAATGCGATTCTCGAAATTGTCGATCATTATGTTTACCTTGTGCAAACAGTCCAGTTAGGTAGATCCAATTTCGAGAAAGAGGTCAGCCGACGAATGCAACTAGGTTGGGCAGCGTTCGGGAAACTTAAGAGGATCTTCTCATCAAACATACCTCAGTGTCTGAAAACACAAGACTACAACCAGTGTGTTACTAGTGATGACTTACGGCACGGAAACGTGGTCCCTAAAGGCAGGCCTCATAACCAGGCTCAAAGTCGCTCAGCGTGTTATGGAGCGGGCTATGCTTGGGATTTCTTTGCGAGATACAATCCGAAATACGGAAATCCGCAGAAGAACGGGTGTAACCGACATAGCACGAAAAATTAGCACGATGAAGTGGCAATGGGCAGGCCACATCGCTCGAAGAACCGACAACCGCTGGGGAAGAAAGGTTCTAGAGTGGCGACCACGTACCGTACGACGCAGTGTAGGACGCCCCTCCACTAGGTGGATAGACGACCTTGTGAAGGGTGCTGGGCGTCGTTGGATGCAGGCGACACAGAACCGCACTCTGTGGCGTAACATGAGGGAGGCCTACGTCCAGCAGTGGACGGGAATAGGCTGAGATGCATATTAAATGCTAAATCTCAGTTATTTAGAAGATAGACTTTTGTATCTAAACTATATTTGTATATCTTCTTCTATCTATAGGTAAATAGTATCTAGTTATTTTGTTCGGTTATATTGCGAAAACTACCGAACCGAACGGAATAATACTTATATCATAAGATGCAGCGTGTTTTGGAGAAGGTTTTAGTATATGATATGATGGTGATTACTTATCCGGGACAGCTAGTAATAGTATGTTTCAGTTAAATTCTTAATGATATTACCTATATAATATACAAGCCTATAAAAATATATACGCTTCATCGCTACGCTCAAGTCCACTCGGGCCACCGAAGACAAAGATCGGGTACAGGTACCCGCTCGCACGACGAAGAGGGGAGTTTGCATGGTGGGTCCATGGGGTCACGCGCCGCCTCCTCCGTCACCCCGGACCGATTAGGCGGAGCGAGACGCATCCATAGTCCACCACAAAAAAAAAGGCTCAAGTCCACTCCAAAATGTTAAAGACATTGGGTTACTACAACACGCAGGCCGGATGCATTAGCCGCTTCTATTGCGAGACTTCCTGTTGATTTGCAATAATGCTAATTTCTTATATTATAGCCTTAAACGATCGGCCATCTTTCACAACTCGAAACGAAATTTCGAACGTTCGCTAAGTCAACGGGAAAGTCACTTAAACATCCTCTAAAATCAAATCAGACTGCACAGATGGCGTAGTGGTTAAGATACCAACCTTCCGTTCCAGGTGCGTGGGTTCGATGCCTCCACAAGACAATACAACAAAAACTGTTGTTCTGCGTCTGTGTGTAATTTGTCTGCATTAATTATATATTTGGTCCCCTGCAATATAAGGATATAAAACGCATATAACATCTATGCGAGAGAAGGAAAACTCGAGACAAAAACCTATACCAACACGTCTGACCAGCGCGGTATAGTAGGTTAATTTCCCTCCCATTACGGAGGAGGCCCGAGCCCAACAGTGGGACATATATGGGCTGTGATGATGATGATAAATACAAGGATTATTTCCTTAGTGCAGGGTGGTGTTTTAAAAATATATGTTCCACTATTGAGCTTGGATGTTTACTATACCACGCTGGTTAATATATCATACATGTTGGTATAGGGTTTTATATCGAGTTTTCCTTTTCTTCCATAAATATGAGTTGTACATAACGTAAATGCCTCCTATCTTACCCGTGGGTATAATAGGAGCCGGTGAATTGTATTCTTACTCCATCACCGCGGATTATATTATGGAATTTTCAATATAATAATTTCTGGAATACAGTAGCTTTTACCTGTATATCTAAAAGATATACAGGTAAAAGCTATTGTATTCCAGAAACTTTTTACAGTTTACAGTTACTTATGCTAGCAGATATAACTAATGACTACTTATCCACGCTACGGTAAACCGGTTACACTGGAAATAATAAATACATAATTTAGCAACCGTTTAGTTTCTACAGTTGGCTAAAATGCGCTGAGAGAAAAAAAACTAAATCAACAATTGTAATATTTAAAATAAAATTAAAACTCATAGTATTTTATTATTTGAGTATAACCAAATACCTACGTAATTATATAAAAATGCTTTATTAATCTAGTAGTTATAATATAAATAAAAATTGTAAGATCTTCATTTCAGTTGGAATCCTGCAATTATACTATACTCTTTTTTCAGTAAAGTTAGAGGTAATTTCTATAGCAGGTAACTTTACTGCGGCCACTAAATAATATTACAAATAGATGATGAATTCTAATGTTTATACGAGTCGTCATCATCTTTCTCCTACTCTTATCCCAATTACTTGGGCTCGATACAATATGTACCATTCTTTTACAATACATATTGTAAAAGTTATTGGCAATAGTTTTATGACCGGCCGCCTGCCAGACGTCAACCCTCCTTGGGAATGTAATTGTTGACCAAACAGGATCAGATGGAGTTGGCCCAGCTCTTTATAAGACTCTGAGTCGTCTTTTACGACATCCACGAGCTAAATAAGGGTTGGTAGTATTCGTAGCCGCTACCACACAGCACAATAATGTTTATGCGAGTATTACACATTTAAAGTAAAACTATTTTACGTATTTTCTTCACTGGAAAGTCTTTTTGTGAAGAATGCTTAAAATATTCGAAAGTTAAGCAAGTAAGAATAAAATACAAACGGGATAAAAACAGTTTTATTTCAAATTAAAAATAATTTGCGAAATAATACTAAATTACTTAATTAATATTTAACTTTTTCTTCCTTCAGCTCAACCCACAACACACAGTTCCCACACTGGTTGACGATGGTTTCTCCATCTGGGAGTCCCGCGCCATTATGACGTACTTAGTCAACAAATACGCTAAGGGCAGTGGACTGTACCCCGAAGAGCCTAAGGCTAGAGCTCTGGTCGACCAACGCATGTATTTTGACATCGGCACACTCTACGCAAGATTCGCTGATTATTTCGTAAGTTATTTCTACATCTCAACAGCTAGTTATTTATCATTATCATAAGCGACGTCCATAAGTATATAGAAGAAAAACTTAACATAAAATCTGACCAGCTACAGCGCTAACACGTCTGATCAGAGTGATATGTAAGGTCAATTTTTCTCTTCCTGTTTTGGAGGAGTACTGAGGTCAAAGTGGGACGGGTATGAACTAACAAGATAAATAATATAATTTGTTTGTAAATCCTAGTATCCACAAGTATTTGGTGGTGCACCAGCTGATAATGACAAAAAAGCCAAGGTAGAAGATTCCTTACAGCTTCTGAACACATTCCTGGAGGGACAGAAGTATTGCGCCGGCCCTAACCTCACCCTTGCTGATCTTACTTTAATCGCTAGCGTGTCCAGCTTGGAAGCTTCTGATATTGATTTCAAGAAGTACTCTAACGTTAAGAGGTAAATATTTTTATATTGTTTCTAGTAGTATTATTAGCAAGCCTTAACACAGTATATAGTCGCAGCAATACTGAGGTTACAGCTAAGGCGTTTTATAGTGTAGGTGCATTGTAAGAGAGAATGGAATGAAGATAAGAAAGCAGAAGCCTTCGGCTCCCTCGCTCAACGATCGAGTCGCATTAGCAATTTGCTACTACTCAGAAGTCAATTTTCGGCGAAAGTTTACTCCTAAATTGAATTAGTCTTGGTCCAGTTATGGTTGCATTTAGAATACAGTCAGCAGTACAACTAAATATATACCTACCAAGCTGCCGTGTTTTCTCACTAAACACGAGAAGAGATAAGAAAGAAAAATGTTAAGAAAAAAATTATACTATCTCATAATGTCATCAGTCAGTGCGTATGCACTCTCAGAGTGACCACGTTTTGTGAGGCCACACGACACCCTTCCATCGCCGCAGACGGAATGGGCAATGGCCCGGTTGTGTCCAGAGAATCACTAGCCCAAAAAATAAATGGCCATATTACTTAGGATTTGTCAAAGGCAACTAAGATATAAATCAATTGTGATTATCAAATAAACTGCAAAACGAGGCGTTTGAAGTTTACATTTATCCTCCCTTAGAAAGGAATATGTCCAACAGTGGAAATGAAAGTTGAAGAGCTGATGGATGGATAGATGGAATGTGTAATGTAATTATGTATCTATTCTAGATGGTACGAAACAGTAAAGAGCACAGCGCCCGGCTACCAAGAAGCCAACGAGAAGGGACTTGATGCCTTCAAGGGTCTCGTCAACAGCATGCTTAAGAAGTAACCAACTACTTCCAAATTTCACATAAGACTTCAATCATTTGCCGTGATATTGACAACGATATAGCTAATAGGACAGTGTATTCAAATGCCGAATTATGTATAAATGACAAGAATACGTGACATAATAATAATTTATAGGATTTAATGCTGGTGTTACCTCAGTAATAGGCTGTATGCACTCAGCCAAAATGCCACTGACAAAAAAAATAAAAATAAAAGGCGGGTAACGATGATGACCCATAAACTCAATTCGGTTTTGAATAACTACATATAAATAATTAAATTATTAATATATCATAGTAAAATTAATATCTATTATAAAAATTACTTTTTTACTTGAAAAATGGGATTTCGATTTGCCGGAAATGGATAGAACGGCAATGTATACACAAGAAAAATTAAAAAGTTTTGGCAATAAATTGGTCTAAAAACACGTTCCCTTCGTTGTCATTGCCACAGATAATTTAGTCAATGTAAATGATTGGAGTTTATTTATTATTTTAAACACAATGCCTATAAAGTGCTGTCACATTCACTAAATGTTGTTTGAAAAATCACACCGTTTTAAAATTCTGATAATATTGTTAAGACTTTACTTAGGTCATAAGGCACCAATTAAATTTTAATAAATATTTTTCGTTTTATTTATAATAATTATATTAATTTCCTTGTGCCGACGGAGTAAGAATACAATTCACCAACCGCTTTCTTGACCGTGGAGGACGAAGACGACTCAGACATATATATACAACATAGATACAAGAGATTACTACACATATACCGTGTAGTGACAGAGTAAGAATACTATTCACCACCCCATATCTCACCCATGGGTAATCGTACGAAACGGCTAAGGGATATAAAACGCATATAACATCTATGAGAGAGAAGAAAATCTCGAAACAAAATCCTATACCAACACGTTTGACCAGCGCGGTATAGTAGGTTAATTTCCCTCCCATTACGGAGGAGGCCCGAACCCAACAGTGGGATATTTATAGGCTATGATGATGATGAGATACAAGAGAAGGAAAAATTGAAATAAAACGTAATCAAACAACTCGTATGATAAGCGTGAATAGGCAAATTTGCCTCCTATTGTGGCGGAGACTTGAACACAGCAGTAGGACGTATGTGCGCTGAGATGATGATCGTTAGTCATATTAAAATACCAAAGAACACTGACATTAATTTTTCCTTGACTACGGCGCAGCTTAAGGAAGATTAGTTTATGTATTTGACCGTGATCTAAGTATATTTATTCCCTCATAGCTTCTAAACGACCCCTCCTAATTTGGCAAATTAGGTGTTGCTAAAAACATATCAATCACACTAGATTCAATATTGGGTACCTAAGATTATATAAAAGCCGAATAAAAAACTAAACAGTGACGTATTGTGTATGGAACGATAGGTATTCCAAAGCATATTTTAAACATTTATATTACTATCTATAAGTTCTCTGTATGGCACCGGGATAAGAATACATTTGTCGTTACTCCGTATGGTGACGGAGTAAGAATACAATTCACCACCCCCTATCTTATCCGTGGGTGATCGTATGCGACGACCAAGGGATATAAAACGCATATAACATCTATGCGATAGAAGGAAAACTCGAAACTAAACCCTATACCAACACGTCTGACCAGCGTGGTATAGTAGGTTAATTTCCCTCCCATTACGGAGGAGGCCCGAGCCTAACAGTGGGACGTGTGTGGGCTGTGATGATGATGTCGTCACTCCTTAATTGTACGTGCGAGTCGTAAAAGTCAGCTGGCAATCTCACCAGGAGAGTGAGCAGCAGCTCTTGCCTGAAAAACTTACATATAACATCTCACTGTGATTGTCAGCCTAGGTGTATCGATTACGTCACACCCCTCATTTGTGAGGGATGCTTACGTCAAACAGGGGACGGCGAAAGGCTAAAGATGGTATAGTCTGAGAAAATTTGAATCTTGAAATCTTTGTTGAACTTTAAAAGCTAAGCTAAGGGTTTCATCATGAGCGTGGGCAGCATCTAATTTCTCGGAAATGTATAATATCTCACTGCGATTACCCACCATCTGCCAAACGTGGCGCTTATACGAAGGAGGCTTACTTTCAGCAATGGACGGCAAAAAGCTGAATGATGTCAATGATTACTATCTACAAGAGAAAGTATTGATAAAGCTAGTAGACAGGTACGATTGACTGCATATGAACTATCCATCCCGCAACTACTTCAGTTCCTCCATGATCATGGCGCTTGCAACAATGCAGTAATATCGAAAACACGTAAGTAATAAAGTACAAGGAATATAATAAACTCTTAACCAGGCGCGGCTCAAGTACATGTAGCACCCGGGTGCAATCAATAATTTGGCGCCCTCTTGTACCAAAGTGGGTGAACAAAATGGAATAGGTTGATGGTAACAAGCGGCTTTAGGCGCCCCTAACACCCGGCGCCCGGGTGCACCGCACCCTCTGCACTATAGGTAAAGCCGGCCCTGCTCTTAACCATAATTTTGCGAGTAGGTATCTATCTGCAAGTGCGAAAATTTGAAACGTCATTGTCATCATGATGCATTGTTTTCTAACCCACGGGGACCATCCACGACATAGGGAAAAATTTAAATACCTATATCTTACTTAAGTCAATCGTATGAGATCGTGAGCACAAGTAGTTACTATCTACACGAATATTATGAAGTTGCAGTATCTTTGGTTGAACGCACTAATCTCATGAGCTGCCGGTTCGAATCGCATAATCCTTTTGGTATTGGATAGCCCATTTATCGAGAAAGGCTACATAATGCTATAACGCTACAACAAATATGAGCTGAACATTAATAAAAAAATGTTGCAAAACGAGGACTTTTGAGAGCTTCCGTTGCATTTCATAAGCCTATGACCTCTATAATCTTCTTTTCCTTATGTGACGCAGATGACGTTGCGTGAGTCAGCTACTGTATTATAAAGCAGAGGAACTCATTTGTTCGGGAATGCGCGTCTCGAGTACACTTTGTTTGAAATGGGTCCCCCCGCTACGCGAAGGTATAAGAATACAATTATCATCACCACTTATTAGCACGTAGGAGTCGTAAAAATTGGCTGGCGATCTTCTCAGGAAAGAGAGCAGCAGCTCTTGTCTGAAAAACATACATATCTGTCTAATATATATATATATATATATATATATATATATATATATATATATATAATATATATATATATATATATATATATATATATATAATATATATAATATATATATATATATATCACATCGATCACAGTGAGGTGTTATATTATATACATATATATATATATATATCGCCTAAGGCGTATCGATTACGGCACACGAGTCATTTGTGAGTGATGCTTACGTCAAACAGGGAACGGCGAAAAGCTGAATGATGATTTAGTCTGAGAAAATTTGAATCTTAAAATCTTTGTTGAACTTTGAAAATGAGTAGCAAGCCTTTGTATCGTTTCTACATGGTTTGTGAAATAAATATACATGCTATAGAACTTTGTTTTAATAAAATTATAATTTTATTTTTCTTTTTCGAAATTATCATAAACTTTTACGTATAAAAAGAATTAAAGATTAATGAAGAAATATTTTAAATAGGCATATATTTTTTTAAATGTTACCAAAAAGTTGTTCACATAAAAATAGTTTGTGACTCCTGTTACGATATAAGCGTATTTTAGGACGCCTTAACAAAATCCTCCGATCATGACACTTTTTCGTACATGCGTATGTAGTTGAACTCCTCTTAAACGTCTGCTCCGATTTTGATGAAATTTTTTATGTGTTCAGGGAGATTCAAGAATAATTTATATTAACTATAGCACTCGGTATGTGGTCGCTGCGTTCAATTTTAAGAAGTTCTATTGATTTTATATTTTTTAAAATTTGTACTAAACAGCGTCTATTGGATCAGCTAGAGAAAAAATGTTTTTAAAATAGCTTTAATTTAAGGTTCAAAGTTTATAAATATTAAATACAAAGAACTTTACAACTCAGTTTTGGCTTTAAGTTGAGCTAAAAATTCCTTAAATTCATTGATGCCCTTCTCATTTGCTTCTTTGTAACCAGGCGCTGTGGACTTGACCAGCTCGTACCACCTATTAAACAAATATAAAATTTTTGTTTAGGAATGATACCAACCAAATTTCCATGTGTTCCAGTAGTAATACATATGTTAAATTCCATCAACTTGCTATCATCATTCTCCTACTGTTATCCCAATTATTTGTGGTCGACGCAATATGTACTTGTATATATTGCAAAAGTTATTGGCAATAGTTTAATGACCGACCGTCTGCCTGACGTCTAAACGGCATCAGGTGTAGTTAACCCCATATAAGGCTCTTAGTCGTCTTTTACGATATCCACGAGCAAACTAAGGGTTGGTAGTATTCGTATGCATTACCAGATAGCGCTTGTGTGCCATTGGGTATAAGATAATTAAGGTATATGGTAGCTAACATCAGGCGCGGCTCAAGCACATGTAGCGCCCGGGTGCAATCAATAACCTGGCGCCCTCTTGAAACTCATAATTTTTTTGCCAACGTGTATATTATTCTGATTATATTAAGTCCAATTTACGTCCCATTATGAAGAGCGTCCAAGCCCAATAATGGTAGGTACCTATATAAACGAATCATTTTTTTTTGTCTGTCTTTTAGCTTTTAGCCGCAGATGGCTGTCACAGCTTAACCCGGATTATGGGTGAGCGCTGAGGGCTCTCAACCCGGTAAAAATTTTAGCGACAATGCCCGAGGGCTCACCCTGTGGTGAACGGACATCGGCTCGGGGCGTCGCTGATAGCAAAGTGGGCGTGCCCACGTTTGAGTTTATGACTTTTACGCGTCGCAACTTACGACCCCGGCGGCGGGGTCGGAAGCGCGGATATTTATGTGTTGTGGCCGCGCGGGCCGTGTAGGCTCTTTCTTGAGCGGTTGTAATTGAATCGTCAGAGTCGGTCAGTAACGAATCAAATTTCTAATAATCCTTTTTATAATAAACAAATTCTCCTTTAACAAAATAAATTTTAATGTTGCGTCGTCGTCATGTCAGTAATATAATGTTTAATGCGAAATTCGTTTGTGAAATCTCTTATTCGAAACCCTTCGATTCGGGTAAAAAATTGTATAAGGATTTTTGCGAAAAAATGTTCTATAGCAAGAATTGATCTTGGTGTCGTAAAAGACGACTAAGGGATATTGCACATAGATATAGCATACAGATGTTCCTGCACAGGCAAAAGAAGGAAATCTCGAAATAAAACCTTATAGCAGCCCATCTGAAGAGCGTGGTGTAGTAGATCGATTGCCTTCGTGAGACTAAAAATAAAATATCGGATTACTATTACTAAAATTTAGGAGTCGTTAGTGAAAACGTCTATAAAACCTGCATTAACAATCAAATATTAGGTAGCACTTTTAAGCATCAATGTAAAACCTTGAATATCATATAGATTGTCTTAAGTTTTACCCAAAACTTAGGTATTATCCGTGTAAAAGGCATAATAGTTTACTAAACTAGGCAATTTTAAATAACCCTCGTCGTTGGTGAATCATCTTCAATACTCACTTAACGATATTGGGATATGGCGTAAAGCTGATCTCAGCCACCTCTATAGTAGATATAGTAGCCACAAGGCTCAGGTCAGCCAAAGTCAGCTTGTCACCGGCAGAGTATTTCTTTCCATCCAGGAATGTGTTGAGAAATACTAACGCTTCCTCCAATTTTTTCAGTTGAGCTTCGTCAGCTTTCGCTCCGCCGAAAATTTGCGGGTACTGGAAGAAGCATAAGTCGATTAAAAGAACTATTTCACTCTTTATTTGCTCAGATACTTTTATCTTCATATTTTGTTTGGATATTCATTCATCATTACAGCCCATATAAATGTCACCCTGTTGGGCTCGGACCTTCTCCGTAATGGGAGGGAAATTAGCCTACTATACCTCGGTAGTCAGACGTGTTGGTATAGGGTTTTGTTTCGAGTTTTCCTTCTCTTGCATAGATGTTATATGCGTTTTATATCCCTTAGTCGTGTCTTACGATCCCCACGGGTAAGATAGTATTCTTGCTCCGTCACCACACGGATGTTTGGATATCACTTTATCTTTATTTGACTGAAAAATACCTTAAAAACAAAAAAGAAAACGTGTGCATCTCGGAACACCCGACGAAGTGATAACTTAAACTAATTTAAGTTGAACTATTTAATATTAATATTGTCTAACTTGAGAAAAACTTAGGTTATTACTTAAATTTTATGTATATTAATATGATAACGTAAAGGTTATTTATTAATAAAATCTTATAATATCACATCTTAATACGGCTAGCGCTGTGGGTAAGAGTGAGAGAGGAGGAGCCTGCCTACCGCTGTCGTATGCGTGAGAGAAAGGGAAGACAGACAGACTGCCGCCGTTACACGTTACGTAACGAAGCGGTTTACCCTACCAGAGGAAGTTATCACTTCAAAAACTGGGTCATACACTGAGCTAGTCTTTTATTTACTCTGAGTGAGTGAGACCAATATTCTTCAGCCAGCCAGCGTAAGTAGTCTTTGCTCGTTAAACATTGAATAAGGAAAAGAATCAAGAGCCTGCATAATTTTTGGTTAATTTACACGATCAGTTGCCTGTCTGAGATCATGTTTTCAAAGGTGTGATTATATATACGAGTATACT
Organism: Lymantria monacha; assembly: GCA_905163515.2. Classification (NCBI taxonomy): domain Eukaryota; kingdom Metazoa; phylum Arthropoda; class Insecta; order Lepidoptera; family Erebidae; genus Lymantria; species Lymantria monacha. Next base: position 31,645,707 of record LR991091.1, on the reverse strand, counting down.
TACTTTGAGGTGTCTGAAACTATATTTATTTTTGACTTTTTTTTTTATCACAGCTCATATATGTTCTAATGATGGGCTCGAGTCTCCTCCACAATAGAAGGGATATCACGCTGGTGATACGGGTTGATTATAGGATTTTGTTACGAGGTTTCTTTTTCTTGCACAGATGCATATTCTATTCATTAGCCGTCTCTTACGATAACCACGGGTAAGATACGGATAACAAATTGTATTCTCATTCTGACTCCACACGGAAAATTTGTGGTACATAATTAAAATGAACTAATATATTAAAAGTAAAATAAAAATTACTTACAAAGTATTGAGCAAATCTCGGATATAACGTGCCCAAATCAAAGTCCAGTCTTTGATCGACGATAGCTCTCTGTTGCGGATCTTTAGGGTACAGCGGAGTGTCTCCACCGTATTTATTTACTAAATATCTACTGATTGCACGCGATTCCCATAGGGCGAATCCATCATCAACTATAGTGGGGACAGTATGTTGTGGGTTAAGCTGAAAAATAAAATGCTTAGATAGCCCTTTTTTGCACCATGTGATATCTCGATAGAACTCACAAATTCTATCTTTTTAAATAGTTACTATCGAAGGTTATGGAAAGATAGTGCGATCTTAAAATTATCGTCGTAAAAAACTAAATAATAATAAAAATATATAAAGCGAAGTCCACTGCTCGTTATGTCTGCCCAAGGGTATAACGCCATCACCTAAGACAAAGACCGGGTTCCGGTGGCCCGCTCGCTCGGTGAAGAGAGGTACATTGCAGGGCGGGTCTATACGGTCGCGCGCCACTACTGTCGCCCCGGACGGAATTAGCAGGGTGTGACCAGTCCATTGCCCGCCGCAAAAAAAAAGGGTATAATGCCATGCCATGATCGTCAGGCTTAGCAGGTGGATTGGCGATCACATTTGGAGTTATAAACTGCCCAGGAGTGCTGATGCCCTTTTTTTCTAGTGATCAGCCAATGTTTACGCGTCCCACTGGAAAATAAGAATTGATGACGCATTCACCACACGGATGTGAATTAAAAGATAATTTTATTTATTATATAAGTAGGTATGCTACTGATAGTTCAGAAATGGGTGCCACCTATATGAATTATCTATAACTGTACAAAGATAATTCCTAACCTTTAAAAACTCCGGCTTAAATTGTTCACCCTCTCTCAAATTAACAGGATTTAAATTCATTTGTATATCAAGGGCCGCTGCCACGAGTAAGACCAGCCGGCAAGGGGCGGAGCCTGATGTATAGTAGAAATCTAATGACATATTTGCCTGAAAACGTTAAGTAAATAAATTTATCTATGACTGAACAAACATTTAAAATTAATCAAAAATATTAAACAAATTTTGATATGCTTAAATCAAAATTTGTTTGAAACTTTGATACTAATCGTATGCAATGTCAAAACTAATTAATTGTGAAATTTCTGATTATTTATATGAATACTTACAGATATTACAGCTGCACTCGATGTATAGATGCAGACTGCAGTACTAACCGACAGCCGGCAATAATGATAATTAGAGATGGTCGTTGCGCAACTTAGCTGGTTATTGAAACTATCTATCGGCACAATAGCGGTTAGATAGTTTTGTCGTACTACAATAACCTGCTAACAGCTATTAACTCAATCATGTTCGGTAATACTCGATCGCTATCGGCAGCTAACAATCGCTACTCGCTATTGTAGCTAGTTATAGCTAACAACAACTCTGTGGCTAACAGCTATCGCGATCGCGACATGGCTGGGACATCGGTTCTTTCATCAATGATCATTTTGTCTCTTTCATACACACACACGCCAAAGCTGCGTTTGTCCTTTGACTTTAGCCCTTAGAGCCTTTGAAATAAGATGCATTTTTTGGAAGATTATTTTTGTTATTCGTCATTAGGTACTTAGATAATTGTTAGTTGCAGGTTGATGCCTAATTATGTGGCCTTGAACTAATCATTATCTAATTCACGTGTTTAGCGACATTGTGTATTATAGACGTGTCGCTTACTTTTGAGTATAAATATTAAATTTGATAGTCCCAGAGTATACTCACACAGTACAATTATTTGTATGATGTACACAGTTATTTGTATTGCGTCTGGGTGTTTTTTATCTATCTATCTATCCATCAGCCTTTCTCCGTCCACTGGTGGACATAAGTCTCCCCCAAAGAACGCCACAGCGCGCGGTCCTGCGCCACCTGCATCCAGCGGCTCGCTGCGATCTTAATTTTTACATTATGTTCCTGTCACACTATTTTAATTGAAAAGTTCAGATACATTAACGATATACCTATGCAATGAATATTTCGCTTATATAGATAGTAGATACGATTCAATACACATAGGTAGTCCGAATATGTTACCGAAATATTGACCGCGACGCTCGCCCGTTCGTGTGCACGTTAGTATAGTAGCAAAAAAAACCCGCTATTGAAATAGCGTGTTTCAAAAACCGCTATTGGCATTCGATAGATAGTTTCGTTTCGTTAACCAAATAACCCGCTACAGCCCATCGCTAATGATAATTGATATCAAACCAACCGGCAAGCACCACAAAAACTTGATAACCTTGAACTGGTGTTATTGCTTTATTATACGACCGATTTGCGTAGCTCAAATAGCGGGCGACGTTTTATATAAGTGAGAAAGGGACATCATAACATAACATACGTAACATAAACAAGCAAAATCAATACTGTTTTGTCAGCTTTTACTTCAAAATGAATGATACAACAGTTTTTGCTTCTGAAAGTGTTCCGCATTTGCTTTTTGTTGTGCATGCTTTTCGTCATTCATTTGTTTCCGTAACTTTTATAATGGAAATGTGAACGGAACTTCAAAGATTAAGGGGAGAAATAAGTCCAAACTAATATTGCCAATACTGAATTGATCTTTACTTAACTTAGAATTAATCATCTAGATTTTTTAAATGTATAAGTAACCAAAGTACTTCTCATAAAGTATCGATTACTATTTAATTTTGAATATTAACTTCATTCAAAATTACATTAAAAAAATCTTTTCATTGTCAATACAATACACTGTTTCCGTATCAATTGGTTTTCGCTACTTTATAAATCTATTTCCGTAACGACACTTCCGTTGTACAAGTTCCGCAATATGTCAAATCATATATGTAGCTGCATTTTAGGTAGGCATATGGACTTTTGACGGGAATTTGAAAACGTCATGTGGTGCTCTTGTATTATATTCGATATTTTAGTGTTTTAACGTGTTATATTAGATAATTTTGATGGCATTTTATGTAATGTGATGCGCGGAACTACTGGGATGTAGTGAATATCATATAAAAGTGTTTTACAACGTTTTCGTTTTCCATCAAAATTCCAACAAGATACCATTAACAGTGTGGCCATTGCACTGTTGAAGGTGACGATTTGACTTAGACAATGACTAACCTGACAAGACTATAAACATAAAATAATAATTACTTGACACTGGCACCAATAGCTCGTATAAGTAGCTGATTGCCATTATACAAAGAGAAGAAGAAGAAGGTAGGCATATAACGACCGACGTCCTCCCCGAGGGGGAGACGTCGGTCAAGGAGAGGGTACCCTCAGGGGGTATTCCGTCGGGCCGGCCATTGACGTCAAGTTCACACTGCTCCGGTGATCGGTCCAACGACGAAGGCGAGGTATCACAGGTGGGTTACGGGTGTGCGTGCTTACGCCCCTCTGTCGCCCACGACGGAGTGGTGCGAGTGCGCCGACCGTAGTCCACCGAAAAAAAAAGGTAGGCATATAACCCATATTATTGAAGTTAATTATATTATGAATTATTTAATTTCTCTATGCTTTCCCTTTCGTAATTGGTTAAAATTAAAATGTATTGCTTTCTTTCCCAGAGTATCGCAATAAAGAGAGTCATGCAAACAGCAACACATGCTGTGTGTATGGCTATGAGAATGCCATAAAAGACGAATTTTAACATCGACCTGGGCCAACTCCATTTGATAACAGCTAGTCAACAATATTATTCCCAAGAAGGATTAACATCACACAGGCGCTCGGTCATAAAGCTATGACCTAAACTTTTGCAATATCAATCCCAAACAATTGGGATAAAAGAAGGATGATGTTAATATGTAGTACTACTACAGAAGGAAAATCCAAAATAAAATTATTCCTACTTCTGCTTTAGCAAACTGGTTAGAATAATGTACTATAGTCAATATTCCTTGAATTATAATCATCAATCAAATGTAAATGAGTTAAAAAACCTTGGGTTTCCAGCGAGATAAAAAACTGAAATTATTTGTATGAAGATAAATAATAGTAGCTACCTTACCAGATTAGTCAAGAGTCGGAAGGTGGAGTCAAGAGTCTCCGAAACCGGTGAGCGTGTATGAAGAGAATTATGAATGTTGGGCGCGAGTGAAGTATGCAAGGATAGAGTTCTCTGGCACTCTGTTCTCTCTGCCTACCCTGTAAGGGATATGGCGTGATGATATATGTATATGTATGTATGTGTAGGTAATAGTAGTATCGGGGCATACTTAAATCACCTACGGACTACATAACACATAATAAAGTTTACATAGTAAAAGTGCTGATCTTTTATACGTGTGACCGTGGAATTATTATTTTGAGTGTCAAAGAGCAAGCTTCTCTGATGGTAAGTAGTAAATACCGCTGACAGACCTCTGCAAATATCGAGTACACCGCTAGGTCGCTGCTTAACGTAAAAGATTAGACCTCCGGTTCTCTTCCATACTGGATGGACACATTAAAAAACTGGTTTTCCTCAGACGATGATTTTGTGCATGGCAGACCTTTGATCTTCCGGCTCACATGACAGCAGTGTGGCATTAATACTAGGGATTCTGAGCATAGAATCCAGGTTTTGACTCTTGCGTCTCGTCAGCAAAGAACATAACACGTATAATGTCTACCATAGAGTGCGAATATTAGATGTTAAAAAAAAGAAGGCAGAAATTTACATTATATTTTATTATCTTTGTCTTTAATAAAGTAATTACAGGTAGGCACTAAAAAAATAATCATGCATATTGAAGACCATAATATAATAACATATTTCTTAGATACAACAGACACTGCATCCTCTTGAGAAATAAAATGGCCAAAGGCCTTAGTGCCAATCTGACCATAGACACAGTGCACAGAGCATTCAACAAGTATTGTGTTGACGTTGCGAATAACGGCATAACAATTAGATCCCAATGAGTAGCGTACAACTAAGCGATTTATCAGACCAGTGGCGACCTCTACAATCCCATAACAAACAAGACCGACACTAGACTGAAATGAAAATTTCAACGTGAGGCAAAAAATAAACAATTAAAAGCTTCAATAAAATGTACATGTCACGTTTCCATAGAAGGCACGTTATAGTAAATTAAAAAGTTAACTTGTTTTTCTTTTAATTAAAAAAGCTATTTTGTTATTTATTTAAAAAACTACCAGCTAGTGTAATACAAAAACAATTAGACGTTACTTTAAAAAACGAAGCTATGATTTTTCATGTGCTTTTGAACAGTGAACATTATGTAAAACGCCATTTGTCAGCTCATTTATTGCTTCATATATATTTTATGTATTTACTGCTAAAACTATGGAAAAATATACATAAATGATAACGGTTTTGTTTTAGTAACATTTCATCATTATTTATTTCACTAAATAAATAAGCATATAACATGTATTTATCCTACTAACGAAAAATACGGTTTACTCCTAAATAATAAAAAAAAAAGATAATTTCAGGTATAAATGTACACAGGTATAGTGTGCCTAGCGCCAAAATCATTAAACTTGGGGTGCTTACTAACAAAAGCATGTTCTTTTTTTTTTACTAAATTGTGTTAGATTAAATCATCTGTTACGATAATTATTATATATTTATTAACTTTAATCATTCGGACACTAAATATCAATAATTACACAAAGCTATCTACATGAGCCACTCGTAACCGCTTTTTTTTTTGAGTTAGTATTGTCAGGCTAAAATATCTGCCGCTACCATAGATAACAATTAAACACTAGCGAATAAATTTTGATCTATTGTGTGCGACAGTATATTTTGGGAGTGGCATACTAATTTATTATGTTGGTAAACACCATTTGTCTGGGAATGATTCGTAATGATTGCATTTATATCTCCAGCCGCACCTCTCTCTTCGACTCCGACGTAAAACTGGACTTTCTGAAACAAAAATTACTATTACACATTGGTATAATTACAGTTTCTGATATCAATTATATACTCGTTCGTTGTTTCAGATCATTTACTTCCCACCGCTGGGTTCGAGCCTACTCCACAATGTGAGGGAAATTGACCTACTATACTCTGCTAGTCAGACACCTTGATATAGATTTTTATGTCGAGTTTTCCTTCATTTGCATAAATGTTTCGTGCATATCACATACCCCTTTCATTAATCGCGTGATATTCTTTGAACGCGCGTTCAAACACAATATAAATACACGTGATATCTCACGAAAGTGCGAAAGTGGAAGGATGTAGGTACCGGGGGAGACCGAGACACACCTACCTAGACCAGATTGGTCACGTACTGAAAGAAGGCGGAGTCGAGAGTCTCCGAAACCGGCGAGCGTGTATGAAGAGAATTATGAATGTTGAGGAAGCGAGTGAAGTATGCAAGGATAGAGTTCTCTGGCACTCTATTCTCTCTGCCTACCCTGCAAGGGATATGGCGTGATGATATGTATGTATATATGATATCTCACGACAGGAATGACGTCCGACCAGCTTGATGCTGACATATGTCTGCATTTTCTATATAGAAACAGCAGTTTCTGGCGGTACACTTGCCTGTAATAAAGATCTCAGGCAGATAGCTGAATGCTGCTGTGATTGATGTGATTGGATTTTTCATCAGTATTAGCAAACTGTGAGCGTGTTTTTGCAGTGGTATGAGATTGGACTTGCAAAGTTGCCTTAGCTCGCGACCAGAAAGCACAGCTTACTATAAAATAAGTTCTTCAATCATAGTCACTATGCTATCGATTTGTATATTACCAGGGTTACTGGAAATTGTGTGTTTTAGGTACCTCAATAGGTAATATCCATATGACAGGTAAAAATTACATAGTCAGCACCTCAAACTTTCCCTTGATAGTCGTAGAAACCGGCTGAGGATAACGAGAATGGGTAGCAATACTTCCCTGGTAAAATCATAATATAAATTGCGTTTTTTAACCTGTTCCACGAACATATCAATTATGCCACTAAGCTCTTCTTTTTAGGACTAATCTCACCGCATTCCATCACTGTAAATCCTGTGATCCAGGATACAGAATGGTTCCCATAAATGACAACAAGGATCGACTCTCAGTAACTCCCAGGAAACACTTTTAATTGTCTTAGAACCCGTAGCAAATTTAATTAGAAAGAAAAACAGGAGTTAGAAAAAGATTAGCATCGAAGGGATGCAAAGAGGAAGACACAAATCAAAATTGACTCATAAGATAATAAATGGATTTAAAACGTATGGAAATCTTACCAGTACAGTAACGTGGTTAGGACATAAGTTAAAATGCCTTTTGGACCTTACATTGATCACAAAATTATGTATGACAGAAATTACGGTACCCACTTGGGGGTAGTTGTTATTGTATTATACATACTTATATGTATACATATATTGTGGCTACTGGCAGCACTGCTTGCGAACGTTGTCCGAGTGCGATGGCCGCACATCAGTTGGCTCAGCGTCCGGCCGGATCACGTCGCCCTCGGGCGGGTCGCGCATCTGCTTCTGCGATACGATCCTGTATATTTCTAAAGAGAAAACATAATTCAGTGAGTCTTTAATTCAGTGTTACAATTATTCTTTTTATGCCTGAGTCTCTGGAATGACAGCCGAACGGCATAGATCCCCATAACCAACCGTACGACCTCTTTTTACTGTATAGTGACTTAAAGAATTTAAGAATATGTTCTCGTAGTTCTTCTTCTTATGTATTGACAATCAGCTACTTATACGAGCCATTGCTGCCAGTGTCAAGTTATAATTATCTTCATGTTCTTAATCTTTTCAGGTTAGTCATTGTCCGTCAGTAAGTCAAATCGTCGCCATCAACAATGCTATAGTCACACTCTTAATGGTATCTTGTGGGAATTTTGATGGAAAACGAAAACATTGTAAAACACTTTTATATGATATTCACTACATCCTAGCAGTTCCATCACATCACATTACATAAAATTCCATTAAAATGATCTAAAACAACATGGTAAAACACTAAGATATCGAATATAATACAAGAGCACTACATAAGGTTTTAGATTGCCGCCAAAAGTCCCGTTCTCGTAATTGTCGCAAAAACCGGCTAAGGTTGCACCAGAATCAGTCAGGAATGTCAAGGAAGCGGTACCAATGGTCGGTCCAATGGGGATCGAGTGGAAACACGGTGGGTTATGGAGTCGTACGCTGCCCTTTCGTCACCCCAGACGGAATGGACGTAGGTAATTTAAATGACATCACTCAAGAAAACCTTTTGTGAAGTAGGGACCAGCGCCTCGGGCGTCACTGCAAGCAAAGTGAGTATTTCCAGGCTTGTATAGTGAATGATTTTACAGGACGCGGTATTCGGGCTCGGCTTCGGGGTCCCACTGCAGATTTCCTTTTCTTCGTATTCTTTATGTTATGTTAATTCCTGTGACCACTGCCATATAATATGCCCATTTCCCTATCATTTTTGAGGACCTCGTGCTAAGCAGAGGTCTGTTTATAGATTATAAAGAAAGACGTATAGTTACCAGTTAGAATATTCTGGAATGCGGGCTCGACGTTAGTGGAATCAAGGGCGGACGTTTCAATAAAACTAAGACCGTTCTTCTCCGCGAATGCCTTCGCTTCTTCTGTCGGGATGGATCTGTGGAGATGCATAAATAAACATTTTAATTACTCACGCACTAAAAAAATGCTTTTACTGTACAGGACTATAAAAATACTTTTAGCGAACACAAATATTACCTCACTTAGAAAAATATTATATTAGTTGCTCATGAGTTACGTGTACCGCCGTGGAGCTGTTATATCTTCTTAAGCTACGTTTTAAAACGTTTTAACTCAAAGAAAAGGGAGTCAAAGTCCTTTCAGCCAGCAATGTAGGATAGGATATAATTAAGTTGCGAAAATAGTTCAGGAATGTCCTCGAGTATTAAACATAAAGTAACCTCAAAGGATTGTGAACCTTATCGCTCAAATTCTGAGAATATCCAATCATCAATTTGTCTTGCAATGTACTGATTGATTGACCCCTACTATATAATTGCTCTATTATCGTCTTTGACCTCATCGCGCACTCAATACGCATATTATTTCACACGTCGAGGATTGATATTAAAATCCTAAATAGGCCTATTCATCGTACGTATCATTGCAAGATGATAATGGTAAATTAAGTAAAAAAATATTTTAAATAGATCCAGAAGATCTTTTAGATTTTCATGAGAAAATAATGATTTCTAATGTTTACGCGAGTATTACATGAGTTATTTAATAACTGATACTGTAATGGTTAGATATAAATGTCTATAATAACGATGACTTATTGGACGTAAGACACCTTTGTCCTCCCGTGACCATGATCACTGTTAAGTGTTCAAAACGTCGGGAAATTAAAAATCAAATACAAACGCGATTGAATCCGTAAAGGTAGTTTTATTTCAAATGAGAAAGTAAGATATGGTGAAAATAATATTCTAAAATCGGCACTAAAATAATATTCAACAAGAATAATAAAAAAGCCACTGATAAAGTAACTGTAAATTAAAGTTGGCAACCCCAGCTACAAATCAGAGTTGCTAATAATGCAAGCAAATATTACTTGGTTTTAAATATTTTGGTAGAAAATTAATTGCCGCGGTGTAATGAAATGACAATTAGTAATAGGTGTCGTAAAATATAGCTAAGAGATGTGGGCATGTTAGATCACTACACCCGGAGACTAAGATATTTGCCCAATTTCCTTCTCAATATGGTAGAAGTCTTTGTCAAATAATGAATAGTGAGATGTATATCAGCTGGCAGCAGCCGGGCTGGCGACTGGATAGACTAGACTGGGTATGGTCGACATCGTTTAGGAAAGGAGCCCACACAACGTGACCTATATTTTGCAATTTTGTTACCATGGCATACCACATTACCATCAAAGCCCTATATGCCCCACTGTTGGGCTCGGGCCTCCTGCGTAATGGGAGGGAAACTAACCTACTATACCACGCTGGTCAGACGTGTTGGTATAGGATTTTGCTTCGAGTTTTCCTTCTCTTGCATAGATGTTACATGCGTTTTTATATCCCTTAGTCGTCTCTTACGATCACCCACGAGTAAGATAGTGGGTGGTGAATTGTATTCTTACTCCGTCACCACACGGATGGCAGACCACACATAGTATAAAAAACTAATTAAATTCCAACTCCCCTCCTGAATAAGTCACGTTATTATGGGCACGTTCGCTTGCTTGCCCGTGGAAGTCATAAAAACCGCCTTAGGTTGATACCTAAGGCGGTTTTTATTCTCGTTCTAACCCAATCAGCAGCGTTCAACTTTCTCTAACTCAAACTACCAAACGCAGCAAAACCTTTCCAATGAAAGGCCATGCAATGTAGCGTTCTGTGTAAGAAGCTTACGTCTAATCTAACAGTGGACCGCAAAAGGTTGAACGATAATAATGATACGAGCTGAAGAAACGTAAAAATTCCATAGACGATTAACGTACCTGAGGTGCCTAAGATCGCTCTTGTTACCGACCAACATGATGAGTATGTTCTGGTCGGCATGGTCGCGCAACTCGCGCAACCATCTCTCAACGTTCTCGTACGACAGGTGCTTGGCGATGTCGTACACGAGTAGCGCACCAACAGCGCCACGGTAGTATGCCGACGTGATCGCGCGGTATCGCTCCTGACCCGCCGTGTCCCATATCTGAGCTTTTATGGTTTTGCCATCAACCTGGTGACGAAAACACATATTTTCACTGACAGTCAATTTGGATATAATACGTATCTTATTTATGACATATCTTCAGTGTTACTTCAACAGGAAAACTGTTCTACATTGGTCCTTTGACCAAGGCCCTTTAGGTAAAAACTCCTTAGAATCGATATATGTGGTGAACTGAACAGTTGTAGAGCGGAAATACGGTGTATTATGGCATCTCACGTCGCCCCATCGTCATAATGTTGGGCGGGACATGGCCAAATCCTGCAAGTTACCCTTGGGAAGAGTGTTATCTCAAGCTGTTGCACGAGGACTGATATGTAATATCGGAATAAAAAAATCTACGCGTGGATGAGGTTATACTAAGCCACCCACGCGCGTGTCACGGGTTTGATTCCTACGCAGTAAAAGTATTTACATGATCTATATGTATGTACGTCTAAATTACTGATATTTAATATTTGATAAACTAGACCGTTTATAAAATAATATTTGGAACTGATTCTCAATTGATGTGGATTCAAATCCCACGCGTGGTAATCATCTTTCTTTCTGAGTTTCTATGAATATACGTCTTATGAACAAAGTCAATTGAAATCACTTATCGGTAACAAATTATACCGACTTAATAAATATTTAATCTTGTCTTACGTTGAAGGTCTTTCTATAGAATAAAAACATCTGTGCAACTAGATAATACAACTTTGTACTGCTAACATTACATTTTTCTATTGACAATAATATTGTACCTCATATTAGAAGACTGAAAGTTAAAGAGTTAACCCTTGAAAAGGTATGAAGATGTGATGTGACGGGATGAAAATAATGTTGTAAGGAAAATTTTAAGTATGAATGAAAAGGTTTTAGGGGTAAAGGAAGACCAAAGATAAGATGGTTGAATTGACAGACAGGGAGCGACCACAGAGATGTCAACTGATAGGACTGTATGAAAGAAGAGGACATATTACGTCGACCTCAAGTAATTGGTGATAAGAACATGATGATGATATTGTATCATAGATATCATTTAAAATATATTTTTTTACAGATTTTTTTTTAACGGCTCTTGCCACGTCACAATAAGAATGCGTGCATATGTGTTACCAACTGCAAGGATGGTTTAAAAAGCGCTAATTTGAATATAAATCGATCATGTGATGAAAATCTAGGGTCCTCTCCCAACCCTGCCTGCCAAGAACAGATCATAAGGTATGGGTATGTACTCTTAGCTCATCCGACAATTACGTAGGGCTCCAAAACCCTAGCAATCTCATTCATACATACAAGAGCCTTACCAATGACGGATTTTTACTCTTTTTTTTTCCTTTTACTGTCTCAAAATATCAAATGAACATTTTTTTGTTAAAATGATCTATCTACATGATGATCATTTTAACAAAAAAAATAATTACTAAATACATATTAAATATTTAAAATATCTAAGAAATTGGTACTAAGTTTTTATTAAGGTACATATGGGCTATATTGTGGGGTTATATTAACTTGGGCCGATGGCGCCATCGAACCTAAATCTGTCACCGAATCTAAACGACGTCCGCTGTTGAATACAGGGATACCATGGCATAATCGCAGTTGGTGTTATAAGATTCTCATGAGAGTTTTACTGGGGACCCCCTCAACAAGTTTCTAAAATCATCAATGAGAAACACACATTTTAATAAAACAAAACGCCAAAACAAATTTGATTGCACAGATAGCGTAGTGATTAAGACGATTCTACCAAGTGTAACCAGTTCGATCACAAACGATTATATTAAATCTGGGTGTAATTTATATCTATAAGTTAATTTTGTTTGCCAAATCGCTCGCAATAGAAGGATTATTTCCTTACTACAAATTATTTTATAACAAAAAAAAAATTAAAAAATAAATGTGTGTGTCAGCTCCGACGCACGATTGGTGCTTACTCCTTAAGTACGGTTATCAAAACAGACGCAAAAAAAGCTCATTTGACTAAAAAAATAAAATATATTTTTTTTATTTACATTTATTAAAACTGTTCAGTGAAGTATTATCTCACGTCGGAAAGTGAAAGGTGCGCAGAATAGGTTGCGCACCAAAAACGTAACGAGGTCATTCGATCACTAGATTTTACTCCTCAAATTTTTCTCATACCGGGCGCCTTATGTGAAAATCGATTCTTAAGGAGTAAACTCCAAAAACCAAACTAAATCATAAGTAATACATATTCGGACCGTTACTGTCGTGTTGTATATTTAATAAATACAATATTATTCATATACACGTAACATAATACGACACGGAAATACCATCGAACTAGAATTTCATATAAGCGTTGTACCGTTATGCGGACGTTGTCCTGCCGTCAATGTACAATCGTCTTGAACGATTTCAATACTAGTCATATCTCGGTTTATACGTACGTCTGGGCAACTTCTACAGCTAGAATAGAATTTGACCTACTATACCACGCTGGTCAAAGTTTTGTTTCGAGTTTTTCCTCTCTTGCATATATGTTTATGTATATTATATACTTTAGTGTTCTTTTACGTATACTCACGGCCAAGAATGTATATGGGGAAACGTATTTTTAGTCAGCATCTATCTGGTGAACACGTGAAACGATATTTAGCTATGCCCGATTGAACCTGTACACTTTCAGAATAATATTTTCTAGAGCCCTCCCATAAACAAAAATATTTGGAAGAATGTTTTTTTTAAGATCTTTTATATGCCCTCCAACTCTGCCCAATAAAAGGGTTTTGTATTTCACCCTTATATATTTATATTTGTTCTAATGTCTACTTTCAACTACTAAACAGCTTAAACAATTTTGATAAATGATACGTCGTCAGATTAGTTTTGATGCCGCGAATGTTAAAGACTGACTATATAATAAAATTGTTAAAAAAAAACGTTAATCTTTGTACGCTTTAATACATGGAATAATATTTATTTTGCAAATCCCTTGAGTGAGATATCAAAATTTAAAATCTGTTGTTTTTTTCACCTCGATTTTTAAGTTCTTATAAACTACTGTTTTTAATTACGAAAACTAATTTCATTTCTGTATAGACTACCAAACATAAAAATAATTTTACAAATCATATTGCTAATTCTAAGATTATTCTTGAACACATACTCCTTAGATACACTACCGTCCAAAAGTTTGGAAGCACACCTGTTTTCAAACAAAACAAATAAATGCCGACTAATAGCGGTAAAAATTAGCAATAATCTTAAGTTTTACAACCTTTTACGACTGTCTACACAAACACAAAAGGATTATTATCCTACATTCATCAAGTTTTATGGAATTCCTTAATATTGACGAAACACGTGTTTTATGACTTAATCCGTCGGCTACTTTATCCTATGCAATGGTGTAGTTTTATTGATAATGTTTGCTGGTTTTAACTTTTTTAGACCTTATTCAGTCGCACTTGAGCATTGGCACGTGAAAGTTGTGATATTAACATTGTCTGTATTCGAAAGATATCGGCTACTACTTTGACCGTATTTTTTCTTCTGAAAATGGCAAAACGCAAGCAAATCACGCTTGAACAGCGAAGCGCTATTTGCACTCTACGCGAGGAAGGATACAGTGAACGTCAAATCGCAGAAAGGCTCGGAATTTCTTGTAAAGGTGTCCACTATACCCTTGCTAGAAAACAAGAAACGGGGAAAAATGAAGATAGAAAGAGATCTGGTAGGTCCAAATCCACAACAAATCAAGAGGACAACTTCATTAGAGTTCTTTCTAAACGGAATCGACGCTTAACTGCACCACAGATCACTGCAGCTCTGAATGATACGCGAGAAACACCCATTTCAACAACTACTGTTAAAAGACGCTTACTGTCTGCGGGATTAAGAGGATGTGTTGCTGCTAAAAAACCCAAACTAACAAATTGACATAAGAAAAATAGACTAGAATGGGCAAAAGCGCATAAAAACTGGACTATAGAACAATGGGAAAATGTCCTTTGGAGTGACGAATCAAAATTTCAGATTTTCGGATCCAATAGACGTGTCTTTGTACGCCGGTCAAAAGAAGAGAGGGCTTCAGAGGCATGTACAGTGCCTACCATCAAACATGGTGGTGGTAATGTCATGGTTTGGGGGTGTTTTGGCAACAGTAAACCCGGCAATCTTGTGAGGATAACCGGAAAATTAAACAAGGAAGGCTATTTAACAATTCTCCAAGATTCTGCCATACCCAGTGGACTAAGTCTCATTGGTTCTGGATTCATTTTTCAACAGGATGATGATGATAATGATCCTAAGCATTCGCCTAAATTGTGCCAGAACTTTTTAAACAAGAAAAAAGCTGAAAACATTTTAAACATCATGCAATGGCCATCTCAATCCCCTGATCTTTCTCCCATTGAACTTGTTTGGGATGAACTTGACAGGAGGGTGAAAAGTCGTTGTCCTACGAGCTCAGAACATTTGTGGCAACTATTAGAGAACGAATGGAACAAATTAGATAAAGATTATTTTAAAAAATTGATTAATAGAATGCCCAGAATATGTGAGAAGATTATAAAGGAGAAAGGTGGACACTTTGATGAAGCTAAAATTTAATCTAATTTACCATTGTATATTATTTTTTTATTTTGTTTAAGTTAGTTTCTGTTTGTTCTTTATTTTTTTATCAATACATTTAAATTTAAATGACTTAGTTTGGTTTTATTCGATTTTACCTTGCTGCTTCCAAACTTTTGGACGGTAGTGTATATTTATAAGTCTTTATTATAGATTCTTCACTTAACTTCCTCTCAGTTCCACAACATCCTCTTATTGAACTATAGCTTCCTCCACAAAGGAAGAGATAATGACCTACTATACCACGCTGGTCAGTTAGGTCAGCTATAGTTTGCCTTCTCTTGTATAGACACACAAGACAGATATGCATATTGCGGAATGGAAAGGATAGTGAAACATTTTATTCCTACTGTTCCCACACGGATTAAAGCCGAATTTACATTACGAAATTAGTGGCATGCATGATAAAATTACTTTCATGAAACTGGTTGCAGTACTCGTGAAACTTGTTTCGTTAAAGTATTAATGTCGTGAAATGAACAGTATTGTTGTTATCATGGCTCCGTCGCCATCGAAGCTTTGTTTAGCAGTGCAAAGCGTTGTCGTACAGATGATAATATAAAAAATTAAAAAAAGTTTGGCTATATTGATATTCATTTATGAATTTTATGTTTTTATCGGTCGGCCAACGTTGGTGCGCCATTTTTGACGCGTATAACCTAAAAAAACATACGTCCACTCCACGCAGACGCTTTCCCGACACTAATTTCACGTCAAGTTTACACAGTGAAATTAGTGGCATGACATAAGTTTTACCAAAAAATCGCGCGGGACGCGAAACTAATTAGTGTCATGAAATTAATGCATGCACTGTGAAACTTGATGTTTACACGTGGAATTATTTATGAAACTAGTGTCGTGAAACTAATTTTATGCCACTAATTTCGTAATGTAAATTCGGCTTTAGATATTACCGATTACGTATATTTATATTCTAGAATGTTAGCAACAGTTAGATATCACATAAACGGATATTTATAGGAATTTGTTTTTATCCTCGTCTATGTTTAATTTTGTAATCTAAAACAGTTGAGAGAGAGATGCGTTTTACGTTATTGTTAACGGAAAAAAATATTTTAATCGAAATTAATTACGATAAGCTTAACATTAGCTATGCTTGTGATTGAAATACTCGCAACGCTTACATTACTCGTGCGTGTCTTAAAAGACAACTAAGAGTCGAATACATAGAACTGCACCAATTTCATCTGATGCCGTCTGGTCAACAATTACATTCCCAAAAGAGAGCTGACATCAGACTGTCGGCCAGTCATAAAACTATTGCAATATGTACGGAAGAAAAATACATATTACTTCGACTCCAAGTTATTAGAATAAGAGCGATGATTCAAATTAGTCGTCAAATGAAGTCTCAGCGAATAGCATCAGAATAAACGAACAGCGGTCCTAGTTCTTTGCCTATTATTAGGACGCCATGAGGCTCTGGTAATGACGACGACAAGACACACCAAATTGGCTAGATGGTTTGACACTTACTCTTGTAGTCTCTTGTCAACTGCTTGCGTCGCTTTGAAATCAATTCGAATGGAAATTTTTAAGATACGATCAAAGACAATAACTTCTAATGTTTACGCGAGTATTACTTTACAGTGATCAGTCCTCCCGTGACCATGATCACTGTAAAGTGTTCGAAACGTCGGGAAATTATAAATCAAATACAAACGCGATAGAATCCGTAAAAGTAGTTTTATTTCAAATACGATCAAAGAATTATGTCGCACATTTGTACGCTAAAGTTTCTAAATTTTTTACTACTTTTTTACCCTTATATTGTCACTGTAAAATAATTTGTTGATTAAGATTTATATATTTCGGTATGTAACAGTCTTTTAAAACACAAGTAGTACCTAATTCAAGAGGCAGATACATCTATACAAAATACACCCATTGAAAATCAGCGTTGCAGTGTAGAATTATTGCTGAATGGGCACCATATTAACACTTATTATATTTCGTTTTTCTTCTTTGCGTTATATTTACAGTTAAGTTTAGCTATTATTTTAAATTTTCTTACAAACACTTTATTCGATTTATTGTAATATTATATCTAAATTTAAGAATGTGTCAATAAAATAGTTTTCTTTGTCATTCTTTCACCTACGTAAAACGTGTCGAATGTATTTGGTTTTCAATAAAGATATTATTATGTGCTTATAAAATGATAATAAGACTGTTAAAAGGTGTAATTAATACAAGACGCTTACGGACTAGCTAACATTAAGTGCGTTTTTGTAAGATTCTATCTCAGACTAAAATATACCTTTCACTTTCTCTAGTAAAATAGTTAAAAGAATTTACAATTTTCTAGAGCGTTAATAATATATAACTATTTCATATTATTTAACATAATCTATAATATTTCAAAGTAATTAACATAATCTATACTCATCATCTTGCTCTTATACCAATTTACCTGTGGTGAACCTAATATCCTATATTCCGTGATGGTGACGGAGTAAGAATACATATCGTACCCGTGGGTGATCGTACGAGACGACTAAGGGATATAAAACGCATATAACATCTATGCAAGAGAAGGAAAACTCGAAACAAAACCCTATATCAACACGTCTGACCAGCGTGGTATAGTAGGTCGGTTTTCCTCCAATTACGGAGGAGGCTCGAGCCCAACAGTGGGACATATATGAGCTGAGATGATGATGATGATGAAACCTAATATGTACTCCTCTTCCATCGTACATATTGCAAAAGTTATTGGTAAATAGTTTTATGGACGGCCGTCTTGCTTAATGTTAACCCTTCTTGAGTATGTAATTAAAGACGGCATCAGTTGGTGTTGGCCCAGGTCGATATAAAACTCTTTATGGCCTCTTACGACATCCATGACCAAAGTAAGGGTTGGCAGTATTTGTAGGCGCTACCACACCACAAAAATAATTTATACTAATGTTTCAAATTGATTAAAGTAAGTAATGTACTCATAATTTGAGCCCGATTTTTTAAAATTTTTAACATTCTCTCTCATTGCTCATGCTGTTCATTGGCATTGTTTAATTTCGATAATTAATTGAATTAAGTGGCAGGCGTTTATTTTCAAATGGTTAATAAGAAGGAAAACTCACTAATTCACCACGGTTTCACGATGTTCTTCATATTATAAAGAAATATTTCCTAGGGCCATGGGAGGGTAGGTAATAAGAACACACTTGTGGTCGAACCGACCTGAAACAGCTCCTTTCGAAGATAAAGTTCAAATGCTGAAGTGTTTCTCACAAAGGAGGAATTATCATTGTCCCTATATCACTTTTGTTTTATCCTGTGCCCGCATGTTTTATATATGTTATAATACATAAGCGTGGGAAGGACGACTAAGAGTCTTA
This sequence comes from Lymantria monacha, assembly GCA_905163515.2. Taxonomy (NCBI): domain Eukaryota; kingdom Metazoa; phylum Arthropoda; class Insecta; order Lepidoptera; family Erebidae; genus Lymantria; species Lymantria monacha. Next base: position 31,626,775 of record LR991091.1, on the reverse strand, counting down.
TAACGACCTGGGCCAACTCCATCTGATGCCGTTTGGTCAACAATTACATTCCCAAGGAGGGTTGACGTCTGGCAGACGGCTGGTCATAAAACTATTGCCAATAACTTTTCAATATGTACTATGAAAGAAGTATCGACTCGATAGTACATATTGTATCGACCCCAAGTAATTGGGATAAGAGTAGAAGAATGATGATGACTTAAGCGGGGGAAAGTGGTGGCTTCTCTCTCTTATTCACCATTTTAAGTTTTTTTTTTCAATTTAAAAATTGCTGTCGAAGTCGATAAATAAATTTTAATTTGTTTATCGTTTAGTTTTCAATGCAAACTTATGTTAAATTACCTAAATGGTTAAATAAAATAAAGTGATTCCTTTTATTTATTTGAGGATTCATTCGTGACTGTCATCCATCATAGTAAATGGAAATTATGAATAATGATCTGAAATTCAATTAATACTTTGTATTGAAGCATTCGAAATATGGCCTTGTATATCATCATCATCAACTTGCTCTTATCCCAATTTATTTGGGGTCGACGCAATATGTCTTCTTCTTCCATACAACTCTATCAGACATCATCTCTGTGGTCACTCCTTGTCTATCCATGTCATGTTTCACGCAGTTCATCCATCTTTTCTTCGGTCTTCCCTTACCCCTTAAGCCTTGTCAACATTCATACTTAAAGCTTTCCTCACAACATTACTTTCATCCCGTCTCATCACATGTCCATAGTCCATACCATGTCAATCTTTCACTCCTCAATTTTTCCGTCACTGACGCAACTTTCAAACTTCCTCTTATATGTTCATTCCTTTTTTTATCCATTCTTGTCACACCACACATCCATCTCAACATTCGCATCTCCGCTACAAGTAGTCGTCTCCCATCCGTCGCTTTTGTCGCCCAACATGCTGATCCATACAGTACAGCAGGTCTTATTAGGCTTATATATTTGGCCCTTTAATTTAAGGGGTACTTTGGGGTCGCATGTTATACCCGTGACCTGCCGCCATTTCATCCATCCCACATCAATTCTGTGCTTCACCGCACGATCCAGGTCGCCATCGCTTTGGATAAGAGAGAAATATGGCCTTGTATATCGGAAAAAATAAATCCGATACATACAAAAAAAAGTTAAGGGAAACATTACGGATACAGGAATTTCTAATAAAGAATTAGGTACTAATTAAAACTTTGATGTTCTCTTTTGTCTAAAAGTTCCTCATATTTTGCCCACCGCCCACTTTGGAAGACTTTGTTTTACAGAGCCCCTAAAAATGTTTCTAAGAATTTGTGAACTTAACAGTATTTTATCTTTTTGCCTAATGCCGCATTAGTATCTAGTCAATTGATAATATTAAAATAAATTTATTATAACCCGATTACGAGCGAAAAATGATGTTACAAGTGGGATTCGAACCCACACCTATTGGAAATCCGTCCCAATCGTCACATCATTTTTAATGCACCATCATATTAAATGCTAAATTTCAGTAATTTGAATAACAAGGGTGACATCTTGTAATACAATTCTAACTGCAAAGTTTGAAGTATTAAACCCATACAATGTGTAGACATTGTCGGGTAGATGGCACACGTCTCCTTAAAGACGAGAATATAATACGATGCGAGAATTGAATGTCCTACAATAGTTCACGGTGGTGTAAGTGGCAGCACGGATTTCCAATAGGTGTGGGTTCGTATCCCACTTGTGACATAATTTTTCGTTTGTAATCGGGGTTTTTATAAATAATTAAGCATATTAAATGCTAAATTTCATTAATTTGAATAAAATAAATATTAGTATGGAGTCGAATTCAATCATGGATAGAATGGATAGACGTAGTTCAATAGATTCTTATTTCGTTTCCCCATCTCTTGCAATAACGTTATATCTCTATCTTCCTTAGTCATCTTTTACGACAACCGCCGTAAAAGTTTTATTTATGCAATAGAAGGAAAACTAGAAATAAAGCCCTATACCTGATCAGCGAGGTATAGTTTTCCCTCATATTATGGAGATTGCTCTGGCCCAGAAGTGGGATTATATGCGAGCTGGAATGATGACTAAATATGGTCTTAAAAATAACCTTATTAGTACCCCACCTGGTATTTAAGCTTATTACACTCCTATATCACGCCACACGTCTCCCCATAAAGACAACAAAACAATACGAGCCACAATTTGATTGTCATACGACAGCTTACGCTTATCTAAGCGGTAGGACGATTGGAACCGATTTTCAAAAAGTGTGCTTACCAAATCTCACATGAAAAAATCATATTTGCTCTTAAATAAGTTCTATTATATATCTACTATATTCCAACCATTCAATATTTTTACGCCTGCAAACATTTAAAAACCCATGATCACTCCAAGCAAGCAGTAAATAACGACTTGCGTCGTAACTACGACAGCTCTGAATTGACGGCAAAGGCAAAAAAGGAACGGCACAAGGTTGTATCTAAATAATTCAAAGCAATAATATAATTCAGTTGAGAGAAGGCTAAGTAAGAGCTCGGCGTAACGCATTTCTTATGTATATATTATACACGGTAATTGAATTTTTCCTCGAGTCAATTTATTGATACATCAAAAATAGCTAAATTATATTATAATACCAAAATCCGGTATAATAAAGCACACGATTTCTCTCGCTCATCGAACAAAGTGTAACAGCACATTGCCATTACTCAGACGTCGATCTTCTGCCTACCCCTTATGAGATGAAAGCTTAAAATATAAAATTACTATAACAGAATGTTCTTTTTAAATCACAACATTCAAACTCTGTGTGTAATAACAGTTTCAATTTATTTCTCATTGTTACATTTCGGTAAACGGAAGTGGTAATAAATGGAAGTTATTGACATCAATAATGTCCCATACACAAATGGTTGGGTTATATATATAAATACATACATATCATCACGCCATATCCCTTGCAGGGTAGGCAGAGAGAACAGAGTGTCAGAGAACTCTATCCTTGCATACTTCACTCGCTTCCTCAACATTCATAATTCTCTTCATACACGCTCGCCGGTTTCGGAGACTCTTGACTCCACCTTCATTCAGTACATGACCGATCTGGTCTAGGTAGGTTAGTCTCGGTCTCCCCCGGTACCTACATCCTTCCACTTTCGCATTGTATATCTTCTTAACCAGACGTTCGTTCGGCATTCTTTCCACATGTCTTAACCATATATAATATGTTATATATATAATATGTTCGTTTGATAACTGTTAATGGACCAAAGAAATTTTGTAAATAATTTCCAATTAGCTTCAGCTGCTTTCTAATAGATACGGGGTTCAAAGGTCCTTACCGGTTCAACAAATTAATTTTAATAAAAATCTAGCATGTCAAGTGCTTATTAAATAAGAAAGAATGTATGCATCATTATGGACACGCCGCAAGAAGTAAAACATCTACAAGTTTACGGTACTTAAAAAAAAACTTATGGACACTTTATCTATGGTCATGAAACCCATACACGCTTAAGTATTTAGTAAGTAATTCACGTAACGGAATAGTATTTTCTTAGCGTAATGGCCCAGTTTAACCGTTTTCCTTACAAAACTCGTAACACTAACCAGGGATGTTAAGAAGTTTCAAAACCGCAAAACACTATCTTATAATCAAAATAAAAATATATTCGAAATCGTAATTAAAATAAGAGTTACGAATAAATTCGAATAGCGTAGGTGTCTGCATGAAACACTTTATTCTTCAACCAGCCAAATCGCCTACACATAAGTCTCTCCAAAGGAACACCTTCCCTTTTACAATTCCCTAAAAATTAAATATCCATAAACGAAATTATCAGAAGTTGCAGGATAATTTGAAATAATATCACATCCGTAATCGTATACTAAGATCCGTATCTAGATCTTTAATCAATTTATATCTGTAATATCCCGAATACCAATCGTCTTTTCTTCTCTCATTGGTCTTTTTAAAGGGACATTTAGGCATGGCGCCTAAAATGTCCCTTCAAAAACCTAAAAAAAAATACCCTGTCTCTATCATCATCATTATCTCGGCTCATGTATGTCCTACTGCTGGCATTTAGCCTGCTTCACACTAGAAGAGATATCGACTTACTACACCATGCTGGTCAGACGTGTTAGTATATCAGTTCTTTCACCATATGGGATTCCCCACACTCACTTCACTTAATTGACTGGCTTTATTTCGAGATTTTCTTCTCTTACATAGATGTGTCTTTTACTTGCTGTGTGGTAGCGGCTACGAATACTACTAACCCTTACTTTGCTCGTAGATGTCGTAAAAGACGACTAAGAGCCTTATAACGACCTGGGCCAACTCCATCTGATGCCGTTTGGTCAACAATTGCATTCCCAAGGAGGGTTGACGTCTGGCAGGCGGCCAGTCATAAAACTATTGCCATTAACTTTTACAATATGTACTATGTAAGAAGAGTACATATTGTATCGACCCCAAGTAATTGGGATAAGAGTAGGAGAATGAATGTGCCTTTTACCTACGGGTAAGATAGAGTAGGCGGTGAATTGTATTCTTCCTCCGTCACCACACAAAAACTAACATATAACTCGCAACAAATATGTTAAACGGTATTTAGAAAGTGAAAAGATGTATCTATAAAAAATTTACTTGCAAACGAAACAATAGGTGAGATTTTTTTATTGAGCGTATGTGAACACTAATAATAAAACTAGGTTTCTTTGTAACTAGTTAGTTCTTCTTTACATTTAAACGGAATAAAACGGTTTTGTTTTTCTATTAGTGACTTTCACAATATAAATATTTCACTAAATTATTTCAGGAGAACACATTACCAGAATAAAAATCCTGGGAATACTCTATCTGTGTACCAAGTTTCATTCAAATCTGTTCAACGGTTTACGCGTGATTGAGTAACAAACATCCGAACATCTTCACAATCTTTTACATTTCTTAGATAAGTAAGATTAAACCAATAAGAAATTCAACGTCTATGCATTATAGAAGATATTGAAGAAAATTAATATATGTCATAATTTTTCTTTTAAAAGACTCCACCCTGCACTTAGGCAATAATCCTTGTGTAGGTACAAGGATTATTTCTTAAGTGCAGGGTGGAGTGCGGGAAACTTTACCGACTTATAATTAACGAAGACTAATTTCACCCAGACTAAGAACAACAGTTTGTGGAACACACAAATTATTGTCCTGCGTAGGAATCGAACCTAGGGCACTGGCACGGCAAATCGGTATCTTAACCAGTACACCATCTGTGCAGTCATCATTGGAGCAATAGAATTTTTGTGTTTGTATGTTCGTACACGCATCACTCAAAAACTACTGAATTGAATACGGTTATCACCCATGTTTTGCTAAAGGTCTAGCTAAAAACACGTAAACCATCTAGCAAAATAAAAAATCTCAAAATAATCGACGCAAGCAAAATAACAAACATAACTTAGGGATCTATATAACATTTTTGTTTTGAAATGGGACATTCACGGCCACGCGTGTCATAAAAAAATTAATAGGTGTTTTTTTTATTTGTACAAGGGTTGTTGTTAGCCTCAGATGGCTGTTACATCCTTAAGGCGGGTTTACACGGGCGACTAAAGCCGCATGATTTTTGCCGTGCGGCGTAAATCGACCGTCTAAATGGTGATTCGGCTAGGTCACAAGTGACTAAAGCGCAAGCCCCAAAGTTGGGTGGCATCCGACTTTGGGCGCGCGGCAATCGGCCGCATGCGATTGGTGATTAAAATCGACCGTGTAAACGATGCGTTGCAGGCGATCGCCCGCCGCATGAAGGAATGTTTCGCACACGTTGTATCCACTACAGTGATCACTATCTCTTTGTTCTTCAGCAATTGTTGAATAATTGAATAACTATTTCAATTCCGGCACAAACATCTATTCTACTCAACATTTCGAACGAAATGACCGGGCCACATGCGATTTTAGTAACCTGTGTAAATGGGCTAGCGATGCGGCTTGGTGAGGCAATTTGTGAAGAGACTAGCCGCACGGCGAAAATCGACCCGTGTAAACCGCTCATTACGCGGACTAGTGGTGAGGACAGAAAGCTCTCAATCCAAAATATTTAACTAAAATACACTAAGGTACAGTATTTATATTGCCTGAAATTGTTTAAATATAAAAATCAATATAAAAGTACAATTATAATTTATATGGAGTTCCCGTGAGGCGACAGGTTAAATATACAATGTATTTGCACCCCTTGCTATGATAGGGTTTATACCAGTCCTCATGTTCTCATGAGGACTGGTAAAAACCCTATCACTAGAAAAATAAATAGGCAACAATTCCCTTACCCCTAAAGACTTCAACATTCATATTTAAAACTCTCATCTACCAGGGAATATAAAATAGCTATAGAAATTATCCGTGTGTTGACGGAGTAAGAATACAATTCACCACCCCCTATCTTACCCGTGGGTGATCGTAAGAGACGACTAAGAGATATAAAACGCATATGACATATATGCAAGAGAAGGTAAACTCGAAATAAAACCCTATACCAACACTTCTGACCATCGTGGCATAGTAGGTCAATTTCCCTCCCATTATGATGGAGGCTCGAGCTCAACAGTGAGGCATATATAAGCTGAGATGATGACACAAATTAAAAAAAATAATAATCATAAAACTATTTTTATAAAATATCAAGAATGCTGATGACATTTAAAACTGATATTTTGTTATTGTTAAAAACTGACACATTTAATACCCCTTTGACTAACTTAAAACAAATATCGGATTGCTGTTTCTAAGCAACATCAATCTAGAGTTGAATGACTTGTTATGACCAAATAATATTAATAATATAAGCAAATTAAGTCTCATCTTGGAGTCAATTTTTCAATCATATAATAAGTTTTAAATACTGTCATTAATTTTACGATAGTCGTTATGAGTGGTCAGTAACCTCAAATATTCTGATATCTGATCTAATTTTGGAATGCCTAGGGGCATCATGGTATAATCGACACGATTGGTAGGCGAATTGGTGATCGCAGTTGCTTGTTATAAATTTCCCAGGATAATCCTGCTACTCATTCTCTTAATTATCATTTGGGCGGTTTTTACGACTACTAAGGGAACGTAAAGGGTGGTGATGCGTTGTATTTTTATTCTTCCACCATATAGGATTCCTCACACTCACTTCACTTAATTGAACTTATACATATTCATCTTATTAAACATCACAAAGCAATAATATAGTAAAATATTATCTACAAGTCTTAAATAACAATTTCATACGAATTTTTTATCTCAGCTGTTGTTATGACAAAGTGGACACCGGGACTGCTAATTTTTATGTAAGCTGTTCCATTTACAATTAATTTTATTTAATTACTAATTGCTAAAAGAAAGCGAGGAGTGAGAAAGAGAAGAAGTGGAGGACCACCAGATTTGTTAATAGTTGCATTTTGCTGGGAATCTCATATCAGTAGCTGCAAATGATGAACTCCTTACCAAGAGTGGCAACTATGGGATAGGGTGAATGATATTCAACAATGGGTGCCAGTGAGCTGATGGATGGATAGATAACAACAAAATTAATAATAGTCCAATTGTGGCTTTGACTTTACTACTGTGGCCTAGACAGTGTTATTGAAATTCTTCATCAAGGATTTGTATTCTTAGTATGATTGAAAATGTAATGTGAATGGTTCACATTTCTGCTTAAATTTTAGGTAATAAAGTCGTGACTTCGTGAGTATAATAAAAATCAGTGAGGAAATAGTTATAATAATTCTTGATATGCAAAAAAATGCTTAAAGTTGCGCCTGTGACGGACAAATTAAGGAGTGAACAGTTGACATGTGATGAGATGGGATGAAAATAATGTTGTGAGGAAAGTATTAAGTATGAATGTTGAAGGCTTTAGGGGTAAAGGCAGACCAAAGAAAAGATGGATGGACTGCGTGAGGCATGATATGGATAGACAGGGAGTGACTGCAGAGATGAAATCTGATAGGACTGTACGGAAGATGACATATTGCGTCAACCCCAAGTAATTGGGATAAGAGCAAGATGATGTAAACGCAAGGGAATGCTATCAAAAATTTTTTTTAAAAAATATTGCTATGCTATATCAAGCAAATTAATACTTGAACTGTGTATTTTATGATATCTATTTAATATAAAGATAACATATAATTTCATTGTCCCTATCAATGTATTTAATACCAATTAAGTAGGTAAATGAATAGATAAAATTTATTACACATGAACATAATATGTAAATGACACAAATAGAATCATTGTCAAACTGAGGTATAAATCTAAGCAGCCCCTTTTTGCGTTCAAGGTCTTAGCTTGGATACAGAGGGGGCAATTAATCATGAAAACACTGACAGTTATCCTGAGATTGAGGAGAATTTGATATCTATTAATTGAAAGTGTAACATCATTCTCCTACTCTTATCCCAATTACTTGGCGTCCATACAATATGTACTCTTCTTTCACAGTACATATTGTAAAAGTTATTGGCAATAGTTTTATAACTGGCCACCTGTCAGACATCAACCCTCTTTGGGAATGAAATTGTTGACCAAACAGGAGCAGATGGAGTTGACCCAGGTCGTGATAAGGCTCTTAGTCGTCTTTTACGACATCCACGAGCAAAGTAAGGGTTGATAGATGGTATAAATTGAAGGTATATATTATAAGATATATGGGCCGTTTTTATTAAAATATCTACCAAATATCACTACTACGTTGATAATTTTCTCTTGCAAATAAGTGTCTGTCGAAACATATGAGATACTTTAGTTTTGAATCATCATTTAAAAATAATATCATATACATTATTGTTATTATGAGCTAAAGAATATCTTTGTGTTGAAAACACACTAATCGCATGAACCGTATGTCGAATTTTATTCTTTTATAAGACAATTCTAGCAAACAATAGGAGCAGAGCCATGACCATAAACATTAGCAAATAATGCCTCATGTGCATTAATTATGTACAATATAAAAAAAAGTTATGAGTCTATGAGATAACTTTTACAACATTTTTAGTTAAGGAAATAGTAGGAAACTTATAAAACAATACAATTCACACTAGGTATGGCCATAAATGTCATAGAAGCAGCAAAATAAAAAATAATAATGATTGCCTGATATGTACACAAGTACAGAATGGCAACACAAAGAGAAAATTACTAGAAAAGGCCAAATTGTACTATACCAGTGATGATAGATACACTTGCAGGAGACTCATTGTGATGAGGCACATATTAGAATATAATTTAGAACTAAACTAGCTAGTCCTACCTAACCTACCCACTTAGCATGGCATATATCTATTAATCCAATTGCTACTACACTTCTCACAAGATTACTCTCTAGGCTAATCTGAAGATTACCTAAAAATTTTATCAAAATCGATCCAGTCCTTTGGGAGTAGATATGAAACATATGTACACATTGATTCATATATATATATAAAAAAAATAATGAATGTGAAATTATAAACATGAGTATTAAATTTTAGCATGCAACATGATTATTTAAATATTTATGATCCATGCAAAAATTTCAAAAATTAAAAAAGGAAGATTTATTTAGTGGAAGGAATGTATGTGTGCATATGCAATTAATGTGAGATAATTTATTATCCAGTCCCATAAACATTGGCTTCATAACATTTTCCACCTTCACAACTGTCACCTACAAAATTGTCTCTTAAGCATGTATATTTACACCATTCATTTATACTCTCTGAAGATTTAATAAAATTAACTAAATTGTGAACGGTTAGTTAGCTAATTAAAATGAATTTTAGTTATATGTTTACAATTTAGTTAGAATTGTTTTTTGTTTCAGTATACCTACATATAATCCTATTGGTTATGTAATTTTAGAGTCATATTCAGCAGCCCTTTAAGGCTGTGTGGTAGCGGCTACGACTACTACTAACCCTTTGCTTGTGGATGTCGTAAAAGACGACTAAGTGCCTTTATATCGACTTGGGACAACACTACCTGATGCCATTTGGTCAGCAATTGGGAATGCCCAAGGAGGGTTGACGTCAGACAGGTGGCCAGTCATAAAACTATTGCCAATAACCTTTGCAATATGTAGGAAGAGAGGTGTACATATTGCATCGACCCCAAGTAATTGTGACAAGAGCAGGAGAATGATGATGATTCAGCAGCCCTTTACTAATATTTTGTATCATACAATATCCTTTGTTTGACAGTCTGTATGAGTTTACATGACATTAGCAAAGTTGAGGTCAACTGCTAACAGAAGCTATTCTAGTACAAGTTGACTCACATATGTTTAAAGAATGTGAGTATTAGGTTTATTATAAATATAGTTGTTTAAATTAACAAATTGATAATATTGTACAGAAAAGTCATAATAATATAAATACTACTTTTTTTAAATCAGCTTAATAATATTGTTTAGTGGCAATATAATTTAATTTAAAATATGCTTAGTCACCCATTTTAAACAGAGGAAATTTAATATTCGAAAAAAAATAAAACAGTATTATAATATATTCTATGGATGCAAAGTCTGATTTAGATTAAATGCTTTGTTCATTAATAGGGATTAATTATTTATTTTATAATATAGAAAAATCAAATATGTATCTTAGTTCTGATATGTGAACTGGCTCTTTTTTAGCTGTGTGGTAACGGTTACAAATACTACCAACCCTTACTTTGCTTGCGGATGTCGTAAAAGACGACTAAGAGCCTTATAACGACCTGTTACATTCCCAAGGAGGGTTGACGTCTGGTAGGTATAAAACTATTGCCAATAACTTTTACAATATGTACTATGAAAGAAGAAATACATATTGTATCAACCCCAAGTAATTAAGATAAGAATAGGAGAATGATGACGTGAACTGGCTCTTTATTATATAAATAATTCCATAGTTTTAAAGAAGAAAAATTTGATTTTGTTTTCATAAATTTAAATATAGCTTCAGCCAGAACGTGTCGAAATGTTTCACTCATATTCAACACTTACACAATGAAAACTGTATGTAGTATAGAAATGTAGATTGATTCAATTACTACACACACTCGTTTAACAGAAATATTCACTGTTCATATAATTAGATGTCAAAGAGCATACAGCATATTATAGAATACTGTGAAACATGCCTAGACTGTATTTATAGATAAATAAATAAAATATATCTAATTATGTACAAGGCAAACTGATTTCATTCTCTAATATCCTGTCTGAATAGTATCTAGGTAAAGAATATTGATAAATATATTAATTATATAATGTTTTTTCACAATTTATGATTTACAGAGGGTCAATTAGCATCACAAAAAAAACATATAAACTATTTCTTAAGTTCCTTTGTTAAACAGAGCATGAATTATTTTAAAAGGTAAACAAAGGCTATTATTACATGATAAAAGGCATTAGAATAAGTATAAATAATTACTTCTAGTAATTAAAGTGGTTTTCACTTCAAAACAATACACTTGGCACTTTCAAATTAAACAGGTGACTTTAATATTAGTGATAAATAATTGATAAAAACAGTTATTGACACCAAATTAGCATATTATCAAAAAATATAATTACCTCTATACTCCTTGTGGCGAATTCCACTCCTATTGTGGATTTTGACTCTAGATTAAATTCATTTCTAGTGAAACGTGACAGCAGACTACTTTTACCAACCCCTGAATCACCTATTAGCACAACTGGAACAAAGAAGAGTTGTAAATGTTATTACCACTGTTACACATCAAAACAATGGTTGTTTCTGGATTACTTTTTGTTAAATATGCAATTGTTACCGATTAGATCATAACCGTACTAGAGGGTGACTCACGAAAAACGAAAAGTTACCGCAAATCGATCGATGTGACTCAATCAGCTGATGAGAAGATAACTTGATTGTTATATACAGGAATGACTGAAATTCATTATTGAGATCATTTCTTGTGTATATATAGTGTAATTTATAAAGATCAGTAACACAAAACGAGGGGAAAATCTAATCAATCACTTTTCCTACGTCATTCGAAGACGAAACAATGGTTTGCAAAAGATACATATTGAATCACATATCTCGATGTAAACAACAATTGGACAAGTAATAAACATGCTATAGAATTATATGTGCATTACCTTTAAACAAATAGTCGTATTCGTCCTCTCTTGTACCCATTTTGATTTATCTAGAGCTCTGTTCTAATCGACGTCAAAATCGGTCAACTATAAAATGTCAAGATGAAACGTAAACAAAAATAACCGGAGACACTAATATCACAGATTTATAGACACTTCACAGTTCTCGGTAAATAATTTTTATACAGAGATTAATTAGATTTATACGGCTTTGAAACAAATTTAATCCTAAAATTATCTTACAGACAAAATGGCGGATTGTTTTACGCCCCTCTTGGGTGCGTTCCGAAACCGAATGTTATGTTAAACACAATCCGCAACATAAACCTTTAAAACAGAAACTACTAAATGTAAACTATTAAAACATAAAAATAATGAAAACAATGTGAATACAGTATACACGCATTTATTACGAACATACATTAAGATTTGATGCTTTTAGATTTTTCCTTTCATATTAATAAATTAGAATAGGCGATAGAAGGATTTTATTTCTGTTTCTTTCATAAGTGAAACTACTTTTGAGCTGTGAGAGAGAGAGAATTCAAGAAATTAATCAAGCTTTGTACGCTAACTTACAACATTGTGTAGAGCAACTTTTTCAAAATATACGTATCTTCAAAACGCAACGTGTAACTTGACAACATGAACAAACATGACGTTTCCTGGCAACCACAGACTCTTCGATTTTAGAAACGTTCCTAAATTATGGTTTGCTTTACATTCCGCTGTAGTGAAAATCTTTCATTGCCTATCATGTAGTCGTAGATTTCTAATTTATAGTGTTTTATCTATGGTTGCGTACCCTATGCGTCTCAATACGTCCTGCGCTTACTCATATGATAAAACGAACCTAACGTCGTGTACCAGTTGGGAACTCAGTGACTTATTATTCACTATTCCTTGGTGGATAATCTTGTTCTTATTAAGAAATTAATTGTATGATCAAACTCAACAATTATCAACTCTTTTCCTCGCACCTGCCGAACAAGAGGACTATGGCAATTGCCTAGTCATCCTCATGCACGTACCATATCCCCATAGAACTTGTGGCATGCTTTGATTGCGGAGTAATTAATAGTTCCTTTCTATAATTTATAGCTACTTCATATTAGTTTCCATATGGTTATTGGCATAACGTAATCCTAAATCTGTAGATAAAACCGAAAACTTTGCTATTCTGCTTTAACATATAGAACAGCATTTAATTACCATATGACTTTAAACTCACTGCGACTTAAAAAAAAAATCATTGATTTTATTAATGATATTTATTAAATATATGTCTAAAATATACTACAAAACAACTTAATACTATTATGCGGTGGCAGCAATTGCGTCTTCTTCATCGTCACTGTCGTCTTGCACTTCCTTGGACAATGTTTTATCGACATATACAAATGGATCAATCTTGAGTTTTTCCTTTGAAGGTGGACTAACTAATAAACACCTGTAATCAAAATTTTATTATAGTCAGCTTTATATACGAAAGTATGCAAATTATATCCCTATAATGAGGAGGGGTGAGTCTGTGCTTGTCTAGCAAGCACAGTAGGTACCAATGGGCATAAAATTATAATTTTTATCTTTTTACTTCATTATGTTATGAAATGCTTAAAAAAAGACTAAGGTAAGACTAAAGTTTGATTTCACAATACTATATACTGCTGTTAATCTGAATGACTGGTCGGGGTGGGGGGGTCATAAGAAATCGAAATAAAACCGTCATAAGATCTTTATAAACTTTATATGGGACGATTTCGATATAAACCACTTTCAAACAAAAAAAAAAATATTTTCCGAATCCTATAGGTATATGAAGGTGTTAAGCCTGAATATACATAATAAAAAAACATCCGCATTCAGAGTTAAAATCACTAGAATCGGAGCGCGATGCAAGAGCCCAACGTAGCAGTCGTATTCTACACGACAAATACAATAGAGACACAGTTCATTATATTAAATTAACGAAAACGATACAAATACGAGATTCGAAAACGCTGCTATATTCATTCAATATCTTAGTTTTATGTTTGTACATTGGATTAAATTTAATGGCATTTTATTTAACGTATTGCTGAGAAAATGCTAAAGTGTAAAAAATATGAATTAACAGTACTTTATGCATGTTTCCATGTTCTCAACTATAATTTAATTTTCTATATCTATACTGATCACCGAAATACTAACTTGAGTTAATGATACATGAAGATCCTCGACATCATCTTCATCTCAGTTCATGTATGTCTAGGCTTTAGAATTCGCCAATATGGAAAGTAAATTGACCTACTATACCACAGAGGGGTTAGTATAGGATTTTATTACGAGATTTCCTTCTTTGAGAGTGACGTTATGCGCTTGCGTCCCTTAGTCGTCTTTTACGATCAGCTGATGATGAAATATTACAGTCTTACTCCGTTACCACACAGATAATGACAAATGTATAAGAAAAACCAACTTGATAAGAAAATTATATGCATTTGGCATCAACGTCTCGTACTATTAGGCGATTACGAAAACGGCATAAAATAAAAAAAAATATTTATTTACTTCGTAATAAAGAGGCCATCACGTTTTGGTCGTGCAGATTGTATATCCTTGAGAAGAGCTTCTATATTTTCAGCAATATGCTTTGGTTCCATGTTTAGCTGAAATAAAAAAAAATATAATTAAGAATAAAAAGAAACAAATCCTACACTGCGCTAATGAAAGTAAACAATTTTTTACAGATTATTTCTCGTTTTTAGTAGTTAACTCGTGATCGGGTGCCACTAGTCCGGTCCTGTTGATCCGGTCCAGCCATGGACTTTAAAATACAATATATTGTATTTGAACTTAAAATTATATCGGGTTTGAAAGGGCATCACACTGGAGTTCATTTTCAACAAGCACATTGTACTGTTTTTTTTTTATAAAAATCAGTGACATAATAATAGACAAACCCGCTGAGTTTCTTGCCAGATCTCAGTATCAGTCTCATTCCGATCCGGTGGTAGTTTATTGGATTAATTAAATGTTAAAACTGAAAATATGTAAGCGCTTTCGCAGGGTTTATACATAATGGGCCACCAAGACAAAGACCGGGTAACGGTGGCCCGCACGCACGGCGAAGAGAGGAGTTTGCATGGTGGGTCTATAAGGTCACACGACGCCTCTTCCGTCACCCCGGACCGATTTGGCGGGGCGAGACGCATTCACAGCCTACCGCAAAAAAAGGGTTTATGCATAATAAATGAATTTGAATTTATATTTGATTTTTAATTTCACGACTTACGACTTTTAATATTTAACAAGCTATGTTAGCAATTTAAGTCGTTTACTTGATATTCATTATCATTATGATTATAAATAAATGGGTTGGAACTGCAAACAGGGCCTCAATCTCCGCATCAATTTTCAATTATCACTAAATTACCACTGGTTATGACCTAATACATACCCTTCCAATAGCTATTTCAACAAATCCATAGTTCGGTTGACTTTCATCTTTTTGAACTCTAAACTGGACTCCACCAGAGAACTTCTTAACAGTCTCTGTGATATTAGCGTCTAACGTACGACTCTTCAAGTTAGGGAATTTTCTCTTCATCAAACCTCGTATAGGGACCAGCTCAGTCAAGATATTAGGATGAGCGACAATATAGTCATAATCTCCTAACTTAATTTCACCATCCTGTAAAACGAAAACACAATAAAAGTGAAACTACAGGGAAATATTTTAATGATTGCTGTGTGGCTACGAATACTACAGACACTTACTTTGCTCGTGGGCGTTGTAAAAGACGACTAAGAGCTTTATAACGACCTGGTCCAACTCTACCAGATGCCCATAGGTCAACAATTACATTCATAAGTAGGGTTGACGTCTGGCAGGCGGCCGGTTATAAAACTATTGCCAAAGACTTCTGCAATGTTTACGAGTAAATATTGTGTCGACCTCTTTCCGCGTGGTGACGGAGTAAGAATACTATTCACCACCCCATATCTTACCCGTGGGTGATCGTACGAGACGACTAAGGGATATAAAATGCATATAACATCTATGCGAGAGAAGGAAAACTCGAAACAAAACACTATACCAACACGTCTGACCAGCGTAGTTAGTAGGTTAATTGCCCTCCCACTGTGGTGGAGGCTTGAGCCCAACAGTGGGACATTTATGGGCTGTGATGATGATGATCATTGCGTCGAGGGAATGATGATGATTTTAATTATTAATAAATCACTTTTGAAGAGAATGGATTGTTGTTTATCATTCATTTCATCATCATCATCATTTTAGCCTTCACTGCGCCGTGCGTGGTCGCAACTCGACAGCCATTCTTCCCCAGAGGTTGTCGGTTCGTCGAGCGATTTGGCCTGCCCATTGCCATTTATTTATTATTTATCATTCATTTATTTACATAAAAACATGAAAGTGAGAAAAACATATATATCTCGCTCGTGAGTGGTGAGGCACACTAATAATATTTTTATGTGACTACATTCTTCATCATCATCATTGAACCTTGTGTTGCCACTGCTGCAAGTAAACCTCCCTCACGCTTTGCCAAAAAGTATGATCCTGATTCATTATAAGGTTCACAATCGCAGTGAGATGTTATACGTTTCCCAGGAGAGAGCTGCTTGGCGAACCCCCGGTGAACTCTTAGTCGATTTTTGCGACTCCCACAGTCTAGTAATTGGTGCCAGCTGTACGAGGCGTACCGCGATGCGCGGACGGCCTTTCGGCTGGCCATCCGAGCCGCCAAGGATGCGAGTTGGCAGGAGATGCTGGACGGTCTCGACCGTGACCTCTGGGGTCGCCCGTATCGCGCGTCGCTGAATAAGCTTCGCGCGCAGGCCCCCCCCCCTCACCGAGACCCTCCAGCCCGACTTCCTCTGTAGGGTGGTCGAGGAGCTGTTTCCACGGCAGTCGGAACACACGCCCCCGGTCATGGCCTCGCCAGAACAAGACCGGGAGGCTGACGACGAGAGTGTTCCGCCCGTGACGGAGACGGAAGTGGGAGCAGCTGAGGCGCGGATTCGTTCCGCGACCACGGCCCCCGGCCCGGACGGAATACCAGTCCGGGTGCTGACGTCGCTCCTCGAGCACCTCGAGCCTCGCCTCAGGCAGCTGTACAACGCCTGTTTGGCGTCTGGACGGTTCCCTGAGTGCTGGAAGGAGGGGAGGTTGGTTCTCCTGCCAAAGCCGGGACGGCCCCCGGATTCGCCGTCGGCCTACAGGCCCATCGTGCTCCTCGACGATGTGGGTAAGCTGCTGGAGCGCATCCTCGCTGCCCGCATCGTCCAGCACCTGGAGGAGGTGGGGCCCGATCTGTCGGACGCTCAATTCGGTTTTAGAAGGGGGCGTTCGACCATCGGGGCCCTGCTACGACTGAGGCAGACGGCCGCGGAGGCTGTCACCGGCGGGGGAGTGCTGTTGGCGGTGTCGCTGGACATCGCCAACGCATTCAATAGTCTGCCATTCAGCTGCATCAGGGAGGCGCTCCGATTTCATGGGGTGCCCTTGTACCTGAGGCGGCTGGTGGCGGACTATTTAGAGGGGCGCAGTGACCTCTGCGCGAGTCCCGCAGGGGACATTGTGCGGACGTCCATGTCGTGCGGCGTTCCACAGGGGCCGGTTCTGGGGCCGACTCTGTGGGACATCGGGTACGACTGGGCGTTGAGAGGGAGTCTCCCCCCCGGGCTGAGCGTGATATGCTCCGCTGACGATACGCTCGTCACAGCCCGGGGCAGGACACTCGAAGAGGCGGCGAGCCTGGCCACTCTCGGCACCGAGGAGATGGTCGGGCGAATTGAGGCGCTGGGGCTCAGGGTGGCCCTAAATAAGACGGAGGCCCTATTGTTCCATGGGCCACGCGTAAGGCCGCCAATCGGCGTCTCGCTAGTCGTCAACTCCGTCCACATCAGCATCCAGGCCCATATGAAGTACTTGGGTCTGGTGCTCGACGGGCGATGGTGGTTCTGGGAGCATTTTCGCCGAATTGCTCCCCGGCTGGTCGGCGCGGCGTCCGCCGAGACGTCATCGCCCGTTGGGCTACGCGGCTGGAGAGGCCTAGACACGGTGTCGTCACCGTCGAGGCTCTCCGGCCCGTACTGATGGAGTGGATGGAGCGGCGGCACGGAGTCCTCTCCTTTCGACTGGTGCAGGTGTTGTCGGGGCACGGATGCTTCGGCTTGTACCTGCACACGGTCGCGCATAGGGAGTGGACTTCATTCTGCCACCATTGCAGCAGTGACGAGGACACGGCGCAACACACGCTGGAGGCGTGTCCGGGCTTTGACCGGCAGCGCCGTGACCTCGTCGCTGTTATCGGTGCCGACCTGGCGCTGCCGGCTGTCGCGAGAGCGATGGTCGACAGCGTCAGGAACTGGGACGCGGTCGCCGCCTTCTGCGAGGCTGTCATCTCGCAGAAGGAGGCGGCGGAACGAGTCCGGGAGGATTCCCGCGACCCGGGCCGCCGTCAGCAGCTGGGGCGGCGCAGGCGCGAATACCTGCGCCTGATGCCGCCCTAACCGAGGCCTCGGGTGATCGGACCGGGGAATTGTCCGGTCACCCGACGTGAGGCCACCGAATCTGTCGGGGCGTCGACGAGTGGAATCCGCGAGGGTAAACCGCCGGGCGGGCCACCGAAGTTAAAATCGAGTACCGGTGGTCCGCTCGCACGACGAAGAGAGAAGGTTTTACGGTGGGTCTATGGGGTCACGCGCCGCCTTTCCGTCACCCCGGACCGATTCAGCGGGGCGAGACGCACCCATAGCCCACCAATAAAAAAAAATAAAAAAAAAAAAGTCTAGTAATTGGTGGTGACAATTGTATTCTTATCCCGTTGCAACACGCGAGAGTACATTCTTTAATCAACAGATTTTCGATTGAAATAGGCCATCAAAATCAACAGATTTTCGATTGAAATAGGCTACATGGCCGAAATCCATTATTATTATAAAATGGAGGAGAGGAAGGAAGACCCACCGCTTTCCCACAGTTAATCAATAGACCGTACACCTCAAAAAAGGAAGGAATACGGGATGGGATCAAGGTGGAATAGGATATAAGGAAATCTTACTCCTGTCATGAGAAATTTTCTATTTTTTTTTGCAGTTTTTATTGCAAATTTTATGTACAAGTTTTCTTAGTATATTTTTTTTATTTATTTATTTGAGGCTTTGGCAGAACTATCAGCTAACAGAAAGTTAATATCTTAGTATAAGAAGGGAATTCCAGTTAAAATTATCTTTTATTTCGAGTTTGACATATCCTTTATTATCTGCTTACGTCTGATCGTAATGTTTTTCGACATCAGGCGAAAAGGATATAGCAGTACATTATAATGTCATTACAGCAGCTACACGGTAATAAATAATGCACATCGATCGTTGAAAAAAGACAATCGGTTAATTTCGGCTTCTTAAAGCGTTGTCTTTGCCGTAAGCTATCTGTGTGATGTATGTCAGTCGTTGTACAAGTTTGAAAGAGTGCACTTGAGACAAAAATATATATGTATAGACTAGAGTTATTAAAGCTGCAACAATTTGGAAAAAAAAATTGAAGTTTATTCTAGATGTAATTTACTTAATTAAAAAAGGTATACATCATTTTTTTAACAGCTCCTAATAGATATCAGGCTGTTAGTGCTTCGTGGGACAAAGGACAATGCTCTACGAAGCCGAAATTAGTCGACTGTCTCTTACAAAGATAAGCACACGATATGCAATATATCTCACCGGGTGCACATAAAGTTGTATGATATATTATTTTTTCTGTTACTTCAGCTTATATAAGTCAGACTGCTGGATACAGGGGCTTTTCAACAATAAAAAGTAAAATAAATAATGTTACTATAAAACACATGGTACTATGATTACCTGGATTTTTCTGATAATATCCGGCCCGCCAGCTGTAGTAGCTCCTGCTTCAATAGCTCCGTTGATCAACTCACTACCTTTACAAAATGCAAGTATAGTTCGCTCCTCGTCACGCGGAAATACATGCGGTAGTAATGAAAGTCGCGTAAAACTATCTAAGTAGCGATTCTGGGGGATAAAGAAGTTTTATTAATATTTTTGTTGTTAATATGTATCTTTAAATATGTTTCAATAGTGGAGTGGAATGGAGGCAATTCAATAAACTAATTACAACAAAAGCCAGAATTACCAGAGATGCGATTTATTTGAAATACTTCTATTTAAAATGCAAATACAAAATGCAAAATACCTATTTTGTATTTTGCATTTAAATGCCTTTTAGTAAAAAGTATTTTGTATTTTATTTGAAATACCTTTCGAGAGGTATTTTGCATTTTTAATATTCATTTCAAAATGCAAAATACTTTGTGATTAAGTTTACCAACAATATCAGTCAAACAAAATGAAATGAACAAATGACGCTTGTATTGCCGAATTTGACCGATAGAGGCACCTGCTAGCCATGCGCGCCCTTTTTTATTTGATTTGATTACCTACTTTTATGATATTGAAGTGTTGTTGTTATCCCTACAATAATGAAACGGCTATGTACTGTACTACAACAAGATAAGAGAAAAGAAAAGTAAACCGAAATAAATGGCCACACAATTCACAAAATGGAGCCATGGTTCTCTTTTCGTTAGTCTAGTTTTTTACATTATTTTAAGTGAGTATTATTATTATTAATAACATAACAGAATTTACTGATATGCGTACTGATAAATATGACCAAAATGTCATGCATAAAGTGCCATGTTATTAGACGTTTTTGTTTGGCTCGGCATTGTGTCTCTATTTCTAATGCTAGGGCCGCACCTGCGTGTATCGTCCCGAAGTAATTTGTGGCGAAGCTTCGTACGTTTGGTACACTAAAAATTATCGCGATAAAACTGTGGTCACATTAGCGACTTCGGTATTTTACACGAAGTATCGTGCAATAATTAAAGATGGCCGAAATCATTTTCATGCATTTAACTATGGATGACGAATTGCTTTACTATTACAGCTATATTAAGATAATAATTACATAATGATATTTTTGGATCCCTTTATGGGTTCCGCTTCATAATGGTGTATAAATTCTAACACCATTTCATCACCCCACTCAATACAGGGTGGAAGGGGACCGCGCCCGAAAACAAAGACAGGTGACTCTCCTAGTCCTACTTGTAATGATAGGCTAGAAAAGAAATCGATTAGGATGAAAAAAATTTTTTTTTCCATTTTCTACACTCTATCATATTAAGACGGTGCTTAACGATAATTCCTTGAAAAATACGTAAATTTACTCAGATGAGAAAATACGCAATGTATTCAAATTTCAATATCACATGTGAGAGAGTTCAATAAACCCGCGCCCCGCTAGACGTTTGTAGGTATCATGCGTCTAGGTACGCGCCTTACACACTTGCGAACTCCTTCCATGTATGTATATCAATACTGATTAACGTTACAATAATTATTAACGTAATCGGTTCTAATAACAATAAAATTCACTATAATTTCAATATTAAAAAAATACCTATTCGTTCAGAACTAATTTAATAAAAAGTACGACTAAACTATCTACTTACCTAAATCCTCCGCGGCCTTATGAGATGTGGCTCAAATTGTGCCCCATTCATTTCGAGGCAGATTTGTGCTTGCCGTTGTGTCTCCTCATGCAGGAAAGTCGTCATTGTGGGGTCTTCGATACAGTCCGCACGTAATTTGTCAAAAACATCCACGATCCTTTGTCGCATTTCGTTAGCATTATTACACTCACTATTAAAAACCCTTTCTTTGACATATCCCCATAGAAAGAAGTCCATCGGGGTGAGGTCGGGCGAGCGAGGGGGCCAAGCGTGAGGTCCTAGTCTACCCATCCAGCGATTATCAAAGAGCTCGGTGAGACGCTCACGGACAGATCTCGCCCATACGTTAGCTGACCATCGGGTTTGATGCCCGGTCACACGAACCGCATGCGGATTCATCTCGGCATAAATGTGTGTATTCCTTCTGATCCACAGTCAGTTTCTGGTAAATGTCGACTCGTCCGTCCAGATCACGTGCTCAATGAAACCAGGCAAATTTTATTGCTGTTCTAATATCCAGCGGCAGAACGCTCGCCGGCGGTCGTGATATCCGACTATTAAAGCTTGTACTTTGTGCAGTTTGTATGGGCGTATTCGATTACGCTTTAGTACCTTATGTACTGTCCAGTGTGACACACTTGTTCTATCCCGATGCGGTAACAGCATAGCGACACTTCGTGTGCCTAGGTTTGGATTCTGGTGAGCGACATCTAAAATGCGCTCCTCAGACTAAAAACTCGTTGGATTTCCGCCTCCTGATGCTATTGGTCGATTTTCCAAAACTATTTGAAATGCTGCCGTTATCAAATGGGAGTCAGTTGGATGTCGAGCGGTCGGAAATCGCTCTCGGTAAATTTGGAATGCACACGAGGCATTCCCGCGAGCTTCTCCAAGGCACATTAGCATATTGCCGTATTCATGAGCACTATAAACGTATGCATTAGGTATTATTATAATAAAAAGAACACAAAATTAAGAAGAAAAACAAAAAGTTACAATACAACAGTTTAATTAGTAAACCGATTAAACAAATATCTGTCAGTCACGGACACGTGACAGTCAATACGAGACT
Organism: Lymantria monacha; assembly: GCA_905163515.2. NCBI lineage: Eukaryota > Metazoa > Arthropoda > Insecta > Lepidoptera > Erebidae > Lymantria > Lymantria monacha. The sequence continues at coordinate 31,604,025 of LR991091.1, read as the reverse complement.
GGTTCATAATTTCATATTTTAGAAATAAATAATTAATACCTAATAATAAATCCCGCCAAAATAACTGCCTACCGTCCCGCTCGCGCCCAGCAACTAGGTATAATATATATATATTGTACCTACCTATGTATATTGTACCTACTTTGAAGTTTTACGCAGACCGATAGACCGTAATACAAGTAGGTAGGTATTGAAGCTATCATATTTTAAAATATCATATTTTACAAGAGTGAAAAATTTAATTGTATTGAATAATTTAATTCATTCATTCATTGCAACTATGTACCATGGTCAGTGGCGTAGCTAGCATGGGTGGCACCCGGGGCGGATATTGTAGGTGACACCCTTTTTTAGGTGGCACTCCTATTTTTAGGTGACACCCCTATTTTTTTGGTGACACTCCATTTTTTTATATATCACCCCCTTTTTTTGGGGATGGGCTACGGTCGGCGCACTCCTCGCACCACTCCGTCCGGGGCGACAAAGGGGCGTAAGCACGCACACCCCTTAACCCACCCGTGAACCTCACTTTCGTCGTTGGATCGGCCATCGAGCAGCGTGAACTTGTCGTCAGTGGCCGGCGCTACGAAATACCGCCTTAGGGGTACCCTCTCCTTGAGCGACGTACCCCGTTTTAGGCACCGTAGGCGTGGGTTCAAATCTCACCACCGTCAAACTCTTTTTGCAATTTATTTTTGCAAAATTTATTTATAATAATTTAATAACATTATAAATAAAACAGTTTAAAAACGTGTACTTTAAATGTTTTAATAAAGTAGTAGTTTTAATAAATAGGTGTAACTTGAATTAATATCAAAGAAAAAAAACTTGATTCATATAAAAAAATACTGCATAAATAAAAAATAAATAAATAATTATAATTGCATAAGTTGATAAAAAATGCTATGCAATAGCTTTACCGCGGCAGTCCCCGAGTGCGACACGTATTTTTAACTACTAACCCTCGCAACCTTGAGACCACCGTGGAAACACTGTGTTTGTGGAAACACCGTGTAATCTGTGCAGTTTCCACGGTGGATTTGTTCCATTTTTCCACCGTGTGTCCACAGAAGTTTTTCGCTGCACCCACGGCGTTTACATCAAAACATAATAATACAATATAATAGATAATATATAATAGATAATATATAATAGATAATGAAAGAAGTTAGTTTGAAAAGAAAATCTGAGTGAATGTCCCGTGACAATTAAAAACTACGTATAAACAATATAACTTAACGTGTACAATGAAATAACAAATAAAACCAAAAAATCTTAAACAGTTAAAATATAGACATAATTCATCAATATTTCTGTACAACAAAATAATAAAGTGAAAAAGTGATGCCAACCAAATTCTAATACATAACGGTCAAAACAATAACATCTTACTTTATACTAAAAATTTATTTGCATCAAATAGTCACTAATTTCGTTTTCTTACATAACGTTCCTGTGGCGTTAGGGTAGACGAATCTAATTTTGATTACCCGTTAAAATGAACGGTCGTGGTTTCGAATCCTGGCTCTCTAAGACAACGTAATTTTTAGAAATTTGTTTACAAAGATATAGAAGAAATTGTTCCATTTTGCCACCGTGTTTCCACAGTACAAGTAGTGGTAACATGCGGATCCATCGTGTACAAATGGAACAAATCCACGGTGATTCCACGGAGGTCTCAAGGTTGCGAGGGAAGTGAGTAAAAAAATACTTCACTCAAATACCTCGTTTTTTTTTCAAGAATCGGCTATATTATCTCTTTTGAAACCATTTTTTTATACCAAAATTATGGTTAATAACTTAATAATAAATACTTTGCATTAAATACACGGTCACGAAAGAAAAAGAAATGTGGAAATGAATGCGGTCGGAAACAAAAGAAATTCCCCAAGCCCACAGGTGACGAGCAATCTCTATATCTCTGCAATCCAGGGAATCCCCTGACTCCTGACTAGCGACAGTTATGCGTGAAGCGTGGATATATATATATATATATTGGGGGAATCACCGATTGTGTGTACACTGAAAGTAGGCATCTACATAATTTATATATAAATTATTTTATTAGTGGCGGTTATGCAAACTGCCACAGTTTTACGGTTTTTTATAGGTGGTAGTTATAGACCTGATATTCACCCACCGAGGGGTGACATCCGGTGCGGACCGACCCCACTGCCCCCCCTTAGCTACGCCACTGACCATGATCGGTTCTACTTTTTTCTTTTAAGTCCCACTAATGAGGTAGAGCCTCTTTATTTAGCGTGGCGGGTGAGACCATTCCATAGACAGACGCCAAAAAAAAAAACTATTTCTATGAATAGATAGCCTGATGAGTTACTTCTGTTTTCCTTCGTGTATTTATGCTAAAATAGAACAAAAGATAAGAATGAATGTGAAACAAGAATAAACTGATGGATTGAAACTTACGCAACGGGAATAGAACTCGGGACTTTGGACCTGGTGACACCATCTAAGCTGGTATTTACGGTACTCGTCCAGATGAAAAAATACGTGCAAGTTTTAATGTAGTTTCCGATGCCAATTTTTATTTTTTATTTTTAATACACCACCTTGCATTAAGGAAATAATTCTTGAATTGCGGGGAACTTAACAAAATGCAATTAACGCAGAGATATTACACCCAGACTCTGAACAACACTGTGTATCGCATAAAGTTTGTCCTGCGTAGGAATCGAACCCATAGCACTGGCACGGAAGGTCGGTATGTCAACCACTACGCCATCTGGAGTCAAAGTTTTTTGCGAACTGCAAACCTATAGGAATCTGTCGTTATGTAACCTATTTCAATTGTTGTTTGTACCTACTTACTTCCTATTAAATAAATTCATAGGTAGTTCTGAATGGATAAGTAAATAATTTTAATTTGAGCCGAATCACATAAGGCCGCGGACGATTTAGGTAAGTAGATAGTTTCATATGTACTTTTTAATAAATTAGTTCTGAACGGATAGGTATTTTTTTTTAAATTGCTTTTTAATTCATTGGTGGCAAACGAGCAAGCAGCACACCTGATGGTAAGTGTTACTGCCACCCACAGACCTTTGCAATGCCGAGGGTATCACTAGGCCGCTGCCTACCAATACAAACCCATCCACTTAGGCTTCCGGCTCTCTCGGTCACCGAACGAAGTGCAACAGCACATTGCTATTGCTCAGATGTCGATCTTCTGCGAGAGTGTGATACTACCCCGGACGGATCGGCCCACGGCCCTAGACAAGAAACTGTCAACAGCGTGGTCCTACCACTAAAGAATTAATATTGAAATTATCGTGAATTTTATTGTTATTTGAACCGATTACGTTAATCATTATTGTAACCTTAAACAGTATTGATATACATACATGGAAGGCATGGAAGCGAGTTCACAAGATTGTGTAAACACTTTTAAAGCGTGTACCTATTACTTGCCGACGCCGCAGGCCCGTTTATACCTACTGCCACTAGCGGCGCACACCGGTCGATCACCTCTCGAACAGCTGATTTGAAATTTGAATACATTGCGTATTTTCTCATCTGAGTAAATTTACGTATTTTTTAAGGAATTATCGTTACACAGCACTGTCCTAATATGATACAGTGTAAAAAATCTAAAAAAATGTTGTAAAAATATTTTTTTTTTCATCCAAATCGATTTTTTTTCTAGCCTATCATTACAAGTAGGACTAGGAGAGTCACCTGTCTTTGTTTTCGGGAGCGGTCCCCTTCCACCCTGTATTTATTGATTAACTGGAGATCCTCGAACGCGTCTAAACACAACGAAAATTTTCCCCGAAATGAAAAACGCTAGTCTGACCACAAAGCGCGATATATTAGCGCGCTAAAACCCTTTGACTTATCGCCACCTAAGCGATATTGCACACGAAGCCCGAATGTTCACGACGATAGCCAATAATGAGCGGTCACATCTGCGTGTATCGTCTTATTGCACGAAGCTTCGTGACGATACACGCAGGTGCGGCCCTAGCATAATGATAAAAACCTAAAATAAATAAATATTTCTGAGACTTGGTCAAAAGGTATTTTATTTTGAAAAAGTATTATGAAAATACCTATTTTGCATTTAGCATTTGAAATACAAAACGCAAAACTATTTGGTATTTTGCATTTGAAATAGTAAATCTGAAAAGTATTTTGCATTTTGTATTTAAATGCTTTTTTAAAACCATTTTGTACATCTCTGAGAATTACACAAGAGAGGCTACCCGAGGGGGGGACGTCGGTCAAGGAGAGGGTACCCTCAGGGGGTATTCCGTCGGGCCGGCCACTGACGTCAAGTTCGCGCTGCTCCGATGGTCAGTCCAACGACGAAGGCGAGGTATCACGGGTGGGTTACGGGTGTGCGTGCTTACGCCCCTCTGTCGCCCCGGACGGAGTGGTGCGAGGAGTGCGCCGACCGTAAAAAAACCGACCAAAAAAAAAAAACTAGCGAAGTGACTCGCGCGTCAGTTTGCTCTATACTATATTTACCTATTGTCAGGTGTTGCAAGGGTAATCAAGATTGAAGCAGGTATGGAGATGGTTTTTTTTTAAATGTTTGAATTAGATAAACAGTAATGAAAATTTTAAGCATGGTCAGTCCAACATTACATAATCACATGTAAATAAACATTCCCACCATTGTAACTCTTATAAAACTAGGATCCATAAAAGTTGCCACAAACCACACCAAGACTAGATCTTCGGGAGGTTCCGGGCAAATATTTTTATTGTCTTGGGACTCGTAACAAATATAATTAGAGAAGAAAAAAAGTGCTATATTTATATTTTCTTGTATGGAAGAAATCAATCAAAGTTGATAATCTACATCATTTTCACAAACCTTTTTCACACCTTCCATATTAAATTCAATCTGTGCATAAACCAGAGCATCGGCTACATTGTACATTGTAGAATGATGTGTCTGCTTGTAAGCTTCAACAGCCTCTTCTACTGTGTACACAACCCAACGATAGTACTTGAGAGGGTAAACATCATCCTCGGAAATAGGTTTGAATGTATCATCATAATGTTTACTGATATTTGTTTTGGCTGTTCTAAAATTGAAAACATTTTTTTTTATTAATACACATATCTCTGGAAAACATAAATGATATACATATAGAGCATTTTATAACATTATGGTTAGTATATAAATACGCTGTGTGGTAGCGGCAACGAATACTACCAACCCTTACTTTGCACGTGGATGTCGTAAAAGACGACTAAGAGCCTTAACGACCTGGGCCAACTCCATCTGATGCCGTTTGGTCAACAATTACATTCCCAAGGAGGGTTGACGTCTGGCAGGCGGTCGGTCATAAAACTATTGCCAATAACTTATAGAATATGTACCATGAAAGAAGGGTACATATTGTATTGACTCCAAGTAATTGGGATAAGAGTAGGAGAATGATGAATGATGATGGTTAGTATATAAATAAACTAGAAATAATTTATAAAAATATTTATTATGCCGAAGGGTAGTTGCTACAAACAAGCGGATATCAGCGGGCATGGTAATATGGCTTTTTCTAAATCTTAATATTAGCTTTTCATTTTTGAGGCTTGTGTATAAAAAAGAAGGGTTTGGCGTTTCTGTTACTTAATATACAGGATGGAAGGGGACCGCTCTCGAAAACAAAGACAGGTAACCCTACTAGTTCTACTTGTAATGATAGGCTAAAAAAAATCAATTCCGATGAAAAAAAAAATTTTCTTTACAATAATCTTTGGAAGTTTTCCACACACCATCGTATTAGGGCAGTGCCTTGTAACGATAATTTAAAAAAAAAACGTAAATTTACTCAGATGAGAAAATACGCAATGTATTCAAAACTCAGATCAACTGTTCCAGAGGTGATACCTACATGCCCGCGGTGAATGACCGCGGTATCGGCCGAACAGATGTTTTGATTATTGAATACATTGCGTTTTTCCTCATCTGAGTAAAGTTACATATTTTTTTATGAAATTATCATTACACAGCACTGTCCTAATATGGTAAAATGTAGAAAAACGCAAAACAAGGTGTAAAAAAATTTTTTTTTCATCCAAATCAATTTTTTTTCTAGTCTATCATTACAAGTAAGTCTAGTAAGTCACCTGTCTTTGTTTTCGGGAGCGGTCCACTTCCACCCTGTAGCAAGATAATAATCTGAGCCATTGTAGAATCTCTAGATATTTTATATAGTTTACTAATCAAATCAAATCATTTATTTTGCATAAGCCCCATAGGGGCACTTACATATTGTCAATTTTACATTGTTTTTTAAATTAAATTTAATTAATCTACCACCGTATCGGAAAGCAGCCACATACTGAGAAGATCCGGCAAGAAACTCAGTGGGCTCGTCATTTTTTATTTTTATTTTTTTTTTTTCATGAAAGAGATTGGTTACATGTTTAATTTATGTTAGCTCCAGTGATATGCCCTTCGAGTAAAGATTCATTTTTTTAAATTTTGTATATAATACAAAAGCCATTTATTGTGCTATATATAATATGTAAAACAATAATTGTTAAAATAAACATACTTGTCCTTTCCTCTTTGGTTGTGTGGTATAAAACCTACTTTAGTGACTTCCACTTTAACTTTTTTTGCTCGAGCTTTCGCTCTGGTACCTTTACGAGCAGCATAAGTCACAGTAGCCGTGTGCAAAGATCTCTGAAATACGTCAAATAAACATATGCATTACTATTTACCGATGTCTTATATCATATGTTTTGAAAGTATTGTGAATTAAAAAGTGATTGCTTTGAGGTTATATAAAAGTTAACTTACCAAATTTGATGTATTACACTTGTAAAATGATAAAGTACTTGGTAAGATTGAACCTGAAATATATCGAGTTTGTTTACAATAGGTTATGTTATATTTATTTAAATAATAAAACATTTTGATAAATCCAATCATCTACTCAATAAAAATGCATGATTAAAATACTTACGAAACAGTGTTCCAGCCATAATGATGGATTAAATGTAATTATAATAGAGAAAATGTATATTTATTATATTTTTAATTATATTATTTTTCAGGTTACTTTTTTTTTTGGTTCTGTTCGTCCATTTGGACAGGCAAAGGGATCAAAGCCCATACAGAAAGAAAAGAAGAGAAATACATTCTTCATATTATGTAGCCTTAATAGTCATTGAGCGTTTTCCAATTACAGCATTATAGCGCATTATGCGGCATAATGCTTAACGTTGAATGTTCCAATTAGTGTTGCATATCGATAGTCTACTATCGATAGACAATCAATTGTCTATCGATAGTTTACGTATAAGCAATAGTATCAATAGTATATCGATTGTATTGTAATACGTCAATACTATCGATACTATCGATAGTATCGATAGCTCTCTACGAGCAATACTATCAATAACAACGATACTATCGATACTATCGATAGTGATTCATTCGATAGTATCAATACTATCGATAGTATCGCTAATACCATTAGTTTTAACTCAAAACTATCGATACTATCGATAGTATCGACTATTTTGGACTATCGATAGCAAGCAACTATTCGATAGTATTGTTGTCTAAAGTTATGTTATGTGGTAAGCCAAGTACTGACATTATTATTAAAGAAATTTATTTAAATTTGCGTCATCATAGAGTAGAACAAGACGACTTTTGACGGGAATTTGAAAACGTCATGTGGTGCTCTTGTATTATATTCGATATCGTAGTGTTTTAACGTGTTATATTAGATAATTTTGATGGCATTTTATGTAATGTGATGTGCGGCGATACTAGGATGTAGTGAATATCATATAAAAGTGCTTTACAACGTTTTCATTTTCCATCAAAATTCCCACAAGATACCATTAACAGTGTGGCCATTGCACTGTTAATGGTACAGTTTGACTTAGACAACGACTGACTTGAAAGACTAAAAACGTGAAAATATTTATAACTTGACACTGGCACCAATAGCTCGTATATGTAGCTGATTGCCAATACATAAGAAGAAGAAGAAGAGTAGAACAAATTTTAGTCAGGTGAATAACATTAAATTTGTGATACTAACAAAGTGAAACAATTATAATAGCAATACTTGCTGCTGTCAATATTTCTTGAGTTTCGGTGGGAATGTGGAAGTATTATGTCATATTCTTGGATTATTTCATTTATTTATTTTCTTTTTGAAGTAAAACTTCTTTAGGCGCGACTAGGGAGAAACTCAGATTTTTTTAAATAGGATCATAATTTATTACTAGATGGCGCTGTAACAAAGATAATGGATTCTAAGAGGACATGTATTAGAGTCTAAATCGCGCTATAGAAATTTTTGCAAATTTTAACTATATATATTAAAATTTATAATGAACTACTGTACTTGCTTCATTTACCTGTTTCGAATGAACAATATTAATATAACTTTTGAATAATCATTGTAAAGCACATGAATAATAGATATAATTATAATATAATATTTATTTATTTAAGTTAATATTTAATCATTTCAGTGATATATGTCGTCAACGCCAAAGAAGTTTTACTTCAATCGCGCGTAAAGGTTTACACGCACACATTTTTTTTTCTTTTTGTTAAAATGGGTCAATCCTATGAAGAAATTCGACATATTTTAAAACTTTATTACAAAAAAGATACATGCAACGCAAGCTGTGAACAAATTGTGACGTTTATGGACCTAATGTGGTGTCAGAGAGAGTAACACAATGGTTTAAATGTTTTCAATTCGGGAATTTTGATGTCAACGTTGCATCTCGCTCATTTCATTTTCAATTGTATATAACATACAATTAAAAAATTATTCTGGATTCAGTTAGATATATATTTCTATATCCCTATAATGTGAAGTTACATATATGTAAGCATATTTTTAATAGAGCCTTCTAGATGGATCATATTGCAATCGAGCATACAGAGAACTTATGTTTTTCGGACCCTGTTAAATTTACTTCACTAGATTAATATCGCTAAAAATACAACAAATCTAATGACTAATTACGGCCATAATTCTGTGTAGAATTGTAACTCAGAATTCTTGATTATGTTTTTCATAATTTTGTTTAACCGAAACTTTCAAAGCTAATAATTACACTAAAATTTTATAGTAATAGACATTCTGAGTTTCATTAGTATACTGGAACAAACCATTTTTTTTTTCATTTTATTGCGTATGGTGGCGAACGAGCAAGCAGCACACCTGATGGTAAGTGTCACAGTCGCCCATGGAGCTTGGCAATACTAAGGTTATAGCTTAGGCCACTGCCTACTAATAAAATCCCCAAACCCACCCAGTTGAACTGCCAGCTTTTTCGCTCACCGAACGAAGCGCAATAGCACATTGCCATTACTCAGACGCCGATCTTCTGCGAAAGTGTGGTACTACCCCGGAACCACCGGCCCGCGGCTGTAGACAGAAAACTGTCAACAGGGTGGTACAAGTACAAGGTACCACTTACATTCATTCACACATTCCGACCCAATTGTCCAGAAGTCTCGCAGCATTATAATTTTACTCAACTTTCAATGGCTATTGATCTTAACCATTATTAGCTAACTTGGGCTTCAAAGTAAGAACGCAAATGCACGTTACTGCTAGAAAAGTCACCACAAAATTCACTGAAAACAAGCAACAGGGACACAACTACGGTATTTATATTTTTAAGCAATACTATTGAAAATTTTCTGGCAATCGATAGCCCGAAATAGTCGATACTATCGATAGTATCGATAGTTTTACGCTAAAACTAATGGTATTAACGATACTATCGATAGTATTGATACTATCGAATGAATCACTATCGATAGTATCGCCGTTATTAATAGTATTGCTCGTGGAGAGCTATCGATACTATCGATAGTCTCGATAGTATTGATATGTACGATACTATCGATAGTCCTATCGATAGTATGAATACTTTTTGAGGTTAACTATCGATAGTCAAACTATCGATTTTTATGCAACACTGGTTCCAATTACAGCAACGCTTCGCACAATCGAGCACTCTTAAAAGTAGTGCTTTCGTCTGATGCGTGCGTACCAACTTAGTGACTGAAAATTAACAAGTGTTTTTTCTTTAAGTTGACATATTGATCGAAAGGCTTTATTTATATTATCGTTAGTAATATTATTTATTGGTGAAAAAAATTTTAAAGCTTTCGGTTCGTTGTAGTTTTTTGGAAATAATCAAAGTTAATTCAACCTGTGTTAAAAAAAAAATATAATTATGAATGAAGGTACAAACATTGACTTTTTTTTTATATGCCACATTTAAAATGTGAATACAATTTTATTATTTATTTTATTAGCGCACTCTGCTGGTGCATTTAAAAACTAATTCACGTTCCAATTAAGCATGAGCATAATTCGGCATTGTGCGCCACTGAGTCGCATAATGCTCTGTAATTGGAAAACTACCATTGTCTGTCAGTAAGTCAAGTCGTTACCATTAATCGGGCGCTGATAACCTAATCATGATTTTCTTTGGGAATTTTGGACAAATATGAAAATACACGTAAACCACTATTATACCATATTCACTACACTTCAGCATTTTAACTGTACCATATTGCATAAAATACCAGCAAAATTATTCAATATAACACCACAAAACACTAAAGAAATGAATATAATACAAGAGCGTGACATGACATTTCCACATTCGCGCCAAAACTCCTTTTTTAGGTTACCTTGGTTGACATTCTTGACATATTATTGACATTGACATATATGTTTATTTGACATTGACATATATATTATATATTTTATAAAATAGCCTTTATTTTCACCACAATTAAATATTTTAAATAAAATAATTTTATATACATAATGTTTTTGTTTTGTTATTCTTGAAGCGGTCGCCTCTACGGCGTAGGCCTGCACTAAACACTCACCTCTCTGTCGTGTTTTTCTCATCCAGTCTAGTCCACACAAATCTGTAAATATCGCCATCTAGGTCTTCTCCTAAACAAACTTAATAATAATCAATCAATCATTGACATATTCAAATATATATGTGCAATTGGATAATAAAATGGACTTTATTGACGACTAAAATGTTAATCTACTATTTTTTTAAGCTATTATATATCATGAAAGTAAATTTTACATTGGCGAAGTTGTGGTTAATCGCTAACAGAAGCCATTCATTAAGAAGAAGTAGAAGTATAATAAAATTCTCAGATTTCTTTTTACTTTAGTCGACTGGAGAGAGCAGCGAGATCTAAAAACGTAAATCATATTGCGCGCCTCATAAGCGAAGCGTTGAGGTGATGCTCTACTTCTGATATATGAAAATCAAGGACTTTTCAAAACTAAAAATGACTGTATTTTTCTCATACTGCACTTATAGGATAATATTATCATACATATGTCAAGGAAAACATTCGTTTAAACATATTTGATATTTTTAAAAAGCAATTATTTTGTTAATAGTTAGAAAAAAGTTGATTAAAAATATTATTCGAGGACGTCCAGATGTTTGTCCGTATATATTTGGCACTCTCACAACTGTAAACATTAATGTATCGAAGTATTTCTTTTCTTTAAAGGTTTATAACCGCAATGCACTGTTTCCTTTTGAAAATAGCTTGGTAATTCTTTGTCGTTTAATTGCAATTAATAAAAAACTAAACTGCTTAGTCTTTAGTGTACCCCAATTTTCATAAAGTATACAACCTTATAAAAATTGGGTTTGTTAACAATGCTTCCACGCTATGTTTTGCGAATGGCGAGAATGGCGCGAAATTTCAGAAGCATTTTTTTCTTTCATTTTTGACATTGACTAATTTATATGCGGCGTGCTTTTGGATTTTCCAAACTATATTAATTTGTGCTACGAAGAAACGCAATTTTGAACAAGAGAAGGGAATATCTCATCTCTTGTTCAAAATTGCGTTTCGCCCTCTATAACTAGAAGAAAAAGATACATACGCGTATATGGCGTGATGGTATACGCCATGTCCCTTGCAGGGTAGGCAGAGAGAACAGAGTGCCAGAGAACTCTATCCTTGCATACTTCACTCGCTTCCTCAACATTCATAATTCTCTTCATACACGCTCGCTGGTTTCGGAGACTCTTGACTCCACCTTCCTTCAGTACATGACCGATCTGGTCTAGGTAGGTTAGTCTAGGTAGGTTAGTCTCGGTCTCCCTCGGTACTCCTTCACTTTCGCATTGTATAACTTCTTAACCAAACGTTCGTTCGGCATTATTTCCACATGTCCGAACCATCGGAGCATTCCCTTTCGCATCTTTACACCAATACTCTCTTTCATACCTACTCGCTCTCTTACGTCGTCGTTACGAATGCGATCGATCAGCCTAACTCCACAGATTTGCCGTAGAGATCGCATTTCGACCGCATTAATATTACTTTCATACTCTTTTCTGCATACCCAACTCTCGCTTCCATACAGTAATGTTGGGACAAGTACAACGTTATGTATTGCTACACGTGCCTTCTGGCTGAGGTGGTGGCTACCGAGAAGTTGTCCCAACGCTCCGTTCACTCTATTTCCCGCATTTACTCTTCGCTCTATATCAGTGGTGTATGTTCCATCTCGGCTAAAACCACATCCAAGATATACAAATTCATCCACTTGCTCTAGTACATAATTACCTATTTCTACTCTTAATAATAATAATAATTATTATTATGTATCTCCTTTTTTCACGGGATCTTCCATAGGGAAGATGCCCGGTCCTTTGGGAGGCTTAGATGGGGATATGGATCCAACACGCAGAGGCTTTTGGAGAAATTTAATCTAAATATTGGGATGGGACATCTACCGATGACATTCCACGTCTGCACATAACATACGTGGACTGCCAGCGGTAAGTGTAAAACTATTGTGTGATTATGGTAGCTAATATCTGATTATGGGAGTGGGTGCTTAGTGGACTGGTTCATCTTAAATCTATGAATTTTTAACTATCGTCTGCCTTCAAACCCATATTGAGAGATGAACGGTGGCAGACGGTGACTCGCCAACTCACTGAATGGGCCCCCTAAACAGTCGCCACAGGCACACAAGCCATACGGGCAACAGGGGGCAACATTGGTGCAAGTGGCTAGGGGTGTCGAGCGGTGCGGCGCCCGTTTCACCATTGAGTCTGTGATAAACAGAGCCATGGTTTCCCCGTAGTTATGCCCTTGAAAATGACACTTCCACCCCCGAGCATATAGCTCTGGCGACCCCTCTCTGACCAGCTGTTTAAGGCATATGTTATTATTATTATTGTATCTCCATTTATTCACGGGATCTTCCGTAGGGAAGATACCCGGTCCTTTGGTAGGCTTACATGGGGATATGGATCCAACACGCAGAGGCCTTTAGAGAAATTTAATCTAAATATTGGGATGGGACACCTACCGATGACATTCCACGTCTGCACATAACATACGTGGAATGCCAGCACTAAGTGTAAAACTATTGTGTGATGATGGTATCTAACATATGAATATGGGAGTGGGTGCTTAGTGGACTGGTTCATCTTATATCTATGAAATTATAAACTGTCGTCTGCCTTTAAACCCATGTTAAGAGATGAACGGTGGCAGACGGTGACTCACCAATTCACTGAATGGGCCCCCTAAATAGTCGCCACAGACACACTAGTCATACGGGCAACAGAGGGCAACATTGGTGTAAGTGGCTAGGGGTGTCGAGCGGTGCGGCGCCGGTTTCACCATTGAGTCTGCGATAAACAGACCCTTGGTTTCCCCGTAATTATGCCCTTGAAAATGACACTTCCACCCCCGAGCATATAGCTCTGGCGACCCCTCTCTGACCAGCTGTTTAAGGCAAGCCAGAGCTGAGAGTCCTTCGGGCACTCTTCGGTTTCCATTCTAGCCAGCCAATGAAGGCCAGCTGGAGACGAGTCCCTGATCGACTCTCTGGAGTATTCAGGACCGCAGTGTCGCCACTCACAATCAGCTCGCCACAAGCTGCCCTGCGGTTTATTGGCTTTCTTGTAAATCTTGTGATACATTTTTTTTTTATATCAAAAGAACTTAAGGAGCCATATAATGTTCCTCCGAGTTTTGCGTTAGCCTCATGGTGAGGTAACGACTGGCCCGGAGGATTTAGTTAATTTAAGTTAAGTTTAATTTATTATTATTATTTTATTGTATCTCCTTTTAATTCACGGGATCTTCCATAGGGAAGATGCCCGGTCCTTTGGGAGGCTTACATGGGGATATGGATCCAACACGCAGAGGCCTTTGGAGAAATTTAATCTAAATATTGGGATGGGACACCTACCGATGACATTCCACGTCTGCACTCAACATACATGGAATGCCAGCAGTAAGTGTAAAACTATTGTATGATGATGGTATCTAATATATGAAATATGGGAGTGGGTGTTTAGTGGACTGGTTCATCTTAAATCTATGAATTTATAACTGTCGTCTGCCTTCAAACCCATGTTAAGAGCTGAACGGTGGCAGACGGTGACTTGCCAACTCACTGAATGGGCCCCCTAAATAGTCGCCACAGACACATAAGTCATACGGGCAACAGAGGGCAACATTGATGTAAGTGGCTAGGGGTGTCGAGCGGTGCGGCGCCGGTTTCACCATTGAGTCTGCGATAAACAAACTCATGGTTTCCCCGTAATTATGCCCTTGAAAATGACACTTCCACCCCCGAGCATATAGCTCGGGCGACCCCTCTCTGATCAGCTGTTTAAGGCAAGCCAGAGCTGAGAGTCCTTCGGGCACTCTTCGGTTTCCACTCTAGCCAGCTAATGAAGGCCAGCTGGAGACGAGTCCCTGATCGACTCTCTGGAGTATTCAGGACCGCAGTGTCGCCACTCACAATCAGCTCGCCACAAGCTGCCCTGCGGTTTATTGGCTTTCTTGTAAATCTTGTGATACATTTTTTTTTTATATCAAAAGAACTTAAGGAGCCATATAATGTTCCTCCGAGTTTTGCGTTAGCCTCATGGTGAGGTAACGACTGGCCCGGAGGATTTAGTTAATTTAAGTTAAGTTTAATTTATTATTATTATTTTATTGTATCTCCTTTTAATTCACGGGATCTTCCATAGGGAAGATGCCCGGTCCTTTGGGAGGCTTACATGGGGATATGGATCCAACACGCAGAGGCCTTTGGAGAAATTTAATCTAAATATTGGGATGGGACACCTACCGATGACATTCCACGTCTGCACTCAACATACATGGAATGCCAGCAGTAAGTGTAAAACTATTGTATGATGATGGTATCTAATATATGAAATATGGGAGTGGGTGTTTAGTGGACTGGTTCATCTTAAATCTATGAATTTATAACTGTCGTCTGCCTTCAAACCCATGTTAAGAGCTGAACGGTGGCAGACGGTGACTTGCCAACTCACTGAATGGGCCCCCTAAATAGTCGCCACAGACACATAAGTCATACGGGCAACAGAGGGCAACATTGATGTAAGTGGCTAGGGGTGTCGAGCGGTGCGGCGCCGGTTTCACCATTGAGTCTGCGATAAACAAACTCATGGTTTCCCCGTAATTATGCCCTTGAAAATGACACTTCCACCCCCGAGCATATAGCTCTGGCGACCCCTCTCTGATCAGCTGTTTAAGGCAAGCCAGAGCTGAGAGTCCTTCGGGCACTCTTCGGTTTCCACTCTAGCCAGCTAATGAAGGCCAGCTGGAGACGAGTCCCTGATCGACTCTCTGGAGTATTCAGGACCGCAGTGTCGCCACTCACATTCAGCTCGCCACAAGCTGCCCTGCGGTTTATTGGCTTTCCTGTAAATCTTGTGATACATTTTTTTTTATATCAAAAGAACTTAGGGAGCCAAATAATGTTCCGCCGAGTTTTGCGTTAGCCTCACGGTGAAGTAACGACTGGCCCGGAGGTTTTTTATTATTATTATTGATAATAATAATAATTTATTTATATATTATTAATAATATAAATAATATAAATAATTTATATATTATTAATAATAATAATTTATTTATTGTCATACAGAATCCGATCACGTAAAATACATATTTCATATTACATTAATTAATTTCCCGTGTGGTGGTCTTACATCTGTTCTGGCTTCATCTCTTTTAAAGACTATTATTTTGGTTTTGCTCACTTTCACGCGTAGACCCCTTTTCTTACAATCTTCTGTCATTGTGTCGACTAGGGGCTGCAGGTCAGTCGCTGACTGTGCCAGCAGGACTGCATCATCTGCATAAAGCAGAGCAGTGACCACTGAGTCGCCCATCTGGACTCCCACACTCATATCGTTCAACCTTTGAAGACATTTATTCAGATATATGATAAACAGCCTGGCTGACAGAACGCACCCTTGCTTAACGTCGATATTGACGTCAAACCAAGGCGACATTCCATCACCCAGCCGCACACAGGCTCTACAGCTCATGTAACTGGACTGCACAGCCCATAGCAGTTTACTGTTAATACCATATTCCGGTAAAATGTTCCAAAGTTCCTTTCGTACAACCGTGTCAAATGCTCTCTCCAGATCCACAAAACTGCAGAAAACCCTCTGACCTAGAGCCAGATGCTTCTCCACAATGTTGCGCAGAGAGAACACTTGCTCCATGCAACCCCTTCCACTCCTGAAACCTCCTTGTGTCTCGCACAGTAAACCACCGGACACCATTTTCATTCTCCTAAGAGAAAGATGAAGAAGAAAAAAGAAGAAAAAGATTCTTCTTAGTATTCCTCGCCCTACACATTCTTGTCTCCTATTATTGTTAATTTTCAACCCTATTTCATAAAATTGCGTCAAAATTTATGAAAATCTATAACATTATTTGTATTTAAATCAAAATAGTAAACTATTAATACATAGATGGCAAAATGGTTAACATACCGACTCCAATTTTGATAATTTTTAGTTTTTACTTCTGTCGGCAGTCCTCATGACTGCTTGCTCTGCTTTTTTTTTAACAGACCTGGCTGTATGATCTTCATTTCTTTTACCTTACCGCACGAATGAATCAAATAAAAAAAGATTTTATGAGTTTATTTATCGTTTACTGATAGTTTTCAAAGTTCAAATCTTATTATAAAATTTATAAATAGTTAAAATGTATTGAACCTATACAAAGTAACTGATATTATCAGAAGGAAGTGTAATAAATAATAATGGAGAAATTAAACCTCAGTTTACTGCTTGTTTCGCTGTGTATTCTGTTATGGGGTGTGGCCGGCCAGTATGAATGGCAAATACGCGACGCTGTTGATGAAATTCGTGGTAAAATTGACAAGATTAATGCAGATAACTGCTTTATAAAACATTTAGATGACCTTTATTTACCGGACGACTCAGTTTCCCACCATCCCGATGTGAAAGAAATCAACATTAACCCTGTGTTTCCAAACAGAACGGCGATGTTGCATTTACACAATATGGCTATGAATCGTGCCTTTTTTTGGAGTTATATCCTTCAGTCAAGATTTATTAGGCCGGCTATAAACGATACTTACGACCCTGGTATGATGTATTACTTTCTTTCATCAGTTGCTGATGTTTCGGCTAACCCTTACATTAACGCTAGTTCCATATATTTCTCACCAAATATGTCATATACATCTTCATACAGAAGCTTTTTCAATAAAACTATGCTTAGATTTGCTCCGAGAGCTCTCCGTGCTGATGATTATAATGATCCAGTACATTTGCAAAAGATATCCACATTAAACACGTTTTATGTTGAGGATCTTGGTGCATTTGATCCAGAGAGTTTGTCTAAGGATTATACATCTGAATTCTATAGAACAAATGAGTGGTATAAGAAATGGTTGCCAGATAGGGTAGCTGAGCGTCACGACACAAAAACCACATACCAAGTAGAGATTAGATATGCTAATAACACAAATGAGACTTTTACATTCCATGGACCACCTGGTAATGATGAGGTTTGTATTATCTACCTTGTATATTGTACTTAAGCAAATGATCATACGTCTACCATCACAGCATATGACTACATTCTTATAGAAATCTTTTATATATTTCTGCACTTTAAAAATAAGAAGTTTGGTGATAAAACATGTTAACCATATAAAACAAATCATGATCGTCCAGCTCATATACCAAGTACTTAGGGTTGATGCAATATATTCCTTCTCTGCTACAATTGTATGTATTGCTAATGATTTTTAATTAGCCCCCTGTCCATCAACTCTCCTTGGGACTGTAATTGTTGCCAAGAAAGTATCAGTATCAGATGGAGTTGGCCTAGGTTGATATAAAACTGTCAGTCATCTTTTACAACACTCGCAAGTAATGAAAGTTGCTATCACACATCAACTATATAAAACAGAAAATATGCATTCATCATCATCATCACAGCCCATAAATGTCCCACTGTTGGGCTTCATAATGGGAGGGAAATTAACCTATTATACCGCGCTGGTCAGACATGTTGGTATAGGGTTTTGTTTCGAATTTTCCTTCTCTCACATAGATGTTATATGCGTTTTATATCCCTTAGTCATCTCATACGATCACCCACGGGTAAGATATAGGGTGGTGAATTGTATTGTTACTCTGTCACCACATGGAAAATAATATGCATTATCCACTAAAGATTATAGCTCATTAAATATAATTATTTTTAATATATAATTCTCTGGATAGAAATAATTATAGAATGGAAATAAATATATGGCATTTCTAAATTACATATAGATAATTTGAAATTCCCTATTAGATGAATTTTAAATTAATAATATTAAAGGAGTTTTAAATTAATCATATTTAAGGGCAGTAATTTAAGAAACAAGTAATTTATTTTGTAGACTCCCGGACCCGTGAATTGGACACGCCCATATTTTGACTGTGGTAGATTGAACAAGTGGTTGGTCGCAGCTGTATCACCAGTTGCTGATATTTATCCCCGTCACACACAGTTTAGACACATTGAGTATCCTACGTAAGTATTCCATTACTCTTTAATTCTAATGTGCCATTTATCTGATGATATATCATCAACAAACACTTTTTTTGTTTCTGATTTTGGAGCAAGCCTTGGCACTATGTATATGAGATGGTTAATAAAATTGTAGATATATAAAATATTTTTTTAAAACATAAAACACTTTTATTAGTGTTAGGACCATGCTGTTGGCAGCTTTCTGTTTACAGTCGCAGGCCAGTCCATCTGGGGTAGTACCATACTGTCGCAGAAGATCGACGTCTGGGTAATGGCAATATGCTATTGTGCTTTGTTCGGTCAGTGAGAGAGCTGGAAGTCCAACTGGGTGGGGTTAGGGATTTGTATTGGTATGCAGCAGCCTAGTTATACCCTTGGTATTGCAAAGGTCCATCGGCGGCAATAACACTCACCATAGGGTGTGCTGCTTGCTCTTTCCCACCATGTGCGATAAAACAAAAAAAAATAATCAGCATATGTGTAATCAAAGTATTAATGATTACAAGGGGGATGATATATGTGGATATAAAATAAAGCCTTTAAATAGATGAGGCAAAAGAACTTACTCAATTAGTTATCCCTCTGCCATTATGTTTAAATCTAAAACTTGGGATTGTTTAACTTTAATAACCTGTCTCGGTCAGCGACACTACCAAAATTTCATTAATTATTATTGTTTTGTCTGATGGGTATGAAGTGTCCCTACTTAATAGCCTGTTGATCAACTAAGAATACAGTGTTGAAAGAAAAGAAACATCAGTCGGTAAATAAAAGGGTGGTCCATTTTCTTTACTTTCCTTTTATTTTCCAAAGTGTGCAAGGAAAATGCTACCTTATAAATAGTGACAGTTTATGAATATATGGTGCCACCTCTTATTTCCTGTTAGGGATGTAAAAATCTGGTTAGGTGGGTATGTGCATGCATGATTTTATGGATGAAAGGCATATAATAAGCATAGAATACCAGCCACCAATGTCAAGGAATCGGTATCAGTGTTCAGCCTAATGACAATGGGAAGGTAATGTACCTAGGTAATAGAGCCACACGCTACCCTTTCGTCACCCCGGAAGGGACGGATGTGTTTGACCAAACCATGGTTTGCCCCAAACATATAAAACCACTACAAGAAAAAGAAAACTAAATACAAAACTTTTTATCCCTCCTTCT
The DNA here is from genome assembly GCA_905163515.2 of Lymantria monacha. Lineage (NCBI taxonomy): Eukaryota > Metazoa > Arthropoda > Insecta > Lepidoptera > Erebidae > Lymantria > Lymantria monacha. The sequence goes on along the minus strand of LR991091.1, from coordinate 31,583,962 downwards.
CGCCTATGTGTAGTGCAATTTTCCAAAATCACTGAGAAAACTAATAGCCGACATTTACAAATATTTTTTAGATACACAGCAGCTGTAGTAATGGAGATGGATTACGATAGGATAGATATAAACCAGTGTCCACCGAGTTTAGGTAATGATCGACCTAACAGATTTGCTTCGACAGCTCGATGCAAGGAAACGACTGAGGTAAATAATTTTATGTATAAACAAAGAGACTATTAATAATATCGTATTTGATATCAGATAGCCTTGTAATGTGGAATCTTATTTCACAAACATTATTTGAAACTGTGACAGTCAGTGTGGAAAGAGTCATGTCATAAGGAATCAACTAGGTTTCTGTATATGTTATCAATTGTTTTTACAGATTATCGCGTCTGTATTTGATTTTTACTTGCCTTGATGTTTCGAACCTTTATCATTGTGCACGATCACTGGAGGACTAGGTGTCTCACGTGACACGTCTGACAAATTACATAGTAGTAATAAAGTAAGCCTCTTAAATCAGTATTATTCCCTCTTGAGTTTTCTCGCCGGAATATCATTTGTGTGGCCGCGTTTCGATACGTTGGTAGCTTATTAGATTCGATGATTAGTTTAAGTCTGAGACGAAGTGATACTTCAGACAAATAATAATCAAATTCAAACACTATGATATTAGTAAAAATAATAAATTATGCATTCATTCATTCCGCAAGACAGATTTGAAGAGGACCCTAAGCTGGTGTCCGCGGTGGGCAAACACAGGGGAACGATCTTAGACACATACATATCATCACGCCATATCCCTTGCAAGGTAGGCAGAGAGAACAGAGTGCCAGAGAACTATCTCTGCATACTTCACTCGCTTCCTCAACATTCATAATTCTCTTCATACACGCTCGCCGGTTTCGGAGACTCTTGACTCCACCTTCCTTCAGTACATGACCGATCTGGTCTAGGTAGGTTAGTCTGGGTCTCCCTCGGTATCTACCTACGATCTTAGAAGGGCGTAGAAATAACCAAACTGAGAATGGATTATAGCCGATTTAAAAAAAAAGGCCTAGCAATAGAAACTGTCGTATAAAGGCCTAAATTAATGAATGTGTTTTTATATATATATAGTGTGAGCCTATACACGGCTGGGGCTTCCGTCGCGGTGGCTACCAATGTAGGTGTGCTCCCGGCTATCGTCTACCCAGCCTCGTGCGTCGGTCATTCCTTGGAGAGATCATAGAGCGAGCCACTTCCGACCAGTATTATAACAATTTCGATTGTAAGAAAATCGGATGTAAGTATTAAAATTATGAATATTCATCATTACTGGTCATATATGTCCCACTACTGGGCTCGCACCGGCTGAAGTTGTTATAGCCGCAGATGACTATGACAATTTTCGCCGGACTGTTGAACGGGTGAACGTTGAGGGCTCTCAAACTAAACTCTAATGTAGTGCCAATTTTGGACGTGGTGTAGCCATAATGTATTGCATATACAGGGTGCCGATTTAATTAGTAGAATCCTTGAAGGGGGTGGATCAGACCATGATACACTATCCAAATCAGTAAAAAAAAATAGTACCTAAGTTTTGATTAAATTGCCATACTGATAAGCGGTCAATACACTTGTACTATAAAAAATTCATGTAGGCATATACTCATGCGTGTGACACTGAACTAGTAGGCAAATAGACCCGCTCGCGTTGCGCTCACCGCCGCACAGCTGGGTCGAAATGTACCTACAGGTACGGTGACAAACCTACTGTTTTGATAAGAAACAAATCACTTTATCTCAGGATTGGGTACAGCTAGGAGTCTGCAACTAAATTTAATGTTTTTTATGGCGTCATTCCTACACCTAGTTTAAGTTATTCTACTAATAAAATAGGCACACTGTATATCAGAATTATATCTCCGTACGAAGGAAATTACATTGTATATTAGGATTATTCGAAGGGAGCAAATTCTTACTAAACATGTGTTATACAATTTTATAAAGAAAAGAAGTCAGTAAAAACAAACCAACTGAATTTCTTGACGGTGGTAGTTTATTAGATTAATTTAAGGTAAAGTATTAAAATTGACTGTGTTTTTTTTTATTACTTATGGTGGCAAACGAGCAGACAGCACACCGGATGGTAAGTCTTACAGCCGCCCATGGACCTTTGCAATACCAAGGGTATAGCTAGGCCGCTGCCAACCATTACAAGCCCAAACCCACTCCAGTTGGACTTCCGGCTTGTAAATGTTTTCGTATGGTGACGGAGTAAGAATACAATTCATCACCCCATATCTTAACCCGTGAGAGATCGTAAGAGACGACTAAGGGTTATAAAACGCATGTAACACCTATACGAGAGAAAGAAAACTCAAAACTAAACCCTATACCAACATGTCTGACCAGCGTGGTATAGTAGATCGATTTCCTTCCCGTTATAGAGGACGCTCGAGCCCAACAGTGGGACATATATGAGCTGAGATGATGATAAGTGTTTCGGCAGAGTTTATATATAATAAATCATTTTGAATTTGAAAACCAGGGGTCCAACGTCTGCCTGTACAGTGGGAGCGCGCTCATCCGTTCCTCCGCGCCATATATTTGGACCGCAACTACGAGTATGTGAACGCAACGAGTGGACCGGACGCTCTGCACACAGAAAGGGTCAACGTATACGAAGTACTCAACTTTATTAGAGGGGTACAACCTAGTAATTGTTCAAAGTGAGTTTGATTTTTTTATATTTTAATTTCTTCTTTGCTAATTATTAGCTATTCCGCGTGATGACGGAGTAAGAATATAATTCACCCCATTACCTACCCGTGTGTGTTGTAAAAGATGAAACATGGAGATAACATCTACGCAAACGAAGGAAAACTCGAAATAAAACACTACCAAGAGGCTCTGGCCAGAGTAGTGTAGTGGCCCAATTTCCCTCCTGTTGCGGAGGAGATTCTAGTCAAGGAGTTGGGCATATGTTAGATGATGATGGGTTAAGAATACAATGTCACCTTAATTTCTCGTAGTGAAAACTGGGTGAGGTTTCACCAAGAAAATGGACAGCAGCTCTTATTAATATTATATGTCTGGTATTCCGTGTGTTGATGGAATAAGAATACAATTCGTCATCCGCTCTTTTCCTCGTGCATCTTCTAAAACACTACAAATATATGATAAAACAGAACAAAAGTTCGGTATGGAATCCTATGCCAATTATTTTTCCAATGAGGCTTAACGTTAGGCAGGCGGCTAATCCTAAGTTAAGTGTAGGGCATTTAAAAAAAACCCTGGTGGTCGACCGGGGATTAGTCCACAACCCATAGTGACGCTCACCGCGTGAAGGCACCTCGAGACGATACCCGTAAGGGTAACCCGCCGGGGGGGGCCACCTATAACAAATACCGGTTCCGGTGGTCCGTCCGCATGGCGTAGAGAAGTACTTGAATGGCAGGTTATGGGGTTACACGCTGTCCCTTCTGTTACCCCAGAGGGATGGGGCGGATAAAAAGGGACTTTAAAAAAATTTCGACTCATGTTTTAATTTCACAGGTATACTCCAACGGATTTGGTTCTCAATGGTGACATAGCATTCGGATACGAAGAGCAATTTGAGAATCAAGCAAAGATGGCTGTACGCCTTGCCAACTTCATTAGTGCATTCCTACAGGTACACATTGCAATATATTTATAGATTTTTAGAAATTATATAGCCGTAGTATTAAAACGTTGAACAGGCTGGGGCGTCGACAGGGGAGTTGGTTCCCGAAAGGGTAACCTGCTGGGCTGGCCACGGATGTTAAGGCAGCGATACGGCGATGGGAGGGAATACGGTGGGTTATGGGGTCGCCCTTCTGTCGGTACGGACGGAGAGGACGATGTGTGTCAACAACATAAGCCTACAAAAAAAAAACGTTATACGAAGATATTTTTTGTAAAAACTTATGCTTATTATAACGCTTTAAAGTACTAAATCTACCTATCCTACCTAATGAATGGCGAGCGAGTTCTTTTTGTTTGATTATACTGCGAAAGATTAAGACTGCACAGATAGCGTAGTGGTTAAAATACCGACCTTTCATCCCAGTTCCATGGGTTCGATTCCTACGCAGGGCAATACGTCGTGCGATCCACAAAGTGTTGTTCTGAGTCTGTGTATAATTTGTCTGCGTTAAATTGCATGTTTGTAAAGTCCCCTGCAATACAAGGATTATTATCTTACTGGTGACTTAAAAAAAAAGACACTACTGAACCGATCGGAATAATACTTATACCATAAGATGCAGCGTGTTCCGGAGATGGTTTTAGTATATGATATGTTGGTGATTACTTATCCGGGAAGGAGGGAGTCGGGCGGGGGACAGCTATCTAGTAATTTATATAAAACATGATAATTATTTCTACTTGTGTCCTTAACAGATTTTGAAACCATCTCACCGATGTGCCCTGAAACGGTTTCATAAGAAATAAATGTCTTTGTATTCTAAGTAGAGACGTCCTTGGCGAGTTTAGTGGGTTTAGTGTTTATTATTGTTCCGAATTTTGGACGTTATAGCAATCAATCATCATCATCACAGCTCATAATGACCCATTGTTGGGCTCGGGCCTCCTCCGTTATGGGAGGGAAATGAACCTACTATACCGCGCTGATCAGACGTTTTGGTATAGGGTTTTGTTTCGAGTTTTCATTCTCTCGCATAGATGTTATATGCATTTTATATCCCTTAGTCGTCTCGTACGATCACACACGGGTAAGATACCATATCTTACCCCATGGTGGTGAATAGTATTCTTACTCCGTCACCACACGGAAATTAGCACTCAATACAAGGATTTATTTCTTAATGTGGTATCGTTCACTTGAAAGAAATTCGAAAGAAATTACGAATCTTATTTAGTCAATAATTATGTATTTTATATTAAAAATATTCTCTTTGCATAGGTTTCCGATCCAAAAGAAGTGTTTAGCGGTAACCGCGTGGCAGATAAACCTCTCACAGAAGATCAGATGATTGGTGAAACTCTAGCTTTGGTGCTTGGCGATTCGAAGATTTGGTCCGCAGGTAATACTTATCATTCTTCTACCCTTATATTAATTTGTAATTCATACCCATATCATCTTTTCTTCTTCGAATACAGACAGCAGACGAAACAGGGACGTTAGTAAAATATACATTTTAATACTATTCCTGGCAAATATGACATATGGTCTCAAGCCATGCAGTTCTAACAGTTACTTTGGGATCCTTTGAAGAGACTTATGCTTAACTGGCTGACCCGTGCAATTTTATTTGCGTTACATAAAAGTGAGAAAACTTGAAGAACGAGCAATATAGGCATTTATAACGCGCACACATACAATGGAAGCTTGAAATTATTAAATTTGCGTCGTTGTTGCAACATTTTTTATTGATGCTCCTCTTTTAATGGTCGCAGCGTGTTTTTATATAGCCTAAAGCCTTCCTCGATAAATAGGTTATCAAACAGCAAAATAATTTTTCGATTCAAACCAGTAGTTTCGGAGATTAGCGTGTTCAATCAAACAAACTCGTCAGCTTAGATAGGCTAATAATTTTTTTGATTGAATAATTGGTAACTAATTACAGCAAATAATTAACAGGTACTTACTGGGATAGAAACAAGTTTACAAACAGAACTTTCTTCGCACCGTTTGCTTACAAAACTGAACTCAATACTAGGAAGTATAAACTGGAAGACATCGCTCGACTCAACAAGACTGGTAAGTACTTTTTATTTCATTGATATACGAAAATAATAGTGTATTAAATGTCGCGTAAAATTATCGTTGTATTGTTAAAAATGAGTGAAAATATCGTTGTATTAATAGAAATTACGTGAAAATAACATTGTATTAATAAAAATTACGTTAAAATAACTTGGTATTGGTAGAAATGACGTGGAAATAACGTTGTATTGACAGAAATGACGTGAAAATAACTTTGTAATGGTAGAAATCAGGGAGAAATGACGTGAAAATAACTTAGTATTGGCAGAAATTACGTAGAAATAACGTTGTATACCAATACTACCGATGCAAAGTTATTTTCACGTCATTTCTTGATAGAAATGACGTAAAAATAACTTTGTGTCGGTAGAAATAACGTGGAAATAATGTTATATTGGTAGAAATAACGAGAAAATAACCTTGTTTTGGTAGAAATGACGTGAAAATAAAGTTGTATTGATGGAAATCACCTTTTTGGGTACGATGGCATCGAAATTTAAAACAGAATATGTTTTCAGACGAGGTGTACATAAATAAACCGTGGTTCCAATTCTTAAAGCAGCGTTGGTTCACCAATTTTGATAGTCTAGAACAATTCTTCCTGAAGATGAAGATCCGCGATGATGAATTTGGCAAATATTTGAAGCAATACGAGCGCTATCCGACACACTATAGGGCGGCTAACTTGAATCATGGACATTGGACAAGTCCTTACTTCGACTGCGATGGACATTTGAAGCAATGGGTTGTTACCTACGCGGCGCCGTTCTTCGGCTGGGATAGCGTAAAAGTCAAATTGGAATTCAAGTGAGTATATTTTTTAAACTGCACAGATAGCGCAGTGGTTAAGATACTTTCTGTGCCAATGTTATAGGTTCGATTCCTGCCCAGGACAATACTTTGTGCGATCCACAAATTGTTTTTCTGAGTTTGGGTGTAATTTGTTTGCGTTATTACATGTTTGTAAAGTACCCCGCAAGACAAGGATAATTTCCTTAATGGTGGTGGTGTATTTAATGGTATACGTTACCATCCTAAGGCCCGTTTTAGACCTGAAGCTTCTAACCGTGACCGGAATCATCGAATTACCGAAAAGAATAACTTGCCGAAATCGTAACGGAACCTGATATATAAGTTTCGGATACCTTTTGATAGGATCGGAGTCTATACGAGACACGCTACCACAGATTTTCTATCAACCGGCTGAACTGACACCTTAAACGTAAGCCAACAAAGTGGAGTAATACAATAATCGCCACACTTATTATTTCTATTTTAAAATACCATAAAATATAATAGTCGTAACTAAAATTATCCGAAGTTGTCGGAGTATCCGAAATAATTATATTCACGAAACCTTATCCGAAAAATGTATACGTTATTCTATTGTACGTATTCGTAGATTCGAAACTTCATATCGGCACAACTTCCCCAATTTTAATGTCATCTTTATGCATACATCCGTTAGCCTAATACTATCAACGTTTACTGTTGAACATAGACTTCCTCGCCCTTCTCCTCCCTGACCCTGCTCCTCATATCAGCTGCTATATATCCCACTGTTGGTATCAAACCTCCTCCGCAATAGGAGATAAATTGATCTACTACGCTAACGGGATTGGTATACCCATCTCTTATACAGATATTTTAGGCATATCATGTATCTTTTGAGAGAGCGGAGCGTGTCAGAGAGGAGAATCTCCTCTCTGACACGCTCCGCCGTCAGGGCATTGAGCAGCATCAGGCGTGAGTACTTGTGCCTGATGCCGCCCTAGTCGAGGTCGCGAGTGTCAAGGATTCGTTTCCAGAGGTCAGTCAGCCTAATGGCGATGGGAGTGTTATGGGGCCGCACGCCGTTCTTCCGTCTTGTGTTTAATTATATATTGTATTTTTTTATTTTTAACAGAGGCGTCGTGGCCGTAACAATGTCTTTAATGTCATTGGATATAAACCAGTGCCCGGACAAATACTACGTGCCGAACGCTTTCAAAGGAACAGACAAGTGTGACCGTAGCTCGTCATATGTAAGTTGCATGTTTTTGAAGTTTTTATGGTGGGACATTTACATTCATGTAAAACGTTTTTTTATTGCTTATTGTGGCTAACGAGCAAGCAGCACACCTGATGGTAAGTGTCACTGCCGCCCATGGAATTTTGCTATACCAAGGGTAATAGCTAAGCCGTTGCCTACCAATACTATTTCCAAACCCACCCAGATGGGCATCCGACTCTCTCGCTCACCGAACGAAGCGCAATAGCTCATTGCCATTACTCAGACGTCGATCTTCTACGAGAGTGTGGCCGTAGCCGCGGGCCGATCCGATCCGTCCGGGGTACTACCCCGGACGGATCGGATCGGCCCGCGGCTGTAGACAGAGAACTGTCAACAGCGTGGTCTTACCACTATTACAGTCCCCCTTTTCTTGTAAACTATTAAGTAATTTATGTATTTATATTTAACTAATGTTTTTTAAGCAATATCAAACGTCTTTAGAGAACTATTTATATCGTTTTTATAGTAATGGTCTGAACATTTTGGGTATGTGAATTCCCACTACAGGACTCGAACTTTCTCCACAGTGGGAGAGGAATTGACCTACTGGACCATGTTGGGCACACGGATTGCTATAGGGATTTACTTCGAGTTTTTCTTCTTTTGCAGTAATATTATCTGCTTGTGTCTCTTATTCGTCTCTTACGATCGACGGAAGGAGAGAAAGCGGTGAGTAGGTTCTTTCATCATCATTTTAGCTGACTGACGTACCACTGTTGAGCTTGAGCCTCCTCCACAATGGTTGGGAAATTGATTCAATATAGCACGCTGGTCAAACTTGACATAGGGTTTTATTTCGAGTTTTCCTTCTCTTGCATAGATGTTGTATGGTTATTAGTAGTCTTTTACGACATCTACGGGTATGACAGGGTGGTGCAATTGTATTCTTACTTCGTCATTACACAGAAAATATATAGAGCTACTCTTTTGTATGTTTATTTATTATAACTATAAAATAATTTTGTTTTAAACAGTTTACACATACTTTAGTCGATTTTTACGATACCCACGGGAAAGGAACGGGATCATTGGATTTTTACTCCCTCACCACACGGATAACACGATAATATCATCATCTTAGCCCATATATGTCCCACTGTTGGGCTCGGGCCTCCTCCATAATGGCAGGCTAATTGACCTACTATAACCACGCTGGTCAGACCTGTTGGTATAGGGTTTTGTTTCGAGTTTTGCTTCTCTCGCATAGATGTTATATGCGTTTTATATCTCTTAGTCGTCTCGTACGATCACCCACAGTTAAGATAGGGGGTGGGTAATTGTATTCTTACTCCGTCACCACACGCAAAACACGATAATATAATAATATAATAACTTGTTTATATTTCAGTGTGTACCAATTTTGGGGCGTGGCTTCGAAGTGGGCGGTTACAAATGCGAGTGCCTCCAAGGGTACGAGTACCCATTCGAAGATCCAATCACGTACTACGACGGTCAGATAGTTGAAGCGGAATTCCAGAACATCATAGCGGATAAAGAAACACGTATAGACATGTTTAAGTGTAGGTTGGCGGGTGCGTCGGCCATACAGAGCAGTACGCTTGTTTTAATGGCACTACTGTTTATAGTTTTTAAGATGAGGTAAGCTATTTTTTTTGCATTTGTGATGGAGAGCCATGGCACGACTGAATATTCTGATTAAATATAAGGTAGTATCGGAAACGTAGGCGGATAATTAATTCATATTTGGGCAGCTATTGCAACTGTTTTATATTCCAACAGTTGAGTATTTTCTTAACAATTATTGAATTTTACTGACTTTGCGTTATCTTGTTTATTATTTAATTATAATATTAAATAATAATTAAATATATAATAACGCATCTATTTTTTTTAGTATTGTTAAAAAGAAGATACTGTACATAAAATTCTATCGGGTTGGATAAAATTAAAAAAATACTTTTTTGGATAATTAGACATTTCAAAATATTTGAATATTTTTTTTTCCATTGAAAATAATTGGAATTATTATAAAGCAAATAAATAAATAAAATATTATCTAGTACATAGATTCACGCCTATTGTCCAGAAGGGTGGGTAGAGACTACGGATTTCCACAAGCCACGGTCCTGGCATGCATCCCTCGCTCCATATAGCATTATAGAATTATTAAAATATGTACGACCGATGATGCTATTATTGAAATAATCAATTATATTCATTTGCTCAACAGAATATTGATATTATGAATATAGATAAAAATATATCTCTAATAGTTTTCGTCACTTTTATTGAAGTGGATTTTCACTTTATGGGAGGGGCTTTCAGATTCTGATTATCGATTTTTTTATCTGTGGTGAAAAGTTCGCAAGGAAAAGAACTTCATTTCACACGCGATATAGCAAATCACTTAAGTTGTTCTACTCGCGAACTTCAAGAGCATGTGAGACATACGCTATTTGCTTTTATATATTTTTTTACAAATAAATTAATGATAAAACACAATCTATGTTATATAAAAGTGATTTGATAAGTAATTAAAAACAAAAAGATTCACTCCTATCGTGTATCTTTACCATACTTTTTTTTTTGTTTCTGTTCGTCCATTCGGACAGGCAAAGGGATCAAAGCCCATACAGCCAAGTCTTATTTAATTATTTTTCATACATTGTTCATCATTTCTTCATATATGTAGCCTTAATAGTCATTGTCTGTCAGTAAGTCAAGTCGTTACCATTAATCGGGCGTTGATAACCTAATCAATTATTTTCTTTGGGAATTTTGGACAAATATGAAAATACACGTAAACCACTATTGTACCATATTCACTACACTTCAGCACTTTAACTGTACCATATTGCATAAAATACCAGCAAAATTATTCAATATAACACCACAAAACACTAAAGAAATGAATATAATACAAGAGCGTGACATGACATTTCCACATTCGCGCCAAAACTTCCTTTACCATACTTTTTTCATAATGTTATAAGATTAATATTAATTCTGAAAATGACATATCAATTAAGAACTATTGGCAGCACAATATTTATATATGTACTTTATATTTAAGATTAATTAGTATTTAACTTTTTTGCTCCATCTATACGTTTAGGCAACAGGAATCTTTTGTGGTATTTTTTTTTAACTCGTACGCGTTTATTTTGGGAGTGGTAACCAAAGTGTCACCTTTGTCCGACATAATATATTGCCTCATCAGGTATTGCTCGCATAGCTGAGTTTGGTGTCGTGCATCATTTGAGAAAAAGGTTTCAAATCGTTTTGGTAATTTTTGAAAATAGGTCATTTCTGTGGTCTCTATATGTATTTGTATACTGTGCATAGAAAAAAAAAAACATAAGCAAATTTTAATCAATAAGATTTGGCTTAGTATACATATACTTGTATGAGCGTATTTTAATCTTTGGGTTTTTTAATTCTGTACGTGTATTTCATTAGGCTGAATATATGGTACTAATTTTTGTGCGCTTCGAATATCTCTGGTTGATTGTTTAGCTTTGATATACTAACTAAGCTCTGTCCGCATCGAAATAATGTGCGTCGTCCAGTTCAATATATTTTTATTATTTTGTGTTGTATGATGAAAAAAAAATATTAAAGCCAAATTTACACGATTAAGGAGGAATATATCCTTTTTTTTTTTTTTTTGCGGTGGGCCATGAACGTCGCACCCCGCCAAATCGGTCCGGGGTGACGGAAGAGGCGGCGCGCAACCCCATTGACCCACCCTGCAAGCACCTCTTCTTCGCCGTGCGAGCGGGCCACCGGTACCCGATCTTTGTCTTCGGTGGCCCGCTCGGCGATATGCCCTCTCGGGCTCCTCTCCTGTCGACGCCCCGACAGATTTCGCCGTCGAGGCGTCGTCCTCACGCGGTGGCCTCGCGTCGGGTGACCGGACAATTCCCCGGTCCGATCACCCGAAGCCTCGGTTAGGGCGGCATCAGGCGCAGGTATTCGCGCCTGCGCCGCCCCGGCCGCGGGCGGCGGCCCGGGTCACGGGAATCCTCCCGGGCCCGTTCCGCCGCCTCCTTCTGCGAGATGACAGCCTCGCAGAAGGCGGCGACCGCGTCCCAATTCCTGACGCTGTCAACCATCGCCCTCGCGACAGCCGGCAGCGTCAGGCCGGCACCGATAATAGCGACGAGGTCGCGGCGCTGCCCGTCCCAGCCCGAGCATTAGGAGGATTATATCCTAGAGGGACTGATTACAGAATATTGATTTTTAATAAGTCTCTACAACAAAAGTAAGGCTCGGCCTATTAAACATTTTGGGTTGATTTACATAAAATCATTTCTTAGTGAATCTCTATGTTATAAAAAGAAACTACTGTCAGTTTCATGTTTTTAAGTTCAATAGTATCGGCTCGGCGTTGGTCATTCAATCCAATAGCTTCTTTATATACTATTGATTCCTGTCGCCCGAACTTGTAGAAGAGGCCAAAGATTAGCTACACTACATGTAATATTAGTTAGAGAATAATATTATCATAGGAATAAAATAAAACTATCATTTAAATGATAGCTTTCACTATTTTTTGTAACATGTTATCATTTTATATTTACTTATAAAGACTGTAAAGTAAGTCTGTCTGACCTCAAAGGATTATAAGTATTCCAATTATATTATAAAAAAAAAAATACAAAAAAATATTCATGAATATTAAAATATTGAATTAAAATATAATAATCACAATTCTTTAATGTATCTAGGTTATCTAGCTGCCCTAAAAACGGGTGTTAGACTATTGTGGCTTTAGTTTTTAGTAGCAGATGGCTATGATAACTTTACCTAGTTAATTGGAACACTAAAGTCTTTCAATTGTCGCCAACGCCAAAGAGTCGGTATCCGTGGTCGAATGCTATTGGGGAGGTGATAATGTAGAATATAAAGCTGCACATCACCCTTCCAGTGTCCCGGATAGTTCGGATGGGGCGTGTCGAGACCATAGACTGCCACAGAAAATGGCTGAGACTCCTGTTTCTTAAACCAGAAACCCGTGTTTAATGTTTTTATATATATCTACAGATGTCCATTGAATTGAGTTTAGACAGGGCAATTTTTATAAATAATTATGTATGATATTTTATGATGAATCTCTTTTTTTATCTATGAATGTACTTCTGTTAGAATCATTTATTTTAGAAATGGCAGATAGAGCATAACTCGATTAATGTTGGCCCTAGGTATTGCTGGCTTATTTTGATTGTGTGTAATGTGAATCAGTAAAATATCTATTGTGATTAATGATAGACAACTGTCTCCTAAGATCTGATTTTTTTAATTTCCCTTCATGTGCCTGGCAATACCAGAAGTGAATGCCTGTAAAAAAATCTTAATATTACCATACAAGAAAATGCTACTATTATAGTAGTTTTTCGAAAAGCTTCTGCAGTATAACTCTGATTTTTATTGTTACTTACCGAGGTAGTCTCCTATGTTTACATACATATTCATCAGCTCATATGCATCCTATTTTTGGGCTTGGGCCTCCTACAAAATATGAAGGAATTTGACCTCCCATACCACGCTTTTCAGATGGATTGGTATAGGGTTGTATGTCAAATTTTCCTTCTTTTGTATAGATTGTATCTGCATATCATACCTCGACATCTGTAACGACACCCACGGGCCTGAAAGATGGAGTAGTGAATTTTATTCTTACTTCGTCATTACGCGGGAGATATATTCAATCATACTCGCTATTCCAAGTTTGGCATCTAATTAATATTATATTAAAACGACTACCGTCCATTTCAGGCTGAATTTTGTGTTTCTGAATCTCTGCAATAATTTTGTGTTAAGTTTATAAGTATAACTAGTAATTTTAATTTACGATAGTGCAGCATTTATTGAAAACTAATAAATTCCATTATTATTTTTATATTTTTGTTTTTACTATTTTAGAGTATAATTTCTTGTTTCCATATTATATAAACTCATATAAAGGTCCAAGTATATTTGTAATTTACATATTTACATTATGAAATAAACTATTATTACACTTGATATGTTTACAACAATATGATACTCAATCTTAAAAAAATAAAGTCTGAATAATAAAAGCAAGAGGACCTCTTTTGAAGTCGGTATTAGAAAAGTAAGATGGATGTTCTGGGCTTGTGTGAGCTTCAATGTACTTTGTTGTGTTCTTCTAGTTTGTTTTTGTATTACTAAGCATGCAAAATACTGTAAAACTTTTATTTTTTATTTACTGTTTAACTGGGTGAAATTATTTACAAATATATATATATATATATACACCGTGGAATCTAATTGGCTGTTTTCCTGAAACGTATGTACTCAGTTATAGTCCGAGAGCCAGTAACAGATATATATGACCAAGTTCCTCTCAAGTGATAATTAGTAAAATGCATCAGAAAATCGAACCATAAAGTCTCGTGAACGTCAGCTGCGGTTCGGTGGGTGGGATGAGCAGTTGTAACCTCCCACGCTCGAAGAAAAGAAAAATACATTCACTCATTTCCTCTCGGCTAAAAATTTATCAAATTATAGCTAACCCAATATCTCAACAAAAATAAAAAATCAGCTGGCTATAACATAGTGTATTGTACGTCAGCTGATGTCTTGATCATGGGAAAAAAAACTTCACTTTCAGTGATATCCTCTCAAATAAAAATTTACCTGATGATAGCTTATATGTAACTATTGATAAATATATACGTCAGCTGGCTGTATCTCGGTGGAAAAATCGTCAGCTGATAATTTGAAGGTCGTTACGTAGAAGTTAGCCAGAAGCATTTACTGACTATTTAAATGCATCAGCTGACTAAGTTTCCCTCGACTTACTGCTAGCTGATTTTTTTTATTTATCACAGAAATATATTTAAAATCAGCTCACAAATTTTCATGTGAGAGGAAATGACGTCTTTTTAATTATTCTTGTTATTTTTAAAGATTCAAACAATACACGCTAGCATAGCATAGACAGTATTAAGGTACGCTTGGAGGGGGTTAGTTGTACGCATGCTCGGGGTACCCTTTTGTTGAGGGCATTGGAAAACGTTTTTAGAAGTAGAAAAGAAGGGTACTAATCATAGAGTAATATAATACATTGGAAATAGAGAGGCCACTCTCGATTTTTTTTGTCGCCACTAATGTCAATGAAAGCGCCATCTATTACGCAACTCAATAATTATTTCCTACCCACGCATGCGCAATCCGGACACACACACACATACTTCTTACACACACATAGATACTTCTCTTCTTTTTTCTTCGAGCGTGGGAGGTTACAACTGCTCATCCCCCCCACCGTGCCGCAGCTGACGGTCATAAGGCTTCATGATACTATTGTCTGATGCGTATCACCAATTATCTCTCGAGAAGAAATAATTAACCAAATTTTCACCTGGCTCTTGGACCATTAATCATTCTTAATATCCCCACATAACTAAAAACATGATACATTGAAAAAAAAGTCTGATAAATAGACGTTCTTAAGTTTGTCTGATATGCAACGGTATTGTTCCCAACATGCCTACGACGTAGCATTCGAATTAAATCGCAATAATAGGTAAAAAAAATATTTAGGCATTGTAGCTCGTAGCCCGCCCGCGACCCGCACGCACCCCTTGCTTTTGATGCGCCCGAGCCGCGCGACCTTGGTCCAGCGTTCGGAACCGTACGATAATTATCGTACATGTGGGATAATTTCATAACTACGTACGATGTACGATGGTACACGGCTATCGTACGCAGATTGTACGATAATGTCCATTATGATGCAAAATTTGATAATTAAACCGATAGCCAATGGTCCAATGACAATTAGTTTTTTTTTACTGTCAGCGCCATCTATTGGCTCATTTTCATGTACCTTTTCCTACAAATATCTCTGTCCTTCTTTTCTCTTTGGATCCTCGTGTATATAATTGTTTAGCATCTTTTGTTAATTATAATAACATTAGAATATAATTTTGTGTAAATATGTATCAATTTAATCTTTCTAAATATGTAAAATTACCTCATACCTTTATATAACCTACTCCTCTGATCCTAAGTTCCTTATTTTATATATAAAACATTCATTTAGCTTTTTGTTAAACACTTCCCTAATTTTTTGACAATGGCAAATGTTAATTCGAAGCCATACAAAAAAAAAAGCCATGAAGCATTTGCTACATATTATTGTCACGTTTCATATGAATTTTTCATGAATTATAGCCATTTTTTGATGGATACGATAATTTTGATCCATATACGATAATTTTACGGCCCTGGTACGATAGCTGCCTGGCTTCAGGCTGTGAACACTGCCTTGGTCTATGTTTTAATAGGTCAGTTTGCAATTTTTTGCCAAACGGCTTAGACGTATATCATATGTTTATAACAAATCCCGAATGCGAGTGCTAGTAAGTGCGAAAAAATGACAAGTCATTACCAGTATTCTGACGTAGAGTGGTTAGACATGGTTCGTTTTTATGCGATTGCTGGAGACAACTTGGCGAAGGCTAGATGCCTGTACGCTCAGCCAGAACACCTGGATTCGTTACGCAGATGTGGCATTATAAATCCGCCTGTGCCTACAACAGCGATAATTTTATCAGCCACATAACGCCTACTAACCCACAGGCAGTTTTGAGTCAGGCTAGAGGTAGGTGTCGCCGACATTCTGCTCGATTAGAAGAAGAAATTCTTGAGAAAATGGAGGCATGGTTTTAAAGTAATTAAAGAAAGTATGTAACCAAGGTAAGAGCATTGACCGTAGGTTGATAGCTACGGTCGATGCTCTCAAACGACCGTAGGTATAACAAAATTATTAGACAAAACATGTTACAGTTATGCAAAAATGATATTTTAAGGAATCGTCCGGGATTGCAAATGACTAGAATTTATGTTTTTATTTTATTGAATAAATGCTATATTATGGTTCTATATCATTAACTGAGTATATACGTTTCGGGAAACAGCCAATTAGATTCCACGGTATATATATCTTGTAATTTCTTTTTTTACCCCAGATAAAGATTTTATAAAGCATTTTAAGTTTTAGTTCTGTCTTGAATGTTGAAAAGAAAAATATTTAGTAAATACATACATACATATCATCACGCCATATCCCTTGCAGGGTAGGCAGAGAGAACAGAGTGCCACAGAACTCTATCCTTGCATACTTCACTCGCTTCCTCAACATTCATAATTATCTTCATACACGCTCGCCGGCTTCGGAGACTCTTGACTCCACCTTCCTTCAGTATATGACCGATCTGGTCTAGGTAGGTTAGTCTCGGTCTCCCCCGGCACCTACATCCTTCCACTTTCGCACTGTAAATCTTAGCCAGACGTTCGTTCGGCATTCTGTATAGCAGCTGTATACACTTTGATAAACATACGTTCTCATGTATTGATAGACGTGAGATAATTAATTGCCACCAGATGGCGCGTTAAAATTAGTTCTAAATTGTATTTAAAAAAACAGCTTTGATACAAAAAATTACAATAATTAAATTTAAAATTATAATAAAATATTTCTCGAAAGATATTTTATGAGGATATTTGCCATCTATTTTACTTTAAATCCCTATACGAATCTCAATGTTCGATGTTAACTGTTAAATTGCGGCAATAAGTGGACGTCCCTTAATCACGTGATCTGTTTTTTTACGCATTTTTAAACCCCCCTTCCCTGGTGATACGTGGTGAGGTTTTGGACTATGAGCCCCCCTCTCCCACCAACATCACGTGAATTTTTAGTACCGACAGAGAAGTAGCCCACAGCTCATTATATTCTTGGTTTTTTGCTTTTTTATACTTCGCAAAACGGTCTTTATACTGATCACCTACTTTAAACTTCGTTCGTTGCCTGGCAACGGTAAGTCAAACTCACACTACACGCCGCTTTTCAGTTTAGAAATCGCAGCGATTGACGAAAAAATAAATACCCATGATATCTTACTAGACCCGACCTCCCCCTTGTGATATTTCGTGATTTTTGTCAAACCCCTCCTCCCCCTTTCAAACCTCACGTGAATAATGGACGGCCCCTAATTGAGAAATTAATGTTTATTGATCTTGTACTAGAATTATAATATTTTTAAGAATTATTGCATAAATTACTCGCATATATTTTTAATCTGAGGCATTCCATCAACTATTTAATTAAATAATAAAATAACGTATTATTGCTATCTCAACTAGGGTTACCAATGATTTCTTTTGTTTACGCGTAAAAACAGTTTCATATATGTATGAAATAAAACTATTTTTACGGATTTTATCGAGTTTGTATTTGGTTATTTTTATAAATAAAAATCTGTAATAATGATGACTTGTTAGACGTGAAACACCTTAGTCCTCCCACAACCAAGAATGCTGAAGGTATACGAGACGTCGGAAAAGTAAAAACGAATACAAATTCAATAAAAGCCGTAAAAATAGTTTCTATTTCATAGGGTTACCGACTTTTCTAGGCAGTGATAATTTTCTGTGGAAAAATAAAGGCTTACATTAAACTTCTCTTACTTCAAATAACAAATGGATCTACCATCATTTGTTCTTTGAAGTAAGAGCTTGAAGTATCGTAAGTAATTTAAGTATTTTTAATGACTATATATCTTGTGTTAAAATTTTATTCTTAATCATATGAATAAAATTATATTTTTTGGACTTTATCGCGTATTAATTTTGTTTTTATTATCCTCAACGTCAAACACCATAATTTGTTTTGATTTTAAAATTACGTTCCGACCCAGTGCTAGAAAATTAAATTTGTGTCAACATATTTAATAAATTGTCAGTAGTTGTATAATTTATCACCATAATTTAGTGTTTAAAGCAATATATTATTTTACTATTTTTTTTTCTATTAGGCATATAGAATCATTTTCTTTTGTACTGATATTTAATATTTAATTAAATACGTAGGTCGATTAATAACTAGTAGGTACTAGTAATAGGTAGATAAAAACGGTAGATAAAATAAGGATGATTTGTTAGTTGTCAAGTACTCCTATGACCACGAATGCTCAAAAGTACTCGAAACGAAACAGTGAAAGCAGAATTAAAACGCTATAAAATCTGTAGAAATAGTTATATAATTCAAAAAGTATTAGAACAAAAGCAATATTAACATACGATAATAATGTTATTTTAAACTAGAATATACAATTATACATATATGGAAATACTAACGTATTTTAAATCATGTGTTTTGTAATATTGTATGGTAGAGATTGTTGTTAAAACAGTATGCGAAATAGTTTTTGAAGCTTTTCTTTCAGGCAGCTTCTAATATATTTTATACCGTCCAATCTCCAATCGTGCCTTTTTGTATTAATTTGTGATTAAAATTATTAGAGTAAGGAGTGAATAATGTTTTATTGACTCACTTTCCTTTTGCAGATGATATCGTTGTTCATAGCCGTTGCATTATATTCTGCGAACTCAGCCGGGCTTTCTCAATTAGTGGTAATAAAAATGAACGATAAGTGTAATGTAGGTCCAGTACAGGACCTTAGTTAGTAATGCAATCGATTCTGTGTATTTAGAAAAATAGATCCAATTTAGAGATAAATATAAAATGACGAATTTAACTCTGTAGTGTTCGAAAAAATTTGAAGATCTGCATGTCCTATATTTTGTAGGTTCTGAAATCAAAAAACTATAGTCAATGTGTGTCACTTGGCACAGAAATGTGATCTCTAAACGTCTCTGAATGAAGCTGAAAGTCCCATAGTTAGCTGTGGGAATGGCAATGCTTTGGATTTCTTTGTGAAGTCGAAGAACAGTAATGCGTAGAACAAGTTTAGCACCCTAATGTATGTATATTCTAAGAGTAGCGTCTATAATCGATTCGGAGATGCATCATAAGAGGGCTTTCCAGAAGACACTAGTTTAGGACTAATTTATCTTGAGGGAAAGTTCTGAACGGATTTAAGAGCATAACATTTTCAGTCGTTAGTTTTCTAATAGAATGGAACCCCCAAAATAATTTTTAACGTAGAGGTTTTTGCAATGTTAAAAGTACAGTTAATATTGATATTAGCGATCCCAATGACGTAGTACTTGATGTCAAACCTAAGACTAGGTCTTTTGGCTAAGATCAAATTGTAGTAGCTATCTGTTATTTTCAGCTTAATATATAATACCAATTACGATTGAACGAACCAATGATTACTCCACCAGCGGAGTTACTGCTATGGTATAGTCACACTCGGTCCAATCCGTCCGATAGACCCTACGTTTTTTTTTTAATTGTTTTTTCCCTTTGTAAGGTGGACCATGGATGTGGTCGCGCCCCGGCAAATCGGCCCGGGCGACAGAAGAAGCGGCGCGCAACCCCATGGACCCACCCTGCAAACACCTCTCTTCGCCGTGCGAGCGGGCCACCGGTACCCGATCTTTGTCTTCGGTGGCCGATAGACCTCTACCTACCTACCTAGTGTTTAAATCTACTTATCAACAAGAGATTTGAATAATCCATTTACTTTCATCGTCATTTTAGATGTTCCTAGATTAATTCGGTACATTCTTCCAAAGTTCCAAACACAGGTTGCTAATTCCGCTCAGCTCAATGTCATTGCTCATACTGTATAAACGCCTCTTCTGGTATGCTGCGAAAGAATAAATACATAGAGAGAAAAGATTTTAAATTATTTGTTAATTTAATATTTCTGAATTGGTTCAATCTGATCTCATTAGGGTAAGCGTCGACAGAACTCCACTTAAAAGTAGGCACTAAGGGATTCTGGGATTCTCCACTAATATTGCCACATATAATTAGGCAGGTTGCGATTCAAATTCATTTATTATGTATAAACCCTGCGAGGGCACTTACATATTGTCAGTATTAACATTTTAATTTAATCTAATAAACTATCACCGGCTCGGAACTAGACCACTACTGAGAAGATCCGGCAAGAAACTCAGTGGGTTTGTCTATTATTGTTATTTCTTTTTATATGTGTGTATATATATATATATATATATAAAGAATGGTACATGAAAGAAATAGCTCCAGTGTGATGCCCTTCGAACCTAATAGTTAAATACAATGTAAAATAGCCAATTGCTGGACCAGATCCCACAAGCGGCACCCGATCACGAGTTAACTACTAGATCAGCCATCACTCCCCTTAACCACCTTGAAGGGAAGGAAGAGACCTGCTCCACGCAGCTACCGCAAGTAGACCTTTTAGTGAGCATGACCAATACCATGTACTACTAACGCTAACCAAAGTGAGATGGAGATTAAGATGACACTAAAGCCTAAGAAAATGGCTTAAGAAATTATCGTGATTTTAAACCACTAGGTGATTGAAGATGCCTCGGTGTAGCTTAATATTTGGGTGCAGGTTTATAGATAGCGATGCGCCAAGCACCATTTCCGCCGTCGTGCGGAATACTGATAAGCGCTTTTATTAAGCAAATAGTAAGGTTACCTTAAATTTTAACGCCAAATTAAATTTTTGGTGTTAATTAATCTGCAGCGACCACGAGAGCGTATAAATAAATCCCAATTTTCTGGTTGGGTTTTGGTTAGCTGTAGGTACCTCTGGTATTGCAAAGGTCTATGAGTGGCAGTAACACCTATCATCGTGTGCTGCTTGCTCGTTTGCCACTATAAGCAGTAAAAAAATGGGAGCATAAACCTGAAAACTATAAGATTGAGGAGTAGTTTTAACAGTTCCACCATTTGTCTGCTCTGACAGTATTAGTAAATGGCAGATAATAAAATTTCTCCACTAGTACTGATATTCGTTGTTTTAAGTAAATTTGTTTCATTAACTGTTTAAATATAGTTAGGCTTTCACGATTTACCGTGTGAGCATAATGCCCCGACGGTAAAAGCTGCCGAGGCATCGACTCGAGAGGTTACCCATGAGGGTAAACCGCCGGGCGGGCCACCTAAGACAAAGACCGGGTTCAGATGGCCCACTCGCTTGACGAAGAGAGGTACATGTAGGGTGGATCTATGGGGTCGCCCGCCGCTTCTTCTGCCGCCCCGGACGGATTTAACGGGGAGTGGCCACTTCATAACCCGCCGCAAAAAAAAGGTTTTCATGATTTGGCATTGATCTTATCCATGTGGACGGTATGTCCCTGAGTATGGATAGAGTAAGTTACTCATGGCGAAATCCATGCTCTCTGATCGCAAGGGTTGTGCGAACTGTCTAGATTATCGCTTGCCAAGAAGGAAGAGGGGTTGCTGTGTGTATAGAAATAATGCTTTCAGGGGCGGTTTTACCTATAGTGCAGAGGGTGCGGTGCACCCGGGCGCCGGGTGTTAGGGGGCGCCGAGGACCACTCGGGACAGAGCCTCCCCTGTAACGCTCCGCACGGAGCGGGCGCACCGTACACAGCGAGTGCCTAACCGTTTATAAACGTAGTGGGTGCGTTATTTGACAGGTTTGGGTAGGTTGCTTTGTCGCCATGCTCGCTGTAACTTCATAATCCGATCGCGTTTACCTGGTTTCGTGTCAAAACAACGAGACTAAGCATGCGACAATGCATTCCAGCGAGGTTCGGTGTTTAGTCGAACGTCAACACGTAGTTACAACTGTCAACGTATTCCATTTTGTTCACGCATTTTGATACAAGAGGGTGCCAGGTGATTGATTGCACCCGGGCACTACATGCAGCGCCGGATTAGCCACGTAGCAAGAGTAGCAAATGCTACGGGCCCCGCGAATTGGAGGTCCCCGCACTCCAACCGCGGGAGTGTAACCGTAAAAAAACTTCAATTAAATAGGAGTGTAAAATATTTTTATCTCACTTTGATGAAAATATAGAGCATGATTTGCTTAAAAAAGTCAATATTGAAAGTGTTAGCTCTAAATTTGCCCATATTAAATTTAGAAAAGATTATTTGTATCAGTTTGTTTTATTTAATTACCTTACCTAAAGCAAATCTGGGGCCCCTTGACAGATTTTGCTACAGGCCCCGGGCTGGGTTAATTCGGCTCTGACTACATGTGCTTGAGCCGCCCCTGCGTGGGTATCGTAGAAAAGATTAAAGAATAAGTAGAGAAGTTCACTGAAGGAATATGCGGAATAAAACCTTTTGCCAATAGGTACGCCTAGTCAATGCGCCCAAAAAATAAGGTATTTTAAGGGAAATTAGTCTAAATCATCTAGGAATAGTCCCGTGCTCGGCAATGTTTCATTATTGAATGTACAAAGGCTGACAAGAAAAACAATATAAATAGCGTACCTTTCATTCAATACAATAATATTCCTAACATAAACAAGAGCTGCAATTAAACCGAAGTAAATGCCGATATATAACAGTAAATATAAAATTATAAACATTCGCACAAAACCCATAATTTTATTCAACGGTTTTCTTTAGAAAATTATAGATTGACTAAATCGTTCCATTTTGAATGAATTTTGTTAAATTTATGTAAATATTGTTATTACATGATGAAAATAAGACTGATTTTATTAAAGGAATCCAAATGAAACAGATTACATTTGAGTTTTTATTTGTTTACGGTACACGAATCAGACCACAGACTAGTAAGAGATACTACGTATCAGACTGATAACTGCCAAACAAGAATTTTAACCGTACGATTAGTGTCACTTGACATCCTAATTTTTTTTTATTGCTTCGTAACTGAGACGAAGGAAAATTCTTTATACTGCCAATCGGAATATACCTAGGTATATATAGTCACATGGATGTAATATATACATACCGACCTAAATAGAGTAGGTATACCTTCTTCTTTATTATGGTTTTAATATTTCGCTTTTAAATGAAACAACAAACTATTTATTAAAAGATTTATTTTTCAATTTTCTTAAACTTGTTATACGCTTTTATTACATTACAGGCAATTTAATACTTCGGAGACGGAAAATTTCAGTGCCTTCTTCTAATGTATTGCTCAATGGTCTGCCATCTACATAGTGCACTGTAAAAATATATTAATTACTTAAATAATCAGATAAACAGCAAGGAAAGTAATAAATAAAGAAATTGGTATAAGGTCAAGATGGTGATATATGTTTGATTAATATTTATTTCACCAGATATTAAGTAATGTGTTCTTAAGTGTTAAAGCACCTCAAAGTAACGGTATTGGTGGTTAGTCCTAATGGCGATAGGGAGGAAATGTGCTTCACGCAACTTTGGACGATTCAGGCGGTGTGTGTCCACATCATAGCCTGATAAATGTTAAAGCACTCAACATTAGCATTTTAGGTCTCACTTAATCATCATACCGCCACAAAATTACATTATTTAGCCGTACGTCCCATTAGATGAGTAAACTCGGCGATTGAAATCTGCCACCAAGTAATATGCAGATGAACATGCACGACATCTCTTTTGCTCTTAGTGAATTTGTACGATACAATCATTTATTTGTAGTAGAGCCAGACTGAGGGCAGTTTTCTGTCAGTAGGTATATGTACCAGGCTCATCTGGGGTATTACCCCACACTCTCGCAGGAAATCGACATTCTGAGTAATAGACATATGCTACTACCCTTTATCAGGTGATCGAGAGCCAGAGAGCGGAGAGAGCCTTATGGTGGGTAAAGGCCTGGCGATGGAATTAGCATTGTTAAGCTTCATGAGTGGCAATATTCACTTACTATCACAGGCTAGACTTATCTAAAATAAGTATGTAAGCAAAAGTTGTTGTGATTGATTTACCTTATGAGAGCTGGTGCCTGTTGTGGGTTAAAAAAAACCGTATGTGATTAGTGTTTAAATTTACTGACAAAATTTTGCGCTGTATGTCAAAGTGGTGGATATAATCCTGGTTTTTTCGTCGTCTCGTCACCATCTCAAATCTCTCAGTCTTTTACCTGGAATATAAAACATTGTATGTTTATTAGTGTCTCAGCACTCAGATAGCCGCAATAACTTAGTGGGGAGACCAATAGACTTCTAACTTCTGATCTTGAGTTCAACCCCACGCCGCGCACAAAATTATGTGCGTAATAATCGTAAGTTGATAATAATCGTTTGCTCTAACAGTGAAGAAAAAATCACGAGGAATGCAGCATATTCGACTTTTATTAAAAAGAATCCTCGGAATTCCACCGGATCCGGATCACCAGTACCGATACCTTGACTTTGGTAGCCACCCTTAAACAGCCTAGCAACTGATCAAGTCCTGGAATATAATTACCCCTTCGCGTTGCACAGGACCATAGGTATTTGCGGCCCGGTAATTTTTATAATTTATTCGCACCTGTCAAAACTGATTAAATTACAAAGACAATCCCAATATAAATGGGAATAAAATAGACTCGAGAATTATTAATTTCTCTCCATTTATGTCTTAAAACTAGTAAGATTCAAATTACTGAAATTTAGCATTTAATATGCTTAATTATTTATAAAAACCCGATTACGAAACGAAAAATGAAGTCACAAGCGGGGTTCAAACCCGCACCTATTAGAAGTCCGGCCCATTCATGCTGCCACTTACACCACCATGAATTTATAGTTTATGGTTCGAACCCGCTTGTGACATCATTTTTCGTTTCGTAATCGAGTTTTTATAAACTAATAAGATGTCCGAGTGATCGCGGAATCTAAGACATCCATGTGTTAAGAATTTGACTTTGATGATGATTTGAAATTAGCAGTCCAAATAGCGTAGTGGTTAAGATTCAGTATCTTAACCACTACGCTATTTGGACCTTCCGTGCCAGTGGCATGGGAATAGTAGTAGTGGTATGGGCAATACTTTGTGCGATCCACAAAGTTTTGAGCCTGGGTGTGATTTGTCTGCGTTAATTGCATATTTGTAAAGTCCACCGCAATACTAGGATTACTTCCTTAGTGCAGGGCGGTGTTTTTAAAAGGCCGAAAGAGTACAATATGTCACCACCACTCCAATCAGTTACGTGTCCTAGAAGTCTCTAAAAAAGTAGCTCATCAATTTTAGTATTTTGCCACAACTAGCTTTGATCGATTCGAGCGTGTTTAATCGGGTTGAGAGCCCTCAGCGCTCAACCATAGTCCATGTAAAGCTGTCCAAGCCATCTGCGGCTAACAGCTAAACACACACAAAAAAAAGAAAATTCGGGTGTGTTTGTTAATACTCACTCATATTCTTTTTTATATTGCTTATGGTGGCAAACGAGCAAACAGCACACCTGATGGTAAGTGTCACTGCCACCCATGGACCTTTGCAATATCAAAGGTATAGCTAGGCCGCTGCCTACCAATAAAAACCCCAAACCCACCCAGTTGGGCTGCCGGCTCTCTCGCTCACCGAACGAAGCGCAATAACACATGGCCATTACTCAGACTTTGATCTTCTGCGAGAGTGTGGTACTACCCCGGACGGACTGGCCCGCAGCTGTAGACAGAGAACTGTCCACAGCGTGGTCCTACCACTAATAAATATAAGCATATACAACAAATTGTAAGATTTGTTTCAGTGTGATAATCACAGGGATACCCAAAACTGGAGGGAAACATGCTTAACCACCAAAGAACTCGAATGGGTAAAAGGAGTTTTGTAGTAAACATCTGAAATCATTATGTGCAATGTTGTCGAGCATACGTAATGAAGTAAAAACTCACCTTCAACTTCTTTATATTTTCTGGTATGAAGTGCTGATCATTCAGTTTGTGCATTGGGTTGGCTGCCGTATGATTGCACCTCCTCAAATAACCATCGACAATGTCGCTCCACTGCGATATTTTACGGTTATAGGTAATATTCGGTGTAATAAAATTATTCTTTAACCCATTAAGTGTGATGGTCATCAGTCAATCTCTTATCTGAGATATTTTAAAAGGTTTTAATTCTACCCCAAGTGCAAAAAAGTAGAAATTAAGTAGTAGAATTAAACCAAGGAACACCTTGGTCTGACAAAAAAAGCGTAGCTTCTTGGCAATAATAAAAATCAATTAGTTGCTGCCACTTATAAACACCACCTCTGGGCATAAAAACAAGAGTGTGGTCAGTAAACTAAAGTAGTTTAGTTGTACGAAACCATTTGTTGTGTCTAAGTAAGAGCAGTTTTCAAACTCATTTCTTCTTATTCATGTTGCGACCTGAAAAGTTAGAAAAGGAATTTATATAACAATTGGAAAGTACACTGAGAGAACCAATGCGCGTAAGCGTATCCAACGCAAATATTAGAAACATTAAGTTTTATAGATTTTTATACAGCCTGTTTACGCCAACATGTCTTTATACTAAATTTGATTACAAATGTCATTGTCCTTAACCTTATTTAAATGGTTCGTTCTTTATCGAGAGCTGTTTGTATCTTTAGTATGTTGTTTCCCAATACAATAAAAAAATAAAATAAAAACACTGGAATTAAGTTTAATATTTGACAGAAAAGGATACAATGAAATAATAGTGAAGTTGGTTGCTGTCTATGGGGGACTTTTCACAGTCCTGGACACTCGTGAGATATTAATTTAGTGAGTTTCAGCGTGGTCATACAATTGTTTTTGATGAGGAGCGGCCAGGACGACCGCCGTTAAAAAAGAAACAGACTGACTGTGCTATGTTTACGTGCAATTGTGAAACCTTGGTTTCAATTCCCGATATGGGCAAAATGTTATCGAGCTTTTTGTTAGGAAATCCTCTATAACAGCATGGATTCAGGAATTATTGTGCCTGAAGTACGGCAAAAAATTATAACGTAGGACACATGTTCACTGCGGCCATACATATCTTACGACTATCCTACGATGCGGCGGATCGATACACAATAGCATGCACTAACACGATTTACAGACATCATTTTTTTTTTAAATATTGTTTAACTTCATGTTCAAATTACTGAAATTTAGCATTTAACATGCTTGATTATTTAAAAATGATTGATTATGAGCGACAAATTATTGTCACATATGGTATCCCATATCATTTTTCGCTTGTAATCAAGTTTTATAACTTCGTGTTGTAAGCGCGTACTACCAGATCGCTACTATGAGGAGTTTGGTGATGTTAGATGTTTGTATAAAGTTGCCAATAAAAGTGATTAAATAATTTTATTAAAAGTGCCTTTTATTTATATCTGAGTTATGTAATTTATAGGTATGCGTCCGATATATCAAAACGTATCGATATTCAACACTATACAAACTGATTTTAGAAAACGTCGTTCGGCAGAAACTAAATCAACACATATCAAAACAAAACTACGAAAACGCAAACTAATAATAAATCTAATCATCGCGCAATCGTTCTCTATTGCTAGTTTTGCAAACCAAACCAATATTTGAAAACTTACTAACTATCTCTTTCACTCCGCTAAGCGATCGCTTAGTCAGAATGAGAGAAAGCGAATTTCATTAAAATTCGCCTCCTTTCATTCTAACTAAGCGATCGTTTAGTGCATTGAAAGAGATGAAGCGAATTGTCATCTGTTTTGGAATTTGGCGGTTTCTAAGAAACTCAGAATGGCAGATGGAAACGAAACAGAATTACAAGAGTCAGGGAATAAGATCTATATTCGAATGCAACTACTTCCATGATAATATTACACAATACTTAATGATAGTAGTTTAAGTTTTGTGTTTGTTAAATAGATTTTTGAATTATGGGAGAGTTTTTGCACACTTGACCTTGGTGACACGTGCGGTGTGCGCGTAATGTTATTTTTGTGATCTCATGAACTATATAATTAGATAGGTATTTTACGATTCAATACTATACTAACGTATGTTAGTATCATACATACGATTTGATGATAAATAAGAAATAACTATTTAATGTGAAAAGGTAAGATTTTCGCTTCGTAATCGGGATTAATAAAAAAAAAACCATACAAAAAAAATGTACATTATATAATATAATCATGAAATCATTGTAAATGTGACGATTTTTAAATACGCAAGAAAGTTTTGTATCATATCCAAAACAAAACATTTTTGCTAGTCTAGTACTCTAGTTAAGCCTAGATAAAGCATGAAGGAAAATCGTACACCTAAATCCATTCAACAAAGAAATTATAGAAAAATTATTTGAATGCGTTCGTTCGATTGCGTTTTTCGTTTGCTACGCTAAAATAACTAAAAACATCGAATATCGATCGAAACTAAAGTAAACCCGCTCCGTCAACCGCTCTGGAAATCGATTTCTGAAATCGGTTTTTAAAATCGATTTAAATATCAGAAATCGAATTTGTATCGGTTTGCGTAAAAATCTGAAAACGCCCATCTCTAGTAATTTACTATTAAACAATTGTATTTTTCGGCAATACTCACGCGCGTAAGAGTCGATTATGTCGACCCGGGTTTCGAGCATATCCGATGCTCATCATCAGGGCGAGTGCGTAGCTGCGTCTGCGTGGCCCCAACGCGCATGTAATTTACGTTTGGCTGGCCTCTGGATATCACACTATAAACCTCCCTGAAAAATAGCAGATGATACTGTTACGATAGAGAATAAAAATTTATAGTAGGTGAAAATGGTTATTAATAATATGAAGAATAGTTAATATTATCGAGAGAATTAATGAAAGTGACTATGTAAACATAAATTTAAAGTTTTTAGAATATTGTCGCTTTGTTTTAAAATTTGAAGTCTGCTCCTTTGTTTTATGTAACAATTGCAGTATGGTCATAAAACTAAGACCATGGTTTTAAATGCATACAAAAATATTTACGAGTAAGGAGTACAATAAAAATATTATAAAGCACTCCGCATTCTTTATTTTTACCGAGTATTTTAAATAGATACATTATGGGGCTAATTATCTTCAAAAACTAAACACAATATATTTAATTTATGTGAAACGCAATATAATATTTGAAATGAGTGATCGTTTCTTTTGTTACAATAACATCAATTTCATTTTAAAGTAAGGTACGACGTATCTAGTTATAGTTCTTTTCTTTTTGTTTTCCACGCTACGCTATTGGGAAGTTTGGGTTTTCGTCTCCCCTGACGTAAGCAGTGACCTTAATTAGCATATAGAATAATAATAATAGAATGAGTAAAGTTGAGTTGTTTGAGTTTTTTTAGTAAATAATAAGTTGATAATATTATAGTTACTCAACTCATAATAAAATAATTAATAATTAGAATAGTAATAATAGAATTAGTAGTATAGTAATGATAGAATTAGTAATCAGTTATTATATATAGACTTAAAATCAAAATGATCAAGATACAGGTTAATAAATTATAGAAGAAAAGAAAATAAAAAGTACGGAATAATATTGAGGCTTGAATAGATAATAATAGAAAATAATATTGGAATTAATTGATATTATAGTGGATATTAAGTACAAAATTATTGTAATTTATTAAATTGCTATAGTTATTATATACAAACTTAATATTAAAAGATAAAAGTACAGATTTGATAAAAGGAATACAAAACTTAATATTAAAGATAAAAACACAGATTTAATATTAGGATGTTAGAAAAGAAAAAAGCACAACATACTAACTTAAAATTAGATGGCAATATAAACAGAAAGTTTCTTATTAGAATTAATGAAAGTTAAATGAAAATTAAAAGTAGAGAAGAAATAAATGAGATAATGTAGGAAATAATAATAGTAAGGTACAATATTTTTTTATTTTTTATTTTTTTATTGCTTATGGCGGCAAACGAGCAGACAGCACACCTGATGGTAAGTGTCACTGCCGCCCATGGACCTTTGCCAATGGTATAGCTAGGTCGCTGCCTACCAATACAACCCTGAACCCACCCCAGTTAGGCTTCCGGCTCTCTCGCTCACCGAACGAAGCGCAATAGCACATTGCTATTACTCAGACGTTGATCTTCTGCGAGAGTGTGGTACTACCCCGGACGGACCGGCCCGCGGCTGTAGACAGAGAACTGTCCACAGCGTGGTCCTACCACAATAAAATAAATAAATAAGGTGTACACTTGATAAAAATAAAAATAGTAATATTAATACCAGTATTGTCTACTTATTATTATGAAAAAAAAAGTAAATTTATGGTAAATAATTAAATGCATAAGGCATGTTTATTGGCAGTTGCAGTATGTATATATTTTAGTATACATTTTCTAGAAATATCACCATTTAATAATGTGAACATTTCTAGAAAATACTCTTAGTCCATTTTAACAGCACCTACAGGTAAAGAAAGGGTGTTTTTAGTAGTCACCATATGTGCAACACCGTACCGTACCTAACAAAATATGGATATGTTTTGGTAATCCTAAATACACATTGTTAATTATAATTCTGATTTATTATGGCATTTTAGTATAACATCCTCATATTCACACATTGTATATTAACTTTTGTGATATAAAGAAAATCAGTATTATGTATTATCGTAGTGATGTTACTATTAGTTTAATTAATAATAAATAAATAATACAGGGATATTGGTGAAGATCACAGACTAGTAAGAGATACTACGTATGTGAAGATATTGACTTTTACAAAGAGTGCACCTATCTTCCCTAAAACTTCATTAGCAATAAAAAATAAAACTTGTTAGGTACCTACCGGCATTTTCTGCTGATGGTATTCTCCTCAAAATTTCACCTCCCTGGTAAACAAATTTGGCACTGCGCTGCATATGAGACGTGATTTGCATGTAAGAAATTTCTTCTCAAAGTGTTTGTTACAGTGTTTATAACAATCATTGTTTGAAGCTGTACTGGAGATAATGATCTCACACATCACGGTTTAAACATTTTAACCACTTAACGAGTCTTCTCGGTGCAAGGAAAATAATATAAAATAGTGTCCTTTTGCATATATTTACACACACTCTCGTAATACCTTTTGTAATAATCCAAAATAACAAACGTAGTCACAGTAGCTTTTATAATATCTGTAATATTATGGAAAGGATAAGCAAACAATAAAAAAACTTCACTCGATCGACACAACCATAATGGCTGACTGCAAATTTGACATATTTCAGACAAGTAAAATGGCGGATAAATTATGCCGCAAGCAGCCAATCACAAAATCTTCGAGAACTGTCATATGACTGTAAAAACATATGGCGGACGGTCCACAACTTGTAGTATGAAGATTTTCGGCCGCGAATCAGACATAATTGAAATTTCTCTGATCAATGACAGACAGCGAATGACAGTATTAATTTGTCAGATGTGAAATCTAAGCTCCCCAGAGTAAGGTTTTGGACTTTTGACGGGAATTTGAAAACGTCATGTGGTGCTCTTGTATTATATTCGATATCTTAGTGTTTTAACGTGTTATATTAGATAATTTTGATGGCATTTTATGTAATGTGATGTGCGGAAATACTGGGATGTAGTGAATATCATATAAAAGTGCTTTACAACGTTTTCGTTTTCCATCAAAATTCCCACAAGATACCATTAACAGTGTAGCCATTGCACTGTTAATGGTGACAATTTGACTTAGACAACGACTGACTTGAAAGACTAAAAACGTGAAAATATTTATAACTTGACACTGGCACCAATAGCTCGTATATGTAGCTGATTGCCAATACATAAGAAGAAGGAGTAAGGTTTTCTAATATTGTGTTATTCAGTATAGGTACTAACTATATGGTTTTTCTAATATGAGATTTCCAAACCGATTTGTAACCTTCAATGATCAATCTGTAGTGCTGTTTTTGGCTGCAGGCTATGGAGTAGTTACACTCTGGGGTGACAGAAGAAGCGGGGCGCATCTTTATAGATCCGCTCTTCATGTATATCTCGAAGCCGTGCGAGTAGATCTCCGAAATGGTTAGCAAATAATCCTTATGCTATGTCCTCCAAATGTCACGTATTTACGTTATTAACTTTATGTGATGTACAAATGATAGCTCCGTGTTTGGGTGTAGGTAATTTATATTCTCATGGACGTTTTCATCGGAAACTGCAGCACGAAGTAGTCGTTACAGATACAGTCATATAGTTGTTTTTTACGACATCCACGAGTAATGTAAGGGTTGGTAGAATTCGTAGCCGCCATTAGCCGGCATGAGACTAATATTGTGGCTAACAACTATATAAACTTGCAGCTCTTACATACCTACTATTACTGAGTGTAAATTGCTGACCTGAAAAGAAAAGAAAAAAGTTCTTTTCACTGATGTGATTTGGTGAGTTGGACCTAGCCGCGGTTGCGAGTAGGTGAATCGAGGATTAGTCCGCTAATCGCGTAAAGACGACCCTCCGGCAGCACTGTTGGTTATTGCCAAGGTGTCAGCTGAGGCGGTACTCGAAAGAGTAACCCGCCGGGATGACTACTGAGGTCAAGGAATCGGTACCAATGGTCAGTCCAATGGCGATAAGGGGGCATACAGGAGATTACGGGTGCACGTGCCGCCTTTCCGTCGCTCCAGACGGTTTGGGCGAGACGTGTCAAAACCATAACCTATCAAAAATAATTGATTGCTTGTGATCAGTTTGTGTGCCTCATTATCGTGACTACATAGTAAAGAAAAAGGCTAAGTATACAGCGTAGTCTCCATTAAAACAACGTTAGTGGTAATTTTTGTAAAGCATATAAATACGTAAAGCATCATTCTTTTATATTAGCTTCAGTTCAGCACATTTTTTTCATAAAAAAAAATGTAATGACGACTACCACGTACGATAAACTTTGATAAGGACTTTTAGTGGGAATCTAAAGCGTCATGTGGTGCTCTTGTATTATATTCGATATCTTAGTGTTTTAACGTGTTATATTAGATAATTTTTATGGTGTTTTATGTAATATGATGTGACAGAACAGCTGGGATGTAGTGAATATCATATAAAAGTGCTTTACAACGTTTTCGTTTTCCATCAAAATTCCTACAACATACCATTAACAGTGTCACCATAGCAGTGTTGATGGCGACAATTCGACTGACTGACAGACATTGACTAACTTGAAGAGATTAAGAACGTGAAGATAATTATAACTCGACACTGACAAAAATGGCTCGTATAAGTAGCTGATTGCCAATACATAAAAAGAAGAAGAAGAAGAAGCTGCAACTTAACTTTGACATTGGCTTAAGTATAAACAGAGCCACAACAACAAAAAAAAAAAAAAAAAAACTTTGATAAGATTGTGACATTAGTGACATTGATAGAATTAATGTTTCAAGCAGTCTGTGGCGTAGTTTTACCTTCGTAGACAGTTTTTCTTTTTGTATGAATATTACGTTTACATATCTTTAAAATAAATTTTAAAAACGAAGAGTTGAGCGTTCTAAAAACGTTGTAAATAAATTATTTTATTTTTATATACCAGTAACAGTATTTAGGTGAGTATAATATCTCAATGAGGACCTTTTCATCGCTTAACCTTGACATTTGGTTTTAATAAAATTATAATTTTAAATAAACAGTAAGTACATATTTCAAAAATTAATGGTTTAATGGATATAAAACGGTATTTAGTGATTTTAGCTGTGTAATCACGGAGTGCTATTGGTATTAAATTTTATCTTTTTTACAGCCAAAATGAGCGCACTCGCGAAAAAGCTTTTTGAACACCTAAGAAGTAGAGAATTTAGGGATTATTTAATGAGGTGAGTATCTTAATGTTTTTTTTTAAATATAGCACTTTGAGATATTTGAAATGTCTAAACAGTCTTTTTAAAAGTGGACTGTTCCATACTCTGATTTAGTAGATCAATTGCCAGCTCCTGGTAAAGGAAGTGTGTATGGCTTACACTGTCACAGTGGAACACAATATGTATAGTTTACAAGACATGGTATATTGTTTTAGCTTTGCTTGTTTTCACATATTTCTAGTATAATCATAATAATCACTGTTTCATTTTACACATTTCTCAATTTTTTTTAAATAAGATATACATATACTCAAATATAATTAAAGTGACTAAGGAACTTTAGCTTGTTGAATTAAGTATAAGCAACTACTATATTATAGTTTATAATGAGGAAGGTAAATATTGTTCTTTTTGGCTTAAATGATTATTTCTTTACTTACAGCACACATTTCTGGGGTCCAGTAGCTAATTGGGGTATACCGCTGGCTGCTATTGCAGACACACGGAAAGATCCTAGCTTTATTAGTGGCAAAATGACATTTGGTAAGATATTTCAAATAATTCATTTTTTATATTTTTTTTAATTTAAATTAAAGCTTGTGTTAAAAGAATATGCTAAACATGTAAGTCCTACCATTATTTTATTTGTGATGGAAAAAAAAATCATATTATTATTTCAAATACATTTTGAATAAAAATCATCATACATATATGTAACTACAATAATTTAAACCATTTGTCTATGATATTATTCTACTTACCAAGGCGCTTAGGTATTCTACAAATATTCATGTTTTAGTTGTAAATTATTTACTTCTGTAATGACCTTAGTGAAGGTCGCAAAGTATTAAGATTTAATTATTAATACAAATTTTTATACACAAAATTCACATCTAGAATGTTTTCATTATGAAACATCATTCCAAGGTCAACACAGATCTGTGTAACTGTAATATTATGTAACTACATACAGGTCATTCTAAATAAAAAAAAATATTACAAGATAGTATTTGTATTGACTACTAGTACTTACATAATTTCCGCTCACAAATGTCCCACTGCTGGCCTGGAGCCTCCAAGCCCAGCTACAGTAAGAGGAAAATTAACTTTTACCTACCCCTTCCGTTACTGTGTATGTTGTACCAGACGACTAAAGGATGTATACAGATAATGCCATTGGAAAAATAGGTAATAGAATTCTATGGCTATCCTGTCTAACCCATATGATTATTTCCAAATCAGGGTTGATTTCTCTTCTATTGAAAAGGTTTGTCCCTGGGATATAGATAGGTATAGAAGAAGATATATAGTTGTGATACTTGTGATGTGATTTTCTGTGATTTGTGAGAAATAAAAACACTCTTTATTAGCGAAAAATTCTTTTCATTCCATTGTTAGGCTTTCTCCAGATAAAGAGCTAGATGTGTTGGCATAAGGTTTTATTTTGAAAAATCTTTTTAGATAATAATAGGACCATAGGGTTTTCTTTTTAAATACATTTTGCGAAAGACTTTGCCACTGAGTGTATAAGGAATAAATCTTTAAGTCACGGGTGACTTTACAGAAATACAAATACTGGACGAACACAACACCCATACACCGTAAAAATCATAGCACAGAGAATTGTTCTAATTTGAAGTAGAATGTACAACACTGCACGTTATTTGGACCATTATGCTATTTGTTTAGTCCATTACTTTTGCAGTAAAATGTTAATTGAGTAAATACTTTTTTTTTTCCGATATTAATGGCAATGGAAAGGTGATGTAACTGTTTTATTCTGACTAAAGCACCATATGAATAAAAAATATGATATATAATAATTAAATAGTACATAAATTAATATACATTTGCTGTCTGGTAGCACCTTCGAATACTATAAACACTTACTTTGCTCATGGATGTCTTAAAAGACAACTAAGAGCTTTATATCGACTAAGGCGAACTCCACCTACTGCCGTCTGTTCGACAATAACTTTCACAAGTAGGTTCGACGTCAGGCAGCGGCCAGTCATAAAACTATTGCCAATAACTTTTACTTAACGTACGATGGAAGACTAGTGTGTATTGCGTCGACAAGTAAA
Source organism: Lymantria monacha (assembly GCA_905163515.2). Lineage (NCBI taxonomy): Eukaryota > Metazoa > Arthropoda > Insecta > Lepidoptera > Erebidae > Lymantria > Lymantria monacha. The sequence continues at coordinate 31,547,723 of LR991091.1, read as the reverse complement.
TGGAATAAGAGTAAGATAATGATGTAAATGAATACATATGTGATTACTGATGGTGTAAGAACACAGTTCATTCCATTTTTAAACCCCGTGTCGTAAAAGACAACTAAGGGATATAATAATTTTTTTTTATTGCTTTTGGTGGCAAACGAGCAAGCAGCACACCCGATGGTAAGTGTCACTGCCGCCCATGGACCCTTGCAATACCAAGGGTATAGCTTTGGCCGCCGCCTACCAATAAAATCCCCAAACCCATCCAGTTGGGCTTCCGGCTCTCTTTCTCACCGAACGAAGTGCAATAACATATTGCCATTACTCAGACGTCGGTCTTCTGCGAGAATGTGGTACTACCCCGGACGGACCGGCTCGCGACTGTAGACAGAGAACTGTCAACAGCATGGTCCTACAACTATAAAAATATGCATTTTACATCTATGCAGGGGAAGGAAAATTCGAAATAAAATCTCTATACCTGACCAGCGTGGTATAGCAGGGTAATTGCCCTCCTGGTGGAGGCTCGACCTCAACAGTGGGATGAATATGAGCTAAGATCATGAATATTAAATAGGAGCTGCTGTAAGTGGTTGAATAAAATAATAAAATTAATGGATCAATGTCATTCATATAAAAAGATAATTCACGAAATCTCAGCAAATACCGATTTATTATGACATTGACACATGGTGTAAGAACACTGATAACACGAGTCTGTGCTCTAGATGTTATCAGTTTAGAATTATTTTGTGATAAGAATGATATATTTGAATATGATGTGATTTGTTTCAATACGTTATAACTTGAATGATATTTTATGGTGGATTAAGTAAAGTCGATGACATGGCTTTTTTAATTCACTAATCGCGATGAGCTAGGTAGTATGCTATGTGGTAGTGGGTACGAATACTACCCTTATTTTGCTCGTGGATGTTGTAAAATACGACTATGAGCTTTATATTGACATGAGCCAATTCCATCTGATGCCGTTTGGTCAACAATTACATTTCCAAAGAGGGTAGACGTGAGACACAAAACTGTTGCCAATAACTTTTGCAATAAGTATGTTTAAATATTACTCCGAAGTAATTGGGATACGAGCATGAGAATGATAAATCGCTGGGGGCTATGATGACGAATTAGGAATATAATTCACCATAATGACTTCTAATGTTTACGCGAGTATTACACATTTGAAATAAAACTACTTTTACGGATTCTATCGCGTTTGTATTTGATTTTTAATTTCCCGACGTTTCGAACACTTTACAGTGATCATGGTCACGGGAGGGTCCCTCCCGTGGTCACTGTAAAGTGTTGTTTTATTTCAAATAATTCACCATTTTCTTCTGTGGAAGTGGCTACGAATACTACCAACCCTTACTTTGTTCGTAGATGTTGTACAATACGACTATGAGTTCCATATCGACCTGGGCTGACACCACCTGATGCCGTTTGGTCATCAATTACATGCCTAAGGAGAGTTGGCGTCTGACAGGCGGCCGGTCATAAAATTGTGGGCGATAACTTTACAATAAGAATGTTTGATATCACAAAATTCGAAAACAAAACGAATTCGTCTGACCTACCCACCTTGGTATAGTAGGTTAATTTACCTTGCATTATAGAGGAAATTGGTGAGACTTGTTATTTTTTTTATTGCTTATGGTGGCAAACGAGCAAGCAGCATATTGGATGGTAAGTGTTACTGCCGCCCATGGACCTTTGCAATACCAATGGTACAACTAGGCCGCTGCCTACCATTGAAAACCACAAATCCACCCAGAAAGTTAGGCTGCCGGCTCGCTCTCCTCCTCTTGGACCAGCCCGCGGCTGTAGATAGATAACTGTCGACAGTGTGGTTCTACCACAAGAGATGTAGGTAATAAAGAAGAAAATTCAAATCCAGCAGTGTTAGCAAAGCTGACAAGACGTGAAAAGAGATCTATAGAATGATTGCAGAGGTCATGGGTTCGATCGACCGCGTACACTATGTGTTATCGGTGTTATGTGTACATATATTATATAATATATTCTTAATATTTATTATTTTAATGGTGACGTAAAACACCGTGTGCAAACCCGATTATCTATGAGTGCGAAAAAAAAAAGTTCTTGAATCTTTTGTCCCATAGTGGTATATCATCATTCATAATTCTCCTGCTGCAACCCTCCTTGGGCATGTAATCGTTGACAAACGGCATTAGATGGAATTAGCTCAGGTTTATATAAAGCTCTAACTCTCCGATGCTCCGATGCTCCCATGGTTCGGACATGTGGAAAGAATGCCGAACGAACGTCTGGTTAAGAAGATATACAATGCGAAAGTGGAAGGATGTAGGTACCGGGGGAGACCGAGACTCACCTACCTAGACCAGATTGTTCACGTACTGAAAGAAGGTGGAGTCAAGAGTCTCCGAAACCGGCGAGCGTGTATGAAGAGAATTATGAATGTTGAAGAAGCGAGTGAAGTATGCAAGGATAGAGTTGTCTGGCACTCTGTTCTCTCTGCCTACCCTGCAAGGAATATGACGTGATGATATGTATGTGTGTATGTCTAACTCGTCTTTTACAACATCCACGAGCAGAGTAAGGGTTGGTAGTATTCGTAGCCGCTACCACAGCAACATAGTGGAATGTATATGCTAGGTGAAATTACGACAAAGTCACAGAGAGTCGTTGGATGCAGGTGGCACAGGATCGTTCTGAGTGACCTTTATGCCATGATGCAAGAATCTAGAATAATCCTATTTACGTTTTTTTTTCAGCCTTAACGCTATATTCGATAATGTTCATGAGGTTCGCGTGGAAGGTCCAGCCGCGGAATCTATTACTCTTCGCTTGCCATTTCACCAACGTGTGCGCACAGGTCACTCAGGGAGGAAGATTCATCAACCATCACTATATAGAGAACTCAGATAAGAACAATCAAAAGAAAACTAAGGAAGTATCTCAATAGAATTGGTGAACGGATCATATCGTATCAAATGGCGTTTTAAGAATGTCAAAATATTTTTGTAGACGTCTGCTTAAAAGTCCGTACAGTGAGCAGCTAACTGTTATTAATTTGTCGATTAGGGTTTGCGCTGGGGATTTTTGACGTGATCGTTTCCCATTCAAATTTTTTTTCCACTGAATTTAAGTAGAATATTATTTTATTATACAAACGTTGTCTTTACTGGTAGACAAAATTACTTAGTCTTATTTACTAGTATTAATTGACCCAAGTGGCTAAATATTGTATACGTAAAAGGATACGTGTAAAAATCACTCATAAGCACTATAATACTAAATTATAAGTATTTTAGTGACCAAGTAAGCAAGTATAACACATTTTCTCCATTATTTACAGTATATTTTCAAGTAAGAAGTGATACAAGTGATTTACTAAATTTTAATTAATTAAGAATATACGTGTAAAAGTTACTTATAACGCTCTGCAGTACTAAATTGCATTAACAAGTAAAATACATTTTTGTCGTTTAGCGCCCGTCAGTCGCAGTTTTATAAACGATAGACCTGACTTACTATTACAGTTGTGAACAGCTTAAACATTTAATTTAGCGAAGATATGTCTATACCATCACGTATCTACATACTCATTAGTACTAAAATTTACTAGATTTTTTTGTCATTCATTACTAAAAGAACCACTACAGTCTATACACAAGAAAGTAGTCAATACAATTTTAATATTTGGGAGTTTTACAATGTCGTTTTGTTTTCTCATACTAAGAAAATGTTGAATTTACTGAATTCATCTAAGTAGGTTGTATTTCAAAATTTATATTTTTAATCAAAGTTCCTATAATCAAATCAGACACTTTAATTAAAAATATCGATCAATCTTTTAATATTAATAATACTAGACTACGAGATTTGATCTTATCTTTGTGACTCATATAAAAAAAAATGGCTGGAAATATTTTTACGGATTCTATAGCGTTTGTATTTGATTTTTTAATTTGCCGAGGTTTCGAACGCTTTACAGCGCTCATGAATTCGTAATAGTTTGATGTCAAATGTGTAATATTCGCGTAAACATCAGATATAATTAAAAAACGGCTTTATCAATGCACCTGACAATTGATATATCAATACCAATTGTCAGGTGATAGATATTGTCGAAATGATAACAGTAATCGGCAATAAATATTGCACACCGATTCTTGGAAAGAGGCGATCGATTAATTTCAACTTTGTAGAACGTTATCTCTGTCGCATACTGTCTATATGACGTTTGTCAGTTGTACAAACACAAGAAAATGCATTTGTTCGACTTTTGACGGAAATTTGAAAACGTCATGTGGTGCTCTTGTATTATATTCGATATATTAGTGTTTTAACGTGTTATATTAGATAATTTTGATGGCATTTTATGTAATGTGATGCGCGGAACTACTGGGATGTCGTGAATATCATATAAAAGTGTTTTACAACGTTTTCATTTTCCATCAAAATACTAACAAGATACCATTAACAGTGTGGCCATAGCACTGTTGATGGTGACAATTAGACTTTGACAAAGACTAACCTGAAAGACTAAAAACGTGAAGATATTTACAACTAGTTATTGGCGAAATCTTGTAAACGCCATTAAAAAAAAAAAAAAAAAGTGCATTTGTTGTAAGAAAATTTATATAGAGGTGTTAAAACAGCAATAACTTATAAAAAAAGTATATAGAGTATGTCTATTTTATATTGTAACAAAAAGTCATAATTGTTTTAACCAGCTCATAATAGATATGATTGTCAGTGTTTCGTGCGACGTCACACAGTAATGTGCGACAAGGACAACGTTCTACGAAGCCGAAATTGGTCAATTATCTCTTTCTAATCATTGATGTGCAATATTTATGGGTACTGTAAAATATTTTTGTATATCTAGATATTTTTTTTTATAGAATGTATTTACGAATTTAAAATAAATGCTTCGTTCCGATACTCTATACGTCTATTGTGACTTAGTTATCACAAGCTCAACGCATTGTTTTGTAAAAAAAAATATCAAAATATTACATTCTTTGCTTACTTTACTGTTCTCGAATATGAAGAGTATCAACTATTTTAAATATATAAGATTGACGAATTATTGTTTTTTAAGTGTATCTTCATATGGGCTTTGAAATTTTGATTCGCTTCAGCTCTTTGTATGACAAAAAGTTGGTGAAAAAATAGCTTAGCAACTTTTCACTACAGTTTGCTCGTACGTGTAAGTACACTATATACCATTTGTTTAAGTTATTTTTCCGTCAACTTAAAGAAGAATGAGACATTGCTCTTCTGGCAATCATAATTTTATCTAAATTCTATTTTAAAAGTGATTTGATAAATAATTAAAATGTCTCATTTAAGTCGTTTGTGTCTATCTCTACCAAGTGTGCGGTCCATCTCTAGTTCTCTTCTCTATTATTATATTATTCTTCAACGTATATTTTTGTTTAGGTAGTTTCGACGTAACATAAATAAAAATGACTATGGTATTTAAAATACCAAGTATTTTAGCCTTATTAGATAGATCTTTTTAGACTATCGTACTGTTTTAGCTACAGTTATTAGTCTGGTACATTATTCTTTAGTTACTTATATCTCATATTAGAATAAAAACACATAGCAGGCTAGTTCGGTACTTTTTAAAAAAGTGAGGCCAAAAATCCTGTTAGCGCACATTACTATAAAATACAATAAAATTGTACACTACGAAACGGGCCGGCGTAGGGTGACATTTCTGACACCAATTTAGTGGCGTCAAATATTGTGCGTAGAATTGGTTTCTATGTGTTATTATTCTAAGATCATAATATAATTACGATTATCTTCTAATTATAGCAGGGTTACCAACTTTATGTATGGTTAAAATAGCAATATTGTTGAAGGTTTGTTAATAAAAAATATCCAAAATATTATTTCTATAGGCGCAGTTATTTAGGAACAGGTGGAATGTGTTTAGAACACATTTTGTCAAGAAAAGTCCTCAAACATCCGCCACTATTTAATAAATAAGGCTAAATAGCCTTCAATACTATTTAGATCCTGTCTTTCGTATATGATTAGTGCCGGATCATGTGCATTCATTTTTACATGTCGATATTTGGTAACGCTTTTATGCAAATTATATTCGAAATACGTATATTAATGTGAATATTAGTTTATATATACAAGATTTTTGGTAAGCTTTTGTATAGTTAAATATTCTTTCAAAATATAATTATGTATTTGGCCAATAAATATTAAATTTATAATCCATCTAAATTTATAAAAAAATGTGCAATTATACTATAAAATATACACAATAAAATTTTGTTAGTTACAAGCTTTTGAAGTTATAATAACCATATTCTATCCTTTATTTCGCACAACGATGTTTGTTGCCAGAGTAGTATATGAACATTGCAACGTTGACGTCACCATATTTGTATTGTTATCTCTGTCTAATTATTAAAATTTTGCTTGTAATGCTTGTAACTAGCTTCATATGATAAATAAATATTGTTATTTTTACAAATCGTTATAGTTTGAAAACTATTTAAAATCTAGCCAACATTTCAATAATAATTATAATTACAATTTATACATTTATTTGTGTATAACACATACAGTAGTATATAAATTAAATATTTGAATGTACCAGTGAGATAAATTTGATTGTAATATTAAGTAGTTCATTTGACTTTGAAAGTCAATCTTATAGTTGCCTTTTTGTTTGTTATATTCAATATTTATTCGTGTATTAGAATTATTATTATATGTAGATTTATCGTTATAATATGTTATCGTATATATTTATCCAGTTAATTATAATTTTCTAGTAAAATACGAAACATGTACGTTTCAACTTGGACAAAAATGTTTTTATATCTGCCCAGATGTCCGGGTATTCTTTAGAAGTTGCGTTTTCAATAATTCTTTTTAAATTTTGTAAGCAGGTTAGATGATTATATGGCTTATTTTTATCGCGTAAGAATTTTTTGTAAAATGCTCGAGTTATGTAGATTGAGAATGCAAAAAAAACGTGTCCCTTTCGAACAACCCCTTTGGAAAAAGAATGTCACAAAGCTATTAGTTATAATTGTTTATACATATATCTATCTAGTAGTTGAAGAGTTTCCACCACGCTAATATAGGTAGGTATTTATGTGCCTAACAAATTTATTTGCTTTACTTAACTAATAGCATTTTTGTTGCACTTTATCGATGAAAGATAGTTATTGATTAACCCCTGGCGGGGTTTGTGTACAAAACGAATGTATATATACTATTGGTCTTTTTTTATTAAAAACGTATTTATTGGTTCTATCGGCATCAATGCCTACATTCAAAAGGTCTAAAATTGTGGCGTATTATATTGTGGAACTATAAATACGCACGTACAATTTTATTTTTATAACAAATACGTGATAATTACGCCAATAATTACCTCAATTTTTTAACGAAACGTCATTTTTAAATATTTTTTGTAACTAATTTAAATCATTGCAATAATGCATTTTATTTTGGTAATAATTTTTGGTTATAATAATGTTGAGATTAGAACTGTAGGTATGGTAGAATAATGAAATATATATCGCTTGCCCAGAAGAATAGTGTCACAACTCTAAAAATTATAATTTTCATTATATTTCAATTTTTGATGGTGGAGGGGTGTTAATATTATAAGTTCTCCTTATTAACTCTACGTCGTTTCTTATTTTTACATTCTTAAGGATATTGTGCTGACGTTTGTGCATTTGAAATCGCTGCTGAACCGAGCTGAAAATAAGGCAATACTTATTTTGAACCTCCTGAAAAATTTAGCGTTTTTGAATTGTGTCACTATTCTTCTGGGTAAGCGATATGTTATAAACCGATTAGAGGCTTTACGAAATTATTTAATTTTGATATAGCAAAGGTCGATGGTCGGCAGTAACACTTACCATCAGGTGTACTGCTTGCTAGTTTGCCACCAAGAGTAATAAAAATCTTTTGTTGAATGTTTTTCTTATTGTAAAGTATGGCGATTTTTAGATCTGACAGAACCTTCACTAACAGTTTGTTTTTAAGCGATTAATTAGTAAAATAGATCTGCCAAATTCCATATGCTTTGTAGGATAAAATCCATTATTAACTTAGTACTGTAGAGTTATATTATATTTGAAATTGCCAATATAACCGCAATTAAATGTACATCAAATGTGGGACGAAGGTCGTCTTTATCATTTTATATTGTAAAAATTAGTACAAACAATCTTTTCGCCGTTAAGAATACGTTTGGTAACTATCATAAATGGTAAAAATAGAAATGAATGCATTAAATTTTAATTAAATTGATTGTCTATTTAAAACAAGTCGGTAAATAACTAGTCACAAATACATTGGCTGTAAATTATAAAATTAATATTTGAATAATATTTTCACTATTTATAATGACTATCAAACGCATTCTGACTGGTTTTGACTACCATTAAAATGTTAATAACCAATACGTATTAAATAACGTATTTAAATTTAAATAAATTGTAATAAAAGTAAAGAAGTTACAAGCTTTTCAAATTAATAGGGAAAGCAATTTTTTTTCTTGTAGAGCCATATTTGTTTAGAGCAAGACGCAAAATAATATAGACGTGACGTAATATTGGTTGTATTGTCCTCTCTCTCCAATTGTTAAAAATTGAAAAACAATGTAACATTTATTTTCATATTAAGGTAGTTACCTTAATATGAAAATAAATGTTACATTGGTGTTACAAATCGATATAGATTTTGGTCCTTAGCCAAAGTAGTTTAGCTCAATATGTCAAGTTCTGTAATCTCAAAATGTGTTGCATTAAGTATACCGGCCTTATTATTGGTATACGTCACTTATTAACATCAATATGGGGTATCACGAGTGTTAAAGCCTTATTATATCCGTACTTGACCTATAATATCACAAGAAATCTTAAATAATTTAGGGTCCGTTCAAGCATTACGTAACGCAATTTGGGGGGAGGAGGGGCCTAGTTAAATGTTACAATGCATTACATAGCCTGGAGAGGGGTTCAAACAATGCGTTATATAGCATTGTTTTTTTTATTAAATTAAAAATTTGGGAATTAAAATTTCTAAACACGTTTAAAAACGGTCACTTGGGTGTTACGTGACGTTCAGGGAGGGGGAAAGACAGGTACAGACATACGTTACGGCGCGTTACATGTGGGGGATGGAGAATTAAAAATCTTCAAAAATTGCGTTACCTAATACTTGAACGCCCCTTTAGGCACTTGTCTATAACGTTTAAATAGGTCAAAATAGTCAATACGTGTTCCGACCTTACTAAAGGATTCTTGGCTAATATATTCAGAATGGCTTATCATAATGAGTGTTAAGGACTTATTATGAAAATATTTGACTTATAACAGTCAAAGCGATGTATTACAAGAAATTGTGTAGTAAAACCTTTCGCATCACCTCCATGGTTGTTACAATTGTAAATAAAACCTGTGATTAAAAGGTGATATTTTTTTTTAATATTGCGTACTCGCCAGCCTTTAAACAGATTATATCTAATTAGTAACGATTGTTATATTTAAATACATTTGTATTTTATATTTTTTAAATATTTATTGTGGATTTTATTATACTATGTTGTTGATCTGATGTTTTGTTTTTATTTTTTTCTGTCATTGTCATTATTATATAATCTCCACTGACGACATGTTGAGAGTTGCAGGAAGACTTTGGATGTAGGTGGCACAGGACCGTTTTGAGTGGCGTCACGAAGTATAGATACAAGGAGTCTAAACGGTATAGGGTTTTCCATAGTGTTCATGGACCCAATAATTAACCCAGATCTTAGTTCTCTTTTCTGCCACTGGCTGAGCTAGGTTTAGGACGTACCGATGCTATTATTATTATTACACGCCCACACGCGTTGGCTCGCGAATGTTAATTTTAATTAAATATAAAATTCCAGAGCTGTCAATAGCAATTAAACATTCCAGAGTTGTCAAGAGCAACAAAACGTTCGAGTCAATAGCAACAACACTGTCCGAGTAAAGATGTCTTGTTTAACAAGTATTTCTTAAAAAGTGGCGCACTCTACCGCCAAAAATTCTGTCCCGTAAATTGAGACCATTCGTTCAACATTACGATCGGATTCCTTGTATCTATACTTCGTGAGTAGCGTTCTCGTGGAGAGGCCTACTCATATGTTCAACAGTGGACGTCTACGGACTGAAGGATGGATGACATCATGAAATATGCTATGTGAACCGTAACGTTGACAGTTGTTACGGTGCAATTTGAATGATACTCTTATAAAAGTGGTCTCAAACCAAAAACTCCCAGATTTGCATTAATACACTGTTTTCTTTGTTCACCTTTGTAGTCATAATTTTTTTTTATCCGTATGGTGACAGAGTAAGAATACAATTCACCACCCCCTATCTTACGCGTGGGTGATCGTACGAGACGACTAAGGGATATAAAACGCATATAACATCTATGCGCAAGAAGGAAAACTTGAAATAAATCCTTATACCAACACGTCCGAGCAGCGTGGTATAGTAGATTAATTTCTCTCCCATTATGAAGGAGGCTCTAGCCCAATTTTGGGACATAAATGAGCTGTGATGATGATGATGATGAATATAATTTTAATATCACCCCACAATAAGGCATAAATCCTTGTATCGTGAGAAATTGCATAAACTAACTAGCCTATTTCTTGAAATCGATATTACAACTAGCTAATCCTTGAATTCGATCACAGCGCTACCTACTGGTAAAATTCTTGATCTAAACCATTCTTGAATTCAACTGAGCACACAAAACAATTCATCAAAATTGGTTTAGTTGTTAAAGAATTTAGTCGCATACATACGAGTAGGAGAATTATTATATATGAAGATATTAAAATTAACATAATTTATTTGCTCAAAAGTATTTTCTTATATTATATATTAAACAAAAATAATATCTAGGATTTTTGGCGGGAACGTGAAGGCGTGTGATGGTATTGTATTATATTCAATGTGTTTTAACTTGTTAAATATTTTGATGGTATTTTATGTAATGGAAACGGCTGGGATATAGTGAATATGATATAAAAGTGCTTTACAAATATTTTTATTTTCTTAAAACAACTTATTTTTTTAAAAGTGTGGCCATAGCATTGTTAAATGCGACGATTTAACTTTTTGACGGGAAAAGACTTGTATGGTAAAAAAATTTTTTTTTATTGCTTATAGTGGCAAAAGAGCCAGCAGTACACCTGATGGTAAGTGTTACTGTCGTCCATGGACCTTTGCAATACCAGCGGTACAGCTGAGCCGCTACCTACTAAGGAGAACCACAAACCTGCTCAGTAAGTTGGGCTGTTGGCTCTCTCACTCACCGAACGAAAAGCAACAGCACATTGCCACTGCTTTTTTTTTTTTCCGCAGGATGGACCATGGATGTGGTCGCGCCCCGACAAATCGATCCGGGGCGACAAAAGAGGCGGCGCGCAACCCCATGGACCCACCCTGCAAACACCTCTCTTCGCCGTGCGAGCGGGCCACCGGTACCCGATCTTTGTCTTCGGTGGCCCGCCCGGCGGTTTACCCTTACGGGTTCCTCCCGTGTCGACGCCCCGACAGCTTTCGCTGTCGGGGCGTCGCCCTCACGCGGTGGTCTCACGTCGGGTGACCGGATAATTCCCCGGTCCGATCACCCCAAACCTCGGTTAGGGCGGCATCAGGCGCAAATATTCGCGCCTGCGCCGCCCCGGCCGCTGACGGCGGCCCGAGTCACGGGAATCCTCCCGGACTCGTTCCGCCGCCTCCTTCTGCGAGATGACAGCCTCGCAGAAAGTGGCGACCGCGTCCCAGTTCTTGACGCTGTCGACCATCGCTTTCGCGACAGCCGGCAGCGTCAGGTCGGCACCGATAACAGCGACGAGGTCACGGCGCTGCCCGTCTCAACTCAGACATACCTCGAGCGTATGTTGCGCCGTGTCCTCATCACTACTGCAATGATGGCAGGATGGAGTCCACTCCCTCCACGCGACCGTGTGCAGGTACAAGCAACCGTGCCTCGACAATACCTGCACCAGACGAAAGGAGAGGACTCCGTGCCGCTCCATCCACTCCATCAGTACGGGCCGGAGGGCCTCAACGGTAACAACACCGTGTCTAGGCCTCTCCAGCCGCGTAATCCAACGGGCGATGACGTCTCAGCGGGCATCTTCGCGCCAGGTGGCTATCTCGCTAGACGATGGGGAGCCACCCTCGTCACGCACTGAGGTTACCCGCCGGTAGAGGTCGGCGAGCATCTCCGCCTCTAGGTCCCACGGGGGTGTCCCGGCCAATAGGCATGCCGCTTCGGTTGACACCGTGCGGTATCCGCGGATGGCTCTGACCGCCATGGCTCTCTGTGGGCCCCACAGAATAGCCCTGAGCTGGGCGGTCAGAGACCTCACCCACACGGTTGCGACGTACATGGCCATTGAGCGGATCACCCCCGCATACAGCCGTCAGCCCTCGAAACTGGGTCCGCCCACGTTCGGCATGAGCCGCGATAGGGCGGACGTCGCGCCGACCAGCCGGGGAGCAATCCTGCGGAAATGAAAGAAAGAAAGAAAGTATTTATTTAGTGCCACATAGGAGAGACGTTAGGAACACAGAGAAAACAACAATAAACCTTACAATCAATGAAAACACATAAAATCTATAAACTAAATAAGGAGAACATAATAATAATTACATCGAGTGAACGTCTCGGCTGCGGCAGAAAAAAGGATAATTGCTCAGCATTTGTTGTGATGTCAATGTAACACCACAACGCTGATTTTCAGCAATGTCCTTTTTATTTTATTTTTTTCAAATGCTCCGGAACCACCAACGCCCGTCGAGCACCAGACCCAAATACTTTATATGGGTTTGGATACTGATGTGGATGGAGTTTACGAGTAACGAGGCGTCGATAGGCAGCCTTACGCGGGGCCCATGGAATAGAAGGGCCTCCGTCTTATTTAGGGTCACCCTGAGCCCCAGCGCCTCGATTCGCCTGACCATCTCCTGGGTGCTGAGAGTGGCCAGGCTCGCCGCCTCTTCGAGTGTTCTGGCCCGGGCTGTGACGAGCGTGTCGTCAGCATAGCATACCACGCTCAGCCCCGTGGCGACTTCCTCTCAACGCCCAGTCGTAACCAATGTTCCACAGAACCTGCGGAACACCGCACGACATGGGCGTCCGCACAATGTCCCCTGCGGGACTCGCGCAGAGGACACTGCGCCCCTCCAAATAGATTGCCATGGGCCTGTAGGCCGACGGCGAATCCGGGGGCCGTCCCGGCTTTGGCAGGAGAATACGGGCGGACGCGCGATACGGGCGACCCCAGGGGTCACGGTCGAAACCGTCCAGCATCTCCTGCCAACTCGCGTCATTGCCGGACCGGATGGCCAGCCGAAAGGCAGTCCGTGCACTGCGGTACGCCTCATACAGCTAGCCCTCCTGCTCAGCATCGCGGCGACGCCGCCGGCTGCGGGTGTAGGATCTTCGGGGACTAATGCACGCCGCACGAAGGTCCGCCAGTCTTGGGGACCACCAGTAGACCCCCTGCCTCGGAGGTAGTCGCCGTACCCTGGGCATGGCCGCATCGCATATCTGCGTTAACGCATCGCGAATGCGGTCAGCTTCAGCATCCACTCCGTCCGCTGGGGGTGGTGAGGACAGCCACGTGTACACGATGACCGCCTCCGCCAGTAGGTCCCTATCCAGACGCCCCACAGCCCACCGCGGAAATGCGGGAGCTCGGTCCGCCCTGTGACCCCTGCTGGGGTCCCAGCGGAGGGAGACCTCCATCTGGATATACCGGTGGTCCGACAGGGTCTCCGCCTCCTCCAGGACACGCCAGTTCCTCAATCGTGGTGCGAGAGTGGGGCTAGCGAACGACAAGTCCACTATCGACCCGCCCCGCTGCCGCACACACGTGTTCACTGAGCCTCAGTTTAGGATACAGAGGCCCAGTGACGTCGCCCACTCCACGTCCGCCCGCCTGCGATCGTCCGTCATAGGGGACCCCCACGCCGTGGATTTGACGTTGAAGTCCCCCAGGACCAGGACGAGGCCCGGTGCCAATCGCCGTATCGAGGCCTCCAAAGTGGTGAGGGAGACCCCGAAATCGTCCATTCTCCTGGTAGGGGAGAGGTATACGCTGTAAAGCGTGAGCTATCCCCATTCCGCCGCGACAAATTCCTCGCCCCTATCCAACAGGGACAAGGACGGGAAGTGCGTGCATGTTGGCCGGGTATGCCCGATCACCATGCACTTGAAACACCTCGAGAGGACGCGGTTGGCCCTCCGTACCGCGGCCAGCTCCGCCTCTAAGTGGCGATTCTGGGCCCGCAGGCCTGACACCTCGCCACCAAGGCGGGCGTTTTCGGTTTGCAGGGCCTTCATGTTAGGGGTGTTACCGCTCGCGCGGGCACCAGCGGCCGCCACTTCGGAGGGAGGGATGCCGGACAACACCCCCAGCACCCTCGCGGCGACCATCTCGTCATCGGCCCGCTTGCGAGCCTCCGCCCCTCCACGTGCTCCGCCAGCCGGGGAGTGGGTCGTTCGGCCCGTCGCCGCGGCCCCTCGCCCTCTGCGAGAGGCCGGAACCTTGGGAGGAGGCATGATGACAACGTTCCCCTCGGAATCGGCGCCTGAGCTGCCCTCCTTGTTCAGGGGGCGCTTCCACACGCCTTGACTGTAAGGGAGGGCCTCCTCCCTTACAGTCAAGGCCGCGGTCAGGGCCGCCGCCGCAGGACGCGGTGGCGACCTGGCGGCGGCGGCTTCCTCAGCCGGCCCGCTGGCCTTCTTGGACAGCTCTGACGAGGCTGTGATGTGGGAATCCTCTGGATTCCCGTCTGGTGATGGTAAAAGTATAGGTAAATCCATTTGGATCCCACGAGTCTGGGAGAAATAAATCGTCGACCCGGGCAGAGATCCCTGTACCCGGGCAAGTCTACATTTACCAACCAGGGGGTCGGCCGGTACCCTGGCTGGAGCGTGCTAACGACAGAACAACCCATCTGCCATGCATCTTCTCGCCGCACGCCAGAACTTAAGATTCTGGGTGATTTCCAAATTCGAATGTCGATTCGAATTCTTTATAGAGGTTGTCTTCCTCGCGGTCCGGGCGGTTAAGCCAAGACCCTCGCTCCTGAAACTACGCCTCATGACACGATGTCTTGAAGCAAGATATCAGGTTTACGATATGTCGGCGGTGACATAAGCCTGCCCAGCCCTCAAATTAATGAGTGACCGGGCCCGTCCGAAATTTCGCCTCCTGTACCCTCTACAACTAGAGGGTCAGGAGCGAATTGGGGCTCAACCCATTGCTGGGAAACCTCCCCTCGCGCCAGAAATTCGCTACGAGCGACAATTCAACAGAAGGATCTGGGGGACTGTCGCTCGCACCCAGGGTACACCACGTGGAGGTTTCTGGCATCGTACCCCACATTGCCACTGCTCAGACGTCGATTTCCTGTGAGAGTGTAGTAGGTACTACCTCGGATCGATCGTCCCGCAGCTGTAGACAGAAGAACTGTCAGTACCTACTGTGGCCCTATCACTAAAAAAAAGTGTGAAAGAAAATTGTAACCCGACAAAAAAGAAGAAGAAAGAATCTCTGCGAGTAAACAAATAAGTATACTAATAGATAAAATCCTTGATCGAAATTCTTTTAGAACTTTAACGAATGCTTGTAATTTTTATTCAACTTATTGTATGCATACCTATGGAAAAAGAAACAGCCAAATGCTCTTCCTCAATCTTACCCAGATCGTTTATTTTTTCATAAATCTAAATATTTCATCATCATTGTCTTAGTTCATATACATCCTACTGCTAGCTCAAGCGTTTCTTACAATAGGAGAGAGAGTCCTACTATGTATATCACTTTGATGAGAAAGGTTGGTATAGGGCAGGGGTCGGCAACCTGCGGCTCGCGAGCTACATGCGGCTCTTTGGATGTGAAGTTGATCTCTTTAGTTTTATATGAAAAAAAAAATTATAAAGAAAACCTTTAAAAATGCTTTAATATTAGGCATTAGGCACAAATTATTGTTGCAAAAAATAATTGTGGCTCTTTAAAAACTTTAAACTTTATAAATTGTGATTTTTGGCTCTTTCGACTGCAGAGGTGCCGTCCCCTGGTATAGGGTTCGCAAAGACTGCGCCGGCGAGAGCCCTTTATCTTAGTTCAATAGATTATACTGCTAGGCTTGAACCTTCTACCGAAGACAAAGATCGGGTACCGGTGGCCCGCTCGCACGGCGAAGAAGAGGTGCTTGCAGGGTAGGTCAATGGGGTTGCGCGCCGCCTCTTCCGTCACCCCGGACCGATTTGGCGGGGTGCGACGTCCATAGCCCACCGCAAAAAAAAAAAAAGGCTCGAACCTTCTTCACATCAGGAGGGAAAATTACGACACTGACAAATACCACGCTGCCGCTGATCAGACGGGTTGTTATAGAGTTTCATTTCGTGTTTTTCTTCTCTTGCCTAAAAGTTATCTGCATATTAGGTATATTTTTTAGTCGTCTTTTACAACATCCACGGATAAGAAATGACAAGAATTCAATTCTTACTACGTAATCAGACTTTATCTGTTTTCTCACTTAGATGCCATTTGTGATACTCACCAGAAATGAAAGTGGGATTATCTTTCATACAAGTTTTACCTAATTTGATTTGTATAATCTCTCTAATTTTGCAGTTAACACGTACATATTATCCAAATTACTGAGATTAGCTTTTAAAATGCTAAATAATTATTGTCACACGTGGCTTTCCGTGTGGTGACGGAGTAAGAATACAATTCACCACCCCATATCTTACCCGTGGGTGATCGTACGAGACGACTAAGGGATATAAAACGCATATAACATCTATGCGAGAGAAGGAAAACTCGAAACAAAACGCTATACCAACACGTCTGACCAGCGCGGTATAGTAAGTTAATTTCCCTCCCATTACGGAGGAGGCCCGAGCCCAACAGTGGGACATTTATGGGCTGTGATGATGATGATGATAATGTGGTTCTCGAACCCACCTACTGGAAATCCGTTACAAGTTTTATTGCTTTCAACTTTAACTGTGATCCTCATCATGCCTATCAAATGTGTTGATTATGATCATATTACCCTCTGGAAGGAGGCAGGTGTGTTCCGGTACCGATTACTTTAATCGGCACTTGTACCTAAAAGGCGATAGAGAGGTTGTGTACGGCAAGTTATGGGATTCAAGCGCCGCTAAAAGCAATTTAGGCGGGATTTCCCAAAAAACGTTGACACGCTGTTGAATAGTTGGATCAATAGTATGTTTTTAAAGTCTAACAAGAGAATATATACTGTAGAATGTCGATAGTGAGAGTGGTAGCGAAAATGAATACACGCTGTACTTTTAAATTTATATTGCACCTTATAATAATTACGATACGGAATCGAATACGAACATGAATGACCTAAGATATTCTAACCGGCGGTATTTATACATACCGTGGCGTGATCTAGTACTAAATTCACAAACTTAATGGATAATATGAAATATTAAATATCTTAATTATTCTAATAATTATTTACATCCAAATATTATACAGGTCACATAATCCTGTATGATAATATTAATAATCATTATAAATCCCTAAACATTAAGTTGTACGCCGGAAGTTGACACGCGGAAGTGCCAGTGTGATGAAATCATAAATCAGTAAAATATGAATCTAATAGCTTAATCATTATACATAGTAAAACAAAACGATATTAAGATTGATTAATCGACATAGTGTAAGAAAGTACAGAGGTCTATATTAAAACGCAATATTTAGTAGTCGCGCCGGAAGCTGACAAGCGGATGGCGCCCATGGTATTAAAATTATACCAGTTTACAGAGATATGAATCAACTATTTACTTGATTATAAATTACTAATAATTAACATTATATAATACGATTAACAATATATTAATTAGGATGTGTATATGTGAGGCCGGAAGTGCTACTCGATAACATTCGGCCATCCTGTGCATGCCGTGTCCCACGGCGATCAGTGCTGTTGGCGGCGCCTGGTTTGTCGGTGGTGAACGGTATCTGGAATCGATATGTTTAAGCAGTAATTAAATCTCGTATTACTTAATTTATACAAAATGTATTTATCCTAGATCACCCAGCTTTTATTTATCCTATTTGTCCTAATACATACAATCTTCGTTTGACATAATCTACATAGCTTTTATTTATTTCCCATCACACAGTTCTTAATTGTTCCCCGTCACACAGCTTTTAATTGTTCCCCGTCACACAGCGTTTTTTTTAATCGTTACCCATCACACAGTTCTAATTGTTACCCATTACACAGCTTATTGTTACCCATCACACAGATTTTTATTGTTGCCCATCACACAGCTTTTTATTGTTACCCATCACACAGCTTTTTATTGTTACCCATCACACAGCTTTTTATTGTTACCCATCACACAGATTTTTAATTGTTGCCCATCACACAGCTTTTGATTGTTACCCATCACACAGCTTTTAATTGTTCTGCCTTATGCAGCCTCTATCCTAATGTATCTGGATTCAATTTTACTAGGTACTTACCTAATAGAAAAAAACGAACACATGTTTGGTCTATTGCTATACTTTCACAAATATACATAGAAATTAATTATTACTTAACATCATATCATGAATCAACTAACATTATTAACTCTCTAATAAATGAATTAAGTCATCCCTATCAACCTCATGGGCAGTGCCGCTGCTATCATCGGGAATAGAAGAATTATAAGGTGGGAGAACGTCGCCGCGAACAGCAGCAGAAAATTTTCGATAACCTTTCATTCCTTTAATACTACATATCGTATAGCGATCTAACAAGTGCTCTGCTTTGCATACTCTGTAGGCTCCTGTATATAACTCGTTAAGTTTCCTAGTTACATTAGCGCTTACTCTAGTTATTTTCCCTTTCCAAGGTACTAATTGTCCTACCGAATACTTATTGCATTTTTTTTTTATGAGATCGATCAAACCTATCCTTCATGAGTGTCATATGTTTATCAATACGCAATTTAGCCACGTTTCGCCTGTCCTCTAATGCTTTCGCTTGACTTTCGAAGTCATTGGGTTCCCCGAAAGGATATGCTGGTAAGCGCGAATTGGGATGCCCAAATAGTAATTTAAAAGGAGCAAAACCAGTAAATGCATGAGGAGTGTTATTTATGCCCCAAACTACATCAATTAGGTGGTCATCCCAGGTGCATTCGCTATTAGACATAGTATTCAATCCGTTAATCAAAGTTCGATTTACTCGTTCTACTTGCCCATTCGACCTCGGACTGGCAATGGCATTCAAAATATGTTTAAATTGCATTTCCTCTGAAAATTGTTTAAAATACCGACTAGTAAAAGCTTTGCCTCTATCTGTAATAATCCTGTTGGGATTTCCAAACTGGGAAATAATGTCTTTCAATTGCTTTATAGTTTCCATGGAACTACAATTTTTAACAGGTTTTGCAAATACAAACTTTGTGAATGAAACTATGACAACTAATATATCGTTTCCTTTACGTGTTTTTACAAATGGGCCTAGATGGTCAACGTGTAGTGTGTGCATAGGGATAGCAATCTTTTCTATTGGATGTAGTTCTCCCTGCAATTTACCGTGCTCCCCTTTGCCGTAAGCGCATTGAAGACAGGATTTAACATATTTTCGAATAAATCTAGTCATGCCCTCGAACCAAAACTGTGCCTTAATAGTTTATTCGCACTTCTCAAAACCTACGTGCCCTATTTGGTCATGAAATTTTTGTAATAATCCCCATTTTGCGAGTTTGGGTATAACGAAACGATCCCCATTAATTGTTTTTCTATAAATAATGTTATCTTTAATAGCATAGTTAGCAATAATGTTTTTATTGTTTATGCCACTCCGTAGCAGAGTTAAAAGAGACTGAATACTTTCATGTTGTAATTGCAAAGTCACTAGCCAATCGGAGTTATCAATTAATAGGACACTCTCCTGTACCGGGTTCCTACTTAGGGCATCTACGTGTCGCATTCGATCACCAGATCGATACTCGATTTGTAGATCATAATCTTGGATTGAAAGCCACCAGCGGGCTATACGGGGAATTAGGTCCTTTTTTACTAGAGTTGTGCGTAATGCCGCGCAATCTGTCACTACAGTAACGGGAATCCCTACGAGATAGACTCTAAAACGCTTCAGAGAATCTACAACTGCCAATGTCTCCAGCTCATAACTATGATAAAACTGTTCTTCCTTACTTATAACCCTACTGAAGTAAGCAATAGGTTTTAAAACATCATCACTTTGGTATTGAAAAAGGATACCTCCTAGGACCAGCTTACTGGCATCGGTATGAAGCTCCGTGCGAGCATTCCTATCGTATATACCTAATACTGGTCTGTCGACTAGGCGCTGTAGTCTATGCATAACCTATAATCACCACCTTTTTTCTTTACAAGAACCACTGGACTCGCATAATCAGACATAAGAGTTCCTTATTACACCCGCATCTATGAGATCTTGAACCTTGTCATTTACAATTTAATTTTCTTTGTGAGACAGTCGATAAGGCTTACAATAAACAGGCTGCTCGGTTTTAGTCTGAATATGCATTTCTAGTATGTCTGTACATCCTAAATCTTTTGTATCTTTTGCAAACAAATGTCTGTATTTATTCAATAACCGTAACAATCGACTGCAATCATCCTTCCCTAAACTTCCTATATCTATATCAGACAATCGCAAATCTTCGTCAATAGATTGGTCAACTACCATAACATTCGTGCTGCTTTGTAAACTATCATTTTTATCAGTAACAATTTCCGCGCGCGCTATTAGTCTATTCGGTTTCCATTCAATAATTTTGTCTCCAATGTTGATTATTTTTAAAAAGCAATCTTTCGACCTTATAAGTCTCCCTAAAATTACATAACACATACAACCCAACTCAAAATAAACAGTATTCACAAGAGATGTGTCATTACTCTTGATATTGAGATAAACTTGCACCAAAGCAACCGTTTGTTGTGGTATTATACAGCCGTGTCTCAAATACACTGGCAATTTTGTTATAAAGTCTGTGTCCTGTAATTCTATGGCACTAAGAGTACTATTAAAAGAATCATCACTACCCACAAATTTAACATAGTTTTGTGATATAATTAAACTGATATTAGGTTGATTTATCATTGATTGTCCGATTATTAAATCTATGTCGGCTATATCGTAATTGGTTAATTCCACAAATCCACTTAAAACAATATCATCTACGTGACCATTTACTTGGGAAGTTCCTAAAGAGTTTGAATATGCATCTCCGAAACCTCTCATAGTAACCACGGAAGGTTCAACCTTTAGTTTTAATTTATCAGCAAATGAAAAAGTGAGGATATTCAATCTACTGCCAGTATCTATACGCGATGAGACTACAACCATTAATCACTACTGCTTTCTTTTACAAATCTACGTATATGTTGTATGTTGTAAAAAAAAAATATTACTAACCTTTTGATGTGAAGAGCTCGCCGCATACCAGCAGCTGGCCGACGTGTGGCCCGGGCGATGGCAAATCTCGCAGCGTGGCACCTTGCAGTCCTTTGCTTCATGACCTTCTCTTCGGCAGGCGTAACATTTTTTCAGTTGAAGGTCGGTTCCTCTTGCAATTGGAGCAACGGCGCCCCCTCTTCGCCACGTGGTAATCGGTCGTGAATGGGTGGGTTCAACTTGTTTGTAGTTTTCGAGTGATGACAAATACCCGTAATATAGTTGCTGTGGTGTATCGCATTGGAACGCCTTTGCGTTGGCTCTTATTTCCATGGGTAGACCGCGAATTATGCATAAAATTGCAGGCTCGCCAAACATACCGCATTTTTTTTAGCAAGGAATCCTTGTGGAAATATTTGGTCATGGTTTCAAAGTTGTTTTTTTTTCTCGTAAGCATAGTCTCCAGTAGATCCACAAAGTCAGTAGAACGTGGAAAAGCGGTCTCTAAAGCGTCTTTCCACCCCTCCCACGTGAGATCGTAGTCGTCAAGATCGTCGTACCAGTCTCTAGCCGAACCTCGAAGGCATATCTGCATGATGAACTGCGGTCTTTGTTGTCCCATCCATATACGTCACCCAATTGGTCAATTTTGTGCAGCCATCCCTTGATGTTGCTAGATTTTTCATCCGGCCGGAATGTGGGAATAGCCTCCGCGTCGATTTGGGTGACACGTCGTTTCTTGTATCGTCTGTGTTTCTTCACGTCCTCTTCGTGATCATCGGAAGAAGAAAAAAAAACTTTATGTTTCGTCGCTGTTCAGTGTAGCATTCCTGCAAATTCTCCTTTTCTTCGTGCCGAATCCGTCTATGTATGGGCCTGACATAATCCCACTTCTGACGTGTAGAATGTCGATAGTGAGAGTGGTAGCGAAAATGAATACACGCTGTACTTTTAAATTTATATTGCACCTTATAATAATTACGATACGGAATCGAATACGAACATGAATGACCTAAGATATTCTAACCGGCGGTATTTATACATACCGTGGCGTGATCTAGTACTAAATTCACAAACTTAATGGATAATATGAAATATTAAATATCTTAATTATTCTAATAATTATTTACATCCAAATATTATACAGGTCACATAATCCTGTATGATAATATTAATAATCATTATAAATCCCTAAACATTAAGTTGTACGCCGGAAGTTGACACGCGGAAGTGCCAGTGTGATGAAATCATAAATCAGTAAAATAAGAATCTAATAGCTTAATCATTATACATAGTAAAACAAAACGATATTAAGATTGATTAATCGACATAGTGTAAGAAAGTACAGAGGTCTATATTAAAACGCAATATTAAGTAGTCGCGCCGGAAGCTGACAAGCGGATGGCGCCCATGGTATTAAAATTATACCAGTTTACAGAGATATGAATCAACTATTTACTTGATTATAAATTACTAATAATTAACATTATATAATACGATTAACAATATATTAATTAGGATGTGTATATGTGAGGCCGGAAGTGCTACTCGATAACAATACATTAGCAGAAGGTGTTTTGTCTTTAAAAAAATCGTGTTACGTGTAGCATTGAAACTTTACTCTTTCACACTAGTGGAACAATGAAAGCGGTAGTCATTGTTACCGGCTCTAAACGTTCACGTTCACGTTGTATTGTGTTTGCAAAAGCTTTTATGACAATTTGCATTGCGTTAAAATCTATGACTTTAATAAAATATTTTAATTTAATTCATCAGCTCTTCTGGGCGTAGGCTACGTATTTTTCAGTATTAGTTTTCCATATTATGCATATTATGCTATAGCTGTGTGGTAGCGGCTACGAATCCTACCAACCCTTACTTTGCTCGTGGATGTCGTAAAACACGACTAAGAGCCTTATAACGACCTGAGCCAACTCCATCTGATGCCGTTTGGTCAACAATTACATTCCCAAGGAGGGTTGATGCCAGGCAGGCGTTCCGTCATAAAACTATTGCCAATAACTTTTACAATATGTACTATGAAAGAAGAGTACATATTGTATAGATCCCAAGTAATTGGGATAAGTGTAGGAAAATAATGATGAGTTTTTCTTATTATCGATTTAGCTAATATACGTCCCATTACTAACCTCGTAGTTCTTCCACAATGGAGGTGGGAAATTGATCTATTATAAAAATTTACCTATTTCGTCAGTTTTCTGTTCACAGCCACGGGTCGGTCCGTCTGGAGTAGTACTAACACTACCAACCTCTGAAAGCAGAAAATCAAATGTGCAATGTGTTGTTCCACTTGGTTCGTTGAGCGAGAGAGCCGACAGCTCATCTTTCTGAGTAGATTTGAGGTTTTTATTAGTAAGCAGCGGCCTGGCTGTACAGCTGGTATTGCAGAGGTACATGGGCAATCAATATTTTCAACCAATATTTAATAACCAAATTTAGGTCAATATTTTAACCACTACGCCATCTGTGGTACACTATGTCATATGATGATTATACATATTTGAAATGTTTGAGGTTTAATTTACCAACGTTTCGAAGAATTTATAGTGTTTATGGTCCTTCATCGTTTAAGGACCTTCCGTCCGTTTACATTTCTATTTTAGTCAGTTTATTTTAGTCAGTTTTATTTTAGTTTTCATATCTAATGTTAATATAGCTCTAAATTAAATGTAATTTAGAAGGTTTTTTATTTTATTTTTCTATAAAATTTTAAGGCCGCTTTATTTAGCTTAGAACGAAAACTGCTCCTTCTTTCCATCATAGCACTATTATAAGTGACAAACTACACTATATTATAACCATCACATATCCAGGAAGGAAGGATATAAGTGAAATTTGTCGGAAAAACAGTCTTGGATACGTTTCAAATGTAAATAAGACGGAAAAACAGCTATAAACTGCCATCGTTCATGTCCCCCCGTAATATTACGTATGCAGTAAACAAACGTATTAGACTAACATTATCGAACCCTATATTTCTATTAAGAATTTTTTTTTCATCTACCATCAGGAGTTTGCCGCGTGTAAACGGTTTAGTAATACGATATTTGGGATAAGCATTTTATTTTGTGCCTTTTGCTAAGCTTGAAGTTACGACATTATTGGCAAACAATACTACTATACATATACCTTGTGATTTAGTGCGTGACAAAATCATTACTCACATGGACCAGCATAAACCCCTTGGGGGTATTTAAATATTGACCATACATTTTAACATTATACCTTAAATTGGGTCAATAATCTACTATGGAATCAGAACGCGACCGCCACTGAGAAGATACGGCAAAAAACTCACCGGTTTATACATTTTTTTTAATGACTTTTGTTATATAAAACTAGCTTTTGCATATGACATCGTCCGTGGAGAAGTTATGTGTGACGTCCATGTTGATCAATAAGTCAGAATTCGCAAAATTTATTACCCTATTTAATACTATTTAAGGATGAAATTTGCCGTGTGGTGACGGAGTAAAAATACTATTCACCACCCCATATCTTACCCGTGGGTGATCGTACGAGACGACTAAGCGATATAAAACGCATATAACATTTATGCTAGAGAAGGAAAACTCGAAACAAAACCCTATACCAACACGTCTGACCAGCGCAGTATAGTAGGTTAATTACCCTCCCATAACGGAGGAGGCCCGAGCCCAGCAGTGGGATGTTTATGGGCTGTGATGATGATGATGATGATGATGATGAAGGATGAAACTTGGCGAATGCCGAAACACGTATTTCTTTTTATTGTAAAGTATTTGTACTTAATGTCTTCAAGACGGATGAAGCTACTTTTTTCTACACAAACTTTTTCTCTTGGGTTTTATACGCCTTGGTGCATTAATTTTTTTGTATTATTTTTCTTAGAAAAACCCCATGTCTCTAAGTCATAATAAGAAATTAGTATCGAAATTACATTTTTAATTTTCAGTACGGTTTGGCGTTGATGAGTCACTCCATCTGTTTCTTGAAGATATAAATTGAATTTACAATATGATTAGTAAATCATCATTCTTCTACTCTTCTCCCTATTACTTGGGGTCAACGCAATATGTACTCCTCTTCCTACATATTGAAAAAGTTATTGGCAATAGTTTTATGACCGGTCGCCTGCCTGACGTCAACCCAAAGAGTAAAGTTATTAAACCGTCAACCCTTCTTGGGTATATAATTGTTGACCAAATGGCATCAGGTGGTATTGGGCCCGGTCGATATGGAGTTCTTAGTCGTCTTTTACGACATTCACGAGCAAAGTAAGGGTTGGCAGTATGCGTAGCTGCTACCACACAGCGAGATATGATGATATGAAGTATTAGCATTATTTACCTAACAACGCATAGATTTACAAATTTACTTGCATCTACAACAAACCAGTTTTATTTAATCGTCCAAAAACTTCGTAGCTAAGTGGGCTCCTTGCCAGTTTTAAAAATACTTTTCTTATCTATCGCAGTGTAACTTATTCGTCTACTAAATAAAGTCCTCACACACGTTCACACTCGATTGACTCTCAAGTGAGAGTTTGTGAACGCACCCGACCCGGCGTTTCCGGACGAGGCGCCGCCATGACGCCGTCCGGTTCCGACACAGCGGCAACATGGCTGACGCGGAGCGCGCGAAAAGTAAAAGATGGCGACCAACGCATCCATTAACGACAGCTCTAGTGTGTGTTTGTTATTGGTTTGCATTTGTTCTACTGTCGTCTGAATCTTAAATAGTGATCGATTAATGTTTTGCGAACTAATAACGGCCATGCATAGAGAAGCCTTAAAGTTATTATTTTTTTTTTAAGTATTAATTCATTAGATTTTTATTTTATTGGTTTTAGTATTTTATAAGTATGTATATGTATATCTATCTATATGAAATATTTAATGCAACTTTTAATCTTAATCTGTAATACCAACCCATCTAAATATTTTGGGTAAATTTCTTTCTCATTGTGGAGGGGGCTTGAGCAGTGGGGACGTATATGAACTGAATGATGTTTAATCTCTTGTATATACCGATAATTAGATGGCATCTGGTCAATAACTACATTCTCAAGGTGGGTTGACGTCAGACAGGCAGACTATCATAACTACTGGAAACACTTTTGTAATATGTACGATTGAAGAAAAGTACGTATTGCATAGACTTCAAGAAATTAGGTTAAGAGTAGTTTGATGATGATGATATATACTGATAGTTTATTATGATTCGAAGAGACTTTGCCGTATATTTGGTATTCCTAAGGCCACGAGCGGTATTTATGCACCTAACCTTCAAGTAAAGCATGTGCTTGTTTGTCATCGCACGCCTTAAATATACATACATACATACATATCATCACGCCATATTCCTTGCAGGGTAGGCAGAGAGAACAAAGTGCCAGAGAACTCTATCCTTGCATACTTCACTCGCTTCCTCAACATTTATAATGCTCTTCATACACGCTCGTCGGTTTCAGTGCCTTTTGACTCCATCTTCCTTCAGTACGTGACCAATCTGGTCTAGGTAGGTTAGTCTCGGTCTCTCCCGGTACCTACATCCTTCCACTTTCGCATTGTATATCTTTTTAACTAGACGTTCGTTCGGCATTCTTTCCACGTGTCCATATATAATATTCCATTCTTAAATATAAATATATTGAATGTAGTTTAAATTTTTCCTTAGGTATTTAGTTCATTTTATTATTGACTTAGGCATTTTATTATTGACTTAGGTAATTTAATATTCGACCTAATACTGTAAGTCAGAAAGTATTTCAGCTAAATAATAAAAAAACGTAATGATTTATTTTTAAATCATCATCAATTCAGCTCATACACCTCTCTCTGTGGGGCTCGAGCCACCTCCAAACGGAAGGGAAATTAACCTTTTACACCGCGCTGGTCAGACGTGTTGGTATAGGATTTTGTTTCGAGTTATCCTTCTCTTGGATAAATGTTATATGCGTTTTATATCCCTTAGTCGTCTCGTACGATCACCTACCTACAGGTGGTGAATTGTATTCTCATGCCGTCACCACACGGACGTGTCTTTAAAGCAACATATCAAAATGGATCTCCAAACATTAAAAATAAATTCAATGTTTCAATTATTACTTACGAATAACAAATATTATTACTATAATAATATTATACAGATTACATGTACTGAGAAAAGTTAAGTCACAATTTCCACTCCATTACATTTTCTGACCCTAATTATTGATAGAATTGCCATAAATATGTTTTTAGTACCGAGATAACTTTTGTATCAGCAAATAGATATAAGATCTTTACATAAATAAATCTATTTTATTACTTCAGTACCAACAAATAGACAGATCCATTACTTTTTAAGTGTTTCTTGGTAGTTGGGCAACCGAACTAATAACATCTTCTAATATATGGAATAAATTTCGGATGTATGTAAAAATAATAGTGAACATTTTTATATTGTTGAACTTATGATAAATTAGCTACAAAAATATGACTATAAAATGAGAAAACATATTTTATATTACACGTATAATGTATGGCTTAAAAAAAAACAACAAATAAAGGTTAGCTGTCATGAGGATGACGCGCTGCCTTCTCCGTCACCCCGGACCGATTTGGCGGGGCGAGACGCACCCATAGCCCACCAATAAAAAAAAAAAAAAAAAAGCTGTCATGAGGATCGAGTGTTTGTTTCTACCAAAATAAATATTTTTACGGATACGCATCAAACTGTTTTTACAGATGTTTCTATTTGATTTTAATTACCCGACGTTTGGACCACTTTACAGTGTTACGGGAAGACAGTCCTCCCGTAACCATGAACGCTATAAATGTTTGTTATTTTTTATATTTAAAAGGTTCCTGTAATTTTTGTGTTCATAATGTTCCTCGAACAATTTGTACGGATTTTGTCGCATTTGTATTTGATTTTGAATTACCCGTCATTTCGAACACTTTACAGCGTTCATGGTCACGGGAGGACTAAGATGTCGCACGTCCAACAAGTCATCGTTATCATCTGTTATCTGTTCTATGAATGTTTTCGTGTGGTGATGGGGTGAGAATAGAATTCATCACCCCCTATTTTTGCTGTAAGTATCTTAAAAGACGTCTAAATGATATAATATGCATATAAAATTTATGCAAGGGTAGGTAAACTCAAAATAAAATTCTGTACCCGTCTGACTAGCACGGTATAGTAGGTCAATTTCCCTCCTGTTGTGGAGGAGGGCCGAGTCCATATACGTCCCACTACTAGAAGTTGGACGTATATGAGCTAAGATGATGATAATGATGATGACGATGATCTGTTATTTTAAATATTTTTAAATCTAGCTTTCGCCCACAGATTTGCCCGTGTGATTTGTTGATAAAAAAGTAGCCTATATCCTTTTTCAGGCTTCAGTCGCACACACAGCGTCACTAGGCGTCTCTCATTGGTTTTAATTTTATTTTCGCGGAACTCTATTTTCTAAATAAAATTAGCCTAAGTTACTCCTCATAACATCGTCTACCTGCCAGTGAAATTCTTGTTAAAATCGGTCTCGCCGTTTCAGAGATTAGCCGGAACAAATAGACAGACAAACAAATAAAGAAAAGTTTTATAACTTCATGTTTTTATGTAAGTACTGTATATAATTTCACATGCATTTAGTGAAAAGTTATTAATTTGGAATTACAAACAGACACTTAAATTTTATTTATATGTATAGATTTGATTTGTTTAGTGTCTCTATTTACGATAAATAGAATCAGTGTCATTGAACTTGAAAATATGATGGCAGCAAACTACGTTGTTACAGAATTTCAAACGATGAGACAATTACATGGAATATCACATATAAAATCTCGTATTTACACGTTAGAACAAGCTAAGAGAAATTGTGTTTAAATTATAAAAAATCCCCGCCATGTCTTGCTAATCTGTCTTTTGTCGTCTACAACGGAAATTGGCCGGAGACTGGCAATGTTGTTCGTACCACTGCCTTTGTGCTTACCGTCTAATACCTGTTTAGAGGGGTTTTGTGCCCGCAATTTGTGCAGCTCGCATCGCTACAAATTCAGTTTGCAAAATGATTTGTAATATGTTTTAGTATTCAGTTACGTTCATATGTTATTATACAAAATACAGTTTAAATTTGGAATAATGACTATTTTCGAAAAACAGCGATTTACTTATCGATTCGAATCTACATGAAAAGAATCGATTAATTATAAAAGCTAGTCTAAAATTGAATACACAAAAAATGCTTTTTTACAAGACTTTCTTTAATTACCTTTTCAAATTTGTAATAATAAATTTAATATAATTAATATTTTAAATGTAATTAGGTATATAAACAAAAAATAGCAGCACAACGATCGACCTTTTAATTTCCTTTAAATATTTTAAAAGGACCAGGGACAAAGAACTATTAATAAAAGATATTATTACTAATATCGTGACGTCAGCAGTTAAAAAAATGAGCATGGAATAAACAACGGAAGCTGTTCGAACACCTAGTATTTTCTTTACATCATCCTTACTAATATTATAAATGCGAAAGTAACTCTGTCTGTCTGTCTGTCGCTCTTTCACGCCAAAACTATTGTACTGATTTAAATGAAATTTGGTACACATATAGTCAAGAGCCTGATAAAGGACATAGGCTACTTTTTAATGCAAAAAAGGGTTGTAAAGGAGGATGATAAGTTGTACGGAAATATCGCCATTTTTAAAGCCAGAAGCTTGAAACTTATTTTTAGGCTTTTGATTAGATATAAATAAATATGACATTAAAATTTCGTAAAAAATACCCTTAAGGGGTAAAATAAAAATAGGGAATGAAAAACTTTAGGAAAGTAACCTTTTACGCGGGCGAAGTCGCGGGCAGAAGCTAGGTTATTATATTTATTATTTACATAGTATAAAACAAAGTCACTGCCGCTAACTGTTGCTTAAATGTTTTAAACTAACACTTAAATGTTTTAAACTACGCAACAAATTTAAATGTGGTTTTCATCAATAGATAGAATAATTCAAGAGTTTCCTCTTGAATCATTTTATATATTAATGAAAACCGTTGTATGTTTAAAACATGCTAATTAAATTAGAGAAAAGTAGCTATGTTGTAGCGGCTAAGAATACTACGTACCAGTAGGTACATTGCGCCGACCACAAGTAATTGGGATAAGAGTAGGAGAATGATGAAGAATGATGATTACATTAGAGAAAAGCCGTAAAAAATCGTAAAAGACATATTTTTGTGCGCTCACATTACAAACGTTGATACGAGTTGGTATACCTTACGAGATACATCGAAATAATATATTGCAAAAATGTATATGTTAAAAATGAATAAAGTATGTAATGATATAATATCTGTCTTCTAAAAGCAGCCCCAGTGATCGTGTTTATCTTTTACATACATATCATCACGCCACATCCCTTGCAGGGTAGGCAGAGAGAACAGTGTGCAAGAGAACTCTCTGCTTGCATACTTCATTCGCTTCCTCAACATTTATAATTCTCTTCATACACGCTCGCCGGTTTCGGAGACTATTGACTCCACCTTCCTTCAGTACGTGACCAATCTGGTCCAGGTAAGTGAGTCTCGGTCTCCACCGGTACCTGCATCCTTACATATTACTAAAAAATAATAGGTTATTTACGAATCAATTTTAAACAATCTACTAACTATTTTAAATTTTCCGTGTGGTGACGGAGTAAGAACACAGTTCACCATCACCCGTGGGTATCGTAAAAGATGATTAAGGAATATAATATAAATATATCATCTGTGCAAGAGAAGGAAAACTCGAAATAAAACCCTATACCAACACGTCTAACCAGCGCGGTATAGTAGGTTAATTTCCCTTCTATTATGGAGGAAGCCCGAGCCCAACAGTGGGACATATGTGGGCTGAGATGATGATGA
Source organism: Lymantria monacha (assembly GCA_905163515.2). Taxonomy (NCBI): domain Eukaryota; kingdom Metazoa; phylum Arthropoda; class Insecta; order Lepidoptera; family Erebidae; genus Lymantria; species Lymantria monacha. The sequence goes on along the minus strand of LR991091.1, from coordinate 31,516,334 downwards.
TTTTAAACAATACAGTATTATTTCTGATCCAATTAAATATAATGCGAAAGTGGAAGGATGTAAGTACCGGGAGAGACCGAGACTCACCTACCTAGACCAGATTGTTCACGTACTGAAGGAAGGTGGAGTCAAGAGTCTTCAAAACCGGCGAGCGTGTATGAAGAGAATTATGAATGTTGAGGAAGCGAGTGAAGTATGCAAGGATAGAGTTCTCTGGCACTCTGTTCCCTCTGCCTACCCTGCAAGGGATATGGCGTGATGATATGTATGTATGTATTAAATATAGTGGACGTAGTAGTTGTAATATAGAACAAAATTGCCTCTTTAATGTTTATGCGAGTATTACACATTTGAAATAAAACTATAACTATAACAACGGGAGGACCTCCCGTGACCATGATCACTGTAAAGTGTTCGAAACGTCGGGATTATTTTTTTATTGTTGATGGTGGCAAACGAGCTAGCAGCATACCGGATGGTGTTACTGCCGCCCATGGACCTTTGCAATACCAATAGTACAACTAGGCCACTGGCTACCAAAAAAACCGCAAACCCACCCAGAAATTTGGGCTGCCGGCTCTCTCACTCACCGAACGAAGCACAACAGCACATTGTCATTATTCAGAAGTCTATCTTCTGCGAGAGTGTGTTACTACCCCGGACAGACCGGCCCGCGGCTGTAGACAGAAAACTGTCAACAGTGAAGTCCCACCACAAAGTATCAATCAAATACAAATTCGATAGAATCCGTAAAAGTAGTTTTATTACAAAATTACCTTTTCATTGTCATCATCATCTCAGCTCATATAAGCCTCACTGTTGGGCTCGAGCCTCCTCCACAATGGGAGGGAATTTGACCTGCTATACCACGCTGGTCAGACGTGTTGGTATAGGGTTTAGTTTTAAGTTTCCCTTCTCTTGTATAGATGTTAAAATATGCGTTTTATATCTCTTAGTCGTCTCTTACGATCACCCACGGGTATGATAGGGTGTGGTGAATTGTATTCTTACTCCGTCACCACACGGCTATACAGCATATAATTAAAATGTATATATTAGAACTTATCACAGATTTATTATGCGTGGTTATAAACACTGAAACTGAAGCGAAACGAGGTTGGAACGCTAGTATATAAAACGTATTAATTTAGAATCGAAATGAGTACCATTCATAAATACCTATCCAATAGCTCAGGAGATAACGTCGGAAAATTTCTCCGTTCTCAATTAGAAGTAATTTTTGTTCCCAAACGAGTCTCAGATCAATTAGAGACTACGGGCTGATGTATCGACAATTTTATATCTTGATCAAAATTTATATCCTGTGGGAAATCGACGGGGATCCGACGTAATTGTGCCCCGGCTCGACGGCCTCCCGATTATGTTGTTGTCTAGACTAAGATGGATAAAGAAAAAGAAAAAAGGGAAAAAAATCTTTTGTTCTGTTTCGTTGTTTGATCAATTAGATAGATACAAATAAATGTAGGCATGTTTTTTTTTGTTTTTTTTTGATGTTGCTACGGTTCATTTGACGGCCGTCGTGGTTGGATGGTAAGCTAGTTTGTATAGGAAGTTTACGTAATTTGGAAAAATCTCAGTGAAACTGTGATGTAGAAGTGATTTTTGTAGCTATACCTACCGATTTATATAAATATTTATAGTTTTCGTTAAATGAATATAATACAAAGATTTCTGATGTTTACGCGAATATTAAACATTTGAAATAAAATTACTTCTATCGCGTTTGTATTTGAATTTTAATTTCCCGACGTTTCGAACACTTTTCAGCGTTCATGGAGGTGAGGTCATGGTCCTCCCGTGACCGCAATAGAATCCGTAAAAGTAGTTTTATTTCAAATTAATTTAAAACATTAATATATATTTTTTATCTGTAGAGCCATAATAGTGAATGCAACGGAAGTGTCACGACAGAAATAGAAATAGCAGTGGATATATAAAATAAAGTTTGGAGATAACAAAATCGCCACCGTTGATAAGGACCGAGTACCCGGTGTTCGACCCACATGACCACGATGACGTGTATGACAGATCGCAAAAAACACGGAAACAGAATCGGAAACGGATGTGACAGCGAAAGTGCCAATCAAACGAATAATGTTAATTTTATTAGTTTTCATTATCATAAATTTAGCTAATATAAATCCCACTACTAAGCTCGAGACTTCTCCAAAACAAAAAAGGGCAATTGACCTAATATGTCAGGTATTATTTTTTTTTTTAATTGCTTTTGGTGGCAAACGAGCAAGTGGCACACCTGATGTTAAGTGTCACTGCAACCCATAGACCTTTGCAAAACCAAGGGTACAGCTAGGCCGCTGCCTATCAATATAAATCCCAAACCCACCCAGTTGGGCTTCCGGCCCTTTCGCTCACCGAACGAAGCACAATAACACATTGCCATTGCTCAGACGTCGATCTTCTGCGAGAGTGTGGTATCACCCCGGACGGACCGGCCCGCGGCTGTAAACAGAGAACTGTCAACAGCGTGGTCACTACAACTACTATTATACGCGTATTATACAGTAATGCAATGGCAATTTTACAACAGTTACAAATTTTATGGAAAATAGAATCTAAAACGGCTTAATGCGGGCGGGTTAATATAAGGTAAAAAAAAAACAGTATTATCTTCTTGTTTTTTATTGAAAATCAGCTACTTGTACAAACCGTTGTTGCCAGTGTCTAGTTATTTTTTTTTTCATGTCATTAGTCTCTTCATGTCAGACATTGTCCGTCAGTAAGTAAAATCGGCACATTTAACAATGGCTACATTGTTACATAATATCCTTCTGGACAATTTGATTAAAATGAAAACATCTTTAAAGTCTTTTATAGCATATTCACAACATGGCAGCAGTTTTTTATCATCACATTACATAAAATGTCATCAAAATTATTTAATATAACACGTTAAAACACTAAGATATTGAATATAATAGCAGACTTTATATAAAGTCGATCAAACATATATTCAAATGCTGTTCTTATTGATATTAACATTCAAAATTTAATAGTGGTAAGTTATCCTTACTAATATTATAAATGCGAAAGTAACTCTGTCTGTCTGTCTGACGCTCTTTCACGCCAAAACTACTGAACCGATCTAAATGAAATTTGGTACACGGATAGTCTAGAACTTGACAAAGGACATAGGCTACTTTTTAATGCAAAAAAAAGGGTTGTAAAGGGGATGAAAAGTTATAAGGAAGTATCGTCATTTTTAAAGCCAGAAGCTTGAAACTTATTTTTAGGCTATTGATTAGATGTAAATAAATATGACATTAAAATTTTGTAAAAAAAATATCCTTAAGGGGTAAAATAAAAATAGGGGATGAAAACCTTTAGGAAAGTTACCTTTTACGCGGGTGAAGCCGCGGGCAGAAGCTAGTATTCTATAAAAAGTAGTTTAGCACTATTTAGACATCTATCTAGAAGACAAATACAAAGACAATCTAGAAGATAAATAAATATATAATAAATACATTTTAATATTTATGAAATATGATGATTATAATTGATGATGAGTTAGGTTGGACTTTATTCTCTTCTCATACGTCGTACAGTTTCATTCAAACCCTTATACAAAGGTGCGTATTTGGTTGATCTCAACTACATTGTTTTGATGTCGGTTTCTTTGTTATAATTTACTATTATTAGTAAAAAATTTGTACATAATTCAACAACATTAGACATGACTTTATGTTCTAGTAAATAATATAGTGCTATATTTACAAGTCTTGAAAAATGCGTTCTGAAATACATGTCAGACGAGTTGGAATAGGGTTTTATGTGGAGATTTTTCTTCTCTTATATAACTTAACTCTTATAAAACAAATAAAAAACTAAAACGATTAACCATTTTAACATTAATTTTAATTCCCTTTGCTCGGTTGAATAGTTACAACTAAAAAACCATAATGTCGTCGGTCGCCGACCACGGATGACAGCTCAGCGGTTTCCCCGCAGCAATCGAAGCGTCCCTTGAGAATCAGACTCGGCGATAATTGGCCAAAATGAGCTCAAAATGTCTCGCATCACACATTCCGTGTGTACCGTATTGACAGTACGAGCTGTAATTGTGACAGTTTACCCGCCATTTAACGGCAATATGGCCGATAAATTACCGATTATGTTAAGTAATTAAGCGAATTTGTCGCGAATGAGAAAGGAATTTCGTTTGTTTGAGAATCTGTGTAGTATAGTCACATTAGTAAAAGTTGACTTTACATATATAAATGAAGGAATTGAGACATTATGAAACGTTTATTTAAGATAAAAAAGAAATTCAGTATAATCAATGCTTGCAATATAATTTGTCTCCGGTGACCCACCTGACTATCCGTGCGGTGACGGAGTAACAATACAATTCACCACCCCCTATCTTACCCGTGGGTGATCGTAAGAGACGACTAAGGTATACAAAAACGTATATAACATCGATGCAAGAGAGGGAAAACTCGAAACAAATCACTATACCAACACGTCTGAACAGCGTCGTATAGTGGGTCAATTTCTTTCCCATTATTGAGGAGGCTCGAGCCCAGCAGTGGGACATATATGCGCTGTGATCAGATAATGACCCACCTGAAAGCTTGCCCTTTCTTTTATCATCTCCTGTCAATGCGTTGGCAACATTATTTGTTACAAGGGCGTCACGGAGTTTTGGCGCGAATGTGGAAATGTCATGTCACGCTCTTGTATTATATTCATTTCTTTAGTGTTTTGTGGTGTTATATTGAATAATTTTGCTGGTATTTTATGCAATATGGTACAGTTAAAGTGCTGAAGTGTAGTGAATATGGTATAATAGTGGTTTACGTGTATTTTCATATTTGCCCAAAATTCCCAAAGAAAATCATTGATTAGGTTATCAGCGCCCGATTAATGGTAACGACTTGACTTACTGACAGACAATGACTATTAAGGCTACATAATATGAAGAAATGATAAACAAAATAATTTAAAAATAATTAAATAAGACTTGGCTGTATGGGCTTTGATCCCTTTGCCTGTCCGAATGGACGAACAGAACCAAAAAAAAAAAAACAAGGGCGTCACCTTCGCGCGGTCAGTTGACAGTTCAGTCACTCGCAGCGTCTTCTAGAACGGCACCACGCGCTGGTATAGTATTTTTTTATAGTGGGAGAGGCCTATGTTCAACAATAAATATAGAAAGACTGATAGATAAATAATTCTACAATTACATGCTAATAGATCAAAGACATGATGCTAGTATTTAGTATCTCTCAAAATCAAATTAATGATTAAATACAGGTCGCCTTTGCACATTTGAAGGCTCTCTAGAGTCTCTAATCTAGTCAATAGTTAACACAATGCTAGAGGTTCTGTAATTGTTGAGAGCTATTATCTTGACTAGGAGCGTTGCGTTCGTGTATTACCTTGTTGGACATATATGCTAAAGTATATTAGCGAATTTAAAATTAGATGTCTTCATTGGCATTTATATATCTTTTACATTTTTAACTATATATTCATCACATCATCACAGCCCATATATGTCGCACTGTTGGGCTCGGGCCTCTTCCGTAATGGAAGGGAAATTAACCTACTATATCACGCTATCAAACGTATTGGCATAGTGTTTTGTTTCGAGTTTTCCTTCTCTTGCATAGATGTTATATGCATTTTATATCCCTTAGTCGTCTCTTACGATCACCCACGGGTAAGATAGGGGGACGTGAATTATAGTCTTACTCCGTCACCACACAGATAGTGCAGGGACGCAACACTATATATTAAAACTATAATAAGAAAAATCAGAGTATACAAGAGATTGCCTCCAACAACAATATGAAGACTAACGTAGAGACGAAGAGACAGAGAGACAAAAACATCGAAGCGCAACTTTTAAATTTTTAACCTTTTCATCTTTATGTAATAACGCCACTTCAAAAAGAAAATTGAGTTATATAACATCAACATAACAATTAATAGATAAACATAAAAAAGGCACGAACAGAAGTCTGTGGATATACAATAATAATAATAAAAAAAACACTATATATTAATTTAAAAATATTTCCTGTTTTGTTACTGGGGAGATGAATAATTTTTAAAATGGTATATTGAAGGAAGCCTACTATGTTACATAGCATCATAAAATAGTTATTAATGAAAAAGTGGTTAGTGACCAGGATAGTTTGCACTCGTATAAGTAATAAAAAAAACTTTTCCAAAAAATATGCACTATTCTATTAGCTTTATTCATTTATTTTTTTTGATGAGTTATGACTGCTCTCTACAGATCCACCAGGGCTATAATAGGACAGCGAGGGGCATAACTCATTGTGCGGCCCATCTCCACTTTTTAGAACAAAATATATATTTTATTTCTAAGCAACTAATAGAATACTTTTATTTATCAAAATCACATATTCTAAGTTTCTATAGGTATCTAATTATATATGTACAAACTTTTGAACGTAAAAGGTAATGTATAAATTCGTTCCCCACCTACTCTGACGTTAGGTCAGACGTGCAGTCGATTATTAATCTGTGACGATTCCTACTCTATGACTGGACGACATTTAAACGCGCGTACAAGATAGCCTTTATTAATAGTTAGTAATATTATGATTAATATAATATAATTGTTTAAATAATCAATTATAAATTCTCATTTGTGACAATGTTAAAATAAATTGTGTAATAAATTGTGTAAATAAATGTTAAAATAAGATTTATTTTTAATTTTCGTAAACTTTCGCTAGAATTAATTTTATGGTACCTACAAACTTATTTTCACAAATGAGATTCATAAAAATCAAAAATGCAAAGAAATTAATTAAAAAAATTAAAGACAACACCATAAACTATTAAATTCTTGTATCCTTACTTTACAAACATACAATTAACAGACACAAATTATACCTACTTAGATTCTTCATAATTCATTTGAAGACCACACAAAGAAATGTCCTCCTTAGCGATCGAATTCTCGACATCTGCGCAGTAAAATGAAAAAAAAAAGAACAATAGAAAACAGTAGATTTTTAAATCTAAATGAATAATTCATTTCACTTTATTAACAGCACCTGTTTTATTTGCTAGTAGTGCACTGCGGACAGGCAGTCTGATTTAATTCCATTTTAATTCTGGCCTGATTCGATGCTGCCGGTTAACACAGTTAAGCTTCTTGCAGCCTTTGGATGGATAAGCCGTGGATTTGAACAGACTACGCTAGCTCTGCAATGCACCAATGTGGTTTATCTCACGCTGACAGATATTAGTAAACGTTTTATTTGATTCTAATCTAAATTACGCTGTGTTTTCATTCATATTTAGTATGAAAATAAGTTAGAGGTTATAGAAGTTGATCTTTTGAAAAACTGTCTATACTTTTTAATACGCTTTCATTAGCTTCGTGTATATGTACGGAATCTATGACCTAGAGTTTTGAGCTTGAGCACTTATCAAGGACTGATAAAAATACAATAATTTAAAATCTCGTTTCGTTATCTATATCTACCAGCAGCCATAGGACTAGAGCTTTTTTTTAAATTATGAAAGTTTCCCAATATGATTCCTGTATCGTATTTTTCGACACCGTTGGCCCCCGCCGGGAGGACATACGAGTAGTTAGAAAAAAGCATGGAATCAAGCTTTAAAAATAGGTACTAGTTAAAAACTTATAAAAACAATCCTTTAACAAAAGACCTAATAAATAAATAAAATAATTACTAGAACTACAAAGCTTATGATATAGAGTGAAAATAAAATCATTTTTTTTTGTGATCGCGATTTCCTTGGGATAAATTCATCAAATCCCGTTCCATCAGATTCCGACTTAGCGTCAATGAGCCACTTCAAGACCAGTCCACATTTGGCGGCAAAATTGCATAATAAATATACAAAAAACACACGCACACCCACAGTCGAATTAAAAACTTTTGTAGTCTGTTAAAAAATAATAATGATATTTGAAATGTAACAAAAAGCGATGTAAAACAAAATACTGTTCGGTATGTTGAGTATATTTAGCGGTCAGTGAACAATTTCACTTTTTAACACAACTTTTTCACAACAAATATGTTCCTGAACGTTGTATAAAAGAATATTGTGAATTTAAAAAAAAAAGCATGTCAGATTCGCGCTGGTGAACATTCGCATACCTGGCTGGTAGTAAAAATGTTATATTTTTAACCAGTATTTTATAAAGCGTCTTTTTTTCATGTTCCCTTTTGAAATTATGTTATAGAGTTTCAATATATTTTTTTTCTTTTTTGCATTAGCATTCAGCTAATACGAGACCATTGCTGTCATTGTTGAGTTACAATTTTCTTCACAAACTATCAGTTTCACGTCTTTAGTTTCTTCATATTAGTCATAGTAACTCAAATCGTCGCTTTCAAGACTGTTAATGCTATCTTCTGAGAATTTTGGTAAAAACTAAAACATAGATGTTTAAGGTCATCACTAAACCTACAATTAAAAACACCAAAACATGCTACATGTTACAGCGGTAAATCATTTACCGTAACTGCCATCCGTTTGTGGAATGATCTTCCGAAAGAAATAAGGCATGCTGATTCATTAGAAATTTTTAAAAAAATGGTGAAGTCACACTATCTGGAATTGTAATACTTACATTGTTAATCACTACTACCTACATTCTATATATTGTTTATTCTATTATTGAAATATGTATTTAGTATATTTTATTATAAATATTTAAGTAAGTCTATTTAGTTGTATGTATATATGTGTGTATGTATGTATATATATATATGTATGTATGTGTAGATGTGTATGTATTTATGTTTAAATTATTTATTAATGTATAATGTATGATAGGTTTTAATTTTTTCTATAGTTTACACCACCAACTACATTTCTTTCCTGCGCTAATTCCATCCAAAGGTTGCCTGGAAGAAATCGCTTATAGCGATAAGGCCGCCCATTGTACTGTATCCAATAAATATGTATAGCTTTTTGTATTCAATACTGGTGTACAATAAAGTGTATAATAAATAAAAATAAATAAATAGATAAAATAGTTCTATATTTTTTTCACTACACTCTAGCAGTTTTTTTCGCATTACATTATATAAAATGCTATCAAAACTATTTAATATAAAACAAAATACTTAATATTAAATATAATACACATTCACCAAGGCAATATAAAAGTATTATGATTTCATATTGCCGCCAAAAGTCCCGAGTTTGAAATTTGTGACTGATTAGGATTCTAGCTAGCATTACCGTGTGATAACCAATTAAAAATAAAATGTGTTACAATTTAATCTTTTTTTAACAAAATGATGCAAAAGCCCATTGAGGAATCACCAGGAGAATAGCGACACTATCTTTTAAATATATTCGTACATATAACTTCAACTGTCTTGTCCATTGTTTCGAGTCATGGTGTAATTTGTGTCCGTTAGTTGATCTGGTGAGTCCATTTATGAAGTCAGCTGCCACATAAGGATTCGTCCCTAATGAAGTGTTCAGAATTCGTCTTTAAAAATAAATATTTTAAAATGTAAGCTTTATTTATAACTTAAAGTGTAGTGAATTCACGCGTAACTGACGATGTAAAATCTGTTGATGATACTGAATGCTTTAATTTTAGCAGTTCTGGTGAGTAGTTTTGTCCTGGTTGTTGCTACGATGGGAGCAGTTATCTACACAGAGCAATCCGTTTTTTAAAGATTATAACACTTCCAGATTACGTTCTATACCTTTGTATCTATTCATAATATGATACCAGGCCATCTTTAGAATAATGTATTGGTGACATGTTAAGTTTAAATATTATGATAATTATGGTGTGATTATCGACTTCACCGTCACAAGAGTTATGATCTAAATGAATACAAATTTAGTGGACAGTATCAATGTTTTTTTTTCATCATTTTTTTCGTGACAACTTTTTATAAATCGAAGAACGCCGGTTGCACGTACAAAAAAGTGTCACGTTCCGCCTGAGCCGAGTCTATTCCCATAGATGTAACTCGTCGCCAGAGGGCGCTGCGACATATCGACTTCTACAAACAAAGCAACGGCCTGAGTTTGGTAGTCTTTTATGATAATTAATGAATCTAAACCTATTCCTTCTTAGATATGCCTACCTGTGGACGTCCAAAGGTTTATGAATGCAAATCAGTTTATTATATTGTTTTATTCGTACTGTAACTACCAATAGTTGGTTACTTAACTATAAAGACCATCATCTCACACATGTCCCACGGCTAGGCTCGAGCTACCTCCTCCATAATAAGAGGGTAATGGACCTACTATACCATTCTAGTTAGATGGCTTAGTATAGGGTTTTATTTCAATTTTTTTTCTCTTAGATTTTATATGGATATTGTATCCCTTTTCCGTCATTTACGATACCTACTGGCAAGATATGGGGTGGTGAATTGTATTCTTACTTCGTCACCAAAGAGCAAGTTGGTATAATCTCAACTAATTAAAAATCTAACTTAATATTGAAATAAAAATTTCTTCAATCACAAAAACACTAAAATGATATTTTCTAAGAGTATCATATCGGCGATTTCTCATGTTTATAGCTGGTAGCTCATTTGTTCATAACGAACAACAATTTAAATTTGAAAAAAAGAGTTCCATTCTCAGATCAGTTCCAAATTTGTCAATTCATTTATTTATTCCATAGCTACGTCCAATCTTTCATCTAGTGAAGGCAATAGAAAATACTTGTGAAGCGTGATCTATTTACGTTGTATTTGAACGGCAGCAAAGCCGCTTAAATTCACGTGATTTGAATATTGGAACTGGTTTACCGAACCGAATAACACTCGCCTAACTCGAACCCCATCTAATGACAGAATTTCATTCATTCGAATCCAAATTCAATTCTTTTATGTATGAAAACCTGTGAGGTACCTACTTATATATTGTCAATTTTATATATATCTATATATTTTTGTTACTGCCGCGGTCTACCAACCATAATACAGAAAATTGGCCTATCGGCTCTTTAAATTGTTATAATATTATAATAATAAAAGAGACGACAGCTCAATTTATATACATATATTTATTATTATATAATAATTACCATAAATTTTACATTTAATAATAACTGACCATAAACAACATATTTTATATATAGAATCATTTTCTATTTGTACTGGTAATAAATTTCTATCAAAAGTATGGGTCATGTTTATTAACTAATACTGTAGCGGGTAGATATAAATCTCTGTAATATCGACGATTTATTGGACGTGAGACTCGTTAGTCCTGCCGTGCTCATGACCGTTGTAAAGAGTTCGAAACGTCAGATAATTAAAAATCAAATACAAATGCGATAGAATACGTAAAAATAGTTCTTAAATTAAACTAGATATTTTCAAACTGTCATTGTGTTACGAATCGTGTAAGGCATCATCATCATCATCATCACAGCCCATATATGTCCCACTGTTGGGCTCGGGTTTCCTCCGTAATGGGAGCGAAATTAACCTACTATACCGCGCTGGTCAGACGTGTTGGTATAGGGTTTTGTTTCGAGTTTTCCTTCTCTTGCACAGCTGTTATATACGTTTTATATCCCTTAGTCGTCTCGTACGATCACCCACGGGTAAGATAGGGGGTGGTGAATTGTGTTCTTACTCCGTCACCACAGGGATATGGCTTATAGGAAGATTACTTCTATGATCTGCCGTATCAGGGTCGTAAGTACTACACTCTCCATTGAATTGAAAGGGAAGATTGACCCACAATGGCATCATTCAGTCTTTTAATTAACTAACTAAGCACTAATAATATGTTTACCTAAATGTTGTTCTGCCTCTAATTTTAAATCCATTATTCTAGTTAAATAATTTTCTCAGTAAACTGTCTTAATTAATTGCCAAAATCTCTACTATTTAAGACACTATTATAACAGAAAATTGGTATAATTGCACCGATTAATTGAATAGGCGACACCGAAGAAGTTAAATGAAAGCGATCAATATTTTAGATTTAGTTTGAATTTGGAAGATAGATGATAAATTTAAAAACTTACTTGCATATTAATTTGATCTATAATCGTTTTTTGGCGGGAATATTTAAACGTGATGTGGAGGACTAGTATTATATTCCATATCTTAGTGTTTTAACGCGTTGTATTCAATCATTTTGATGGCATTTGATGGGAACTGCTGAGGTATAGTGGCAATGATATAAAAGTGCTTTAAGGATGTTTTCATTTTGCACTTAAATTCCAAGAATATTTTACCAATAACCGTGGGGTCATACTACTTTTGAAGGTGATAATTTGACTTACTGATGGACAATGACAAAAACGAAAATGGCCTATTAGTAGCCAATACAAAAAACCAGAAGATATACAATCGATTTATTTAATATTTAATCTGTATTTACAACGTGAAAATATAATGAAGCAGTTTTTTTATTCAATATTTTAGTATTTTGTGGTGATTAAATATATAACTTTTGCGGTAGTATGCTTCAAAGGGAAGATAAAATACGCGGTGCATTTATATGGCAAACTCAAATATATACAAAATGGGCTTCAATTTGGAGGTTATTTATTTATATTTGAGCCTTTGATGTATAACTGTGCAATTTAACAGTTTACGGATATGTTCAATTGATGATTCGTTCAATGAATCATTCAGTTAAATAATTATTCAAATTTACTCTCTGAATTCACCTCATTAAAAAAAAAACATTTAGGTGAGTTAGTTAGTAAGATTTCTGTTTCATGGAAGGAATTATTTATTTAATATTATTGTTTACCAATTGCGAATTTGTATCGGTATTTAAATTACAGGGAATCGTAATAGTAGAATCTTAGAAGATAGAAGATATAGTAGGTATTGTAATAGTAGTAGCTGAGAGAGCCGGAAGCTCAACTGGCTGGGTTTGGGGTCTGTATTGGTAGGCAGCGGCCTAGCTATACCCTTGGTATTGCAAAGGTAAATGGGCGGCAGTGACACTTACCATCAGGTGTGCTGCTTGCTAGTTTGCCACCGCAAGTAATAAAAAAAAAAGTAGAATCGTAGTAATTGTAATAGTAGAATATATGTAAGTAGCAGGTGGTAAAGACAGGATATAAAATTGCGACTATTGTATAACAAAGATATATTTTCGTTATTTTGTAATTAATTTTGAATAGAATGCATTGTATCTTTATATAAAGTTATGATATTATTTAAATAAAATTATAATAGCGAAAAGAGCGTGTCTCAATGTCGACTGGTTATTCGTAAATAAGTATGCGAGGTAGCGGTCGCTTGAGTTGTTTTTATAGTAAATTCTATACTAATACGATGAATTAATATTAACGTTTCTTATTATCTATACAATATTATAATCCTTTAAAGTCCTATGCTTTTAATTCCTAAATTCCAAATTTAGCCATATAAAAATCCTCAACAAAGTAGGTTTTGTTTATTACCAAAGTTTTTAAGAAAGAATAATAATTTGTAATCTAAACGAAAAATCAAAATGAATTATGTTGATGTAAATTATACTGTAAACTTAAACAGAAACAGTTTTGAAATCACAACTAGGGGAGTTATTATTCTTTTAAAGTATTATTATTTAATTATTACAACGTAATTTTGTACTAAGTGTGAAATAAAATAAGTTTATTTTATTATTGCAATGGTAACAGCCAATTATGGCAACGCTGATGCCAAATTAAAAGTTTTATACCTAAATTTATGGGCGGAAATAGATTTTACAGGGAAGTTTTTTGAGGATATAAGAGTACAATTTTAAGGAAATGGGTCGATTTTAATGGTTTTGACTTTATTATAGGAGTTAATATTTTGATGAGTTGGTAACACTGTTTGAAATTGTCACTTGAAATCATTCATTCATAAGAGAACGGGATAGAGCTATAAATGTAATGTGCAATCATGTCTTTGTTGGGCTTTTATATTGCGAAGGACGACGTGTGTGAATTAAATAATACTGGGTCCATTTTCTTAGAATCACTTTATTAATCATACATTACACCGGAATACACGTTCTAACAGGTTCTACCATAGATTATATAACACTAATCATAGACTCTCTATATTTATGTCCAACAGTCTTTACCTCGTTCTCACATAATGCAGTAACGTATAGTTTACCTAATTTGGGTTACACCTACGTAAAGCTAAGTATATCTCTAGATAACATCTAAGGCAATTTAATTATATACGTTTCCTAAGTGTTATGCAAAATGTAACTGTTATTGGTGAAAATGGACATAAATAGTTAAAGAACTATAATTCAACTTATGTCAAAGATACACATTTTAGGATTAGCGTGCCCTGAAAATCAGTTACGTCTAATAACCTATCTCCATTTCTGTTGCAGTAATGAAAGCATCAAAATGAATTTCTGAAACGTACGTACTCTAGCTTATTTATGGTCCATTCAAACCTCCGTATATACGAGAGCTCTTACGATAACGTTTAGCCGAAGACGCGTTAATGGGTGTATTTTGGCGCCAATCCTTTGGAATCTTTCAAATGTTAGTAGCTATTTTATAAAGAGAAATAAATTTGTTACCTTGCTTTTTACTTCTGTTTTATATGAACGACTTTATTAGATCTGCGTCATTAATTTTGGCGGGCAACGTGATTTAAAATGCATAGTTTACAAATATGTCACATGGAGCTATAAATAGTGAACATCATGGCAAGGCTAAATACTTTTATTTATTTTATAATTAAATATTTTATAATCGCCTTTGGCAGTAGCTGAGCTAACGATCCACCTGGTGGTAAATGGTAACTGTCCAATGACGGATTTAAGTTTGATAGCGCTCTAGACATAAGTACATTTTGGTTACGACTTGGCGTTGAGAGGGAGTCTTCTCCCGGGCTAGGCTTGATATGCTATGCTGACAACACGCTCGTTGCATCCCGTGCCAGGACACTCAAAGAAGCGATGAGCCTAGCCACTCTAAGCACCGAGGAAATTGTCAGGCGAATGGAGGTGCTTTGACTCAGGGTGGCCCTAAATAAGTCTGAGGCCCTTTTGTTCCATGGGCCCCGCATGGGGTCGCCTGTCGACGTCTCGATAGTCGTCAACTTCATCCACATCAGTATCCAGGCCCATATGAAGTATTTGGGACTGGTGCTCGACGGGCGTTGGTGGTTCCGGGAACATTTCTGCAGAATTGCTACCTGGCTGGTTGGCACGGCGTCCACCCTGTAACGGTTCATGCCGAACGTGGGCAGATCCAGCTTGGGAGGCCGATGGCTTTACGCGGGGGTGATCCACTTGATGCCACCCTAGCCGAGGCATCGTGTGATCGGACTGGGAACTAGTCCCGTCACCTGAAGTGAGGCCACTGCATGAGGATGATATCGACTCGAGAGGAACCCATAAGGGTAAACCGCGGGGCGGGCCACCAAAGACAAAGATCGGGTACTGGTGGCCCATTCGCACGGCGAAGAGAGGCGCTTTGTAGGGTGGATATATGGGGTTGCGTGCCGCCTCTTCCGTCGCCCTGAAACGATTTGGTCGGGCGTGGCCACTCCATAGCCCACCGCAAAAAAGGGTGATCTTAAAAAAGACTGCACGTACTTCGAAAATTTTGGCGCCTCTAAACATTTGTCGATTTAGGTCTGGGCCATGTGGGACCAAGCCCAAATCCCTCATTGAAACTGCCGCTCATAAGCCATAACTATATTAGGGAGGTTTAAAAATCGATTTTCTGCGAGAGTGTAGTAGGTACTAACTCTTTATATGACGCTTGCGCTAAACCTGAGATTTCTCTATGTCAATTTCTTTAGATATTTTACAATAAGTAGTCAGTTTTTATTTTACGTTCTGATTCTGTTACGACAATATTATATAGTATAATGACCTTCGATGTTTACGCGAGTATTACACACTTGAAATAAAATTGTTTTTGCGAATTCTATCGCGTTTGTATTTAATTTTTCGATGTTTCGAACACTTTACAGTGTTCAAGGTCACGGGATTTCAGTTCTCTCTTAACCGTGAACGCTGTAAAGTGTAAAAAAATATATATATAGTGTTAGAAATCCGTTCATTCCTAATGGCAAAGCAAATATATTCATAAATTTGTCACTAAACGAACCACCGCAACTAATTCCTTAGTACATTTTGTCATCTAAGATTTTACTTACAGAATGTAAAAATGCATATATCTATTTGGATTTTTAATAAAAATAAAGCAATGAAATTCTTGTATACTTGTGTACGCATCGACATTAATCTATTAGAAAAACATTCGTGAAATTTTCGTAATCAAAATATTAGCAGTTGCTAAACAAACTTACTTTCATTTTGAATAGTATCAATATTATCATTACCGTAATTGCATTTCAAATTCAGTCTTATTATAAACTAATAGAGTACAAAATAGATAAAAATACAATTTTATTTTACGTCTTTTGAATTTTCAAAATGGCATTTAACACGTTTACTTATAAATTTCCAAATAGAGACAACAAATATTACTTTAGTTAAAAAAATAAACTTTAAATATTCTGGTATAGAGCTCAAAATACTTTGACAAAATATCTAGGGCTGACACTTGAATATTAAATCGAAGACGGTACACGGCTTCAAGTAGCGACAAATCACATTTCACATCGCCAGGGCTGTCCGCAATTTGCTACCAACGTTTCCGATAACGCCAATAAGCGTTGTAAGTTGCATGTAGCTCATCGAGCTTTAGAAACTTGAAATCAACTAATATTGAATCAAAGTTACTAATTGACAACCTTAATTTTGTTGCTATATATACATGTGAATATATTTGGCGGGAAAATGTATTGTCATTTTTAAATTAAATATTTTAATCACTCACAGAGGTAGAATTCATTAAGAAGAAGAATTAAGTATTTTTCATTTGAAGTTAATTGAAAACGTGGAGTTTTGGCGGGAACGTAAAAACGTCTTGTATTATACTCTTAGTGACTTTTTCTGTGCGGTAGCGGATTTAAATACTACCAATCCTTATCTTGCTTGTGGGTGTCGTAAAAGATGACTAAGATCTTTATATCGATCTGGGCTAACTCCATGTGATCTAGGAAATGATCTAGGAAACAATTTCATTCCCAAGATGGGTCGATGTCAGGTAGGCGCGGCTAGTTATAATACTATTGCCAATAACTTTTGCAATATATATGATCGAAGAAGGGTGCATATTGAGTCGACCCCTATTACTTGGGATAAGAGCAGAGCAGGACGAAAACAATGATGTTCTTTCTTAGTGTTTTAACGCTTTATATTAAATCATTTTGTGTAATATGTAAGTAATTCATTCTATGTAATGCCGTGCGGAGAAACTGCTTTAATGTAGTGAACATGAAATACAAGTGCTTTACAAATGTTTTCGTTACGCACCAACTTATCAGATGGCTTGGAAAATTAAGTTTCTTTTATAAGTTTCCTACGAGAGTACGTCTTGTCAACTTTTAACAACTACCTTGGGAAGCCAAGAGTATATTGTATTAATTATTTAATTATACCAATATTTTTCAATATTATAGTCACAATAGAATTAAGTTAAGAACTTATTAGGACAGGCAAAGGGAAGAACACTTATAAAGCCAATTGTTACGTAATATTCTTCATAAATTATAGAACAGTATTTCAGCTACTGTTTAAACACCGTCCGGCAGCAAGTCGGTTTCTTTCGAATCTAAAGTTTTGACAAAAAATATGTTATCGTTACTATAGAGATTTTTATCTATACCATCAAGGTGGCAGATTTATATTTAAACGTTTATTTTGACGTAAATAAGTATTAATAGCTTTCTTATTAATAATTATGAATTACAATAACAAATATATGCAATTATTAAAGTTTAATAAAGTTTGTTTAACTCATTATTACCTACCGCTATTTTGGTGAGGTTATTTATTAATAAAATCTTATAACATTACATCTTAATATGGCTAGCGCTATTGGTTAGAGTAAGAGAGGAAGAGCTAGCTCTGGCGGATGCCTGAGAGAAAGGGAAGCCAAACAGACTGGCGCCGTTACGCGTTACCTAACGATGCGGTTTACCCTCCCATAAGCAGTTATCACTCCAAAAATATATTTTTTTTGTAGCCCTATGAGAAAAATTACCCATGATTATTTTGGTTCTATAATAAGTATATGTCCTTTTTTATTTTTATGCCTTAATATGCTTAAATGACATTAATTTTAATATTGTATACACCTGCCACCATTCTTTTAATAATAAAAATTCATACAATATTCTAAATTAATAAGATTTAGCACTCGTTCTATATATAAAATCATATTTGGGAGTGAAAAATAATTAATATACATGGGATTTGAATCCCCATCTAATGGCAATCCATTCCAAACGCCTTACAAATTAGGCCAGCATGGGTAGATACGTATGGTAAACATATTAACTCGTATTGCCGTCTTTACAGGGGATATTTTGTACGTCATATATCAGAAAATATTTATATCTGATTATATCTTTTAACGTTTTATCTTGAATTAATATCCATGTGGTGACTGAGTTAGAATATTATCCACCACCCCATATCTTACCCGTATATAACATCTATGCGAGAGAAGGAAAACTCGAAACAAAACCTTATACCAACACGTCTGACCAGCGTGGTATAGTAGGTTAATTTCCTTCCCATTACGAAGGAGTCCTCAGCCCAACAGTGGGACATTTATGGGCTGTGATGATGATGATCTAGAATTATATTAAGCAACTAGCTTTTGCCCGCGACTATGTCCACGCAGAAGTCATCTCTGACAGAGTTAAATAGAAAAAACAATGCAAGGTGTTGAAGGTTTGTCGCTAGGACGATAATCAACAGCGTCAGAAACTGGGATGCAGTCGCCGCCTTCTGCGAGTAAGTTGTCTAACGGAATTAGGCAATAGGGTGGGTCCGAGAGAAAATACTCTACGTTGACACCCTCTACCGTCCGGCTTCGACTCGAGATGATACCCGGTTCCGGTGGCCCGCCCGCACTACATAGTTGTACGTGTACGGCACGCGTGTGTCTATATACCATAGCCGGTCACTAAAGAAAAAGGTGGTTCAAAGTTCTATTCATTCTACAAATTATATTGCCATTAATATACTATTTACGGTATGACCATGGGATAAAAATATAATTATCGACACCCTTTATTTGACTGTTTTGTTTCACCAGCAGAGTTGCGACCTCGTTAGATATGATTTATTATTTGAGGTATAGAGTGAATATTTTTGAAGCTAAATTTAACCTGTATCTTAAACCATTAGGCAAGAACCTTTTGCTGTCTACTATGTGTATTGTGTGAGCTCTCACGTCGGCACTGGTGCGAGGTTGATGGAGAGGGAGAAAGAAACACGTGTTTATTTATTTTTACCGAAGAATATTTGTACGTAATTTGAAAAGAATCGATAAAAAAATTTTCTCCCCATACACACTTGCCCGCTTTGTTACACCCCTTAGGGTTGGAATTCATAAAATCCTTTCATATTGAATCTCTATGTCATAAATAGAAACGTGCTTCAAAATTTAATGTTTCTAGCTTTAATAGTTTCGGCTTGGCGGTAATGAGTCATTCAACCCGCTTCACAGCCCTAATTTACACAACCAAAGGGTGAAAATTGACAAATGCCTGATACCCTAGAATATTTGATTCGACTCGTAATTTGAAAAGAATCAATAAAGATTTTTATTCTCCCCATACAAACTTTGCTACTCTGTTCTACCCTCTTAGGGGTATAATTTCGTAAAATCCCTGTTCTACCCTCTTAGGGGTATAATTTAGTAAATCTTTACGTCATAGAAAAAAACCACTGTCAACATTTCAAGTTGCCAGCTTCAATAATATCGGCTTGGCGCTAATGACTTAATGAGTCGTCCAACCCGCTTTGCAGGCCTAATTTACACCCCCAGAGGGTGAAATCAACAAATGCTGAAACACGTGTTTATTTATTTTTACTGAAGATAATTTGTACGTAATTTGAAAAGAATCGATAAAGATTTTTCTCTGAACATTTTTTAATTTGACATAACTTTTTTATAAACTAATTGACATAAAATAAAGCCTAAATGTTAAGTGAAGCTTACCACAATATATTAGTGAAAACCGCGTCTAAAGCGGATAAGCTGTTTCTGAGATTAGCGTGCGCAAACGCACAGACAAACAGACAAAAATTTTAAAAATCATTGTTTTGGGTTCTATTTGTGTTGATAAAGGTCCCAGTAATATTTTTTCTCATATATCTTCCATGTACAGATAGCGATCCGTTACATTTTTATTATATGTATAGAATACATGACATTACTACTACAATAATATAAAGTTAAAACTTATTTGGCGGTTTGGAATAGATTTTCAACAGATGTGGCTTCCAGTAGTGATCATTTTTCGTTCACAAATAAGTTTTGATACAATATGAGTTGCCAACATAAAAAATAATAAATTTAACTCATCTAGTTCTACTACATATATCTATCTATGTGTATAATCAATAATTGTATTGGCAACACCTGTTTGCCTATTAGTTTTGTACCCGGAGGCTGTTTGTTGGTTGGCATATGCCCGGGGTTGAGAGTTAACATGATACGAACAGAATTTGATTTGATACAATTGTTAATACATACATTGAAAATTAAATTTCTCTCTATAATTTGGAAGGTCTGTTGGGTTTGGTCTAAGAATAAACTCTGATAATCTGATTAATATCTTTTATTGTTGCTGAATGTTTTTTTTTTGGAGTTTATATGGCTTGGTTCCTAAGACCTTTAAGTCAAATCTTGGTTAATTAAATAACTTCATTTAAAGTCATCGTCTATTAGAAAGTTAAATCGTCATCTTCAATAGTGCCATGGCCACACTGTTAGAGATATCTTTTGGGAATTTTAGTAGCAAACGGAAACGTACGTAAGGCACTGTTATATCATATTCACTACACCTTAGTACTTTCTGCGCATCACATTACACAAAATTCCATCATAATTATTTAATATAACATGTTAAAACACTAAAATATTGAATATAATACAAGAGCACCATATGACACCTTTCATTGCCCGCTATAACTAGTTCCTGAATTTCGTAAGAGACGACTACAGATAAGCAAATTCGAAATAAAACTCTTTGCTACATTGGAATGAATACAATTTCCGTTGTATGATAAGTTCTTTTTTTTTCTGTGTGGTTGCAGCTACGAATACTACCAGTCCTTACAGACAAGCGGCCGGCCATAAAACTATCGCCAAAAATTTGTAGTAAGTACGATAGAAGATTAAATATTCCGTTGATCCTAAGTAGTTGGAGTAAGAGCAAGGTGATGACGATGATGAGTAGGTTTTTTTCCGCCTATTGTGAAGAAGGCTCCACCATACATTAGGACATATTATTTTAAACTTTTGAGGGCAGAGGAGTAGACACCTCAAACGATGGTAAGTGGTAATGCTCTTAGACCTCTACCATACCAAGGATACAGCCATATCGCTGCCGACCGTAAGATGAGGTTTGCAGTCTCACTCACCGAAAAAACGCAGTAGCAAATTGCTGCCAGTTATACGTTGATTCTCTGCAAGACGTCTGTAGTGCCTACTACTCTAGACAAGTCAACTTATTTACGAATGTCGATAGAAAATTATCAACAGCGTAGCCCTATCACTAGAGAGCTACGATGGGATGACAGAGCTGCTGAAAAATATAAAAAATACAAACAAACTAAAGAATAACCACGGGACGGACTCCTATAAAATATCCAATTAGATTTTTTTTTTGGAGTTTATGACTTGGTTACTAAGACCTTAAAGCCAATATTCAATTAGAAATACTATGCAAACATAGAGTAGTTTTTATGAATTAAAATAAGATTGAATAGTATTTCAATTTGAATATAGAACGCCAGGAAGAGAATATTATTTTTTTATTTCTGTTTCTGTGTTAAAATTGCTTCGTAATTTGAAATCTAATGCGCCACCGCGTGACCTTTTGTTTTCTTTCCGTTTCCTTTTTTTTCTTTAATTGTGCCTACAGAGCGGAACCAAGCGAATTATTGAAAAAGTTGGCATTATTCTGCACCGCCTTCCTTTGATATACACGGGCGGTTTTCGCAAAAAATATAAACTATAAAAACTTCATTGTTGTTTTAAATTTAATTTAAAAAATATATGATGTTTTGTATTTATATATTATCAATTTTTATATTTTACCATAAATTGATCCAAATAACTACCACCGTATCTGAACGCGATTGCACTGAGAAGATTCGACAAGAAACACACAGCTGGTTTATCTATTTATTTTTATTCTATATTATAGTATGTATACTGTATTTTATAAAGACTTTTCATATTATATTTGTCACAGGATTTCACCAACAACAAAATTGACAATTTGAAGAAACAGGGACCTAAACACTTGGTTTACATAATAATTTTGAGTGACTGACACAAGTATGAATAGTAATGCGCTTTTGTATATAAAGATTTTTGGCGGGCATATGAAAATGTAATGTGGTGGTCTTGTATAGTGTTTTAACGTGTTAAATTAAATAATTTTGATAGCATTTTATGTAATGCGATGCGTAGGATGTGTTGAGATGTAGTAAATATGGTTTAAAAGTGCTTTACAAAGATTTCGTTTTCCACCAAAATTATCAGAAGATATCAATGAGACTTTTGGCGGGAATCTAAAACGTCATGTTGTGCTCTTGTATTATATTCGATATCTTAGTGTTTTAACGTGTTATAGTAGATAATTTTTATGGTATTTTATGTAATGTGATGTGACTAAACTGCTGAGATGTAGTGAATATCATATAAAAGTGCTTTACAACATTTTCGTTTTCCATCAAAATTCTCACAAGATACCATTAACAATGTGGCCATAACACTGTTAATGGCGACAATTTGACTTACTGACAGACAATGACTAACCTGAAGAGACTAAGAACGTGAAGATAATTATAACTCGACACTGGCAACAATGGCTCGTATAAGTAGCTGATTGCCAATACATAAAAAGAAGAAGAAGAAGAAGATATCAACAGTGTGGCCATAGCAGCACCGGTAACGATTTGACCTACTAATGGACAATGATTAATATGTAGAGACTAAAGACGTAAAGTAAATTACAACTTGACACTGGCAACAATGGCACGTATAAGTATTGTTTTTCTTCTTATATATTTGCAATCAGCTACTTATACGAGCTATTGGTGCCAGTGTCAAGTTATAATTAATTTTACGTTTTTAGTCTTTCAGGTCAGTTATTGTCTAAGTCAAATTGTTGCCATTAACAGTGCAAATGTAAAGGCCACGCTGTTAATGGTATTTTGTGAGAATTTTGATGGAAAACGAAAACGCTGTAACGCACTTTTATATGATATTCACTACATCCCAGTAGTTACATAACGTATACGTCGTTCATAATTTAATTTAGATATTCATTATTTTGTAGTTGATTATGCTATTTCATGAAAATCTATTAATGTTTAATTGTGAAAGTTATATGTTAATTTACAAAACTGACTAATATTTCTACACCAGCTTATGGTAGAATATGTGAGACGCACAGAGTATTAATATCTAAATGTACCATATTCTGAGAAATAAATGATTATTATATTATTCCGCCACATCACATTACAGAAAATGCCATCAAAATTATCTAATATAACACGTTAAAACACTAAGATATCGAATATAATACAAGAGCACCACATGACGTTTTCAAATTCCCGTCAAAAAAGGCCACGTATAAGTAGTTAATTTCTAATACAAAAAAAGGCATAGCAGTTTATTTTCTTTTTTTTTTTCTTATAAATATTTAAGAGATTTAGTTATAACTAGCATAGAATTATAACGACATACATGTTGAGAATACTATTTTTTTTGTGGCTGTCTTTTAGCTGTTAGCCGCAGATGGCTGTTACAACTTAACCCGGAGTATGGTTGAGCGCTGAGGGCTCTCAACCCGGATTTGAGAATACTTATAATATATTTTTATCTGTTTGTGGATCGCGCAAAGTGTTATTCTGCGTGGGAATAGAACCTGAAACACTTCGTAGATTGTCATCATCATCATGCACTTATCCCAATTACTTGAAGTCGACGCAATATGTACTGTTCTTCTGCCAAAGTTATTAGGCAATAGTTTTATCATCAGCTGTCTGCCTGACCTCAGTTCTACTTGGGAATGTAATTGTTGAAAAAAAATATCAATTGGAGTTGAACCAAGTCGATTTAATTATCTTAATCGTCTTTTACGACATTCACGAGCAAAGTAAGAGATGGTAGTATTCTTAGCCGCTGCAATACATCAACCATCTGTGCAGTCTAAACTATGCACATACCACTGAGCTAGCGGTATATAAGAGCCAATTTCCCACCCATTATTTAGTATGTATATTTTCACGTTTTTGTAGTATGACAGAGTAAGAATACAAGTTCCTTCCTTACTCGTTGGTAATGGTACGCGTCTAAATGATGAAGGTAAATAAAATTCCTTTCCGTGTGGTGACGGAGTAAGAATACAATTCACCACTCAGTATCTTACCCGTGGGTGATTGTAAGACTATGGGATATAAAACGCATATAACATCTATGCAAGAGAAAGAAAACTCGAAACAAAACTCTATACCAACACGTCCGACCAGCATAGTATAGTAAGTGAACTTCCCTCTCATTATGGAGGAGGCTCGAGCCCAACAGTGGGATATATATATATATAAGCTGAGATTTTGGTGAAATAATATCACTTCACGAGAAAGAAAAATCAAACTAAAAACTAAATAACGTAATAAGCCAATTTCCCTCTCACGCCCGCACCACCGATTGGTATTTACAAGTGTGCAAGGTTACTAAATATTCGGGCTGATTTAGTAGTATTATTTGTTTAAAATAAACGCATGTCTGTACTGTTACGGTGGCCCCACTGCGTACCCGATTCACTTGCGTTTCTACCTTACCGGCACGTAATAGACGCGAGAATCGTAAGGAAAACAACTTTGGCCATTACGCAGACCCTTGTTTCATCGTTGCGTACTATGTTATAAGATGTAGCGAGTTCAATATTAGCTGTTTTTTTTTATATTACGACTGTATTAACATACGCGTATAATTAATGTAGACACATTACGTATTGTCAAAACACGATAGGTCGGCATTTTAAACACTAGGCCATCTATGCAGTCAGGATCAGGCCATCTTTGCTTTGTGCAGTGTGAGATTAAAAAAATATTACTAGTCTTCCTAACTGGTCCGTATTGAAGTAAAATATATCAATTGCCTAACGCCTAAATTATCTCGCATTAAAAAGAAGCGGTGGCCTACCCCTCTGAGAAATAGGCTTGAAGCTATCTATGTGTGTATGTTGAAACAAAATTGTATAAATTAATTATTACTAGCGACCCGTTCTGGATTCACTTCACTTTTCGATCGCTTTGTCCTCGCATTTTAAATCTCTGGTGATTTTTAGGATACCCATCTTAATGATATGCTGTAAAGCGCAATTGGGCAATGTACATTAAATGTATTACATACTCGTATCTAATGTATTTAGTTGGATAATGACTAATATTTTTTTATAAAATGGCTTCCTAAATAACCTATAATTTATTAGTAACGTGTATAAATAGATTTGGTTACTGCGGGTTATATATTTAGCAGATAGATATATAACCTCGCGAATTTTTTTGTAGATCTATTTAACATATGCAATTATGTATGTTTTAATTGGTCTGTAGTGTTGCCCAAATGCAAAACTCAAGACAAGACTCTTGCGAGTCTCGCAAGTCCTGCAACTCTTGCTGTTAAACTAACGTACAGTAACTTATTTTGATAGAAATAAAAAAATAAACAACCAACAAAATTAATGAAATTCCATTTATCTAGTGACACTAATTGTACATCTATTAATAATTAGGTACATACCAATTAACGGGAGTGGGGCTATAACCACACCTATCTATCATGAGACTGTTTAAAATTAGATCAAATTATTTCTCCTGGTATTAAGAATACAAAATGTTGACAATCCTTTCTTTGTCAATGGAATCGTAATATGCTGTCTAAGGGACTACAGTGAGACTCTTGCAGCGAGTCTTGGTTTTGAATTTGGGCAACACTGCTGATCTGTTACGCCATTTATGTGCGAAGTTTGAATCGCTATCGCTTATATCTTTCTCCATATACTAATGCTGTATTTAAATCGGGGTTCCGATTTTTAGAGCAAAAGTCTTAATGTAATATTAAAATGAACTGTTAAGTTAAGAAAGTCGTTTATTGGTTGCCATTGTTCACTAAGTTGTTTTTTGTTCAAATAATAAAGTGATTCCTATAACTTTGGTAGTTTAGATTATTTAATATCCATTCGTTTTGGTTTAGTTTTTTTAATAATAGATTGTGGTAGAGAAAACTTTTTTAGGCACATTGAGTATTTTTGATATGGGGTACAAACAAAGAACTCATCATCAGGTCATGGGGACCTTCACGCTCAATTAGACATATACAGAATGTTACACACATTCTATGATTCATTAAGTGTATTCAGTATTTCACGTTTCCCACAGCGACAAGTAATCAACTATTTCAACCATGTAATGACAAGTCGTTCTAGCTACATAATCTAAGTGATCATCCATCCAAAATCCAAATTCGTCTAATAAGTTGAGCTTCCGGCTCTCTCGTTCACCAAACGAAGCACAGCAGCATATTGCCTCTGCTCATACGTCGATTTTCTGCGAAATTGTGGTACTACTATGGACTGATCGGCCTGCAATTGTAGACAGAAAATTGGCACGTGGCTCTACTACTATTATTTCTGTATAGTTATAAAGTAAGAATACAATTGAACACTCTCATAGCCGTGGGTGTTCCCGGATGGATTTAGCGAAGTGTGTATATGGACTGCCATAGACCACTATCAAATAAAGAAACCGTGGTGAAGGTAAAGTGTAAAAATAATAATATGTAGCTATATCTATGCAATAGAAGAAAATCTCGACATAATAAATGCCAACCCCTATGATCAGCGCCAATTAAGTTTATTAGAGGATACCGGAGTATACTTTTCACGACAATCCTATTCGGATATGTTCTGAAACATATATTATTTGATAAAATATGATTTTCATCCGATAAGCAGATGAAAATGAGTAGAAGTCGATGTGCTACGTTTCTTTGATCAGGTGAAAATAATTGGATATCATCATTTGCCTGCTCTTATCCCACGCTAAGTGGGGTCGGCACAACATGTTCTTGCCTTCCATAATCTTCTATCAGCCGTCATATCTGCACTCACAACTTTCATACACATATCCTCGTTTACACAATCCATCCATCTCTTTTTGGGTCTCCCACGATTCTTACGCCCATGGTGAAAATAATTGGATAGATTGAAATAATTTGGTTTCAAATTATTTATATTTTGTTGTTTTGTTTTGACACTATTTGGATCCAAAAGTCATAGTTAATTTTATAATGAATGTAATAAATTGTATTACACGTTGGAATAACTAAAAAGTTGCTTTATATCTTTAATAACAAAACCCTTAAAAAAGAGCCCCACAAAATAAAAAAAATGTTGTCTGTGCGACGATTCAGACTATATTTTTCCGATATATTTTGAGTTGCTGCTTTGATATACGAAGTCGTAATTAAGATACTGTGTATTATATAAATATGAGAAGTGTTTGAAACTTGTTGGCGTTATAAAAATGATTGACAAAATATGTTTTCTTTTTGTAGTTTTCACGAAATATTCGAGTTCCGTCGGTCCTGGATGCATTTTTAAAGTGAATACTTCTTTAGTGGCGCTGTGCACTTTTTTGCGATGGGTAAAAATGTTAAACTTGTGTTAAACACGTGAATGTTAAACACGTGATAATAAATGAGTAAATGTTAAACACATGACTTGATCGAAAATTCGTAAGACGGAGGAAGAATAGACCATAGGAGGGGCAGTAATAATATAATATAGTATGTTTAATATGTGTATTTAACATTTGGACACACCCATACATACTCTCTGGGGCATGCTTTTTATTTTTTTGTATTTGTTTTTTTTTCAAAGGTTTATAATTAAGTTTTCATTTCTGTCGTCAGTCCTCGTGACTGCTTTGTGTTTTATTCGGTTTATACGGTATTAATACTTATAACCTTATGTCAATATGTAAATCTAAGTATAATAAAGCCATTGGACTCTTCTAAAACTATTTAGTTGACGCAAAAAGAGAATAATAAAGTTTTGAAGTTATCTAAAAAATGTTACACAAGATCTTAATTCTGATTTCAAATATCGATTTAGCTGTTAATTATGTAATTAATATACCTTTAAATTAAGCCATGCAAAGTGGGTACGTTAGTTTAGAATATTAAAAATATTTTAGACAAAATAGAAATTTTAAAATATCGTGCAAGAATCATGGAAAGAAAACATTAATTTTATCTAATCGTGCATTTCACAGCTCTGTTATTTTGAGCATAACTACGAGTGAATATTTAAAATAAACGAGTTTATGCAAAATACATAATTGCCAAACTTTTCATTTAACAACGTTCGCAATCTAAGTTGCACTTAACCTCAAAATAAATAATTTAAAACATTGTTTGCTTCTTTGACAGGAAGTAAATATAAAATGCTCTCAAAATTTGATAAAATTCTCAAATATTTATTGATTATGGACCCCTTTCCTATATTCTTTTTGGCTAACAGATTATACCTTAATCAGGGTAAACTCGTTTAAAGTCTCTTAGTCTCTTAGCCAATGATCCTTTGGACTTTATCTTCATTGACTCACTCATTGAATGCTCTCGAATATGTCGGCGTTTCACCAGGAAATTGGGCGTCCATAATAAAATAGCGAATATGCAATTCACGGTATTTATTTAGGAATGACTGCCGGAGAACTCGGTGAAGTGAGCGAAGTAAACAGAATACTATTCCAATCTTACAACTTTACAATGAAATGGTCACGGTCTTAGTAACTACAACTATTTTTATAACAAACGAATAAATTTTCTTTAAAATAATTATCGAAATATAGCTAAATAATAATAACAAACATTTTATTATATTTAACATTATGCCAAATAGTCTATTTTACGCAATTTACATTCGTGTAATTAAAGGAAATATTATTCTTAGATATTATTTAACAAATGACGCTGTGGGTAGAAATATATTGAGATGTTTATTACGTAAAAACAACTAAATATGGTTACAAATAATTACATTAATACTTATAGATTTATTTTGAACATTTACATAATAATTTTAATATTTAAACAATTAAATCAAACATTTCTAGAAAACAGTCAAAACAGTATCTTAAAATTTACGTCTGAGTAATGGCAAATTGCTGTGGCGGTTCGTTTAGTGAGCGAGAGAACTGGAAGGCCAATTTAGTGGGTGGGTTTTAGTTGATATGTAGCGGGCTGGTTGTAACCCTGATATTAAAAAGGTACATAAGTGACATTAATATTTACCATTAGGTGTAAAAAATATTATCCAGTTAATTTAATATTATTATAACTTTATAAGTATAAACCTTTCTTTATCAATCATCACTTTAATAAACATAAATATAAACTTTATCGGTAATATTTAAGCATATCACAGTATTTTCTTTACAACAAAGCAATTTTATTGTCTTTATATAAACTCGTTTTACTTTTATTCTTCTTATGATCTCAACAATAGATTTTCATGGGCTTACGCTATAAAGATTGAGAAACATTGTATCAAAGTATTATTAGAACTGTATCGCAAGTTGAGGGGTCGGAAAATGTTTTTATTATTCAGTATTATCCCAAGATTTCACCGAAAATTGTGCTGAGTTCGCGGGAAGTGTTAATTTTTAAGCGGAAGGACAAAAATCCAAAGGCCTGAACCGGAACGATACATACGAGGCCATATCACAATATTAGACGTCAGATGCTATATTAATATAAATATTTTGTTAATATATATTGGAATTACGTAAAATTTAAATGAAATTTGTAGCGTTGTTTTTGTTTACGAAAATGCAATAAAGTTATAGTGCAAAGAAACTAGGATCTACATACATACATACATACATAT
This sequence comes from Lymantria monacha, assembly GCA_905163515.2. Lineage (NCBI taxonomy): Eukaryota > Metazoa > Arthropoda > Insecta > Lepidoptera > Erebidae > Lymantria > Lymantria monacha. The sequence continues at coordinate 31,486,305 of LR991091.1, read as the reverse complement.
CATCACGCCATATCCCTTGCAGGGTAGGCAGAGAGAACAGAGTGCCAGAGAACTCTATCTCTGCATACTTCACTCGCTTCCTCAACATTCATAATTCTCTTCATACACGCTCGCCGGTTTCGGAGACTCTTGACTCCACCTTCCTTCAGTATATGACCGATCTGGTCTAGGTAGGTTAGTCTCGGTCTCCCTCGGTACCTACATCCTTCCACTTTCGCATTGTATATCTTCTTAACCAGGCGTTCGTTCGGCATTCTTTCCACATGTCCGAACCATCGGAGCATTCCCTTTCGCATCTTTACACCAATACTCTCTTTCATACCTACTCGCTCTCTTACGTCGTCGTTATGAATGCGGTCGGTCAGCCTAACTCCACAGATTTTCCGCAGAGATCGCATTTCGACCGCATTAATTTTACTTTCATACTCTTTTCTGCATGCCCAACTCTCGCTTCCATACAGTAATGTTGGGACAAGCACTGCGTTATGTATTGCTACACGTGCCTTCTGGCTGAGGTGGTGGCTGCCGAGAAGTTGCCCCAACGCTCCGTTCACTCTATTTCCCGCATTCACTCTTCGCTCTATATCAGTGGTGTACCTTCCATCTCGGCTAAATCCACATCCAAGATATACAAATTCATCCACTTGATGTAGTACATCATTACCTATTGTTACTCTTACATCTGTTCTGGTTTTATCTCTTTCAAAAACCATTATTTTGCTTTTGCTCACATTCACGCGTAGACCCCTTTTCTTACAATCTTCTGTCATTGTGTCGACTAGGGTCTGCAGGTCAGTCGCTGACTGTGGCAGCAGGACTGCATCATCTGCATAAAACAGAGCAGTGACCACTGAGTCGCCCATCTGGACTCCCACATTCATATCGTTCAACCTTTGGAGACATTTATCCAGATATATGATAAACAGCCTGGCTGACAGAACGCACCCCTGCTTAACGCCGATATTGACGTCAAACCAAGGCGACATTCCATCATCCAGCCGCACACAGGCTCTACAGCCCATGTAACTGGACTGCACAGCCCGTAGCAGTTTACAGCTAATACCATACTCCGGTAAAATGTCCCAAAGTTCCTTTCGTACAACCGTGTCAAATGCTCTCTCCAGATCCACAAAACTGCAGAAAACCCTCTGACCTAGAGCCAGATGCTTGTCCACAATGTTGCGCAGAGAGAACACTTGATCCATGCATCCCCTTCCACTCCTGAAACCTCCTTGTGTCTCACACAGTAAACCATCGGACACCATCCTCATTCTCCTTTCAATAATTTTTAATAGGATTTTTAATAGGATTTACAAATTATATATTATTTCTTTTTTTATCCTACTATTCTCAAATATTGAAAATTAGACTTTATGGAGAATAATACCATAATTTCTGCACTTAAATTTGCGACCGGACTGGGCATGTTTTAATTTAAAAATAGTAAAAGGCAATGTGACTTTAAATCATCATATACGTCCCACTGTTGAGCTCATCTCCATCACTGTAGGAGTGAAAGTGACCTATTGTATATACTGTGATTTTATTTAGAATTTTCTTTCTCTTGCGTAAATATTGTATGCATTTGATATCTCTTAGTCATATTTTATTACACGCGCGGGCATAAAGTTGAGATGGTAAATTCAATTCTTACTTTATCACATGAATAATGTTATTTATCATGTCATTTATTTTAAATCATTAATGCTATGTTGTAGCACTAGCAGCGCGTTTTTGAAGCTACATATATTTCTTCATACAAATAACATGCTTACGCGCTTGCTGTAGAACGCGTCATGTTAACGACAAAACTCACACTCAGCACACAGGAGAATGATAATGTTTTAATAAAAACAATTGTCATTACCATTGCTCATCTTTTTGATGTGCAACATTAATTACGTCCAAAGATTTTCTTCAAAAAGACTGTTTACAGAGCGTGCCCTTACAATATTAGCAGTTGAATGTTTACAAAAGTTTGCGTTAATTTTTAATGTAAATATCATCACGGTGTTACGTTAACGAGATTGACTCCCCGTTGGTTTGTTTCTGAACATTTCCTCTACAGTTTTATTACGATACGGCTCACTTTAATAAAATTAATATAAGAAAACACATTCATTTTGTAATGAAATGTTATATTTTTTTTAAACTATAATCTGGCGTTTTTAGTAGAGATATCTAGCGCTCATGGTCGTTTTGGTCAACAATTATATTCCTAAGGAGGGTTGACGTCAGACAGGTTGCCGGTCGTAAAACTATTGCCAATTTCGCAATATGTACGAATAGAAAAGATATACATATTTCTTCGACCGCAATTTTCTTTTTAAAGACAATCCCTGCACTAGAAAAATAATCCTTGTATTGCAAGGGATTTTACAAACATGCAATTAACGTAGACAAATTAAACCAGACTGAGAACAACAGTTTATGGATCACATAAAGTATGACAATTGTCCTGCGCAGGAATCAACCCACGACACTGGCACGAAAAGTCAGTATCTTAACCACTACGCCATGAAATGGAATGAAAAAAAGTATATAATAACAATAAAAAAAAATGTACATACATACATACATATCATCACGCCATATCCCTTGCAGGGTAGGCAGAGAGAACAGAGTGCCAGAGAACTCTATCCTTGCATACTTCACTCACGTCTTCAACATTCATAATTCTCTTCATACACGCTCGCCGGTTTCGGAGACTCTTGACTCCACCTTCTTTCAGCACGTGACCAATCTGGTCTAGGTAGGTGAGTCTCGGTCTTCCCCGGTACTTACATCCTTCCACTTTTGCATTGTATATCTTCTTAACCAGACGTTCGTTCGGCATTCTTTCCACATGTCCGAACCATCGGAGCATTCCCTTTCGCATCTTTACACCAATACTCTCTTTCATAATATAATAATAATAATAGTAAATATTACTCCCTCATTATCTAGTTTTAATTTCCTACATTGTATCATTTATTTCCTTTCGCTTCACTTAACTTTCTTTACTTCTAATAAGAAAACTTTATTCAATTATTTCTCTAATTTTAAGTTAACATATAATACTTTCTCCTACCTTTTCTATTATATATGTTCTGTATTCTACTTAACCTTAATCTAATATTTATGTTCTCTATGTACTTTAGTGTTTGTACTTTCTGTTCTTTTTTCACTTTCTAAATCTAATGTAACACGCTAAACAAGGTTCCTGATCATGTCAGGGGAGACAGTAGCCCCAAACATACGATAGTTTGGGGGATAAAAAAAAAAAAACAACTACGCCATTTGTATAGTCTAATTGGGATAAGGGCAGGAAAATGATGATCTAGTGCTCATAGTAAACCAGCGTTGGTAGCTTATACCCAGAATATTGTTTAGTTAAAACCTTATATTTATTTTTAAATATAATGATAGATTAGCTGTGCGGTAGTGGCTACAAATATAACCAACCCTTACTTTGCTTGTGGATGTCGTAAAAGACGACTAAGAGCCTTATAACGACCCAACCAACTCCATCTGATGCCGTTTGATCATTAATTACATTCCTAAGGAGGGTGACGTCTGGCAGGCGGCCGGTCACAAAACTATTGCTAATAACTTTTACAATATGTACTATGAAAGAAGAGTACATATTGTATGGATCCCAAGTAATTGGGATAAGAGTAGGAGAATGATGATAAAGATAGATAAAACATTCCCAAGGGAGGTTGACGTCAGGCAAATGGCCGGTCATAAAACTATCGCCTATAACTATTTGCAATATGTACGATAATAGTACATATTCCTTTAACCCCAAGTAATTGAGATAAGAGGAGAGTAATGATGGTTGATGATGACGACACAAAGATGCATGCATTGAACCTTTTTTTTTATTTAAAAGACAAGATCACTAATGAACAAATTACATCTATACTTAGAACAACAAATTATGGATCGTAAAAATTTTGTACTGCATAGGAATCAAACCCATGATATTTGCCCGGTTAGTACTAGAACCACTACGACATATGTGTAGTCATTAAATGATATTGTTAATTAAATCTAACTTATTCTTTCATGTCTTTCAATATATTTACGAATCATTAAATAAAAATGGATAGCATTCGGTTTTATTAAACAAGAATATAACGTAAATTGCGAAAGGGAATGATCCGATGGTTCGGACATGTGGAAAGAATGCCGAACGAACGTCTGGTTAAGATATACAATGCGAAAGTGGGAGGATGTAGGTACCGGGGGAGACCGAGACTCACCTACCTAGACCAGATAGGTCACGTACTGAAGGAAGGTGGAGTCAAGAGTCGCCGAAACAGGCGAGCGTGTATGAAGAGAATTATGAATGTTGAGGAAGCGAGTGAAGTATGCAAGGATAGAGTTCTCTGGCACTCTGTTCTCTCTGCCTACCCTGCAAGGGATATGCCGTGATGATATGTATGTATGTATGTATAACGTAAATTGCTTCTTCCCGTTATTAATAATTGAAGATAGTCATCTATTTATAATCTTAGATAGTAGATAGGTTATTGAAAATGGACGGAAGTCTACCACCTACAGAGTTAACAAGCGCTTTAAATGCATGGTTAGTAACTTTATTATAACATGTAGTTAACATGGGCAACTACTAGTAAACTTATAAGGAATATAGTAGTTTAAACTGAACTAAATTTTATGTTAAAATAATTTTATTTTGGAATTTTAAAAATAAAAAATATAATAGTGAGATATTGTAAAAAAGATATTTTGCAAAATCGTTTAATATAGAGTTTTTTTAGCTGTGTGGTAGCGGCTACGAATACTACCAACACTAACTTTGTTTGTGGATGTCCTAAAAGACGACTAAGAGCCTAACGACCTGGGCCAACCACAACTGATGCCGGTTGGTCAACAATTACATTCCCAAGGAAGGTTGACGTCTCATGGCCCGTTGGGTTACACGGTTGGAGAGGCCTAGACACGGTGTTGTTACCGTGGAGGCCCTCCGGCCCGTACTGATGGAATGGATAGCGCGGCGGCACGGAGTCCTCTCCTTCCGGCTGGTGCAGGTAATGTCGGGGCACGGTTGCTTCGGCTTGTACCTGCACACGGTCGCGTGGAGGGAGTGGACTCCGTCCTGCCACCATTGCGGTAGTGACGAGGACACGGCGCAACATACGCTCGAGGTATGTATGGGCTGGGACGGGCAGCGCCGTGACCTCGTCGTTGTCATCGGTGCCAACCTGACGCTGCCGGCTGTTACACGACAGCCGACAGCAGAGAGGTGTTTGCAGGGTGGGTCCATGGGGTTGCGCGCCGCCTCTTCTGTCGCCCCGGACCGATTTGTCGAGGCGCGACCATATCCATGGTCCACCTTGCAAAAAAAAAAGGAAGGTTGACGTCTGGCAGGCGGCCGAACATAAAACTATTTCCAATAAATGCTACACTAACCATCCATCTTAATCATCCATTTTAATACTTTAAAAAAAACTAGCAATACACAAATACGGTATTAATCATTATCATCTATACATAGTCTATACTAATATTATAAAGAGGTAAAGTTTGTTAGTTTGTGAATTTGTGACGTTGTAGGGGGTAATCTCTGGATCTACTCAACCGAATGACTGACTATGAATGTTAGAACAAAAAAATGTTCTACAATATTAAAGAGCATATAAATATCTATAGAAAACTTTGCGGTATACCATATGTCTAACTATTATAGTTATGTCAGTATAACTACTTTTTGAAAGAAATGTTAACAAAAACCAAACCATGGCTAAAAGAGCACGTTATTCATGTCTTTGTATTAATCCTTATCCAAATAAATTATTTATTATTTAAAACTATTTCAGTAGCTGAAGATTACTTTTTGAATTATTAAAATCGGCCTTTGCATTCAAAAGATATTACGAGTTTAAAAATGTCAATCTAAACACAATGCTTCTAATATTATAAACGCGAAATTTGTATAGATGTGTGGATGTTTGAGTGTTTAAAACAAAAGATTGTTCCCTTTTACTGTATACATATAATTTGGACGAATAGTTAAAGAGATAATAGGACATAGGTATAGACCCGCGACCGTGTCATTATCTATTGAGTGATAATTCTATTAGACGATTTTTCTATTGCTTTATCACTAAGCAAATTTAATCTTTAATAGTTTTAGATAAATTCGTTTTTTACAGTATGTTTTTTCGATTACAAATTTAATATTCTGCGCTGATACATTTATTTCATTATAGGATTAAAATTTAGCACAAGTACCTTACTACACATCTACTAAGTACTACACGCCTAACTTATTTCCTAGAGACTCACTAAAATCCGTAGCCGGCCCGGTAGAATATATTCTGTTCACTGTTCACAGAATATATTCCGTTCACTATTGGACGCCTACCCCACAGATAAGACCAGTGCCGCAATCGCTACGCTTGGTCGGCTGGTTAGTATGGCAGTGACGTGTTATAAGTTTTCCAAGAGAAGAAGGCCGCGACCACATCCCAGATTCTGACGCTGTCGAACATCGTCCTAACGACAAACCTTCAACATCTTGCATTGCTTTTTCTATTTACCTCCGTCAGAGATGACTTCTAATGGACAAAATAGCGGGCAAAAGCTATCTTTTATATATCATCATCATTGTCCTACTCTTATCCCAATTACTTGGGGTCGATACAGTAGGTATGTACTTTTCTTTCATAGTATAACATATATGGTACATATCATAAAAGTTATTGGCAATAGTTTTATGACCGGCCGCCTGCCAGACGTCAACCCTCCTTGGGAATGTAATTGTTGACCAAACGGCATCAGATGGAGTTGGCCCAGATCGTTATAAGGCTCTTAGTCGTCTTTTACGACATCCATGAGCAAAGTAAGGGTTGGTAGTATTCGTAGCCGCTACCATACAGCAAATGTTATTTTATACTCTATTGAATTAATATGTATGTATATGAACACCAAAGTTAATGAGGTTTCAAAATCGTTCTGTTTATTATTCTTCTTCTTAGAATATTTCTCACTGCTTCTGATGCCAATGTCATAATCGAAAGTAGATTAAAAGTGGTAGGACCACGCTGTTGACAGTTCTCTGTCTTCAGCCGCGGGTCGGTCCGTCCGGGGTAGTACCACACTCTTGCAGAATATCAAAAATCAAAAAAAAATATATAAAAGATAGAAGCTGTGTGGTAGCACACAGCTTCTATCTTTTATATATTTTTTACTAAAATATAATATATAGAAGCTATTTTAAACAATACAGTATTATTTCTTATCCAATTACATACTTACTTTAGACGCGGTGCATTTAATATAGATCAAAATTGCTTTTTACAGACAATTATTAAAGTAGGCATAATATCAAATATCTTTGAAGGTATCAGAGATTGAAAACGCGGGTCAAAGCCACCGAAACCGAAGCGAAGCGAGGGCGGGTCGCTAGTATTATATAAAACTTAATATTATTAAATAAGTGAGGCCATGGAAATTACCAAAATTTGTTATCATCAACTATTTACTACACATTGCTGTTTAAAAATAGCTTATATTCAACTCTATATCATCTTATCATTCACATTTTTTTTTGCTTATAGTGGCAAACGAGCAAGCATCATATCTGATGGTAAATGTTATTGGCGTTCATGGACCTATGCAATACCAGGAGTATAGATAGGCCGCTGCCAAATAATCAAAACCTTCCCAGAAAGAAGCGATTTCGGCTTTTTGTTCGAATAAAGCGCAACACAGAATTGATCTTCTGTAAAAGTGTGGTACTCTGGACATACAGGGCCACTACAGTAGATAGAAAACTGTCAACAGAGTGGTTCTACCACTAGAAAATTAGGGAAATTTACTTACTAAATCACGCTGTTCAGACGGGTTAACATAAAGTTTTTCTTTCGGACTTTACCATTTCTTGCGGACTACGGAAATATACAACAACTATTGTTGCATATTTCCGTAGTCGTTTTAAGATACTCGCAGGTAAGATGGTGAATAGTATTCTTATTCAGTTGCCATAGGAGAAAAAACACAACAAAATATATAATGTTTATTTAGTGAACCCGCTCTGCGGTACCTTTAAGTGGTACCTTATGTTAGTTCAACACAAATACCACTTAAACCGGACGGTTATTGCGTTCTTTTCGTTAGTTTTTATGTGAAAAAATAAGTTCGGTAGCTAATTTCTTAGTAGCAGGTGTAATACGCGACTGTTCTGTGAAATTTAATTAGCGAAAATGATTTGAGATTATAAGGATTTTTGTAATTAGCGTTTAGCTTTGGAATCTTTTGTGGATATATACATAATAAATTTTATGGTTCTGTATATTTTGTTGAAAATTAAAATACCTTCGTAATGTTCATTCATTTGATAATGAACATTACGAAGGTATTTCCTTCTATTGACACATTTATCAGCCAATTAAAGTCCACTGTTAGATATAAGCCTATCTAAGGGAATATTATGGTATAATAGGTATGTTAAGCAGATGGATTAGCGAATTTAATTATTGAATCAACTTTTTTTAAAAGAGTGCGGCTGTCCATTCTAATGATCCCGTTTTTATGACCCTACGGGTAAATAAGAGGGGTGATTATACATTGTATTTTTTGCCTTTCAACACACACACACATATATATATATATATATATATATATATATATATATATATATATATATATATGTTACCATTCTAATCAAAATATATTAATTACATTGTATGCTAGTCTATGCTGTCCAAGATATATCATTTTAGGAAGACGGGTTTAACTTTATAAGACTAGGCTACCTCTCTTCAATTGCGAAGGACATACATAATCAGCATTAAGACATATATTATGCATAAATGGCTGAGTGCTTCACAAATCCTTCTATTGAGTTGGATTGTAATTTGTTAGGTTATTTTTCGAAAAATGCCCCGAAATAAACATATTAGTTTTTTAGGATTTAGTGCAGGATATTGTCATTAATAAGGCTTTAAGTTAAATATGAAATGATGGGAATGAGAATAGAATGAGAAACGGAATGCTAAAGATAGTGTTAGTTTATTTTTTCAATACAGATTATCGCTGAGTCAAGGCAATGATAAATTTTCATTGATGCAACTTACTGATCGGTCTGACTTTACAATTTCCCTAAGTATAAAAAGGAAAACTATTTTCTAGTGTACTTATTACATTAATATACTTTTAGAAGGATTTATTTCACAAGAGCGTCGTTTCTAAAACGCTTATTGTTCTTGACAATAAGCGTTTTAGAGAACGGATCCCTAAAAATTATCTCAACATTTTAAGTTTCATCTTAACGAACTTCGTTAACAAGCTCACTTAAGTTTTAAGTTAATTTATTAAGTGATACACTTACTTATCCTTATACCATTCATTAAGTTTAGTAAGTAGACCTACGTATATTAATATTTTAAAATAATAATCGTATATTTATGTTCAAATGTTAGAAGGAAATTCACCTATGTGTTATGCCAAGCTGGTGAGACAGTTGTTGATGATAATGATGATGATGAATTGCTGTGACGAGGTATTGGTTGATTGGCAGCGACCTTCTGTGTGGTGACGACGGAGTAATAATACAATTCACCACCTCCTCTTTTGCCCGTGGGTATCATAAATGACGGTTAAGTGATATAACATGTATATGGCATCTGTGCAAGAGAAGGAAAACTCGAATCAAAACCCTATACCAACACGTCTGACCAGCGTGGTACAGTAGGTCAATATCCCTCCTGTTATGGAGGAGGCGTGAGCCCAACAGTGGGACATATATGGGCTGAGATGATGATGATGATGACAGCGACCTAGATATATATCAAAGGTTTATAAATGGTAGTAATACTTATCATAAAGAGCATTACTTGCCCGTTTGCCATTATGAATAATAAAAATAATTCGTACGTACCTATTGCATATAATTTTCTCTATAAAAATAATATACATGGACTAAAAGAAAATCCATGGTCTGGTATACAATTTTATATAAAAAAAGTACGAAAATACAAAGTTGCCATGAAATTACTCTGAAGTTTATACCAGTGAAAACATTTCAAAATATAAACGAAACTGAAACAATATATCTTGGGGTATCTACCCTTATTCATATTCAATAGAGTTGAAGTAAAACTCGAAGTTTGATAAGTCAGGACTTATTTGTTGAACGAGATATGGCGAGTCGGATATATTTTGTTTAACTTTGGTAACTTTAAGTATTAAAATTTGCAATGCATTGAAATTGAAACCGGAAAGGGTACTTTTGATTGATTACAGTAACTTATCTTATATTAATTTATCTTAAATGCGAGAGTTCTTAGAACATATAATGGTGAGAATTGATTACACAAATGTAGTCTAGAAAAAAATAATAAAAAATAGTACTATATATTTAGTTCCGTTTCCGCCCAATATCCAGCTGGCGCTTTTCAATAATTTTAGACAATAAGTAAAATTGACAATAAGTAATCACTCTGAGAGAGAGAGAGAGAGACGGAGACCGAGACTCATCTACCTAGATCAGATTGGTCACGTACTGTGAAGGAAGGCGGAGTCAAGAGTCTCCGAAACCGGCGAGCGTGTATGAAGAGAATTATGAATGTTGAGGAAGCGAGTGAAGTATGCAAGGATAGAGTTCTCTGCCGCTCTGTTCTCTCTGCCTACCCTGCAAGGGATATGGCGTGATGATATGTATGTATGTATGTAATCACCCTTGCGTGTTTTCATCATTTCATTCCATAAAAGTCCTATTGTTGGGCACGGGCCTTCGTCGCAATGGTAGAGAAATTCTACTAATCTACCATTTTTTTTTTTTTTTTTTTTTTTTTGTGGTGGGCCATGGACGTCGCACCCCGCCAAATCGGTCCGGGGTGACGGAAGAGGCGGCGCGCAACCCCATTGACCCACCCTGCAAGCACCTCTTCTTCGCCATGCGAGCGGGCCACCGGTACCCGATCTTTGTCTTCGGTGGCCCGCTCGGCGGTATGCCCTCTCGGGCTCCTCTCCTGTTGACGCCCCGACAGATTTCGCCGTCGAGGCGTCGTCCTCACGCGGTGGCCTCGCGTCGGGTGACCGGACAATTCCCCGGTCCGATCACCCGAAGCCTCGGTTAGGGCGGCATCAGGCGCAGGTATTCGCGCCTGCGCCGCCCCGGCCGCGGGCGGCGGCCCGGGTCACGGGAATCCTCCCGGTCCCGTTCCGCCGCCTCCTTCTGCGAGATGACAGCCTCGCAGAAGGCGGCGACCGCGTCCCAATTCCTGACGCTGTCGACCATCGCCCTCGCGACAGCCGGCAGCGTCAGGTCGGCACCGATAATAGCGACGAGGTCGCAGCGCTGCCCGTCCCAGCCCGAGCATTCCTCGAGCGTATGTTGCGCCGTGTCCTCGTCACTACTGCAATGATGGCAGCCCGGAGTCCATTCCCTGTGCACGACCGTGTGCAGGTATTTCCCGAAACACCCGTGCCCCGTTAACACCTGCACCAGTCGGAAGGTGAGGACCCCGTGCCGCCGCTCCATCCATTCCATCAGTACGGGCCGGAGGGCCTCAACGGTAATGACACCGTGTCTAGGCCTCTCCAACCGCGTAGCCCAACGGGCGATGACTTCTCGGCGGGCGTCCTCGCGCCAGGTGGCTATCTCGTTAAACGATGGGGAGCCACCCTCTTCGCGCATTGAGGTAACCCGCCGGTAGAGGTCGGAGAGCATCTCCGCCTCTAGGTCCCACGGGGGTGTCCCGGCCAATAGGCACGCCGCCTCTGTCGACACCGTGCGGTACCCGCGAATGGCTCTGACCGCCATGGCTCGCTGTGGCCTCCACAGCACCGCCCTGAGCTGGGCGTTCAGAGCCCTCGCCCACACGGGTGCGCCGTACATGGCCATTGAGCGGATCACCCCCGCATACAGCCGTCGGCCCTCGAAACTGGGTCCGCCCACATTCGGCATGAGCCGAGAAAGGGCGGACGCCGCGCCGACCAGCCGGGGAGCAATTTGGCGAAAATGCTCCCGGAACCACCATCGCCCGTCGAGCACCAGACCCAAGTACCTCATATGGGCCTGGATACTGATGTGGATGGAGTTGACGACTAACGAGGCGCCGATAGGCAGCCTCACACGGGGCCCATGGAATAGTAGGGCCTCCGTCTTGTTTAGGGCCACCCTGAGCCCCAGCGCCTCGATTCGCCTGACCATCTCCTCGGTGCCGAGAGTGGCCAGGCTCGCCGCCTCTTCGAGTGTCCTGCCTCGGGCTGTGACGAGCGTGTCGTCAGCATAGCAAATAACGCTCAGCCCGGGGGGGAGACTCCCTCTCAACGCCCAGTCGTACCCGATGTCCCACAGAGTCGGCCCCAGAACCGACCCCTGCGGAACGCCGCACGACATGGGCGTCCGCACAATGTCCCCTGCGGGGCTCGCGTAGAGAACACTGCGCCCCTCCAGATAGTCTGCCACCAGCCGCCTGAGGTACAGGGGCACTCCATGGAACCGGAGCGCCTCCCTGATGCAGCTGAATGGCAGACTATTGAAGGCGTTGGCGATGTCCAACGACACCGCCAACAACACTCCTTTGCCGGCGACAGCCTCCGCGGCCGTCTGCCTCAGGCGTAGTAGGGCCCCGATGGTCGAACGCCCCTTCCGAAACCCAAATTGAGCGTCCGACAGATCGGGCCCCACCTCCTCCAGGTGCTGGATGATGCGGGCAGCGAGGACACGCTCCAGCAGCTTACCCACATCATCCAGAAGCACAATGGGCCTGTAGGCCGACGGCGAATCCGGGGGCCGTCCCGGCTTTGGCAGGAGAACCAACCTCCCTTCCTTCCAGCACTCAGGGAACTGTCCAGACGTCAGACAGGCGTTGAACAGTCGCCTGAGGCGAGGTTCGAGATGCTCGAGGAGCAACGTCAACACCCGGACTGGGACTCCGTCCGGGCCGGGGGCCGTGGTGGCGGATCGAATCTTCGCCACGGCTGCCCCCACTTCCGACTCCGTCACGGGCGGAACACTCTCGACGGCCTCCCGGTCGTGATCTGGCGAAGCCATGACCGGGGGCGTGTGCTCCGACTGCCGCGGGAACAGCTCCTCGACCACTCTACGAAGGAGGTCGGGCTGGAGGGTCTCGGTGAGGGGGGGGCCCTGCGCGCGAAGCTTATTCAGCGACGCGCGATACGGGCGACCCCAGAGGTCACGGTCGAGACCGTCCAGCATCTCCTGCCAACTTGCGTCCTTGGCGGACCGGATGGCCAGCCGAAAGGCGGTACGCGCACTGCGGTACGCCTCGTACAGCTGGCCCTCCCGCTCAACATCGCGGCGACGCCGCCGACTGCGGGTGTAGGACCTTCGGGCACTAATGCACGCCGCACGAAGGTCCGCCAGTCTTGGGGACCACCAGTAGACCCCCTGCCTCGGAGGTAGACGCCGCACCCTGGGCATGGCCGCATCGCAGACCTGCGTTAACGCACTGCGGATGCGGACAGCCTCAACGTCCACTCCGTCCGCTGGGGGTGGTGAGGACAGCCACGTGTTCACGATGGCCGCCTCCGCCAGTAGGTCCCTATCTAGACGCCCCACAGCCCACCGCGGAAATGCGGGAGCCCGGTCCGCCCTGTGACCCCTGCTGGGGTCCCGGAGAGGGGAGACCTCCATCCGGATGTATCGGTGATCCGACAGGGTCTCCGCCTCCTCCAGGACACGCCAGTTCCTCACTCGTGGTGCGACAGCGGGGCTAGCGAACGACAAGTCCACTATCGACCCACCCTGCTGTCGCACACACGTGTTCACTGAGCCTCTGTTTAGGACACAGAGGCCCAGTGACGCCGCCCACTCCACGATCGCCCGCCCACGATCGTCCGTCATCGGGGACCCCCACGCCGTGGATTTGGCGTTGAAGTCCCCCAGGACCAGGACGAGGCCCGGTGCCAGTCGCCGTATCGAAGCCTCCAAGGTGGTGAGGGAGGCCCCGAAATCGTCCATTCTCCTGTTAGGGGAGAGGTATACACTGTAGAGCGTGACCCCTCCCCAATCCGCCGCGACAAATTCCTCGCCCCTATCCAAGAGGGATAAGGACGGGAAGTGCCGCTGCGTGGAGGTGACGATTGCCGCGGTTCCGTTTCGGCTGACCACCCAATTGGGGCGATCAGGCACGACGTACGGTTCCGCGACTACGGCTGCACCGATCGACCACTCCGCCATGGATTGCAGGAGGAGATCCTGCGCACCGGCGGAGTGGTTGATGTTGGCCTGCAGGAGGTGAGTGGACTGGGCAGCCATTAATGGGCCGTGTCCATCATCACCTCCTGGCTTGCTGCGGGCGATCGGGCCGCGCTAGGAGCGGAAGCGGCCGGAGTCGAAGGGCCGCTCCGCCCCTTTGGAGCCGAAGCCGGAGGTCTGCACGCCCCAGAGCCCATGCGGTGCTTGGCGGGCTTATTGCCCGCCGCACACGCGGGGCAGTGGGGCGGGGCGGCGCAAGATGCCGCCATATGCCCAGTCTGACCGCAGCGGAAACAGAGTCCGCCGCAGTCAAAGCAATTAGTGCATGTTGGCCGGGTGTGCCCGACCGCCATGCACTTGAAACACCTCGCAGGCCGGTGCTCCAGCACGGTGACTCGCGCTGAGCTCCAGCCCACGAGGAGCCTGCCTGAGTCGGCCAGTTGCCTGACCGACTCCACTGGGCACTGCACCCAGGCAGCACCTACGCCGCCCGGACCGGGCCGGATGGCACCAACCCGGACGGTGTCCATGGGACACCCGGTTTTCGAGGCAATGGCCTCCCGGATGTCTTCCACCGTCACGGAGTCGTCCAGACCCGCAATGCGCATTTCGGCGCACTTCACGGGTCTGGCGATTTTAACGCCACCCTCCTCGGCGAACAGACCTCTCAACTTCGATGCCACGCTATCGGCCGTCCTGGTGCCCTCGGCCCCAGGGAACTCTAGAATCCGAGCCCCTGTCCGGGCCTTGCGGGTCCTGGCTTCGACGCCTCCTATGTCGGAGACGTCGAGCTCCCGCCGGGCTTTCCGCAGAACGGCCTCATAGCTGAGGCCCCTTTCTGCCGCCTCAGGCAGCACAGTGATCACCACTGCGGCTGTCTTCGGCGGCCGGAGCCCCTTGCGCGGCCTTTTCCTCTTCTTCGTTGTGCCGCCTCCTCCGACTCCTGCCTGGGGAGCGGCGACCTCAGCGGCGCGCTTGGTCGCCGCTCTCCTCCTCTGACCGCGACTTTTCCTGCCGCGCTCGGCCACCTGCCAACCCTGTTCGGGCGCAGCGGGCGTGCCAGGCGCGGAAGGCGCAGTCGCGGGCGCGCTGGTCGTCGCTGGCGGTGTTGATGCCAACGACGACTGCAGTCCGGCAGGAGCCGGTGCCACCTTCTTCTTCTTCGTCGCAGGAGCGGGCCCCTTGGACTTGGGCCCAGCCGCGGCCGCGGCGTAGCTACCCCCCACGCGGCCACCCTGACAAGGCAGCGGAGCGGGGGCTGGTGCCGCATATGGCCGTTTGTCCGCGGCCAGAGGCGGCCGGACTCGTGGTTCCGGAGGCAGCCTTGCCTCCAGAACGGCCAAGCGCGCATCGACCAGTTTGACCACCGAGTCGATGATGGCGCGCAAGGCCTCGTCCGGCACGCCTCCCACCGCGGACAGCGGGGTCGGCTGGGCCGCTATCGGGGCCTGCTCCACGACGTTTGGTGGGCTGGCGAATGTCGGCGGCGCGCGCTCCGCAGTCGGAGCCGTCTTCGGCGCAGCGGCAACCGTTGGGCGGCCAGCTCCTCGGCGGCCAGCGCTGGCCGGTAACGCGGGTGGCGCAGTCGGCATAAGTCGCGCCATCTGCGCCTTTAACTCGGCCATGTCCTTGGCGAGGAGGCGGTTTTCCCTCCTCACCTCGGCCAGCTCCGACTCTAGGCGGTGGTTCTGGGCCCGCAGGCCTGACACCTCGCCACCAAGGCGGGTGTTTTCGGCCTGCAGGGCCTTCGCGTCCGGGGCGCTACCGCTCGCGCGGGCACCAGCGGCCGCCACTTCGGTGGGAGGGATGCCGGACAACACCTCCAGCACCCTCGCGGCGGCCGCCTCGTCGTCGGTCCGCTTGCGAGTCTCCGCCCCTCTGCATACTCCGCCGGCTGGGGAATGGGTCCTCCGACCTGACGCCGCGGCCCCTCGCCCTCTGCGAGAGGCCGGAACTTTGGGAGGAGGTATGATGATAGCACTCCCCTCGGAGTCAGCGCCCGAGCTGCCATCCCTGTTCAGGGGGCGCTTCCGCACCTCCGAGGGGAGGGCCTCCTCCCTTGTCGTCGGGGCCGCAGCCGCAAGACGCGGCGATGGCGGCGGCGGTTTTCTCCGCCGACCCGCTAGCCTCCTTGGACGGCTCTGCGGAACTACCGCCCTCGTCCATTATATCGGCAGATCCATTGCCCTCGTCTCTGGACGGCTCTGCGACACTACTGTCGCCCTCGTCCATTGACGGCTCTGCAGTGGATCTGCCGCCGTTTTCCTCCAGTTTGGCGGTAGCGGCCTCCTCCTTCGCCTTCCGCTCCGCCAAACGCTGCCGGTCCCGTGAGGCACCCTTGCCTGACCAGTTATGCGCCTTCCGCCGCTTCTTCGTCTTCTTTTTGTGGGCCTCTTTCGTCTGTGCCGGGCCCTCGGCGGACGCCTCAAGTCCTGAGGACGAGGCGTCGTTGTCAGTTTTACGTTGGCTTGACAAGGCCGTGATGTGGGAATCCTCTGGATTCCCGTCTTGTGTTGGTGTAGGTAAAGAAAAATCCATGTTGATTCCCACGAGTATGGGAGAAAAACCGTCGACCCGGGCAGAGATCCCTGTACCCGGGCAAGCCTACATTTACCAACCAGGGGGTCAGCCGGTACCCTGGCTGGAGCGTGCTAGGAACAGAACAGCCCATCTGCCATGCATCCTCTCGCCGCACGCCAGAACTTAGGATTCTGGGTAATTTCCGAATTCGAAGGTCGAATTCTTTATAGAGGTTGTCTTCCTCGCGGTCCGGGCGGTTAAGCCAAGACCCTCGTTCCTGATACTACGCCTCACGACAACTTGTCTTGAAGCAAGATATCAGGTTTACGATATGTCGGCGGTGGCATAAGCCTGCCCAGCCCTCAAATTAATGAGTGACCGGGCCCGTCCGAAATTTCGCCTCCTGTACCCTCTACAGCTAGAGGGTCAGGAGCGAATTGGGGCTCAACCCATTGCTGGGGAACCCCCCCTCGCGCCAGAGATTCGCTACGGGCGACAATTCGACAGAAGGATCTGGGGGACTGTCGCCCGCACCCAGGGTACACCACGCGGAGGTTTCTGGCATCGTACCCCTCTACTAATCTACCATAGGACGCTAAAATTAATTGACAGTTATTGAGATTTTAGGATAAGTTTTCTTCTCTTGCAGAGAAGTTACCATTTCCTTTAGTCAATACGACACCCAAGGACAAGAGACGTGGTGGTGAATTGTATTCACATTGTGGGGTTTCATCATCATTATCTTAGCTATGATGATATATGACATCTATATCCCACTACTGGGCTCGAGACTTCTCCACACTAGGAGGGAAATTGACCTACTGTACCACGCTAAACAGACGTGTTGGTATAGGATTTTATTTCGAGTTTTCCTTCTCTTGTATAGATGGTACATGCATATTATATCCTTTAGTCGTCTTTTACGATTACCCACGGGTAAGATAGATAGATGGTGAATTGTATTCTTATTCCGTCACCACACGAAAAAATTATGGGTTTTATATATAATAAACTAGCAGACTCGGCCACGCGTTGCTGTGGCTAAAGTAGCCTCAGTAACACGTGGTGTAGCGTAGCGCAATCGTTTCATATATATGAAACGTTTGTACGTTTAACATAGCGCCATCTATTAAACACTTACTCAATCCAGTCAACGGATACCGCCATCTGTTAGAATCGTTTGGAGTAAACAGATAATTGTGACTGTCAAATAATAGACAAATAATTTATTTAAAATAAAATAATATTGCGACTATAAATTGAGATGGAAGCTATCTTATCTTTTATGTTGGATCAAACTACACATGCTGTGCAAATTTCATTAAAATCGGTTTAGTACTTTAGGAGTCCATCGCGGACAAACAAGGTGACGCGTAATTTATATGTATTAAGATTATTTCAATTTGAATTAAAATTACGCTGACACATAAAGTTAAAGAAAGTGACAAGCCTAAAATTACATTTTCTACTAATTATTTTTATAAATAAGATCATAATCTTTGTATATTTTCCAATTTTGCTTCCGAATTTTCTGAAAGTGTGGATTCAATTCAAAATTTTCTTCCTAATTTATAACTTTATTTAACGATTACTCACTCTTAACGACACGACACCGAGACGAATTCGGCATTCTAAAAAGCCACATTGTCGTTAAACCGCAGAGTAATCAAAAGTATATACAATAAAAAAGCTAAGACTGCAATATACAAGTTGTATTGTCGAACTTTCCTCATATTTTCGTCATGCCCCGACCTTTATAATAAGTACTGTTCCGAATACAGTCAACACACTTGGGACGCGAACGCTATTACAGAAATCACGAAAGTAATTTAAATAAACTCATTTGCAAAAAAAACGGGCACCTAAGCAATGAACCATTTCAAATGTTAATATTTCTTTGTTTGATAATTATAGGTAGTTTTATCCACACAATTTGGTAAATTAATAAGAAAATAATCGTTTTCATCAGTATTTCATAAAATTTAGATACAATTTATGGGAAATAATGCTAAACCTCGCTAGTAGTGTATATTCGCTAGTAGTGCATATGCTCATGAAGTAAAAATAAAAAAGTTTTTTTGTTTGTTTTTCTTTAATAAAGTAAAAGCAGATAAATGTTTAGTATCGAGTGTGACCCCCTCTAGCTAAAATCACAGCTTGAATTCGTCTGGGCATGCTAGCGAGTATATCCCGGATACTTGCTTGCGGAATACGTTCCCACTCCGCAGTAATCACATTCTTCAGCTCTCTGATGGTCTGCGGAGCCGGGTGTACTGATCTCACACGCCGTTTCAGAACGTCCCAGACATGCTCTATGGGATTGAGGTCGGGACTTCGAGCTGGCCAATCCAAACGACGAATGCCGACCTCTTGCACATACGCATTAACATCGCGGGATCGGTGGGCGCGAGCATTGTCGTCCATAAAAATCGAGTCTTCACCTAGAGCGGCCAATGCGGGTTGTGCATGAGAAATTAGAACTTCCGTTATGTATCGATGCCCAGTCAGTGAGCCGTTTTCAATGAAGACTAACTCTGTACGATCCATTGAATTTATTCCTGCCCAAAACATAACAGAGCCCCCACCATAAGGTGTGATTTCTTCGAAACATGCCTCTGCAAAGCGTTCTCCTTGTCTTCTTAGCACTCGCCGACGTCGATCTTCACCGAACAGAGATATCCTGGCTTCATCAGAGAACAAAACCCTATTCCAATCGTCTTGAGTCCATGATTCACAATTTCTAGCGAACCTAAGCCTGTGAACTCTGTGCTCACGGAGTAATTTGGGGCCGCGGGCCGGGCGGTGACTGCGTATATTGGCAGCGAGAAGCCTCCTCCTGACCGTCCATAGACTAATATGCACATTTCTTACTTCTTGGAGGTTGTTCTTAAGATCCACATACGAAGATTTGCGATTTCTCAATGCGCGACTCACAAGAAAACGATCATCCCGTGGTTGGGTACATGGTTTTCTTCCAGAACCAGGCCTTCTCTCGACGGAACCAGTCTCCTGATATCGCTGCCAGGTCCTTTGGACTGTCGAGCGACTAATATTTAGCCTCCTAGCCTCGAAACATTGGCTGCAACCCTCTTCAAGCAGCGCGATAATTTTGGTAGCTTTTACCACTTTATCTACCATTTTTGATACAGCCAAACTGCATTAAATAAAGCTTTGACAGTCAAGGATATGAAATTAATCGATAAAAATTGAATAAAAGTTATGAAAGTCGATGTTAACTTCTGGAACTTCGCGCCAAAAATGTAGGATAAAAAGGGGTTTTCTGTAAAAATGAACATCAAATGAAAAATTGAATTTAGAACGTACTTTTTTAAATACCACAGCATTTTTAAAACCGGCCAGTAACGTGTACAAACGATTGAAACCTTTTTGGTATTGTATCTTTTTAAATATGAATGAAAATCAAAACCGCCCGTTTTTTTTGCAAATGAGTGTATATTGGTAATAAAAATTTTTCGTGTGGTGACGGAGTAATACACCACCCCTTGACCGTGATATCTTTATGTATGTATAAAAAACGAGAGGTGTCAAGGGACACCCGGATGGAACGAAGTTCCTTTCGATTAATTAGTGAAGGAATTGTAATAAAATTTTATTTTTTTTAAGTTATAATAATATTTTTGAAGTACTTAAAACTTCTTTAGGCGCGACTAGGGAGTAACTCAGATTTTTTTTAAATAGGATCATAATCTATTACTAGATGGCGCTGTAACAAAGTTAATGGATTCTAAGAGGACATGTATTAGAGTCTAAATCGCGCTATAGAAATTTTTGCAAATTTTAACTATATATATTAACATTTATAATAGAAATGATACACAACCGGAGGTGTCAAGGGACACCCGGATGGATCGAAGTTCTATTTTAATTATATATTTTTTTTCTGCCTTAAGCGATTTTTATCGTTATATTTTAGCCAATTTGCAAAATATCTTTATAAATTATAGCCTATGTGTTATTCTGATGTGCAAGCTATATTACTATAAATTTCATCAAAATCCATTCAGTAGTTTTTACGTGAAAGAGCAACAAACATGTTCACATCCATACATTATTACAAACTTTCACGTTTATAATATTAATAATAGGATATACAATTCCACTAGACTACCAAAACTTTTCGGCCCCGAGCTCGAACGCGAGCCGGCCACGCGGCCCGGTCACGGGCGAAAATAATTTCGTTGCGCATTATTTTGATTTTGCTATATCTCTTAAGGTATTGATTTAATTTGCATGGTCTGAAGGAAAAAAAATATCTTCATGAAATGCTCAAGCCAACTAATGTATTTAAAATGATAAGGATTAATACAGTATTTGTGTAAATAGCTTTTCAATTACCGTTTTATAATAGAACATTTTTTAAAGTATTAAAATGGGTATAGTATGTTATCCTTAAGAGATAGATATATACCATCGCGGACTTTTTTGTAGGCCTTTTTAAGCTGTATAATACTGTAGTACTTTATTTTGATCTATTTCGTAGGGTTCAGCCAGCGTTTGCAATGTAAGCGCAAAATAATGTGTTTATTTACGACATCACATTAGAAACCTCTAAAATTATCAGTGTTTCTCTAGTACATTATGCATATATTATAAATATAAACCTTCCTCTTGAATCACTCTATCTATAAAAAAAATCGTCGCGACACCACACTGTTCAATGCGAAAGAGAAATGAAAATATCTGGCTTGCTTTCTATAAGAGAGCCGACGAGCGACGCCGCACAGCTTACAATAGCTTACTATAGCAAAAAGTGTCGTGACAACTTTTCGTAAGAATTTTTTCCGTCTAGCCCCCTTTCACAACGCGCGATAAGGAACTTCGTTCCAATAAAACCTAAATAATAACGCCTTTGAAAGTTAAGGGTTTATCGACAATTTTAATATTGTAAATTAATAGATATTATTATTTTTTCCGTGTGGTGACGGAGTAAAAATACAATTCACCAGCTCATATCTTACCCGTGAGTGTTGTACAAGACGACTAAGGGATATAAGACGATGTTATATACATCTATGCGAGAGAAGGAAAACTCGAAACAAAATCCTATACCAACACATCTGACCAGCGCGGTATAGTAGGTCAATTTCCCTCCCGGGGAGGAGGCCCGAGCCCAACAGTGGGATATATATGAGCTGATATGATGATGATGACAAATTAGTATCGGATCGGAACGTAATCGCTACTGAGAATACGCGTCAAGAAACTCAGCGGGTTTGTTTATTATTATTATTACATACACATACATACATATCATCACGCCATATCTCTTGCAGGGTAGGCAGAGAGAACAGAATGCCAGAGAACTCTATCCTTGCATACTTCACTCGCTTCCTCAACATTCATAATTCTCTTCATACACGCTCGCCGGTTTCGGAGACTCTTGACTCCACCTTCCTTCAGTACATGACCGATCTGGTCTAGGTATAACCTACCTGTCTCTCCCGTCTCGGTCTCCCCTGGTACCTACATCCTTCCACTTTCGCATTGTAGATCTTCTTAACCAGACGTTCGTTCGGCATTCTTTCCACATGTCCGAACCATCGGAGCATTCCCTTTCTCATCTTTACACTAATACTCGCTTTCATACCTACTCGCTTTCTTACGTCGTCGTTACGAATGCGATCGATCAGCCGAACTCCACAGATTTTCCGTAGAGATCGCATTTCGACCGCATTAATTTTACTTTCATACTCTTTTCTGCATACCCAACTCTCGCTTCCATACAGTAATGTTGGGATAAGCACTGCATTATGTATTGCTACACATGCCTCCTGGCTGAGGTGGTGGCTATCGAGAAGTTGCTCCAACGCTCCGTTCACTCTATTTCCCGCATTCACTCTTCGCTCTATATCAGTGGTGTACCTTCCATCTCGGCTAAATCCACATCCAAGATATACAAAATCATCCACTTGCTGCAGTACATCATTACCTATTGTTACTCTTACATCTGTTCTGGCTTCATCTCTTTCAAAGACTATTATTTTGGTTTTGCTCACATTCACGCGTAGACCCCTTTTCTTACAATCTTCTGTCATTGTGTCGACTAAGGTCTGCAGATCAGTCGCTGACTGTGCCAGCAGGACTGCATCATCTGCATATAGCAGAGCAGTGACCACTGAGTCGCCCATCTGGATTCCCACATTCATATCATTCAACCTTTGGAGACATTTATCCAGATATATGATAAACAGCCTGGCTGACAGAACGCACTCCTGCTTAACGCCGATATTGACGTCAAACCAAGGCGACATTCCATCATCTAGCCGCACATAGTCTCTACAGCACATGTAACTGGACTGCACAGCCCGTAGCAGTTTACCGTTGATACCATACTCCGGTAAAATGTCCCAAAGTTCCTTTCGTACAACCGTGTCAAATGCTCTCTCCAGATCCACAAAACTGCAGAAAACCCTCTGACCTAGAGCCAGATGCTTCTCCATAATGTTGCGCAGAGAGAACACTTGATCCATGCATCCCCTTCCACTCCTGAAACCTCCTTGTGTCTCACACAGTAAACCACCCGACACCATCCTCATTCTCCTTTCAATAATTTTACCATAAACTTTTGCTGCCAAACTGGTCAAGCTTATGGCTCTGTAATTTGCGCAGTCATAACGTAAACTCTTGTTTTTAAACAAAGGCACGATGACTGCGCTATTCCAGTCCCTGGGAAACATTCCCGAGCTCCAACATAAATTGAGGAGCAACAGGAACGCCTCCCAGACACAGTAGCCACCAAGTTTGATCATCTCGGCAGACACCATATCAATGCCCGCTGCCTTACCATTTTTCAAACTTCTTATCGCCCATTCAACTTCATCCATACTGATGCCATCGGAGGACGCCGGTGCTGAATGGTGATCTACTAAACCACACGCGACACCGGCGCCAACCGTAGTATCCCCATCATATCGCCAAAATATTCGCTCCATCGTCTTAACACGTCTTGTGTTTGTGTAATAATGTCTCCACCTTTAGACCTTATTTTATTCATTCTGAAGGCTGACCAACCACCCCGAGACTTCTTCACCTCCCTCTAAAAGAGTTTGGTGTTACTCTCGAAGTTTTTAGTCAGCCTATCTTCTGCACTCATATTTGCTCTATCACGTTTCTCTTTCACTAAGGCCTTGGTGTCATTCTTACATTGCCGATATATTTCTTTCTTCTGTTCAGTCATACTGTCATTCAGATTCAAAGAAGAGACATAGTCCAGCCACGCTTTCTTCTTTTGCTCTACGGAAGCTGCCACTTCCGCATCCCACCATGCATCACCATTTGTATTTCTATGCTTCTTTGAACTTCCACATACTTCTTTCGCTGTATCTACCATACTCTCTTTCAATATTCTCCAGCATTCTTCTATGTCCGATTGCGGCTGGCTTGCCATCGTCAGCCATTTTCGGACACCCTCTGCATACTTTTCTCTTACACTCTTTCTTGCAACCTTTCAACCTTTATTCTTTCAAGCCCTCCGAAGTGGACACGCTCTCGCCAGTGCCTTCACTTTCTGAAGAGACCACTAAATCTCGCGATAACGAGATAGTGATCTGTATCGACTGTGGGGCCCCTGTAGGCTCTTGCGTCCAATATTTTACTTCGGAGGCGACTGTCTACCAAAATTAAATTTATTATACTTTTCTGTTCATTCCTTCTCCATGTATACATATGGATGTCCTTATGTTGGAAAAATGTGTTTGACACAATAAGGTTTCTCTCCATGCATACATCCGCTATGAGCCTACCTGCGTCGTTCACTCTCTTATCACCAGATTGACCAAGTAAGTCCTTATAGTCCGAACGCTTGGTCCCCACCCATCCGTTCAAATCTCCGCACACAATCACGCGTTCACTGGTTTCTGCCATATCCAGAACTTCCCTAACATTATCCCAAAACTTCTCTAGGTCTGCCACTGAGGATCCTACGGGAGCATATGCTACAACCATGGATACCTTGGTGACACCTAGTTTTATACGGACCCAAAGAAGTCTGGGATCGTACATTCCGTAATCCTTCACACCTGAGGCCAAGCGAGAGGACAACAGCACTCCTATCCCCATGCTGGCTCGATCGCTCTATGGTACACCAGACCACAGAGCCATCCCGCCACTAGGAAGATCGCAGACGTCGCTGCCCCTTCGCTTGTTCTCTGTTACACAGAGCACGTCTAGCTGTTTGTCCGCCATGACGGTTATCAGCTCGTGCAACTTGCCTTCCACACATCCTCTTACATTCCACGTGCCCACCCGGCACTCTGCTCTCCTCGACTCACCTGACTGGGCAAGGCGTGATGGGTGGCGGCCCCCATCGCCGCATCTGCCGATTTTCGTACCGACGGGGGCGGGTCTGTACGCGTCGCCTCCGGGGGACGCCCTAACCCACACTGCGGTACGCATATCGAGCCGGATTAGCTGTCTAACTAGACTGGCAGGGGACGCGATGAGCACGCTCCGGACTATGCCCCCCTAAAATGGGGTATATATATAGGGGGTATATATATATATATATATATATATATATATTATGGTTAATAAAGGTGTTATTATAATTATATTTATTTCTTTAATATTTGTACTTTTTTAAAGAGATATAATACTTTTTTAAAGGGGTAAAAAACATAGGCATATACATATACAATACAAGAAATTAAAAAATGAAAGAATCAAAAGGCAAACATTCAATTTAAAATGTAAAAATAGTGTAGCACCGGCAATGGGTGTAGGGACCGATCTACCGGTGATTAGGAATCCAGAGAGAGAGGAACATCCTCACAATGCGTGTCGTGTCGAGAACTACCTTCTGCATCTAATCCTTGCCCCAACCACCTAACGCGAGCCTCTTGGCCATTAAGCCATTGACCGAAACAACTGTCGATACAACGCGACGCGGCTGTTACCGCGTCCAGATCCCATTATTATTATTTGTTTTCATTTTAGTATTCTTAAACCACATGAGTATAAATATACAAAAAAATAGATTCGCTATGACTGAAATCTATTAAATACTTGAAGAGTCCTTATCATTTTATGTACATCTCGGTTCTTGGTCATATTTGAATAAAAAATTTTATGACCGTTTTTAATAACCCATCTATCCGTCGCTTAAGTTACGTACTAGTAATGCTACAAAGTGAAATTGCTTACTAAGTTTACTTTGGAATTACTTTCGTTTGATAGAAGATCATTATTATCGCAATGATTTCTTTATAGCAACATTTAGTAGTATAGGGCCACGCTGTTGATAGTTTTCCATTTAAGTTCTATACCATACGCTACTCTGTGGTAACCGACTCAAAAGACTTTGTTACCGCCTACTTTTTTTTTTATTTAAAGAGGTGGAGAGCAGTTTTAATGTACAACCGCGGGCCGGTATAGTATCACATTCTCGCAGAAAATCAACGTCTGAGCTGTAGCGATGTGCTGTTGCGCTTCGTTGGGTGAGTAAGAGAGCTGGCAGCCTATTTTTTGATTGGATTTGGGAATTTCATTAGTAGGCAGTGATCCAGTTGTGTTCTCGGTATTGTATTGGGCGGTAGTAAATCTTACCATCAGATGTGCTGCTTCCTCGTAATCAGCAATAAAAAAAAAACCAAGCGTTCGTGATCACAGGAGGGCTGTCACTCACGTGTCCTTCCGTCTCTCGTACAGTCGCTTTCGTACCGTCACCTCCCTTAACGATGAACGCTGTAAAGTGTTCGAAACGTCGGGTCATTAAAATTCAAATATAAAACGCGATAGAATTCGTAAATATATTTTTATATATATATATATATATATGTATATATATATATATATATATATATATATATATATATATATATATATATATATATATATATATATATATCATTACTTATTTCTTTAGTAGACTAATAATTGTTGTTTGCATAAATTCTTACAAATAAAGATATTAAAACACAATTAGCATAATTAAAGATCAATACCACGGGTACATTTAAAAGAACTTTTTGAGTAGACAGGAAATAAAAGTTTTTCAATGCTATCCCGAACCCTTTACAATATCGCATATAATATAGAAATACATATCATTAGCCCTTGCTAGGCTCTAGTTACCTGCATAATAGAAGAAAAGTTGACCTGCTATGCCAAGCTGATCAGACTAGTACAATAATTTAGTTCTTAGTCTAGAGTTAGGTCTTAAAAAGATAATAAAAATTAAAACAAACCGTGGTAAAAGTACCTAAACCGCTTATCTACTCATCTGCGCAAAAATTATCAATTTCTGTCACAGACATTAGTTAATATAAAATAGTACCTGTTAATGACGCAGGTCATGTTTCGGCATGTTTCTAGTTGAAACTACTCATAACAGGCAATTTATCTCACAAAGTGACAATATTTGATTATATATATGGTACAATATTATTAAAACTGTATCTCTTTAAATATAAAAAAAGTAGGCGGTAACAGTCTTTTGAGTCGGTTACACAGAGTAGCGTATGGTATAGAACTTAAATTTAAAAGAAAAAAGAGAAGATAATAGTCTACAATATACACCGTTGCAATCTTTACAACTGGGTTGAGCGAGATTCATAAAAATATATCTTTTATAGACTTACAAAATTTTACTCTATGCCTAGAACAGAAGGATAAAAAGTAAAATAAAATTCTATACAAATATAAACCGGAACTATATTCAACCTTACGCGTGCATTTTCTAAAAGAAAAAGCCACAAAATGTGTGAGCTAAGGAAAATTTTTCCGCCAGATGGGAGCGTTTTGAAAGAAAAATGCTTGTTGCATTCTCCAATGTAAGGTAAGTTTAGTGCCGAGCCATTTGTTTAGTCGAGTGGACTCGATTGGAAGTTGTGACGAATAAAATTCGTTGAATCGAAACGGATTTTAAAGTAGCTATTAGACGATTTTGTATTTTTAAAAACAGTATACATTTTATAAGATATATTGTTACTCTAGCCGCGTTTTACCTTATTTAAAGAATTGTTTAATTAATTTTAATTCATCATCATCACCCTATTCTTATCACAATTACTAGGGGTCAACGCTTTTGTTTCGTATTGCAAATAGTAATTGGCAAATACTTTTATGACCGGCCGTCTGCCTGACGTCAATACTACTAGGGAATGTAATTGTTGACCAAGCAGAATCGGATGGAGTCGGCTCGAGTTGAATTAAGCTCTTAGTCGTCTTTTAGGTCACCTACTAGCAATATACGGGTTGGTAGTATTCGTAGCTGCCACTACACAGCACCCTAACCGAGGCTTCGGGTGATCGAACCGGGGAATTGTCCGGTCACCCGACATGAGGCCACCGCGTGAGGGCGACGCCCCGACGGCGAAAGCTGTCGTGGCGTCGACACGAGAGGAACCCGTAATGGTAAACCGCCGGGCGGGCCACCGAAGACAAAGATCGGGTACCGGTGGCCCGCTCGCACGGCGAAAAGAGGTGTTTGCAGGGTGGGTCCATGGGGTTGCGCGCCGCCTCTTTTGTTGCCCCGGATGGATTTGTCGGGGCGCGACCACATCCATGGTCCACCCTGCGGAAAAAAAAAAAAATAAAAAAGCTGCCACTACACAGCAAATAATTCTAACTGACAAAGAAATATAATATATTTGTAAGCAGAAATTTAACACAATAAGTAACTGTCGTAAGATGTAATATCTAATACCTAGTAGTTCTAGTAGTAAATCGGTATGGAATTGTAGCGACGTTAAGACTGGGTGAGTTGCATAGTTTTACTAACAGTTTTAAAGGTTGTGTTACGGTACTACAATAGCGAGTGTTGTGTAGTTATAAAATATTGTTATAAGTGATTTATGAAATATTGAGAAAGTTAATGGGACTTTAACATTTTTTAGAGTATTTTTGGAGTTTACTCCTTAATCGAATTTCATATAAGGCGCCCGGTATGAGAAAAAATTGAGGAGTAAAATCTACTGATCGAATGACCTCGTTACGTTTTTGGTACGCAACCTATTCTGCGCACCTTACTCTTTTTGACGTGAGATAATACTTCACTGAACAGTTTTAATAAATGTTAATAAAAATATATATATTATTTTTAGTCAAATGAGCTTTTTTTGCGCCTGTTCAAAACAGGCGCAAAAAAAAATCGTACTTAAGGAGTAAACTCCAGTCGTGCGTCGGAGCTGACACACATACTTCTTTTTTTAGAAAATAAATTTGAATATAATCAACTTAAATAGGAATAAAGAATTATCACAGTCAATGCCCTTGTACTTAGCCACATCTAGAAGAGAAGTGAATAACATAATGGCTCCTTCTAGGTCAAATATGTCTACTCACATTCTAGATCAATCGAGGATCAACCTATATCTGCTTAGCAGTGATGTAAAATTGTGGAGGAGAGCTCATGATTGAGATGTATAGAGAGAAAGAAAGAAATGTTTTATTATAATGTATATGACCAGATATGAATCAAAAATAATAAGAAATAACATTGTAGGTATAAGGTCCATAATTTTTTTTTATTGCTTTTGGTGGCAAACGAGCATGCAGCTCACCAAATGGTAAGTGTTACTGCCGGCTATGGACCTTTGCAATACCAAGAGTATAGTACTAGGCTGCTGCCTACTAATATATACCCCAAACCCACACAAGTAGACTTCCGGCTCTCTCGCTTACCGAACGAAGCGCAATAGTACATGGCCATTACTCAGACGTCGATACAGAGTGTGGTACTACCCCGGACGGACCAACCCGAGCCTGTAAATAAAAAACAGTCAATAGTATGTTTCTACTATTACTAAAGAGTCCTTATAAATAGTGGGGGCCCTGGTATATGTGATATATGTGCACCAAGTAAAAACGATAATAGGTACTTATAAATCAACATTTTATTTATATTTTTCGATTATTAATTAGGCGATTATTAAAAAGAAAATCATTACTCGATTCTTTATTAATTGTTTACTTAACTAGTCGAACCATAACTACGCTTTCATAGAAACACATTGAGTTCTCAACAACTGGGTTTGGTTTTGTTAACGTTTTTAGTGTTACGTCGTGAAATTTGTGTTTACTTAATTAAATTCCACTTGTTTACTAAATTGTTGGGCCGACTAGGTGCGACAGTGTTTGCGATTTACTTGCAATTAACATATATACATTCCAAGAATTTATTTATTTTAATTAGGTGTTTGGATTACAGTAATGAATAAGAAGAGAATTATCCGTTTGGTTTTGGAGTAAGTTTATTCAGGTGTTGTATTACTAAAGATTTAATAGTAATTATTATAATCAGTTATATTTTGAAATAATATAACTATCGTCTTTATTATGCATAGTGAAACTAGGATTTTTTTTATTGCTTATGATGGCAAACGAGCAAGCAGCACACCTGATGGTAAGTGTCACTACCGCCCATGGACTTTGCAATACCAAAGGTATAGCTAGGCCGCTGCCTACCAATGCAAACCCCGAACCCACCCAGTTGGGCTTCCAGCTCGCTCGCATACCGAACGAAGCGCAATAGCAAATTGCCATTACTCAGACGTCGATCTTCTGCGAGAGTGTGGTACTACCCCGTACAGACCAGCCCTCCGCTGTAGACAGCAAACTGTCAACAGCGTGATACTACCACAAATAAAAATTGTGTATCTATGATATTTTGTGATTTTTTTTATAATATTGTTCATTATAATTGTAACAATTATTAATTGTCCAAGTAAATAAAGGATATAATTTTGTATAATAACTTTTTTTTTTGATATAGGCGTAAGAATCTTGGGAGACCCAAAAAGAGTTGGATGGATTGTGTAAACGAGGATATGTGTATGAAAGTTGTGAATGTAGATATGACGGTTGATAGAAGGTTGTGGAAGGCAAGAACGTGTTGTGCCGACCCCACTTAGCGTGGGATGAGGAGAGGAAAATGATGATGAACTTTGTTTTTTGATATGGATTTTTTTTTGATATGGACAAGTATTACTCGAAGAACTAGATAGTTAAAAAAGATCTCTATCAAAATTTGAAAAAGTTAGCTGTACGTTCAACATCGCGATTGCTGATATTTACAACTTTTCTAATTTTTTTTTCTTACTGATAAATTAGCGGTGGTGATGATATTATTATCCGAATGCTAAATAAAAAACTTTCAAATATTATTTAGAATTTATTATATATATTTTAAAAGCTATATTGATGTTAATAACGTATAATTAGTAATAACGTAATAATTAGTTAATGTTATAACGGTCTGATAAATGTTTGTGGTTTAGTAATTGGCGCGTCGGTTTCATAGTTGGCCTAAATTACTGCGCAAAATAGGGTTTAATTTTGTATAAATAGTTATTTATTTGCTATGTGGTGGTGGTTACGAACACTACATACCTTTACATTATTCGTGGATGTCGTAAAAGATTACTAAAAGCTAAACATAGATCTTTTTTTATTTTTCCGTGCGGTGGACTATGGATGTGGTTGCGCCCCGCCAAATCGGTCCGGTGCGACGGTAGAGGCGGCGCGCAACCCCATAGACCCACCCTGCAAGCACCTCTCTTCACCGTGCGAGCGCGCCATCGGTACTCAATATTTGTCTTCGGTGGCCCGCCCAGCGGTTTACCCTCACGGGTTCCTCTCGAGTCGAGTTCGCCGTCGGGGCGTCTTCCTCACGCGGTGGCCTCACTTCGGGTGATCGGACTAGTCTCCGGTCCGATCACCCAATGAGTCAGTTAGGGCGGCATCAGGCGCAGATATTCACGCCTGCGCCTTTCGGGAGCTAAATATAGACCTGGGTTATCAGAAGAAATCTGCTCAATAATTACATTCTCAAAGTGAGTTGACAGAAGTGGCTGGTTATAAAACTATTGGCAATAACTTTTGTAATATGTACGATGGAAGAGGTGCACGTATTGCGATGACCCGAAGTAGGTAATTAGTTTAAAAAAAAAAGCAAAAGTATGATGAATGATCTGGAATGAACTCCCTGCTGCAGTGTTTTCGGAGCGCTATGGCATATCCTTTTTTAAACGAGATTTAAGGTTTCTTCGCGACAAGCAGAGGTCTGGCTATGCCCCTGGTATTGCTAAGTTCCATGAGTAGCGGCATCATTTTCCACCAGGTATACTTGCTCGTTTACCATCGTAGGCAATAAAAAAAAATATTTCATTCCTGTGTTTTTATGTCTTTGCAAGCTTTTATTTATATTGCATTGTTTCTATTATATGTATGATCGGTTAGAATTTTGTAAACTTGCTTCGACCCATTCCTCGAAGTTTAATTGAGTTAAATTTATCCGCGTGGTGACGGAGTAAGAATACAATTCATCACCCCCTATCTTACTCGTGGGTGATCGTAAGAGACGATTAAGGGATATAAAACGCATATAACATCTATGCAAGAGTAGGAAAACTCGAAACAAAACCCTATACCAATACGTCTGACCAGCGCGGTATAGTAGGTTAATTTCATTCCAAATCAAATTACGGAGGAGGCCCGAGCCCAACAGTGGGACATATATGGGCTGTGATGATGATGATGATGAATTGAGTTAAAAACGTGTACATCTTCTATTACACATTCTCACAATTGTAACTCCTGTAAATCTCACGATGCTTTCAAAGGATGACTCTGATGTATAATCGGAAAGTATGTTTTAGCGGTCTACGGTCTGGATACGTCCCGCCTATGCCATCCGGGGTGAGTGAAGGTGACGTGCAGCCCCATAACCCACCGTTTTCCTTACCCAACGCCATTGGATCGACCACTAGTACGGCTTATTGACAATTTGGAAGACTGAAAACAAAATTACCTGGTCAGCTATTAAACAGGAGGATGTAAAGTTACAATAATCACGGTAGTATAGCATAATGAATTCGGGAGAAGTTAAAAGCCTATGTGTGAACCTTAAGATTTCGGTCATGTACTGAAGGAAGGTGGAGTCAAATGTCTCCGAAACCGGCGAGCGTGTATGAAGAGAATTATGAATGTTGAGGAAGCGAGTGAAGTATGCAAGGATAGAGTTCTTTGGCACTCTGTTCTCTCTGCCTACCCTGCAAGGGATATGGCGTGATGATATGTATGTATGTATGTATTGATTGTAATAGTAAGTATGCTTGAAACACTTGAATGCACAGAAATATTCTAGAGTTGCTGTAAGGTCCATATACTCTTCCATATACTCCAGACGTGGTTTATATGGGCCAGCGAAGACAAAGATCGCGTACCGGTGGCCCGCTCCCACGGCGAAGAATGGCGCTTTGCAGGGTGGGTCTATGGGGTTGCGCGCCGCCTCTTCCGTCGCTTCGTACCGATTTGGCGGGGCGCGACCACGTCCATAGCCCACCGCAAAAAAAAGATGTGGTTTGTTTACTGTCTATTTGATATACGTTGTCACTGCTCAGGCATCGATTTTCTACGAGAGTGTGTACTACCCCAGACAGACCGGCCCATGGCTGTAGACAGAGTATTGTCCACAGTGTAGCCCTAACACTAAAATAATGACTTCGTATCGGAGCTCTTTGGAATGGTCTTGAAGAGCACTATACCCCTACGTGATATTCATGGGATTATAGATAACCCCATTAGGGTACAGGAGCTAATGAAAGTTAGAACATAACTTAATGGTGTTAAAACTGTTTAGAAAGGTCTTAATGAGTATTTTATACTTAGATAATATTTATTATTTAATGGGAATGTTTTAAAAATGTTTTAATATTATCGTTTTTTTTTGTAGAATGTTATTGGTCATTATTAATATTAACAAAGAAAAGTTTCCGTGTGGTGACGAAGTAAGAATACAATTCACTACCCCCTATCTTACCCGTGGGTGATCGTAAGAGACGACTAAGGGATATATAATGCATATAACACCTATGCAAGAGAAGGAAAACTCGATACAAAAGCCTTTACCAACACGTCTGACCAGCGTGGTATTGTAGGTTAATTGCCCTCCCATTGTGGAGGAGGCTCAAGCCCAGCAGTGGGACGTATATGAGCTGAAATGATGAATGATGAATAAAAAAAAATATTTATGCTTTCTTTTTGTGCTGGCATTGAATTTATATAAAAAACGTGGTTTAAAATTTAATAACTAATATTGTAGCGAGTAGATACAGCTATATCTATGTAATAAGGATGACTTCTTGGACATGAGACCCCTTGGTCCTGTGAATATGAATGCTGTAAAGTATTTGATATGTCGGGCAATTCAAAATCGATAGAATCCGTAAAAACATCTTTTATTTCAAATGTGTAATATTCGCGTTAACATAAAAAAATCATTAATGTTTTATTAAAAAAAATAAATATGTACTACTTCTTAACGATTTTCACAAATACATAGTCCGTTTTAATGATACACCATATAATGTGTTTGTTAGATGTAAGTGCCTACTAAATACTCGTTACAAATTTACTGCCTAATATGTTCCTTTTACTATCCGCGCAATAAAAGTTACATTGTCATTTGATATCTTAGATTGTATGGATTTTATTAAGTTGCGCTGGTATTAATATTTATTCTGTAAATAATTATAGAATAGAATATGTTTATTCGATAGTGGTAGAGCCTCACTGTTGACAGTTTTCTGTCTACAGCCGCGGATTGGTTCGTATGGGGTAGGGCCTCACTGTTGACAGTTTTCTGTCTACAGCCGCGGATTGGTTCGTATGGGGTAGGGCCTCACTGTTGACAGTTTTCTGTCTACAGCCGCGGATTGGTTCGTATGGGGTAGGGCCTCACTGTTGACAGTTTTCTGTCTACAGCCGCGGATTGGTTCGTATGGGGTAGGGCCTCACTGTTGATAGTTTTCGATAGTTAGTACAGTCTTGCAGATAAATAAATAACCGACGTCTAAGCAATAGCAATATGCTGTTGCGCATCGTTCGGTAAGCGGGAAAATCGGCAGCTCTACTTTCTGGTTGTATTTGGGGTTTTCATTGGTATGAAGTGATCTAACTGTATTCTTGATATTACATAGATCCAGGGGCGGCAGCAACAGTTACCAACAGATGTGCTTGCTCGTTTGCCACCATAAGCAATAAAAAAAAAATAGCAAAAGTACACTTACTAAATGAATTATATCGTTACAAACTATTATTAAAATAATAGATATAATACTTTTTTTTGTGACAACTCTGTCCTAAATCTATTATGTAGTTAGTAAACATCGCTGACCTTTCGATGGTCCCCTTATTATATATTTCTATATATTCAGAATTTCAAAAACGGCATCAGCTATTCCTATGAAATATAGTATGCAGGAGGTTTCGGGAGTGATAAATGGATTTAACTGGGTTTCATCTATAAAAAATATGTTTTTTTTACTGATTTTACCCAATGAAGAATTATTAAGTATTTAGAACATGAAAATAAATTTGACCACTAAGCAACCAAAACAGAAATAGCTCAGTTGAAAAATCAAGCAGTCTAATCCAGCAGCTTCGGTTCAAACATTGAATTTCCTTTATTTCTTCATATTTTTTTTTTAAATTTTAATATATTTTTTTTAAGTATATTTTAATATCAAAATATATTTTTCAAAAAACACAGTTTATTGTAAAAACCATGGAGCAAATACAAAGTAGTAGGTACCTCTGTACTTGCACCGTGGTAAAAACTCAGCCAAGCTCGGTCACCCAGATATTATGATAAACTAGCAATGTAGTCGGTATATTTCCATGTACAATGCAGGTACAATAGACCTTAGAATTTAGCGTAATATCTAAAACAAATGAGTCGATCGTCCACCTAAACATTCTCCTTCCACGGTCAATTTGGGATCCAATTACGCCCAGCTTAGTGGGAAAAAATCCTGCGTAATCCAGCTCTTAAGACGTGGCCCAATTTGTAAGGATTCGCGTTGAAACGCTTTATATAGCCAAGTCACGTCCATCTTGAAGCTGTCCAAAATCTAGGAACACAATATGTCACGACCCCTTTCTTGTAGGAGTTCTAAATGATTTATATGCTTTTTATAGGTATACTCAATCAGAATGATGGCATGATCAGCACATTTATAGACAGAATTGTATTTGAAATAAAACTATTTTTACGGATTCAATCAATTTCTCGAGGTTTCCAACACTTTTAGCACGCGACGAAGGTGGCTCCCTATCGCTTAGCGAGATAGCCATCTGGCGCGAGGACGCCCGCCGGGACGTAATCGCCCGTTGGGTTACGCGGCTGGAGAGGCCTAGACACGGTGTTGTTACCGTTGAGGCCCTCCGGCCCGTACTGATGGAATGGATGGAGCGGCGGCATGAAGTCCTCTCCTTCCGTTTGGTGCAGGTCTTGTCGGGGCACGGTTGCTTCGGCAAGTACCTGCACACGGTCGTGTGAAGGGAGTGGACTCCGTCCAGCCACCATTGCGGTAGTGACGAGGACACCGTGCAACATACGCTCGAGGTATGTCCGAGCTGGGACGGGCAGCGCCGTGACCTCGTCGCTGTCATCGTTGCCGACCTGACGCTGTCGGCTGTCGTGAAAGCGATGGTCGACAGCTTCAGGAATTGGGACGCGGTCGCCGCCTTCTGCGAGGATCTCATCTCGCAGAAATAGGCGGCGGAACTGAAAATGTAGCTTTACATTGGTGCATTATTTTTTAAAATCAGTTTAGTGGTTTAGGCGTGAAAGCGAAACAAACGAACAAACTCATATTGGTATTTATAGTAGCAAACTCAGCCTGTTGGTTTGTTTGTAAAAGTCGATATGTTGCGGCGTCATCTGGTGGGGAGTTACATCTATGAGGATAGCACATAAACCTTCTCCATTAAAACATAAATATATGTACATACCAATTTTCATAATGATCGATCAAATGGTTTTCGAGTTTAGCGATGTCATACATACAAACATACCCTTTTATATAATATAGAAAAGATGTAAGATAGATTAGATTTTTCTTTGAGCCATTTACTAATGATTGCATCTGCGTGTAATTTATAAAACCCGATTAAGTGCAGTGCAGAGAGAGGGGGGGAGAGAGGGGGGGGGGAAAGAGAGAGAGAGAGAGAGTTCTTTTATTTTGTTATGTGTAATATCATAAAAACGTAACAATAAAAACTATAAAAAGAAACAATAATATTTTATTTAAAAATGCCCAAATTAAATAAACAATCTTTAGAACAACGTTTAAAATTTATTTGTGTGGTAGCGGCTACGAATACTACCAACTCTTACTTTGCTCGTGGATGTCGTAAAAGACAACTAAGAGCTTTATAACGACCTGGGCCAACTCCATTTGATGCCGTTTGGTCAACAATTACATTCCCATGGAGGGTTGACGTCTGGCAGGCGGCCGGTCATAAAACTATTGCCTTTCAACCTTTGCAATATGTAGGAATAGGGGTACATATTGCGTCGACTCCAAGTAATTGGGACAAGAGCAGGAGAATAATGATGAAATCAAAATAAAAAGAAAAATATTTTTGAAATTTCGTGCCATTATCGACGTATTTATAAACATAGCTGTTGATTTACAAAGCTTGCAACATTGTAAACCCATGGCTGTATGGGATTTGTTTCCTTCATTTATGGCATTAACTAAATGATAAATAATATAAAAACTATGAGGCTTTTGGATTTTCCAAATTATATTTTATATGCATGTAATTTGTTAATTTTATGTTAATAGTCCTTTAGTGGTCTCTCATATTGAATGCGTAGTAATTTTGAGATGAAGATTTTTTTAAATATATTTTTTAATACATTAATCGCTTTAGTCTTATAACTGAAAATTCGGCCAGTGTCCACGGGCTCGGTCCGGGATTCATCTGTTGAGTCCCACATCAAAATACAATTACCCCACCCTAAAGGCTTAAGATCATTCTAACTATACTTTGCTTTATATTCGTTCAATTATTAAACATGTTTCAAACTAAACTATTTTTAGTTCGATAGATATATTTTGTAACTTCATATACGGCTACAGAAACGGCTTGTAATTTCTTATAATACTTTGTTACTATTCGGCTCACGTATCGAAAGCTAATAGAATTGTGGCAAATAGTTCTTTTTGCTACTGAAATAAATAGGAAAACAAAATTATTGGTGCCCAATTTTTGTTCTCGATAAAATACGAATAAGATATATATATATATATATATATATATATATATTAGTTAGTATTAAGATATAATATTCTATAATTCCATGTGGTGACGGAGTAAGAATACAATTCACCACCATGGGTGATCTTACGCCCCGGCAGTTAGCTGGACGTCGATAGGGGATGGGCCCGAAAGGATAACCCTCCGGGCTGGCCACAGTGGCAAGGAAGCGATACCAGTGGCCGGCCCAATGGCAGTGGGGAGGGAATACGGTGGGTTATACAGCCACGCGCTGCCCTTCCGTCACCCCGGACGGAACGGACGGCGTGTGTTCAGACTAAGGGGTATAAACACACATATAACATCTATGCAAGAGCAGAAAAACTCGAAACTAAACCCTATACCAACACGCCTGACATGATATAGTACGTTAATATCCCTCCCGTTTAGAGGAGGTTCAAACCTGGGACTTGAACATGAGCTGAAATGAATGAGTGAATGATTAATTCTATAAAGACAGTATTGGATGTAATATGTTGGAATTATTCGATACTTTTGTGACTTATCATATTAGAATATAATTTGAATTTTGGCGC
Source organism: Lymantria monacha (assembly GCA_905163515.2). Taxonomy (NCBI): domain Eukaryota; kingdom Metazoa; phylum Arthropoda; class Insecta; order Lepidoptera; family Erebidae; genus Lymantria; species Lymantria monacha. Next base: position 31,448,001 of record LR991091.1, on the reverse strand, counting down.
GAATATAGAAATGTCATGTCACGCTCTTGTATTATATTCATTTCTTTAGTGTTTTCTAGTGTTATTTTGAATAGTTTTGCTGGTTTTTATGGAATATGATGCAGTTAAAGTGCTGAAGTGTAGTGAATATGGTATAATAGTGGTTTACGTGTATTTTCGTGTTTCCCCAAAATACCCAAGGAAACTATTAATTTGGTTATCAGCGCCGAATTAGTGGTAACGACTTAACTAACTGACGGACAATGACTATTAAGAACTAATTACAATTTAAAGAAGTGATAAATAATATATGAAGAAAATTAATAAGGAAGACAAGGCAGTAAGGTCGACTGACTATAGCCTGCCCATAAGGGCGATAAATTAGAAATAGAATATAATTGAATAAATAAATATAGCATACAATCACAAGTATAATTTCATTATTCTTTTTCATTATTATAGTGCAGTTTTCTGAAAATTATATTACTATACATATAACGTAGGACGACTACCCACTCGGTAGACTTATGTCATGTCAACAGTTGCAAGAAGCCTTTGGATAATGGTGATACTGGACAATGGGTGATATTTCATTGGGAGGCCTACGTCCAATAGTGGACGTCTACGAATTGAAAGATGGATAGTAGTTAAAGTTAAAGAGTTTATTTAATTATTTGAGTGCGTTAAAAATTGATACTTCTAGTTAGATTTCAGTAAATCAATCTATTGAATAGCTAGGCTATAAAAGATAATGGTGCGAAAAATAGAAAGGAAGTTGCTTCTATAAATATTAATAAAATGGGCAAAACATAATAACAATGGCAAATGCTTAATTGCTTTAGTCGCCGTTGTTATAACAACTGCTGAGATAGAGAATAGTGATTGAATTATTATGGATATTATTATTGTTACTGTCACGGAACGACGTGTAAAATAATATAAATAAAATAACAAAAATGGAATGTGTAATTCACTCCATTGACACTTCTTGCATAGCTAGTATTATTATAACTTGTGAAGGCGGGGATACTTTTTAGTCTGCCTCGGTCTTTACTAGTTCAAAAGAGACTAGTTAATAATACATAATTCATTTAATTATTTATATTTTTTTGGATACTATATATAACTTTTTAAATACCTACCTTTTTTTTGAGAAAATCTCTACAATATCAGTTAGTTGCTTTCTATAACTAAGTTCTGTAGGGAGAAAACGTCAATGTGGGATTCCATATGGACCAAAACCTACCAAAACATAAAGAATATGACCTAAAGAGCTAAACTAAATAGTAGAAGAAGTAACTAAAGGATTTATGCAGATAAAAATATTTTTATAGACTAGTCCAGAATGTGATCAACATTAACCACCATGTCAAATGATGCGACGAAACGGCACAGGGTTTAATTTCGAGTTTTCCTTCAATTGCATAAATGTTATCTGCATATTGTTTATTTAGATATTGTTTTGTGATATCTACCATTATCATCATCCGCTTACTCGTATCCCAATTACTTGGGGTCGATATAATATGTGCTCTTCTTTCATAGTACATATGTAAAAGTTATTTGCAATAGTTTTATGACCGGCCGCCTGCCAGACGTCAACCCTCCTTGGGACTGTAATTGTTGACCAAACGGCATCAGATAGAGTTGGCCCAGGTCGTTATAATGTTTTGTGATATCCACGCGCAAGTAAAGGGGTAGTTAATTGCATTCTTAGACTGTCACCATATAGAAAGAGAGCAATTAAGGGATTATAAATAAATAGAAACGTACAATCTTCAGGGTTTTTTTTGTGTTATTGCTTATGGTGGCAACTGAGCAAACTGGACAACTGATGGTAAGTTCTAATGCCGCCCGTGGATCTTTGCAATACCAAGATTATAGTTACGATCAATGAAAACCCAAAACTCATCCAGAAACCACCGGCTTTCTCACTCACCTAACGAAGCGCAATAGCACATTGCCTTTTCGAAGACGAGCAATTTTCTGCAATAGTGTGGTACTGCCTCGGACGGACCGGCCCGCGGCTTTAGATAGAAAATTGTCAACAATGTAGTTCTACCACTGTTAAATCAAATATCATTTAGTCCTATTTTACGACAATAGCTAGTAAAAGTGGTAATAAATTATATATTATTAGATATACCCCCAGATTGTCAATAAAGTACGCCGAGTAAACCTATAAAAGACGTGCTCGAGAAATCTAGCGTTGGAGGGCAGGGTCGTGTCTCAGATTCGACTCAGCGCGGATCGGAGACGTCTACTCTCGCTCAAGCGATTATCGATGCCGTAAAGGCAGTGCAACCTGTGCGTACGCGCAATTACTTCGTTTCTAACTTTGACCCCAGTATTAATAATATCGAAACGTGGTGCGAGGAGGTAGATCGTGCGTGGGAGACGAACGGTTGGTCTGACCACGAGTGTTTGTCCCGCGTGGCAAATTGCTTGAAGGGTGATGCAAAGGTGTGGATAGGTGAATGGGTCACTAACGATAGAACCTGGTCTAATTTTAAAAAGGAATTTAAGTCTCTTTGTCCGGCAAAGCTAGATTACGCCAATATACTCTTCGACGCTATGAACAATACCTCGGATAAGTACGCCACCTACGCTGAATATGCCCGGCGCACTTTACTTCGTTTGCGCATTGTACAAGGTCTAAGCGATGAATTACGTACTCTTATTGTTATAAGAGGAATTGCAAATCCTCAAGTACGCGCGGCTGCCGCTAATGCAGATTTGAATCCAGACAGCCTCGTGTCATTCCTGTCTATTTACACTAAGCCGAATCATAACATACGTGAAACCCGTGGCCCTGCTCTGAAAGTTTCTTCTTCACGTCCAGCACAGCAAATTAACCGTGATAAAGATATTAAATGTTTCTCTTGTGGCCAAAGGGGACATTTACGCCGTAATTGTAGCACGAAGCCAAAGTCCCTAGTTGGCAATAACGACAGTAGACCACCGGTACATACTAGCGGCCCTAGTACTCTGTGCACGTTTTGCAAGAAACCTGGTCATAGGGAGAACAATTGTTTTGCTAAGGCTAGGGCAGAGTCTCGAAATGAGCGTAGTGTTAATTTGTGCACGGACTGCTCGAACTATACCCAGAGTAGCGACATTACCACGGCTGTCGTTTACGGTGTATCAATGGACGTACTAATAGACAGTGGCGCACTTAACGTATCCTTAGTCTCTTCCGCTGTATTAAAATACCTTCCTTGTCAGCCTAAATTTCGCCATTGCGTACTTAAAGGAATCGGAAATAAAGAATTTCTCTCGACGTCATACATCACGGTTATTATTGAGTTTGACAGTTTATCGATCGAAGCTGACCTAGTAATAGTACCGTCAGCATTGATGGTAACACCGATAATAATAGGAACGGATATACTTAACCGCGACGGTGTGACTTACGTACGAACAAAGGACCGACAATACCTTTCTCACTCGGAACAAGTGAAATGCGTTAATGTTACATCACGAACGGATGAAGTCGAGATAAATACGCAAGTAAAGGGTATTGAGCGCGATACGTTGCTGAGTGTGGTTAGGGATTATTCGCAGTTCTTAATTACGGGTACGGCTGAAACCACTGTGAAGACAGGCGAGATGGAAATTAAATTAACTAGCTCCACTCCTGTGGTCTATCGGCCATATAAGCTCTCACACGCCGAAAAACTTAAGGTTAGAGAAATAACGTCGGATCTTTTAAATAAAGGCATTATAAGACGCTCTACTTCAGAGTATGCCAGCCCAATTATACTGGTTAAGAAACGCGACGGTTCTGATCGACTTTGTGTTGATTTTCGGGCCATTAATCGTGTCACGGTTAAAGACAGGTACCCGCTACCTTTGATAGAGGATCAGATAGATAGGCTAGGCACTTATACTTACTTTTCGAGCCTGGATATGGCCTCTGGGTTCCATCAAATTAAAATAAAAGAGGAGTGCACCTATCTTACCGGTTTCGTTACGCCAGAGGACCATTTCGAATTTTTAAAGATGCCATTCGGTTTAGCCAACAGTCCGATCGTCTATCAAAGAATTATCAATGACACATTACGTGAACACATAAACGACGGAAATACATTGGTGTACGTGGACGACGTACTCCTTATGAGTAATAGCGTACCAGAAGGCATCGAGTTGCTTCGTAGGGTGCTAGGAACACTTACAAGTGCGGGATTTTCAGTAAATCTACGAAAATGCATGCATGTATTACAGCAAGGTCACGCAGGGCGCAGAAAGCAAGTACCACTCGTACGAGCTTGAAACGCTAGCTGTCGTGAAAGCACTTCAAAATTTTCGGCATTACCTTGTGGGTTTGAAGTTTACCATCGTCACCGACTGTAACGCCATGAAAGCTACGGAGCGCAAGAAAGATTTGCTACCGCGGGTGGCAAGATGGTGGATCTACTTGCAGGATTTCGACTTCTCAATTGAGTACAGGAAAGGTGTGCTCATGTCACACGCTGACTATCTTAGCCGAAACCCTGTTGCTCTGATACACCAAATACAGAGACCGCGTAACTGGGCTCACACTGCCCAGCAAAGCGACCAAGAAACCCTGGACCTACTTCAGAAACTGCAGGATGGTGCTCTAGACGCAAACAGGTATGTTGCACGTAACGATCTACTTTACTATCGTTATACGCCGGTCGGTGGAGAGCCACGCTTGCTGTGTTACATACCCAAAGGACACAGGCTTAGTCTCCTCCGGATATTCCATGATGAGCACGAACATATCGGTGTGGAGAAAACTGTGGACCTCATCCTCAGGCATTTTTGGTTTCCTGGCTTGAAGTACTTTGTCGCGAAGTATATAGCACACTGCTTGACTTGTATGTCTAGTAAGCGACTTCCACGTGCGCCGCTTCAACAAATTACTTCGTGGCCGAAACCAGACGTACCGTTTCATACAGTTCACGTCGATGCTCTGGGACCACTACCTCTGTCTGAGGAGTATAAATATGTCCTAATCATCGTTGACAGTTTCAGTAAATACTGCATGTTATATCCCATGGTTCGTCAGGACGCCGAAGAGCTCAAAAGGGTGGCTACACAAATGATCTCGCTGTTTGGTGTGCCGAAACTTATGGTCACCGATAAAGGTCGTATGTTTGAATCAAATGTGTTTGTTAAATGGGTTAACGAGTTAGGTTGTGAACTTCATCACATAACGCCTGGAATGCATCATGCCAACGGACAGGTGGAAAGGTACATGCGTACCGTACTTAACATGATACGAATAGAGGCCAACCATAAGAATGCATTGTGGGCAAACACTCTATGGAAACTGCAGCTCGTTATTAATATAACGAAACACAAAACCACCCAGACATCACCGCTTAACCTCCTTATAGGAACAGAGGCTACGACCCCAGTCATTCGTGCTCTTGTGCGAGATGTGGCTATCGAAAGCTTGTCACCTAACCGGGAAGCGCTCAGAGAGCTTTCTAGGAGCAGAGCTCGACACCTTCTAGACCGAAATCGGTCTGAGCAAGACGAACGTGTAAATCGTTCAAGACGACCTCCAAGGGAATTTCATACTGATGACCTTGTGTTTGTAATTAAAACTGCTCGGTTCTACAGGTAAATTAGATTCGGGAATGCGCGGACCTTATAAGGTCGTGAGCATTCTCCCCAGCGGCCGTTATGAACTTAAACTCATCTCTGGAGACTATGGGAAGACGACGCAAGCCGCAGCTCAGCACATGGTGCCCTGGCGTGGCGAGTGGTCTCCGGCAACGTGCGCTGCATTTTTTGAATGTGAGTATTGTACGTTCGTAGCGAGTTGTCTCGCTAGGCGAACGTGGGCGTTGAAGTGCTGTCAAGTCGCTATTATGTTACGTAGCGGGCTGGTTTGCCTTGCTAGTCGAACATGGGCGTTGAAGTACTGTCAAGTCGCTATTCTGTGTGTTCGTAGCGAGTTGTCTCGCTAGGCGAACACGGGCGTTGAAGTGCTGTCAAGTCGCTATTATGTTACGTAGCGGGCTGGTTTGCCTTGCTAGTCGAACATAGGCGTTGAAGTACTGTCAAGTCGCTATTCTGTGTGTTCGTAGCGAATTGTCTCGCTAGGCGAACACGGGCGTTGACATGTTGTCAAGTCGCCGTATACTGACGAATGCGTTAGCACAAGCGTCAAAGTTATCCTGACGCTATGTGCTAAGTCGTATTGGCGTTAGTCTGTCAAGTCGTGTGTATCGTTGATATCTGATATCAAGTCGTACATATCGTTGACTGTTTAAAGTGTTAGCAATCGTAAAAACAGTAGCGTTCGATTCGCTAGTAAGTTGTTTGGTAATATGTCATAGGCCTCTAGAGGCCTAATAATGACTGTATGGTTCTAGATGAAGCAGACCCCTCGGAGCCCGCTCAGCCAATAGCGCCGAAATTGCCACCAGGCGAACATGATCGCACTGGTGCGATTTCAGCTGTTTCGCCGTCTTCATCTCCATGCGACGCTAGTGATACGATCGACTCGCCACCACATACAAGTGGTACGGCTGGGTTGTCAATGCCACTACTGGACTAGGCCACATCCTGGACGACTGGTCAGACATAGGCACTTCAGGATCGAGGACGACCAGCTGTCAGGAGAGGCCGTATTAGATATACCCCCAGATTGTCAATAAAGTACGCCGAGTAAACCTATAAAAGCGCGGTGCTTGGTAGTGTTCGGTCACTTCTTGTCGGACATCGCGCGGTGCGGACGCGTTTGGTTGGATTGCTCGGTGTACGTAAGCCATTTTGTTAATTACTGTGTTTTGTTGTTAAATTAATTCTTGTTCTATTTTCAAATGTAATTGTGAAGTAAGTCGTGAATAACTGGTTGTATTTGATTGTAATTATTTCTTGATATTTCTTGTAATTTCATTGTTTAAAAGTTAATTAAATAAAATAAGGCTAGGCCACCGCCTTATTATTTTTTTTTATTCAATTCTCACTTCTGGTTGCTAAAAATATTATACTTGAACCACACGGAAAGCGATCAATTAACGGATTATAAATAAATAGGAGCGTATGCAAGCTGTGTGGTAGCGGCTACAAATACTTTTTTTTTTCACGCTGTGGAAATGCATTCACGCACTAGCCCTCGCCGGTGACAGACGAGGGGGTGTGTGGGACTCACCGGTCAGCTGGTTCCACCGAAATACCCATTAAAACCACAGCGGTCGCTTCCGCGCTTTTAAAGGATGCCGGAGAGATCGTCTATTGACATTCTATCGCCGACACCCCAACGCTAGGCCATCTGGCCACGTCCAGTCGACAGTCAAGGCGGCGGGAGGAGATGCGCGTAACGGTGCCTCCGCCTTCCTGGCCGCCGCCTACGGAGTGAGTCTGCAGAAGCAAATGCCTCACGTATCCACTCCGCGGCCTCCTTCGAAGAGATGACCTCCGCACAGAAGGAGGCCATCGACGACCAGCACCTGTCACTGTCAAGCATCTTAGATATGATGGTCAACAACGACAGAGCGGCTACAAATACTACCCTCCTAACCCTTACTTTACTCGTGGATGTCGTAAAAGACGAATAAGGGTCTTATAATCGACCTGGGCCAACTCCATCTGATGTCGTTTGGTCAACAATTACATTCCCAAGGAAGGTTAACGTCTGTCATAAAACTATTGCCAATAACTTTTACAATATGTACTATAAAAGAATAGTACATATTTTATCGACCCTAAGTGGTTGGGATAAGAGTAGGAGAATGATGATGATGAAATAAATAGGAGCGTATATTCTTCGGGGTTTTCTTATTTTATATCAAAAGTAGATATTAGGTAGGTATTTCCGCATGTAAGTATAATGTTGTTTCGTTGTTAAAAAAATAGCGGTTGGTGTTCAATGAAGTTGAAATAATGTTGTGTACACAGTAAAGTCCCACGACCTACTTCGTAAGTATCACTTAAAATCGATGGCACATTAACGAAGCAGAAGACATCGGGTTTGAACAAATACCCAGTCAAGTTTGGCGGCTCTCCAAGCAATTAAGCTATCCGCACTGACGGATATCCCGGCTTGAGGTGAGGTTCCACTGTAACAATTTATATATACTATCATTTATATAATTATAAATAAATGTACAATAATATAAAATAAATAATACATATATTCTATATATATATATATATATATATATATATATATATATATATATATGATTTTGATGAAAATATATAATTTAAAAAAAATATGAGCCCGCTGAGTTTCTTGTCGGATCTTCCCAGTTTGGGGTCGTTTTCCGAATCGGCGGTGGTAGATTAATTTAAGAATTGATGTAAAATTGATAATATGTAAGTGCCCTTATGGGGCTTATGCATAAATAAATAATAAATGATTTGATTTGATATTATAATAAATATTTGATTGAATTAAACCATAGATGGTGCTAATTCATTATTATTTTAAAATGGAAGAAGAGAGACAAACCACTTGCCCATAGTTAATCAATATACCGTACACCTGAAAAAAGGTAAGGAAAATGGGATAGGTTCGAGCTGCAATTATAAATAAGTATTCTTTCTTTCATGTGATTTGCTCATCGCCTTTGGGACTTCAATTTACAATTTTCCGCTTAAAATACATTGAAATATTAAAAAAAAAATAGGTATATTGACTTTTCTTTTTAAAAAGAGAAGAGCATTAAGAAAATAAAATCCTTGAATTGTGGGGGACTTTACAAACATTTAATTTAATGGACATAAACTACACTGAGACTTAACAACAAAGACTTGAACAACAATTTGTATTTTGCACAAACAATTGTTCTATGTAGGAATTGAACGTATGATACTACCTCAGTAGGTTGAAATCTTAACCAATAAACCGTTCGTGTAGTTATAAAAATAAATTTATTAAAAGTAAAGTTTATAAATATTTAGATAACATAAACGTCTTTATATGTCAATAAAATGGCTTCATAACATTATTATATTAATTTATATGAAGCTCACCTTTATATGCTTCGCTTGTGGTGTGATTGTGGGACGAGAATACACTTTCACATAAAAATCATTAAAACCAAATAATTATCTATAGCCTAGAAACATACATATGTATGTTTCACACAGCAAAGACTATATCAAAACATGAACTAAATATATGTAAGTATATATATACTTACATATATTTAGTTCATGTTTTGATATAGTCTTTGCTGTGTGGTAACGGCTACGAATATCACCAACATTTGCTTTGCTCGTGGATGTCGTACAATACGACTAAGAGCTTTATAACGACTTGGGTCAACTTCATCTGATGCCGTTTGGTCAATAATTACATACCCAACGAGGGATGCCGTCTGGCAGGCGACCGGTCATAAAACTATTGCCAATAACTTTTACAATATATACTATGAAACAAGAGTACATATTGTATCGACCCCAAGTAATTGGGACAGGAGTAGGTAATGATATTTTGATATAACCTTTATAGATTACAAGTCAAAATACAAAATGAAAGCTTTTCATCTATCAGCGTAGGTTTTTCTACAGCGCTCTGTAAATTATTACTTTTTTTTTGCGGTGGACTATGGATGCGTCTCGCCCCGCCAAATCGGTCAGGGTGACGGAAGAGACGGCGCGCGACCCCATGGAGCCACCATGCAAACTCCTCTCTTTTACCGTGTGAGCGGGCCACCTAAACCCGATCTTTGTCTTGGGTGGCCTCTGTAAAATAACCCTAGATAGGCCAATACAATTAATATTGGTAGAAAGATTAAAACAACATTATACAAAGGACGGTATTATTTCTGTAAGCAATCTTTGCCAACCTATATGAAATTGCAAACAATTTGGCTGAGTTTCAACTAGTACTTAGTGGAGTTTCTCAATTTACAGAACACTGCAGGTGTGTTGTTCTTGCTGTGACGATATTACAGTTCGTGATAGCACACGAATAGTTACGGTTAATTTTGAATATACAATCATATGCTACTGTTTATTGTTACAGATTTAGTTTTATTGTTATTGTTTAAAATAAGATTGTATGTGTGATATTTTAAACTTTATTTATTACGTATATAATTATTAACTTAGTATTATCCTTGCAGGGTAGGCAGAGAGAACAGAGTGCCAGAAAACTCTATCCTTGCATACTTCACTCGCTTCCTCAACATTCGTAATTCTCTTCATACACGCTCGCCGGTTTTGGAGACTCTTGACTTCACCTTTCTTCCAGTACGTGACCAATCTAGTCTAAGTAGGTTAGTCTCGGTCTCCCCCGGTACCTACATCCTTCCACTTTCGCATTGTATATCTTCTTAACCAGACGTTGGTTCGTTCTCTGTTCTTTCTGCCTACTCTGCAAGGGATATGGCGTGATGATATGTATGTATGTAACTTAGTATTAGTGTTTGTCAAAAATAGCTGTATGGTAGCGGCTAAGAATACTACCAACCTTTACGTTGCTCGTAGATGTCGTAAAAGACGACTGAGAACCTTACAACGACCTGGGCCAACTCCATCTGATGCCGTTTGGTCAACAATTACATTCCCAAGGAGAGTTTACGTCTGGCAGGCGGCCGGTCATAAAATTATTGCCAATAACTTTTACAATGTGTACTATCAAATAAGAGTACATACTGTATCGACCCCAAGTAATTGAAATAAAAGTAGGAGAATGATGATGTTTGCCAAAAATGATTACTTGTTTTTTTGAATCCAAGTGTAGTAATATTACACGTAGCTGTAGAGATCTTACACTGCATTACGCAAATAATCCTTGTATTGCAGGGACTTTATAAATATGCAATTAACGCATATAAATAATACACAAACTCAAGAAAGCAGTTTGTGGATAGCACAAAATCATTGTCCTGCGTAAGAATTGCACCTACAGAACTGGCAGGTCGGTATCTTAATCAACACGCCATCTATGCAGTTAAACTTAAACAAGAATAATGTTTACCATAAGTGCATACACTTAATATATTACCTAGCGACTTAAGATAGCTCCCGTTGAAATACTTTTAATTAAAACTGCAACAATGTCATCTGATGTTTACGCTATTATTACACATTTAAAATTAAAAAATTTTTACGGATTCTATTGCGTTTGTTTTTCATTTATATTTTTTGGGCCTTTTGAACACTTCACAGCGTTCAAGGTCACGGGTGGACTAAGGTATCCCACGTCCAACAGCTACGATAGTTAATTAACTACAAGTTCTATAATTTATCAGAATTTATGACATATTAAATTAATAATAATGAAAATGTCTCGTCATTAAATTTTAGTGTGATATTTAAATATTACGATTTTAATTTAAAATATTATCAAATAGGCAGAATATTTCAGATTTTGTTAGTATTATAAATATATTTTTAATATACAGGTACATAATATACTATACGCGTAGGTATACGCAAACATAGTGACACTAATTTCTACTAACTATATTAGTAGCCAATAAATTATTGTATTCTATTCCTAATAATTTCTCATATGAAATATCTATAATATCAAATACAACTTTTACGAATTATTTTATATTTTATTCCATTCGTGTTTATTTTTTATTTCCCTCATGCATCGATCACTAATAATAAAAATAGTTAATTAGTGATCGATGCCGTCATGTATTGAATAATTTTTAGTATTCATTATCGTAGTATAATTAAGATGTTTTACATTCATTAATTTATGATTTTATTTTATTTATAGTGGTAGACCACGCAGTTGACAGTTTTCTGTCTATAGATGCGGGCTGGTCCGTCCGGGTTGGTACCACATGAGTAAATAAAGGTACAGAGACAAACCTTCAAACAACCGCGCCACGGTAGGTACATCACTACAAGTATGACGCGCGTGTGTGCGTGAGCACTGGCGGCTCGTCACGTACGTAACGAAACCTGTTTAGGCTGGTTCGGCCAGTGCTCAAATAAAGGGCTCACTCACCGCTCGCTGTGCATCGCGTCGTGCGTGTTTGTTTAAATTTGAAATTTCAATTAATTAGAGTGTAAATATGGTTTATTGTACTGTGTGCATGAACAACAATCGTAAAAATAAAAACATATCTTTTTTTGAAAATGACATTGTATGTTAATATATCTGAACAACCTATAAATATGGGGAAAGACTCTTTTTTTCAGCCATTACAAAAATTTTAACGAAAGCAGTATACAATGGGTTTTTTTAATAATACCTCCTGACAACTTCATCGCATTTGTTGAATTGCTTGAGAAGAAATTTCGTGAATATTTCGATCTAGTAATAATATTGGTAGTGATATACTAAAACGTATACAAGATTGTAAATTTGAGATGCCATGCAAGTGCTTTCTCATTGATTATTTAAAAAAACTTTATATTGGATTTAGAATTTATCATTCGATTAAGAGATATAACAAATTATTAAAAATCAAAAATTACAAAAAAAATCTATTTAGAGTAAGCAATTTGTAAAAAATATCCATATATAAAAAAGCTGACAAACGTTTTGTGTATTTATTTTCATCCTCATGTGTAAACCCTATCAGAATAGGTAACAATTTTGCTCGCTCCTTAGAAGCTTGGTCTCTGTACGTTTATTTACTCATGTGTTGGTACCACACTCTCGCAGAAGTTCGACGTCTGAGTAATGGTCATGTGCTATTTGCGCTTCGTTCGATGAGCGAGAGAGCCGCAAGTCCAATTGTGTGGGTTTGGGGTTTGTATTGGTAGACAGCGGTCTAGCTATACCCTTGGTATTGGAAAAGTCCATAAGCAGCAGTAACACTTACCATAAGGTGTGCTGCTTGCTCGTTTGCCACCATAAGCAATAAAAAAAAATACAGAATGCATTATTTAATTTTGAACAAATTTATATTCAAATTACACTACAGTACAAAAAGAAAATGATTTTATATAAAAATTATGTATATTATAATTTATAGTTATAATTTCTTTTTTTTGTGTGGTGACGGAGTAAAAATACAATGTATATTTTGCTCGTGAGAGTTGCCAAAGATAATGTAAAAACAACAATATGCAAGAGAAGGCAAACTCAAAATAAAACCTAATACCAACCCTTATACGGATGATACTATAGCTACTACTAGCGTGATATTATAGGTATATTTCCCTCCTATTGGATGAGCTATAAGTCCAGCAGCGGAACGTACATGAGCTGAGATGATGATAATGGCTCACATACATACATACATACATATCATCACGTCATATCCCTTGCAGGGTAGGCAGAGAGAACAGAGTGCCAGAGAACTCTATCTTTGCACACTTCACTCGCTTCCTCAACATTCATAATTCTCTTCATACACGCTCGCCGGTTTCGGAGACTCTTGACTCCACCTTCCTTCAGTACATGACCGATCTGGTCTAGGTAGGTTAGTCTCGGTCTCCCTCGGTACCTACATCCTTCCACTTTCGCATTGTATATCTTCTTAACCAGACGTTCGTTCGGCATTCTTTCCACATGTCCGAACCATCGGAGCATTCCCTTTCGCATCTTTACACCAATACTCTCTTTCATACCTACTCGCTCTCTTACATCGTCGTTACGAATGCGGTCGGTCAGCCTAACTCCACAGATTTTCCGCAGAGATCGCATTTCGACCGCATTATTTTTACTTTCATGGCTCATATAATAATGAAAATTTATTAACTTAGGCCTGATACATATCTAATATGCTACCACTACATTGCACCACGGCCACACTCTGAAAGAATAGGCAAGAAGCAGCAAAAACAACGAAACGAGTGAAATTAATAAAATAAAAAAAAATGTACTATGTTTTGTTTAATTATCTTTTTATTTTTCTTCTTTTTTTATATTTTCATGAACCCACTTCTGAGCTATGATCCAAATTTCAAGTATCTATCTCATCGGGAAGTTATTTTAAAATTAATTATAAAATTCCACCCGGACAGATATACAAGAAAACGATCCAATACAATTATGATAATAAAATATCTTTATATACATTTTATCTAAGTCTTCAAAACAATATGATTTAGAATATTTTCTATGGGTTTTTATTTCAATAAGTCCCGTATATCGTGCATCAATATTTTCCGAACAGTTTTATTTACAAAGTCTTGTGTTCAAATCCCACATGGCCGCCGGACAAGTTGAAGGAGTGGCCCATATGTTGTCTCAACGTGTTGTCTCCTTATCCGGACTTTAGTAAAGGTTCGCTTCGACAAACTTTGACTTTCCTTTAGATCTTGTTTGTAATCTATACATATACATTTTATGTATACATATTTCTTTTCTTTTCTTGACAAGTAAAACAATAAATCTTCGTATTGCGGGGGACTTTACAAATATATAATTAACAGAAACAAATTACAACTCAGACTGTTGTTATGTCTGATAGTTGTTATGACAACAGTTGTTTACTGACACCAATACATGGATCGCCCAAAAAAATGTACTGCGTGGAAATGGAACCCACCATTCTTGATACGGTGGTTCATTAAACACTGTGCCAGCTGTGCAGTTTATTGTACGGTTTATTAGATAAAGAATTTATTTTAAATTACTGAATTTTTTAGCTTTTAATATGCTTTATTATTTATAAATATCCGATTACGAAACGATTATAAATAATTAAGCATATTAAATGCTAAAAAATTCAGTAATTTGAATAACAAGGTTATGTCATCGTTTAATACAATTCTAACTGTAAAGTTTGAAGTATTAAGTCTATACAATGTGTAAACATTGTCCGATAGATGGCATACGTCACCTTGAAGACGTAAGATATAATATGAATCGAAATTTGCATGTCCTAAAATAGTTCACGATGGTGTAAGTGGCAGCACGGTTGGGCCGGATTCCCTATAGATGCGGGTTCGAACCCCGCTTGTGACATCATTTTTCGTTTCGTAATCGGGTATTTATAAAGAATTTATTTCTTATTTTGGAAGCTCGGAATAAATTTCTATTCCAATCCGCTTGGCCAATGTGGTATTGTATGTTATTTGCCCTTCATTGTATAGGAGATTCGAATCTAGCAGATGGGTTTATATGGACAGTGATGATGATGAAATAATCTCTTTTCAATATTATGAGAAAGTAAGTGCTAATTTAATATCTGTGGACAAGGAAGGTCTTTATCCGTGTGGCGACGTGATAAAAAAAATACTTTGAATTTGAGTGCATAGATGATGTAGTGGTTAAGGTATTGCCCTACTGTGTCACTGTCGTAGATTCAATACCTGCGCAGGACAATACTTTGTGCGATTCATAGACTGTTGCTCTGAATGTGGGTGTTATTCGTTTTTTTCCTTAGTGCTGGATGTTGTATTAAAAATGAAATAAATTTATAATCAAAGATACAATTGTGATCTTCTCTTACTTGACATTGGGAGTCTGCGAAATCGACTAAGGGTCTCACTGGTGTGGTTCTATTCTAAGAAACGTAGAACACTTCATTGCAATTAGTGTTACCCAAATGCAAGACCAAGGCTTTCAGCAAGAGTCTCGCAGTGCTCCCTTAGGCTGTCTACGATTACTTTGGCAAAGGAAGGGTTGTCAATACCTTGTATTATTAATACCAGTAGGCGGGGGAACAACTTGATGTTATTTTAAACAGTCTCATAATAGATAGGTGTGATTATAGCTCCCTTCTCGGTAAGTGATATATACTTAATTATAGATAGTTGTATAGCTAGCGCCACTAGAATCTAGATGAATGGAATTTAATTAATTCCGTTGGATTTTTCATTTCTATGTCATGTCATGTGTTATCCATGTGGTGACGAAGTAAGAATATAATTCACCACCCCATATCTTACCCGTGGGTGATCGTACGAGATGACTAAGGGATATGAAACGCATATAACATCTATGAAAGAGAAGGAATACTTGAAAGTAAACCCTATACCATCACGTCTGACCAGCGTAGTATAGTAGATCGATTACCCTCACATTATGGAGGAGGCTCGAGCCCAACAGTGGGACATATATGAGCTAAGATGATGAGATAATGATGATGTCATGTGCTCAAAATAAATGACTCTGTGTTATTCTAACAATGAAATTTGCAAAACTTACGAGACTCTTGCTGCAAGTCTTTGTCTTGCATTTGGGTAACATTAATTGCGACTATCCGTGTGGTGACGGAGTAAGAATACTATTCACCACCCCATATCTTACCCGTGGGTGATCGTACGAGATGACTAAGGGATATAAAACCCATATAACATCTATGCGAGAGAACGAAAACTCGAAACAAAACCTTATACCAACACGTCTGACTAGCGCGGTATAGTAGGTTAATTTCCCTCCCATTACGGAGGAGGCTCGAGCCCAACAGTGGGATTTTTATGGGCTGTGATGATGATGATGAATTGCGATTCCCAGTCTAGACAAACATGGCGATTATGCCACTATCTTTTTATTTATAGGGGAGACTTCGTCTAACAGTGGACGGTGAAAGACTGACGAATACGACATTTGATTGTCAAAATTTAACATTAAACATTTAATATCACGGAACAATTCATCATAGCGTCATGACAAGGCACAACGACAACACTATTTTATATCAAGGGACACTTTAAATTGGTTTTGTGAGAGTTGAGGCGGCATGGCGAAGCCGAGCCGCGCGTACAACGAAGAATTGTTCTTGAACTTTTATTGTTTAATTGAAATCCTAGTCTTTGTGAACGTTGGCGACTTAAAAATTCTATACGATGTTTGTTTTCTAGTTAAAAGTTAAGATTAATAGTTGTTTTTCGATAATAAGTTTTATAGAAACGATAATATCAAAGTTATATTCTCGCTCACACACGAAAAGAATGTCTGTTTTAACTCTAATGTAGCAAATGTACTTCTTATTGTTTATACTCGTAGTTATAATACTGCTAAGTTATATGTGTGGTGACGGAGTAAGAATACAATTCATCAACCCCTATCTTACCCGTGGGTGATCGTACGAGACGACTAAGGGATATAAAATGCATATCACATCTATGCAAGAGAAGGAAAACTCGAATCAAAACCCCTATACCAACCCGTCTGACCAGTAGTATAGTAGGTTAATTTCCCTCCCATTACGGAGGAGGCCCAAGCCAAACAGTGGGACATATATGGGCTGTAATGATGATGATGATATATATGCTATAGGATTAAATATTATCTTGAGGACATTGGAGTGGGTTACACGTTTACTTAGTTTTAAGAATACTCATATATTTAAATTACTGAAATTTAGTATTTAATATTCTTGATTATTTATATAAACCCGATTACGAGCGAAAAATGATTGTTACAAGTGGGATCCTACCTGTGACAATCATTTTTCGCTTGTAATCGGGTTTTTATAAATAGCCATACATTATCATCATCATCATCTGTTGATGATGATGATGATAATGGAGAATGATGGTTCATTCTCCTACTCTTATCTGGGGTCGATACAATATGTACTCTTTTTTCATAGCACATATTGTGAAAGTTATTGGGAACGGTTTTATGATCGTCTGCCTTTTTCTTTTTTTTTTTCGCAAGGTGGGACCATGGATGTGGTCGCGCCCCGGTAAATCGGCCCGGGGCGACGAAAGAGGCGGCGCGCAACCCCATGGCTCTGGGGCGTGTAGACCTCCAGCTTCGGCTCCAAAGGGGCGGAGCGGCCTTTCGACCACGGCCGCTCCCGCTCCTAGCGCGGCCCGATCGCCCGCTGCAAGCCAGGAGGTGATAATGGACACGGCCCATTAATGGCTGCCCAGTCCACTCACCTCCTGCAGGCCAACACCAACCACTCCGCCGGTGCGCAGGATCTCCTCCTGCAATCCATGGCGGAGTGGTCGATCGGTGCAGCCGTTGTCGCGGAACCGTACTGTGTGCCTGATCGCCCCAATTGGGTGGTCAGCCGGAACGGAACCGCGGCAATCGTCGTCTCCACGCAGCGGCACTTCCCGTCCTTGTCCCTTTTGGATAGGGGCGAGGAATTTGTCGCTGCGGAATGGGGAGGGGTCACACTCTACAGCGTTTACCTCTCCCCTAACAGGAGAATGGACGATTTCGGGGCCTCCCTCACCACCTTGGAGGCTTCGATACGGTGACTGGCACCGGGCCTCGTCCTGGTCCTGGGGGACTTCAACGCCAAATCCACGGCGTGGGGGTCCCCGATGACGGACGATCGCGGGCGGGCGATCGTGGAGTGGGCGGCGTCACTGGGCTTCTGTGTCCTAAACAGAGGCTCAGTGAACACGTGTGTGCGACAGCAGGGTGGGTCGATAGTGGACTTATCGTTCGCTAGCCCCGCTGTCGCACCACGAGTGAAGAACTGGCGTGTCCTGGAGGAGGCGGAGACCCTCTCGGATCACCGTTACATCCGGATGGAGGTTTTCCCTCTCCGGGAACCCAGCAGGGGTCACAGGGCGGACCGAGCTCCCGCATTTCTGCGGTGGGCTGTGGGGCGGCTGGATAGGGACCTACTGGCGGAGGCGGCCATCGTGAACACGTGGATGATCGTCTGCCTGCCAGACGTCAACCCTCCTTGGAAATGTAATTTTGTTGACCAAACGGCGGTAGACGGTTTTTTTTTGTGTTTCTTAGTTGTTAGCCTCAGATGGCTATGACAACTTTACCCGGACTGCGGGTGAGCGCTGAGGGCTCTCAACCCGTTGAGCGGTAGATTGAGTTGGCCCAGGTCGTTATAAGGCTCTAGTCATCTTTTATGACATCTACGAGCAAAGTAAGGGTTCGTAGTATTCGTAGCCGCTATTACACAGCGTTAAATCTGTCTCTATATTAAAAATGATATTACATTTAATAAAGACAAAAATGAACATGGATGTCACCCCTCATCTCAAAGATTATGTAATTAATTTAGGAAGATTACCATTAATTAAGTAAGAAACGTCGGGAAGAAATTGTAGGCAGCTGTATAATTGGGTACAGAGTAAATAAATTCAATTTAATAAAAGCTTTCATACTTATTATAAGAGATATGTGGTTTTTGGTATATGTATGTATATGTACGCTTAAAAAGCCTTAAAGTTAATATCTATATAGAAATATGAAGAAACTAGCTTCTGCCCGCGACTTCGTCCTCGTGGGATAGTTACTTTGGGATAACTTTAACTCGTCACTTCGTTAGCATTAAAAGGTTTATAATAAGCCAATCTTAAAAGATAGACATATGCTGTCGCAGACTTTTATTTAGAACTTAAGGGCAACAATACTGTCATACATAATCTGCGCGAAACTTTAACCATTTACGTAGCGAAAGCTCTTAAAAGAAAAAATATATTGAAACATTTTTCTCTGCTGCTCTGCTTTTATTGGTCTTAGCGTAATGATATATAGCTTGTAGGCTTCCTCAATAAATGAGCTATCAAATAATTAAAGAGTTTTTCAAATCAGACTAGCAGTTCCTAAGATTAGGGCGTTCAAACAAACAAACTCTTCAGGTTTATAATATTAGTATAGATTAAAATAATTTTTCTCTGTGTTATAATAGAATAAGAGCATAATACATCACTTCCTATAATACGTGGGTATCCAGGATTGTAGGTTTACAGCGTGGGAATTATGATATTATTCCTACTTAGGGAGGCCAATATCCGATAGTGGGTTTTCATAAGTTAATAGACGATTCGATAAAATAAACTAGTATTTTTTCAATTAAAACTTCATCCGTTTTTTTTGAGTAGGCTATGGCCCGGACACACGTCGCCCGTTTTGTCCGGGGCGACGAAAGGGCAGCGCGTGGCCCCATAACCCACCGTATTCCCTTCCCATCGCCATTGGTCCGGCCTCTAGTACCGCTTCCTTGACATCCGTGGCCATAATTTTCCCCGTGGGAGACATAAGAATATAATTCTTCCCATATATCCTATCTTAACCGGTAGGTGTTGTAAAATATGACTTCTTTAGTCGTCGTTTATATATATATTTTTTTTTTATTTAAAAAAAAAAAAGTTTTATATAATATGCAGATTTAAATTTACCATCATCTTATCGTCTCGTATATGTCCTAGTGCTTCGAGGCTCCGTTGTGAAGGGAAATTGAGTTATACCACTTTGCTCAGATGGTTTGGTATAGAATTTTATTTCGAGATTTTCGATTATCCTTCGATTTATCCTTCTCTTACATAGATCATCATCATCATACTGGTCTTATTCCAATTATCTGAGATCGACGCTATATGTTTACGGTAAAGATTTTGACAATACTTTTATAAACGGTTGCCGGTCTGACTTCAACTATTCTTGGGAAGACTCAGAACAACACTCGATCGCACAAGATATTATTCTGCTTATCTACTACGCCATCTGTGCAGTCTATATGGATAATAGTTATACTAATAGTTCATAATAATACTTTAGAGATGAAAGGCAGATCAAAGTGATGAGGGTAGCCACTCAGGTGGATCACGTGCTTGAGTCATACGTATTAGTTCATTATACGATCTAAAGATAACATGATTATTTTATGAACGTAAAATTACTGAAATTTTGCATTTAACATGCTTGATTATTTATCAAAACTCGATTACGAGCAAATAAATATTGTCATCCCATGTGTGACAATCATTTTTCGCTCGTAATCAAGTTTTTATGAAAGTATACATGTCTCATTATCAATCTAATTTGAATAGTTTGAACACTTAACTTGTGATTAGGTGCCGCTTATCCCTGGACGGAATGGGTGGAGTGCGTCTAAACCATAACCTACAAAAGAAAAAAAAAACATAAAAATATTGTCGCTTGTGGGATCTCGTCCATTCATATATTTTTTTGTAATATATGTATTTAAAAACAAATTGGTGTGTGGTAAGAATGCTTACTTTGCTCGTGGATGTCGAAAAAGATGGTTAAGAGCTTTATATTGATCTGGGTCAACTGTACAATTACATTCACAAGGAGGGTTGACGTCTGGCAGCCGGCCGGTCATAAAGCTATTGCCAATAACTTTTACAACTTGTACGAGCCCATATTGTGTCAACTCCAAGTAGTTGGTATAAAAGCAGGAGAATAATGATGAATTTTATTTAAAAGAGGTAACTTAAAAGGTGATGCGGCCACTGAGTTTCTTATCGGAACTTTTCAACGTTGACGTAATATATACAGGTAAATATTGTAAAAGCTTTTGACAATAGTTTTATGTCTGGCCATCTTTCTGACATCAACCTTGCTTGGGAATGTAATTGTTGACCAAACAGTATCAGGTAAGGTTGACTCAGTTCGATATTAAGCTCTTAGTCGCCTTTTACGACATCCAAGAGCAAAGGTTAATAGTATTCGTAGCCGCTGACACACATGAAAGTATTTATTACAAGAATGTTATATGCCTATGGTCGTAGGAAACCGTTGTATACAAGTGGCATAGGACCGTTTTGAGTAGCATTCTCCTGGGGAGGCCTATAGCCAATAGAGAACGTTTATTCGCTGACCGATGAATGGATGGATGGGTGGTTATATTCCTTTTTTAGTGTAAATTATCGTGAGTTTGACACATATTAGGCAATTGTATTTTCGGCAATACTCACGCGTTAGAGTCGATTATGTCGACCCGGGTTTCGAGCATATCCGATGCTCATCATCAGGGTGAGTGCGCAGCCGCATCTGCGAGCCCCCGACGCGCACTGCGGCTAGCGTAATGTGAAGCACGACGCGACACAGTTCCGGGCGGCGGGGGGAGATGCTTGCTTCTTGAGCGTATTCAGCGCAATCGTCCGATGAGTCCCGATCGTTTCCGAGGGTACTTGATGGTATCACAGTAAACTCACTCCACGTGCCATTACCATCACATACCACGTTGACCACGTCGCTCTCCAACGCAGACAAAACCTTGTGAGTCGAAGTAGTATTAAGTGGCGGTATCCATGCTGATGGGAGCGTCCACCCACAGTCTCTATTAAAGTTATATTCCTGTAACAATCCTTTAATCTTTTAAATAAGTAAGTTAAACTATATTCTTATTCCGCTAGTACGTACGTACGTATATAAAAAAAAAAGAAATATAAACATAAATAGTGCATTTAATATGCATATTTACTGCAATTTATTCAGTTTAGAGATACGCTTCCAAAGTGCCCGTTAACGGGGGGGATAATGAATATTTGATACTATACTCGTATTGGCGCTTGTTGAGTACTTACAGACGATGTTCGAAAGACAATATATTTTGTAACATGGATAAGTTATTATTTCTTTTATATTATCAGCCTATTATACACTGGTCGAGAGGTCATATTAAGAGTATGCGTAATCGTAGAGTATGCATGAAGACTGTTATGAGTGTGAATGAAGCGATGGAAGTATGCCAGGATCGTGGTTTGTGGCAATCCGTAGTCTCTGCCTACCCCTCTGGGAAACAGGCGTGAAGCTATGTATGTATGTATACACTGGTGTTGTCGATTCCGTTGATGCTCTCTTAGACATATATTACGATTTCCGTGGGTAAGTTAGGAGTGATGATATTGTATTCTTATATTGTCACCACGTAGGAGGGTTTTTAATTAACCTCAACAAATTTAATTTTCATCTTTCATCCATCCACAATCGTCTCGCTTGTCAATGTCTTCTGTTTTTAGTAACAGGCCTTTTAAGGGCGAGATAATTTAAAGCCATAATCGTAACGATTGTGATAATTTACATTAACCAGTGATAAATATTGCACTTGATCTTTGGAAAGAGACAATCGACGAATTTTGGATACGTAAAGCATTGTCTCTGTCGCACGTTGCTTGTGTGATATCAAATGAAGTACTGACGGTCTGGCAACTACGAGCTGTTTAAAGAATTATAACTTTTTTACTAAACACATCAAATATACTTATTCTAAAAGCTTTCTTTTCTTAATTGTAGCAGTTTTAATTACTCTGTATATATTTTTGATACTTTTTCGCATTTGTAAAACGATAGAAAAACCTCAGACAGGTACTGTGCGACATAGATAACACTCTACGAAATCGAAATTAATCGAATCTCTTTTCAAAAATCGAAGTGCAATATTTATTGGCGGGTACTAAATCTATTCATCTATGAGCTTATCAATATCCAAAGCTCAGCATCAGGCATCTTTACGCGGGAAGATAATGCCATGATTGCGACGTTTGGCAAGCGAATTGATTATCGCAGTTAGCGATCGCAATTATAAAGTTCTTTGGATCGTACTGGTAGCCATTCTCTTTCAACCACTCTTACAGGAGAGTTTGGGGTGGCCATCTTAACTCAGTTCCTTTTTTTTATTACACCACTCTGTATTAAGAAAATAATACTTGTATTGCAGGGGATCTTACAACAAACATACAATTAACGAAAACAAATTACACCCAGACTCAGTACAACAACTTGTGGTTTGCACAAAGTATTGTCCTGCCTGGGCATCAAAGCCACGGCACTGGCACAGCAGGTCTTATCTTAGCCATTACGCCATCTGTAATATATATCTGTATCTATAGTCAAACAAATTAGTGTTAAATAAATAAAATATGATGAAATATCTAAAATACCCTATCCAAAATTTTAAACATTAATGTTATATCGCGACCCGCGCCTCATCTAGACTGTTGGTTTACGTAAGTAATTATTTTGGAAATCCGCCAAATAATATCGAAACCTATGGGCGAGAGGTGCTCCCAGATTTGGCAGTATATTTGCTCTTCTATCGTTACATCACAATTTTGATCTTCGTTTCCATTCGGAAATCAATTTTATACAATAGTGGATTTAATAATAATCGCTATATAAAAATCAAATGATCCGTGGAATTTAAAACTAAATTTATGAGAGAAGCGGTATATTTTTCAATTATTTTTTAGACAAGACAATAACTTGCACTAAGGAAATAATTCTTATACTGCTAGAGACTTTAAAAGCATTCAATTAACGAGCATAAAATAATTTGTGCCCACTAATTTATACATCATTATCATTTCAGCTCCATATATGTTCCACTGTTGAACTCGAGCCTTTACCATAATAGGAGGGAAATTACTATTATACCACGCTAGTCAAGCGTGTTGGTATAGGGTTTTTTTGTTTCCAGTTTTCCTTCTCATACATGTTATATGCTTTTTTTTTATACCCCGTAATCGTCTCTTACGATCACCCACGGGTGGTGAATTGTATTATTACTCCGTCACCGCACACAAATTGATATATACAGTATGTTTTTTTTTTATATTTTGGGTATAAATCCGGACTCGGAACAACAATTAGTGGATCATACAAAGTTTTGCTTGCATATAGAGTTGTAAAAAGTAGCTGACAAAGCCTTAGAAGAGAGAGCACATATGTGGGCTATAGTGCTGTATTCACTCTACTTGGCAGGCGGCATAGCGAACGTAGTTAGCATTATAAGTTTTCCACGAGATTCTTCATTCTCCTGATAATCCTTCAGCCGATTTTCACGACTGTCAAGGAGAGGAAAGAAGTGGTGGTACTCTGTTTTCTTAACCCTTGAGTCATATATGGTTGTAAAAAAATATTGTAATCTAAGAATAAAATCGATGTAAAGTGGGTTTTTGGGATAGTCTAATAGGTTCTTCTAGTACCTAATCTAAATCATGCATATGTTCTGTGTATATATAAGAAAGTCATCATGCGATAGTGTAAGAAAGTCATCATCTCTATTCTGTTCCGTGGTTAATCGTACAACACGATAAGAGACAAAGGCAGATAACAAGAAAAACTTGGAGTAAAATGCTATATCAACCACTCAACCCGGTATAGTAGGCGAATTTCCAATAGTTTACGCGAGTATTACTCATTTGAAATAAAAATATTTTTAGCGATTTTATCGTGAACATTTTATAGGTCACGGGAGAACAGCTTTCCCGTTCTAAACGTCGAAAAATTAAAATTAAATACAAACCTAATAAATTAGATAGAAAAATATTTCAAATGATAAATTTTCCTATCATTTTGGTGATCGAAGAAGATAATGCACCTAAAATGTTGATATTGATTCTTCTTAACCATTTGTTTTTGGACACGGTACTTTTTTTATTGCTTATGGTGGCAAACGAGCCGACAGCGCATCTGATGGTAAGTGTCACTGCCGCCCATGGAACTTTGCAATACCTACTAAGTTTCTATACCCTTAGCCCAGCTATCTAGGCCGCTGCCTACCAATATGAACCTCAAACCCACCTCCGCACATAGAACGAAGCGCAATAGCACATTGTTATTACTCAGACGTCGATCTTCTGCATGAGTGCTACCCCGGACGGACCAGCCCGCGGCTGTAGACAGGGAACTGTCCACAGCGTAGTCCTGCCACTATTTATAATACTCCTGGTTCCCCTGATTCGGGTTTTACAATTACCATTGGCAAATAAAAACGATGTAAATCCGTTACAAAATAGAGAAATATTGTCATTATTTCCCTACTATTTATAACTATATTACTTAGATACAATTCTTTATAACATATAAGTTATATTTGTTATAACAAGCGAGTTTTTGTTCTGCAAATTGACCGTCAAAAATAAACACCCGTATAAAAAGCTTTCCATTCCGACTCCACGTTCTCAACAAACTTGCCCAAAACTAGTTTTATTTATAGCTGTAACAAATACAAAGTTCTTATACATTTTTCTTACGCCCATAAAATCTACGCAACATAAAACCGAGGGTCGAACTTTTGTAGTAAGAGTAACTAGAGCTTGGCCGAGCGGTGATGACGTCACAAATCTAGAGGCACAGCCGTAAATTGCTGCTTCGTTGGCTATGAATTGTTTTCAAGGCGAGTTTTTGGGACTACACAAACTAAATGTAGTCTGGGCTTGCTTGATGGGCAAACACGTGTTGTGGTTTATGTCCTAGTTTATTTAGGTTTAGAGGTCCTCATTAAATCTTACAAAACTCGTTAATTTCAAGTTAAAATATAAAATTTATTTTATTACTTATTAGGTATATGCGTATTGGTGTAAAGATGCGAAAGGGCATGCTCCGATGGTTCGGACATGTGGAAAGAATGCCGAACGAACGTCTGGTTAAGAAGATATACAATGCGAAAGTGGAAGGATGTAGGTACCGAGGGAGACCGAGACTAACTTACCTAGACCAGATCGGTCAGATACTGAAGGAAGGTGGAGTCAAGAGTCTCCGAAACCGGCGAGCGTGTATGAAGAGAATTATGAATGTTGAGGAAGCGAGTGAAGTATGCAAGGATAGAGTTCTTTGGCACTCTGTTCTCTCTGCCTACCCTGCAAGGGATATGGCGTGATGATATGTATGTATGTAGGTATATGTGTGCAGACTATATGCAGACGTGAGTGTTATCTTTAAGATGTTTCATCCTTATTTTAGATCAAATGTCTGCAGAGGCCTGTGCGTACTACATCCATTTGCACGTAAGCCTTCCAAGGGAGTGGACAATGACATCTTCCTATAGAAGATCTCGTGAAAAGTAGCGGAGATACATCTAATAATATTCCTTTAGTTTTTATCGTTTAGTACAGCACGCAGAGGTCAACATAACTCGCGACTGTTTTCTATTTTTCATTTACTTATTTATCAGAATACAATAGATTATAATAATAAAATCCCCGTCATAAATATTTAAGATCATCATTATCGAAACTCATATACGTCCCACTGTTGGGCTCGAGACTACTCCATAATGAGAGGGAAATTGGTCTACTATACCACGCTCGTTAGACGCGTTGGTATAGGGTTTTGTTTCGAGTTTTCCTTCTCTTGCATAGATGTTGTATACATTTTATATCTCTTAGTCGTATCTTAGGATCACTCACGCGCAAGATAGGGGATGGTGAATTGTATTCTTACTCCATCACCATACAGAAAAAATATTTAAGGTACAAAATGCCAATAATAGGTCATCATTGTTATGCTTCAGAATTAATATTGGGAATGGAGAACATTAAAGTCTTCAGCTGGTATCATACTCAACAATATGGCTGTAGCATTACCTTTGTGGGATAATTTTTGTGGTATATTTAACCCAAATAGCAAATAATCTTATCTACTATAATATTAATTGTTTCGGCAATCCATTATTATTTTAAAAATTGAGGAAGAAAGGGGAAGGAATTTGAAACTGAACCGTCCTGAGGATGTCTTGTTTAAAAGCGAAACACATATGGAATCGATATTCATTGTTCTGTGGAAAATTACAAGTTGAAGTTCTGGATGTTGCGAATTACATGGGATTAAGAAGTCTTACTTATATCCTATTCCATCTTAATCCTATCCTGTATTCATTCCTTTTATGAGACGTGTTCTTCGGTATATTGATTAAACGTGAGAAAGTGGTAGGTGTCTCTTCCACCATTTTTAAAATAACCGTAATGTTTTTAAAAGATATGAGTGTCCGTTTGATCACAGCTATTTTAGTATTAAGCATATTAAATGTATATTTTCTTATTTTAGTTAATAAGTATATTGCTCGCTCGCCATAGAAAGGCATTACGACTATAATTAGTAGATATTAATGGGGGACGACAGCAATATAGGCGCCGGGAATAATTAACTTCATTGTTCACGCCTCATTTCCTGTGGGAATCTTATAAACCAGCTGCGAGTTCACCAGAAAATTGCCTGTGACAATCTCCCGGGACACTTATAATATATACTAAGATATAGCCTTATAAGTGTGGTGATCATGACTTTATCTCTTCTCATAGAGGCCATGTCCAAAATTGGACTTCGGTGGGTTGATCAATAGATTGTTAATGATGTCTGATGTTAACGCGAGTATTACACATTTGAAATAAAACTATTTTTATGGATATTTGTTTTTTATTTTTTTTATTGCTTTTGGTGGCAAACGAGCAAGCAGAACACCTGATGGTAAATGTTACTGCCGCCCATGGACCTTTGCTATACCAGAAGTATAGCTAGGCCGTTGCCTACCAATATAAACCCCAAATCCATCCAGTTGGGCTTCCGGCTCTCTCACTCACCGAACGAAGCGCAACAGCATATTGCCATTGCTCAGACGTCGATCTTCTGCGAGAGTGTGGTACTACCACCACCGTACCACGGACGGACCGGCCCGCGGCTGTAGATAGAGAACTGTCAACAGTGTGGTCCTACCACTATAATTTTTTTTTTTATATATTGACTTTTAATATCTTGACTTTTTAGAAAGAAAGAATAGAAAGGAAAGAAAGGAAGAATAGTATTTATTATGTGCCACAAAAGAGAGACGTTAGGAACACACAAAAAAAAACTAAAAAGTAACCTTACAATAAATGAAAAAAAAAAAAAAAATCTATAAACTAGATAAGGAGACATAATAATTAGATCGAGTGGACGTCTCAGTTGCGGCAGAAAAAAGGATAACTGCTCAGCAATTGTTGTGATGTCAATGTAACACCACAACGCTGATTTTCAGCAATGTCCTTTTTATTCCCGACGTCAGCCATCAAAGTCATTTGAGCCAGTCATTTTGAAAATTTTATTGTATCCTACCGTGAATATAGACGAAGGACGGGAGGACTGTACTCTCATGACCATGTACGCTGTAAAGTGTTAGTGTTATTTCAATAAATAGTTGATTTGATTTTGGTCTCTTTTTTAACACCATCCTGTACTAAGTAAATAATCCTCGTATTTCGTGGGACTTTACAAACATATAATTTATTAATTGACTGCACAGATGGTGTAGTGGTTAAGATACCGACTGTCCATGCCAGTGCCATGGGTTCGATTCCCACGCAGGACAATACTTTGTGCGATCCACAAAGTGTTGTTCTGGGTCTGGGTGTAATTTGTCTGCGTTAATTGCATATTTGTAAAGTCCCCCGCAATACAAGGTTTATTTCCTTAGTGCAGGGTGGTGTATAAAAAAAAAACAACAGGCAGTCATGGGGACTGCCGATAGAAGTGAAAACTATTAACTTAAGACTAATTGAAATATTAATAATTTTCTAATTTTTATATAAAAATAAAAAATATTATCGAACATCTAGGATCGGTTTATCACGCTAGTAAGATAACCTTTAAACCATAATGATACTCATTTCATGACATAAAGGTTAAATATTAAAAATACAATTAAAATTAAATAATGCCATACTTTTAAATGCAAATATTGATATGAATATTGAAAATATTTGAAAATAAATTCTTTATTTTCATTATTCATTTATCTATATAAAAACACTACTCATAGCTATAGATTATACTATTAGCATGTTGGTGACGCGAACCTATAAGTTTTTCCCCCCCAAAACCGCTCAACGCGCCTAAAGAAGTTTTCATATAGCTATAGATATACTATTAGCATTAGCATGTCGGTGACGCGAACCTATAAGTTTTTCCCCCCCAAAAACGCTCAACGCGCCTAAAGAAGTTTTCATATAGCTATAGATATACTATTAGCATTAGCATGTCGGTGACGCGAACCTATAAGTTTTTCCCCTCCAAAAACGCTCAACGCGCCTAAAGAAGTTTTCACTTCAAAAATTGCAGACTTATTACACCTAGACTCAGAAAAATGTTTTGTGGATCGCACAAAGTATGGTTCTGAGTCCTGCGTAGGAATCGAACCCTTGTTGTGGCACGTAAGTTCAGTATCTTAACCACTATGCCATCTGTGCAGTTGATGAATATATTTTTAATTATATTTACGGAAATACTAGAATTTGGTGTTAAATGTAGGCAAACAGTGAACGTTAATAACTTTGCTCCACTGGGCAATCTTGTTAAATTATACGTAGTCGATAATGGCTATAACTATTTACCTCAACCATATAAAGCAGAACTCTAATCTTTAATACTAGATCCCTCCATCTATTAATTCTCAAATAGAAATAAGGGGAGTGGTAGCTCAAGTAGGGATGGTTGTTAACATCAGTAAAGTCGTAATTAGCACCTGTGTTTTGCTAAGTTTGCAAGTCGCAACTTTACCGGTGTTTCGAACTCCGCTACTGAGCACTTGGTGTTCAATACTGTTACTATAATTTCGAAAACAAAAAGTTCACTTTCAATTGGGATAACTTGCATTGCTTTTAATTGAATGATTAATGTTTTAACTTATTGATAACTTTTTGACATATTAAACTTATAATAGAAACTTATTTGCGAGCGAAAAATGATTACGATCTAACTGCTAGTCTTTTTTTTATTTTAAGTTATTCCATAGACTATTTGTCCGTGCTCTTTTAAAGTTAAATTTAATTTTTATGATGGTTTCTTTACAAAATTAATTTTCTTGAAGTGGCTTTATAACAATTAGTTAAAGCTTTAAGAGCGTAATTCATATGTCATAGATGTTAAGTGACTGCATGTCTTTTTGGGGTTTCTTCTTGGCGCTGGTGTTCTTCTTATTAGTGAAACCCTTCTATTTCTAGATGTTGTTGTCCTCTGTGATGTAGTTATGATGATAATGATGTGATTATTTTTCTTGTGTTGTCTTCTCCTGCTTTCTTTGAACTTGCTTAACTCCTACGGTCTGGTACACTTTTCCTTTGATAGTCAAACTATTTTTTTCTGGAATTGGGATGTCTAGAACATCAAAATGACCGCTAGTCGTGACAAATTCAAAACAAGGATTAAATGTTTAGATTTAGGTTTTTTAGCAGCGTCCATTCATATATGATTGCTCTCATCTATAGTGTATAATATAATGTATATATATGTATGTATGTACATCATCTTGGCTCATATATGTCCCACTGTTGGGCTCAAGCTTCCTGCATAATGAGAGGGAAATTGACCTACTATGCTGACTAGCATAGTCAGACGTGTTGGTATAGGGATTTTGTTTCCCGTTTTCCTTCTCTTGCATAGATGTAACCTGCGTTTTACCCACGGGTAAGGGGGTGCATTGTATTCTTACTCCATCACCACACGGAACATATATATTTATGTATGTATGTAGTTACATATGTAATTATTTGTATGTATGTATTGTTATGTATATATGTATTAATAAATATTTTGTATTTGAATACATATTTTGTATAAGTACATATATTTAAAAACATAGGTTTTTCTGTATCACCACATCATACCATAAGTCGAATGGTATAAAATACCTTTGGAATTAAGTTCGTCTTGTACTATTGTTTCGTGCAAGGTTATAAATAAATAAATTGCCATATGTGAGACTGTAGTCCAAGGTATATATATATGTATATATATATATAAATAATAAAAAAAAATTATTATTATATACCTTTTTTTTATTGGCTACGGTTGGCGCACTCCTCGCACTACTCCGTCCGGGTTGACAGAGGGGCTTAAGCACGCACACCCGTAACCCACCCGTGAACCTCGCCTTTATCGCTGGACCGGCCACCGGAGCAGCGTGAACTTGTCATCAGAGGCCGGCCCGACGCAATATCCCCCTGAGGGGTACCCTCTCCTTGGGCGACGTGCCCCCCTCGGGGAGGACGTCGGTTTTTCATCGCGCGGTCAGCCTCTCGGCGGGTGACGGCCTGATTCCCCGATCTAGTCACCCGCGGTCTCGGTTAGGGCAGCATCAGGCGCAGGTAATCGCGCCTACGCCGTCCCAGTCATCGGCGGCGGCTCGTTATTATTATATACCTAGACTGGTCTACTCATTAGTATATTACGATGGCCAAATTGACAAGGCGGTCGGATTGGAATAGATGGATATGGGACCTAATATGAATATTACTTAGCGCTTATATTGCGTTAGGTGTAACTCAAAATTTAGAGTATATATTTCATGTATTTAAAATATTAACATAATAATTATAAGCATTCTATATTGTACAATTTCTGTACGAACTTTTTCTATCCACTTGAACAGAAAAAAAAAGTTATGCGTTATGTGGCAAGTTCACCCCCACCGCCCCACTTGGTCTCATTAAAAGTTACAGTAGTTTTGACTAATTACTGAACGCGACATACGACTGATGCCTACAATTTGTTAGTGGAACTTTGCCCAAACTCCTCGAGCAAGGATTGAGCGAATTTATAGTATATTTATATATCGTAGACATCTTTTCGTTGTGTTATGAAATAAAAGTTGTTTTCAAGTAATGACACGTTTATTTATTACTTATGATGCTAAACGAGTAAGCAACCCACCTGACGGTAAGTGTTACTGTCACCCATGGACCTTTGCTATACTCGCTGCTATATCGCTCACCGAATGAAGCACAACAGCACATTGGCATTGCTTAGACGTCGATCTTCTACTCAGTGTGGTACTACCCCGGACGGACTGGCCCGCGTCTTTCGACAGAGAACTGTACACATCGTGGTCCACTACTAGACCTATGATTGCAAACGAGTAAGTAGCGCACGTGATGGTAATTATTACTACCACTCTTGGTCTTTGCAATGCCAGGGACACAGCTAGGCGTTGCCTACCAACTAAAAACCAACTAGAAAGTTGGGTACCGGGTTCTCTTGCTCACCGCATGAAGCGCAATACACATTGCCACTGTTTAGACGTCAATTTTCGGTGAGAGTGTGATAGTACCCCAATGGATTGACTCGCGGCTGTAGACAGAAAACTGTCAACAGTGTGGCCAACATTACTAAATGCACATATATCCATCAGTCTATCAATGCCCACTATTGAGTAAAGGTCTCCTTACAAAGTCAGGACAATGCTATTCGTTATTATACGAGCTATATTTCTCAGTACAATACTAACCCACAGCCCGCTTTTTTGCTGCTCGTTTAGTGGGGTTTTTTTTTTTTTTTATGACTCCCACGAATAAGTAGTTATTGACGCTATATTGTATCATATTTAACCCATCACCACCCGGAATAATAAGAATAGAATTTAATTATATCTTATATGATTTTAGGAATTAACTTCGACTGCATGCCCAACTAGATAAGAAGGCCATTAAAATCAAACAATGCGAACTGGTGAGCCCAATTGATATAATGGGGTCGCAAGCCGCTCTCTCTTCGTCCCGCAGAGTTTGGGTCTAGTCTATGGTCTAGTTAGTAATAGTCTGTAAAAAAAAGTTCATCATATTAGACGATATCACAAAGTATGCAATATCATGCATAACTTATTTAATATTGTTTAACTCATTAATATTACTTTAAAAATATTTACTTTGTAATCTTGGGCTGATTCGAGCTCATAGTGCATGTTAGCCGATAATGGAAAAAAAAATGGTAGAAATAGATAACGTAATTCCTACTAAATTCTATAGAACATCAATAAGCGGATTAGTCTGCATTAATGTTGAATTTTCTGTTGAAATACAGCTTTTATTCGTTCTATCTTTTCAAAATATTTTCGATAATAAGCATGTAGTTCTTTTTCCATTGAATTTTTGAATTTTTTTTATAACGTGAGCACACCATCTACGCGTGAATATTAATGCTTGCCCGTTCACACAGTAACTATTTGTCTCACTCAACGAATATTGCACACGACCCCACTCTTGTGGAAGGGGTACAGCTGCCTATATAAACCGCATTCGTGCGTATAATTATCCCGGGTTGAGAGCCCTCAGCGCTCAACCATAGTCCGGTTAAGCTGTCAAAGCCCTCTCGGCTAACAGCGATCGCAGTGGAAAGAGTTTAGTGGGTATTCTAGCCACGGGGCTAGTGAGTCCCACACTCCTCGTCTGTTTTTCCGACAGGCGGGGGTTAGTGCGCAAATAGCATTCTTGAACCACTGCGTTAACAAAAAAAAAAAAAAAAAGTATAATCATTGCTCGGGTTGAGAGCCCTCAGCGCTCACCCACAGTCCGGGTAAAGTTGTCATAGCCATCTGAGGCTAACAACTAAGACACACAAAAAAAAAAAAAAAATATAATTATTGCATTCGCTAAGGAGGCCTTCCCCACTCTGCCGCAAAGGCAGCCCCTCCCGTCACCCCCTACAACAACTAGGCAGGTGACGTCTTCACTCCCGCCAATTGCAGGGCACACTAAGCCCACTGTAGGCCAACCCAAGCCCCCAGTGGGCCTCAATTCAAACAAACACCTTCCGCCACCGGTAAAGGCGGTAAACCCCCCGACCCTAAGGGCTTCGCAGGGACTAGACCCGGATCTAGCCCTTGTGATGAACTTCGCGGCGCTTATAAATTACGCGGAAATTCGCGAAATAGCTGCGGAGTTGAGAAGGAACGAAGCTAATGCCCTCGCCCTTCTCAACATCGCCACCAAATTCGCTCCCACGATCGAAAGACTGGGCGCTTTCAACACAAATATAATATAATTTTAACATTATCCGTAGAATAGAGCATACACGGCCCGCGCAGCCGTAACACAGACAAACATTTGCGCTTCCGACACCGCCGCAAGTGTAGAAAGACGCAACGCGTAATAATCAATATTTCAAACGTGGGCACGCCCACCTTGCCACCAGTGACGCCCCGAGCCGAGGTCCGTCTCCGCAGGGAGAGCCCTCGGGCGTTGTCACTTAAAATTTTTCGGGTTGAGAGCCCTCAGCGCTCACCCACAGCCCGGTTACGCTGTAATAGCCCCTAGGCTAACAGCAATCGCAGTGGATGCGGTTTAGTGGGTAACCTAGCCCTAGGCTAGGAATCCCGCACTTCCCATCCGGGGAGTTAGTGCTTAACGCATTCCTGGACCACTGCGTTACCAAAAAAAAAAAAAAAAAGTATAATTATTGCTCGCCGGGTTGAGAGCCCTCAGCGCTCATCCATAGTCCGGGTTAAGCTGTGACAGCCATCTGCGGCTAACAGCTAAAAGACAGACACAAAAAAAAAAAAAGAAGTATAATTATTCTACCGGGTTGAGAGCCCTCAGCGCTCACCCCTAGTCCGGTTAAGCTGTCAAAGCCCTCTCGGCTAACAGCGATCGCAGTGGAAAGAGTTTAGTGGGTATTCTAGCCACGGGGCTAGCGAGTCCCACACTCCTCGTCTGTTTTTTCCGACAGGCGGGGGTAAGTGCGAAAAATGCATTCTTGAACCACTGCGTTAACAAAAAAAAAAAAAAAAAGTATAATTATTCAGTCGATAGCTAGACTACTCAAGGTGCGATAGCCCCGCAGTCCACCTTGGTGTCAGTACAGCGCATTTGAGCGATAGCCCCGCAGTGCTCAAATCGTGCTTAGCTAGGGAGGTGGTAATTGGCGATAGCCCCGCAGTCCCTTTTACCCCTCACATAGGAGACTCAACGAGGTCATAGACCTACAAGCCTCTTAAACGTCCTCACGTAGTAAAGAAGTGATTGGCGATAGCCCCGGAGTCCCTATCACTCCTTACACAGGGATATATGAATGTATAAACTAGGATTAAGAAGCAAATGTATGAAGATAAACAATAAATGGTCAAGATTACCATGTCTCGTCTTTGATTTATCCATTGGCAACCCTACAACAAATACATTACCAGAAACTCTACTGCTACAGCATGTAGTTCTTTTTGCCATTGAATTTTTGATAGATTTAAAAAAAATCCACTTTGGACATTTTTTTACAGAGATAGGAAAGTTTACTGATTATTTATACGCTGATGGGTTAACTTAGTTTTATTACGATTTTTTTTTTTTTTAGTAAATATGCTATCTACTAAGAACTGTTCGTCGTTTTTTTACTATATAAAAAGCAACAAAAGTTCTTCCATATAAATTTATCATTTTAATTAATTACACACTAACTGTTCTTATTGTCACCGCCAGATGGCACTGTTACAAATTTTGCTTACCCAGCTTATACCTGAAGGGTAATTATAAGTTTGGCCACGTTGTTGAGACAAAATTTAATTTACGACGAGACGGATTATGAAAACAAGTAATTTTATAGTTGTAAATTAAAATTCTATAGCTCGGATGTTCGAGATATATTCGACAATAGCGTGTTCTGATTATAAACAATGAGAGTTTAGTTAGTCTGTACCTGTACAGCATAGACTATAAATATTTTCTATGGGTAAACTAGGGATGTCCTGATGTTATAATCAAAACTATTTGATATCTGAAACAGAAAATATATCGGAAACAGTAAGCGATATTGAAGATTCGAATAGTTTCAGATAGGATCTATCTATGTATGGTAAAGGATACGATAGGTTTTCATTCAATCAGCCGAAACGATAGGCTAAATACAAACCTCTTTAAATGGAAATAATACGATAATCGCCATGTTTACCATTTTCCATTATCATTTTCAATAAAAAATTAAACATTACGTCTAGGCATATTAAATATTATAAAAATATTTTTTTTTTATTTATATTTATAACGCTCGTGTAACCGTCAGAAATCATTATGAGTTTTATGATGATGGCTGCTCTAGCAGTGCATTTGTGATCGGTGCTTATGGGCTTTCAACGTAACATAGTTTTAAAAAATCGGCCAAGTGCGAGTTGTACTCCGCACGAAGGGTTCGTTAAAACTAAAAAAAATCTAAATTGTTGTACGGGAGTTCCCCTTAAATATTATTTTATTTTATTTTTAGTATTTGTTGTTATAGCGGTAATAGAAATACATCATCTGTGAAAATTTCAACTGCCTAGCTATCACCGTTCTTGAGATACAGCCTGGTGACAGACGGACTGACGGACGGACAGCGAAGTTTCAGTAATAGGTCCCGTTTTTACCCTTTGGGTACGGCACCCTAAAAATGGAGTATTCTGATTGTCGCTGATTTTCTTATCGGATCTTTTCAGCTTGCGGCCGCACTGCTATCCAGTAGATAGTGATATAGTGATAGCGTATCCTACTAATATTATAATTGTAAAAGTTTGCGAAGAAGTTTGGACGTTTGTTACACAGGTCACGCGTAAACTGTTGAACAGTTGGGATAAAAAATGGCCCATAGATCAGCCATTTCCAGGAGTAACACATAAGATACTTTAATTTTTATCCCGGTAATGTGTTTCCTTGGGATAATAGTTCAACTTTGGAAAAGTTACATTTTATGCGGGCAAAACTGCGACCGGAAGCTAGTTTGTTATATATTATATATAGGTATATTTGGATATAAAAAAAATCCATGTTATGACGAAGTAAGATTACAATTCACCACCCCTTATCTTAACCGTGGGTGATCGTAAGAGACGACTAAGGGATATAAAACGCATATAACATCTATGCAAGAGAAGGAAAACTCGAAACAAAACCCTATACCAACACATGAACAGCGTGGTATAGTAGATCAATTGCCCTCCCATTATGGAGTGGGCTCAAGTCCAACAGAACATATACGACTTGAGATAATGATGATAAAAAAAATATGACAATATGTAAGTATCCTTATGGTCTATATGTACCTATAACATACTAAGAAATTTGATTTGTGTTTTTTTTTTTATTTTGTTCTTTGTATTATTATAAATTAGATTAATAAATAAATTTAAACATAAAAATTTATTTCTCTTCAAAATTCGGATCTCAGATGTGTTACATCAATAAACTTGCTACAAAAATCAAATATATTCAGCCCCCAAATTGTATTCCGTTCAAATCTAATTCTGCAAGTGGCTTATTTTTTCCCCCAATATATAACAGCAAATACGAACAACCCTACTCAGGTATCAGTCAATTTGTGGCTATCGAAGGTTCTTTGAAATAGTCCGTTTGTAACCAGGTAGGCATCTATATCCGGCCTTCTTTTGGGGCCCGGTATACCGTGAAATTGACTCGCTCGATTGTCTGGCCGATTTAAAAGACTTGTTTGTCGAACGACGTTGGCGGTACCTATCGTTATATAATTTCTATAATCATGACTTTTGTTTGAAGATAGTGACAAATATAGATCGGAAAGATATTCGATAAGGAGAATATTGTAAAGGAGCTATAGAAATGGTATATTTTTTATTTG
The DNA here is from genome assembly GCA_905163515.2 of Lymantria monacha. Taxonomy (NCBI): domain Eukaryota; kingdom Metazoa; phylum Arthropoda; class Insecta; order Lepidoptera; family Erebidae; genus Lymantria; species Lymantria monacha. The sequence goes on along the minus strand of LR991091.1, from coordinate 31,410,407 downwards.
AAGATAACATTCTACATTAAAGAATAAATTCTTGTATCGTGAGGGAACTTACGACGATTTTTTTGTTAAATTTATCTGTATTAATAACATTTTGCATTAAATTTAAAAAGAAGAAATTATAATTTAATATAAATATAATTTTATGAAAAAAAAATAATTAAAATTATAAGTAACAAAACCAAAAAAAAGCGTAAAATATAATGATTTTTTTAGAAGGATTTTTTACTAGTGGTAGGGCCACAATGTTGAAAGTGTTCTGTCTATAGCCCGCGGGTCCATCCGTTCGGGGACCCATACCACACTCGCAGAAAATGGACGTCTGAACAATGGCAATGTGCTATTGCGCTTAATTCGGTAAGCGGGAGCCGGAAGTCCAACTTTCTGGGTGGGTTTGGGTTGGTTGGGAACGGCCTAGTTATCTAGGATCTAGGAATCAAATGCTCGCCACGTAAGTGCCGTACTTGGATTGCTCTAACACTTATGCATACAATAAAATTAAAATATTGTATTTGAGTCTTGAAGAGCAAAGTGGTTAACTTTGCTAGTAATAAACAGTTCTTTATTCAAAAAAATATAAAATCTTCACCTATGACAAGAACACGGTACCCGTAGTGGCAATGGCAACCGAAATGGCAACATAGAAGTTGTGTACAAAAAGTTATAGGGTTGTACGATGTTTTTTCTGATGCTCTGAGTGGATTGGCTGGCCTGTGACTGGCAAATAGCCTATCCAAAAAAAAAGAGCATTAAAACATATTTATTGATTTATTTTTAATAGATATGACATAAAATCAAAGCTGTAATAACAAAATTTTAAGGACGGATTTTATTTAAAACAGGCAATCAGTTCTTGTAATAAAAAGTATCTTATATAGTAGTAGGACCACGCTGGTGACAGATTTCTGTCTACGTCTAGAGTCATAAATATATTTCGTTGAATAGTTGGTGCAATTAGATGCTACCCTTTCTTCTTTTTCTCGGCTTAGCTTTAATAGTGGGTAGGACCACGCTGTGGACAGTTCTCGGTCCGTCTGGGGTAGTACCACACTTTCGCAGAAGATCGACGTCTGAGTAGTGCCAATGTACTATTGCGCTTCGTTCGGTGAGCGACAGAGCTGAAAGCCTAATTTTATTGGTAGGCAGCAGCCTAAGCTTTACCCTTGGTATTGCAAAGGTCCATAGGCGGCAGTGACACTTACCATCAGGTGTATTACTTGCTCGTTTGCCACTATAAGCAATAAAAAAAAATAGAATTATACACCATTTCTGGTATAAAAACTCATGTTGGTTGCCTCGAATTTCATTTTATTAAAAAAAAAAACTTTTACATTACGATAATAGTATAAATTTAAAGTAATTTAACGTACGATTGAATTATTAACCAGAGCGAAATTGAATGGATTGAATTGTATAATAATAATTTCATTCATTCATTATTTGCTCTAATGATTTTACTGTTTTGATGTTATTTCAATAATGTTTTAAATTTCCAGGTAAATCGCGTTGTGTTTATTTATCTGTGAAGTTGAAGATCAGTTTGAAGCGGAAGATCAGTTTTGGGTGAAACCCAGCTAATGCTGAGATGGTGACCCTTTCGGCAGGACATGCTTAGACTGATTTTAGTTGCTACTTATCCTACAGATTGTTTTGGTCGTGGAACTATTGTCAATGATGATCTGACCACTATTGCTCTTATATTTTTTATTTTTTTGTTATTATTATTGTGTATACCTTTTCTTTTATTTTTTATATTAAGCGTAAATTTATTTCTTGTTCTGTATATGATAATTATCTTGTCTTCTGCCGAATAAATGTATTTTCTTTCTTTCTTTCTTTCAAAGTTAAGTAAATTTGTTCTGGTCACTATTTATGTATGTGACAGTGAGATTTAGGGTTTAGTTCTAGGTCTTGCACGTAAACATTGCAATAATATGTCTATCCATGGCTCCATTAGCTTATCATTTACTGTTCGACATATGCCTCTCCATGAGAGGGCAGAAAGTGTCATAATGGTCGTTTTAGCTAAACACGTGTCGAAGTTGTGAATTTCATACAAGAGCGTTGCAGCTTCTTTGGTGCTTCCTTAGTTTTTGCCAATCTCACTGGATACAGTATAACCCATTTTGTTATAAAAATGCGTGCTTATTGCACGTGTGAAAATTTTAATCCTAGGATGATTAATAATTAAAAATAAATGAAAATAAAGAATAATTATTCAAGTTAAAACTAAAGTCAATATATAACAATTAAAATGAGTATCACTTTTTGTACACTTTTTATAACTACATAAATAACACTAGATATCCAATATTTCGATTAGTACGATCAATTTTCAAAAAAATATCAATCTGCAATTTCCAAGTCTGTCTGCACGGTAGCCAGCAGGACATTGATTTGGAACAGAAATAAGGAGTCTGGAAGTTACTTTGATACAATTCCCTTTATCATCTTTTACAGAGTTTTCGGGACAATCATTTTGTGCAGTGTCTTCTTTAGTTTCGATTTCTTGTAGTTTCCCATGGTATTTGGGTTCTATAATTTCTATATCATCTTTAGGACCTCCCATATCATCTCTAGGGATATCAGATTTGACGATCACATCTGGTTCGGGAGTATTTTCATTGTTCACGAAATCTGGTTCTTCATATTTGGGCCTCCATTTATCGTATATACAATTCTTGTATATCAATAAAATTTGACTAAAACATTTAGTTAAAATATTATTTGATTTTGATGTCACAGTGTATTCTTTTACAGCTTCGTTGGTATCAAGTCTGTTGAATGAGAATATCTTTATTTTATTCACCAATACGTCTGCTAACATTTCGTTCCAAGTCAAAGGCTTTACTTCATCCTTCGAGTCTTGAAAATTTTGCAATTTCCTTAAGAGTGTCCTTTGTTGCTCCGAAATTTTAATGCTCGTCGTGTCTTCAATGAAACATTCTCCCCCTTGTATAACTACGATTATAACGAAAATATATATAAAATTCATTTTTTTGCTCGGAACTGTACAACGCAACACAATGGCGGAGTCGACTATGAGATTTACAAAGATAAGGTAAAAGCACACTTAGTTGATACATTCGAGTACAGAAGTGCGCAGAAAAATAAATGTTTTTTTGTATTCTTTGTATTCATATCGGTGAGAAATATTCAAGGATATTTCAAGCGAAGTAGGCGTCATGTTTTTTGAGTATTACTTACATTTCTTAAAGATATACTTAATCCATTATGTATCATATGTCTTTTGTTATGTTTATGTTTGTTAGATGCTGTCAAAAGGATGAAGGACAAGCTATTGTAATACATATTATGTTAACATTCAGTATTGCTTACAAATAACATTAGTTTAGTTGCGTGATCAATTGAAAGCTATAGATTCAAAGTACATACAAAACAGTATCTTTATCATTACCATCCATCAGGTACAACATTCACTGCCCCAACAAAGAGTAATAATTGCCAGACGAGTTGCTGATCATAATTAGTAAATTATATATATTTTTTTAAAATAACCCAACATATTAAATGTTAAATTTCATTAATTTGGATGATAGGGTCGTACCATAGTTTAATACAATTCTAACTGCAAAGTTAGAGTATTAAATTGGTACAATCTGTAATCATTGACCGCTAGATGGCACACGTCTCCTATAAAACAACAAAAACCAACTACAAATTGCTTGTCATACGAGAACTCACACTGGTCTAAGTGGACGATTGGAATGGATTTCCAATAAGTGTTGGTTTGATTTCCACGTATGACAATCATTTTCTGCTTGTAAACATGTTTTTTTTTATAAATAATATAATTTACATAGAATTATGTAAGTGAAAATGTCTCACTCTTTCTAAGTTCTTGAGAAAAAGAGCTTAAGTGTTTATCTACATCGCGTACTTAGGCGTACCATAACTTTACCTCACATAAAAGTATGGTACAGTTCAAACGAGGTTTAAGGAGAGTACTTTCTTCACGGTGGGCAACGGCCTAGCTGTGGCCCTGGAGTTGCTAAGGTCCATGTGCAGCAGTATCACTTACCATTAAGTGTGCTGCTTGCTCGTTTGCCACCACCGGCAATTAAAAAAAAAAAATTTCAAAGCCCTTTTATTTTTTGGCGGCGGGCTATGGAGTGGTCCCGCCCCGCTAAATCCGTCTGGGGCGACAGAAGAAGCGCCGCACGACCCCATAAACCCGCCCTACAAGTACCTCTCCACGCCATGTGAGCGGGCCACCGGAACCCGGTCTTTGTCTTCGGTGGCCCGCCCGGCGGTGTACCCTCGCGGTGGCCTCGCTTCGGGGCGACCAGACTAATCCCCGGTCCGGTCACTCGCTGCCTCGGCTAGGGGTGTTTCAAAGCCCTAGCAAGAAGTTTCACCTAATATATTTTCTCGACGCTTGTACCTTATCAAACTGATAAAGATAACGTTTAAACCAAATATTGACTATGTGACGTTAACTATACGGTAAAAATTATTTACCGATACAACTAACTGAAAAACATAATCATTATCTTACCTAAATATATATCAAGGACACTCGTGTTAGTTCTGTCAACATACTGCAATGTTATGGTGTAATGTCCTATTGATCGTATTTTGGTCATGGTGGGAACTAGCAAGGGATATATTTGTACGACTATGCCCTGTTCACGTTTACTGTAAGATGGCTGTTTTTTTTTGCGGTTGGATTATGGTTGCGTCTCGCCCAATAAATAGGTGACGGAAGAGACGGCGCGTGACCCTACAGACCCATCATGCAAACTCCTCTCTTTGCCGTGCGAGCGGGCCACCGGTACCCGATCTTTGTCTTCGGTGGCCTACTGTACGATGGCTAGGTTGAGATCGCATGGCCACCGAAAGATCGGGTACCGGTGGCCCGCTCGCACGGCGAAGAGAGGTGTTTGCAGGGTGGGCCCATGGGGTTGCGCGCCGCCTCTTTTGTCACCCCAGATCGATTTATCGGGGCGCGACCACATCCATGATCCACTCTGCAAGGAAAAAAAAAGGTTGAGATCGCATCAAAAAATAAAACTTGAGTAAAACAAAAGAAGATAGGAAAGTGTACTCAAAAATTGCACATCGGTCTTTAGAAAGAAGTAATCGTTTAATTTCGACTTCGTAGAGCTCTGTCTCTGTCACTTTCTGTTTGTGTGATATTTTTTTCAATTGTTGTACAAGTGCGAGAGAGTGTAGCTTCGTCTAAAATATTTTATTTAATAATTAAAAAGTCAAGTCTTAGTACTTCGTGCGACGTCATATAGGTAGTGTGCGACAGGGAAAATTTCTACGTAGCTGAAATTAGCCGATTGCTTCTTTCTAAAGATAGATATGCCGTATGAACGTCTGGTTAAGAAGATATACAGTGCAAAAGTGGAAGGATGTAGGTACCGGGGGAGACCGAGACTAACATACCTAGATTGGTCATGTACTGAAGGAAGGTGGAGTCAAGAGTCTCCGAAACCGGCGAGCGTGTATGAAGAGAATTATGAATGTTGAGGAAGCGAGTGAAGTATGCAAGGATAGAGTTCTTTGGCACTCTGTTATATATATGTATGTAGATGTGCAATATTTCATATATGTGTGATATGTATGTATGTAGATGTGCAATATTTATTGCAAGGTACACTTTTTTTTTCTATTTTTATGACTTCTAATGTTTACGCGAGTATTACACATTTGAAATAAAACTACTTTTACGGATTCTATCGCGTTTGTATTTGATTTATAATTTCTCGACGTTTCCGATAGAATCCGTAAAAGTAGTTTTATTCTATTTTTATGTTCATATTTTTGATAAGGCTTCAAAAGTGTAGAGATCGTAATAAGCATATAAATATTATTAATATTTTGTTTTCGATTTGTACAGAATAGCGTCTAATCTGTCAGCTAGTTTATATTTGCAACTGTTGATTTAAGCTGTAGTCTTCTTATGGATTGTGTTTGTGTTGTGATTCAAATGTTCAATGTTATGAGCGTGTGTGCATATAATGTTGAAGGTGAATTTCCAAGGCATTAGCTACTGCTTTAATCTTTGGTTAAGGATATTTAATTCGGAAGATCACTTCAAATAACCTTGGGCATATCATGTTGAAGGAATATAAAAATGAATTGAAATTGTATTATCATCTATATTTGAATTTCTAACTTTTTTAGACTGTGCTGATGGTGTAATGTTTAAAGTACCATTTGAGTAAGTGCTGTGGGTTCGATTTCACATATGATTCTCCGCAATAGAAGGATTATTAGGTACAATATGGTGCTGAGTGTAGCAATAAGGTAGTTTGATACTGTACTTACAGGCTCATTAACACTTTTTTTTTAAAATAATTATCAACAGTAAATAAATTCTTATAAGGCAGAATGTTTAAAAATCACATTTAGAAGAATTATTTTTGGATAGCATGAAGAAGTGTCCTGTGAAAATTCGAATCTCTTACTCTCATCATAGGAGGACGGTATAGACTAGACATGTGTAAGTAATGCGAGCGATGTATCACACTTAATATTACTCCACCGCGTACTGTCATATTACACATTACGCGACTAAACATCACATCACATTAAACATCACACATCACATTAAACATGACGCGAACACCCGTGTACTGTGCTGCATTTCTACAATGTTCGGTGTCTGGCGATTCAATATTTATTTTGAGCTTTATTTTCAGAACGTTAAGGCTTATATTTCTTGACACCGCCCGCCGCATATATAGAGCGCTATCGCATTACGCACCACACATGACATGAAATATCATGTGTAATGTTTGAAGTGATGGTAAAATGTAATATTACTCGGCACGAAATGGAATGCCATATTACATCACTTCGCGAAGTACTGTTTCGCGCATGTCTAGTATAGACTGCGCCATCAGTCAAAAGTCAATCAGAGTCAGAATAACAATTTCTTGATCGCTCAAAGAATAATTCAGCGGTGAACTTAAACACAATATTGGGAATAGGTAGTTCTCACTACGCCGTCTTTACATCATGTATTATCCTCATCATCACGACTGATATACGTCCCACTGTTGGGCTCGAACTTCAACCACGTTATGAGAGATATTGATCTACTTACCTACCTACGTTAGTTGGGTTGATACAGAGTTTTATGTCAAGTTTCCTTTTTTTTTTGTTTTTTATTATATATCCCTTAGTAGTTTTTTTATAAAACCCACGAATAAGATAATCTAACTCCATCACCACACGGAAGAGTCACTTGTATATCTACATTATGCAAATAATTAGACTCGTCGGTCGCAAGTTATGCGTGCAATGAAGAAGACTACTTATGTCTTTGTATATTACTAGCGGACTCGGCACACTTCGTTCCGCCTAACAGTTAATGAATGAGATGAGCAGATTTCGATCAATTCAAAATTCATCATCATCATCATCATCATCACAGCCCATAAACATCCCACTGTTGGGCTTGGGCCTCCTCCGTAATGGGAGAGAAATTAAGCTACTATACCGCGCTGGTCAGACGTGTTGGTATAGGGTTTTACTTCGAGTTTTCCTTCTCTCGCATAGATGTTATAAGCGTTTTATATTCCTTAGTCGTCTTGTACGATCACCCATGGGTAAGATAAGGGGTGTTGAATAGTATTCTTACTTCGTCACCACACGGAAAGAAAATTCAAAATGATTCAGTTATTTTTTTTTATTATGATAATAAATATGTGTAATATATAAATTCAAAATATCAAGTATTTTAATAACTTGCCAGCAAGACGAAGAAGTACCGTGTATATATACTCGCACATAACGAACTCTGGCCTGTCAAATTTAATTTCAACTTTTCGCGGTATTTTCCAAACAAATCATGACGTGAGCTCTCAGTTGCGTTTTGTTACATCAACAATGAATGTTTGCAACTGATGTTTTTATAATGTTTTTTTTTTTGTTTATTAATATCATATGTTAATATCCTATATCCTATTCCCGACAAAGACAAACTCAAAAATAAAAATCATAAAAATTGGTTCAGCCCTTCTCGAGTTATAAGTGTTGTAACTAACACAACTTTCTTTTATATATATAGATAAAATGTAAAGAGAAAATAAATTTGAAAATATTTTTGTTTAACATTTCATTATTTTCATTTCAAAATGCCGGTTTAAAAGCTTTGTAATGGTATGGCATAAAAGAGTAGTACGTAGAAAAAATATATATATATATATATCTCATAGCAACCCTAACAAGCACCAATAACATTGGGAATGCAACAAACGATTGAATTTCATTCGTTTTTCATCGCCGAACCCCATTTAAACAGGGCTACCAATTGCCAGAAATATATAACTTTGGCAATATTATTTTGAGTTTTGGTTGGTAGATAGCAGCCTAGCTATACCCCTGGTACATCAATAGTCTATGAGAAGCAGTAACACTTACCATCAGGGTTGCTGCTTGCTCGTTGGGGTACCCAAATATATATACTAGTCACAAAAATTAAAGGATATAAAAAAAAATCCAAATTTTTGGGTGATTTTCAACGAGCTGTAACTCCGAGGAAAATAGTTATACAGAAAAAATAAAAAAAGCAAATTGTAGCTCTAAGTGTCTAATTTTCAGATATAACTATAAATTTTTTTTATCATGTCCAGGTCTTTTTTTTTTTTTTTTTTTTTTTTTTTTTTTTTTTGCGGTGGGCTATGGACGTCGCACCCCGCCAAATCGGCCCGGGGTGACGGAAGAGGCGGCGCGCAACCCCATGTCCAGGTCTGGAGAAATTCTAAGAAAACAACCAAAAAAAAATTTTTCAAATTTTTTTTTCGTCTAAAAAAAGGTCCACGGGCTTCAAAAAAATTTTTTTGAGTGTTTCGTTCAAAAGCTCTTTTAGAGAATTTAATACTCTTTAATTTGACGTATTCAAAAAGCCTGTACAATGATTTGCCGCGGAGTTATCGTCCATCAAAGCAAAAAAGATCTTTTTAACTTTGATAATCAATAACTCCGGCAATAACGATTGTATAGAAAATTGAAGGAAGGTTTTGAAAACTGCACAATATTCTCTATAAGAAAATGTAAACATCTTTTAGAAAAAAAAAAAATTTTGAATTGAAAACTCGGACTGAAAAAAAGACAAAAATTCGCATAATTAAGGATATTTGGATAACTTGGTATAACTTTGGATAAAATGGATGAACGAAAGATATCGTCGGTAATTTTTTAACCTCAAAGTGTCCCCTAAAATCCCTCAAAAATTCAAAGCGCTGCGATTTTTTTTTCATTGTGCCCCGAAGCTTCAAATTCTTTGTTTTTGCAAAAATCACCATTATGAGCAATTTTGTGATTTTTATTAATTTTTTCAATGGAAAAATTTTTTTCTCTCTAAAATCTTTATGTTTTTGATCAAAAAGATTAACTGTTTAAGAAGTTTGAAAAAAAAAAGATCAGTCATTATTTCAAGAGATATTGATTATCAAAGTTAAAAAGATCTTTTTTGCTTTGATTGACGATAACTCCGCGACAAATCGTTGTACAGGCTTTTTGAATACGTCAAATTAAAGAGTATTAAATTCTCTAAAAGAGTTTTTGAACGAAACAATCAAAAAAATTTTTTTGAAGCCCGTGGACCTTTTTTTAGACGAGAATAAATTTGAAAAATTTTTTTTTGGTAGTTTTCTTAGGATTTCTCCAGACCTGGACATGACAAAATTTTTTTATAGTCATATCTGAAAACTAGACACTTGGAGCTACAATTTACTTTTTTTATTTTTTCTGTACGACCATTTTCTTCGGAGTTACAGCTCGTTAAAAATAACCCAAAAATTTGGAATTTTTTTTATATCCCTTAATTTTTGTGACTAGTGTATATATATATAAACAATATTTTAGGATTGCACAAAGTATTGTCCTGCGTAGAAATCGAACCTATGACACTGGCACGGAAGGTGTGCAGTCCCGAGTATCTACCGTATACCGAAGGAATTGCGAAAGATCACGTTATTTTCTTATTTTATTGTTATTGCATGAGGTTTTACTGTAAGGATATTTGTATCATCATCATTCTCCTACTCTTATCCTATGTTATATATTATTTACTTGGGGTCGATACAATATGTGCTCTTCTTTCATAGTACATATTATAAAAGTTATTGGCCAGACGTCAACCCTTCTTGGGAATGTAATTGCTGACCAAAAAGCATCAGATGGAGTTGACCCTGGTCGTTATAAGGCTCTTAGTCGTCTTTTACGATATCCACGAACAAAGTAAGAGTTGGTAGTACTCATAGCCTCTACCACACAGCTATAATAACGATTCCTGTATGTATGCTAAATTGCTGCTAAATAAAATTGAAATGATGTCATTATTCATAATAAATCCAAACCCTATATTATAAGTAATAACATATACATATGTATGTATGTACATACATATCATTACGCCATATCCCTTGCAGGGTAGGCAGAGAGCAGAGTGCAAGAGAACTCTATCCTTGCATACTTCACTCGCTTCCTCAACATTCATTATTCTCTTCATACACGCTCGCCAGTTTCGGAGACTCTTGACTCCACCTTCCTTCAGTACGTGACCAATCTGGTCTAGTTAGGTTAGTCTCGGTCTCCCCCGGTACCTACATCCTTCCACTTTCGCATTGTATATCTTCTTAATCAGACGTTCGTTCGGCATTCTTTCCACATGTCCGAACCATCGGAGCATTCCCTTTCGCATCTTTACACCAATACCCTCTTTCATACCTACTCGCTCTCTTAAGTCGTTGTTACGAATGCGATCGGTCAGCCTTACTCCACAGATTTTCCATAGAGATCGCATTTCGACGCATTAATTTTACTTTCATGCTCTTTTCTGCATACCCAACTCTCGTTTTCATATAGTAATGTTGGGACAAACACTGCATTCTGTATTGCTACACGTGCCTTATGGCTGAGGTGGTGGCTATCGAGAAGTTGTCCCAACGCTCCGTTCACTCTATTTCCCGCATTCACTCTTCGCTCTATATCAGTGGTGGATCTTCCATCTCGGCTAAATTCACATCCAAGATATACAAATTCATCCACTTGCTCTAGTACATCATTACCTATTGTTACTCTTACATCTGTTCTGGTTTCATCTCTTTCGAAGAAATAAATAATAAAATTATTATAATTACAAATTTTATTATTGTTAAAATACAATAATCGGACAACGTAGATCAGTATCCATAATTAATTAAACTATTTAAATAACATTACCTACCCGGTACTTCTAATTTTGTTTTCGTAAACAAGTCAATGACAACCCTAGCTGAGAGATCTTCAAAGGAATCTGTTCGTGTACTTCATTTTTACACTTCCACTTTCCGCTTTTTATTTGTGAGACATAATTGGAAATAGATACGAAGAGATTTCCGTAAAATGATATTTCGACTGTTCTCACATTTAAAACTATTTTTTAAACAAAATCCGCAATCATAATAAGTAAAACGTAAGAGTATATAGTTAGAGAGCATAGAGTTTATCACTGAAGACAAAGATCGGGTACCGGTGGCCCGCTCGCACGGTGAAGAGAGGAGTTGCACGGTGGGTCTATGGGGTCACGTGCCCCCTCTTCCGTCACCCCGGACCTATTTGGCGGGGCGAGACGCATCCATAGTCCACCGTAAAAAAAAATGCATAGAGTTTATAAATATAGGATAGACCTGTCATTCTCCTACTTTTATCCCAATTACTTGGGGTAAAAGTAGGAGATACAATATGTACTCTTCTTTCATAGTACACCGTTGGATGCAGGTGGTACAGGACCGTTGCAAATGGCATTCTCGTGGGGAGGCCTATGTCCAACAGTGGACGTTTACGCGCTGATGGATGGATGGATGGATGGATGGAAAGATATGTTTATTCATTTAGCACCTTTTTGTCATAATAAACTTTTTGTTTGCAATTCCATTCTATTCTAATTATTTCATCTCATCATTATTATCATCTTAGCTCATATATGTCACAATGTCAGATTCGAGCCTCATCCGCAATGGGATGGAAAATAATCTACTATACCATGCTGGTCAGACGTCTTAGTATAGGATTTTGTTTCGTGTTTTCTTTCTCTTGCATAGATTTTATATGTATTTTATATCCCTTAGTCGTCTCTTATGATCACCCACAAGTAAAATGAATGATGAATTGAATATTATATGACAGTGCTTAATAATGATCTGCCAAAATTCTTGAGATGTTATAATATGCATATTATATCTCTTAGTTGTGTCTTAAGATCACCCTTTTTTTTTACGGTGGACTATGGATGTGGTCGCGGCCCGCCAAATCGGTCCGGGGCGACGGAAGAGGCGGCGCGCAACCCTATAGACCCACCCTGCAAACACCTCTCTTTGCCGTGCGAACGGGCTACCGGTACCCGATCTTTGTCTTCGGTGGCTATCTTAAGATCACCTAAGGGTAAGAAAGCCAGTGGTGAATTGTATTTTTACTCCGTCACCAAACGGATTCTAATTATTAATTTAATTAGTAATATAGAAAAAGAAATAATGAAATTAATTCAATTATAGCCAAAGGAAATATAATACAATAAACACAATATGTAAGTAACATTTTCTTCCGAAACATTCAATTTTAGGGTTAGAAATAGTTGTTGGAATGCGGTCTGCCGACCCGTGTAATCGTACCGCCGGCAGCCTCCGGTCCGGTCCAGTTCAACAATATTGTTCAAACGAAATGCGAATTTTACCTACCATCGAAAATATTCGTGGTGCGTTCTACAGATCATACCGTTTTTACAGGGTCGATAATATTATTTTTTCGTTACGGAATTAGAATATAATTTGATACCCATTTTCTTGTCTATAGAATACATATATAATATAGAGATAAAAATCTATGCAAGAGAAAGGAAACTCGCAATAAACCTTAGTACTATTCGTCTCACCAGCAGATATTTTTTTTTGCATGGTAGACCATGGATGTGGTCGCGCCCCGACAAATCGGTCCGGGGCGACAGAAGAGGCGGCGCGCAACACCATGGACCCACCCTGCAAACACCTCTCTTCGCCGTGCGAGCGGGCCACCGGTACCCGATATTTGTCTTCGGTGGCACTCGTAAAAGTCGACTAAGAACCTTATAACGACCTGGGCCAACTTCATCTGACGCCGTTTGATCAACAATTAAATTCCCAAGAAGGGTTGACGTCTGGCAGACTCCCTCTCAACACCCAGTCGTAACCGTTGTCCCACAGAGTCGGCCCTACACTAATCCCTGTGGGACACCGCACCACATGGGCGTCCGCACAATGTCCCTTGCGGGACTCGCGGAGAGGACACTGCGCCCCTCCAAATAGTCTGCCAACAGCCGCCTCGGGTACAAGGACACTCCATGGAATCGGAGCGCCTCCCTGATGCAGCTGAATGGCAGACTATTGAATGCATTGGCGATGTCGAACGACACCGCCAACAGCACTCCTCTGCTGGCGACAGCCTCCGCGGCCGTCTCCCTCAGACGTAGCAGGGCCCCGATGGTCAAACGCCCCCTTTGAAAGTCCAATTGAGCGTCCGACAGATCGGGCCCCACCTCTTCCAGGTGCCGGATGATGCGGGTAGCAAGGACACGCTCCAGCAGCTTACCCACATCGTCCAGAAGCACGATGGGCCTGTAGGCCGACGGCGAATCTGGGGGCCGTCCCGGCTTAGGCAGGAGAACCAACCTCCCCTCCTTCCAGCACTCAGGGAACTGTCCAGACGTCAAACAGGCGTTGTACAGTCGCCTGAGGCGAGGTTCCAGATGCTCGAGGAGCAACATCAACACCCGGACTGGTATTCCGTCCGGGCCGGGGGCCCTGGTGGCGAAACGAATCTTCGCCACAGCCGCTCTCACTTCTGACTCCGTCACGGGCGGAACACTCTCGTCGGCCTTCCGGTCGTGATCTGGCGAGGCCATGACCGGGGGCGTGTGTTCCGTCTACCGCGGGAACAGCTCCTCGAACACCCTACGAAGGAGGACCACCATCACCTCAGCCTGATCATGACCAGCATCTCAGCCTATACAAGTGTACATGTCCTATTGTCGGGTTTGATGTTCCTCCACGATGAGAGGGATTGTTGTATGTCGTGGTCCTTCTCTTACGTCGATTTTATATGTGTATTAATACTTAGTCGTTGCTGTGTAGTAGCGGCTACGAATACTACCAATCTTTACTTTGCTCGTGGATGTCGGCAAAGACAACTAAGAGCCGTATAATGACCTGGCCTAACTCCATTTCATGCCGTTTGGTTAATAATTACATTCCCAAGGAGGGTTGACGTCTGGCAGGCGGCCGGTCATAAAACTATTGTTAAAAACTTTTACAGTATGTACTATGAAAGAAGAGTACATATTGTATTGACCCCAAGTAATTGAGATAAGAATAGGTGAATGATAATTAAAATACTTAGTCGTCTTTTACGAGTCTCATGGGCAAGAAAGAGAGGGAGCGGGGGGCGTTTGGTTATAAATTGTATTCTTACTCCGTCACCAAATATTACCTTTTGCAGAGGACGCTCGAGCTGAGGATTCTATATGGGAGCTGATGTGTAACAGTTATTCATGAACGAAACAACGTGACACTTTTAAATTTATTTTCAGTTTTTAGCTTCTAAAAGGATAAACGGCTGTGGTAAATTAAAAAGTATTTCCCTCTAGCGGTAGGACCATGTTGTTTCTTATGAATGCAGTCACAAAAGGGCCGACTCATTCAAAGTAGTATAACTATCTAGAAGTTTATCTCCCCTTAGATCGGGATTTATGAGAGTCAGAGGTTTAAGATCACTTCAAGCGATAGGCAGTGACCTGCTTGTGTCTCTAATTATAAGAGAAACAACCAAACTAATGAAATATGTACGTACATACATACATATCATCATGCCATATCAGAGAGCCAGAGAGAACAGATTGCTAGAGAACTCTATCTCTGCATACTTCACTCGCTTCCTCAACAATCATAATTCTCTTCATACACGCTCGCCGGTTTCGGAGACTCTTGACTCCACCTTCCTTCAGTACGTGACCAATCTGGTCTAGGTAGGTGAGTCTCGGTCTCCCCCGGTACCTACATCCTTCCACTTTCGCATTGTATATCTTCTTAACCAGACGTTCGTTCGGCATTCTTTCCACTTATCCGGACCATCAGAGCATTCCCTTTCGCATCTTTACACCAATACTCTCTTTCATACCTACTCTCTCTCTTACGTCGTCGTTGCGAATGCGGTTGGTCAGCCTAACTCCACAGATTTGCCGTAGAGACCGCATTTCGACCGCATTAATTTTACTTTCATGCTCTTTTCTGCATACCCAACTCTCGCTTCCATATAGTAATGTTGGGACAAGCACTGCATTATGTATTGCTATACGTGCCTTCTGGCTGAGGTGGTGGGGACCGAGAAGTTATCCCAACGCTCCGTTCATTCTATTTCCCGCATTTACTCTTCGCTCTATATCAGTGGTGTACCTTCCATCTCGGCTAAATCCACATCCAAGATATACAAATTCATCCACATATATAAATAATAGTAAAAAATATTAATCACGAAAGATTTAACGCCTCAATCACTGTCAAACATCAGAAACACGATCCCTAAATTCAAAGTAACACTTACGAATCCTAGATCAAATATAAAAGTCAATTGCTATGTAATTTAATTCAACACAACAAAAGGAATGTTTTCAAAGAAATATGATTACGATTCTTACTTTGTAATGGTAAGCTGGGGGCTATAAAAGCCGTTAATATTGGCTGACAAATAAACGTGTCTTATTACTTAATTTTATGCCCGTTTGCCCCCGGGGGGCTCGCCGGTAAATGTTTATAAAGGTTCGCCTCCATTGCCAAATAGATTTTGTTTCTCTTTTTGTTTATTTGTATTTTATTATATTAATGTAATTTATGTGGGTGTTAAAAGATGAGTGAAAATCCAAATTACTAAAATTTAGTATGCTTGATTATTTATAAAAACCCGATTACGAGCAAAAAATGATTGTCACAAGTGGGATACGAACCCACACCTTTTTTTTTTTCCTTTGCAGGGTGGATCATGGATGTGGTCGCGCCCCGACAAATCGATTCGGGGCGACAAAAAAGGCGGCGTGCAACCCCATGGACTCACCCTGCAAGCACCTCTCTTTGCCGTATGAGCGGGCCACCGGTACCCGATCTTTATCTTCGGTAGCCCGCCCGGCGGTATACCCTTGCGGATTCTTCTCTCGTCGATGCCCCGACAGCTTTCGCCATCGGGGCGTCGCCCTCACGTGATGGCCTCACGTCGGGTGACCGGACAATTCCCCGGTCCGATCACCCGAAGCTTCGGTTAGGGCGGCATCAGGCGCAGATATTCACGCCTGCGCCGCCCCGGCCGCTGGCGGTGGCCCGGGTCACGGGAATCCTCCCGGCTACGAACCCACACCTAATGGAAATCCGTTCCAACCGTGCTGCCTCTTACACCACCGTGAACTATTGTAGGACATTCAATTCTCGCATCGTATTATATTCTCGTCTTTAAGGAGACGTGTGCCATCTACCCGTCATTGTTTACTCATTGTACAGATTTAATACTCAAACTTTGCAGTTGTTGTTATTCAAATTACTGAAATTTAACCCTGTTATTCAAATTACTGAAATTTAGCATTTAATATGCTTGATTATTTATAAAAACCCGATTACGAGCGAATGATGGTTGTCATAAGTAGTGACAATCATTTTTTACTCGTAATCGGGTTTTTATAAATTAATGAAAATCCAGTTCAAAATTATTTCTTACGTTTAAACCCTGCAGCGGCCAATATACATAATCTATTTTACATTTTTTTAATTACTTCATCTCTAACATCGGATAAGCACGTACTAGTCACTGAGAAAATGCATTTAATTTAATTCATTTCACGGGACTTCATTTTTTTTTTAATATCACTTTAATATTATATTTCCAATGTGAAGCCTCCGCATGTACATGTGGTGTTAATCTATAATTAGTTGTTATACTCATTTTTGTTTTTTTTTAATTTATTTCTGTTCTATTGTATAAGTATAAACAATTGTTGGTTAACCTAATAAATAAATAAATAAAATGCAGCAAGCAGCTCAGCTGATTCGATGTATTTTTTTTTAATTATTTCTTTTTATAAAAATTGTAATATCTGTATGACTAAGTCTAGTTCAGTTATATTCTTTTTTTGAAATTGTGTTTTTTTGGCAAATACTATGATGGAGTTTCGCAGTATATTTGGATACACATTATAATATATGAATATTTTTATAACCTATAAGAAGGATAAAAACTATTTCATCATCATCATCACAGCCCATATAAATCCCACTGCTGGGTTCGGGCCTTCTCCGTAATGGGAGGGAAATTAACCTACTATACCGCGCTGGTCAGACGTGTTGGTATAGGGTTTTGTTTCGAGCTTTCCTTCTCTCGCATAGATGTTATATGCATTTTATATCCCTTAGTCGTCTCTTACGATCAACCATGGGTAAGATATGGGATGGTGAATAGTATTCTTACTCCGTCACCCCACGGCAAACTGTATTTTTTATAAATTCTGTAAATTAAGTTAGAGTACATCAAAACAATGAGGACAGTTAACGTAAAGATCAATATACAGAGGGGTTTTCACCATCAACATCAAGCAACTGCGCAGACTAGAAATCCTCAAAGAAACGTGCAGTCACACAACATCAAGGACACATACGCACGCGCCAATATACATATAAACCATCAAAAATATCAAATTACTAAAATGCTTAATTATTTATAAAAAACCGATTACGAAGCGAAAAATCATCAACCAACCATCGTTTAATACAATTCTAACTGCAAAGTTTGAAGTATTAACCCCCCCATACAATATGTAAACATTGTCGGGTAGATGGCACACGTCTCCCTAAAGACGTAAATATAATACGAAGCGAGATTTGAATGTCCTATAATAGTTCACGGTGGTGTAAGTGGCAGCACGATTGGGACGGATTTCCAATAAATGTGGGTTCGAATCCCATTTGTGACATAATTTTTCGCTTCGTAATCGGGTTTTTATAAACATCATAAATGTATTAAAGCCACTTCAAGATACCTTGAATTAAATAACATCAATATAATAATTAAAATACAAAACATGAAAAAGGTACGGACAAAAGTCTGTGGACCAAATCTTTATTACAATAAAAAAAACGGCCAAGTGCGAGTTGTACTCGCGCACGAAGGGTTCCGTAAAACTAAAAATCTCGTTTGGTCAACAATTACATTCCCAAGGAGGGTTAACGTCTGGCAGGGGGCCGGTCATAAAACTATTGCCAATAACTTTTACATTATGTACTATGAAAGAAGAGTACGTATTGTATCGATCCCAAGTAATTGGGATAAGAGTTGGAGAATGATGATGATGAATTCAAGTTTCTTTTTTCATTGATATTAATTCAAGTTACACCTAAATTAGTAGTAAATAAAAATTAGTTGTTTTAATAAATATTAAAACTACTAATTTTTAAAACATTTAATGAACACGTTTTTAAACTATTTTATAATATTATATTATTAAATTATTATAAATAAATTTTGCAAAAATAAATATAGCAAAAAGAGCACGGCGGCGGTGAGACTCGAACTCATGCCTACAGTGATCTTTAAACCAGCGCCTTAGACCACTCGGTCACGCTGCCTGTTCATTGTCAGTCCAAAATTAACTGCTGCTTGTTAACCATACACGTTCAGGTGAAAAGGGGTAGTGAGTTTAAAATTATTAAAAATATTTTTTTTTGTATGATGTAATCAAAAATTTACAGTTTTCACAATTTTTCCTTAATCTGTGCTATAAGACGTTGCTTCGTTCCAAATTTCAAGATTCTGAGTTCACGGGAAGTACCCTGTAGGTTTTGATTCCCTTGCGAGTGTCGAAAATTTGCAGAAATTTGCGACATAAATAGCTGTATCTTTTGATTGCGTGAGCTTAAAAGTTTGATTTTTTCACAGCTCTAAGGGACAGTAGACTTGAGTATTTGATATAAATTTCAGTTTGATACCTCCACGCGTTCCTGAGAAAAAGGGCCTTGACAGACAGACAGACGGACAGACGGACAGACGGACGAACGGACAACAAAGTGATCCTATAAGGGTTCCGTTTTTTCCTTTCGAGGTACGGAACCCTAAAAAAAATAAGTTAGAGAATTTAATAGGTGAATGAACTGTAATAAATGATATCGAATACAGTTAACTAATCAAAATATTATAACCAAGAAAAAAATGAAAAATAATTATTTATATTCTCTAGTGACACGAATTGATTAGAATATTAACATACTTTATCGTTTCATTTAGTGAAGTTGAAATTTTCTTTGCATTTTATCCCCCCCTATCGTAGATTTAAGATTTTGATTATCTTTGACCGTAGCTCTGGACGGTTGAAAAAAAGTTATTTTTAAATGTAATATGATTAATATTCAAATAACTGTGTGGTAGCGGCTACGAATACTACCAACCCTTACTTTGCTCGTAGATGTCGCAAAAGATGACTAAGAGCCTCATTTCGACCTGGGCCAACAACACCTGATGCCGTTTGGTCAACAATTACATTTCCAAGGAGGGTTGACGTCAGGCAGGAGGTCGGTCATAATGATTGCCAATAACATTTTGCAATATGTAGGAGGAGGAGTATATATTTGCGCCGAACCCATTGAGATAAGAGCAGGAGAATGATGATGATGATGATGATTAATATTCAAAATTTAAATGATGATTTTAATACATCCATCTATCAGCCCGTAAACTTCCACTGTTAAACATAAGCCTCTCCAAGAAAAAGCCATTCAGAAAAATCCTATGCCACTTGCATCCAACGGCTTCCTGCGACTTTCATAATGTCGTCAGACCACCTAGTGGGGGTCGTCTTATGGTGCGTCGTAGGTTGCATGATCACCACTCGACCAACTTCTAATATTTGTTATTGATGATAATGTAGTTCTTCTAACCTCAAACGTTAAAAAGCTTCGTTCAGATTTAATCTCATATAGCAATTCTTGTATAGGTATATATATATATATATATATATTCTGATTCTCGTAAACGGCACCAACAATTTTCTTGAAATTTAGCATGCAGGGGGTTCCGGGTACGACTAATCGATCTAGCTAAGTTGCATTTGTAGAAAATATTGTTTTGTCAATATTTTCTACAATGAAAAAATATAATTTTGTGTTGGCTGACAACTATTAAAATATGAAAGCAAATTTTGAGACTGTCATTAAGACACCTCAATTGGATAATCGAGTAGTCTAATCGAGGCCGGTTCGGATCCTGTTTCTCTTTTTTATTACTTTTTGACTTGTTAATTTTTTGTTGTATTTATTTAATTATTTTTATTATATTTAAATATATCTTCAAAACACACTAAAAAAAAAACCGGAGGTGTCAAGGGACACCCGGATGGAACGAAGTTCTATTTTAATTATATAATTTTTTTCGCCTTAAGCGATTTTTATCGTTATATTTTAGCCAATTAGCAAAATATCTTTATAAATTATAGCCTATGTGTTATTCTGATGTGCAAGCTATATTACTATAAATTTCATCAAAATCCATTCAGTAGTTTTTACGTGAAAGAGCAACAAACATGTTCACATCCATACATTATTACAAACTTTCACGTTTATAATATTAATAATAGGATATACAATTCCACTAGACTACCAAAACTTTTCGGCCCCGAGTTCGAACGCGAGCCGGCCACGCGGCCCGGTCACGGGCGAAAATAATTTCGTTGCGCATTATTTTGATTTTGCTATATCTCTTAAGGTATTGATTTAATTTGCATGGTCTGAATGAAAAAAAATATCTTCATGAAATGCTCAAGCCAACTAATGTATTTAAAATGATAAGGATTAATACAGTATTTGTGTAAATAGCTTTTCAATTACCGTTTTATAATAGAACATTTTTTAAAGTATTAAAATGGATATAGTATGTTATCCTTAAGAGATAGATATATACCATCGCGGACTTTTTTGTAGGCCTTTTTAAGCTGTATAATACTGTTGTACTTTATTTTGATCTATTTCGTAGGGTTCAGCCAGCGTTTGCAATGTAAGCGCAAAATAATGTGTTTATTTACGACATCACATTAGAAACCTCTAAAATTATCAGTGTTTCTCTAGTACATTATGCATATATTATACATATAAACCTTCCTCTTGAATCACTCTATCTATAAAAAAAATCGTCGCGACACCACACTGTTCAATGCGAAATAGAAATGAAAATATCTGGCTTGCTTTCTATAAGAGAACCGACGAGCGACGCCGCACAGCTTACAATAGCTTACTATAGCAAAAAGTGTCGTGACAACTTTTCGTAAGAATTTTTTCCGTCTAGCCCCCTTTCACAACGCGCGATAAGGAACTTCGTTCCAAAATACCGAACGAAAGGTCGGTCATCCAGATATTTACTATTATAAAAGTTGCGGCATCAACGACGGATAACATATAACCAGTAGTACTGTCGCAATTTTAGAAGTAAAAATCACTAGTTGTCAATACATTTAAAGACTTTCGCGTAATTCAGAATAATGATTTTATCTATATAAACACATATACATTCCATATAAGGGCTTCCATAGTAAGTATCTAACTATAAAAGTTCTTCAAATGTGTACACAGAGCCCTATTCAATGAGTTGTTGGAATAGTGTGAAAAACATATCTATTAAGCGGAGAGCAGACGGGTTTTCTAAACATCTTTATCTAAAATGGAATCGAATTCAAACGTCTTACTATAGAATAGAGTTTGGAGAAGAAGCTCAAACCAAATACTTGTTTGGCATTCACTAGTTTAAAACTGTGTTAGCATTTTGATTGAATAAATACGGTCTTAAGAAAGCTTTTAGTTCAAATATTTTTAAAGTAGTATTTTTGAAATAGCCAAAATGCAACGGGAAACTTTTATATCCAGACAGATCATGAACCTTCAGTACTGTATACTAAATTTGATAATCTTGAAGCTACGTCAGACAAAATGTTATTTTATTATAGTTATTTATTTAATGGTACATGTACATTCGTTTTATATGTAGTTCGGTGGATGACCTTTTTAATATTTCTTTTATTTGTCGAGTGTTTAATCTTTATATATATATATATATATATAATTATTATGTACGTGTGTATGTTACTGAATTCCTTCTAAACGCCTAGACGGATTTTGTTCAAATTTATTGTGTGTGTTCAAGTGGATTCGAGAATGGTTTAGATTTGCAATTGGATGCGGTAGATGGCGCTATGATCGATTTGCAGGATTTATACTCTTCATACTTGACTGTTGGCGGAACGAAGTTTGCCGGAAAATGTTTATATAAAAAATAAGTAGTTATTTGGAAGAAGAGGATTCTATTAGGATACATATAAACACCAAGAAGATTGTAAGATTATAAGAAAAGGGGTCTACGCGTGAATGTGAGCAAAACCAAAATAATGGTCTTTGAAAGAGATGAAGCCAAAACAGATGTAAGAGTAACAATAGGTAATGATGTACTAGAGCAAGTGGATGAATTTGTATATCTTGGATGTGGATTTAGCCGAGATGGAAGGTACAGCGCTGATTTAGAGCGAAGAGTGAATGCGGGAAATAGAGTGAACGGAGCGTTGGGGCAACTTCTCGGTAGCCACCACCTCAGCCAGAAGGCACGTGTAGCAATACATAACGCAGTGCTTGTCCCAACACTACTGTATGGAAGCGAGAGTTGTATGCAGAAAAGAGTGTGAAAGTAAAATTAATCCGATCGAAATGCGATCTCTACGGAAAATCTGTGGAGTTAGGCTGACCGACCGCATTCGTAACGACGACGTTAGAGAGCGAGTAGGTATGAAAGAGAGTATTGGTGTAAAGATGCGAAAGGGAATGCTCCGATGGTTCGGACATATGGAAAGAATACCGAACGAATGTCTGGTTAAGAAGATATACAATGCGAAAGTGGAAGGATGTAGGTACCGGGGGAGACCGAGACTCACCTACCTAGACCAGATCGGTCATGTACTGAAGGAAGGTGGAGTCAAGAGTCTCCGAAACCGGTGAGCGTGTATGAAGAGAATTATGAATGTTAAGGAAGCGAGTGAAGTATGCAAGGATAGAGTTCTCAGGCACTCTGTTCTCTCTGCCTACCCTGCAAGGGATATGGCGTGATGATATGTATGTATGTATGTATAAATACCAAATAGTAGCAGTAGAACCACGCTGTTGACAGTTTTCTGTCTACAACCGCGGGCCGGTCCGTCCGGTGTAGTACCATATTCTCGTAGGAAATCGACATGTGAGCATTGGGAATGTACTGCTGTGTTTCGTTCCATGAGCGAGAGAGCCGGTAGCCAACTTTCTGGATGGGTTTAGGATTTTCATTGGTAGTCAGAGGCCTAGTTATACCCTTGGTATTATAATGGTCCATGGGTGGCAGTGACACTTACTATTGGGTGTGCTGCTTGCCCGTTTGCTGCCAAGAACAATAAAAAAAAATGCGACTACCAATATGGTAGCCAATTATGACAAATATCATATATAGGAGTCTCTATCCAACATTAGTGGTTAAAAAGCGGTGAGAGAATAAAAAATCTCTATGCATCTTTTTTTAAAGGCAACTTGCATTAAGGAAATAAATCTTGTATTGCGGGGGACTTTACAAACATTAACGGACACAAAACATAGCCAAAGTCGGAACAATAATGGATCACACAAAGTTTCCCATGTGGTGACGGAGTAAGAATAAAATTCACCACTCTATTTCTTACCTCTTTTTATTGTTTATGGTGGCAAACGAGCAAGCAACACAGTTGATGATGAGTGTTACCGCCCGCTGCCCATAGACCTTTGCTATAACCAAGGCTATAGCTAGGCCGCTGCCTACTATTACAATCCTCAAACCCACCCCAGTTAGGCTGCCGGCTCTCTCGCTCACCGAACGAAGCGCAATAGCACATTGCCATTACTCAGACGTCTATCTTCTGCGAGAGTGTGGTACTACACTGGACGGATCGGCCCGCGGTTATAGACAGAAAACTGTCAACAGCGTGGTCCTAGACATAAAAATCCCTGGATCTCTTAAAAGATGACTACGGTATTTTATATACAGATAACATCTATGCAAGTGAAGGTAAACTAGAAATAAAACCTTTTACGAACACGTCTGACCAGCATGGTATAGTAGGTTAATATCCCTTCCATTACGAAGGAGACACGATCCCAGCCACGGGCCATATATGACAATGTCGACGTAGTATAGTCCTGCATGGGTATCGAAGCCATAACAGCATCCAAATAACAACGCCATATGTACAATCATATGAAAAAGAAAATGTTTTCTATTAAATGATAAGTATTAATAAATAACTCATTTCTTGTTGTGTCGATCTCACCCTTACGTTGAAACTATTTTTGTTTCACAAGTCATGCAATTAAGTAGTTTTGTGAGGTCGTTAGCAATTCACCATCAGTTTTAACTGACAGCTAGTAAAGGTAATTAGTTTGCCGTATTTAGTTATATTATGTTACGTAAAAGGATATTTCCGTGTGGTGACGGAGTAAGAATACAATTCACCACCCCTGTCTTACCCTTGGGTGATCCTAAAAAACGACTAAGGTATATTATACGCATATAATATCTATGCAAGATAAAGTAAATTCGAAACAAAACCTTATATTAACACGTCTGACCAGCGTGGTGTAGTAGGTCAATTACCCTCCCATTGTAGATTAGATTCGAGCCCAACGGTGAGATATGTATGAGTTGAGATGATGAATGAAAATGATGTAAAAGGATGTAAATACTTAAATTTACTGAAATTTTAGCATTTAATATGCTTAATTTATAAAATCCGATTACGAAATGAAAAATTGATGTCGCAAGCGGGATTCGAACCCGCGCCTATTGGGATTCGCCTAGCACGATTGGGCCGGAATCCCAATAGGCGCGGGTTCGAATCCCGCTTGCGACATCAATTTTTCATTTCGTAATCGGATTTTATGTAAATACTTATTTAGTTATTAATTATTAATGATAATAAAAAAATAACTTAATAATTTTGAATTAATATAAATCTGCTTATTCATTGACTGTTAGGCGGAACAAAGTTTGCCAGATCGGCTAGTAATAAATATAATAACCATGAAACAATATTTTTTTTAGATAGAATCATCTTATTTTTGTACTAGCAATGAATTTGTATTAAAATGTGGGTCAAAATTTAATAATTAATATAGTAGCGGGTAGATATAAATCTTTGTAATAACGAAAACTTGTTGGTCATGAGACAACTTAGTTCTCCCGTGACCATGAACACTGTAAAGTGTTCTAAACGTTGAGAAATTTAAAATGTTTGATTTTAATTTTACCAACGTTTAATTGCGGTAAAAATCCGTAAAAATAGTATTATTTTATTCCACAATTCATTCGGACCCATTAATGGCGCTTCGATCGATATCAAAGAATACTATTTTTATTTGTAATTTGTACAGAATAGAGTTTTGGGTCAGCTAATAGCGTTTAGGACATTTGGAGTCAAGAGCCTCCGAGAGCGTGTATGAAGAGAATTATGAATGTTGAGGAAGCGAGTGAAGTATGCAAGGATAGAGTTCTCTGGCACTCTGTTCTCTCTGCCTACCCTGCAAAGGACATGGCGTGATGGTATGTATGTAATAGCATTTAAAATATAGATACACCTATATACAAATTCCTATTAATCTTCAGTCAACGTAAAACAATTTTATATGTCACTGTTTACATTGGTCGTATGTAATTACATAGCAAAATGTGAAGACATCTCACTCCCAAGGGAAATTACTGGTCCGTCTGTCCTTCATATATAGTTATTATGTGTTGAAGATGTGCCACAAACGCTGATTCTATTTGCCCAATGAATATATGATGTGTGACTATTTTCATATATTTCCCTTTTGGCTTATTTGTCGACTTGTTATATGGTAATGTGTTTTGTATATTATTTTATTAGCAGTTGAAATAAAACTATTTTTACGCATTTTGTTTTATTTGTTTTTTAATTTCTCGTCTTTTCAGCCTTTATTATGGGAGGATTAAGATGTCTCATGTTTAACGGGTCATCATTATTACAGATGTTTTTATATATTCAACTTTGAATTATATTTTTTGATGACGAATAGTTTTATTTCATTTATAATATTAACAGTATTTCATTTTTAAAAAGAAAACATGTTTCAATTCCCTACCACTATTTATCAACAGCGTAGTCCTACGGATCCGTCCGGGATGACGGCGCGCGACCTCATAAACGTCACGTCATCTACGTACTACTAGCGCCATGTGGAAGGGTCACTAAGTACTCCTTCCTTATCAGTGGCTTGTCTGAAGAGTTACTTCTGATACCATCGCCGCGGTATCTTTCGCTACGGAGGCGCTATTCTCACGTGTGGTGGACTAATCCCTACTAAACATACTTATACATACATACATACGTACATATCATCACGCCATATCCTTTGCAGGGTAGGCAGAGTGAACAGAGTGCCAGAGAACTCTATCTTTGCATACTTCACTCGCTTCCTCAACATTCATAATTCTCTTCATACACGCTTGCCGGTTTCGGAGACTCTTGACACCACCTTCCTTAAGTACATGACCGATCTGGTCTAGGTAGGTTAGTCTCGGTCTCCCCCGGTACCTACATCCTTCCACTTTCGCATTGTATATCTTCTTAACCAGACGTTCGTTCGGCATTCAAAATTAAACATACTTATACTAAGTCAATTTAACTGTGCTCGATATACGTATCTGTATTTGTGTCCGTGGATATCCAAGGGAGAAGGAAGACCTGTGACTATTACGTCGTTGGGAGATATTTATTTTCAATACATAGATCAAATTTTATGTATAGGTTAGCTTAGTTTAGGTTCAATTAATTTAGTATATTCTATGTATAAGTTAGGTTAAGTTATTAGATAGTAATTAAAAAAAAACTATTAAAAGTAGAAATAAATAAACGCAAATAAAATGTTTGAATTAGGCGAAACATGACGACAATCCATTATCCTTTTAAAATAGAGGAAAGTAAGAGAATCAATATACCACACTTCAAGAAAGGAAAGAACACGGTGGAATGGGGCATAAGATATAATATATCATATTCCTATATGATACAGCCTCCAGAACTTCAACTTGCAATTTGCCATAGAATTTCGAATATTAATTCTAGATGTGTTTTGTCTCTGAACGAGATATTCCACGGATGGTTCGGCATCAAATACGCACCGATTGGTTTATTTTTTGTTGTGTATTTAGCTGTTAGCCGTGGATGGTTTTAACAGTGCTGCTCGTACTGTGGGTGAGCGCTGAGAGCTCTCAAAAGGGTAAAACTTTATTCGCACATATCGGCTCATGTCATTTGATTCATTTTGTTTAGATCCAAATTCCTTTAAATAATATAGCTTATATAGCAGACATTAGTCTCCTGAACCATCTTCAAGGAAAATAAGAGACTCGCTCCACGTAGCAAATAACGTAATTGCAAGTTAAGAAGAACTATATTCTCTTTATGATAATTCGTCTGGCCAATAAGACAGATAGTAAGCATATTATTCTATCTCTGTAGAAGAGGAAAAGAAGAAATTTTAAAGCATGTTATTGAAGTTTATAAGCAATAAAGGCATCAATCATAGGAAGCTAAGCTTTTGATGAGCTGTAAAATATTCTATTACATGGTACACTACTAAAACTAACTTGTAAAATAAGTGCTGTATTTTACGAGGGACGCTAAACTGTTGGCTCGATAAAATTTTATCTTCAATCCTCTACAGTCTACAGTGTAGGTAGAAAGGGTACAAAAAGACTTTTTTATGGTCGAACGTGATGGAAATGATGTCTCACAACTTGGCCCGAAGTTTTATTAGTACAAGTTTGGTATTTTATAGCTTTGTTACTTGTGTATTGAGAATTTTGGAGTGATTCGAATGTTGTTTTGATGGAAATATTTGGAGTCTGTATATTATATTTTTAACTTTTATGGCTCAGTTCGGCAGGCTTATTCATCAATCAATCCGTAGACGTCTACTGTTCTATGGAAGTCAAGGATTTGGTACCAATGGCCGGCCTAATGGCGATGGGGAGGAAATACTGTGGGTTATAGAGCCACGCGCCGACATTACGACGTCCCGGACAGGAAGTTGACCATAGCTTACGAAAAAAAGACGTCCACTGTTGGACAAAATCGCCCACGATAAAGCCACTCAAAATGGTCCTCTGCTACCTGTATTCAACGGTGCCCTCTGAGTTTTGAAATGACATCAGTTCGCGTAGTCCGGCATTCTACAAATTGATGATTACAATCATAATCCAAGACTAGCGAAATTGTGCAGGCTTACTTATAGTCCACCGAAGTCAAAGATCGGGTTTTAGTGGCCCACTCGCATGGCGTCGATAGGTACGTTGTTGGGTGGGTCTAGGGGTTGTGCGACGCTTCTTCCGTCGCCCAGGACGGATTAGCGGGGTATAATCACATCGTAGCCCGCCGCCAAAAAAAAAAGAAATAAAGGCTTACTTATAGTGCTGGACTACCTACTTAAGTTGATATGAGATTCTGTAGTCATCATCATCACCTCAGCTCATATACGTTCCACTACTGAGATCGAGCCTCCTATAATGTGGGAGGGAAATTGATCTACTTATACCACGCTGGTTAGACGTAGTTTTATTTCAAGCTTATCTGCTCTTGCATAGATGTTGTTTATTTATCATTTACAACAAGTTATTAATTTAAATAAGGCGCAATTATACATTTATGAAATACCTACATAATTCGGTTTTTTTTTAATGCTTAAGGTAGCAAATGAGCAGACAGCACACCTGATGGTAAGTGTTACTGCCGCCCATGGACCTTTGCAATACCAAGGGTATAGCTAGGCCGCTGCCTACAGATGAAATATCCGGGTCTGCATCTAGATCCTACATGGAATTTTGGGCACTTTGCCCAGCTCGTCCCGCGGCTCGTGAAGGCCGCCGCGGCTCTAGGTAGGCTTCTGCCGAACACTGGCGGTCCAGGATCGTCCTGCCGGCGATCGTACGCCGGAATTGTGCGGTCTATGGCACTCTATGGTGCCCCTATTTGATCGGGGTCTCTCACTGCCCGAAATAGGGCCCTCCTGCGACGTCCGCAGAGGGTCATGGCAGTGAGTGTCATTAGAGGCTACCGTACGGTGTCTTGGACTGCAGCGAGACTGTTGGCGGCGACCCGCCTTGGCCGCATATGGCTAAGGCCTTGGCGGAGGCCTACCGGCTGCGCGTTGTGGCGCGCGCCAGCGGCGAGCAAGTCTCCACAAGGAGACTGGGCAGAGCTTTGGAAGTGGTCCGAATAAGAGTCATCTGGCGGTGGCGGGAGGATCTGGAGTCCTCCGTAGCAGGGCGGGGGACTGTGGAGGTGGTCGCGCCGCATCTCCACCGCTGGATTAGTAGGAGGCACGGCAGCCTAACCTTCAGGGTGGTGCAGGTGCTTCCGGCGACGACCAGCGCACACGCGACCTCGTTTTCTGCGCCTGGCACGCCTGCTGCGCCAGAACAGGGTTGGCAAGTGGCTGAGCGCGGCAGGAAAAGTCGCGGCCAGAGAAAGAGAGGGGCGGCCAAACGCGCCGCTGCGGTCGCCGCTCTCCAGGCAGGAGCTGGTGGCGAGAAGAAGAGGAAGAGGCCGCGCAAGGGGCTCCGGCCGCCGAAGACAGCCGCAGGTGATCACTGTGCTGTCTGAGGCGGCAGAAAGGGGCTTCAGCTATGAGGCCGTCCTGCGGAAAGCCCGGCGGGAGCTCGACGTCTCCGACATAGGAGGCGTCGAAGCCAGGACCCGCAAGGCCCGGACAGGGGCTCGGATCCTCGAGTTCTCTGGAGCCGAGGGCACCAGGACGGCCGATAGCGTGGCGTCGAAGTTACGAAATCTGTTCGCCGAGGAGGGTGGCGTTAAAACCGCCAGATCCGTGAAGTGCGTCGAAATGCGCATTGCGGGTCTGGACGACTTCGTGACGGTGGAAGACATCCGCGAGGCCATTGCCTCGAAAACCAGGTGTCCCCTGGACACCGTCCGGGTTGGCGTCATCCGGCCCGGTCCGGGCGGCGTAGGTACCGCCTGGGTGCAGTGCCCAGTGGAGTCGGTCAGGCAACTGGCCAGCTCAGGCAGTGGTAGGCTCTTCGTGGGCTGGAGCTCAGCGCGACTAACCGTGCTGGAGCACCGGTCTGCGAGGTGTTTCAAGTGCATGGCGATCGGGCATACCCGGTCAACATGCACCAATTGTTTTGACTGCAGCGGACTCTGTTTCCGCTGCGGTCAGACTGGGCACATGGCGGCATCTTGCGCCACCCCTCCCCACTGCCCCACGTGTGCGGTGGGCAATAAGCCTGCCAAGCACCACATGGGCTCTGGTGCGTGCAGACCTCCGGCATCGGCCCAAAAGGAGCGGAGTCGCCCGTATTGCGCGTCGCTGAACAAGCTTCGCGCGCAGGGCCCCCCCTCACCAAGACCCTCCAGCCCGACTTTCTCTGTAGGGTGATCGAGGAGCTGTTCCCTCGGCAGTCGGAGCACACGCCCCCAGTCATGGCTTCGCCAGATCACGACCGGGAGGCCGACGAGAGTGTTCCGCCCGTGACGGAGTCAGAAGTGGGGGCGGCTGTGGCGAAGATTCGTTCCGCCACCACGGCCCCTGGCCTGGACGGAATTCCAGTCCGGGTGTTGACGTTACTCTTCGAGCATCTGGGACCTCGCCTCAGGCAACTGTACATTGCCTGTTTGACGTCTGGACAGTTCCCGGAGTGCTGGAAGGAGGGAAGGTTGGTTCTCCTGCCAAAGCCGGGACGGCTCCCGGATTCGCCGTCGGCCTACAGGCCCATAGTGCTTCTGGACGATGTGGGTAAGCTGCTGGAGCGTGTCCTCGCTGCCCGCATCGTCCAACACCTGGAAGAGTTGGGGCCCGATCTGTCGGACGCTCAATTCGGCTTTCGAAGGGGGCGTTCGACCATCGGGGCCCTGCTACGCCTGAGGCAGACGGCCGCGGAGGCTGTCGCCGGCAGAAGAGTGCTGTTGGTGGTGTCGTTGGACATCGCCAACGCATTCAATAGTCTGCCATTCAGCTTGACATTGTGCGGACGCCCATTTCGTGCGGTGTTCCGCAGGGATCGGTATTGCGGCCGACTCTGTGGGACATCGGTTACGACTGGGCGTTGAGAGGAAGTCTCACCCCCAGGCTGAGCGTGATATGCTATGCTGACGACACGCTCGTCACAGCCCGGGGCAGGACACTCGAAGAGGCGGCGAGCCTGGCCACTCTCGGTACCGAGGAGATGGTCAGGCGAATCGAGGCGCTGGGGCTCAGGGTGGCCCTAAACAAGACGGAGGCCCTTCTTTTCCACGGGCCTCGCGTAAGGCTGCCTATCGGCGCCTCGATAGTCGTCAACTCCATCCACATCAGTATACAGGCCAATATGAAGTATTTGGGTCTGGTGCTTGACGGGCGTTGGTGGTTCCGGGAGCATTTCCGCACATTTTTGCACGCCGCCTCTTCTGTTGCCCCGGGCCATGGTCCCACCTTGCGAAAAAAAAAAATGGTCCACGCTGCGAAAAAAAAATAAAAATGGTGGTGCAGGTGCTTACCGGACACGGGGTCTTCGGTAAGTACCTGCATAAAAGTGGAAGAGAAGGGGCCCCAGGATGTCACGAGTGTGGCACGCCAGTAGATGATGCGCGTCACACTTTGGAGGTATGCCCCGCCTGGGGGCCCCAGCGCCACGTCCTGACATCGGTCGTTGGGGGTGGGAGACGTTGGCCTCCTTCTGTGAGGCCGTCACGGAGAGAAAAAAGGCTGCGGAGCGGGAACGCGAGAGGCTTGCGCCCGCTGAATCGCAACATCGCAAAAAAAACCGTCAAAATTCGAACAGCGCAAAAAAAACCGTCGCTCGCTACCAATACAAACTCTAAACCCACCCCAGTTAGGCTTCCGGCTCTCTCGCTCACCGAACGAAGCGCAATAGCACATTGCTATTACTCAGACGTCAATCTTCTACGAGAGTGTGGTACTACCGCGGACGAACCGGCCCGCGGCTGTAGACAGAGAACTGTCCACAGCGTGGTCCTACCACTATTGAAATTTATTAGATGGCATTTATTAGAGAAAATTAATTTTTGAGTACCTTCATCATCTCTCTGCAATCAGTCATTGAACGATATACGTCAATTTTATATTATTGTCATCATCATCTTGCTCTTATCCCAATTACTTGGGGGCGATGTAATATGTCCTCTTTTTCCATATAGCCCTATCAGACGTCATGTCTGTAGTCACTCACTATCTATCTATATCATGTTTCACGCAGTCCATCCATCTTTTCTTTGGCCTTCCTTTACCTCTAAAGCCTTCAAATTTCATATTTAAAACCTTCCTCGCAACATTACTTTCATCACGTCATCACATGTCCATACCATGTCAACCGTGCACTCTTCAACTCATCTGTCACTCAATTCAAACTTTCTCTCATACGCTCATTCCTTATCTTATCTTTATCCATTTTCGTTACGCCGTACATCCAGTACGGCGTAACGTATTTTATATTATCGTAAGGAATTATTTAATTGCTAGCCTAATTATCCTCAATATGGTCCTAACGAACCGGATTAAGTAAGGAATAAGAGCAGAATACAGAAAACTTTGGATTTGCTTTGGAATCATATAATAAAAGATCAATTTATTCACTTGGCGCACGGTACAAAGGAGCAGAGCTGAATTTAGTGCAGGAATTAAGGCTGGATTGAGCAATTGGCCGCAGGATACGCAGAGTTTAGTCCATAAAACTTATTTGTGATACCCAATACTCTAAATTAGGTTATTATAAAGGCAAGATTGCATCTTTATCGGCAATAATTGTTAAGATTATCTGCGTATTATATCCCTTAGTCCCGTCTTTTACGACATCCACGGATACGAGAGTTGGTGGTAAATTGTATTCTTACTCTGTCATCACAAATTGGTTAGTACTTTGACTAAAATGATAAACTTTAAAATATAAAACTACCATTTTTTATTAAGGTTTAAATTGTTCTAGAAAATTTCGCATATTCTAGAGTGTCCGGGAATGTTTAACAATGATCTAAGATTTTGTAGAACATTCCAGACTATTTCTCAATACCCAAAACATTCCTAACTATACCAGGCAATTCTGAAATGTTATAGAATGCTACCGAATCTACCCTATCTACCGAAATACCCTCGCAATTGACCTCTACCCTCGAAATACTCCTCGAATTGTGTGGACAATTTTGAGAATTTTTAGAGGGTGAAACTTTCAGATCTTTATTATTTAAACCATATCTTTAAGAGCATCCTTTTTAAGTATAAATTGGCAATTTATTCATGGAGATTAGATAGAAGATTTCATCACCATATAACTCCTTCCATCATTTCAGAACTTGTTTCTACCTTTTAGCGGTCACATACTTTTAAAAAAATCACTATTAATACAGTGATTAACTTATATGGCAATGTCCTATCCAATTCCAAAATCGATCCGTTAAATTCAAAGCTGGAATCGAATAGGATTCAAAAGTATTCACGCATCAGCTAAACTCAATTTTCTTGATAATTTTCACACACAGATTTTATGCGACGTGTGGTGCACCGTGTTTAATCCCAATTTGTTCTGCTTTGGTGGCGCCACGGTCAATTCGAATGTTTGCATGTTTGAATGATGGACTAGGATTTGCTTGGGAGGGCGAATATTGAGGCAAGACTTTAACTGCTAATACCATTTTTATTATAAGGAAAATTAATGAATCTATTCATAGAATCTATTTTCAATCAAGAAAAGAAAGAAATCTATTTTCCGTGTCTTACCCGTGGGTGATCGTAAGAGACGACTAAGGAATATAAAATGCATATAACATCTATGCAAGAGAAGGGAAACTCAAAATAAAACCCTATACCAACACGTCGGACCAGCGTGGTATGGTAAGTCAATTTCCCTCCCATTATGGAGGAGACTCGAGCCCAGCAGTGGGACGTATACGAGCTGTGATGATGATGATTCATAGAATATAGGCTTTATCCTGTGTTACGTGTCCCACGGGAAAGTAACGAGGTTTTAACATATTACATGCTTAAATTATTATATTCTTTTTTGGTGGCAAGTTATGGTGCAGTAACGCTTTCGCCAACCTGTCCGGTGGGTTAACCTTTCAGGTGGTACCATCTCGAGTCGACCACATTTCAGTTTTCGCTTTTGGAGTGTCGACCTGGTCGCTTTAACTCAGTTGCTTATATTTCCTTTTTTTTAATTAATGTTTTATAAGAAATAATAAATTTTGTGTAGATACTTCGCAAAAACTTTAAAAAATATCGATAAGATAATAAAGGGGTGGTTTTTGAAATTATCAATTAATTCAAATACAAATCATCACCCCTATCTTTCCTGGGGTATCGTAAATTAAGGGATACAATATACATATAAAATCTATGTAAGAGAAGGAAAACCCGAAATAAAACCTTATGCCAACATGCATTTTTTTTTGCGGTGGATTATAGACGTGGTCGCGCCCCGCCAAATCAGTCCGGGGTGACGGAAGAGGCGGCGCGAAACCTCATAGATACATTGCAAACACCTCTTCGCCGTGCGAGCGGGCCACCGGTACCCGATCTTTGCCTTCGGTAACCCTCCCAGCGGTTATACCAACATGCCTGACCAGCATGGTTAAATAGATAAATTTGCCTCCTATTGCAGAGGAGGTTCGAGACCAGCAATAGCACGTAAAGCCGAGGTAATAATAATGAAAATTTTGGAAAAAAAATTTAAATAAAATCTCGTTACAAAACTGCAGCCAATTGTGGTGTTGAATGACCACTGCTGGCATTGAATAAAAAGATCATATCAATGCATCTATACATACATATGCATGTTCTGTTACATTTACAAGATACTAGCTAGATTGGCTGGTATTGAAATTCAACGCCTGTCTGTCCTCAGCACTTTGTGTGAAATAGAAAATACTCACATATGCGAACGTTTTGTACTGCAATTGCGAAATAGAAGACTAGTTATTTTTTTACATTTTTTGCATCTTATATTTTGGAATATATTTATTTCATTATTTTTCCGTAATAAAATATTAACTTTAAGTTAACAATAATAATATTTACAAAATAGAGATTAAAAACTGACGATGCTATCGGTCAGCCAATAATTCCTTCACGTCACTGTCCACCGGTAATGTATCCAGAAGTCTGGCGGGATTACCACATTGAATGGCAATGTTAATCATTGGTACAATATTTAGGCCATTCTTTCAGAAGAATGGCCTATATAAGTGATAAATTACGTGGAGCAGCAATTAGTCTTTTAACAATCTCTCTCTCATCCGTATTAAATTGTAATATTTAAAATTTATATATATCATCATCATTCAGTCTTTCACCATCTATTAGGTAGTAGGTCTTCCTTATAAATAAGGTGAGAGTATTTACAATTACTACAATTAGCAGCTGGGTTGTAAACGACCCATTGCTGGACTCGAGTGAGCCTCCTATAAAGTGAGAGGGGAATTTATCTATTATATCGTCCTGGTCAGACGAATTGGGGTAGGGTATGAAAGGAAAACTCGATATAAATGATTAAATTTCACTTTTCTAGCAGTGACGTCACTTGATTACAGCCCTTAATCGTCTCCTACGGTCATCTACGGGTGTATAAGTATATAACTTATATGTTATACTTATATCTACCACTACTGTCTAGTTGATAATATTAATCCTGTCATCAAATAGGGGAGGACACTGGTTCCTGCAACAACAGTATGCAACTAGCGTAGGAACCACGGAATTCGAAATATTTTGTGTAAAACTTTACGTTGAATAAAAAAAATATTATTATTATTAAAAAAAAAAATATTATCAATATCTCACTGTTCGGCGAGCCTCCTCCATAATAAGAGGGAAATTGACCTACCACGCTGGTCAGACGTGTTGGTATAGCATTTGTTACGAGTTTGCTTTGTTTTGCATAGATGTTATATCCAATTTATATCCCTTAGTCGTCTTTCACGATCACCCACGCTTAAGATAGGGGGTGGTGAATTGAATTCTTATTCCGTCACCACACGGAGAAGTAGTGTAGGGTGGTAGCTTTAAAAAGAAAATTTATAGACACACCTGTTCGAAGTAAAGTAACTTAGTTTCTTCGTAGCTCCTTATAAATCCTTTGAGACTAGTTTCATGCAACGCGATTCAAATATGAGAATACGTTGACATATCAAAGGCCAACTCGTATTACATTACACGCGGACAAGCTCACAATTTTATATATTACCATTTGAGTTTCGCATTATATTTTGCGGTTTTCAAAAACGTAATAAGTTTTGACAACAATCGGTCCAATATACGGAAAGCGCTTGGCCATTATTATTGTTAAAATATTATTTAGATTAAAAAAATGTAATTTAATTTCATTCAAATCAATTGACAAGGAAATTAGGTTTATCTTCTTCTCAGCTATTTTTATTTGAGGCAATTCATCTGAGGCGACGGCAAGGCAGCGTGCGGTCAAACCTACCCTATGTCCTTCCCATTGTCATTAGACTGAACACTAGTACCGATTTTTTGTATGGTCTGCTTTCTGTTACATTTATTTTATCTGCATATTATTTCTCTTAGTTGCATTTACGTTAACTTGGGATAAGAAAAGGAGTGAATAAATTGTATTTTAATCTATCACTATATAATTTGTTAGTATTCTTATAACTGTACAAGTTGACCGAGTGGTATAAGTGCCATTTTTCTATTTCAAGTGTTTTGAGTTAGGTCCTCTGATGTATGCAGAACAACTCTTTCTGCTATCCATAAACGATTCTGAGTGTGATTTGCACTCATTAATAATATTTTCCGTGTGGTGACGGAGTAAGAATACAATTCACTACCCCCCTATCTTACCCGTGGGTGATCATAAGAGACGACTAAGGAATATAAAACGCATATAACATCTATGCAAGAGAAGGAAAACTCGAAACAAAACCCTATACCAACACGTCTGACCAGCGTGGTATAGTAGGTTAATTTCCCTCCTATTACAGAGGAGGCCCGAGCCCAACAGTGGGACATGCATGGACTGTGATGATAATGACGATGAATAATATTTTTAAAATCTCCAGTGTTACAATAATAAATGCCTTAGAAAGTAGGTATTATCTTTTAATAAAAAAATAAAAGCAAATGAATTCTGTATTATACATCCATATAATTACGGCGTAAAATAAAAAGAATTTTCGAGTTATGTTCCTTCCTTCAGTGACATATGTATGTATCTATATTGATAGTTATTTCTACATAGTAAATTAATCTCAAAGGCAATATCGGTCCATTGTGGTTTCTGTATAAGGTCTGCGGACAATCAGTCTGTGGTTGTCTCTACCGAGGTCACGAGTGTATAGGCAGATCGATGAAATCAAACACTCATATGTTTAAAGGCGGAGACTGGGTTCTACAGTTTCCCTAATAGGTTAGGTGAGGTATGTTCAGATCATAGCCCACAAAAATGTATAGTTAAACGATAATAATACAATATCCTGTTCTGTGTTTTACATTATATTTAAACTATTAGGTTCGAAGGGCAGCACACTGGAGCTATTTCTTTCATGTACTATTCTTTTTATATATAAAAAAAAATGAAAAGAAATAATAAAAGAGAAACTCAGCGGAGTTTCTTGCCGGATCTTCTCAGTAGTGGTCTAGTTCCGATCCGGTGGTAGTTTATTAGATTAAAATTAAAATGTTAATACTGACTATATGCAAGTGCCCTCACGGGGTTTATACATAATAAATGAATTTGAATTTGTGATTAAGTAAGTCCTTCCTTTCTTTCCTGTCGATGTAGTACGCAGGATTACGGATTTTATCACGTTACCCGTAAAAATAGTTTAATTTCAAACAATCGCGATGTTTGAAATGGTTTTGTGGCGTGACGAGAATGGATACAGTAAGGAAATACATGTATGAGAGAAAGTTTAAAAATTGTAGCAGTGACGGAGAATAGACATGTGAGGAGGCAGGATGAAAATAATATTGTGAGAATAGTTTTAAGTATGAATATTGAAGGCTATAGAGGTAAGGGCAGGCCGAAGAAAAATAGATGGATTGCATGGAACATGATATGGATTAAAAAGTAATGAACGCTGAGATGATATTTATTATTAGGGTTTACGCGAGTATTACACATTTGAAATAAAACTATCTTTACCGATTCTATCACTTTTGTATTTGATTTATAATTACTCGACGTTTCGAACACTTTACGCGTTCTGGCTCACGGGAGGATAAAGGTGTCTCACGTTCAACAAGTCATCGTTATTACAGAGATTTATATCTACCTGCTACAGTATAAGTTATAAAACTCTGACCCACATTTTTTATACAAAATTTCAAAAATTTATATCCACATTTCTAAATTAAAATTTTCCATTAAAAAAAAACATTAATAAAAAATTATTAAATAAACTATTTTTAAGAACTGAATGATAATAATTCGCTTAAGCCTCAGAAATGTTCCACTATTAACCCATCTGGCCAGCGCAGCGTGGTTCTGTAAGCTATTTTCATTTATTTGTAGGAGCCCTATGTTACGCAGTAGCGTACCATAGCACTGTACCATATAAGTGGAGAAATGAAGAGAAGAATACTGTTTCAAAGGTATCAAAAATTGATATCATAATAGAAAAAAGCCTTGATTATTCAAATTACTGAAATTTTTAGCATTTAATATGCTTAATTATTTATAAATACCCGATTACGAAACGAAAAAATGATGTCACAAGCGGGGTTCGAACCCGCACCTATTGGGAATCCAGCCCAACCGTGCGTCATCTTGAAGACGTAAGATATAATATGTAGCGAAATTTGCATGTCCTAAAATAGTTCACGATGGTGTAAGTGGCAGCACGGTTGGGCCGGATTCCCAATAGGTGCGGGTTCGAACCCCGCTTGTGACATCATTTTTCGTTTCGTAATCGGGTATTTATAAGCCTTGATTAGATTTTAAATAAGAAATACCTACACACTCACACATTAATTTCAGCAGTCTAAGCAAATAGTAAAGTTGTTAAAGTTAGTGGGCGCTCGAGTCATTAAAACTTTACTGCACTTTAAGTTTAGAGTTAAAACATAAAGTTGTGATGTCATTGCTTAGAGTTATAGGTTAGTGTTCTGGTGATTGCATCTGTGTTAATAGTTTTAAAGTAAATAATTTCCTCAAGTCGTTTTACGTTTCAACGTGTTTATTTAAAATATTTATTACTATATGGATATCAATCTATCTCATATATATAGGTCGTCATATGTGTTGGTATAAGGTTTTGTTTCGAGCTTTCCTTTTCTAGCATGGATGTTATATGCGTTTTATATCCCTTATTCATCTCTTACGATCACTCACGGGTA
The DNA here is from genome assembly GCA_905163515.2 of Lymantria monacha. Lineage (NCBI taxonomy): Eukaryota > Metazoa > Arthropoda > Insecta > Lepidoptera > Erebidae > Lymantria > Lymantria monacha. The sequence goes on along the minus strand of LR991091.1, from coordinate 31,370,979 downwards.
GGATAGGGGAGTGATGAATTGTATTCTTATTCCGTCACCACACGGTATATATATATATATATATATAAATATATATACTAGCAGACCCGGCCACGCGTTGCTGTAGCTCAGGTAGCCTCAGTAACACGTAGTGGTTATGCGAAGAAATTGTAGCTTATATGAAATGTTTAACATAGCGCCATCTATTAAATACTTACTCAATCCCATCAACAGATATCGTCATCTGTTAGAATCGTTTGGAGATGACAGATAATTGTGTCAAATAAAGACAAATAATTTGCAATAAAATAATATTGCGACTATAAATTGGGATGGAAGCTATCCTATCTTTTAAGTTGGATCAAACTACACATGCTGAGAAAATTTGATTAAAATCGGTTATGTACTTTAGGAGTCCATCGCGGACAAACAACGTGACGCGTAATTTATATATACTAAGATATATATATGTATATATATATATATATATATATATATATATATATATATATATATATATATATATATATATATGTATATATATATATATGTATATGTATATAAGAGATAAAACCAGAACAGATGTAAGAGTAACAATAGGTAATGATGTACTAGAGCAAGTGGATGAATTTGTATATCTTGGATGTGGATTTAGCCGAGATGGAAGGTACACCACTGATATAGAGCGAAGAGTGAATGCGGGAAATAGAGTGAACGGAGCGTTGGGGCAACTTCTCGGCAGCCACCACCTCAGCCAGAAGGCACGTGTAGCAATACATAACGCAGTGCTTGTCCCAACATTACTGTATGGAAGCGAGAGTGGGGTATGCAGAAAAGAGTATGATAGTAAAATTAATGCGGTCGAAATGCGATCTCTGCGGAAAATCTGTGGAGTTAGGCTGACCGACCGCATTCGTAACGACGACGTAAGAGAGCGAGTAGGTATGAAAGAGAGTATTGGTGTAAAGATGCGAAAGGGAATGCTCCGATGGTTCGGACATGTGGAAAGAATGCCGAACGAACGCCTGGTTAAGAAGATATACAATGCGAAAGTGGAAGGATGTAGGTACCGAGGGAGACCGAGACTAACCTACCTAGACCAGATCGGTTATGTACTGAAGGAAGGTGGAGTCAAGAGTCTCCGAAACCGGCGAGCGTGTATGAAGAGAATTATGAATGTTGAGGAAGCGAGTGAAGTATGCAGAGATAGAGTTCTCTGGCACTCTGTTCTCTCTGCCTACCCTGCAAGGGATATGGCGTGATGATATGTATGTATGTATGTATATATATATATATATATATATATATATATATATATATATATATATATATATATATATATATATATATATATATATATATATATATATATATACACGCAGCCGCGGACTGGGCCGTCCGGTGTAAATCTGGTTTGGGGTTTTCATGGGTAGGCAGAGGCCTAGCTGTACCCTAGTATTGTGAAGGTTCATGGACAGCAGTAACGCTTGCTATCAGGTGCGCTGCTTGCTCGTTTGCCACAATTAGTAATAAAAAAATAAATAAAACCAATTCAACGACCTCAAACTTGCGTTTAGGGTTAAAAAAATAAAGTCGAGTTGAGAAACTTCTGCTTTTTTGAAGTCGTCGTTTAAAAATATTTGCCCAAATATTAATATATTATATTGTAGAATGTAAATAATTGAAATATATACGTTTTAAAAAAATCAATCCTCTTTATAGAACCAAGACAGACCTTTAAACTTACACGCAAAAAAAAATATATTTTAAAGGTCAGCAGTTGACAAAGATGTATTTGAAATTTGTGCAGTATTTGAAACTTAAATAGTTCTTTATTTCGTGAAACTTTTAACGAAGTATTTATACAAGCAGCAAATTGAATTTACCAAATAGTTTTTCACAAAAACGGTTTTAATACATATTAAGAATTTCATATTATGTCTTTTACTTGTCTTTTTCTTTAGTGGGTTTTGGTCTGATCACGTCTCGTTTTGTCTGTTCGCAATTTGAAGGCACAGATGGCGTATTGATTAAGTTATTACGGATTCGAATTCTACGCAGGATGTTACTATAAATTTAATTTGTCTACGTTAATTACATGTTTATAAATTCCCCATGAACACGCGAATTAGTTCTTCAATGCAGAGTGTTTTTTTCAAACTCATGAATCCCTTCGTAAAAATCGTTTTATTTCATCGATGTAATATTCGCGTAAATAACAATAAATATAATAATTAAGTTAAGATAATTAAGTGTAATATACACTTATAATTAATATAATTTAGATGCTGTGTGGTAGCGGCTATGAATATTTTCTTTGTTTTTTTTTTTTTGTTTACGCTGTGGAAATGCTTTTACGCACTATCCCCGCCAGTGACAGACGGAGGGGTGTGTGGGACTCGCCGGCCATAGATGTTGGCGGCCGGAATACCCACTAAAACCAACAGCAGTCCCTTCCGCGCTTTTACGGGATGCCGGGGAGATCGTCTAATGACATTCTATCCCCGACACCTCTACGCTTGGCCATCTGACCACGACCAGTCAGCCGTCAAGGCGGTGGGAGGAGGTGCGCGTAGCGACGCCTATATACGAGCACGTCTGACTAGGGTGGTATATGGAAGATCTAATAAAGTTTGAGCCCAGCCGTGAGAGTTCTTATTGCTGAAATGATGATAATTATGACCTCGTGTAGTACCTATTGCAATTTTTTTGTTTTTCTCTTATGATGACAAACGAGCAAGCTGCACACCTGATGTTAGGTGTTAATGGCGCCCATAGATCTATGTTATACCAAGGGTAATAGCTAGGCCGTTGCCTTCCAATACAAACCCCAAACCAGTTGGGCTTCCGGCTCTCTCGATCACTAAACGAAGCGCAATAGTACATTGCCATTACTCTGACAGGACCGGCCCATTGCCATTACTCTGACAGGACCGGCCCGTTGCCATAGATAGAAAACTGTCAACAGACCAGGCTGTACCAAATCAGGCTGCCAACTACTAAAAACTTTTTTTTTGTGTCTGTCTTTTAGCTGTTAGCCGCAGCTGGCTGTCACAGCTTAACCCGGACTATGGGCGAGCGCTGAGGGCTCTCAACCCGGTAATAATTTTTAAGCGACGACGCCCGAGGGCTCACCCTGTGGTGAACGGACCTCGGCTCGGGGCGTCGCTGATAGCAAAGTGTGCCTGCCCACGTTTGAGTTTATGACTTTTACGCGTCGCAACTTACAACCCCGGCGGCGGGGTCGGACGCGCGGATATTTATGTGTTGTGGCCGCGCGGGCCGTATAGGCTCGTTCTTGAGCGATTGTAATTGAATCGTCAGAGTCGGTCAGTTACTAAAAACGTATAAAATAAAAGCAATTTATACGGTTTTTATCGCAATTCTTACTGGACGTTCGAACACTTTGGCTTTCATGGTTACGTGTGGCAGTATTTATGGTATGGAGGTATTTATCGTCAATTTTGCTTTGCGGTAGAATACCAACTCTGATATTACTGATAGACGTCGTAAAAGATGATTCAAAGTTTAACATCAATCTGAGACAACTCCATCTGAAGCCATTTGATCAACAATTATATTTATAAAACCCGATTACGAAGTGAAAAATGATGTCACAAGCGGGATTCGAACCCGCGCCTATTGGGATTCCGGCCCAATCGTGCTGCCACTACACCACCGTGACTTATTGCAGGACATGCAAATTTCACTTCGTATCATATTTACGTCTTAAGGTGACGGTATGCTATCTACCCGACAATGTTTACACATTGTTATAGGCTTAATACTTAAAACTTTACAGTTAGAATTGTATTAAACGATGACACAACCTTGTTATTTAAATTACTGAAATTTAGCATTTAATATGCTTAATTATTTGTAAAACCCGATTACGAAGTTTTAAGTGTGTTAAGCATATTAAATGCTAAATTTCAGTAATTTAAACAATTATATTCCCAAAGAAGGTTGACGTCAGGCAGACGGGCGGTTATAAAACTATTGACAACTTTTGTAATCGAAGAAAAGTATATATTGTGTCTACCCTCAAGTTATTGGGATGATGACGTTCTAGGGGGGCATAGTCCGGAGCGTGCTCGTTCGCGTCCCCTGCCAGTCTAATTAGACTGCTAATCCGGCTCGAAATGCGTACCGCAATGCGGTTAGGGCGTCCCCCGGAGGCGGCGCGTACCGACCCGCCCCCGTCGGTACGAACATCGGCAGTTGCGGCGATGGGGGCCGCCACCCATCACGCCTTGCCCAGTTAGGCGAGTCGAGGAGAACGGAGTGCCGGGTGGGCACGTGGAATGTAAGAGGTTGTGTGGAAGGTAAGTTGCACGAGCTAATATCCGTCATGGCGGACAAACAGCTAGACGTGCTCTGTGTAACAGAGACCAAGCGAAGGGGCAGCGACGCCTGCGATCTTCCTGGTGGCGGGATGGCTCTGTGGTCTGGTGTACCACAGAGCGATCGAGCCAGCATGGGGGTAGGAGTGCTGTTGTCCTCTCGCTTGGCCTCAGGTGTGAAGGATTACGGAATGTATGATCCCAGACTTCTCTGGGTCCGTATAAAACTAGGTGTCACCAAGGTATTCATGGTTGTAGCATATGCTCCCGTAGGATCCTCGGTGGCATCAGACCTAGAGAAGTTTTGGGATAATGTTAGGGAAGTTCTGGATATGGCAGAAACCAGTGAACGCGTGATTGTATGCGGAGATTTGAACGGATGGGTGGGGACCAAGCGTCCCGACTATGAGGACGTACTTGGTCCATTTGGTGATAAGAGAGTGAACGACGCAGGTAGGCTCATAGCGGATGTATGCATGGAGAGAAACCTTATTGTGTCAAACACATTTTTCCAACATAAGGACATCCATATGTATACATGGAGAAGGAATGAACAGAAAAGCATAATAGATTTAATTTTGGTAGACAGTCGCCTCCGAAGCAAAATATTGGACGCAAGAGCCTACAGGGGCCCCACAGTTGACACGGACCACTATCTCGTTATCGCGAGATTTAGTGGTCTGTTCAGAAAGTGGAGGCACTGGCGAGAGCGTGTCCACTTCGGAGGGCTTGAAAGAATAAAGGTTGAAAGGTTGCAAGAAGAGTGTGTAAGAAAAAAGTATGCAGAGGGTGTCCGAGAACGGCTGACGATGGCAAGCCAGCCGCAATCGGACATTGAAGAATGCTGGAGAGTATTGAAAGAGAGTATGGTAGATACAGCGAAAGAAGTATGTGGAAGTTCAAAGAAGCATAGAAAAACAAATGGTGATGCATGGTGGGATGCGGAAGTGGCAGCTTCCGTAGAGCAAAAGAAGAAAGCGTGGCTGGACTATGTCTCTTCTTTGAATCTGAATGACAGTATGACTGAACAGAAGAAAGAAATATATCGGCAATGTAAGAATGACACCAAGGCCTTAGTGAAAGAGAAACGTGATAGAGCAAGTATGAGTGCAGAAGATAGGCTGACTAAAAACTTCGAGGGTAACACCAAACTCTTTTGGAGGGAGGTGAAGAAGTCTCGGGGTGGTTGGTCAGCTTTCAGAATGAATAAAATAAGGTCTAAAGGTGGAGACATTCTTACACAAACACAAGACGTGTTAAGCCGATGGAGTGAATATTTTGGCGATATGTATGCGGATGCTACGGTTGGCGCCGGTGTTGGATGTGGTTTAGTAGATCAACATTCGACAACGGCGTCCTCCGATGGCATCAGTATGGATGAAGTTGAATGGGCGATAAGAAGTTTGAAAAATGGTAAGGCAGCGGGCATTGATATAGTGTCTGCCGAGATGATCAAGCTCGGTGGCTCTTGTGTCTGGGAGGCGTTCCTGTTGCTCCTCAATTTATGTTGGAGCTCGGGAATGGTTCCCAGGGACTGGAATGGCGCAGTCATCATGCCTTTGTTTAAAAACAAGGGTTCACGTTATGACTGCGCAAATTACAGAGCCATAAGCTTGACCAGTTTGGCAGCAAAAGTGTATGGAAAAGTTATTGAAAGGAGAATGAGGATGGTGTCCGATGGTTTACTGTGTGAGACACAAGGAGGTTTCAGGAGTGGAAGGGGATGCATGGATCAAGTGTTCTCTCTGCGCAACATTGTGGAGAAGCATCTGGCTCTAGGTCAGAGGGTTTTCTGCAGTTTTGTGGATCTGGAGAGAGCATTTGACACGGTTGTACGAAAGGAACTTTGGGACATTTTACCGGAGTATGGTATTAACGGTAAACTGCTACAGGCTGTGCAGTCCAGTTACATGGGCTGTAGAGCCTGTGTGCGGCTGGATGATGGAATGTCGCCTTGGTTTGACGTCAATATCGGCGTTAAGCAGGGGTGCGTTCTGTCAGCCAGGCTGTTTATCATATATCTGGATAAATGTCTTCAAAGGTTGAACGATATGAATGTGGGAGTCCAGATGGGCGACTCAGTGGTCACTGCTCTGCTTTATGCAGATGATGCAGTCCTGCTGGCACAGTCAGCGACTGACCTGCAGACCCTAGTCGACACAATGACAGAAGATTGTAAGAAAAGGGGTCTACGCGTGAATGTGAGCAAAACCAAAATAATGGTCTTTGAAAGAGATAAAACCAGAACAGATGTAAGAGTAACAATAGGTAATGATGTACTAGAGCAAGTGGATGAATTTGTATATCTTGGATGTGGATTTAGCCGAGATGGAAGGTACACCACTGATATAGAGCGAAGAGTGAATGCGGGAAATAGAGTGAACGGAGCGTTGGGGCAACTTCTCGGCAGCCACCACCTCAGCCAGAAGGCACGTGTAGCAATACATAATGCAGTGCTTGTCCCAACATTACTGTATGGAAGCGAGAGTTGGGTATGCAGAAAAGAGTATGATAGTAAAATTAATGCGATCGAAATGCGATCTCTGCGGAAAATCTGTGGAGTTAGGCTGACCGACCGCATTCGTAACGACGACGTAAGAGAGCGAGTAGGTATGAAAGAGAGTATTGGTGTAAAGATGCGAAAGGGAATGCTCCGATGGTTCGGACATGTGGAAAGAATGCCGAACGAACGCCTGGTTAAGAAGATATACAATGCGAAAGTGGAAGGATGTAGGTATCGAGGGAGACCGAGACTAACCTACCTAGACCAGATCGGTCATGTACTGAAGGAAGGTGAAGTCAAGAGTCTCCGAAACCGGCGAGCGTGTATGAAGAGAATTATGAATGTTGAGGAAGCGAGTGAAGTATGCAGAGGTAGAGTTCTCTGGCACTCTCTTCTCTCTGCCTACCCTGCAAGGGATATGGCGTGATGATATGTATGTATGTGTGTATGACGTTCTATGATATTTTTACTCAATTTTGGACTCGTTTCTAGTTTCTTAATAGCATTTTCAAAACACTGTACTTGGAACTAAGTATCGATATGTGTAGTGGAAACTTTACAAAAACAATTAACAATGATAAATTACAAGCATTTGCGGATCGTAGAAACATTTGTCCTTTGTGGGCATTGATACTTAGTACGAGTCCTCACTTAGACCGCTATCTAATCGTGTCATTAAATAAATAGCACATTTATATCCACTTATACGATTTATATCTACGAATATTATCAACACTTTTGCTCATCAGCATTCATTCTCCTACTCTTATCCCATTTACTTGGGGTCGATACAATATGTACTCTTCCTTCATAGCACATATTGTAAAAGTTATTGGCAATAGTTTTATGATTGATCGTCTGCCAGACGTCAACCCATCTAGGAAATGTAATTGTTAACCAAACGGCATCAGTTGGAGTTGACCAAGGTCGTTATAAGGCTCTTGATCGCCTTTTACGACATCCACGATCAAAGTAAGGGTTGGTAGTATACATAGCCGGTACCACACAGTAGAACACCAATACTGTTGTTCATGGTTGTAAAAATCGATTCCATCCATAAGCCCCTTAGCAAATTTTAGTAATATAAAATGATCCATCTCTCTAATGGCAATAATTATAGTACTATGTCTTCTCAGTTTTCTTGCCGGATCTTTCTGAGAGTGGCTGCGTGGTGAGTCAGTGGTAGCGTAATGGTATTTTTAGTTTTTTTTTAAATCAGTAAGTCGTCACAATATTATAATAATTATCATAAATAAAATAACTGATCGTAAACAATATAAAAATTTATATATAGAATCATTTTCTTTTTGTACTGGCAACAAATTTGTATTAAAAATGTGGGTCAAACTTTAATTACTGATGCTTTAGCGGATAATAATTTGTCTGTCATAACGATGGCTTATTGGACATGGCGACACCTTAGTCCTCCCGTGACCATGATCACTGTAAAGTGTTCGAAACGACGGAAAATTAAAAATCAAATACAAACGCGATAGAATCCGTAAAAGTAGTTTTGTTCCAAACTTACATTATCTCGCCACGCTGGCGTGATAGTATGTAAGTCAAGCTCTATACTCTGACGCAGGAGGCATAAGCCCAGCAGTGGGACGACTTGCTATCTATTTTTCTGGTAATGGCCTCATTCAATTCTTACAACTCATCATCATCAGTCTCCTGCTCCTATCCCAACCATCTGGGGTCGACGCAATATTTACTTGTTATTATCATCATCATCTTGGCTTAATTATGTCCTAATGTTGGGCTCGAGCCTCCTCCATAATGGGAGGGAAATTGACTACTATATACCATGCTGCTCAGACGTTGGTATAAGGTTTTGTTTTGAGTTTTCTTCTCTTGCATAGATGTTATATGCGTTTTATATCCCTTAGTCGTCTCTTACGATCACCCACGGATAAGATAGGGGGTTGTGAATTGTATTCTTGCTCCCTCACCAAACGGAAAAATGTACTTTTACATATTGCAAAATATATTGGCAATAGTTTTACGACCAGCCGCTTGTCTGACATCAACCCTCCTTGTGAATGTAATTGTTGACCAAACAGCATCAAGTTAGCCCAGGTCGATGTAAAGCTCTTACGACACCCACGAGTAAAATAAGTGTTGGTGAGATTCATAGCCACTACCATATACTGAATCAATCAATTCTTACAACTCATCAATCTCCTACTCTTATCCCTTTTTTTTTATTGGTGGGCTATGGATGCGTCTCGCCATGCGAGCGAGCCACCGGTACCCGATTTTTGACTTCGGTGGCCTCCTACTCTTATCCCTACTGGGGTCGATAAAATATATACTCTTCTTTCATAGTACATATTGTAAAAGTTATTGTCAATAGTTTTATGACCGGCCGCCTGCCAGACGTCAACCCTCTTTGGGAATTTAATTATTGACCAAACGACATCAGATGAAGTTAGCCCAGGTCGTTATAAGGCTCTTAGCCGTCTTTTACGACATCCACGGGCAAAGTAATGGTTAGTAGTATTCGTAGCCGCTACCACACAGCAAATTCAATTCTTACAACTATCAACATTTAATTCTTAAATCTTACAACTGCATAATCATTTTGTTATCTATTTACTAATTATCATTTAAACCATTAAAGGCGCGGCGTTATATGGATATACGTTATCCGTCAGCCCTATAACAAAGCGAAGGGATTCCATCGCATTATTTAGAGTGAGTCCCTCTCTTATGTAGCCCCCTATTATTATTAATCTCGTGGATAATGAGCTGACATGTACATTATTATCTCATTATATTAAGTTGTTTGTTTAATGTATTAATATTATAAGCATATATAAGGAAGAAAGCCTTCTCATAATAGAAGGGAAATTTAACTAACATAGGATGTTGATAAGAAATGTTGGTACATGGTTTTTATTTCAAATTTTCTTCTCTTTTTATATGCATATTTTGAATCATATTTTAGTAGCTGTGTGGTAGCGGCTAAGAATACTACCAACCCTTACTTTGCTCGTGGATGTCATAAAAGACGATTATGAGCCTTACAACGACCTGGGCCAACTCCATCTGATGCCGTTTGGTCAACAATCACATTCCCAAGGAGGGTTGACGTCTGGCAGGCGGCCGGTCATAAAACTATTGCCAATAACTATTACAATATGTACTATGATAGAAGAGTACATATTGTATCGACCCTAAGTATTTGGGATAAGAGTAGGTAAATGATGGTTGCAAACGAGCAAGCAGCACACTTGATGGTAAAGTATTACTGTCGTCCATGGACCTTATGCCCATGGCAGTGCCAGTGTTACAGCTAGGTCGCTGCTACCATTGAAAACTCTAACCCCACCCAGAAAATTAGGCTGCCCGATGTCACGCTATCGAACCTGTGGTATTACCGAGGATAGACCGGCCCGTGATAGTAGACTTCTGTCTAAAGTCAACAGTGTACCACCTACCACTATAGTTTTCTTTTTTTTTTCTTTGTAACTACTATTTTACATAAGCCATTAAAGTTGAATACACTTATATTGATATAACTGAATACTCGGTATCATCTGATGGCATCTTCATAACTCGTGTTCCCATTTAATCTGTAACAAAAGACAAGATACGTCAAAACAAGTCAAGAGAAGATACGTATTAACATACTAGCTGATGCCCGCGACTTTGTCCGCGTGATATTCACTTTTATTATGCACCCCTATTTGGAACTTAAAAATCAAACTCGACCAAGTATGTCCGGCAGCCACTTGACCATTTTCATCAAGGACGCTTTCTCCAATTTTCTTTAAAACATCGGTAAATTCTTAAGCATGTGAATTAGTGTTGCACAAATGCAAGACTCTTGCGAGGCTCGCAAATCTGAAGTGAAAAGCACCATTGACTTTTCATTACGATCTCGTAGTGCTCGATCTACGGCCTCTACATTTTTTCTTTATTTACCATTGTCCAATCAACGCAAACGATTAGACAGAAATCCTTAATGAAAACACTAATAGTGGTAAAGCCACAGTTGATAGTATTCTTTCTACAGCCACGGGCCGGTCCGACCCCCAGTCGGACCTTTTTTTTTTTTTTTTTTTTTTTTTGTGGTGGGCCATGGACGTCGCACCCCGCCAAATCGGTCCGGGGTGACGGAAGAGGCGGCGCGCAACCCCATTGACCCACCCTGCAAGCACCTCTACTTCGCCGTGCGAGCGGGCCACCGGTACCCGATCTTTGTCTTCGGTGGCCCGCTCGGCGGTATGCCCTCTCGGGCTCCTCTCCTGTCGACGCCCCGACAGATTTCGCCATCGAGGCGTCGTCCTCACGCGGTGCCCTCGCGTCGGGTGACCGGACAATTCCCCGGTCCGATCACCCGAAGCCTCGGTTAGGGCGGCATCAGGCGCAGGTATTCGCGCCTGCGCCGCCCCGGCCGCGGGCGGCGGCCCGGGTCACGGGAATCCTCCCGGGCCCGTTCCACCGCCTCCTTCTGCGAGATGACAGCCTCGCAGAAGGCGGCGACCGCGTTCCAATTCCTGACGCTGTCGACCATCGCCCTCGCGACAGCCGGCAGCGTCAGGTCGGCACCGATAATAGCGACGAGGTCGCGGCGCTGCCCGTTCCAGCCCGAGCATTCCTCGAGCGTATGTTGCGCCGTGTCCTCGTCACTACTGCAATGATGGCAGCCCGGAGTCCATTCCCTGTACACGACCGTGTGCAGGTATTTCCCGAAACACCCATGCCCCGTTAACACCTGCACCAGTCGGAAGGTGAGGACCCCGTGCCGCCGCTCCATCCATTCCATCAGTACGGGCCGGAGGGCCTCGACGGTAGTGACACCGTGTCTAGGCCTCTCCAGCCGCGTAGCCCAACGGGCGATGACTTCTCGGCGGGCGTCCTCGCGCCAGGTGGCTATCTCGTTAAACGATGGGTAGCCACCCTCTTCGCGCATTGAGGCAACCCGCCGGTAGAGGTCGGAGAGCATCTCCGCCTCTAGGTCCCACGGGGGTGTCCCAGCCAATAGGCACGCCGCCTCTGTCGACACAGTGCGGTACCCGCGAATGGCTCTGACCGCCATGGCTCGCTGTGGCCTCCACAGCACCGCCCTGAGCTGGGCGTTCAGAGCCCTCGCCCACACGGGTGCGCCGTACATGGCCATTGAGCGGATCACCCCCGCATACAGCCGTCGGCCCTCGAAACTGGGTCCGCCCACATTCGGCATGAGCCGAGAAAGGGCGGACGCCGCGCCGACCAGCCGGGGAGCAATTTGGCGAAAATGCTCCCGGAACCACCATCGCCCGTCGAGCACCAGACCCAAGTACCTCATATGGGCCTGGATACTGATGTGGATGGAGTTGACGACTAACGAGGCGCCGATGGGCAGCCTCACACGGGGCCCATGGAATAGCAGGGCCTCCGTCTTGTTTAGGGCCACCCTGAGCCCCAGCGCCTCGATTCGCCTGACCATCTCCTCGGTGCCGAGAGTGGCCAGGCTCGCCGCCTCTTCGAATGTCCTGCCCCGGGCTGTGACGAGCGTGTCGTCAGCATAGCAAATAACACTCAGCCCGGGGGGGAGAGTCCCTCTCAACGCCCAGTCGTACCCGATGTCCCACAGAGTCGGCCCCAGAACCGACCCCTGCGGAACACCGCACGACATGGGCGTACCCCCAGTCGGACCTAGTACCCCACTCTTGCAGAAAAGCAACGTCTGAACAGTGCCAATGTGTTATTGCCGCTTCATTTGTAAGAGGCGGCGGGACGGTGCATGCGCGATTACCTGCGTCTACTTGCCTTAGCCGAAGCCGCGGGTAACTGGAACGGGGAATAGTCCGCGGAGAGGCTGACCACGCGAGGGTAAAGCCCGATGGCCCGGGGCGTCATCGGAGATGGTACTCGAAAGGCCCAATGGTGATGGGGAGGGAAAACGGTGGGTTATGGGGCCACGCGGACAGAATGCAAGGCGTGTGTCCAGACCATGGCCGGCCAAAAAAATAAGTGCATGCTGCTTGCTCGTTTACCACCGTACACAATAAAACAAACAACACTTTGAATGTGTCGCAGTTTCGTGTTATTGAACATCCGAGATGTTTCATTGCTTTATAAATCTATCGGGTTTATAAACAATGTACATAAATCTATCGGGTTTTTAAACAAAGCTGTTTTTACCACCAAGAAGTAATGCAGCTGCAGTTTCTGACGTAGTTAATTCCAAAGTTATATTACGCTGTCTCCTCATTTTGGTAAGATTGCTCTGCTCAGAGAAATCTTTTCAGGGCTACCCGGGGACATGAACATCTATCATCTCAGCTTATATACATCCCACTATTGGGCTCAAGCTTCGTCCGTATTGAGAGGGAAATTGACCTACTATATCACGCTGGTTAGACGTGTTAGTATAGGATTTTGTTTCGAGTTTTCCTTTTCTTCCATAGATGTATGTTAGGTATGATGTCCTTTAGTCGTCTCGTGGGTGATCGACCCATGGGTAAGAAAGCAGTTGGTGAATTGTATTCTAACTGCGCAACCGCACGGATAAATATATAATAAATGGCTTTCATTACGAAAGAATTAATAAAAATGAATTTCTTGTTTCATGTCGCGTTTTAGTTGCGTAGAATATCTTCAGATGGATATCTTTTCTATTTTATAATAATGTCAAAGGATTTGAAAGACTGTAAAACAATAGCATCATTAAAAGCAAAAGACTCAAACGAATGGGGCTATTACTATTACAGGCCTACTATTGGGAGGGAAATTGACCTACTATATCACGCTGGTCAGACGTGTTGGTATAAGATTTTGTTTCGAGTTTTCCTTTTCTTCCATAGATGTATGTTCGGTATGATGTCCTTTAGTCGTCTCGTGGGTGATCGACCCATGGGTAAGAAAGCGTTTGGTGAATTGTATTCTAACTGCGCAACCGCACGGATAAATTTATAATAAATGGCTTTCATTACGAAAGAATTAATAAAAATGAATTTCTTGGTTCGTGTCGCATTTTAGTAGCGTAGAATATCTTCAGATGGATATCTTTTCTATTTTATAATAATGTCAAAGATTTGAAAGACTGTAAAACAATAGCATTATTAAAAGCAAAAGACTCAAACGAATGGGGCTATAGCTATTACAGGCCTACTCAAGGGTGTCATCTCAGCGCTGATCACCTTCAAGTGCTCTGCAAGCTGCTTGAAACGTACCTTTACTAAGTTCAAGAAGTTAATGTAGTAGCTTTTGAAAATATAACGAAAAAATTATTTAAAGTTATAAACTAAAATATAGCGCCATCTATTGCTCATTTAACAAACTAAATAAATTTTTTTTAATTATTAATTTATAGCTAAATTATATATTATTATCTAATTAAAACATTATTTTCTATCACAAATAGTTTTAATAGTTATTTTGACTACCTGACTAATGTTATGTATTACGTCAACTTCCCTTCAACTTTGGAGGAGGTTTGAGCCCAGCAGTGGGATTTATATGAGCTGAATTGATGAAACTACTATATAAATACTTTCCTTACACTATAGATAAATTAAATAATTATTTTGAATTAAACCTTCTAGTGACATAAAATGCGAGCGGTGATTTTAAAAACTTAAATGACCATAACTTTTTTTACAGACATCAGATTTCAATGAAACAAAGACTAAATGTTGCTCTGAATTGGGCTTAATCTTTTTATCAAAACTGCGAAACAATCCGTTCAGTAACTTCGGAGATTAGCGATTACAGACATACAGACATACAGACAGACAATAAATTCCAAAAAATGTTTTTTGTTTTCTGTTAGTGTTTTCTTACTGCCTAGATTCATTTTTTAATAAATTTATCAAATGTACAGACACGGGATTTCTACTGATTTATTATATGTATAGATGTACAATGAAATGTTACAGCTGCTTAGAGAAGCAACATATTTCGATCGTTTAAAGATATGCAAAATTAGAATAATATTATATGTATATGATGAAGATATTACACGTCTTCCGTGTGGCGACAGAGTAAGAATACAATTCACCACCCCCTATCTTACCCATGAGTGATCTTAAGACACGACTAAGGGATACAAAACGTACATAAACATCGATGCAAGAGAAGAGAACTCGAAACAAAACCCTATACTAACGTTTGACCAGCGTGGTATAGTAGGTCAATTTCCCTCCTATTATGGAAGAGGTTCGAGCCCAACTGTGGGACATATATGAGCTGAGATGATGATGATGATTACATGTATTGTGAAAGAGTAAGAATAAAATTCATCAGCTCCTATCTAACCTGTGAGTGCCGTGAAACATAACTAAGAGCTATATGTATCTAACATCTCAGTTGCGTGGTAGCGGCTACGAATACTACCAATCCTCACTATGCTCGTGGATGTCGTAAAAGACGACTAAGAGCCTTATTGGCGGCCGGTCATAAAACTATTGCCAATAACTTTTACAATATGTACTATGAAAAAAGAGTACATATTGTATCGACCCCAAGTAATTGGGATAAGAGTAGGAGAATGATGATGATGTATCTAACATCTCTATAAGAGGGTAAACTCGAAATAATACGCTGATATTGTAAAATATGAATTCAACATATAAACAATGGATAGAATATTAATTGAACGAATAAATTGCATAAGTAAATAACACGTTAACAATTAATGCGACAAATAATAAAATAACAATAGGTTTTAAACAATTCACTGGAGCGAATTTTGAGGGCAACAATAACAACTTTTAATAGGACCATGGGGCATGCAGTTTTGAATATTTTGGAACAAATCCAATTCACGAAACGTATAACTATTAAAACTATTATGTATCATAATACATTAATGTTTTATAAAAATATAATTAGATCCTTTTAAACTAGCGACGTGTTCAGATTTTGTATTGCAACGATTATATTTTTGTTAATGACTGCTGTTCATAATTCATAGATGTGGTATTCGCATATGATTTTGTATTTAAATACACTTAGTTTTGTATTGTATTAACAGTATTGTGTGTTTAAGAAAGAAAGAAAAGTATTTATTTTGTGCCAAAAAAGAGAGACGTTAGGAACACACAAAAAAAAAAAAAATCCCTTACAATAAATGAAAAACACAAAATCTATAAACTAAGTAAGGATACATAATAATTAGATCAAGTGAATGTCTCAGCTGCGGCAGAAAAAAGGATAACTGCTCAGCAATTATTGTGATGTCAATGTAACACCACAATGCTGATTTTCAACAATGTCCTTTTTTGTATAATTATTATTATATTATGTTTGATGTATAATTATTTAATTTATAACTGTTTTACAGAAGAAAAAATATCGTACAGGTTTTGATTCATAGAAATATCTTATTTATAAATAACTAAATGGCTAGATCGGCTCATATAGTACCTACATACATACCGGCTCATATAGTCTCTAATAGTAATAAATAATGTTTAATTATTGTTAATAAATAATGTTAAAAGTTTCAACATTTATCCATCGTTGTTTTTTTTACATAAAATTGTATAAAAATGCAACTCAATTTCAAACTGAAAGAGTTCAGACAGAGTTAAAAGCTATAACAGTTTAAGGTAATGGCGTATCTTTATTAGCGCATAAAGCTTCTATGATACCGCTTTCAATAAAAATTAACTAACTTTCAACGCATCATCTTCTTCTAGTAAACTTATTACACCAATTACAATCGCCAAAGCACCATCTATATATCACGCTGGTCAGACAAGTTGGTAAAGGGTTATATTTTGAATCTTCTGCCGCCTGCATATATGTTATTTGCATATTAT
Organism: Lymantria monacha; assembly: GCA_905163515.2. Taxonomy (NCBI): domain Eukaryota; kingdom Metazoa; phylum Arthropoda; class Insecta; order Lepidoptera; family Erebidae; genus Lymantria; species Lymantria monacha. The sequence continues at coordinate 31,354,396 of LR991091.1, read as the reverse complement.
ATCTTTCCTTTACAGCTTCTCTACAGCCTCAAGTGTGGTAGCGGCTTCGAATACTACCAACCCTTACTTTGCTTGTGGATGTCGTAAAAGACGACTAAGAGCCTTATAACGACCTAGGCCAATTCCATCTGATGCCGTTTGGTAAATAATTACATTCCCAAGAAGGGTTGACGTCTGGCAGGCGGCCGGTCATAAAACATATTGCCAATAACTTTTACAATATGTACTATGAAAGAAGAGTATATATTGTATCGACCCCCAAGTAATTGGCATAAGAGTAGAAGAATAATGATGATCTTTCTTCTACAATGAGAAGGTAACTGCACAGATGCGCAATTCACAAAGTATTGTTGTGAGATGTGCGAAAGTGGAAGGATGTAGGTACCGAGGGAGACCGAGATTAACCTACCTAGACCAGATCGGTCAGGTACTGAAAGAAGGTGGAGTCAAGAGTCTCCGAAACCGGCGAGCGTGTTTGAAGAGAATTATGAATGTTGAGGAAGCGAGTGAAGTATGCAGAGATAGAGTTCTCTGGTACTCTGTTCTCTCTGCCTACCCTGCAAGGGATATGGCGTGATGATATGTATGTATGTATGTATTGTTCTGAGTCTGGGTGTAATGTTTCTGCACTATTTACGTGTTTGTAAAGTCCCCTGCAATACAAGGATTATTTCCTTAGTGCAGAGTGGTGTTTTTATATAATGGTCCTGCCACGCTGGTCTGATGAGTTAGTACAGGGTTTTATTTATAAACAAAGAAACACAAACATATCATCACGCCATATCCCTTGCAGGGTAGGCAGAGAGAACAGAGTGCCAGAGAACTCTATCCTTGCATACTTCATTCGCTTCTTCAAAATTCATAATTCTCTTCAAACACGCTCGCCGGTTTCGGACACTCTTAACTCTCCTTCAGACCTTACCTTCCTTCAGAACGTGACCAATCTGGTCTAGGTAGGTTAGTCTCGGTCTCCCCCGGTACCTACATCCTTCCACTTTCGCATTGTATATCTTCTTAACCAGACGTTCGTTCGGCATTCTTTCCACATGTCCGAACCATCGGAGCATTCCCTTTCACGTCTTTCACCAATACTCTCTTTCATACCTACTCACTCTCTTACGTCGTCGTTACGAATGTTTTAATAAAATAAAAACAAAACAGACGCGAGTAAATCGTATTTTTACTCCGTCACCACAAGATAACTTTCTTTATCATTTGAAACGCCTTTTTTGGTATTCCTAAAACCATGTTTAATATACTACATGCATATTCATTGTTTCCAGTGGAAACATTGGCTATATCGATTATCAATACGGTAATAGCTGTAGCTATCGGCACGGCAGCGAGACGGGGGCCGTTACGTGGTTAGCAGAGTGTGGAAACTGTGCGGTTTTAATACCATTAGAATTTTCGTCGTAACTTTATCTATTATACTATTTTGAATGAGTTTTTAATCACTGTATTTTAAATATTAATCTAAGACATACTTTCATTAACGATAGCTAAGTTTTAGGTGATATCTATGGCGATATATCAACATTATCTAAGCTGATATATATTGGGCTCGAGCTTCCTCCATATGAAGAAAATTGACCTACTATATCACGCTGGTCAGACGTGTTGATATAGGATTTTGCCTTGTAGAGGTCCTTTGCGGGGCGAGTTTATGAGGTCGCATTTCATCAGCCGCCCTGGACGGATTTATCGGGGTGTAACTAGATCATAGCCGGCCACAAAATAAAAAAGAAGTTAATGTAATGTATGAATTTCTACAAAGAATTTTGTAAAATTGTTCAAGTGTCAGCATCAATCTTGCATAAGTTTTTAGGTTAAAATTGCTTTGATTTTCACAATAATACATTTTATTTTACTGTGCATTATTTTATTCCTAAATTAAGAAATAATTGTCACTTTTTAATTTGATTCATCATTAAAGTATGTTTTGTTTAGTTTTAGTAAACTATATTTATATAAATTAGATAATATGAATTAAATAGGCAATGTAATTGATTATTTAGTAGATTCTCTTAAGTTATTTCGCTGTATAAGGATGTGATGTATCGGTATTACTTAATGTCCGTTATCCGACAGTGATTAATCATATTTGGCGTGTGACCCTTGACCTTTCCTCTTACGGTCTAGAGGTCATACTTAGAGGGTAAACTTAAGGGAAAGCCAGAAACATATCAAGAAAATTGATTAAATTCTACTACTATACATGTATAATTTCAATTAAATCCATATAGTATTAAATGGTCTCTAAATGTCGGCCTCATAACAAGGCTCAAAGTCGCTCAGCGTGCTATGGAGAGGGCTATGCTCGGTATTTCTCTACGTGATAAAATCCGAAATACGGAAATCCGTAGAAGAACGGGTGTAACCGACATAGCCCTAAGGATTAGCACGTTGAAGTGGCAATGGGCAGGCCACATCGCTCGACGAACCGACAACCGTTGGGGAAAAAAGGTTCTCGAGTGGCGACCACGAATCGGACGACGCAGCGTAGGACGACACCCCACTCGGTGGACTGATGACCTCATCAAGGTCGCAGGAAACCGCTGGATGCAGGTGGCACAGGACCGTTATAGATGGCATTCTCGTGGGGAGGCCTATGTCCAACAGTGGACGTTTACAGGCTGATGGATGTATTAAAATGTTAGTTTAAATTTCGCGCCTTCTAATAAACTTCGTTATATTTTATTATACTATGTCTCCAACTATTTAATTTTTATATTTCTTCTACTCTGTGGCACTACAAGTAAAGTACATGAAATCTTGTGAGTTCTTTTATTATATTATTATTCACGTTAAGAAGCCTATTTCCACCTATATAAAGTTAACAGGTTATGGGCCCAGTTGCCCTGGTATTGTGGACAAACAGAATTCGAACAATAATTCACAAAATTGTAAAACTTAACCTAAACGTAAAGCACGTGGAACCGGCAAAAAGTTTTACAAGTCCTAAAAATGTCATCAAATAACCCGCTGACACTAATAGAAAAACTAACTGGTCGTGATAATTACTCCACATGGAGATTTGCCGTAAAAACCTACCTTGAACACGAGGAATTATGGGATTGTGTAGAAAATTTATCCGGCGATGCGGAACACCAAAAGCGCGATCTCAAAGCAAAATCTAAGTGTGTTGTTAGTGGACTCCGTAAATTATGTTCACATACAAGAAGCGAAGTCAGCAAAGGAAGTCTGGGACAACCTGGCAAGTGCTTTCGATGACTCAGGGTTAACACGCCGAGTAGGTTTACTTCGTGAATTATGTACCACAACACTTGCAGAGTGTCAAAATGTAGAAGAATATGTTAGCAAAGTAGTCACTACAGCTCATAAGTTGCGCAATATCGGATTTAAAGTAGATGATGAGTGGCTGGGAACCCTGCTTCTCTCCGGTCTACCTGAGATATACAAACCAATGATAATAGCCATTGAAAGTCCTGGTATGAAAATAAGTGCCGATTCAGTTAAAGCTAAAATTTTACAAGATGTAAAAATAAGTAATAGTGACATAAATGCCTTTGCAACTAATTATAAAAAAAAAGTGTTGAAAAAGCCATTTCCAAAAGGACCACGGTGTTTTAAATGCAACAGATATGGACATATAAGCACAGAGTGCAAATCTAAACAAAAATATGAAGGTTCTAGCTATGCCGCTGCATTCATAGCTTCTGTCAGTAACAGCGATGCCTGGTATATAGATTCCGGTGCCTCAATGCATATGACCAGACACAAACAATTATTGCATAATGAAACAATGCCACTTATTAATACAATTAAAGTCGCAAATGACAAATCTTTACCAGTAGAAAGTTCTGGTCAGCTGAGCTTGGATATTTGTGACGACAGAGGTCGGAGTAACAAAGTTTTATTCCAAAATGTTTTATATGTGCCTAAGTTAGCAACAAATTTATTATCAGTCAGTCAGATTGTAAATCATGGTGGTGAGGTGAAATTCAATAATGAAGGCTGTGAAATATTAAACAGTCGTAAGAAAATAGTTGCAACAGCTACCTTAATCAACAATATGTACCGGCTAAATTTATACAATGTTCAAGCATACATATCCGATGTTGATAAGCATGATATTTATCTCTGGCACCAGCGAATGGGGCATCTTAATTTCAATGATTTAAAGAAAATTGAAGAAAATACAGATGGTGTACAATTATCCAAGAAGGATGAAAATCTGACCTGTGTGACTTGTTTAGAGGGAAAACAAACACGTCTGCCATTTAAGTCGAGTCATACAAAAGCTACACGGTTGCTTGAAATTGTTCATTCAGACATATGTGGACCAATGGAGACTACCTCCATGGGTGGCGCAAAATACTTTATCACATTTATAGACGACTTTTCAAAGAAGGTGTTTGTTTATTTCTTAAACAGAAAATCAGAAGCTCTTGATAAATTCAGAGAATTTCAATGTCAAGTTGAAAATCAATTGGAGTTCCGTATAAAATGTTTGCGTACAGACAATGGACTTGAGTACAGTAATAAAGCTTTCCATGAACTTCTAACAACAGTTCCTTATACGCCTGAGCAAAATGGTGTCTCCGAACGAATGAATCGTACACTTGTTGAAAAAGCTAAGTGTCTGTTGATTAATGCAAAACTTCCTAAACTATATTGGGCTGAAGCAATACATACAGCTGCTTACCTCATTAATAGAACTCCAACACGCTCACTGGCTTTTAAAACTCCAGAAGAAATATGCTCTAATAAGAAACCAAATATAAGCCATCTAAGAATATTTGGCTGTGAAGCAATGATACACCTCCCAAAAGAGAAACGTAAGAAGTGGGACAGTAAATCACAGAAAGCTATATTCATTGGATACTGTGATAATACGAAAGGGTATAAGGTTTATAATACCTGCCTCTAAAACAGTGATTAAAAGCAGAGATGCTGTTTTCTTAGAGACCACAATAAAAAGAAACTATCTTCCTATAAATCTGACAGAGAAAGAAACAATGTGTGATACATTATTGGAACCAAATGATAACTATACAACTCCAAATTCCACACATGATACATCAGATATCTTGGACACCACTAGTGAACATATATCAAATCAAGAAGATAACTTAGATTCGGACTGTGAACCAAATGTTAAAATATTTTCAACACCTTCTAAAATAACATTGAGACCAAGAAACAGAGAATTAAATGAAAATGAAGATAAAACTTACCTGTGTTATAGTGAAGATGAGATAAACTCTGTTCCTCAGAACTACAAAGAAGCTTTAAGCTCAATTGAATCTGTTAAGTGGAAAACTTCAATAAAAGAAGAATTAGAATCACATTATAAAAATGGAACATGGACATTGGTAGAAAAACCTCAAAACAGCAAGCCTATAGGATGTAAATGGGTTTTTCGCATCAAAAACGAACCTACAGGCCCTCGCTATAAATCAAGACTCTGTGCAAAAGGATATGCACAAAAAGAAGGAATAGATTTCGATGAAACATTTGCACCAACAGTGAGGTATGATTCTATACGATTATTATTATCTCTTGCAGCTCAGAAAAATCTAGAAATAATCCAATTTGACATAACTACTGCTTTCCTGTATGGTGATCTAAACAAAACAATCTATATGATTCCTCCTGAGGGACTGGACTGCAACCCAAACATGGTATGTAAACTTAACAAATCTTTATTATTATTTTATTATTATTATTATGGATTAAAACAAGCACCAAGATGTTGGAATACAAAATTTAACTCAGTTATAAAGAAATTTGGGTTTGAAAGATGTAAAGCAGATCAGTGCATTTATATTGGATTAACTAAAGGCATAACATGTTACTTGTGTCTGTATGTAGACGATGGTCTCTTATTTTGTAAAGATAAATCAATTTTAACTCAAATAATTGATGATCTTAAAACTAATTTCAATGTCAAAACATATCCTCTTACCTGTTTTGTAGGAATGCAAATTGAAAAATCTAATAGTCATATTTTTATACACCAGACCAAATACATTGAGCAATTATTAAAGAAATTCAACATGACTGAAGCAAACCCTAACAGTATACCAGCTGACCCACATGTCAAACTCATGAAGTCTGATGGGCTATCTGAAAGAAAATATCCCTACAGAGAAGCCGTAGGATCTCTCATACATGCAGCTACAGTAAGCCGACCAGACATTTTGTTTGCAGTAAATCAGGTGAGCAGATTCTTAAATTGTTATGATGAATCTCACTGGAATGCTGTCAAGAGAATACTAAAGTATCTAAAAGATACTAAAGATTATGGATTGTGCTACATGTCAAAGCCAGATAGTACTGATGTAGTAGGGTACAGTGATGCTGACTTTGCCAATGACATTGAAACAAGACGTTCAACAACTGGCTATGTTTTTCTCAAAAATGGAGCCGCTATTACCTGGTCGTCTCAAAGGCAACAAACAGTAGCATTGTCTACAACAGAGGCAGAATTCATGGCTGCTTGTGCTGCCACTAAAGAAGCCATGTGGTTAAGACAACTATTACAAGAAATAAGTGAATATAAACAAGAATCTGTGATCATAAACATTGACAACCAAAGTGCAATTAATGTTATTAAAAATAGTGAATTTCATAGACGTTGTAAACATATAGACATTAGATATAACTTTATTAATGAAAAATATCAGGCTAACATTATTAGTCTTAACTATGTAAACACAAATTATCAATATGCTGATATCTTCACTAAAGCATTGTCTAAGGATAAATTCATATTTATGAGAAATAACATAGAGATGTACAAACTTGATAATAATAAGTAGTTTTTTTTTTGTATAACAATAAATTTGTAAGTAAATGTATATTGTATGCTTAAAAATTTTGTAATTTATGCTATATGTATAATCTGTAAAAGAAGGCTCTAATTTGAAGAGAGTATTAAAATGTTAGTTTAAATTTCGCGCCTTCTAATAAACTTCGTTATATTTTATTATACTATGTCTCCAACTATTTAATTTTTATATTTCTTCTACTCTGTGGCACTACAAGTAAAGTACATGAAATCTTGTGAGTTCTTTTATTATATTATTATTCACGTTAAGAAGCCTATTTCCACCTATATAAAGTTAACAGGATGGATGGAATATTAAATGACTCATATGGGCTGCCAATTGAAAATCAGCTCTGAACTGTCATTTAGGTTATGCTGAGTTGGCCACCTTTTCCGGCAGGACATATTTTTTATTATTTATAATATGGTAATGATTTATTTTTTCCGTGTGGTGACGAAGTAAGAATACAATTCACCATTCCCTATCTTACCCGTAGGTGATCGTAAGAGACGACTAAGGAATATAAATCACATATAACATCTATGCAAGAGAAGGAAAACCAACACGTCTGACAAGCGTGGTATGGTAAGTCAATTTCCCTCCCATTGTGGAGGAGACTCGAGCCCAACAGTGGGACATATATGAGCTGAGATGATGACGATGAATGATTTATTTTTATTCTTTTAAATTCATTATTTTACTGTGTCTTTTTGCTGAAATAAAACAATTTCTTTCTTTATTTTTCTACTCTGTGTGAATGGCTGAACAGATAATTTTTCTTTATGTCTCTCGCATGACATACGGAATCAAGTGGAATCAATCTTTAGCAACTCCTCCTATTTTGCTAATTAAATTTGTTGCTGGTCCTATAACAATTAAAACATATTTTAATGTCATCTACACAGATCATTGTGGGTCCTTGCTTATAGGAATTACCATGATTTGAACATGTGGTAAGAATAAAAATAAAAAAATCTATATGTATCTATATCTAAATTCATATAGTTACTACTGCTATAATCGTGCCTCCTCCACAACAAGAGGGAAATCGACCTACTATAACACGCTGATCAAACGTAAACGTCCACTGTTGGACATAGGCCTCCCCACGAGAATGCCATCTATAACGGTCCTGTGCCACCTGCATCCAGCGGTTTCCTGCGACCTTGATGAGGTCATCAGTCCACCGAGTGGGGGGTCGTCCTACGCTGCGTCGTCCGATTCATGGTCGCCACTCGAGAACTTTTTTTCCCCAACGGTTGTCGGTTCGTCGAGCGATGTGGCCTGCCCATTGCCACTTCAACGTGCTAATCCTTAGGGCTATGTCGGTTACACCCGTTCTTCTACGGATTTCCGTATTTCGGATTTTATCACGTAGAGAAATACCGAGCATAGCCCGCTCCATAGCACGCTGAGCGACTTTGAGCCTTTTTATGAGGCCGACATTTAGAGACCACGTTTCAGTGCCGTAAGTCATCCCTGGTAACACACACTGGTTATAAACCTTTGTTTTCAGACACTGCGGAATATTAGACGAGAAGATCCTCCTAAGTTTCCCGAACGTTGCCCAGCCGAGTTGGATTCGTCAGCTAACCTCTTTCTCGAAATTGGATCTACCTAATTGGACTGTTTGTTCTAGGTAAACATAGTGATCGACAACTTCGAGAATCGCATTCCCAACCAGGACCGGTACAGAAATGACATGGGCATTAGACATGATTTTCGTCTTGTCCATGTTCATTTGCAGCCCTACTAGTTGGGAGATCTTGCTGAGGTCATTAAGCATGGTGCCAAGGTCCTCCAGGGATTCTGCCATGACTACGATATCATCTGCGAATCGAAGGTGAGTGATGTATTCGCCATTGATGTTGATGCCGAGTCCGGTCCAGTCTAAGAGCTTGAAGACATCTTCCAGCGCAGTGGTGAACAGTTTCGGAGAGATAACGTCTCCCTGTCTCACGCCTTTCTGCAGCTGGATCGGTTTCGTACTCTTATCCTGGATGCGGACTGACATAGTAGCGTCTTTATACAAACACTTCAGCACTTCGATATATCGATAGTCAATTTGGCACCTCTGAAGGGACTGCAGCACTGCCCAAGTTTCGACAGAATCAAAGGCTTTCTCATAGTCCACAAACGCTAGACACAGAGGCCGATTATACTCCTCGGTCTTCTGTATAATCTGGCGTAGCGTGTGGATGTGGTCTATGGTACTATAACCTTTTCGGAAACCGGCTTGTTCGGGCGGCTGGAAGTCGTCTAGCTTGCGCGCGAGTCGGTTCGTAATTTGTACACGTGGCTCAGGAGTGAAATGGGTCTGTAATTCTTTAAGAGCGTTTTATCGCCCTTCTTGAAAAACAGCACCACCACACTCCTGGTCCACGACTCTGGAACGTCGCCCCCGAGAATGACAGAACTAAACAACTTCTGTAGGGCTTTTAAAACTGGCTTGCCGCCTGCCCTCAGGAGCTCTATGGTAATTCCGTCATCTCCCGGTGCCTTTCCGTTCTTTAATTGTTTTAGAGCCATTCTGATCTCGTACAAGCTGACGTCCGGGATTTCTTCGGTAAAGTGCCGAGTTAGCTTGGATCTGGGGTCTTGGACCAAGCTGACAACAGGATTCAGGGATGATTTGTACAACTGCCCATAGAACCTTTCGACCTCTCCCAAGATCTCACTCTGGGATGAAATGACAGTACCGTTATCGGTCTTCAGCTTAGTCATTTGGCTCTGCCCAATAGACAAATCTCGTGCAAACACTTTGGAGCCTCGATTTCGCTCTATCGCCTCTTCAATAGGCAGTGTATTGAATCGGCGAATATCGCGTCGCATAGATTTAGAGATTTGTCTATTAAGCTGCCTGAGTTCGGACCAATCGGCTGAAGACTGTACCGTCATTTCCTTTCTCCTCTCCATGAGTTGAAGAGTCTGGTCAGAAAGCTTTTTTGTTCTAGTAGCGCGACGGGCCTTAAAGAATTTTGACCCGACCGCGTGGACAGTTTCCACGAACCTGTTGTTCATATCGTTCGAAGATTCGCACTCTTCCAGGCATTGGAAGCGATTATGTAATTCGAGTTGAAAGCTATCGGGGTTCTGGTACTGGACAGGTGTAGGTTGGAGTGTAGACTTCACCAAGCGGGACCGCTCGACTTTCGTACGAAGATTCAATGTGCCTCGAACCATCCGGTGATCACTCCCAGTTTTAATCCTGCTGATCACAGAGACATCATTGAATATTTGTCGTTTGTCCGTCAAGATGAAGTCTATCTCATTTTTAGTGGGAAATAAGGAGTCCAAAATTATTATAAAACAGATAAAAAAGCATTAGTATAACAAGTATAACGAGGATTGAGATATATTGAGGTAGTTTTAATATAGATTGCCTCCTTTCCGGATAAATAATCACCAACATATCATAGACTAAAATCTTCTCCGAAACCCGCTGCATATTTTGGTGTAAGTATTATTCAGATCGGTTCAGTAGTTTTTGCAGTATAAACGAAGAAAAACACCGTCTCTCCATTTATTAGAACAAATATCAGAGAACATAATTACATAGGTGGAACATCGGGAATAAATTGCTCTAGAGTGACGATGGTTAACTCAAAATGGAGTTCTAGAAATGGTTTGCATGGTAGATGGCTATGCTGCTTACTGCCACATTGGTTAGTCTACTAAAATAGAATTTTAAATCGAGTTTTTCTTCTTTTCCGTAGATGTTATCTGTATAATATATCCCTTAATCTTTAGTCTTTTATAAGACCAACAGGTAAAAAAAGTGGTGAATTGTGTTGCTACTTTGTCACCACACGGTACATATGAGAAATTCGGAATCGAAACTGCCTGACATTACCATCATATATGGACATGGTATGAAGATACTACATACATAAATATCATCACGCCATATCCCTTGCAGGGTAGGCAGAGACAACAGAGTACCAGAGAACTCTATCCTTGCATACTACACTCGCTTCCTCAACATTCATAATTCTCTTCATACACGCTCGAACTCAACGCTGAAGATACTATATCCTTTAATATCTGGAAATCAATATCGTTATTTTACAACGTGGTGCCAGAATATAACAGTCCTTCCTTTTCTACGGGTGATAATAAAAGATGACTAAAGGATGCAAGATGATAATATCATTGCATGAGAATTCATGGTTAAGATACAAACTTACCGTGCCAGTGCCGTGGGTTAGATTCGCACACAGAACAATGCTTTATTTTGAGTGTGCGTGTAATTTGTATTCGTTATTTCATCATCATCATCATAGCCCATAAATGTCCCACTGTTGGACTCGGGCCTCCTCCGTAATGGGAGGGAAATTAACCTACTATATGGCGTTGGTCAGACGTGTGGGTATAGGGTTTTGTTTCGAGTTTTCCTTCTCTCGCATAGATGTTATATGCATTTTATATCACTTAGTCGTCTCTTACGATCACTCACGGGTAAGATATGGTGTGGTAAATAGTATTCTTACTCCGTCACTACACTGAAAATTAATTATTTAAATGTTTGTAAAGTTCGAAATATAATGATTACCTTCTTAGTATATCTAAGCGTTTAAGAAAAGAGGTATAGTAAGTTAATAATAAATAATAATAAAATAATTTATTTCTCTCAAAAGGTTACAGTGGTTTCTTAAATATACTTAGTACACGATTTGTCTTAATTTAACATTGTGAGAGCTGGAGTCTGAAGTAGGTTCGAAACCTGTATGACAGATCTCCAGGCTCTCTTCTTTTTATGATACGCAAACATACTTAGTAGTTAAAAGAAACTTATTAATAAATACACGGCAACTTCAATATTGAGGTAATAAACTTAATCTTAGGTTATTTAATTATGATGCTTAGGTTATTTAGTTAATTTCACTCTCGGTGGAAGAGACTCCAAACCAGCTATTAGGGTGAGTATATGAGGTAAGATGACGAAGATGAAGAATATTGTCTCTTTCTGTAGTGAAGGTTCATTAACAGAAGGCTAACCTGCTACTCAAAATTCTAACCTGCCGGAAGACAAGTATTTGGTGCGGATTGCTCTCGTAAATGGCAATAGATAGAGATGTACTGTATGGCAGGTCATAGGGTTGCACGCCTTTTTAGTTATTCCAAACGGACTGAGAAAAGTATGATAGGGCTAAAAAAATATAGTTTTATACAATTACGGTTATTGGATTTTTAGGGCATTGTGAAATGCTAAATGTGGTGATTATCATATTATTCCCCTTTGGAGAAGCTTCTTTTTTGGCAGGCTGTAGTAGACTACTGGACTGGACTGGTGACTGGACAGTCACCGGCAATCTTTGGAGAGGTTTACGTTTAGGCTATATATAATAATAGTTGTCGTACCGTGTCTTATACAGAAACCGTACCTAATCGAAATTATTCAGAACTTTTATATCAATTTCAATTGCGGTTTCGGACATATTTTATGTATTCGATAATTTCGGCTACGGTTAGGCAACTCTTTAACATACCTATTAGAAAGTTGATCCTTTTGAGATTAATAAAGCTTGGCTGATTTTTATTTTTTATACATCTATGTAAGATTTTATTTTATATACAAGGTGGACGTGACAATGCGACAATAAATGAAAACACCGGCAATACTAGTAGTATAGGAGTATTTTGAAACTATCTAAAAAGTCCTCACATGCAAATTTAAAAAAAATATTTTTCTTCGTTCCGCCTAACAGTTAATGAATAAGATGAGCAAATTCAGATTAATTCAAAATTATTAAGTTATTATTTTTTATTATGATAACAAATATGAATAATATGTAATTTCAAAAACGTGCTAGCAAGACGAAGAAGTACCTCGTGTTATATGATTTTTTTCTTCATGCGTGTTGAAAATTATTCAATTGTGGATCTCTGAGATTTTTTCGACGATTTCGCATTGTCAACCAAGCCGTTTCACGGGCTGCCTTGCTTTGCTGTTGTGATTGAGCAGCATAAAGTCGGCCATATTTACGCGGCGATATAGTAGACGACGTAATAGTGGTAGGCGACGTAATAGTGGTAGGCGACGTAATAGTGGTAGGACCACGCTGTTGGCCCTGTCTACAGCCGCGGGACGGTCCGTCTGGGTTTATACCACAGAAGATCGACGTCTGAGTAATAGCTATGTGCTATTGCGTTTCGTTCGGTGAGCGGGAGAGCCGGCAGCCCAACCGGGTGGGTTTTGGGATTGTAATGGTAGGCAGCGGCCTAGCTATAACCTGGTATAGCAAAGGTCCATGGGCGGCAGTGATACTTACCATCAGGTGTGCTGCTTGCTCGTTTGCCACCATTAGAAATAAAAAAACAAAAAAAGTCTTCCCGGGCAATATCTTGTTCTTCTGCCGTGGTTACATTCGTGATGTTTCAAATTCTAATTGCGTTACGGCTTTGTCGGGAAATATTTGATTGTATTGGTTGCGGCATTCTTGATGACAATTGCACAAAACGAACTCTGTCTGGTCAAATTTAATTTCAACTTTTCGCGGTATTTTCCAAACAAAGCATTAGACCGGGTAATGACGTGAGCTGTCATTTGCGTTTTGTTACATCATTAACAAATTAACGTTTAGAACTGATGTTATATTATGTTTTTTTTTGTCTATTAAGATCATATTTTAATACTCTATATCCTATTCCCGTCGACAACAAACTCAAAAACATAAAAATCATAAATATTGGTCTAGCCATTTCTCGAGTTATAAGTGTGGTAACTAACACAACTTTCTTTTATATATATAGATAGGTATAGATTACATGAGCTGTCAGTTGCATTTCGTTATATCGTGAATAAATGAACGTTTAAACTGTTGTTTGGCTGAGGTTATTTATTGTTTTTTTTTTGTTGATTAATATCATATTTTAATATTCTATATCCTATTCTCGACGTAGACAAACTCAAAAACATAAAAATCATTAATATTGGTCCAGCCGATCTCGAGTTATAAGTGTTGTAACTAACAGAACTTCCTTTTATATATACTTATAGATATTGAAACAAAATAGAACACCGTTTGTAAATATTAGTTCACTGACCTGTAATACGACCGAGTATATACTTTCATTACGCAGCATACATTTAGTCCGGTCAAATTAGACCAAAAAATAAGAGTAAAGCTACATAAATTCCCAACAAGTTGAAAATCAGTAAGATTGTTTAAAATATGATTAAAAACAAAATTTGAAAGTTTCCCATCTTTCCCCTGTATGGAAAAAAAAAATTCAAGGTTAAAGGTCAAATAAATGAGTTTTTCGCGATTTTCAGCAAAACGGTAAGTTTTTTCATAAACTACTTCAGACAAAAATTCTAGATCATAAAATTATCTACAAAAAATGTATCAATACTTTTTTTCCTACGAGCCACCATTTTTGAGATATAACGATTCAAAAAGTTGTAATCGTCATAATATGCATGAGTACGCCACGTATATACAAGTACATCTCTACAATTGTAATATAATTATGTTAAAATATGTTTCTATCGGTCATTGTAACTTACAACTATAATATAAAATATACATAAGTTATAACTATAAGAATATGACCAACTTCCATCCTCCGTTTGGTTGAGGCTAGGGTCTAGCTAGCTGATAACCAAGCCAATCTTGAGCTATGTATAACTTATGTATATTTTATATTATAGGTGTAAGTTGCAATGACCGATAGAAACATATTTTAACATATAAACTCATTTGCAAAAAAAACGGGCGGTTTTGATTTTCATTCATATTTAAAAAGATACAATACCAAAAAGGTTTCAATCGTTTGTACACGTTACTGGCCGGTTTTAAAAATGCTGTGGTATTTAAAAAAGTACGTTCTAAATTCAATTTTTCATTTGATGTTCATTTTTACAGAAAACCCCTTTTTATCCTACATTTTTGGCGCGAAGTTCCAGAAGTTAACATCGACTTTCATAACTTTTATTCAATTTTTATCGATTAATTTCATATCCTTGACTGTCAAAGCTTTATTTAATGCTGTTTGGCTGTATCAAAAATGGTAGATAAAGTGGTAAAAGCTACCAAAATTATCGCGCTGCTTGAAGAGGGTTGCAGCCAATGTTTCGTGGCTAGGAGGCTAAATGTTAGTCGCTCGACAGTCCAAAGGACCTGGCAGCGATATCAGGAGACTGGTTCCGTCGAGAGAAGGCCTGGTTCTGGAAGAAAACCATGTACCCAACCACGGGATGATCGTTTTCTTGTGAGTCGCGCATTGAGAAATCGCAAATCTTCGTATGTGGATCTTAAGAACAACCTCCAAGAAGTAAGAAATGTGCATATTAGTCTATGGACGGTCAGGAGGAGGCTTCTCGCTGCCAATATACGCAGTCACCGCCCGGCCCGCGGCCCCAAATTACTCCGTGAGCACAGAGTTCACAGGCTTAGGTTCGCTAGAAATTGTGAATCATGGACTCAAGACGATTGGAATAGGGTTTTGTTCTCTGATGAAGCCAGGATATCTCTGTTCGGTGAAGATCGACGTCGGCGAGTGCTAAGAAGACAAGGAGAACGCTTTGCAGAGGCATGTTTCGAAGAAATCACACCTTATGGTGGGGGCTCTGTTATGTTTTGGGCAGGAATAAATTCAATGGATCGTACAGAGTTAGTCTTCATTGAAAACGGCTCACTGACTGGGCATCGATACATAACGGAAGTTCTAATTTCTCATGCACAACCCGCATTGGCTGCTCTAGGTGAAGACTCGATTTTTATGGACGACAATGCTCGCGCCCACCGATCCCGCGATGTTAATGCGTATGTGCAAGAGGTCGGCATTCGTCGTTTGGATTGGCCAGCTCAAAGTCCCGACCTCAATCCCATAGAGCATGTCTGGGACGTTCTGAAACGGCGTGTGAGATCAGTACACCCGGCTCCGCAGACCATCAGAGAGCTGAAGAATGTGATTACTGCGGAGTGGGAACGTATTCCGCAAGCAAGTATCCGGGATATACTCGCTAGCATGCCCAGACGAATTCAAGCTGTGATTTTAGCTAGAGGGGGTCACACTCGATACTAAACATTTATCTGCTTTTACTTTATTAAAGAAAAACAAACAAAAAAACTTTTTTATTTTTACTTCATGAGCATATGCACTACTAGCGAATATACACTACTAGCGAGGTTTAGCATTATTTCCCATAAATTGTATCTAATTTAAATAATTTTCTTATTAATTTACCAAATTGTGTGGATAAAACTACCTATAATTATCAAACAAAGAAATATTAACATTTGAAATGGTTCATTGCTTAGGTGCCCGTTTTTTTTGCAAATGAGTGTATTATAACTGTAGAGATGCACTCGTATATACGTGGCGTACTCATGCATATTATGACAATTACAACTTTTGAATCGTTATATCTCAAAAATGGTGGCTCGTAGGAAAAAAAGTATTGATACATTTTTTGTAGATAATTTTATGATCTACAATTTTTGTCTGAAGTATTTTATGATAAAACTTACCGTTTTGCTGAAAATCGCGAAAAACTCTTTTTTTGACCTTTGACCTCAAATAGCTTTTTTTTTTCCATATAGTGGAAAGATGGGGAACTTTCAAATTTTATTTTTAATCATATTTTAATCAATCTTACTGATTTTCAGCTTGTTGGGAATTTATGTAACTTCGAATGTCTAAATTGACCGGACTAATTAGGTACTTTTAATTGTCTTATCTAAGTCTGATGACACAATTTATATGGATCTTATTGGTCGGAAATAATATACATTAATTTGTATTGCGTTTGGCGAATTTATTCATTCGAGTTGAGAGTCCTCAGCGCTCACACACAGTCCGATTAAGCTGTCACAGCCCTCTCGGCTAACAGCAATCGCAGTGGATATGTTTTAGTGGGTAACCTAGCCCTAGGCTAGGAGTCCCACACTTCCCATCCGGGGAGTAAGTGCGTAACGCATTTCGGACCACTGCGTTATCAAAAAAAAAAAGTATAATTATGCAGCTGGGTTGAGAGCCCTTAGCGCTCACCCATAGTCCGGGTTAAGCTGTGACAGTCATCTGCGGCTAACAGCTAAAAGACAGACACAAAACAAAAACAAAAAAAAAGTATAATTATTCAGTCGATAGCTAAACGACTCAAGGTGCGATAGCCCCGCAGTCCACTTTAATATCGGTACAGCGCATTTGAGCGATAGCCACGCAGTCCTTAAATCGTGCTTAGCTAGGGAGGTGGTAATTGGCGATAGCCGCGCAATCCCTTTTACCCCTCACATAGGAGACTCAACGAGGTCGTAAGGTCATAGACCTACAAGCCTCTTAAAAGTCCTCACGTAGTAAAGAAGTGATTGGCGATAGCCCCGGAGTCCCAATCACTCCTTACACAGGGATATATGAATGTATAAACTAGTATTAAGAAGCAAATGTATGAAGATAAACAATAAATGGTCAAGATTACCATGTGTCTTTGATTTATCCATTGGCAAACCTACAACAAATACATCACCAGAAGCCTTACTGCTACAGCAGTCAAATAAGTCACGAATTTTGTTAAGCCCTTACCAAAAAGAAAAAATCACAGATCGAAAGAGCCCTTAACACAATAAGGGACAAAGTTTAACAACCCTCGTTCAAGTCAATTAGGACGGATCTCGTTGATTCGTCCAAATTATTTACGTTCACCTAATCTTATTTCTACTTAATTTGGCAACGAAATTCCAACAAAATATGTTAATTTCAATTGAAATTAGGGGACAATGTATTGTGATCGTGTTATACTGAAAAGAGAGCGATTATTTTGTATTATATCCATCCATCCATCCATCCACTGAGCAATGTCTATTCACTTCAAGGTGGATAATTCCATGCCGGGCGGCCCACCGAAGACAAAGATCGGGTACCGGTGGCCCGCTCGCACGGCTAAGAGAGGAATTCTTGCAGGGTGGGTCTATGGGGTTGCATGCTGCCTCTTCCATCGCCCCGGACCGATTTGGTGGGGCGCGACCACATCCATAGTCAAGTAGTAGCAAGTAGTAAATAATCATCCATAGTAACAAGGATATAGGGGATAGGATGGGGGGGCATAGTCCGGAGCGTGCTCGTTCGCGTCCCCTGCCAGTCTAATTAGACTGCTAATCCGGCTCGAAATGCGTACCGCAATGCGGGTTAGGGCGTCCCCCGGAGGCGACGCGTACCGACCCGCCACCGTCGGTACGAACATCGGCAGTTGCGGCGATGGGGGCCGCCACCCATCACGCCTTGCCCAGTTAGGCGAGTCGAGGAGAACGGAGTGCCGGGTGGGCACGTGGAATGTAAGAGGTTGTGTGGAAGGTAAGTTGCACGAGCTGATATCCGTCATGGCGGACAAACAGCTAGACGTGCTCTGTGTAACAGAGACCAAGCGAAGGGGCAGCGACGCCTGCGATCTTCCTGGTGGCGGGATGGCTCTGTGGTCTGGTGTACCACAGAGCGATCGAGCCAGCATGGGGGTAGGAGTGCTGTTGTCCTCTCGCTTGGCCTCAGGTGTGAAGGATTACGGAATGTATGATCCCAGACTTCTCTGGGTCCGTATAAAACTAGGTGTCACCAAGGTATTCATGGTTGTAGCATATGCTCCCGTAGGATCCTCGGTGGCATCAGACCTAGAGAAGTTTTGGGATAATGTTAGGGAAGTTCTGGATATGGCAGAAACCAGTGAACGCGTGATTGTATGCGGAGATTTGAACGGATGGGTGGGGACCAAGCGTCCCGACTATGAGGACGTACTTGGTCCATTTGATGATAAGAGAGTGAACGACGCAGGTAGGCTCATAGCGGATGTATGCATGGAGAGAAACCTTATTGTGTCAAACACATTTTTCCAACATAAGGACATCCATATGTATACATGGAGAAGGAATGAACAGAAAAGCATAATAGATTTAATTTTGGTAGACAGTCGCCTCCGAAGCAAAATATTGGACGCAAGAGCCTACAGGGGCCCCACAGTCGACACGGACCACTATCTCGTTATTGCGAGATTTAGTGGTCTGTTCAGAAAGTGGAGGCACTGGCGAGAGCGTGTCCACTTCGGAGGGCTTGAAAGAATAAAGGTTGAAAGGTTGCAAGAAGAGTGTATAAGAGAAAAGTATGCAGAGGGTGTCCGAGAACGGCTGACGATGGCAAGCCAGCCGCAATCGGACATTGAAGAATGCTGGAGAGTATTGAAAGAGAGTATGGTAGATACAGCGAAAGAAGTATGTGGAAGTTCAAAGAAGCATAGAAAAACAAATGGTGATGCATGGTGGGATGCGGAAGTGGCAGCTTCCGTAGAGCAAAAGAAGAAAGCGTGGCTGGACTATGTCTCTTCTTTGAATCTGAATGACAGTATGACTGAACAGAAGAAAGAAATATATCGGCAATGTAAGAATGACATCAAGGCCTTAGTGAAAGAGAAACGTGATAGAGCAAGTATGAGTGCAGAAGATAGGCTGACTAAAAACTTCGAGGGTAACACCAAACTCTTTTGGAGGGAGGTGAAGAAGTCTCGGGGTGGTTGGTCAGCCTTCAGAATGAATAAAATAAGGTCTAAAGGTGGAGACATTCTTACACAAACACAAGACGTGTTAAGCCGATGGAGTGAATATTTTGGCGATATGTATGCGGATGCTACGGTTGGCGCCGGTGTTGGATGTGGTTTAGTAGATCAACATTCGACAACGGCGTCCTCCGATGGCATCAGTATGGATGAAGTTGAATGGGCGATAAGAAGTTTGAAAAATGGTAAGGCAGCGGGCATTGATATGGTGTCTGCCGAGATGATCAAGCTCGGTGGCTCTTGTGTCTGGGAGGCGTTCCTGTTGCTCCTCAATTTATGTTGGAGCTCGGGAATGGTTCCCAGGGACTGGAATAGCGCAGTCATCGTGCCTTTGTTTAAAAACAAGGGTTCACGTTATGACTGCGCAAATTACAGAGCCATAAGCTTGACCAGTTTGGCAGCAAAAGTGTATGGAAAAATTATTGAAAGGAGAATGAGGATGGTGTTTACTGTGTGAGACACAAGGAGGTTTCAGGAGTGGAAGGGGATGCATGGATCAAGTGTTCTCTCTGCGCAACATTGTGGAGAAGCATCTGGCTCTAGGTCAGAGGGTTTTCTGCAGTTTTGTGGATCTGGAGAGAGCATTTGACACGGTTGTACGAAAGGAACTTTGGGACATTTTACCGGAGTATGGTATTAACGGTAAACTGCTACAGGCTGTGCAGTCCAGTTACATGGGCTGTAGAGCCTGTGTGCGGCTGGATGATGGAATGTCGCCTTGGTTTGACGTCAATATCGGCGTTAAGCAGGGGTGCGTTCTGTCAGCCAGGCTGTTTATCATATATCTGGATAAATGTCTCCAAAGGTTGAACGATATGAATGTGGGAGTCCAGATGGGCGACTCAGTGGTCACTGCTCTGCTTTATGTAGATGATGCAGTCCTGCTGGCACAGTCAGCGACTGACCTGCAGACCCTTGTCGACACAATGACAGAAGATTGTAAGAAAAGGGGTCTACGCGTGAATGTGAGCAAAACCAAAATAATGGTCTTTGAAAGAGATAAAACCAGAATAGATGTAAGAGTAACAATAGGTAATGATGTACTAGAGGAAGTGGATGAATTTGTATATCTTGGATGTGGATTTAGCCGAGATGGAAGGTACACCACTGATATAGAGCGAAGAGTGAATGCGGGAAATAGAGTGAACGGAGCGTTGGGGCAACTTTTCGGCAGCCACCACCTCAGCCAGAAGGCACGTGTAGCAATACATAACGCAGTGCTTGTCCCAACATTACTGTATGGAAGCGAGAGTTGGGTATGCAGAAAAGAGTATGATAGTAAAATTAATGCGGTCGAAATGCGATCTCTGCGGAAAATCTGTGGAGTTAGGCTGACCGACCGCATTCGTAACGACGACGTAAGAGAGCGAGTAGGTATGAAAGAGAGTATTGGTGTAAAGATGCGAAAGGGAATGCTCCGATGGTTCGGACATGTGGAAAGAATGCCGAACGAACGCCTGGTTAAGAAGATATACAATGCGAAAGTGGAAGGATGTAGGTACCGAGGGAGACCGAGACTAACCTACCTAGACCAGATCGGTCATGTACTGAAGGAAGGTGGAGTCAAGAGTCTCCGAAACCGGCGAGCGTGTATGAAGAGAATTATGAATGTTGAGGAAGCGAGTGAAGTATGCAGAGATAGAGTTCTCTGGCACTCTGTTCTCTCTGCCTACCCTGCAAGGGATATGGCGTGATGATATGTATGTATGTATGTAACAAGGAGAAAAAAAAAACAGTTGAATAATTCCATAATCACCATGTAAGCGGGTAGTTGATATCATAAATTACCCAGCTTAGTTCCTAGTCTTCTCTTCTGGTGATCCCTCGGTCCGATTCCTCTGGCAAAGTATGGGTGAATAATTTCTCTCCACATAAATATTCTTTTATATAGGTGTACCTATATAAATGGATATTTATGTGGTGATGTGAACATGTAAACATTGGCGGGTAGATGGCACACGTCTTTTTTTTCCTGCGGTGGACTATGGATGTGGTCGCGCCCTGCCAAATCAGTCCGGGGTGGTTGAAGAGGCGGAGCGCAACCCCATAGACCCACTCTGCAAGAACACCTCTCTGGTCCGTGCGAGCGGGCCACAGGATTTTTTGTCGTCAAACCCCGTTAATCCGTCCGGGGCGACAGGAGAAGCGGCGCAAGATCCCGTAGACCCGCCCTACAATATACCTCTCGACGCCGTGCGGGTGGGTCACTGGTAGAGCAGGCCACCGGTACCCGATCTTTGAAGATGGCACACGTCTTCCATAAAGACAAAAATATAATACGAGACGAAAATTAAATGTCATAAGACAGCTCACACTTTTTTAAATGGTAGCAAGATTGGAACGGATTTCCAATAGGTGTGGTTTCGAGTCCCACATGTGACATTCATTTTACGCTCGTAATCGCGATTTTATAAATAACCTATGAATGTTAAATGCTAAAGTTCAGTAAATTGATTTTGTTGTTTTTAAACGGTTTTATTTAATTCGACCTGCTTGTTTGGGTGAAATGAAGTAATTGAAATTTAACCATCTTTCTGTTGGTTGATTGGTCTGATATTAAGGACAGCTTTAGTTTTGATGATAATACAATTTTGTATATTCAAGGGGGGTTTTGGCGCGAACATGGAAACGTCATGTCACGCTCTTGTATTATATTCATTTCATTAGTGTTTTGTAGTGTTATATTGAATAATTTTGCTGGTATTTTATGGAATATGATACAGTTAAAGTGCTGAAGTGTAGTGAAAATGGTGTAAATAAATGGTGCTTACACGTATTTTCCTGTTTGTCCAAAATTGCCAAAGAAACCACTAATTTGGTTATCAGCGTTGAATTATCGGTAACAACTTGACTTACTGATGGACAGTGACTATTAAGGACTAATTACAATATGAAGAAATGATAAATAATATATGAAGAAAATTAATACGGAAGACAAGTCAGCAAGGTCGACTGACTTTAGCCTGCCCATAAGGGCGACATAATAAAAAAAAACATATTCATTATAAAACCAAAATGGCCGCTGCTTCAAAATGGCGAATATATGTATCAAATGAAAAGGCTTGGCTTGTAGAATATTGTATACAATTATAAATTTCAAATCCAAAGTAAATTATCTACATATTATCTTTATTTTTAATAAAACCACTTATGTTTTTTTACTTAGTAGTATTCATATTAAAGGAACAATACCTATATTTTTTTTTGCGGTGGACTATGGATGCGTCTCGCCCCGACAAATCGGTCCGGGGTGACGGTAGAGACGGCGCGTGACCCCATAGACCCACCATACAAACTCCTCTCTTCGCCGTGCAAGCGGGCCACCGGTACCCGATCTTTGTATGTATCTTCGGTGGTCAGGAACAATACCTATTCGACTTTTTGTTCGTAGGTTACGCAGCGTTGCCATTTATTAGACGTTTTTTACGATATTAAATGGAGAGAAAAGTTCTTGAATTGTATTCTTATTATATTTCATACGGTCATACAGACACTTTAGAATGCAGATATGATGTAGTCGCGAACGAACAGAAGAATACTTTATGCTACGCACAAATTGTTGTTCTAAGTTTGGGTGTAATTTATGTCCGTGAATTAAATGTTTGTAAAGTCCCCCACAATATAATAATAATTTCATAAATGTAGGGCGTTGTTATACACAAATTGGCATGACAAAAGCAACGGATGAGGGACGACTGCATGTAGCTGAGATGCGAATGTTAAGATGGATGTGTGGTGTGACAAGAATGAATAAAATAAGAAATGAACATATTAAAGTAAATTTGAAAGTTGCGGCAGTGACGGAAAGGTTAAGGAGTGACAGGTCGACGTGGTATGAAAATGTGATGAGACGGGATGAGAGTAATGTTGTGAGGAAAGTTTAAAGTATGAATGTGAAGGCTTTAGGGGTAAAGGAAGACCAAAGAAAATATGGATGTACTGCGTGAGGCATGACATGGATGTTCAAGGAGTGACAACAGAGATGACGTCTGATAGGGCTCTATGAAAGAAAATGACGTTTGCGTTGACCCCAAGTAATTGGGATAAGTGCAAGATGTTTATTTTAAAATGGATTTAAAACGGATTTCCAATAGGTATGGGTTCGAATCCCACTTGTGACAATATTGAAATTGTTTAACTTGAGAAATACTAAGGTTATTAGGTACTTAAATTTTATTTAGGTATATTAAAATAATAATATAAAGAAAGGTTATTTGCTAATAAAATCTTGTAATATTGCATCTTAATACGGCTAGCGCTGTGGGTTAGAACGAGAGAGTAGGAGCCTGCTCACCACTGTCGAAGCTAGACAGATCCACACCGTTACGCGTTACGTAACGAAGCGCTTCATCCACCCATAAGAAGTTATCACTTCAAAATAGCACTGTTTGCTAAGACGTAATATAATCTTTGTTATATCTGTGCAACGCGTACCTTAGCATCAATGGTAGTATTTGTTTAGGCGGAGACAATTAATCAACGCCGAATGTTTAGTGCCTGTTTAAATAACACTGTACTGTTTGAATCTCGTCCGTGACTTCATTTTAGCGCCATTTACGATTTGTTTGTAATACGAAACACTTACAGTTAAATTTTCTTTCCTTTTTATTTTAAATATACTCACTAAAACATTAATCCTTAGTGGTAAGACCACTTTGTTGACAGTTCTCCGTCTACAACCGCGGGCCGATCCGTACGTGATAGTACCACACATTCACAGAAGATCGACTTCTGAGTAATGGTAAAGTGCTATTGCGCTTTGTTCGGTAAGTGAGAGAGTCGGAAGCCCAACTGGGTGGGTTTAGGGTTTGTATTGGTAGGCAGCAACCTAGCTATTTCCTTGGTATTGCAAAGGTCCATGGGCGGCAGTGACACTTAATTAACATCAGGTGTGCTGCTTACTCGTTTGCCACCAACAGCAATCAAAAAAAATCAATATGTTTAAATATATAGACCATTTCCTGGATTAACACATAGGATACATTTTATCTCAGTAATATGTCTCTTTGGGATAAATCTTTCAGGTAAAAGTAACATACCACGGAAGGCAAGGAAGCGGTACCAGTGGCCGGTCCAATGGCGATGGGGAGGGAATACGGTGGGTTATGGGGCCACGCGCTCCACTTTCGTCGCCCCGGACGGTGCGGGCGACGTGTGACCGGGCCATAGCCTACCAAAAAAAAAAAAAAGAATAAAAAAAAAAAAGTAACATGCCTTTTTTTGCCATGCTATGGTCTGGACACACGCCGTCCGTTCTACAGGCGCGATATAATATATATATATATATATATATATATATATATATATATATATATATATAAATATATATATATAAATCACCGCAATCCCCCGTAATCCCTTCCCATCGTCATTAGGCCGGCCACTGGTACTGAATCCTTGATGTCCGTGGCCACAAAGTCACACGTCTATGATATCATCTAAACACCTCACCACAGAGCAAGTAGGTATGAAAAAGAGTATTGGTGTAAAGATGCGAAAGGGATTGCTCTGATGGTTCGGACATGTGGAAAGAATGCCGAACAAACGTCTGGTTAAGAAGATACACAATGCGAAAGTGGAAGGATGTAGGTATCGGAGGAGACCGAGACTAACCTACCTAGACTAGATTGGTCACGTACTGAAGGAAGGTGGAGTCAAGAGTCTCCGAAACCGGCGAGCGTGTATGAAGAGAATT
Source organism: Lymantria monacha (assembly GCA_905163515.2). NCBI lineage: Eukaryota > Metazoa > Arthropoda > Insecta > Lepidoptera > Erebidae > Lymantria > Lymantria monacha. The sequence continues at coordinate 31,329,363 of LR991091.1, read as the reverse complement.
ATGAATGTTAAGGAAGCGAGTAAAATATGCAAGGAAAGAGTTCTCTGGCACTCTGTTCTCTCTGCCTACCCTGCAAGGGATATGGCGTGATGATATGTATGTATGTATGTACCTCACCACAAAGCAAAGCAAAATAACTAAACAACAGATTTATTATTTAGAAATTTATATCTACCCGCTACAACATTAGTTATTAAAAGTTTAATAACTAATACTGTAGCAGGTAGATATAAATTTCTGTAATAACGATGATTTTTGGACGTAAGATAGATTTATTATTTGTTTTTAATGTATATGAAATAATTAACCACCCAATCTTAAATAACCGTATTTATATCAAAGGACAATTACAATCGAACATCTTCGCATTGAATTAAACAAAATTAATGAGATAATAAATCACGGGAAAGCAGATGAGGGGGGAGGGGGGTTTGGCATATCGCTACTTGCCACTTGTTACCCCTTTCATGTTCGCGTTAATTAATCAATTAGTTATATGTCAAGACAATTTATTATAAAACAAAATTAAATTTCAATTATGCACTTGCTTAAACTTATTTGTATATCAATGTTTAAATGTATGGCGTCTATTAATATTGTGAGTGTAGTACAAGGCGATAAAAAACATTAAAAAAAACCTTGTTAAATTGGAATTATGTGATTGCGGTCGGAGGATTACCGTCAAGCGGCCAGTAGTAACATTATTACCAAAGCCTATGTAATATGTACCTAAGGTAGTAGAGAAGTGCACACTCAGTCGACTAATTGGCAAAAGAACAGGATTGCTTGTTTTTTTATTTTAATCATTCAGCTTAAAGTTTGTTGGATAGTTACTTGATATTACGTCTGTCTCATAGGAACTTTCTATCTATCTGCCTTTCTATCTATCTCAAAATAGGTTTTACAAGAGGAAGAATGAAGCTATAAATACTTAGCAAGTGGTTTGCCAGTCCTTTTTGGGCTTGGTCGGCTTAGGTTTCACAAGACATTACAGCTATCTATACTTTTTTTTATTGCTTATGGTGGCAAATGAGCAAGCAGCACACCAGATTGTAAGAGTTACTGCCTCCCATGGAGCTTTGAAATACCAAGTGAATAGTTAGGCCGCTGCCTACCAATACAAACCCTAAACCCAACTAGTTGGGCTTCCAGATCTCTCACTCACCGAATGAAGCGCAATAACACTTTACCATTACTCAGACGTCGATCTTCTGCGAGAGTGTGATACTACCCCGGACAGACCGGCCCGCGACTGTAGACAGAAAACTATCAACAGTTTGGCCCTACCATTATTAAATTAATATTTGTATATTTCAAGTATCAAATATATTTCCAAGCAGACAATCCTTTCTTGAAGTCTGTGAGCTATTTATTATGATAGAGTCGTGTGTTTCCAAGTTTACGCTTCGCTATATTTTGCGAAGTTAGCTTAATTAATAATTTGTACAATTCGCGAATGAAAATAAAGTGATTCTGTTATCGTATTCGCAAACATTTTGACTTCACAATCCGACGTGAAGTGCCAACGGTTGATGTTTTCGAATGAGCGTACAAAATTAATACTTTAAATGATATTATGTCTAAATTACTGAAATTTAGCATTTAATATGCTTAATTATTTATAAAATCCGATTACGAAATGAAAAATGATGTCGCAAGCGGGATTCGAACCCGCGCCTATTGGGATTCCGGCCCAATCGTGCTGCCACTACACCACCGCGACTAATTGTAGGACATGCAAATTTCACTTCGTATTATATTTACGTCTTAAGGTGACGGTATGCTATCTACCCGACAATGTTTACACATTGTTATAGGCTTAATACTTCAAACTTTACAGTTAGAATTGTATTAAACGATGACACAACCTTGTTATTTAAATTACTGAAATTTAGCATTTAATATGCTTATATGCACTATAACCACGGAGCAAATATAAAGAGGAGCTGTTGTAATGAATATTTTCTATGAAACAATGCGTGTCATTTACAGGGGGTGAGGGGGTCGCTGCTAATTGAGAAAGTGAGACAAGTAATAGTACTTGTCTCACTCCCTCCTTTATGTCCATCTACCGGCTATTAGCACAACTACTAATTTCGTATATTGTATGCAGTTGAGCTATCTTGCATTAGATGTCAGTAAGTGTATGGTGTAACAGGGACGTACTCAGAATTTACCTATATCAAGGAGTGCTAATTTTTTTTATTTCAAAGATACAAACAAATCTTATTAGCTGTTTGCTCTATTCAAATACAAATGTTTATAATCAAATAATTCTGCATAGCGAATAGGTGAATGACTACTGTTTTTAACCGCAAATTTCTTTATTATAAGGCTTGTCAGCATTGTTCATAATGTTAATATTTTATGAAAAATCCATCTTTTCTTTACTGTCATTCTGATAAACTCAGAAGTTTAGAAACCTTTTTTTCTTCATATTTGTGTCCTTTTCATACGACCAAATAATACAATTATTTGTTTGGGTTTCTAACAAATTGTCGAATGAAAGTAATTGGACTTTTAGTAAATATGTTAGTTACACGGTATTATTTCCTTCCTTTTTGTCTTTTCCATATAAAAAAGAATCAAACCACTCTATTAAAATAAGGCGTTATACAATTGATAATGCAACAATAGTGTCAATGACCAAGACATGTAAAAGAGTATTTCAAGCGAGCAGACCAGCAAGGTAGCAGCCGTTTCATTGACGCACGGGCCATCTAAAACTTAGCCATGCCAAAGGTAACTTGAAGACCCGGTCTTCGACGCCACCACCATTTTGAATATTTTTGTGACGTGCTCAACCTCGTTAATCTTATCAAGAAATTGCATCAAGTGCAATTACATTATTAATAAATAAAGGAGAAGGGGTGACATTGGTTCCAATAATATAAATGAAATACTCTTTTGTATCATATATTTCTTGAGCTATACCTAGTCATGCCCTAAATACTGTAACAAAAAAAAACTTTTCCTATTGCAAAAAATATTTATTACTTTTACAGTGTTAGTTTAATACATAAATATAAAGCAATTTAAAATATAAAAAGCTTGTTCGGAGTGGTTTCCATTGGCTGCAATACAGTCCTTTAAACGTAGAGGCCAGTTGTAGAAGCACGCACTCTTTCAATGGGAAAATTCTTCACTGCCAATCGTATGGATTGTTTTAGGGAAGGCTAGGCTAGGCTCCGGTAACTTCTTTCTAAGCTACAACATAAATAATAAAAAAATATGAAATTAGTAGCCTCTTTCTTTTTTGGGGGGTGGGTCATGGTCGGCGCACTCCTCGCACCACTCTGTCCGGGGCGACAGAGCCTCTCTGTTTTGTCTGTAAGCACGCACACCCGTAACCCACTCCTGGCATGTCGCCTTCGTCGTTGGGCCGACCACCGGAGCAGAATGTCTCGACGTCAGTGGTCGGGTGGACCGATGTCCCCCCCCTTGGGGAGGACGTCGGTCTTTCCTCGCGCGGTCGGCCTCTCGGAGAGTGACGGACTAACTCTATAATATATTCTATAATAAGTTAGCAGCCTCTACACATAACAGTAACTGATAATACAAACTGCAAAGGAACTAACACATGAATCTAGATTTAAACAAGGTACTGTTCCCTTCTTTAGTTTTCTAAAGCCTTTGCTTATTACTACGAAATCTTCATTGTTAAAATGAGAAGAACAAATCTTTGTATATTTCGTAGGAGTCCAGTTTTTTCTATTAATTTTTGAAATCCATTGCTTCTTAACATCGTCATTGGACGGTATTCTAAAACATACAAAATTTACAGTTTAATTATAATAAGTTCATTTAAAGTAGTGTAAAAAATATTTTTCTTTGATGACAAATCCGAATGTTATAATTATATTCTAATTACGGCCCTGGATTTTGACACTTTTATAATTCTTCATAGTTAACGACAGCTGGCGTATTGCTTACAAAATAATTATTAACTACATATAAAACTCATATTTTTGTCGAGGTAAAAGGCTTTGGGTATAAATTTTAATACTCATGGTTATTAGCTATTACAATAAACTTAATAGTTTGAACTGTATGTGCTTTTATTGTTCTAGGTCCTATTACGCAAAGTGGTGCCATCTAACGTTGAGTAAAATTATTTTTGAATATGATACCGTCAAAAGAACTTTCTAGAAATTATTTTGTTAAATTATAAATAAATATACTTACAAATGAAATGTGATTCTTTCCATAGCATCTGTACGTTTATCAGAGTAGTTTGTACATGATAAAACACAACACTTCATGGTTTTCTTCGTAATAACATAAAAATACACCAAAAATATAATTTTATGCACCGTACGTACACCGTCAGCGACGACAGAAGACTAATAGGCCACGCCTACTATTGATGTTAACGTGATGACGTCACGGCCTACTTGAGAATCACAGTGCACAGTTACTTAGGCCGTCTCCTCTTTGTATTTGCTCCGTGACTATAACAATGTGTAAACATTGTCGGGTAGATAGCATACCGTCACCTTAAGACGTAAATATAATACGAATTGAAATTTGCATGTCCTACAATTAGTCGCGGTGGTGTAATGGCAGCACGATTGGGCCGGAATCCCAATAAGCGCGGGTTCGAATCCCGCTTGTGACATCATTTTTCATTACGTAATCGGATTTATTGTTAAATGATATTATGTCTACTAATTAGAATTGGTTGGCACACTGATAGGTCCGTTGAGATTTCTTGAATGTGCGAAATGGTTCGAGAATATGAGTGGAATATTCAACGGGAAGTAGAAAATCACTATAACAATTACCGTTATAGCTATGTAGATTTAACGTTATTATAATTGTTGTAACCACTAATAAGTATTTTTTTTTATTTATACATACATACATACATATCGTCACGGCATATCCCTTGAAGTGTAGGCAGAGGGAACAGAGTGCCAGAGAACACTATCCTTGCATACTTCACTCGCTTCCTCAACATTCATAATTCTCTTCATACACGTTTGCCGGTTTCGGAGACTCTTGACTTCACCTTCCTTCAGCACGTGACCAATCTGATCTAGGTAGGTTAGTTTCGGTCTCCCCCGGTACCTACATCCTTCCACTTTCGCATTGTATATCTTCTTAACCAGACGTTCGTTCGGCATTCTTTCCACATGTCCGAACCATCGGAGCATTCCCTTTCGCATCTTTATATCAATACTCTCTTTCTTACCTACTCGTTCTCTTACGTCGTCGTTACGAATGCGATCGGTCAGCCTAACTCCACAGATATTCAGTAGAGATCGCATTTCGACCGCATTAATTTTACTTTCATGCTCTTTTCTGCATACCCAACTCTCGCTTACATTTAGTAATGTTGGGACAAGTACTGCGTTATGTATTGCTACACGTGCCTTCTGGCTGAGGTGGTGGCTACCGAGAAGTTGCCTCAACGCTCCGTTCGCTCTATTTCCCGCATTCACTCTTCGCTCTATATCAGTGGTGTACCTTCCATCTCAGCTAAATCCACATCCAAGATATACAAATTTATTCACTTGCTCTAGTACATTATTACCTATTATTAAATTTATATTTATGTTTAATGTATAACAGAAATTTTGAATGTCGTGTTAGTGATAGAGAAGTTATGGAGTGAATATAAATATATTAATATATCCGTGTTCACCACCCCTTATCTTATCCGTGGGTGATCGTAAGAGACGACTAAGGGATATAAAACGCATATAACATGCACAGCAAGAGAAGGAAAACTCGAAACAAAACCCTATACCAACACGTCTGACCAGCGCGGTATAGTAGGTTAATTTCCCTCCCATTACGGTGGAGGCCTGAGCCCAACAGTCGAATATATATGGCCTGTGATGATGATGATATATTACACGGGCTTTTTAGTATTTTTTTATTGTTTATAGTGGTAAACGAGTAAGCAGTACACTTGATGGTAAGTGTTACTGTCGGTCACAGATCTTTGCAATACCAGAGGGTATAGCTAGGCCATTGCCTTCCAATTAAAACCCACTCAGAAAGTTGGGTTTCCAGCTCTCTGCTCACAGAATGAAGCGCAAAGGACATTGCCACTGTCTAGACGTCAATTTTCGCCGAGCGTGTGGTACTTCCCCGGTCGGATCGCCCCGCGGTTGTAGACAGAGAACTGTCAACAGAGTGGCCCTAGCGCTACTAATATTTATTTTTTAGTATTGGAAATTAATTTTTGATTTTTATTTTTTAATTTACCTTCTTACTTTTTTCAAAATTTTATACAGTGTCCCACTTTGGAGCTAAGGTCCTAATTTCAAATATCTCTCATCAATTAAAGCCATCGTTTAAAATCAATTAGAAAATTCCACCCAGATGGTCGTACAAGAAAATAAGTTAATAAAAAAGCCTTTTAAAACATGGTACCATGGTAATACTATTTTCTACTAGCCTAGTAGACAATAAATTATATTCGCTGCCAAAATAGGCGGTTATTGTTTTATTTTTGACTTAGAAAATTAATTTTTGCGAGTTGAAATTAAATCCGACAAGTCCGTCAAACTCAACAAATCAATATTAAACTTATTGCGTACCCATATAAAATTAAAACAAGAATTAAAGGTCAGCTATTTATAAATGATTTATTTCGAGTTTTGTATTCATTGACGAAGTACCTATAACCACTATATTTGAGGCTCCTAGAACCATAGCGGCCTAAATACAAGAACTATGTTTTACAATATGGAGGAATTTAAAATTAAATTAAATTCAATTTAATCGATTTCAACATAAGCCGAAAATGTAATTGTACTGTCATCTATTGTTAAGAGCTTGTAAACAATTTTAGGCCGCTGTGGTTTTGTAGATTAACATTTTAGATTACGAAATTTTTTTTTATTGCTTATGGTGGCAGACGAGCAAGCAGCAGACCTGATGGTAAATGTCACTGCTGCCCATGGACCTTTGCTATACCAAGCGTATAGCTAGGCCGCTGCCTACCATAACAATCCCCAAACCCACCTAGTTGGGCTTCCAGCTCTCTCGCTCACCGAACGAAGCGCAATAGCACATTGCCATTACTCAAAATTGCATTTAGGTCAAAAGTTGGAAAAATGCAGTTAGGCCATCCTGGTTCTAACAGCCTCATTTATCCTTACAGATAACATATGAGTATTATATAGAATAGAATAAATTTCAAATAAAACTCTCTGCTAATTTAGCAACGGAAGACTAGTGCAGGTAACATCTGTGGCCAATACTGGAACGGTTGGACATTGCTATCAGAACACTGGTGAGTTAACGAAGTCAAGACCTATATAATATACGTAGATTTTTCAATAAATTGAGTCCTTCTTAAGATCCTTTGTCGCTTAGAACTTTTGAAACGACTGATGCCAAACTATATTAAAAATGTTAATTATTTAATTATCATCAACATTTCAACTCATTATATGGCTCACGCTAGGATATAGTCTTCTTCTTCTTCTTCTTCTTATATATTGGCAATCAGATACATATACGAGCTATTGGTGCCAGTGTCAAGTTATAAATATTTTCACGTTTTTAGTCTTTCAAGTTTGTCATTGTCTAAGTCAAATTATCGCCATTAACAGTGCAATGGCCACACTGTTAATGGTATCTTGTGGGAATTTTGATGGAAAACGAAAACGTTGTAAAGCACTTTTATATGATATTCACTACATTCTAGTAGTTCCGCCGCTTTATATTACATAAAATGCCATTAAAATTATCTAATATAACACATTAAAACACTAAGATATCGAATATAATACAAGAGCACCACATGACGTTTTCAAATTCAATATAGTCTTCTCTACAATAGAAAATAAATTGAATTACTATATACGTCACGCTGGTCAGACGTGTTGGCATAAGAATTAGTTTCGAGTTCCTTTACATAGATGTCATAGTTATATAATATGACTTTATCTTCTTTTACAACACCCACGGGCAAGATAGGAAGTGGTGAATTGTATTCTTACTCTGTCAGCACACAAAAGCTAGTAACTCAATCGATTATGATGAAATTTTAAATGTTACATACATTTCTGTGGTAAAGAATACAGAGTATCATTAATACCGCAGATAATATTCTTATACTAGGCGTACATGAGGACGTGATCGGACCGGGGAATAGTCCGGTCACCCGACGTGAGGTCACCGCGTGAGGACGACGGCGAAAGCTGTCGGGGCGTCAACTCGAGAGGAACCGGCGAGGGTAAACCGCCGGGCGGGCCACCGAAGACAAAGATCGGGTACCGGTGGCCCGCTCGCACGGCGAAGAGAGGAGTTTGTATGGTGGGTCTATGGGTTCACGCGCCCCCTCTTCCGTCATCCCGGACCGATTTGGCGGGGCGAGACGCATCCATAGTCCACCGCAAAAAAAAAAAAAATAAAAAAAAAAGTGTACATGAGCACTATTACGCCGTGGAAAGCAAGAAAATAAAAAGATGTGATAAATTTTTTTTTTGTTTCATACTTCGTATCGTTATATATTGGCTGTGTGGTAACGGCTAAGAATACTACCAACCCTTACTTTGCTCGTGGATATCGTAAAAGACGACCAAGAGCCTTATAATAACCTGGACCAATTCCATCTGATGCCGTTTGGTCAACTATTATATTCCCAAGAAGGGTTGACGACAATAACTTTTACAATATGTACTATGAAAGAAGAGTACATATTGTAACGACCTCAAGTAATTGGGATAAGAGCAGGAGAATGATGATGATTATTTCGTATAGTTATAAAATTTGCTTATTATGTCCATTACTTGTAGTTATTGCCTTATATTACAATTACTACGTGAGCTTTTTTTGTGAAAATTGCAACAGTTATTAGAGTTTGTAATAGATGGCGATGTTTATATTCTATGGATGTTATTTAATATTATCAATAATAGATAAAGTATACAAGTTCTCACCAAATGGCGCATTATTCTAATTTTTAAACTATTTGATAAATCAATAAAATAATATAGTATATAATACATACATAACCTACGCCTGTTTCCCAGAGGGGTAGGCAGAGACTACAGATTGCCACAAGCCACGGTCCAGGTACACCTTCGTCACTTCATTCACACTCATCACAGTCTTCATGCATGCTCTACAATTACTAATCTTAATAAAACTTCTCGTCAACACATCTTCAATTTGGTCCAGAAAAGCATGACTTGATCTTTCCCTTGTAGTCGTCCCATTTACTCTTTCTCTATATATTTGCTTCATCAACCTCTCATCATTCATTATTTCTTCTATTAAATAATAATATTTATATAATGTTATGAAATATAGAACGAATATAGAACGAATATAAAACGCATATAAGATCTATGCGAGAGAAGCAAAACTCAAAAAAATAACCTATACCAACACGTCTGACCAGCGTGGTTATAATAGATCAATTACGCTTCCATTATGGAGGAGGCCGGAGCCCAACAGTGGGACATATATGGGCTAAGATAATGATGATGAGATGATGAATATTATGAGAGGATTTTAATGAACATAAATAAATTAATGATTTTATGCAGAGATACAGAGTATATCGTTGGAAATATATGCATATTTGCTTCCAATACAAATATTCGTTGCGAATAGATGTGTCAATTGGCAAGTGACAGTATTTATTTGAGCTACATTACAATTTGGTAGCGTTATATTTTGGTATTTCGTAATACCATACAATCCGCAATTTGAATTGTTGGCAAATAATTAGCATTTTAATTGTACCCGAGCAAACAACCAACGCGTGATCCTCTGGCGTCACAGGGGGTGAAGTATGTGTATGTGGAGGATGAGGTAGAGGCGAGCTCATTAATACGGCTCTTCTAAAATGCTGATTCCATCCTTTGTATGCTTTGGTGTTTTGTGATATAAGCCCCTATCCATATTTCTGAATAGTGAAGAGAAGGACGTTTTAGTATAAAGCCTAAATTAGTACAATAATTGGTTCATTCTAAGCGTTAGCGTGAGTGTATTTTGAAGAATACAGATAATTTAATGTCAATGGAAAATATTATTAGGTTTTATTTGTATGGGTGAATTTCGACTGACTGTAATGTAAGCAGCTTCATAGCGGTTGTATGCTATGTGAAAGCATTAACAGTCATCATCATCATTCTCTTACTCTTATCCCAATTACTTGGGATCGATACAATATGTACTCTTCTTTCATAGTACATATTGTAAAAGTTATTGGTTTTATGACCGGCCGTCTGCCAGACGTCAACCCTCATTGGGAATGTAATTGTTGACCAAACGGCGTCAGGTGGAATTGGCCCAGGTATAAGGCTCTTAGTCATCTTTTACGGCATCCACGAGCAAAGTAAGGGTTGGTAGTATTCGAGGCCAGAAAGAATTAACAGTATGTCTTCCAAATATTTTTAATTTTATTAGTTTTTTGTATCACGGCATATGAAGTTTCACCATCAGTATCAGATTATTATTTATTATTTTTTTATAGCGACCATTTAATCATAATTTTCGCCAATAATCATCGCGAATTTTTATTAATATTGAAGATCATGAGAACAATAATACCTTAAATGACCGAATTTTTACGAATATATTATTACCAGATATAAATTACAACTTGTATTGCTAAAAAGTTTAGGGGATCGTTCATAGTGCCTACGTAGATTTTGGCACGTTACTATTTGGAAAACCAAGTCATTTACGCAATAGTAAAATAGATTACACCCCTTTCTTTCTCAAATGTATTTCTAAAGGTGAATAAGGGACGCAATCAAATATCATCAGTATAAGAGAAGAAAAAATGGAAATTAAATCCTATACCAACCCTTCTGACCAGCGTGGTATAGTAAGTGAAATTCTTTCATAATGTGATCGAGGCTCGAACTTCCTACTGGGACGTATGTGAACTGAGACGAATTAAAAGTTCTTCAATGATTTTTCAATTTACCTATAAAACTCAAATATTTTTTTCATCGTCAAGAGAGAATGCAGAATCAGTGAAAACAAACAATTTATACAATGTATACAAAAAAATACAGATTATTGCAAGTACAAATATTATTATTTATATACCGATTGTTTCAAATAGGACCTCCCATGAACGAATCCACTCATATCCTACGGGAAATGAGATTTTTCAGAGTTACCAATCAACGGAACAAATAAAACAATGTTATTCTATTTTGCTTTATATCGTTTTTATCGTGCGTTGTATATTAAATATTGCTTTAAATATTTGTACTGTTATATACTCGTATATATATCTAGCTTTTAACCCCAACGTTAATCCCTCTTTTGGTTGCGTAAAAATTATGTGTAATGACCTCGTTAATTATGGTTTTCATTATTTATATTGTAGGATAAAATAATGAAGGAAAATTAATTTACTAATTTCATATTTTAAATGCAAAGGTAAAATGATGTCTAGTACTTATTCCGGCTAATTTTTAAATCAAATAAAAGTATCATTACGAAATTTAGTCCCTCTATTTTATTCCCTCAGAAGATAAATATTAACAATTCCCGAATGATACACGTTTATTTGTGCTCAATTAGAAAACAATCATGGATTTTTCTTCTCATACAAACGTCAGTCCCTTTCGGATGAAATATCATAAATTTCTTACCTAGTGCTCACTCACGGCTTTAGATCACAAAAAAGACTCAAAATTTCATGTAATTAATTTTATAATGTTTGAACATATTTATGTGTTGTAAGATTATTAATTTTTTGGATATTTTTACTTTTAAATAAATAATGGTTATCCACCATTTTTTTTTTTTTTGCGGTGGGCTATGGACGTCGCATCCCGCCAAATCGGTCCGGGGTGACGGAAAAGGCGGCGCGCAACCCCATTGACCCACCCTGCAAGCACCTCTTCTTCGCCATGCGAGCGGGCCACCGGTACCCGATCTTTGTCTTCAGTGGCCCGCTCGGCGGTATGCCCTCTCGGGCTCCTCTCCTGTCGACGCCCCGACAGCTTTCGCCGTCGAGACGTCGTCCTCACGCGGTGGCCTCACGTCGGGTGACCGGACAATTCCCCGGTCCGATCACCCGAAGCCTCGATTAGGGCGGCATCAGTCGCAGGTACTCGCGCCTGCGCCGCCCCGGCCGCGGACGGCGGCCCGGGTCACGGGAATCCTCCCGGACCCGTTCCGCCGCCTCCTTCTGCGAGATGATAGCCTCGCAGAAGGCGGCGACCGCGTCCCAATTCCTGACGCTGTCGACCATCGCTCGCGCAACAGCCGGCAGCGTCAGGTCGGCACCGATGACAGCGACGAGGTCACGGCGCTGCCCGTCCCAGCCCGAACATACCTCGAGCGTATGTTTCGCCGTGTCCTCGTCACTACTGCAATGGTGGCAGGACGGAGTCCACTCCCTCCGCACGACCGTGTGCAGGTACTTGCCGAAGCAACCATGCCCCGACAAGACCTGCACCAACCGGAAAGAGAGGACTCCGTGCCGCCGCTCCATCCACTCCATCAGTACGGGCCGGAGGGCCTCAACGGTAAAAACACCGTGTCTAGGCCTTTCCAGCCGCGTAGCCCAACGGGCGATGACTTCTCGGCGGGCGTCCTCGCGCCAGGTGGCTATCTCGTTGAACGATGGGGAGCCACCTTCTTCGCGCATTGAGGTAACCCGCCGGTAGAGGTCGGAGAGCATCTCCGCCTCTAGATCCCACGGGGGTGTCCCGGCCAATAGGCATGCCGCCTCGGTAGACACCGTGCGGTACCCGCGAATGGCTCTGACCGCCATGGCTCGCTGTGGCCTCCACAGCACCGCTCTGAGCTGGGCGTTCAGAGCCCTCGCCCACACGGGTGCGCCGTACATGGCCATTGAGCGGATCACCCTCGCATACAGCCGTCGGCCCTCGAAACTGGGTCCGCCCACGTTCGGCATGAGCCGAGAAAGGGCGGATGCCGCGCCGACCAGCCGGGGAGCAATTTGACGAAAATGCTCCCGGAACCACCATTGCCCGTCGAGCACCAGACCCAAGTACCTCATATGGGCCTGGATACTGATGTGGATGGAGTTGACGACTAACGAGGCGCCGATGGGCAGCCTCACACGGGGCCCATGGAATAGTAGGGCCTCCGTCTTGTTTAGGGCCACCCTGAGCCCCAGCGCCTCAATTCGCCTGACCATCTCCTCTGTGCTGAGAGTGGCCAGGCTCGCCGCTTCTTCGAGTGTCCTGCCCCGGGCTGTGACGAGCGTGTCGTCAGTATAGCAAATAACGAGCCCGGGGGGGAGGCTCCCTCTCAACGCCCAGTCGTAACCGATGTCCCACAGAGTCGGCCCCAGAACCGACCCCTGCGGAACACCGCACGATATGGCCGTCCGCACAATGTCCCCTGCGGGGCTCGCGTAGAGGACACTGCGCCCCTCCAAATAGTCTGCCACCAGCTGCCTGAGGTACAGGGGCACTCCATGGAACCGGAGCGCCTCCCTGATGCAGCTGAATGGCAGACTATTGAAGGCGTTGGCGATGTCCAACGACACCGCCAAAAGCACTCCTTTGCCGGCGACAGCCTCCGCGGCCGTCTGCCTCAGGCGTAGCAGGGCCCCGATGGTCGAACGCCCCCTCCGAAACCCAAATTGAGCGTCCGACAGATCGGGCCCCACCTCCTCCAGGTGCTGGACGATGCGGGCAGCGAGGACACGCTCCAGCAGCTTACCCACATCGTCCAGAAGCACAATGGGCCTGTAGGCCGACGGCAAATCCGGAGGCCGTCCCGGCTTTGGCAGGAGAACCAACCTCCCTTCCTTCCAGCACTCAGGGAACTGTCCAGACGTCAGACAGGAATCTTCGCCACGGCTGCCCCCACTTCCGACTCCGTCACGGGCGGAACACTATCGACGGCCTCCCAGTCGTGATCTGGCAAAGCCATGACCGGGGGCGTGTGCTCCGACTGCCGCGGGAAAAGCTCCTCGACCACTCTACGAAGGAGGTCGGGCTGGAGGGTCTCGGTGAGGGGGCGGGGGGGTCCTGCGCGCGAAGCTTATTCAGCGATGCGCGATACGGGCGACCCCAGGGGTCACGGTCGAGACCGTCCAGCATCTCCTGCCAACTCGCGTCCTTGGCGGACCGGATGGCCAGCCGAAAGGCGGTCCGCGCACTGTGGTACGCCTCGTACAGCTGGCCCTCCTGCTCAACATCGCGGCGACGCCGCCGACTGCGGGTGTAGGACCTTCGGGCAATAATAATGACTAATGCACGCCACACGAAGGTCCGCCAGTCTTGGGGACCACCAGTAGACCCACTGCCTCGGAGGTAGACGCCGCATCCTGGGCATGGCCGCATCGCAGATGGTTATCCACCATGATCGTTGAGTTAATAACGATATTTTCAATATAGTCTAGTTTTTAAGTATATGGATGCTGTTGACAGAGCGACGATATGAAATTGCTTAAAATATTGATTAATTGGATTATAGAATTATAATACGACACTAGTTAAACACAGACAGTTGTTGACAGTATGTCTCGAATTGCAAAAAGTAACAAGTAATTTTATTTATGAGTGACAATTATAAATTCATGTTAATGATAATGTATATATATTAAATAAAATATCATCATTCATAAGAGTAGGACTCTTATCCCAATTATTTGATACAATATGTACTCTTCTTGCATAGTACATATTGTAGAAGTTATTGGCAATAGTTTTATTACCGGCCGCCTGCCAGACGTCAACCCTCCTCGAGAATGTAATTGTTGACCAAACGTCATCGGATGGAGTTAGCCCAGGTCGTTATAAGGCTCTTAGTCGTCTTTTACGACATCCACGAGCAAAGTAAGGGTTGGTAGTATTCGTAGCCGCTACCATATAATTAATAATATAATACATTAAATAAAATTAAAGTGAAATACTTAATGATTGCAAAAAATACATACATATATATATATATATATATATATATATACATATATATATATAATTTATAGATCACAAAATAAAATTTCTTGTATTCGAATTAAACTTTTACACGAGAGATCGCTACTTCTTCACGATCTATGTAATCACAGTAAATATGGTTATTTTATTATGACCTTGCAGTGGTCATAACTCTTGTTTCTTTGTTATATTCTCATTTTAATTATGAAGAATAAAAGGATGTATTTTATAACTAGAGTTGAACAGTGTAATTAAAGTTATGAGATGGATGACTTAGCTTTTAAAATGCAAATTTTGTACTTATTAAAATACAATATAAAAAGTTATAAATTTTATTTTCAGTTCAGTTATTAGTTGAAATTCATTCCGTGTGGTGATGGAGTAAGAATACAATTCATCACCTCATCTTACACGTACGTGATCGTACGAGATGACTAAGGGATATAAAACGCACATAACATCTATGCGAGAGAAGGAAAACTTGAAACAAAACCCTATACCAACGCGTCTGACCAGCGTAGTATAGTAGGTCAATTACCCTCCCATTATGGAGGAAGCTCGAGATAAACAGTGGGACATATATGAGCTGACATAATGGTGATTAGGTGAATAAGTTCATTGTTTAACAAATGCCTTTCTAAAAGTGGTATTGTTATAATTGTCAATTATAAAATGAAAATGTAATTAATCTATCCATATTAGCCATTTTGTAAATTTGCTAATATTATATTTAAATTTTATATATTTAATTTTAGGGACGCTACTTGCAATTTTTTTCAATGTCTATAATTATGAACGCTGTAAAAGTAGAGCAGTTTTCGCGTGACCATGAACGCTGTAAACTGTTGGAAACGCAAAATAAAAAAAATTAAGCATGAAATATAAACGATGATTAAGCTTGGCGGCTACTATGTCTGAGAGGCGTAGGCGAGAGGGTTTTCTGCAGTTTTGTGGATCTGGAGAGAGCATTTGACACGGTTGTACGAAAGGAACTTTGGGACATTTTACCGGAGTATGGTATTAACGGTAAACTGCTGCAAGCTGTGCAGTCCAGTTACATGGGCTGTAGAGCCTGTGTGCGGCTGGATGATGGAATGTCGCCTCGGTTTGACGTCAATATCGGCGTTATGCAAGGGTAAGTTCTATCAGCCAGGTTGTTTATTATATATCTGGATAAATGTCTCCAAAGGTTGAACGATATGAATGTGGGAGTCCAGATGGGCGACTCAGTAGTCAGTGCTCTGCTCTATGCAGATGATGCAGTCCTGCTGGCGCAGTCAGCGACTGACCTGCAGACCCTAGTCGACACAATGACAGAAGATTGTAAGAAAAGAGGTCTACGCATGAATGTGAGCAAAACCAAAATAATGGTCTTTGAAAGAGATGAAGCCAGAACAGATGTACCTAAGAGTAACAATAGGTTATGATGTACTAGAGCAAGTGGATGAATTTGTATATCTTGGATGTGGTTTTAGCCGAGATGGAAGGTACAGCACTGATATACATAACGTTGTGCTTGTCCCACTTGTTCTTGTACCGCTTGTTCCACATTACTATATGGAAGCGAGAGTTGGGTATGCAGAAAAGACCATGAAAGCAAAATTAATGCGGTGGAAATGCGATCTCTACGGAAAATCTGTGGAGTTAGGCTGACCGACCGCATTCGCAACGACGACGTAAGAGAGCGAGTAGGTATGAAAGAGAGTATTGGTGTAAAGATGCGAAAGGGAATGCTCCGATGGTTCGGACATATGGCAAGAATGCCGAAGGAGCGTCTGGTTAAGAAGATATACAATGCGAAAGTGGAAGGATGTAGGTACCGGGGGAGACCGAGACTCACCTACCTAGACCAGATTGGTCACGTACTGAAGGAAGGTGGAGTCAAGAGTCTCCGAAACCGGCGAGCGTGTATGAAGAGCATTATAAATGTTGAGGAAGCGAGTGAAGTATGCAAGGATAGAGTTCTCTGGCACTCTGTTTTCTCTGCCTACCCTGCAAAGGATATGGCGTGATGATATGTATGTATGTATGTAAATATAAGCGGGATAGAATTCGTAAAATAGCTTTATTTCAAATACGTAATACTCGCGTAAACATCAACAATAATTTAATTATAATAAAATAATTTACTGTATAGTAACCGCTATCAGATGACTGGACCGTCAGCCGAAAAGAGGCTGACCGCGCGAGGGAGAAGCTCCGGCAGCAGGTCGGGGCATCGACGGGGATGGTACCTGAGAAGGTAACTCCCCGGAACGGCCACGGATGTCAAGGAAGCGGTACCAGTGGTCGGCTCAATGGCGATGGGGAGGGAGTGTGGTGAGTTATGGGGCCACGCACCGCCCGTCTGTCGCCCCGGATGGAATGAACGGCGTGTCTCCAGAACATAGCCAGCCAAAAAAATGGTAACCTCTATTAATACTGCTAACCATTATTTTTTTTTTTTTTGCGGTGGGCTATGGACGTCGCACCCCGCCAAATCGGTCCGGGGTGACGGAAGAGGCGGCGCGCAACCCCATTGACCCACCCTGCAAGCATCTCTTCTTCGCCGTGCGAGCGGGCCACCGGTACCCAATCTTTGTCTTCGGTGGCCCGCTCGCTAGTATGCCCTCTCGGGCTCCTCTCCTGTCGACGCCCCGACAGCTTTCGCCGTCGAGGTGTCGTTCTCATGCGGTGGCCTCGCGTCGGGTGACCGGACAATTCCCCGGTCCGATCACCCGAAGCCTCGGTTAGGGCGGCATCAGGCGCAGGTATTCGCGCCTGCGCCGCCCCGGCCGCGGGCGGCGGCCCGGGTCGCGGGAATCCTCCCGGACTCGTTCCGCTGCCTCCTTCCGCGAGATGACAGCCTCGCAGAAGGCGGCGACCGCGTCCCAGTTCCTGACGCTGCCGATCATCGTCCTCGCGACAGCTGGCAGCGTCAGGTCGGCACCGATAATAGCGACGAGGTCGCGGCGCTGCCCGTCCCAGCCCGAACATTCCTCGAGCGTATGTTGCGCCGTATCCTCGTCACTACTGCAATGATGGCAGCCCGGAGTCCATTCCCTGTACACGACCGTGTGCAGGTATTTCCCGAAGCACCCGTGCCCCGTCAACACCTGCACCAGTCGGAAGGTGAGGACTCCGTGCCGCCGCTCCATCCATTCCATCAGTACGGGCTGGAGGGCCTCGACGGTAACGACACCGTGTCTAGGCCTCTCCAGCCGCGTAGCCCAACGGGCGATGACTTCTATCTTTGGCTTTATATCGGCCTCGGCCAACACCAACTAATGTCGTCTAGTTAGAATAATATTCCCAATGAATGTTGATGTTAGGCAAGCGACCGGTGATGAAACTATTACCAATAATTTTTGCAATATATACGATGGAAGAAATATATTACACATATTTTTTAGTGGTAGTACCACACTGTTGACAGTTCTCTGTCTGCAGCCGCGGGCCGCTCCGTCCGGGGTAGTACCACACCCTCGCAAAAGATCGACGTCTGAGTAATGGCAATGTGGTGTTGTGCTTCGTTCGGTGAGCGTCAGAACCGGAAGCCCAACTGGGTGGGGTTGGGGTTTATGTTGGTAGGCAGTGGCCTAGCTATACCCCTAAAATTGCAAAGGTCTATGGGCGGTAGTAACACTTCCCATTAGGTGTGCTGTTTGCTCGTTTGCCACCATAAGAAATAAAAAAAATATTGCGTGGACCTTAAATAATTGGGATAAATGGAAGATGATGATGATGAATTTATAATAAAATAATACATAGACAAAATATGCAGAGCTGTTCCTAATTAATTTTATTGCTAACGATGGCAAACTTGTAAGCAGCACACCTGATGGAAAATGTTACTGCCCCACCCATGAGTCTTTGCAGTACAGCTAGGCGAACTAACCTAGAAAGTTAGGCTGCCAGCTCTCTCGCTCACTGAACGAAGCGCAACAGCATATTACCTAGACGACTGCTCAGACGTCCATTTTCTGCAAGAGTGTAGTACTACATCAGACGGGCTGGTCGGCGGCTGTAGACAGAAAACTGTCAACAGTTTGGTCACTATAAGAGGAATTATGTGTCAATAGCTAAATGCGTGGTCAAATATCAAAGTATATCATTGAAGATTTACTGAAAAAACAAATGTTTGCACATTGCTTTTAACGATTGAGAATTCATTTCCATATTGTATAGATATAATAGTTATGTATATTATATAAGAAAGCTCGGGTCCGCTATTGAGGTTTGGCTTGTTGATAGACGACACGAATACTGAACAAAGCACAGAGTAGAGAAATAAAGAAATAAATTCTTATTTGCAAACGAAAAATTATTACCATGCATCAGAGTTGAACCCGATATTTAGATAGATATTGTAAATCTATTGGAAATTTGTTACACGACAATACGAGTAATGATTTGGTTACCATACGTAACTACCCACACTGGTCTAATTGGTAAGATGGTTAGATTAGATTTGCTATAGATTGGAGTTCAAATCCCACATGATAATTATTTTTGTCTCACATGTAAATTTTCGCAAATAGCTTGATAAATGATAAATCTTAAGTTCTTTTGTAAAATGTAATTGAAGTTTACTATAGATTTTGTAGGTATATCAAAAAAAATGCAATACCATTTAATTTTCCGTCTTTCTATTAAAGGTAACCTAAATAGAAAGACTAATAAAGGTGCACTAAGATTTCTCGTGTGTTCACATATAACATCCGCGCCCAGATGCCTTTGCCGCAAGCATCCAAAATTATTCTGTCATTATCAGTACGTATAATTAATATATAAATTAACAATTAATTAATGTATAAATAAATTGTACTTAAGTATTTAAAGTCTTTGTATCGCAGCTGAAAATATCTATATTCTTAGAACATTTGTATTTGTCAAGACTTTTAGCGGCAGCTTTCGAAATCAAGGAATCGGTGATAGGGTCCTATTAAAAAAAAACAAGCGAGCAACTACAGGGGTTTACAGTTCCACCTAACCTTTAAATTACACCAGGTCATTGTATAGGGTAGAGCCAGAACATAAACCCGTCAAAAAATACTGGTAATCTCTATGAATTGGTTACACTATGCTTATCAAAGCCGGCGCAAAGTGACTATAGAAGAGAGAAACGAGGTATGCGAGACACGTCCGACTCAAATTTACAGGCAATTCATTCGATATTAGATTATTAGGCATTGATCTTATAAAATCTTTCTCGATTTAATGCTGACAGTGTGGACAACGGTTATAAGAGAAACCAATCTATCTGCGTGCAATTTTTAGATAATTATTGCATATATTTTTGTCATAGGCACCTCCCATGGGGGACACGGTACCTGCACACGGTCGTGTACAGGGAATGGACTCCGGGCTGCCATCATTGCAGTAGTGACGAGGATACGGCGCAACATACGCTCGAGGAATGTTCGGGCTGGGACGGGCAGCGCCGCGACCTCGTCACTATTATCGGTGCCGACCTGACGCTGCCAGCTGTCGCGAGGACGATGATCGACAGCGTCAGGAACTGGGACGCGGTCGCCGCCTTCTGCGAGGCTGTCATCTCGCGGAAGGAGGCGGCGGAACGAGTCCGGGAGGATTCCCGCGACCCGGGCCGCCGCCCGCGGCAGGGGCGGCGCAGGCGCGAATACCTGCGCCTGATGCCGCCCTAACCGAGGCTTCGGGTGATCGGACCGGGGAATTGTCCGGTCACCCGACGTGAGGCCACCGCGTGAGGACGACGCCTCGACGGCGAAAGCTGTCGGGGCATCGACAGGAGAGGAGCCCGAGAGGGCATACCGCCGAGCGGGCCACCGAAGACAAAAATCGGGTACCGGTGGCCCGCTCGCACGGCGAAGAAGAGGTGCTTGGAGGGTGGGTCAATGGGGTTGCGCGCCGCCTCTTCCGTCACCCCGGACCGACTTGGCGGGGTGCGACGTCCATGGCCCACCGCAAAAAAAAAAATAAAAAGAAAAAAAATAAAATAAAAATAAAATGGGGGATAAAGCGATAATCGATACGCTTGTCGATTTGCCAGCCGTAATATGTGTTACAAGTTTATCAGGATCTTTTTTATAACACTCACGAGAAAGTAAGGGATGATACAATTTATTCTTTGAAACTTTGTATTCTTTGATACATTGTAGTCTTTGATATATTGTATTCTTTGATACATTGTATTCTTTGATACATTATATTCTTAATTTGTCACGGTTTAGAAAATTGTAGCACACTTATTAAAATGCAATTTTTTTAAATGCAGAATGACTGGATTATTTTGTGTACTATTCCAGTTCTTTCACAGATAGTAATTTGACGCGAAAATTATTTTTCTTTACTACTTAAGTGAACTTACAAAACTAAAAAAAAAATTTTTTAGTTAATTTATTTTCTTATGAAAATAATAATTTATTTACTTATGAAAGTAAATTATAATACCAAGAAACAAAATTAATTAAGCGTGGGATGCTTTATGCTATATATTTATTACACCCTATTTGTAAGGAAATCAAGAACTATTAATATAAGATTTAATATCAAGAGTCTCATTTATTTTTAAATTTATTTTATTAATTATGATTTATATCTCATATTAATTAGTAAATTATAATACTGATGTAATACGCAACCAATTAGTAAGAGTATAGGGAATTAATTATCCGGTCTGATAACAAACCTAACTCAGTTCGTTCGCGACAAATCCCCGTGTGTTTCTACAGGTGATAGGCGTGTCGGGGCAGTGTCCCCAAAACCCAATTTGGTTCAATGAGAAAATAATGTAAAACGATCCGATTGTACCCGAATGGAATTTAAAATTTTTCGCCTCTTTCGTAATCACGCGTTTTTGTCCCTATCCGGTAATGAAAAGATTGTTAAGAGCGTCACGGTAATAATTTATTTAGCAAGGTGTTAAGGGATTTTGACTATATTTTCAGTTATTATATTCTTTATATCATATTCGATTTTTTTTTAAAGACAACTCTTATTACTAAGTACATTAATCCATATGTTAAGAGGCATTTTACAAACCTATCAGTCAGCGAACATAAATTGCACTCAGATTTGGAACAGTGGATTGTGGTGCACAAAATTCTTTGTCTTGCCTAATGGACCGAATTCACAAAACTCGAAATGGAAGTTCAGTATTCTGAGTATCAATTTATGAAGATTAATTGCGATTGTTATTCATCATCATCATCATTACAGCCCATAAATGTCCCACTATTGGGCTCGGGCCTCCTCCGTAATGGGAGGGAAATTAAGCTATGGTCAGACGTGTTGGTACAGGGTTTTGTATCGAGTTTTCCTTCTCTCGCATATATGTTATATGCGTTTTATATCCCTTAGTCGTCTCGTATGATCACCCACGGGTAAGCTATGGGTGAATAGTAGTGAATAGTATTCTTACTCCGTCACCACACGGATAGTTATTATTAAGGCACGTCAATTGTTATTATTAAGGCATCATTCTCCTACTCTTATCCCAATTACTTGGGGTCGATACAATATGTACTCTTTTTTGATAATATATATTGCAATAGTTATTAGCAATAGTTTTATGACCGGCCGCCTGCCAGACGTCAACCGTCCTTGTGAATGCAATTGTTGACCAAATGGCATCAGATAAAGTTGGCCCAGGTCGTTATAAGTCCCTTAGTCGTCTTTTACGACATCCACGAGCAAAGTAAGGGTTGGTAGTATTCGTAGCCGCTACCACACAGCAATTGTTATTATTAAGGCATTGATTTTAAAGCCTGGTATGACGCTTGTGGCCCTAACTATGGAATTTGAAGGAGAAATTCGAAGATGGGCGATTTGTTTTCTTATTGTAAAAAAAAACTGTATTTGACTATCAATCTTACCTGCAATTTAAAAATATTAACTTATTGTTCATTTTAATGATTAACAATGTAATTCAAATTTTAAATGAAAAGTTTCGGTAGGTGTTTGGACTATAACCCTTTTTTTGCGGTTTGGACTATAACCCTAAAATGTTTACTTTTAAATTTATCAGTAGAGCTTATGAAAAGGTGGAAAGAACATCGTAAATACTTTTAATTGTCTTTTTCTTTATATTTTTATATACAAGACCTTTTACTAAGGAATAAATTTTTGAGTCGCGACGAGTTATCCAAATATACATATATTGTTTTCCATTTTAATACGTCTTTCGTTTTCTGCAAATGATTTACAAGTCTAAACTTTAATCTAGCCTTATAACGACCCGGGCCAACAGCATCTGATGCCGTTAGGTCAACAATTACATTCCCAAAAGGGTTTGACGTCTGGCAGCCGGCCGGTCATAAAACTATTGCCAATAACTTTTACAATATGTACTATGAAAGAAGAGTACGTATTGTATCGACACCAAGTAATTAGGATAAGAGTGGGAGAATGATGATGATGATTTACAGGTCTACACCTGATTAGGTACATTATTATCAGCTGAGTTTTGTCTAGTATTCAATTCTTAGGATTAAAGTTTGATTTTGTTTTGTGATTTAGTAATGTCCCCTCCAACTCATCTAAGATGATCTGAAACGTGGTCTCTGAATGTCGGCCTCATAAAATAAAATAAATAAAAAAGCCTTTTATTTCTTGCATTACATTTTAAATTAAATATTCTCTATTAAATATATCACATTACATTAAATATTCTCATTATTATAATTGATTCTTTATTGTATTATTGTTTATTATTGCTATATATTTACATACACATACATACACATATACATATACACACACATATACATATATACACACATACATACATATATACACATATATACACACACATTTACATATATATATACATATATATATATACACATACATACATACATATACATACACATACATACACATATATACATACATACACACATACACACACATACATACATACATACACATACATACATACATACACACACACATACACATATACATACACACATACATATAAACACATACACATATATACATACACACACATATACACATACACAATAATTGATTCTTTATTGTATTATTATTGTTACCTATAATTTTTTATTCTTAATATGTATTGATAATATATTTTTCATTTTAATTCTTAATTATTATTACTTAAGTTATTTCATATATTCTTAGTTTAATTTGTGAATTGTTGTTACACTTTCTCAATATTCTTCATTATAATATTTAATAATTTACATAAGTTACAAAAAAATCACTATTATTATTATTTTTAATTACTATGCTAGCATGCAAAGACCCCTCTTATGTGAGGGTGAAGGCCTCCTCCAGATTTTTCCACTTGTCCCTATCTTTGGCTATTGTTTTCCAGTGCTTCCCTGCTATTTTTATTATGTCTGTTTCCCAGCGAGTCTTTGGTCTTCCTCTCTTTCTGATACCAACAGGGCCCTTCCATGACGTCAGTCTGGAAGTCCAGCGGTCGTCATCCATTCTGGCTACATGTCCTGCCCAGCGCCATTTTAAATTTTGTGAAAATTGAAGTGCATCTATAACTTTAGTCTTTTCTCGTATAATGTTATGTGGGATTTTCTGTCTTTTTCTCACGTTTATGATGCTTCTCTCCATACTTCTTTGACAGGATCTGATTTTGTTTTTCACTCTCATTGTATAATTCCATGTCTGGCATCCGTAGGTGATAGAAGGGAGCAGGCAGGTATCCATAATTTTTTTCTTAAATTTTATAGGCATAGTTGATTTTAAAATTTCCTTTAAGCTACAGAATTTTTTCCATGCGCCTGAAATTCTTCTTTCCACTTCTAATTCATTGCTTTGCTTGCTAAAGGAAACTTGTTTTCCTAGGTATATATAACTCTCCACGTATTCTATTGGATATTGGTCAAGATACAAGGGGTATTTTATATTATTAGTCATAATTTTGGTTTTATTTAGATTCATTTGCAAACCCACATCATGACTCACAGATTTTAGTGAAAGTAACATTGACTCTAGTTCTTTTGCATTTTCAGATAGAAGAATAATATCGTCAGCAAACCTTAAATGGCTGATAAACTTTCCATTAATGTTTAGCCCTGTTCTGTTCCAATTGACTTGACTGATGGCCATCTCTAACACAGCTATAAAAATTCTCGGTGACAAAGGATCGCCCTGTCTTACACCTCTTCTTATGTTTATCGGCGGTCCTGTCGATTCAAGCCTCACTCTGCTACTACAGTTGTTGTATAGGTACTTAATAACTTCTATATATTTGTGTTCTACGTACTATGATCTTAAAGCTGTCCATATAGAAGAGTGCAAGATTGTGTCGAAGGCTTTCTGGTAGTCGATGAACGCAATGTACAGAGGTCTCTGATATTCGCTATATTTTTCAATTATTTGTTCGATTGAGTGGATATGATCTATCGTAGAGTATCCTCTTCTGAAGCCGGCTTGCTCCATCGGTTGATGCTTTTCTAGACTCTTACTAATTCTCTTTTCGATTATTGATGAAAAAAGTTTGTAGAGCGATGACAGCAGACTAATGGGGCGATAATTGCCTATATCCTTTGGGTCGCCTTTTTTGTAGAGCAGGATCATGAATGACTCTGACCACTGAAAGGGTGTGATGCCTGACTTTAATATAGAGTTAAAGAGACACGCCAAAGGGCGTGCAAGACAATGACAACCTTCTTTTATCGCTTCATTAATAATTCCATCTGGGCCCGGACATTTTTCAACCTTAAGTCTTTTTATTGCTGTTAAAACTTCGAGCTCGTCTATCGTTTCCACTTCTGAGACATCCTCTATAGTTTGTTGCAAACTGGTATTGTCAATTTTTTCCATATTATTTTGTTCTTGACAATTATACAGTTTTTGGTAGAAACTTGTAGCAATTTTGACAATATCGGGCCTATTACGTACAAGTTCATCTGTCCCTTTTAGTTCTTTTATCCATGTCTTGTGTGTATTGAGCTCTTTATAAGCTCTTTTAACGCTGCAAGAAGTACTTATATGTTTTTCAAATGTCATTGATCGGTGAAGTATATAGTCCCTTTTTATATTTTTACTAATGAGTTTATATAAAGCTTTAAGTTGATTTTTCTGTGATCGTGTTTTGGGCTTAGTTTCGTGTAGTTGTTTTCTGCGATCTATGAGACTCTTGGTGTATGTTGATAACACTCCTGTGTTGGTGGCGTGATGATCGAGTTTCCGTAGGCTCTCTTCTATGACATGGATAATTTTATCATAGTTTGCTTGTATGGTAGCGTCTGCCTGAAATTGAAGTTGGTCTTCGTGTTCTTCTAAAGATAGTCTGTAATTTGTTCTTTGTGAAACTGTTTTTAGTGGATTTTTTAAGTAGTTTCTGTATTTTGCACGGCTTTTCTTTATATTTTGTAATTGTAAAGATGCTTTTATGAGTCTATGATCAGTGGGAAAATGTATATTTAAAACTTGTACATTTTTAACATTTTTGTCTAAGTTTGTCAATATATAATCAATTTCATTTTTTGTGACTCCGTCAGGGGATTTCCACGTCCACCTTTGATTTTTAGGTTTCTTGAAAAAAGTGTTCATTATACTCAGTTTGTTTTCGTTTGCGAAGTGTATCAGGCGTTCACCTCTACTATTTCTTACACCATAGCCATAGTTTTTCATTATCAGACGTTCTTCGGGTCTAGGTTGCCCTATTTTTGAGTTAAAATCTCCCATGACTATTACGTTTTTTGCACAGTTTTTTAAGGTTTCGTTGATAGTGCTGTAGAAGTAATCCACCTCGTCATCATTTGAGGCCTCTGTGGGTGCATAGACTTGGAGTATGTCTAGTTGGTATCCATTCATTTTAAGTTTCAGGAGAGCTATTCGTTCCGATATTCCGCTAAAGCTCACAAAGTGTTTTTTAAGATATTTTTTAACTATGAAACCCACACCATATAATCCACGTGTCTCCCCTGTATAACATAATATGAAATTGTCGTGCTCCTGGATTGATGTACCGACACGTCGGACTTCTGAGATGCCGATTACGTCGTATTCTGTGTTTTTCAAGGAGTTGATCAGCTCTAATAGGCCGTGTTTGGTAGATAAGGTCCTAACGTTATATGTTGCTACGTGAAATAACTCTTTTTTTGCCTTAGGTTTGTTACTTGCAGGGTTTTCTGGAGGGTTTTGGTCGAGCTCTCCCGCGGTGACCAGCCGTTGTGGGAGATTATTTTTTTCTCCCGCGGTGACAAGCCGTGCTGGGAGACTGAGAGGGGGGGACGCTAGTTGCTACCTCTCTTGATCTTCATCGTCATCTTGTATTGGAGATGTTTTTCTCTTTTGGTAGGAGAAAACAGGAGCTTTTATAAGATAGTTGTTCATACTATTAGTTTTATTAATTTTTTTCGGCTGGTTTGTACTTTGTTTTTTGTGTTCTGATGGTTTCGTTGTAGTTTCCGGCCATTCTGATAAGTTTCTTTTTTTATTTTGATTTTCTTGTGATACTGTGTGTTTTTTTTGTTGTTATTGTTGTTTATTATAATAAGTTTGTCGTATTTGAGGATCGCTCTTCTCCCTTGTTCTCTCTCCTTCTCGGCTTTCAATTGTAGTTCTTGCCGTTTTTTCAGGACGTCCAGGGGGTAATCTTCTTTGATGTAGTATGATGTTGTTTCTAATTTTTTCTTATTTTGCTGTATTTTTATTTTTAATCCCATCGTTTGTAAAGTTACAATAATTGGTCTTATTTTTCCCCCTTTTTTTCCCAGTCTTCTAACGTATTCTATATAGTTGTTGTCACACTGTATTTTTAGATAGTTTCTTATAATATCTAGAATGGTTTTCTCTAGGCTATGGTAGCTTCCTTCATTTTCTTCAACTCCGAAAAATATTAAGTTTTTCCTTCTATTGAATCTCTCCAAATTTTTTATATCAGTTTTTTGTTTTTCCAAATTTTGTTCTAATTGTTCAGTTTTTGTTTCTATTTGTGTAATTTTGTCATTGACGGTGTTAATTATCGTGTTTTTTAATTCTTCTTTCATGTTTTGCATGTCTACCTTTTGCTGTCTGACTTCTTCTTGTAGGCTAATAAGTAATTTCTTAATGTCTTCCATATTTTTTAGCAATAACAATAAGAGCGCCCTCTTTGGTTGATCCGCGGAAAGTTATCGATTACTGGTAAGGTTTCTTCTAGCTTAGTATCTAGTTCTTCTTGAGTCTGCTAGATAGCGTAGTAATTAGATTGGATGAGTCACTGTGGTGCTTCAAGCAGTGCTCGTAAGATGGCGTTGTTATGTAAACTGTTTCGCTGGCAATAATAATGCATATATTTTGAGGTTATTAACTCGTCGGCCTCATAAAAAGGCTTAAAGTCGCTCAACGTGCTATGGAGAGGGCTCTGCTTGGTATTTCTCTACGTGATGAAATCCGGAATACGGAAATCCGTAGAAGACCGGGTGTAACTAACATAGCCCGAAGAATTAACACGTTGAAGTGGCAATGGGCAGACCACATCGCTCGACGAACCGACAACCGTTGGGGAAGAAAGGTTCTCAAGTGGCGACCACGAATCGGACAACGCAGCGTAGGACGACCCCCCACTCGGTGGACTGATGACCTCATCAAGGTCGCAGGAAACCGTTAGATGCAGTTGGCACAGGACCGTTGCAAATGGCATTCTCGTGGGGAGGCCTATGTCCAACATTGGACGTTTACGGGCTCATGGATGGATGGAAAGGCACTATTACTCTTTAATCCGCAGTGGGATAAATCTTGGCCACCCAAGACAAAGATCGGGTACCGGTGGCCCGCTTGTACGGCGAAGTTGTTGAGTTTGCATGGTGGGTCTATGAGGTCACGCGCCGCGTCTTCCGTCGCCCCGGACCGGAAAGGGCGGGGTGAAACGCATCCATAGCCCACCACAAAAAAGAAGTGCGATAAATTTTAGAAATGATCAGTGGCACTGAGGATTAAATAAAGCTAACACTTACATAGATCATCAACATCATCATCTCAGCTCATATATGTCCCACTGTTGGGCTCGAGCCTCCTCCATGATGGGAAGGAAATTGATCACGATATACTACGCTGGTCAGACGTGTTGGTATAGGGTTTTGTTTCGAGTTTTACTTCTCTTACATAGATGTAATATGCCTTTTGTATCCCTTAGTTATCTCTTACGATCACCCACGGGTAAGATAATGGTGATGATTTGTATTCTTACTCCGTCACCACACGGATATTATATTACATAGATATAAGGATTAACTTTAATCTTTAGAAGTATTCGTTAGTTATATTCTACGACTGTAGAGGAAAGTCTTTCATATCCCCATAATATTTGTCTTTAACCCTCCCATTAGAGAGTATAAAGCAGAAACAGTGTGTACTCGAGCATTTATGAAAACTGCGTCAACCTCAGCTGAAAGGGGTGTGAGACAACTTTTAATTAAATACTAATGCCATTCGCGACCGTGTTTACAACTGGAATAGGGATTGGTTATATCAAGTATTATGTTTTATCGATAAATTTATTTATTTATTCTTTTACTCTTTTTTGTATCGACAATAATCTAATTAAACGAGCCATTGTTGCCAGTGTTATGTTATAATTTTCTTCACGTATTTAATCTCTTCATATTAGTACGGCGACGACATCAGTAAGTCAACTTGTTGGCATCAACAGCCACACTGTTAATAGTTCTGGGAATTTTGGTGAAAATAAAAACGTTATATAGCACTTTTATATCATATTCATTATATTTCAGCATTTCCTTTGCATCACGTTACGTAAATTATTATACCATTAAAATTATTTAATATAACACGTTAAAAGTACTAAGATGTTTAATATAATATCAGACCTCCAAATGACCGTTTCATATTCCCGCCCAGTCATTTATTCGTTAATATATTTTAAATTAACAGAGACTTATACTTCGTAATTTTAGTCATTTTTTGGGTATTTTTAATATTTTAAAATAAAAATATTTTTAAGGATTCTACCCATAGCCTAGTCCTTCCGTAACCATGTACGTTGTAAAGTTTTCAAAACGTCGGGCAATTAAAAATCAAATACAAACGCGATGGAATCCATAAAAATTGTTTTATTTTACATGTGCAATATTTTTAATATTGTTAAGATCATTCTACAATAATGAATGATGAATATTATGAAGATGAAAATAGTTGGTACTTATATTATATTATATAATTGTTGATGTTATTACCTTCCTTTGATTTTATTAATGAGGCAATTTGCTTAATATAGTATAACTGAAATATAAAATATAAGATTGATTTATCCCATATAACATCATTGGGGCATATAAATAGGTATTATTATATAGATCTTGCATATAAATAGGTATTATTATTCCACTTCTGGTAAATGTTTTTTTGATATGTTGTTAATATGCAACCAATTTTTTCTCACAAGATATGTTCCTTTCATAGTATTGATTTATTGTTTACAATTACATATTATAGGTATACAAGACTATAGGCAATATAAGTTTAGTTCGGCAAGAGTAAGATTCGATCGTTCTTTTATAAAGGAAGTACTCGCCGAGTTGGGTGACGTGACGTTTTGCTACGCCAAGAACTAGTTTATTGCATTGTTTTAAATATTTATCATCAATCAAAGCTCATTATCAAAATTATTAATCAAGATACATTTTACCTTTCATCTATTAAATATAGTTTTAAGTTATATTAAAATCAAACATTTTTATTGTAAATTAATAGGCATCATATAACATTTGTTATTTATATCGATAAGTTAATACTCCATCACTATTTTACACACATGGTAGGCAGCGATGAAGAAATTAATTCATATTTTACTTCTACTAATGAAACTGCCGACTAAGCCTACATTAACAACACATCTATAGCAGTTTTTAAATGTGATATGTTGTATTATGTTCTGTTTAAAAATGTATTTGACTTATTCATATTTCACTACGCAATTCTTGCAATTTTTGATGCAATTATCTCTGAATTTATGTCAATTTCTGTTATACAGCAGTGATAAGAGTATAAGAGATTGCTAGACAGAGATCTCATATTCATTGAGCCTATGTCTGTGAGTCAAATTTAATTAATCTTATTTCATATTATAAAGCAAAATTACAGTTGGAGGGAAAAATACTTTTGTTTTTAAAGTCCAAATCTTTGTATTGCAAGGGACTATATAAACACTTAATTTAACTGGCACAAGTTACACCTAGACGTAGAATTATACTTAGTAGATTAATCAAAGTGTTGTAGTAAGTAGGAATCGAACATACGACACTGGCACCGTAGATCGTTATCTTAACCACTACGCCATCGGTGCAATCAAATTTCCACAACAATTTACGAGAGATTTTTTTTTGTATTAAATCTTAAATGATTATTTTTGCTTATTTTAATATTAATGTATGGTATTATAATCTGGACATCTGTGATTCTCAAAAATAAAAGTTCTAAAAATAAAAAGAAAAAATAAAAATAAAAGTTCTAAAAATAAAATATCTACAATATTTAAAATTCGTGTTTCAGAACGCACAATAAGTCGATGGTCGCGGGTATTGTGAATTGAAATATCTTGCTGCCGTTTAGTTAAAGACCATAATAACGTTATAGATTATGGAGGTCTGTAGGTAGTAGTTCCGTGTAAAAATAATAATATACCAAAACTTGAGAGGGTCAAAAACAGTTTGATACGTCGTCGTTAATAAAAGTTCAGATAACACGATTGAATTACTCCAAATTTCTATTAAATACCCATCCATCTAATTAGTCAATAGATAACCACTATTGGAAATAAGCCTCCCTTATTATTTACTATGAGATTTTTGAATTAGGTTAGTTCAAAGCGAGTATCTTAGTAGTATTCTATTAAGCTAATAAATATATTTATCTAATATCTTTAAACGAGTAATTTTTGTACATTTCTATATTTTCAGTATCTCGGCAACGGTACCAGTGATTTTCACGAAATTTTGTAGACAGAAGTATCGTGCGTTGTAAATTGATTTAACTAGATTTCATCTATAGAAAATATAGTTTTGTTAGTGTTTTTAGCTAAAGATAAATATAATATAATTAGAATATGAAGGTATCAAAAAATCGACAAGTCTCATGTTTAGAGAAGTTTCGATTCAAGATTCACTTTACCCGTTGTTATTACTTTTCTTTTTTTAATTTTTATATCTTTATTATCCGTAACAGATGTAAGAGTAACAATAGGTAATGATGTACTAGAGCAAGTGGATGAATTTGTATATCTTGGATGTGGATTTAGCCGAGATGGAAGGTACACCACTGATATAGAGCGAAGAGTGAATGCGGGAAATAGAGTGAACGGAGCGTTGGGGCAACTTCTCGGCAGCCACCACCTCAGCCAGAAGGCACGTGTAGCAATACATAACGCAGTGCTTGTCCCAATATTACTGTATGGAAGCGAGAGTTGGGTATGCAGAAAAGAGTATGATAGTAAAATTAATGCGGTCGAAATGCGATCTCTGCGGAAAATCTGTGGAGTTAGGCTGACCGACCGCATTCGTAACGACGACGTAAGAGAGCGAGTAGGTATGAAAGAGAGTATTGGTGTAAAGATGCGAAAGGGAATGCTCCGATGGTTCGGACATGTGGAAAGAATGCCGAACGAACGCCTGGTTAAGAAGATATACAATGCGAAAGTGGAAGGATGTAGGTACCGAGGGAGACCGAGACTAACCTACCTAGACCAGATCGGTCATGTACTGAAGGAAGGTGGAGTCAAGAGTCTCCGAAACCGGCGAGCGTGTATGAAGAGAATTATGAATGTTGAGGAAGCGAGTGAAGTATGCAGAGATAGAGTTCTCTGGCACTCTGTTCTCTCTGCCTACCCTGCAAGGGATATGGCGTGATGATATGTATGTATGTATGTATTATCCGTATGGTGACGGAGTAAGAATACAATTCCTCATCCTCTATATTATCCATGGGTGATCGTAAGAGACGACTAAGGGATATTAAATGCATATAACATTTATGCAAGAGAAGGAAAACTCGAAACAAAACCATATACCAACACATCTGACCAGCGCGGTATAGTAGGTTAATTTCCCTCTCATTACGGAGGAGGCCCGATTTGGGATCGGGGGGACATATATGGTCTGTGATGATGATGAATTTTTATATAATTTTTATATATTTTTTCATTATTTTATCAATTTTTTTTTAATATCTAAATATATTAATGACTTCTAATTTTTACGCGAGTATTACACATTTGAGATAAAACTACTTTTACGGATTCTATCGCGTTTGTATTTGATTTATAATTTCCCGACGTTTTGAACACTTTACAGTGATCATGGTCACGGGAGGACTGAGGTGTCTTACGTCCAATATGTCATTGTTATTACAGAAATTTATTTATATCTACCCTATAAGATATTAAATTTTGATTTTAAATTGTATAGATTTGACCCACAATAATAGTTAAATTTTAATTTAATTAATTTTAGTAAGATAAAGTAGGCCGCCACTCTAAAATTCAATAACAAAATTAGTATCATGCCTCCTGAGTTTTCTCGCCGGATCTTTCTCAGTGTGTCCGTGTTCCGATTCGGTAGTAGCTGAATAGTTTTTGTTAGTTTTGTAAAAATTGTAAAATTGCCACAATAATAATTATCATGAATACCTTAATAATAACAAATCATAAACAACATAAATTTTATATATAGAATCATTCTCTTTTTGTACTGGCAATGAATTTGTCTTAATTTTGTATAAAAATGTGGGTCAAAATTTAATATCTTATAGGGTAAATATAAATAAATTTCTGTAATAACAATGACATATTGGACGTAAGACACCTCAGTCCTCCCGTGACCACGATCACTGTAAAGTGTTCGAAACGTCGGAAAATTATAAATCAAATACAAACGCGATAGAATCCGTAAATGTAGTTTTATTTCAAATCTAAATATATTTACCATAAAAAACTAAAAAAAAATTACCGATCAAGATATTAATATTTAATAGATTAATAAAATACCTGTCTTGATTTTTACGCGGCTTAAACGCGTGATTTTGGTGAGATAGATTCAATGTAACATACGATATTGGATATACACAGGAAATACGAATAGTAAACCTCAATTGTATAGAAGTAGGATTGGCAGACTCAAATCCTTAAACAGTGAATTATCTCTCCATTATAAAAATATTTTTACTGACAAAATTTGGACGAGCGGCCAAAGTCAAAACATTAAGGGTAAATTATCTCAAAAGCCTATTAGTAATTTGTTAAGCGACTTTAAGCTAACATGAACTCCAAGCCAAGTTGGCAAGAGGCAAAAATATCCACTTCGCTGTACAGTCGTTACGAACAAATTAAATTGCTACATTAAGTGCCTCGGATTATGCACTCAGTCTCAATTGGTTAGGTACCAGCACAAGTATAAAATTCTAAGTTGCCTCGTGTACCCATATTTCGGGGTAATTTGCCATTTATGGGGAAATTTAATTTCGTTACTGCACATTTTTGGGATTGTTTTCGTTCGCAGTTTATTTATAGTTTTATCTTTGTCTAGTCATGCCAGAAAGATAAAATTTTATTCTATTATTTATAGCCTATTTGACTGCTTTGTTTAGTAGCATATATGTGAAATTACTGATCGCGAGGGCTTGATTCAACGTCCTTTTTTTTTTTTTTTTTTTTTTTGCGGTGGGCCATGGACGTCGCACCCCGCCAAGTCGGTCCGGGGTGACGGAAGAGGCGGCGCGCAACCCCATTGACCCACCCTCCAAGCACCTCTTCTTCGCCGTGCGAGCGGGCCACCGGTACCCGATTTTTGTCTTCGGTGGCCCGCTCGGCGGTATGCCCTCTCGGGCTCCTCTCCTGTCGATGCCCCGACAGCTTTCGCCGTCGAGGCGTTTGATTTAACGTCCTGGGTTGGGTGACACTGAGCCCTGTAATCATCAATAAATTAAACCTCCTTTCACTTAGGCTTTAAAATATCAGCAAAATTGTATACCCGCTGATGATGTCATCATAAAATAGCCTAGATGATGATAAAATAAACATAATATGTCCAATACTAAATCTCAGTAATCGTATTTATTGGAACTACATAGATGGTGGTGGTGGTGGAAGGATATTTAAGGATTCACATCTTGTATCAATCACCGCCGATCAATCATTTGATATCTGCGCGGTATATTTTTTTATGTGATACTCAAATCAACGTTACGTATTGCAGTTTTGTCCTACTAATTTTCAATAACTTGTCGATGTACCTATAGCAATTCTCGAACAATCTATTCGGACAATAGCGGTAAGACCACGCTGTCGACAATTCTCGATGTACAGCCGTCTGTTCGGGATAGTACCATACTCTCGCAGAAGATCGACGTTTGAGAATTGTTCTGCAACTGGATATAATTTGTGTCCGTTAATCGTACATTGGTGAAACTACCATACGAAACAAAAATACAAGGACTTATTCCTTAGCGATACAAGGATTTATTATTTTACGATATAAGGATATATTACTTAATGTGAGGGAACATGAATTTATTCCTAAGACAGCAGTCTTTAAAAAGTAAATTAAATATAATTTTCACAACAAACAAAACGTCCTCAATATTAGTATAATTTGTACAATTATTAGGCAAACAACTAGATTGTAACTCTTATAATAAAAATGAATGCTAACGAGACAGTCTGCAAAATAATACAAACAAGGGGATGGTTCTCGTGTTCGACGGAAAAAACAGAGTCATTTTATATTTATACACAATATTATATGTATCACAGTGGTGTAAAGATGCGAAAGGGAATGCTCCGATGGTTCGGACATGTGGAAAGAATGCCGAACGAACGCCTGGTTAAGAGGATATACAATGCGAAAGTGGAAGGATGTAGGTACCGAGGGACACCGAGACTAACCTACCTAGACCAGATCGGTCATGTACTGAAGGAAGGTGGAGTCAAGAGTCTCCGAAACCGGCGAGCGTGTATGAAGAGAATTATGAATGTTGAGGAAGCGAGTGAAGTATGCAGAGATAGAGTTCTCTGGCACTCTGTTCTCTCTGCCTACCCTGCAAGGGATATGGCGTGATGATATGTATGTATGTATGTACAGTCGGATTTATATAATCTGCACAAACTTATAATAAAACCTTTACAGTATAAATATTAAAGAATAAGGAGGTTTTTATGAGGGAAACAATTAATGTCATTTTTAACCTCGACGCAAAAAGAGGGGTGTTATAAGTTTGACGTGTCTGTCTGTGGCTGTGTGGATCTGTCTGTCTGTGGCATCATAGCTCCCGAACGGTTGAAGCGATTTCAATATAGTTTTCTTTGTATTAAAGGTGAATTATGTGTGAGTGTTATTAGACATGTTTAATGAAAATCGGTTCAGCCGTTCGAAAGTTATGGGGGTGAAAGTGACATTCGGTTATTCTTCCCGAATAACCGAATGTCTACAAATATCTAAGGACTCAAATGAAAGTGCGTCACATGCCCATTACAAAATAATATGATGTAATCTTGACCTTAAATATAAATTTAAAAATTTTCGACAAGAACCTTTGTATTTACAACTTAACAAAATCTACATTATTCTACAATATAAAACTACATTTATTTTTAATTATTATCTAGTCGCCGATCACCTGATACACCTACCACCTACCAATCAGTAGATATGTCAACTAAAACCACAGTGGCTCCTTTTGTCGGTTTACATGGTGCCGGAGAGATTATCTCCAAGCAACAAATAATCTTGTCAGGGTGTTTCTAAATGGTACCCGAAAGGTTAACCAGCCGAGAGGAGCGCGGGCAAGGTCTTTTTTGTTTGTTGCTGATGGCACTGGCTACTGTGAAGAAAGGGCTCTTCTTGAATTTCGTTAAAAGAAAGATATGTCATAGCTATCGGGAAATAGCAGCAGGTAGTTCTTTCCAGATCCAGCATGTATCTGGCGGAAATGATCGCTAAAAACGTACAGTTGAAAAACATAATATTTCCAGGTGATATGGATGAACTCTGCTACGGGGTCGAAGTAGTGCAGTGGTAAATAGGTGACGATGGTACCAAGTTCAACAGTTGCTCAGAGCCGGTGGTCCATCCAAGAGGTATGGTACGGCAGGTTATTTTTTCTGTAGTCAAAAACAACTAGAATAATTTTATCATTAGCTCAACCCATAATCATCTAACAGCTAGGTTCGAATCACCTCCAGAAGGAGAAAAAAAATTTACCTGCTATATCGTGCTGGTCAGACGATTATACAGTTCTGTTTCTAAGTTTTCTGATCGTACTGATATATATGCATATAACATTCCTCCATCGTCTCTTACTACAACTTATGGGCAAGATAGAGAGTATTGAATTGTATTCTAACTCTGTTACCATACGGAAATCATCTCCAACGGTCTCACTATGATCAGATTAAATAGAATACAATTTTCTATGGAGCTATTGCTCTCTAGAACAAAAATCATATTCTAGAACGGTCAGATATCTAGGTATTTGAGAGTACTGACTCCTCATATCGGCTTTCATGTTGATGTTTTTGACAGTCAAGATAGACGGCTTAAAGTGCTTTCGGATGCAGAAATCTCACATATCTTTGATAAAATCGATTGAATTAAGCGAATGGTGGAAAATCATTATTCATTTGAAGTAGAGGAAAGGACAAAAAAATTTACTCTCGTTCATAATGTTCCTGGAGAATCTGTAAGTTTAAATTCTGAAAACGGCAATTATCTTTTATTTTTTTAATTTAGATTTAATACTCTCAGTATTTACGATTTAATACTAAGAATATATGATTTAATACTGAGAATGTTCTCCTTCCGTGTGGTGACGGAGTGAGAACTCAATCTAACCCCCTATCTTACCCGTGGGTGATCGTAAGAGACGACTAAGAGATAAAAACGCATATAACATCTTTGCAAGGGAAGGAAAATTCGAAACAAAGCACCATACACATGACCAGCGTGGTACAGTAGGTCAATTTCTCTCCCATTATAAAAGAGGCTCGAGCCCAACAACGGAGACATATATGAGCTAAAGTAAGGTGACTGGGTTATATAGGCAAAGGTTATAAGTTAGTTTAAAATTTCCACTATCTACTTATCAACTACTTTTATATTTGTTTTGGTGGCAGGTTATGGTATAGACACGCCTGTTCGGTATTGGAACATAGAAATAAATAGTGACTCGCTCGATATAAATTTGTATATTAAAATAGATAAAAGATTACAATAAAAAGTATGCGTATGCGTTTTGGAGGTTGATCGGCGAGTGTTCGCGAGTGCGGTGGAGGTGCATAACAGCTGAGCGCCCTTCCCGCCCTCTTTACTGACCCCGTGGTCGCCTTCGACGTCACAATAAGCGGCGACATACTCCCGGCGCTGGAAAGCTTAGTTGCGTAAGCTTAGTTGCTTTCCAGTTTCTCTATTTCTTCCGGGCGCGGAAGCAACACCATTCTATTTAAAGTGCGTCGTACACTCCCTCTTGCAGTGTCTATGTCGGCGACACGCGTTACGCCATCTGTTCCTGTATAGAGTCTTTTTATGCGACCTAGACGCCAGCACAGGGGTGGAGAATTTTCCTCCTTTAAAAGAACTAAGTCTTGTATTTGTAGGCTTTGGACCTTCTTGCGCCACTTTGTCCTTGTCTGCAGCTCTGCGATGTATTCGTGACTCCAGCGCTGCCAGAAGTGCTGCTTAAATTGCTCTATTCGCTGAAACCTGTCGAGACGGCTTGCATTAGTAGACTGCAGGGACGGTGATGGCAGAGAGTTGAGTGGTCTACCGATTAAAAAGTGGCCTGGAGTCAAGGGATAATAGTCGGTAGGAGAAGAACTCAAGGGACATAGTGGGCGACTATTGAGGATGCTTTCTATTTGAGTGAACAGGGAAGACAATTCCTCATAGGTCAAATGTGTAGTCCCTAGTATCCTACTCAGATGAAACTTGGCTGACTTTACACCGGCCTCCATCAAACCATTGAAGTGAGGAGCGTATGCAGGTGAGAAGCAAAATTCAACTCCTTCGACAGCGGCAAAGTCAGCGATAGGGTTCTGTTCAGGGCGATGGAGTGGATGACGAGTGTCCCCATAGCCTGTCTTACATGTACCTCTCTACGCTATGCAGGTGGGTCATTGGAACCTGGTCTTCATCCTGGGTGGTTCGTCCAACATTAATCAACTATTAAAAAGAGGAAAATTAAAATGAAACCCTATTGTAATATAACCAAACTGTCTGACCAGCGTAGTATAGTAGTTACCCTTCCATTTTGGAGGAGTCTCGAGTCCAGCAGTAGAACGTATTTGAGTTGAGATGTTAATAATTACCACTTAAACTCCCTGATTATTTTTTAGTATTTTTTTAAACCCACCACTCTGTACAAAATAATTCTTGTATCGCGGGGAACTTTACATATATGGAATTAACGCAGACGAATTACACCCAGACTCAGAAAAATACTTTGTCACATACAATCGTACAAAGTATTTTCCTGCGTAGAATTGACGCCTCGGTACTGGCACGGAAGGTAGATATCTTAACCACTACGCCATATGTGCAATCGTAGTATTATATAACTACAAATATATAATAAAAAGTAGCAGGTACAATCACAAAAGAGTTAATGCAAAAACCATGTAAAAAAGTTATAACGCTCCATGTAAAACAGTTTTAAAATGTTTATGGTTTTTTTTTACCGTAAACCGCAACGATGCGGGTCGTTTGGACTCAAGGGAGATACTTTTTAGAGAAATAGTTTTTTTGTTAGTATACTGGTAAACATCATGGTGGGGTCTTGGATTAGATTTTCAGCTGATGTAAAGAGTTATTGTTGCTTGATTTTTCCCGTCTTATTTATAGTATATATTATTATATATTTACGGTGATATTTATGTCGTCTTACAAAAGCAGTTCAGTCAACGTATCCAGTATCTATTATCCATTCGTACAATTAAAAGGTTAAAAAAAATATTTACTGAAATATTTTTTACTAAAAATTATTATAAATAATTACTAATTAAAATAGTAAGATAACAGTATGTAGCGAGCGGTAGGCTACCTACTCGACATAATCTACGTACTGTGTAGGTACTACCTAGGCGTAGATATGCTTTGGAATAGCAGTCCACGTGGACTTCGTAGCTGTGATTGGCTAACGTAATTACGTTAGCCAATCAATATAATGCGGAATGCCGTATGATTTCTTTTGTTTAAAATGTAAACATTATAACCAGATTGTTACAAAATATTAACTTTAATTTATTTTATTTTGTTATTTTTTTTCATCACTACTATTGAAGAATTAAATATGTTAGATATGTTTCTTTGGTCGGATACTTTTATGGCACTTCTTTTGTAAGACGATATAAATGTTACGGTGTATTTTTATTTTATTTTATTTTATTCAGCACACCAACAGTACAATTACAGCAACTGCATCAATACAACAGAGTTAACATATATGTACATATATGTAGCTTAGTAGTAATTACGTATGTATGTATGCATGACATTCATTATCACATTAGATTAGAGAATATATTAATTTAGTATATTATTATAATTATTTGTAACAGATTATCCGTAAAAAAGAGAAAAAAACACAAAGTAAAACTAAAAAGTCACTACTCGCCTTTTAAAAGGCAGTGTCTGTATGTTGCATATGTCATTGAAAATATATCGATATTATCTATTTAAACAGACCTTATATTATATGACCTTGCCATGCGTGTGTTAAATTAATTGTGTATATATTATATTTTTGTATATATATATATATATATATATATATATATATATATGTATATATATGTATATATAGGTATTATATTTAGATACATGTATTATTAATACTCAATATTACCTGTAATAGGTATCAGGTTATTATCATATCGGATAAATAAGGTAGTAAAGCTAACAACCTTATAACAATACATTTAATTTACATAGCAATTTATCATAATACTATTCAATGAAAATAAGCAAAAGTATTACCATTAAATGCACAACTACATAATGATACAAAAATACAACCTTAGATGTTAGCAGTACGAAAGCCAACAGCAACTAACCGTTTCACCTTTTTTTTTTTTTTTTTTTTTTTTTTTTTTTTGTGTCTGTCTTTTAGCTGTTAGCCGCAGATGGCTGTTACAGCTTAACCCGGACTATGGGTGAGCGCTGAGGGCTCTCAACCCGGTAAAATTTTAAGCGACAACGCCCGAGGGCTCACCCTGTGGTGAACGGACCTCGGCTCGGGGCGTCGCTGATAGCAAAGTGGGCGTGCCCACGTTTGAGATTAGGACTTTTACGCGTCGCAACTTACGACCTCGGCGGCGAGGTCGGAAGCGCGGATATTTATGTGTTGTGGCCGCGCGGGCCGTGTAGGCTCTTTCTTGAGCGATTGTAATTGAATCGTCAGAGTCGGTCAGTACATGTCGAGGACGTCTGATCACGGATATTTTTGATGGGACATAGTTAGCCGCCCCAACCACTAATTGGTTGGGGTGTGTCATGGCAGAGTCAATGAACCTCTGGGAGCACCGCTTCATGTATTGCCTGATGGTCGGCAATTCGAGGTCGATGTGAAGGTCGACGTTTCGAATGAACCACGGTGCCCCCGTGGCTCGACGCATGAACCGGTTTTGTAGTGTTTGTAACCTGCGGATCCTTGGTGGATTAACGTGTGCGAACACTACGCTGGCATAGGTCATAATAGGCCGTATGCAGGCAGTGTATAATCTGACCTTGTTCTTCAAGGACATTTTGGATTTAGCGTTTAATAAGCAATGAAGGCGGCCCATCACAAAGGCGGCACGCGCGCGAACTTGCCTTATGTGTGGTATGAAGGTGAGTCGATTGTCTAGGGTCACTCCTAGGTATTTAGCTTGCCTGCACCAAGTGACAGGCTTATTAAATAATCTGAGGCGAGGGATGTCTTCCGGAGAGCAGATGCGGGCAGATCGTTTAGTGAACATGACCGCCTGACTCTTCTCGGGATTGATTTCTATTCTCCATTTCCTATACCAATTGGCAAGGGCGGTAACCGCTTTCTGGAGTGTCTTAACTACGGTTGTCGGGGTATTACCTGCACAGAAGAGTGCGGTATCATCGGCGTAGAGAGCCGTGTGTACGCGAGTGAATACGGGTAAATCGCTAGTGTATAGCGTGAAGAGGTACGGAGAGAGGACCGATCCCTGAGGGACGCCGGCCTTGAGAGGGTGGGAGGTCGACAACGCCCCTTCCACCCTGTAGCGAAAGCTGCGATGACTCAGATAGTCATGTATTATTAGAATTAAATATTCAGGGATTTTTAAAGTATATAATTTGTAAATTAGGCCCTCATGCCATACTTTGTCGAACGCTTTCGCTACGTCTAGGAATAATACACCAGTGTATCTGCCCCTTACGAACTGACCACTTGTGTATTCAACTAATCTATATACCTGTTGTACACAGCTGTGCTGCGTACGAAAACCGAATTGTGTGTTAGGCACGAGGTTGTTGGCCTCGGCGAAGGTGCGTAACCTACTGAGTACTATACGTTCGTATAGTTTACCTAAGCTGCTTAGTAGGCTGATAGGGCGATAACTACTAGGTTCGGTACGTTTCTTGCCGGGTTTGTGGATTCCGATTACCACGGCCTCTTTCCACTGTGAAGGAAAGATGTTATAAGTGAGGGCTGCGTTAAAAATACTACACAGTATTAATATTAGGTGGGCGGGGAATAATTTAATGACTCTATTTGTTAATCCGTCCGAACCTGGGGCTTTCCTAGCTTGTAAGCCCTTGACTAGCGACTCGACCTCGTCGGTGGACACTGCTGGAATAGGTTGATCGTGACTGTCGTTTATTTGCGATCGCGAAAAAGTGGTACGACGGACCACTTCGGTGTTGATGTGGTGGTGGTGTACCGCGTCTTGGTCGTATAGTGTACTCGGCGTACATTGAAGCTCCAGACTGTCGGCCAGACATTCCGACTTGTCGTCGTCCATGAATGCCGGCGGTTGGTTGGGTCGGTTGAGAGGGGGAAGTGTGGACACTATATCCTTTTTGAGAGAGCGGGAAATCTGCCAGAAGGCTGTGTGCGAAGGCACTAGCTCTTCTAGTGTGGCGTCCCATTTGCTCTGTCTGAAGTTACTAATTTCGAGTTTGACCTTCCTTTGGAGGTGCCGCAGGCGTTTGCGGTTGTCCTCGGTAGGATATCGGTCGTACGCGCGGGTCGCGGCGTTCTTTTGTCTTAACAGCTCACGTACGTCGGCCGGCAAGGGCCCTCTACGATCACTCGTATCGGGTACTCGCCGCGAGCAGCCGTCAATTAACGACTGCACGTGTTCTGTGAACGAATCGATCGCCTGGGAGGTCTCTTCCTTGGACCTAATGTCCTTCGGAATTTGATCAAGGTGTACCGATGTGGTCGTCTGTAGATTTCTCTTCAGTCGAACCCAATCGGTGGTCAGCCTTGTCGTTACGTTGTTTTGGCCTGAGGGGCCTGGGGTGGGGGAGGCGAATTCCAGAGTCACCGGACGGTGATCTGAGTCTAATTCGTGATGTACTTCTATTAAACATAAACGTAAATTTATGTTTTTGAGTAGTACTATATCTAATATGTCTGGCGTGTGCGAGACGATGTACGGGAAGTGCGTCGGCTCTAATGGCCCTATGACGTCAAACCCTAATCTGTCTGCGTATAACTCTAGAGCCTTGCCCCTCTTGTTGGAACTGAGACAGTTCCATGAGGTGTTCTTGGCGTTAAGGTCACCGCCAATGATGACGGCGCCGCCCAAGTCAAGCAAGGCTTTGAGATCGCTTTCTATGAGATGATTATCCGCTCCCCTAGGGGAGAGATAGGCTGAGACTATTGTAATTGGCTGATGGCCGGTGAGGGCTAGGCAGCATACGGATGCTTCAATGTGCGCCATAGGGGGCGGATCCACAGGCGTGCAGTGCAACGATTTCTTATAGTATATGAGAGTTCCCCCCAGTCGCCCGGTAGTCCTATCATTACGAACTATATTATAATTCGCAATTTTAGGGTCCCGGTTGAAAGGTTTAAGGAACGTCTCCTGTACCAAAAGAATGTCGAGCTGATGTTCCCTTAGGAATGTACCTACTTCATCCCTCTGTTTGAACAGGCTATTGGCGTTGAATGTTCCTAACTTGAGGTGTCGTGGTTTGACTCTACCGCTAGGATGTG
Organism: Lymantria monacha; assembly: GCA_905163515.2. Classification (NCBI taxonomy): domain Eukaryota; kingdom Metazoa; phylum Arthropoda; class Insecta; order Lepidoptera; family Erebidae; genus Lymantria; species Lymantria monacha. Next base: position 31,285,390 of record LR991091.1, on the reverse strand, counting down.
AATCCATTTTTAGTTGATTTTTAGAGTGCCCAGCCTTTCGAGCGTGGGAGCGAATCTGATGGCGATATTGAGGAGGGCGAGGGCATCTCCCTCGTTCCTCCTCATTTCCGCTGCTATTTCGCGGATCTCCGCGTAGTTTATTTGAGCCGCGAGGTTTAGCACAAGGGCTAGCTCCGGGTCTATGCCCTGTGGGGTTTTAGGGAGCGCGTTGCTCACTGCTCTAACCGGCGGTGTCGCGGGTTTGTTGATTTTAATGCCCATAAGGGGCTTAGGGTGGCCTCCGGTAGGCTTGTTATGCCCAACGGTTGGCGGGGGAGCTGTTGATGTCACCTGCCTAGTGGGGGGGGACATGGGGGGCTGCCTTTGCGGGAGGGCGGGGAAGGCCTCCTTAGTGATAGCTAAGGGGCGGTTCCATGCGTTTACGGTGGGGAGGGGGGCGGGCACGAAGGCCTTGTTATAGTAACGCGCCCTGCTTTGTTGCGGGGGCGTTCTTCGCGGGGCTCTTGGGCAACCGCGATAGTTGGCCGGGTGGCCTGCTTCTCCACACAGGACGCACGAGGGCGGCTCTGTGCAGAGTGTGTGGTCTTTGGGCCGTTCGCACTCCGAGGTGTGATGGTCACCCAGACACTTCACACATCTCGGACGGGCGAAGCAGTTATTGGACGTGTGTCCATATAACTGGCATTTGTGGCATTGCGCCAAGTTGCCGGTCTTGTAGGGGGGCTCTACCGAAACCCCGGAGAGGCCACACACTTTTGTGACGCGGTAGATGCCTTTACCCTCTGGGGTGTTGGCGAGGCAAACAAGGACCATGTTCAAGGCCATACGGCCCTTACCGCGGACCATGCGGTGGACCTCTTTAACTGGAAGATCTTGGGCCTTGAGGGACTCGAGGATCTCCTCAGTGCCGATCTCCCTTGGGATATTGCGCACTACGGCGCGAAGTAACTTTGCCTCTGGCATAGTGTATGTATGATAGGGGATACGCTGTTCCCCTAGCATCTTGGACAGGGCGCGGTGATCGTCTGTGGTGCAGACGTCAACCCTTATCCCTTGCGGCGTTGATTTGGCCGTCTTGTAATTGACATGGTGCGTGTAGCACCATGAGGAAATGGCAATCCATTTCTCCTTATCCCTGATATACAGGGGGGGAGGAGATGGAGCCTTTGGGGTGTTTTTGGAAGGGGCCGAAGTGGCATTTGGGGTCTGGGTGGCGACCTTAGGGGTCGGTGCGACCAAAGGGGTCGTAGTAGCCTTGGTGGCTAGGGAGGATGGCGTTATCGGCGCTGGTGGCACCGGTGAGGCCGGGGAGTCGGGGATCGGGACTGTCTCATTTTGAGACGTGACTTTGATGGCCTTGGCGGCCTTATTTTTAATGGCCTTTCGGCGTTTACGGGATGTCGCCTCTTGGAATTCACCATCATTTGGCGAATCTTCGGCGTCGGAGGAGGTAGTGGAAGAGGAGCGGGCCGTGGCGGAATCCGCTTCGGTTTCCGTCTCCGTTTCCATTTCAGTATCATCCTCGTCCCCGCTTTCGGGGGTGATGGTCATGGCTGGGGATGCTGGGCGAGATTGACTTCGGTCCGGTGCGCGGTCACCGTACCTTTGGACGATTATCGCCCACATATATTCGTCCGCGAGAATATCGTCAAAACCTACCTTGTCCATTTTTAATTGAAAAATTAAAAATAGATAGGTAGGTGCGGCTGTCTGCCTATGCTAATTGCGCATAAATTGTCTCCTAGCTGGCCCTACCACACCGGGGGGAGAACCCGGAGGTGTGTGATTATGTTCCCTCCCAACCGGGATAGGTCGGGAGGATGTGCTTAATAATAAGGTGTACCCTAAGCTTGTATCCGTTCGCCGATCTTAATGTGCGAAACGGTTCCTAACTGCCCAAGTGCAGGGGTGGTATGTGCCCTTTCGGGCAGGCACACCCAAACTCAGCACCCAGGAATGGATGTAAGGATCGGAGGGGTTGGTATAGGCGATACCTAGGGCCGACTAGGGGCAAACCCCAAGGCCGGCTGTTCTAGGCCCGTCCGTTTGTTTTGCCGATCCCTGAGGGGGACCGGCAGGCGAGTCGGGGCCTCGCCCACTCGGCTTGGTTAGCACCGTTAGGTTTCCACCGAGGACCAATATAAAAATTGGATTTACCCTTATGGGGTCACTTGACTTTTATCTGAATAATAATAGAAAAATATTCTCCTTCCTGTAACGGCTTTGTGCCGAGCAGTAAGGAGAATATGTGAGACAAACAATTTGCCTTGAAAAAGACGGTTTGGTCGTCCACTCGATGTCCGTAGCGAAGTCCGTAGCGACGATTGGGCGAAAGCGCGCGAAACACTCGTGAGCGGGGAACGCGAAACGGCGGCACGTGTGCACGCCAGAACGGACCAACGCAGTATGACCGTTTCACCGCGCTATCGCTCCTTAAATACCCACAAACTGCACAAACAACCGACAACCCACAACTTTGATATCAAATCAGTGACTATTATTTCATTTTAATCCACTTTTCACCCTAATAACACAAATCATATCGTAATTCATCATTATTTTTTAAATCGATGTAAAATAGACTCTTATTACCTTTTTTAAATGTTATATACCTATACATTTCTTCTATTATTAATCTAACACGTGTAAGTAGACTATTAAAGGTAGTATTTAAGGTAGATGATGGGATATCAAATGTACGTGGTTGACGCAAAATTCGTGTGCTGACTCTGAATTTTAGATAGTTGATTAGCGGAGCGAAAATCGAACCATTTATGATCGTGTAAAGAGTTAGTAGATCAGAGTTGTTTCTTCGTTTTTTTAGACTAAGCATTTGAAAGTAATTCAGTCTAGTACTATAATCTGGCAGAGTTTTACGTATATCTTTTTTAATACATAAGTATCTCAGAAAACGCGCCTGGATCGATTCCACTTTATCTATATGAGTCGAGTAATACGACCACATAACAGAACAATACTCTAAGAGACTTCGTACCAATGTATTGTAGAGTATTATAATACTATCGACATTACTAAAGACCTTCGATATTCGGATTATAAATCCAAGTGTTTTTCTAGCCTTACTGATGATACTGTCTATATGTTCACGAATAGTTGTGTATCAAATAATACTCCTAGGTCGCGAATCACGGAGACGCGGTTTAATAGCAAGATCAAGATACTTTTCATTATCATTATAAATTTTGTTAATTTACTTACACCCAGATATATTCAGGAAGTCCTTAAGAACTAATGATTTGACATCACTTACGTCCAGAAAGGGATTAACAGTGTTAAGCCAATTAACATCAGGTAAATTAAAATCACCCAGTATCAATGTAATGCTATTAGTATCAAGTAAACAGACTTCTTCCGCTCTAGTTGTAAATGTCTCAAACATATGACAAGGTATATGATATATGATAAGATGGTAAATAAACTAAGCAGAGATTTATATGGACACCACCTGCACTAACATTCAGCCACAAATCCTCCATGGAGGTTTGCTATTTAATATTATTAACAATTTTAAACTTATTATTAACTTCTATCAGTATTCCACCACCATAACTTTTAGAATACAATTGTTTAAATTCAGTACCTCGATCACGACAAATGACAGTATATCTCGGATCAAAGTATTCAGAAGAAGAAAATGAATCATCTAACCAAATTTCTGTTAAACAGATTATGTCATAATCAAAATTCAAATATTTGGGTCTACTCTAGCCTATACCCATAGGCTTCATGTAGAAATAAAAGGAGAGGTTGGCTGAAAGGGTTTGGCACAGGTATTTATTTGAAGATTTGCTTCTTTCATAGTGATAGTTATATCAGTTTCTATTTCTTAGTTATCTCATAAGCATCCTCGGTTAAATAAGTTGTGAGATATATTTCACTACTTTAATAAAATAAATAGGACTTAGTAATTACTTGGCTTTTGTGTTCGTAACGTCAGGATTTAATAGTTAATAGGACCACATTGTTGGTAGTTTTCTGTCAACAGCCACAGGCCGGTCCGTTCGGGGTAGTACCACACTCTCGCAGAAGATCGATGTCTGAGTAATGGCAATATGCGCTTAAATAATAAATAAATTGCGCTTCGTTCGGTGAGCGAGAGAGCCGCAAGCCCAACTGGTTGGGTTTAGGTTTGTATTGGTAGGCAGCGGTCTAGCTATACCCTTGGTACAGCAAAGGTTCACGGGCGGCAGTAACACTTACCTTCAGGTGCGCTGCTTGCTCATTTGCCACCATAAGCAATAAAAAAAAATATATAAAATGTGAAAAATTGCTTTTTCATAGTTGTTACGCTCGCTGCTTTAGTCATTTTGATTATTTTTTGAGACATCATCTTGCACCCAGGAAATAAACTTGCTTGCCGGGGCGCCACCACATCCATGGTCCCACCTTGCGAAAAAAAAAAAAAAAGGCAATAAACACTTGTATTGCGGGGGACTTTACAAACATATAATGAACGAACACAAATTACACCCAGACTTAGAGCAATGATTTGTGGATCGCACAGAGTATTTGATTTTTAATTTCCCGACGTTTAGAACACTTTACAGTCATCCAGTGACCGTAAACGCTATAAAGTGATCGAAAAATCGGGCAATTAAATATAATTTGGAATATCCAAAAGTGAACGCCTCATATTTTTATTTTATTTATCATTTACTATTAGTCAATGCCATAAATGAAAATGATAGAAAAAAATACTTTTGAAATTTCGTGCTATTCTAGACGTAGTGCTAAACATAGGTTGCTTTCCATTTAGTTAACACAGAGGCACTTTGCGGTACATTGTGAAACACTGCCAAACACTGTGTAAAAGTTTAAATGAAACAGCTAGTTGTCTCAAAATAACACTAGAGTGCATCAATATCGCAAAATTCTGGGCGTCTTATACCTAAATGCAAGTTCCTTGACAAAGTCTTGGCTCCATAATTTATAAACACAACCACATTATCAGGGCTCACTTCAATAATGCAATATTTACATTCTACATTTTTATTAAATTTTAATTAGCAGTAAGAGACAAGCTCAATTTAATAATCTCAAATAATACTACTAGAATATACCGTAAATAAATTGCGAGGTTAAGTAATGATACTTAATTCAAGCAAAGTAGTACCTATATATTTAAAGTACTATATGAAAGTAGGTAAGCATCTGTCGAACACCACTTTTTCGAGTGTCGAACAGTGTACGGCTGTGTTCAACAGTGTCGTTGATGGAAAGCGCTTTATCGAATACTGCGTTACACTGCGTCACTTTTTATATTAAATGGAAAGCACACATAGCTTTACAATAGGCTGTATGGAATCTGATTCCTTTGCCTGTCCGAATTGACGAACAAAAAATGTAAACGAACCCAATTTTCATAATGAAAACATACTCGTACACTAATGACTGAGCAGGTTTTTATTAATTGCAATTAAACAAAGAATTACTAAGCCATTTTTGAAAGAAAACAGCGCGTTGCAATTATGAAGCTTTTAAAAAAGAAATATTTGGATACATTGATTTTTACGGTCGTAATTATGCCAGATCTAGAATAAATATCCGGACGTCCTTGAATATTTTTTTAATCAACTATTTTCTTAATTTAAACAAAATAATTGCTTTTTAAAACTATCAAATACACGAATGTTTTTTGTTAACATATTATGTATGATAATATTATCCTATAAGTGCATTGTGAGAAAAACACAATCATTTTTAGGTTTGAAAGACCTTGATTTTCATATATCGAGAGTAGAGCAAGACCTCAGCGTTCCGCTTATGAGGCGTGCAATAAAATACAAACGCGATAGAATCCTTAAAATTAGTTTTATTTTAAAATTCGATTTTAACAAATCATTTTGTTACATAATGTAAATGAAGGTACGTTTAAACTAGTATTTCTCACATAAGGGTCGTAACCCAAAGTAAAACAATGAGCGATCCATAACTAAAACTGGTGATTATAATATACAACTTGCTAATACCCACTAAGTACATGAGACATGGAATATTCCCAATATTTTACCATTAAACCAACGTTCAAGTGTTCTAAGCCGGGTCCCTATTATTATGTATGAAGTTCGAGACATGTCTCAATTGTCCTGAAACAAACAGATGCCCATTATGCGAAGGCACGGGACAATTGTGGGTCCAAGACCGCATACAGTTTGTCCGTTTACTTTGTGAGATAATATTCTAATAACTCTTTCTTTATTTTGGTAAATTTTGTTTTATATTTTTTTTTTATGTTTAAAAATATAGTGCATGATAAAATTTAAATTGAATTACATATGAACTAATGTACTAAGTGCCTGTTTGATACTCACGCAAGATAATTCTTTGGGTAATTCAGAAATTGTTGTGAGTCTGAAAGTCCTCCGTGATATAATGATTAATTCCATAATGCACCCTGCATATTAAAAAAAAAATTGCTTATGGTGGCAAACGAGCAAGCAGCAGACTGAGCACACCTGATGGTAAGTGTCACTGCCGCCTATGGACCTGTGCAATACCAAGAGTACAGCTTAGGCCGCGGGTGACTGGATCGGGGAATTAGTCCGTCACCCGCCGAGAGGCCGACCGCGTGAGGAAAGACCGACATCCTACCCGAGGGGGGGATGTCGGTCGAGGAGAGGGTACTCCTCAGGGGTATTCCGTCGGGCCGACCACTGACGTCAAGTCACTCTGCTCCGGTGGTCGGCTCAACGACGAAGGCGACGTCACGGGTGGGTTACGGCTGTGCGCGTTTACGCCCCTCTGTCACCCCGGATGGAGTGGTGCGAGGAGTGCGCCGACCGTAGCCCACCCCCAAAAAAAAAAAAAAAATGGCTGTGACTTTTTTCTCATTTGGGGAGCTTTCCTTCCTTCCTTAATAGTGGATGTCGTTTGACTGACAGTATAATGTAATATTTATATATTTCAGTTTATTTTAGATAGATGGCGTTGTAAAGTCTTAAATAAATATAATTATGTGGACGCAGAATTAAATATTAAACGTAGCTACCACAATAGAAGTTATAATATATGAAATGAATTTCAAATGTTTCGTTAAATTTTGCCTGTGGAAATGTCATTTTCATCAAAATATACACTATTTTATAGACTTTTCAAAATTAAAACGAATCACACCCTTTTGAAAAAAATAATGGATAAAATAGTATTACAAAATTTACTGCGAACGAAAATCAATGTTGAAAACAATAATAGGATTTAACTAAATAAAGTGTGGGCCGTAACTTTAGTCACACTTAGACCCGGTTCAGGTTGGGTCCAAGTCTCAGGGGAGACATAAACAAAGTACCTTGTCGTAAAAACGGTCAAACTATGGCAACTCCTGACAGGTATATGGAGAAGACGGTGCGTTGAAAAGAGGTTCACTTTACACGGTTTCTTGAGTTAGCAGTATTTTAAGGTTGTTTTCAGACTAAACGTACTATCAGCTACAAAATATATTTAATATTTTTTATTACAGACTTACTATTTCTTAAGTTTGAACGATCAGCACCTAGTATTACAGAAGTTAATGATCAACAATTAGTAATTACCATCAGGTGGGCTGTTTCTTCCCTTCCCTAGGCGAGGCAACGGGTGACCGGACCGGCTAATCTAGTCGCCCAGAGTGAGACCGCACCGTGTGAGGACGATGCTCGTCCTCATTAATGATGCATCGTACTCATTAAGGTGTACCAACCTAGAGGGATACCGGTTCATTTCTTATCCAATATGGCTTGTGTTCAACAGTAGGACGTGTATGGGTTGAGATGTGCTATTATTAATATTTGTTATTTATAACAAAAATAAAAATAATAATTGCGATATAGTCTTAACCTTTGCGCGATGCCCCGACGGCATCGATTCAGAAGGATACCCGTGAGGGTAGACTGCCGGGTGGGTCACCGAAGACAAAGACCGGGTTTCGGTGACCCACACGCACCGCGTCGAGACCTACATGAAGAGTGGGTCTATGGGTTTGCACGCCATTCTTTCTGTCGCCGCGGACAGAATAAAAGGGGTGTGCCCACACCATAGATCGCTGCCAAAAAAGTAGCGATGCTTCATCGTCTGTTATTAAAACTTGTAAAAAAAGCAATCATAGTATAAATAAAAATAATAGAATTCCTATTTCTTAAGATGATAGTCTTATATGATGTGGTAGTTAGATCAGTCATAATGACAGCTAGGTACCAATGGTGAATTATCCTTTGTGATGTGATATTAAACTTTTTTGGAGTTTACTCCTTAAGAATCGATTTTCATGTAAGGCGCCCGGTATGAGAAAAATTTGAGGAGTAAAACCTATTGATCGAATGACCTCGTTACGTTTTTGGTGCGCAACCTATTCTGCGCACCTCTCATTTTCTGACGTGAGATAATACTTCACTGAACAGTTTTAATAAATGTAAATAATAATCGTACTTAAGGAGTAAACTCCAGTCGTGCGTCGGAGTTGACACACACATTTTTTTTTTATTGAGTTGGTACCTAGTTTTACTTCTATACCACGATTAGACCAATCACAGCGTCAGTTACGAAATATTCATATGGTTACAGAATTTTCTTAAAAAAAAAAAACTAACACCTAACACGAAATATATGCACAACCTTTGTATTGCAGGGAACTTTTTATAAAATTAAAATTCTAACCTCAAAATAACAATTTGTGGATCACACAAAATATTGTCAATGCGTGGGGAATCCAAACTGGCAAGGTAGGTTGTTTGTGAAGTCACCATTTATGAAGGATTATTGACTTGGTAGTTTTACTTCAAGGTCATTTTTAGATTACATTAATCTATCTATCTATCAGTTCGTGACCATGATCACTGTAAAGTGTTCGAAACGTCGGGAAATTAAAAATCAAATACAAACGCGATAGAAACCGTAAAAGTAGTTTTATTTTTAATTGTGTAATACTCGCGTAAATATTAGAAATCATTACATTAGTCTAATTAATAATTATCAGTAAAGCTATAATCTATAGGTGCAGTGATCGATTTTTTTATTTCTTGTTCAGACAACACATTGCGACAGATAAAAATATAAGTAGCACATAACTAAACTTATGATGAAGCATTAAAAATGTCTAATATTCATGTATTTTGTTTTATTTATTTATTTTAGGTCGCTTTTTAATACATACGTACGTACATAGCCTCACGCCTGTTTCCCAGAGGGGTACGCAGAGACTACGGATTGCCACAAACCATGATCCTTACATACCTCCATCGCTACCTTGACTAGTGTACCTTACCTAGTCTTATGCATGCCCTACGGTTACGCGGACTCTTAATCTGACCTTTCGCTAACACATCTTCAATTTGATTCAGAAAAGTACGACGTGGTTTTTTCCTTTTAATCGTCCCACTTACACTCGCTTTGTATACTTGTACTTGTTTAGTCAACCTTTCTTCATTCTTCTTTCTGAGTGTCCAAACCACCTCAGCATACCCTTTTTATCTTTGTCACTACTTCTTCATTCACACCACAGCGTTCTCTTATAATAATATTTCTAATTTTAACTTTCAGACATACATCACACATACTACACATTTATTCTATTTCCATGTCTTCTCTTCCATTTAATAACTTCGGTCATTAACGACCACTACATACGAATATTACATTATATTAACAGAAAAAAATTAAACAAACTTATAAACATTAAATCATTTTCAAAAAATGTAGGGTTTGCATATATCCTCTCTTATTCAAATAGTTTGTAAGGTTATTTGAGATTTAATATATTTTTTTCTCTTTATTAAAATCTCAACATTTCAACAATAAATGCTTTACAGTTAATTCTAGCCCATATTTACATTTGTTTTTTAATGTGTGGTAACGGCTACTAATACTACCAACCCATACTTTGCTCGTGGGTGTACTAAAAGACGGCTAAGAGCCTTATAATGACTTGGGCCAACTTCATCTGATACCAGTTTGGTCAACAATTACATTTCCAAGGAGGGTTGATGTCTGGCAGGCGGCCGGTCATTGCCACCGAAGACAAAGATCGGGTACCGGTGGCCCGCTCGCACGGCAAAGAGAGAAGAGGTGCATGGTGGGTCTGTGGGGTCACGCGCCGCCTTTTCCATCACCCCGGACCGATTTGGCGGGGCGAGACCACGTTCATAATCCACCGCAAAAAAAAAGGTCGGTCATAAAAATATTGCCAACAACTTTTACAATATGTACTATAAAAGAAGAGTACATATTGTATCGATTCCATGTAATTGGAATAAAAGTAGGAAAATAATGATTTACATTTATTTTTATCACTTTTAGTAATTATTATTAAATTATATTTTATAATTACATTCCATATATTTATTATAAGCCCACATCATCTCATCATCATCATCTCGGCCTATATATGTTCCACTTTTGGGCTCGGGCCTCCTCCATAATGGTAATTGAACAATTATACCACGCAGGTCAGACGTGTTGGTATCAAAGATCGGGTACCGGTGGCCCGCTCGCATGGCGAAGAAGAGATGCTTGCAGGGTGGGTCAATGGGGTTGCGCGCCACCTCTTCCGTCACCCTGGACCGATTTTGCGGGGTGCGACGGCCATAGCCCACCGCAAAAAAAAAAAAAAAAAAAGACGTGTTGGTATAGGGTTTTGTTTCGAGTTTTTATTTTCTCGCATAGATGTTATATGCGTTTTATATCCCTTAGTCGTCTTTTATGATCACCCACGGGTAAGATAGGGGGTGGTGAATTGTATTCTTACTCCATCACGACACTGAAATTATAATAAACTCACACTGTGTTTAAATTTTGATTACTAATTTATATATGATATTCATAAATTAATATATTCGGCATGACTGCAGCCGACTGTCAGTTTACTAAATGGATTCATATCTCGAAAACATTTATATATTAAACACAATACTATTTTGGGGCTTTATTTTAAAATGATTAATTTATTGGTATATCGTTTGTTATTTAATGGTTTCGTTCTGGATTTAGAGTTGAATTTATGAACTCTATGTTTGCCTGGTAATGTAATTTTAATTTTATTATAATTTTTGATGTTTTGTATTAAATATATGAATGAAAATATATTTATAAGGATTTCGAACGATATATCTTCAGCTTATATATGAACCACTGCTGGGTTTGAGTCTCCTCCATAACGGGTGAGAATTTGATCTACTATACCACGCTTGTCGGACGTGTTGGTATAGGGTTTTGTTTCGAGTTTACCTTCTTTTGCATAGATGTTATCATCATCATTATCACAGCCCATATATATACCACAGCTGGGTTTGTGTCTCCTCTATAACGGGAGGGAATTTGATTCACTATACCACGCTGGTCAGACGTGTTGGTATAGGGTTTTATTTTGAGTTTTACTTCCCTTGTATAGATGTGATATATGTTTTATATTCCTTAGTTGTCGCTTACGATCACCCACGGTTGAGATAGGGAGTGGTCAATTGTATTCTTATTCCGTCACTACATGAAAAATATAGAAAAAAAAGAAAGAAAGAAAACTTATTTATTACTCCATCACGGAAAGGACATACAGTGGTAAATATCAGCAACTGTTTAACAAAATCAAAAAATAAATATATATAAAAAATAAAAGCACTAAATTATAAAAACATTAAAAAAGAAAAATACATATACAATTAAAAAAAACAACAGGCAGTCATGGGGACTGCCTATAGAAGTGAAAACTATTAACTTAAGACTAATTGAAATAATAATAATTTTCTAATTTTTATATAAAAATAAAAACCTATAAGTTTTTCCCCTCCAAAAACGCCCAACGCGCCTAAAGAAGTTTTCATATAGCTATAGATATACTATTAGCATTAGCATGTCGGTGACGCGAACCTATAAGTTTTCCCCCTCCAAAAACGCTCAACGCGCCTAAAGAAGTTTTCACATAGCTATAGATATACTATTAGCATGTCGGTGACGCGAACCTATAAGTTTTTCCCCTCCAAAAACGCTCAACGCGCCTAAAGAAGTTTTCACTTCAAAAAAAATAAAAAATAATATATATATATATATACATATATATATATATATATATATATATACATATATATATATATATACATATATATATATATATATATATATATATATATATATATGTATATATATATATATATATATATATATATATATATATATATATATATATATATATATATATATAAATTATGACAAAGGCGTTATGGTATCAACTACAAAAGTGATACGACACGCTGTTATTCTGCAGCGTCCTACGACGTCTGTCAGCAAAGAAGCAGCAGTTCCAAAAGAGAAAAAGAAAACAAATAAATTCATGTATACGATATATTATATAGATATACCTATATTATACAGAGTAGAAGTGGACCGCTCCCGAAAACAAAGACAGGTAACCCTACTAGTCCTACTTGTAATGATAGGCTAGAAAAAAAAAACGATTGTTTATATATATATATATATATATATATATATATATATATATATATATATATATATATATATATATATATATATATAATATAATATATATAGATATACCTATACTAATAAATGGAGAGCCGGTTTTTTTTTGTTCGGTTATACTGCGTAAACTACAGAACCGATCGGAATAATACTTATACCATAAGATGCAGCGTGTTTCTGAGAATATTTTAGTATATGATATATTGCTGATTACTTTAACAGAAAGGAGGGAAATGGGCGGGGGACAACTTACTTATAATATTTTTATATTATCGCATTTGTATTCGATTTTTAGTTTGCTGATGTATCTAATACTTTATAGTGTTCATGGATCATGGAAGTACAAAGGTACAAATTTAATAAGACATTATTATTACAAAAGTTTTTTATATATCTACTACCATCATTAGTTTATCAATTTTAACTAACAATTTTGATACAAATTCATTGCCAGTCATCATTTTCATCACCTTGCTATTATAAAACCTTGCTCTTATTTATTTCAGTGGTAGAACCACGCTGTTGACAGTTCTCTGTCTAGAGCCGCTGGCCGGTACGTTCGTGGTAGTACCACACTCTCGTAGAAAATCGACGTCTGAGTAATGGCAATGTGTTATTGCACTTTATTCGATGAGCGAGAGAGCCGGAAGCCCAACTGGGTGGGTTTGGGGTTTGTATTGGTAGGCAGCGGTCTAGCTTATACTCTTGGTACTGCAAAGGTCCATGGACGGCAGTGACACTTACCATCAGGTGTGCTGCTTACTCGTTGGCCATTAAAAGTAATAAGTCATCATCTTCCATACAACCCTATCAGAAAAAAATGGCTTAATTATTATTTGTTTGGAAATAAAACAACAATAAAATCGCCATACCATATATGGCCTCATATGAAGTATAGGGTTAAACGCACACTCTTTTTTTTTAATTAGCACAGTTTTTTTTTAAAATAATAAACAAATTATGATAATTATTATTTTTTGGGCATTTATTAATTTAAACTTGATATAACTGTAATATATATTTTTCGTGACGTGACGGAGTATCTACGTATACAATTCACAACCGAGGGGATTGGTCTTGGGTGTTACAATAGACGAATAATGAATATGATAGGCTTACAATATCTGTGCAAAAGTAGAAAAACTCAGCATAAAGCCCTATACCAACCCGCTTACTGTGGAGAGATGATGATAATACACCACCGTATCAGAACGCGTCCACACAGAAAAACCGGTAAACAAACGAAGAGTTCATAATGCTAATTATTGATTTTTATGCTCAAATTAGTATTCTCATTTCAGGCCTGATATACTGTTTTTATACACGAATATAATGATTAATACAGGATCCAGGTCAATTAAATGTATTTATGTATATATAAAAAAAAAAGAAAATATGCGTTCATACAAAGTACACATAACAGAAATGAAACTTTGGCAAAGTAATTTTTAAATCTCGTTTACTTACATCAGCCAATAGCGTGTATTCTGTTTCTCTCTCTCTATCTCATGTACTGCGTTGCTCGTGTGAAAAAAAAATACCCTCATGCGCGCAAAGTAGTCTCACTTCAAAATAAATATGGCGCGTAACCATTGATGTATTAAGAAACCCAAGATGCACAGTTTCAAACAAAAGTAGCACTCGAAACTGTCACCAAACACTCACCAATTATTCCTACGTAGTTATAGTTATGCTATCATCATATCTTTTGCAAATTCAACTTGCGCGTAACGGAAAAATGTGAGTAACAAATAAAGATGGCGCGTAACGAAAAACGTTACATTTTTTTTTTCTCCTATACGGCGATAAAGAAGTTTCACTTCAAAAATATATTACAAATTCTCATCAAGGCCACTATTTTCGGGGAAACGGTGGTTTTAACTAGAGGAAATTTAGATGGACATTACTTTGAGTAACACCTGATAGAAAGGTATAAAAGATATTCTCAATTACTGGCCAGGTTATTAAAGTTTACTACATTTAGAGAACCTCAAAGTTAATGATCTTGGCCTGAGTGAGGAATTAAACATAGATATAAAGCAATGAAGAAATGGAACGTGCAAAAATCTAATTATAATGATGGCTATGGCTATAGCACACTTGATGGTAAGTATCACTGCCGCCCATGGACCTTTGCAATACCAAGGCTACAGCTAGGTTGTTGCCTACGTTGGTGGAAACCCCAAACCCACCCAGCCGGGCTTCAGGCTTTCTCGCTCACCGAACAAAGCACAACAGTACATTGCCATTGCTCAGAAGTAGATTTTCTGCGGGAGTGTGGTACTACCTCGGACGGACCAGCCCCGGCTCTAGGTAGAAAACTGTCAACAGCGTGGTCCTGCATAGTAGTCTATTTAGGATTATAGATAGTCCACCCGTGACCATGTACAATGTAAAGTGTTCGAAACCTTTTTTTTTTGTTGCTGTTGGCTATGGACGTGGTCGCGCCCCGCCAAATCGGTCCGGGGCGACGAAAGAAGCGGCGCGCAACCCCATAGACCCACCCTGCAAGCACCTCTTTTAGTCGTGCGAGCGGGCCACCGGTACCCGATCTTTGTCTTCGGTGGCCCGCCCGGCGGTTTACCCTCGCGGGTTCGCCGTCGGGGCGTCGCCCTCACGCGGTGGCCTCACGTCGGGTGACAGGACAATTCCCCGCGTCCAATCACCCGAAGTCTCGGTTAGGGCGGCATCAGGCGCAGATAAAGTGTTCGAAACCTCGGGAAATTAAAAATCAAATACAAAAGCGATAGAATCCGTAAAAATGATTTTATTTCAAATGTGTAATACTCGTGTGAACATTAGAAATCATTACGGATTATAGATATTTTAAATTGCTGACACAGATATTTTAAATTTATTATTTTGAAAAATAGTTGCTGTATGTACCTACGAATATGTGGACCACAGTGCTGCCGAATCGGCCACGGATATTAAGGGTCAGGGGTCGGCCCTATGGCGATAGGCGAGGGAACAGGGTGGGTTATGGGACTACACGTCGAACTTTTGTCACCCCGGACGCAATATAGGCGAGGTGTTTCCAGACCATAGCCTACCAAAATCGCCACAATGTTGTCAGTTTAATGTCTACAGCCGTGGGGCGCTCCATCCAGGGTAGTATCATACTCTCGCAGAAAATTGACATCTGAGCAGTGGCAATATACTCTTCTGCTTTGTTCGATGAGTGAAAAAGAACCGGTTGTCCAACTTTCTGGGTGAGTTTGAAGTTTTAATTGGTAGGCAGTGGCCTAGCTGTACCCCTGGTATACAAAAGTCCATAGGCGGTAGTAATAATTGCTTTCAGGCATCCTGCTTCAAGGAAGCGGTACCAGTGGCCGACCCAATGGCTATGGGGAGGGAATACGGTGGGTTATGGGGCCACGCGCTACCCTTCCGTCGCCCCGAACGGTACGGGCGACGTGTGACCGGGCCATAGCCTACCAAAAAAAAAAAAAAAGGCATCCTGCTTGCTCCATTGCCACCATATGCTATAAAAAAAAATAAAAAACTTAAAATTCAAATTACTGAAATTTTTAGCATTTAATATGCTTAATTATTTATAAATACCCGAATACGAAACGAAAAATTATGTCACAAGCGGGGTGACACAATTCCGCTTGTGACATAATTTTTCGTTTCGTATTCGGGTATTTATAAACTTAAAATTACTAAAATTTCACATTTAACATGCTAAGTTATAAAAACTTGGTTACGAGCGAAAAATGAATGTCACACGTGGGGCCTATTGGAAATCCGTTCCAATTTAAAAAAAAAACTTATTTGAAAAGTTTAAAATTTTGTTGAACAAAACATTTGATTAGCTATTTCAAGACGGTGGCCATATTATATTTAACGGATGTCACTAACATCGTTTACTACTTTCCTAACTCTTTTACTTAATACCCATATTAAGTAGGTTGAAAACAATGTAAACCGCCATCTTGGATCACTAATCGTATTAAAAGAGCGACGTCACTAACTTTATTAATTCCAAGTTTTTCAACTCTTTTGTTTACATTCAGATAAAGGGGGTTGAGACGAAGAATATAGTCCTTCACGGCTTACGATATCTATATTTTTTTAAGTGTGACTTAATTGTTAGACGCAGATAGCTATGCCAACTTTACCCGGAATATTGTGTAGGCGTTGAGTGCTCTCAAGCCAATAATCTTAATGTGGCGGCCATATTAGATTTATTATAAAATCACTAACTTCATAATTTTCCACTTTTAAAGCCGACTAATTTGACCAGCCCAGCATGGTTTAGTAAGTCAATTGCCCTGCTATTTTGGAAGAGACTCAAGCCAAGTAGTGGGCCACGTATGAGGAAAATGGTGAGAGGATGAGGTTGCTACCACACTGAGGAATTAGAGGGAGATTAAGCTACTATACCAAGCTATCAAATCGAACGGATTGGAATAGTGTTTTATTGAGTATTTCTTCTTTAGTCATTATCATCATCATCTCAGCCCACATATGTCTTACTGTTGAGCTCGGGCCTCCTCCACAATGAGAGCGCAATTGACCTACTATATCATGTTGGTATAGGGTTTTATTTCGAGTTTTCCTTCTCTTGCACAGATGCCATATGTATATTATATCCCTTAATCGACTTTTACGAAACCCACGGGTAAGATAGGGGGTGGTGAATTGTATTCTTACTCCGTCACCACACGGTAAACCTTCTTTAGTTTAGTACGCATATTATTTCACTAATTCATGATAACCACGGAACAGTAATGGGGTTGTGAATTTACTAATTTTCCTGGTGATCTCTTAGTTTAAGACGATGCTCATGGAAAAGTAAAAAGTGGTGACATTGTGTTCTTCACTCATCACCACTGCGGATAATCATCCTTACTAATATTATAAATGCGAAAGTAACTCTATGTGTCTGTCTATCTGTCGCACTTTCACGTCAAAACTACTGAACCGATCTAAAAGAAATTTGGTATATAGATAGTCTAGAGCCTGATAAAAGACATAGGCTACTTTTTAATGCAAAAAAAGGATTGTAAAGTAGGATGCAAAGTTGCAAGAAGTATCGTCATTTTTTAAAGCCAGACGCTTGAAACTTATTTTTAGGTTATTGATTAGATATAAATAAATATGACATTAAAATTTTGTAAAAAAAAATACACTTAAGGTGTAAAATAAAAATAATCATTATCATCACAGCCCATAAATGTCCCACTGTTGGGCTCGGGCCTCCTCCGTTATGGGAAGGCAATTAACCTATATACCGCGCTGGTCAAACGTGTTAGTATAGGGTTTTGTTTCGAGTTTTCCTTCTCTCGCATAGATGTTATATGCGTTTTATATTCCTTAGACGTCTCGTACGATCACCCACGGATAAGAAATGGGGTGGTGAATATTATTCTTACTCCGTCACCACACGGAAAAAGGGGATAGGGGAAAACTTTAAGAAAGTAAACTTTTACGCGGGCAAAGTCGCGGACAGAAGCTAGTAATAAATATATATAAATCATATTTTTTATATGACTGTAAAAATAAGTATAATCATATTTCTTATCTGCCTCTTCTAGTCTTAAAATAATTAAGGTAAAAACCTCAGCAGGAGATACGGTAATGAACGTGCTATCTCGTCCATTGACTCGACGGAATTACGCGATAAGCCTATGTACCCAATATTTACTCCGGCCTTAAATTATAACTAATTAACTTTATTTTGCATATATTTTTGAAAACTCATTATTGGAAATTAAACTTCAGTGCTTAGTATTTAATGTTCTATTTTAATTACAGATTAATATTATATAGAATACGACAGTCGTAATACGTCAGAATTACAGAATATGACGGTCCATACCTTTCAAATTACTGAAATTTAGCATTTAACACGCTTGATTATTTATAAAAACTTGATTAAGAGCAAAAAATTATTGTCAAATATGGGGATATCTCATAAAAAACTTGATTAAGAATTTCCCCCCAAAACTTGATTAAGAGCAAAACACGATTGTCACATATGGGATATAAAAATAATCAAGCATGTTAAATGCTAAATTTCAGTAATTTGAAACGTATGTATTAAGAGCGAAAAATGATTGTCACGTATGGGATAAACCATATGTGACAATCATTTTTCGCTCTTAATCAAGTTTTTATAAATAGTCCATACGTCTATTAGGTTTCTTTTTTTTTCCCAAAGAGTATTAATAATATTAATAAGAATTATGGTGTATCATTGAAGATAAGGACCGGTGGTCCGCCCAAATGGGCATAAAGATATATAGTACAGCAGAAGTTCGTTCAAAATCGGACTAGCTAGGTATGTCAAGGAATTGGTACCAGTAGTTGGCCTAATGGAAATTCGGAGGGAATGTAGTGGGTTATGTGAACGCGAGTCATCCTTTATTCTCCACGAACGGAGTGGACGGGATGTTTTCGAACGGAGTTTACGGGATGTTTTCAGATGACAGTTTGCCAGATAAAAAAGGTGTTCTTTCGGAAATAATTCACACATTCACACCATTGTAACTTCTGTAACCAAGGATCCGGAATATTTCCTATAATTGACACCTAAGTTCAATGACACCTCGGATAATTTAGATCCAGACTCAGAACAACATTTTCTGGATTGCACAAAGTATTATCTTGCATGTGAATCGTACCTACGAGTGCTGGCACAGTAAGTAGTTATCTTAACCACTAAATCTATGCAGTCAATATATCTGCCGTCTGTGCAGTAAGTCAAATAATAATAATAGTAGTAATAAAAAAAAAACACAAAAAGAACAAAACCGCAGACACCTATATGAGTAATTAAAGTATTGTCAAACATATGAAATTGGCGTTTTGTACGGGAGAAATATAAAGGCAATTTTTTTTTTGTAAAATATATTTATTTAATCAAAGTATTCACCGTTATTATCTATGCGCTTTTGCCATCTTATAGGTAGTTCATTGATCCCTTTACTAACATAAACATGGGGGCGAGAATCAATAAACTCTTTGAAGGCGGTTTGGACTGCCGCATCGGAGCAAGGTCTGGGGAGTACGGTGGATGTACACGTCATTAATCCTTCGAGCTGTTTCTGCAGCACTGGTGCCACGGTAGAACTCGTACTCGTAAATATACCGATATTTCATGTTTTCCATTGTACGGTAATAAGCGACGCCAAAGAAAAAAAAACAATGAGAGAAAAACAAATGAATGACTGTTTTCAAAACTCAAATGTACCAGTTAAATGAATTTATAAATTTGAATATGGAATTCTTAACCAAAGAGAAGATATTTCAGATCAAAGTGGTCAGTACGCCAAAACGCTAATTTCATATGTTAGGACCTAAT
The DNA here is from genome assembly GCA_905163515.2 of Lymantria monacha. NCBI lineage: Eukaryota > Metazoa > Arthropoda > Insecta > Lepidoptera > Erebidae > Lymantria > Lymantria monacha. Next base: position 31,265,619 of record LR991091.1, on the reverse strand, counting down.
ATTTTATTTTTACCAAAGCATCAATATATTATGATACGTAATAGTTTTAATAGTTATACGTTTTGTGAATTGGATTTGTTCCAAAATATTCAAAACTGCATGCCTCGTGGGTCTATTAAAAGTTGCTATTGTAGACCTCAAAATACGCCCCAGTGAATTGTTTAAAACCTATTGTTATTTTATTATTTGTCGCATTAATTGTTAATGTGTTATTTACTTATGCAATTTATTCGTTCAATTAATATTCTATTTATTGTTTATGCGTTGAATTCAAATTTTGCCAGATATTACAATTATAGTGGTAGGACCACACTCTTGACTGTTTTCTATCTACAGCCGCGGGCCGATCTGTCCGGAGTATTACAACACTCTCGCAGAAAATCTGCGTTTGAGCAATGGCAATGTGATTTTGCATTTCGTTCGGTAAGCGAGAGAGCCGGAAGCCCAACTGAGGTGGGTTTCCGTGGGTAGAAAGCGACCTTGTGTACCTCGGATATTACAAAGATCCATAGGGTGGCAGTAACATTTAGCATCAGGTTTTATTTCAAGTTTTTGTTGTATCTATATTAGTCGTTCTTTCACAATACCCACGGGAAAGTGGGCAGTGAATTATTATTATCATATTCCGTCACTGCAAAGTTATACATAAATACTAAGTTTCTATATAAATGCTAACAAAAAAGTATAAGAACCGACGCCCTCTGAACTTCATCAAAGTTTTTAACATTCATTTCCAGTTTCCAGTTCGCGATACAACTTTAAGTAAGGATTACAATTTTTATACAAGAAGTGTTTTTGTTTTATAATTTAGATTTTAATTAAATAACTTCTATTTTAAGTTAGTCAGTCTATTCTCGCTGATATCTTTTAAGAGCTTTTAGTACTTACGATAACAAAAAACAGCAATAAAGAAGGTAGAGATGTAAAACGAACATCAGTCAAAATCTGATGATGTATATATATATATATGTATATAGCTATGGCTGTGTGGCAGAGGATACGAATACTTTTTTTTCGTTAACGCTGTGGAAATGCATTTACGCACTATCCACCGCCAGTGACAGACGGGGAGGTGTGTAGGACTCGCCGCCCATAGATGTTGGCGGCCGGAATGCCCACTGAAACCAACAGCGGTCCCTTCCGCGCTTTTACGGGATGCCGGAGAGATCGTCTAACGACATTCTATCCCCGACACCCCTACGCTTGGCCATCTGGCCACGACCAGTCAGCCGCCAAGGCGGTGGGAGGAGGTGCGCGTAGCGGCGCCTCCCTCTCCCTGGTCGCCGCCGGCGGAGTGAGTTCGCAGACGCGAGTGCTTCGCGTTCCCGCTCCGCGACCTCCTTTGCAGAGATGACTTCCTCGCAAAATGAGGCCATCATCGTCCAGTACCTGTCGCTGACAAGCATCTTGTTGATGACTATAGACAACGACAGGTCCGGTCCAATGACCGCCGACAGGTCGTGGCGCTGAGGCCCCCAGGCGGGACATACCTCCAGGGTGTGACGCACGTCATCGATTTGCGCGCCACACTCATACATCCAGGGGCCTCTTCACGGCCAATTCGGTGCAGGTACTTACCGAAGACCCCGTGTCCGGTAAGTACCTGCGTCAGCCTGAAGGACAGGTTGCCATGCCTTCATGTCGTCCAGCGGTGAAGGTGGGGCGCTACCGCCTCAACGGTCTCCCGTCCTGCAGCGGCTACGAATACTACCAACCCTTACTTTGGTCGTGGATGTTGTAAAAGACGACTAAGAGCCCTACCACGACCTAGGCCAACTCCATCTGATGCCGTTTGGTCAACTATTACATTCCCAATGAGGGTTGACGTCTGGCAGGCGGCCGGTTATAAAACTAATGCCAATAACTTTTACAATGTATACTATGAAAGAAGAGTATATATTGCATCGACCTAGTCTATCTTCTTCTATCTATATATATATAAGAGATTTCCACCTATGTATTGACTCATCACGATATCTCTGGAACCATAAGGCCTACAAACCTCAAATTTGGTAGGAATATTTCCTTCGCCGAGTAGAGGTCAGCTAAGAACGGATTTTACGAAATTATATCCCTAAAGGGGTGAAAAAGCAGGGCAAAGTTTGTATGGGACAACGTGATTCCTTGGTCCAATCTATTTCAAATTTTGCATAAACATTCTTTAACAGAATTGATGAAAGATGTGATTCATATTTTATTGAGATTTATCTCCTAACTGGGTTAAAAAGGGGTGGAAAGTTATTTTAGGGTTGATTTGCTTTAAAGTTGATATCAATACTTCTTAGTGATTTTGATTTAAAAGACATTTTATTTTGACACATGTTTGTAAACTCAATTCGATTATATTCAAAAAACCGGCTAAGAGCGACTCGGAGTCGCACACGAAGGGTTCCGTACCATTATCTAAAAATGGCAAAATAATCATGTTTGTTGTATGGGAGCTTAAATTCTCTATTTGTTTTATTTTAATTTAATTAGTTATTTCTAAAGGGAATATATTACTAAATATTCTGTGAATATTTCAAACGTCTACCTATTTTTGTTATCAATATCGAGCAAAAACGAGCAAAAAGATTACCTTTGTTGTGTGGGAGCCCTCTTATTAATATTTATTTTATTGTTTTTTAGTATTTGTTTGTCGTTTTAGCGGCAAAAGAAATTCATCATCTGTGAAAATTTCAACTGTCCAACCATCACGGTTCATGAGAACAACCTGGTGGCAGACAGGCGAAGCAACGGATGGACAACAGAGTCTTAGTAATAGGGTCCTGTTTTATCTTTTGGGTATGGAACTCTAAAAAGGTTGATGTCACATAAACGTTTTTCTTCTTCTCTTTGTGTATTGTCAATCAGCTACTTATACGAACTATTGGTGCCAGTGTCAAGTTATAATTATTTTTACGTTTTTAGTATTTCAGGTTAGTCAATGTCTAAGTCAAAATATGACCATCAACAGTGCTATGACTACACTGTTAATGGTATCTTGTGGGAATTTTGATGGAAAACGAAAATGTTGTAAAGCACTTTTATATGTATTCACTACATCCCAGTAGTTCCGCCGCATCATCATCACAGCCCATATATCATCCATGCATTCTTAAAATCTTATTTTATTGCAAATTATTTGTTTGTTATTTGACAGTCACAATTATCTGTTATCTCCAAACGATTCTAACAGATGGTGGTATCTGTTGACTGGATTGAGTAAGTATTTAATAGATGGCGCTATGTTAAACGTACAAACGTTTCATATAAGCTACAATTTATTAGCATAACCACCACGTGTTACTGAGACTACCTTAGCCACAGCAACGCGTGGCCGGGTCTGCTAGTATACATATATATGTACATTGTACATATACATGTACACTCTGTTGGTGTATAGACTGGTTTGAGCCCATATACTCGGATGTTTGAGCGTTCACCTTAATATATCTCTTCAAATTTAAATTCCTATTATTATGTATAAATCTTGCGAGGGTACTTACATATTGCCAGTTTTAACATTTTATCCGAATCGCAGCACAACCGCTTCTGAAAAAATCCAGCTAGAAACTCAGCGGGTTTCTCTATTATTATTATTTCTTTACTAATATTTTTATAAAAAAAATAGTATAACATGCTTAGTAAGAAGTGGCTCAAGTGTAAAGACGGACCGCGAAATAATGTAACTTTCAAATACAATCTAAAAGATTATAGCTGGACCAAATCCCGCAAGCGGCATGCGATCACCTGTTAATTACTAGAGCAGCTATCTATATATACATATTTCTGTATAGTAATTGTAAAAACAGACAGACAGAACACATTTTTTCAGGAGTGGAATAGAATCCACGACACAAACTCCATATATAAATATGGAGTTCAATCTACCAAATCCTATAAGTCATAAACGTTGGAAGATCTACTTTGCTAGCGACCTAGCAAGCCGAGCTCCATACCCCATAGGGATGCCCTTCTCGAATTGAGAGCTCTCACCCAAAAGTCCGGGTAATGATGTCATATCCACCTGCAGCTAACAACTAAGTCACATAAAACAAAGATTACAAAAAAAAAAAACTGAATGCTATTCATTCAGTCTTGTATGTATACGCATATGCTGTACTCTAGAAAACTTATCATTTACAGTGGAAATATTTCCGTGTGGTGACGAAGTAAGAATACAATTCACCACCCCATATTTTACCAGTGGGTGATCGTAAGAGACGACTAAGGGATATAAAACGTATATAAAATCTATGCAAGGGAACATAAACTCGAAACAAAACCCTATACCGACACGTCTGACCAGCGTGGTATAGTAGGTTAATTTCCCTCCCATTACGGAGAACGCCCGAGCCTAACAGTGGGACCTATAGGCTGTGATGATGATGATAATACCTTCAGTTAAAAAGTACATAGATGATTTAGCAGTTAAGATAATGATCTACCATCTCCAGTATCATGAGTTTGATTCCCACGTACGATAGTATTCTAAGATCTACAAACTGTCCACATACGTCAAGGATTTGGTATCGATCGGCCAGCCTAATGGCGATGGGGAGGTTATACGGTGGATTATAGGGCTACCCACCGCCCTTTCGGCACCCGGACGGAACAGAAGGCGGGTGTTCTGACCATAACCTGCTAAAAACAAGGATCTACAAATAGTTGTTTCGAGACTGTTCTTTGTGTCCGTTTATTGAAAAATAATTCCTTAGTGTTGTCTTGTCAAAAAAAAGAGAGAGAAGATTGAAAGAGAAATTAGAAACAAAATCTAAAAACAAACCATTTAGCTATCATAGTAAGTAGTAGTACATCTTAACGCATCGTGGTGGAGGACAGAACCTAATAATTTTGGGACGTGTAGTAGCAATAAGAAGCAAATAACATATATGTGTATAGTAGCAATAAGAAGCTGAACAACATTTTTTGGATAGCATAAAGTATTTTTATGGAATGGAACCCATATACTGCCACTGTAAGTCGGACTACTGTAAATCGGTTAAGTAGTGGTAGGACCACGCTGTTGACAGTCTATCTACAGCCGCGAGCCAGTCCATCTGGGATTGTACCACACTCTTGCAGAAGATCGTCGTCTGAGCAATAGCAATGTGCTGTTGTGCTTCGTTCGGTGAGCGAGAGAAACGGAAGCCAAACTGGATGGGTTTAGTTTTTATTTTGGTAGACAGCGGCTTAGCTATACCCTTGGTATTGCAAAGGTCCGTGGCCCGTGACACTTACCTTCGGATGGCTCGTTTGCCACCAAAAGCAATAAAAAAAAAAAAGAAAACCTTAACCACTAATAACAAATCACAAACAACATACATTTTATATATAAATTAATTTGTATTAAAATGTAGGTCAAAATTGAATATCTTATAGGGTAGATATAAATTTCTGTAATAAAAATGACATATTGGACGTAAGACACCTTAGTCCTCCTGTAACCATGGTTACTGTAAAGTGTTCGAAACGTCGGGAAATTAAAAATCAAATACAAACGCGATTGAATCCGTAAAAGTAGTTTTATTTCAAATGTGTAAACATTAGAAGTCATTATCTTAACTACTATACTATTTCCATTTCTTTATTTTCTCGATGACAGCTCCTGTGGAAACTTGAACGAGCGTCTTTTTTACATTATGTATACATTATTTAATAAAAATATGACGCTTACGCGCGTACAAGGTCATAGCAGAGTCGGAGAAACTGATAGGGATGGAGTTATCGATAAACGTAACACGATAAGAGACCCGATATTTTTTTACAAAGTGTGAAGCTGATATCAGACGGTTCACTCGAGTGATTGTTCACTCGAGTGATGGTTCATTTTTCTTTCATTTTATGTTCACACGGCTAAGAGGGAATGATTTAAAAATGAACATTCACTATTTATTTCTTTCAATATATCATCGAATGAAGTCGTGCGTCTTGGAATTACTTTAATTTATGATCATTTAATCAATTTTTACTGATATTTTTTTAGTGGTAGGACCACGCTGTTGACTTACTTATTGTTGGCTTACTCGTTTGCCACCAGAGCACTAAAAAAAATCAAAGAGTTGACAAAAAAGAAGTAAAGCAAACGTCGACGGTGATGGGTGCTACCATGGATTGAAAGAAAAAAATATTAGCAGCATCAAATACATTGTTGAGAGAACTAGCAGTTGAAGATCCTGATTCATATTGTAATAATCTTTTTAAAGTTCTCCAAAAATGTAATGTATTTTGATCGATCCACTCGATCGATCAACACACACACATACACATACATTTGCCGCGTGCGACCAGTGCAAAGCAGCGCAGAAAATTATCAACACGGGACGTCCTTCGGCTACAGAACTTGAAACAAAATGACCGGACCCGAATGAAAGTTCTCTCAGTGTTCAGACTGTTCATTTCTTGTTCACTCGGAGTGCGAGTGAAAGATGCCGAATGCCAATATCCAACACTGTTGGATCGTTTCACTAATGAATTCATTCGGCACTAATGTTTCATTTTGTGTTCAGATGCGTCACTTCGAGTGAAAGATGCAAAATGAAAGACAAAAATGAACAAAAAATGAACCGTCTGATATCAGCTTAAGAAACTAAACTATTGCCGGATAATTTTATACAAATTTATTAACTAATATTACATTTCATTACAAGATGTAATTATATTATGTTGATTGTTCATTTATTTATTTTAATCAAAATCTGATGAATCGCCACTATCACTCGATGAGGGATCCTCAACATTTATTATAAGTTCCTGTATTTCTATATTATCTAATGCAACATGAATTTCCCAATCCGACGCTATAATGTTTTGGGTTCTTCTCACAATTTTTTCACAGTATTCGGCGGTTACTTCCGCACATGCATTTTTTAATAAATCTAACATCTTGTTTGCCGTAAAAGGGGGATGAGTATTGTTTCGAGCGGCGTGTCCTTTGATTTGTGCCCATATTAGTTCTATAGCATTGTACTGGCAATGATACGGCGGAAGTCGAAGAACCCAATGACCACATTCGGCAGCTATTTCGTCGGTAATATATCTTTTAGGGAGGCTTTTTTTAGATTTTAAAATATTCACTAATTGTACTTTTAATAAAGTATCATCCACATTTTCGCCATGACGTTTGAGCCAGTCAATTATCTCTTGTTTTTTATTGGCCTTCGTCGGCATTTTATCAATTTGTCTAGAGTGATATGTAGCGTTGTCCATAATAATTATCGACGGTTCTTCCAGAGATTGCACCATTTTTTATAAGAAAATCCAATTTCTTTCAAAACTAAGCTTAATAACAATTTTTGGCCATGGAACAAACCACGTTCACGTAAAGAAACAACAAGTTTTTAAGTGTTGGAATTTCTTTGCGCAAGTAATAGTCATATATATGACGACGAATAGCGTCAGCGTCGAAGTTGTCAACCGATGTCACACGACGTGGTTGGCGTTTCTTCTTCGGCGTACGAAGCTTATTTGCTTGCATGCCGCTTGTACTATGGTACAAGCGGCATGTAAGAGCTTCGGTTTAGTAATTTTTGAAACAGTAGGTCCACTAATTCCTAATGCGGCCGCAACACGCTCTCGCACTTGCGACAGTGGTAATAGCGGGCCACCATTTTGATATTCTGCTTCAAAGTAATTACGAACCTTGATCACCAGTTCTCTCGCCTGACTTTTCAGAACTAGATCCTTTAGGCATTTTGATATTTGACAGCTGGGCAGCAATCAACACGGAGGAACACAAAATACACAACGTAACGTATGGATAATGTGAAATAACTCAGTGAACAGAAATGTAGCGACCATATAGCACAAGACGGTCGGTCTTGTTGCGAGTGACAGATTAAAACAAATACAAAATGGCGGTGGGTCATTGAGTGTTCCCAGCTTGAAAAAATATATTTGTATGTTTTTGTTGAATTTGTCTTTGTTCAAAACATATATGCGATCGATATCATTACTTATTTGGTCACAACACTACAACTATCAAATTAGAACTGTCATCGAGAAAATAAAGAAATGGAAATAGTATAAATAGTTTGAGCAGTCTTTTCTCTTATCATGATATTATTTATTAACATCTCTCAGTCGTATCTTAAGATGTACTCGAGAAAGGAAGCGAGGTAAATTTTATTCTTAGTCTATAACCATTTTTAAAGTGCATATATTAAATAGTATCTTAAGATAGTGAAGGTTCGTAAGCAATTTCCATTTTCTCAAAGCTGAGTGCATTTCAAATTTCATAATGAATACAAGTTGTAACAATACCCGTGAGCCCCTTTTACTTTGAGCTCGGCGGTCTAAGAAACTGCTGCTAACTTATTTAATTCTTTAGTACATCTTAACAAAATTGCTAGAATATTCTACAAGAATGTTTGTAGTTCTTAGCTTGTAAAACTATTCAGTGTAGTGTCTGATTTTTATATTTATTATTTTATTTTATAGCATAATTTTTATTTTCTAATATTTACATATGGTGACGGAGTAAGAATACAATTCACTACACCATTTCTTACCCATGGGTAATCGTAAAAGACGACTAAGGGATATGCACATAACATCAATGCAAGAGGAGGAAAACTCGAAATAAAACCCTATACCAAAACGTCTGACCAGCGTGGTGTAGTAGATCAATTTACCTCTTAATATGGAGGAGATTCGAGCCCAGCAGTGAGCAGCATATATGAGTTGATATAATGAAGATTGTGGTTTTATTTAATAAATAATTCTCTTATTTCTTTTTTTATTTACATAAACAGTTATATTATTAACTGGTTATTTAATTTTTATATATAAACAAAATTGAAGTGTCGTTTTGTTATAACAGCTTTTCACTAAATACATATGGATATATACGCTACTTACATTAAAATCATTTTTAAATATTTTCTGTCTGTTTGATTGTTTTATCGACTAATCTAAAATACCTGGACCGACTTTAACGAGACTTTCACTGGCAAGTAGCTAATATTAAAAAAAGTAACTTAGGCTTACTTTTAGTATAGAAAAAAAAATATAACTCTGCAAAAATAAAATTTCAGGCATTGAAAGACGCCAAGTGACATTGAACGCCCGACTGAAGCTTAGGGAAGGAAGGAAGAAAGCTACCTTTTTATATCAACAAACCATGCGGTTGAAGCCGCGTGTGAAAGCTAGCTATTAATAATGTCTAAATCTACTCCACAACTTCGTAACGTCCCTTTAATATAAAAAAGAAACACAATTTACAAAAAAAAAGTTTGGCCATCCAGATATTGTACTCTAATTAATTTTAAAGCTTCAAAATTGGTATTCTCTTCAATTTGATTTGAACACAAACCATGTATTTACACAGACTTAACCTTGTTATCTGAGAACGATTAAATGTATGTGAATGTTGTACTATGTTGTCAGCTGTCGTAATTTATCTCGCGTCATATGTGACATGTTGGGGCTTGTACTAAGACTGATTATTATTATGTATCTACTTAATAATTTACGAGGTCGTTTTGGATTAACGTCTAAGGTTAACAATGTACAAGGTCGATTACCACCTTGTATATATTATTATGTTGATATTCCCGTAATACTGTTAAAAACTTCTCATCATTCTCCTACTCTTATCCCTATTACTTGGGGTCGATACAATATGACTCCTCTTTCATAGTACTTATTGTAAAAGTTATTGGCAATAGTTTTATGACCGACCGCCTGCCAGACGTCAACCCTCCTTGGAAATTTAATTGTTGACCAAACGGTACCAAATATTTTTGGCCCAGGTCGTTATAAGGCTCTTAGTCGTCTTTTACGACATCCACGAGCAAAGTAAGGATTGGTAGTATTCATTGCCACTACCACGCAGCTAATAACTTCTATTTAAACTTAAATATAATAGTGGTGGGGTGCACACTGCTGACATTATTCTGTCTACAACCGCAGGTTAGTCATTCCGGCTTGGTAGAAAATCAACGTCTTAACCGTGGCAAAATACTGTTGCGCTTCGTTCGGTGAGCTAGAGAGCTGGCAGGACAATTTATTTGATGTATTTTGGGGTATTCGTTGGTAGGCAGTGGCTTAGCTGTACCCCTGGCATTGCAAAGGTACATGAGCGGCAATGACATTTACTATCAGGTATGCTACTTGCTCGTTTGTCACCATAAGCCATAAAAACAGTCCTACTAAGGGGGTTTAGTCTTCTCTATAATAGGAGGAATATTCATATATTGTATTGACTGGCGTGGTATAATCAATTTCCCTCCCTTTTTTTTTTTTTTTTTTTTTTTTTGTGGTGGGCCATGGACGTCGCACCCCGCCAAATCGGTCCGGGGTGACGGAAGAGGCGGCGCGCAACCCCATTGACCCACCCTGCAAGCACCTCTTCTTCGCCATGCGAGCGGGCCACCGGTACCCGATCTTTGTCTTCGGTGGCCCGCTCGGCGGTATGCCCTCTCGGGCTCCTCTCCTGTTGACGCCCCGACAGATTTCGCCGTCGAGGCGTCGTCCTCACGCGGTGGCCTCGCGTCGGGTGACCGGACAATTCCCCGGTCCGATCACCCGAAGCCTCGGTTAGGGCGGCATCAGGCGCAGGTATTCGCGCCTGCGCCGCCCCGGCCGCGGGCGGCGGCCCGGGTCGCGGGAATCCTCCCGGTCCCGTTCCGCCGCCTCCTTCTGCGAGATGACAGCCTCGCAGAAGGCGGCGACCGCGTCCCAATTCCTGACGCTGTCGACCATCGCCCTCGCGACAGCCGGCAGCGTCAGGTCGGCACCGATAATAGCGACGAGGTCGCAGCGCTGCCCGTCCCAGCCCGAGCATTCCTCGAGCGTATGTTGCGCCGTGTCCTCGTCACTACTGCAATGATGGCAGCCCGGAGTCCATTCCCTGTGCACGACCGTGTGCAGGTATTTCCCGAAACATCCGTGCCCCGTTAACACCTGCACCAGTCGGAAGGTGAGGACCCCGTGCCGCCGCTCCATCCATTCCATCAGTACGGGCCGGAGGGCCTCAACGGTAATGACACCGTGTCTAGGCCTCTCCAACCGCGTAGCCCAACGGGCGATGACTTCTCGGCGGGCGTCCTCGCGCCAGGTGGCTATCTCGTTAAACGATGGGGAGCCACCCTCTTCGCGCATTGAGGTAACCCGCCGGTAGAGGTCGGAGAGCATCTCCGCCTCTAGGTCCCACGGGGGTGTCCCGGCCAATAGGCACGCCGCCTCTGTCGACACCGTGCGGTACCCGCGAATGGCTCTGACCGCCATGGCTCGCTGTGGCCTCCACAGCACCGCCCTGAGCTGGGCGTTCAGAGCCCTCGCCCACACGGGTGCGCCGTACATGGCCATTGAGCGGATCACCCCCGCATACAGCCGTCGGCCCTCGAAACTGGGTCCGCCCACATTTGGCATGAGCCGAGAAAGGGCGGACGCCGCGCCGACCAGCCGGGGAGCAATTTGGCGAAAATGCTCCCGGAACCACCATCGCCCGTCGAGCACCAGACCCAAGTACCTCATATGGGCCTGGATACTGATGTGGATGGAGTTGACGACTAACGAGGCGCCGATAGGCAGCCTCACACGGGGCATCAATTTCCCTCCCTACGAAGTAGGCTCGAGCACAGACAAAAGAGTCAGAAGCTAGCATCAGAGTAGCTTGAAAGATACCTTTCAAAGCATACTATTGGTGTCTAAAGAGCTTTCTCTGAATAACTTTCTTTTCATCATTAGAGGTGTTACAGAGTTTCAAGTCAATGAGGATTATTGTAAATGGCTGCCGATAATTTTTGCTCAGATATACTCTATGATCATCATCTTCATCATCATTATCATCGTAATCATTCTACTCTTATTCAATTACTATGGTCGACGCAATACGTACTCCACTTTCATCGCACATAATGAAAAGTTTATAGGCAGTAGTTTTACGACCGAACGCCTGTCTGACATTAACCCTTTTTATTAGGAATGTAATTGTTGACCAAATGGCATCAGATGGATTTGGCCTAGGTCGAAAGCTAATCGTCTTTTAAGACACTCACGAGCAAAGTAAGGGTTGGTAGTATTCGTAGCCGATAATCACACAGCAATTATTTGTGACCATATATAAAAAAAAATATATATATAAAATCCTTAAAAATATTTTATTAAAGTATTACTTTGCTGATGAAATAAGAAATTATTGTATAAAACCAAGACGAAATGAAGTTCTTTTATTTTAGTCTAGATATTTATATCATGCTATTCTGTAGTTGCATTGAATTAAACCACAGAGACTAATAATACTAAAGTTGTATACCAAAGTTCAACGTTGTAGAAAACATCGCTTGGCACGTTCAACCATAATATATTTGATTTTTGAGTCAGATTATTTTAAATTATATGTCTGATTATCTTAGAACTAATTCAATCATAGTTATGACTAGCTTTCGCCTATGATTTGTTGATAAAAAGGAAGCTTGTATCCTTCTCCAGGCTTTAGTCGCGCACTCGGTGTCACTCAGTATCTTTCAATGATTTTAATTACTTCTCCTACTAGAAAAGTAGCTTAAGTTACTTATTATAACATCAGCTACCTGCTAGTAAAAGTTACGTTAAAATCGGTCCAGCCATTTCAGAGATTAACCAAAACAAACAGACTGAGAAAAAGTTTTTTTTTTATATAAGTACCGTATATACTTTCATATGCAAAAGCTGTTAATTTGGAATTACAAACAGGTACTTTAATTTTATTTATATGTAATGTATATGCATATATGTAATTTTTTTGATTTATTTTTAAATTAAATTTTAAATTAAATTCGAATTAAATTTTGATAAAAGAAGATGAAATAAAAGAAGTTGGAAGAGATATTTTGAAAGGTTAATGAACGAAGAGAATTTATGGAGTGGAGTGCTAGATGATGTGCCAGAGAACGTCGGCTTGATAGGATCAATTACAATAGATGAGGTAAGAGAAGCATGAAAAATGGAAAGTCTGCAGGGCCTGACGGTATACCAGTTGAAGTATGGAAAATTTTGGAAGAGGATGTGTTCACTACCGTCCCCCACTGACCTAGGATGCGCAGTGGAAGGAAACACCGGGCCAGTGAGGGTAACAAATGGGTAATAACATGGCTTGCGATTACACAAGGCTATTTAAAGTTCCGTTTAATATTATAGTACAAAAACCGATAATTGTAAAACTTACAAGTAGGTACCGCGGAGATAGCTATAGATAACGTAACCTAACTCAGCGTTCGGTCTGGCCAGACAAATAGAACCTAACTGAGGGGTCACTTAGCTTTGTATCCAAAGGCGCGGTGACGACAGCGGCCTCGTACAACTCAGGGCTTCGGGCTTGCTACTTGCACACACAACTTATTATAAATGTTCACGAATATATAGTTCTAATCAACCCGCGTACATTAACGGCACACAAAACAAAAGGTGACGCGCGATATTATAAATACTAAGATTTCACGGCTTTAGTTAACAAAAGGCGTAGCAACTACTAAAATATATGCATACGTGACCGTTACTTCCAACGCAAGTTTTCGCCGGCTGCGAGCCAACCGCGAACCCAAAAAATTATGAACTACCCTACATGGTAGTAATTAAGCTCTAATAAAAATGTTTGGTACCGAACAGGATGGATATATGTGGCTGACTTTGTTTTTCGATAAGCTGCTGCATGAGGAAGTAATCCCCAGTGAATGGTGCAATAGTACACTAGTGCCCATTTTTAAAAATAAGGGTGATGTCCAGGACTGCGGCAGTTATCGAGGAATAAAGCTCTTGTCGCACAGTATGAAAGTGTGGGAAAAAGTCATTGAGAAGCGATTGCGAGAAGAAAGTGAGATAACCCAAAACCAGTTCGGATTTATGTCGGGCCGAGGGGCAACGGATGCCATATTTGCACTGCGCCAATTATGCGAAAAATATCGGGGTGCACATAGGAACTTGCACATGGTATTCGTTGACCTCGAGAAGGCTTATGACAGAATCCCGAGAGCGGTTTTGTGGTGGGCTCTGAAAGAGAAGAGTGTGCCTGTGAAGTATATTAGGTTAATCTGTGCAATGTACTGGCGATCCAGGTCGTATGTAAGATCTGCTGTTGGAGACTCCGACGGGTTCAGCGTTGAGGTGGGCCTGCACCAAGGGTCGGCGCTAAGTCCCTACCTCTTCCTGTTAATAATGGATGCTTTAACATCGGAGATACAGGAAGAGGCACCCTGGTGCATGCTATTCGCTGATGACGTTGTTCTCGTCGGAGAAGATGGGCTTGAGGTCCAGAGCATACTGGAAAAGTGGCGCTGTAAGTTGGAGAATGTTGGCTTGAAAATCAGCAGACCTAAAACAGAATACATGTTCTGCGATTTCGGCGGTCTCTCCAATGTTACACCCATAGCTCTAGATGGAGTACTTATACCAGTATGCTCGAACTTTCGATACCTCGGTTCGCTTATCCAAAGCAGCGGCGACCTGGCTCGTGCGGTGAAGCACAGAGTTGATGCGGGATGGATGAAATGGCGGCAGGTCACGGGTACAATATGTGATCCGAGAGTACCCCTTAAATTAAAGGGAAAAATTTACAAAACTTTAATAAGACCTGCTGTATTGTATGGATCAGCATGTTGGGCGGCAAAAGCGATGGATGAGAGACGATTACATGTAGCGGAGATGCGAATGTTGAGATGGATGTACGGCGTGACGAGAATGGATAAGATAAGGAATGAGCGTATAAGAGAATGTTTGAAAGTAGCGCCAGTGACGGATAAGTTAAGGAGTGAACGTTTGAGCTGGTATGGACATGTGATAAGACGGGATGAAAGTAATGTTGCGAGGAAGGTTTTGAGTATGAATGTTGAAGGCTTTAGGGGTAAAGGGAGACCAAATAAAAGATGGATGGACTGCGTGAAGCATGATATGTATAAACAGGGAGTGACTACAGAGATGACGTCTGATAGGGATGTATGGAAAAAGAGGACATATTGCGTCGGCCCCAAGTAGTTGGGATAAGAGCAAGAGAATGATGATGTATATGCATATATGTATAAATAGAACAAAGCTTCTGAATCTATGACCGTTTTCACTAAATATTTCTGAATTTTAAGTACGGCTGAAGGCAATTTCTCTAACATCATCAATGATTAGTTAGTACTCATCATCATTCTCCTACACTTATCCCAATTGCTTGGAGTCGAAATAACATATACTCTTGTTTCATAGTACATATTGTATAAGTTATTGGCAATGGTTTTACGACCGGCCGCCTGCCAGACGTCAACTCTCCTTGGGAATGTAATTGTTGACCAAGCGCCATCAGATGGAGTTGGCCCAGGTCGTCATAAGAGGAGGAAAGATAAGTTGATTAGTTAGTACTATACTAATTGTGTCGTTTAATATATAACATTGATGTTTAAATTGCCATATGTGTTACTTAAAATTAAGGAAATAAAAGAGCGTTGGAGGCAGTACTTGAAAGGTTAATGAACGAAGAGAATCCATGGAGTGGAGTGTTAAAAGATGTATCAGAGAACGTCGGCCTAGTAAGGGAAATTACAATAGATGAGGTAAGAGAAGCAGTGAGAAGTATGAAAAATGGAAACGCTGTAGGGCCCGATGGTATACCAGTTGAAGTATGGAAAATTTTGAAAGAGGATGGGTATATGTGGTTAACTTTATTCTTCGATAAGCTTCTGCGCGATGAAGTAATCCCCAATGAATGGTGCAATAGTACGCTAGTGCCCATTTTTAAAAATAAAGGGGATGTTCAGGACTGCGGTAGTTATCGAGACTTGAAGCTTATGTCACACAGTATGAAATTGTGGGAAAAAGTGATTGAGAAACGATTGCGAGAAGAAAGTGAGATCACCCAAAACCAGTTCGGATTTATGTCGGTTAAGCGATGGCAACCTGGATCGTGCGGTGAAGTACAGAATTGATGTGAGATGGATGAAATGGCGGCAGGTCACGGGTACAACATGCGACCCCAAAGTACCCCTTAAATTAAAGGGCCAAATATATAAAAGCCTAATAAGACCTGCTGTACTGTATGGATCAGCATGTTGGGCGACAAAAGCGACGGATGAGAGACGACTGCATGTAGCGGAGATGCGAATGTTGAGATGGATGTGTGGTGTGACAAGAATGGATAAAATAAGGAATGAACATATAAGAGGAAGTTTGAAAGTTGCGCCAGTGACGGAAAAATTAAGGAGGTAAAGATTGACATTGTATGGACATGTGATGAGACGGGATGAAAGTAATGTTGTAAGGAAAGCTTTAAGTATGAATGTTGAAGGCTTAAGGGGTAAGGGAAGACCGAAGAAAAGATGGATGAACTGCGTAAAACATGACATGGATAGACAAGGAGTGACCACAGAGATGACGTCTGATAGAGTTGTATGGAAGGAAAAGACATATTGCGTCGACCCCAAATAAATTGGGATAAGAGCAGGTTGATGATGATGATGATGTGTTACTTAAAATTTAGGTATCGTTGATAAGTACGGATATAGATTCCTTTTTTTTTCCTTTTTTTAAACCTTTCTTTAACATGTGATTGAAATAATTCAAAATTTTATTGTTGTATTTTTATACGCTCAGATTTTAAGAAAGTGTTTTTAACGAATGGAATGAGAAGTAGATAACCCCATTGTAACTTTAATGAGACTAATATTACTACACATTGTTAAAATTGGAACTATTTTAAACTACAATCTTTAACGTTTTCAATCAATGATACCGAGGTTTAATATTCAAGATTACCTGAGAGATACAATTTTAATTATCTTAAGATACGCAATAAAGTTAATAAAAACAGATACTTTATTCATTTAGATTTCACATTCCTTTGTAACTGCCACATACGCTAACATACAAATCGATTATATAACCGGATAACTATCCGGTAATATAATCAATTTTTATGTTAGGGATAGCATATAAGCAATTGGCGATGAGCATTAAATTCTCATTCCATCATCGTATATAATTTTAAGTTTATTTGTAGTTAATATAAAATAACTGAATAACCAGCTTAGCTCGGTATTTTTTACAGTTGTTTTTTGAAAATTGTATTGATAAAATATGAAAAAAAAAATTAAAAAAGGGAAAACCAAGAATAGAACCTATCTGGATTAGACTAGTCGATTTTTTAACTGATCTATGACTATTCTCAATGACAGCGGACAAATTTGACTGCTAAAAATTATTAGAATATTCTAATAGTTTTCAGCCAACGAAACATTATATTTTTTCCTTGAAAACAATGATAAAACAATATTTTCTAATATTGAAACCTTTTCAACGCTCGAAATCCTTTGCAGACTAAAATTCATGGAAATCACTGGTACCGTTGCTGAGATTCTGAAAATATAGAAATGTACTAGAATTGTTTTTTTAAAGATTTATAGTTAAAGTTAATTAGGATTACAAATTTAAATTAATGGCATTCATAGCTACCATATTGTCATCAGATATGCAATAAAATGTCTCTTTAGTATACATAGATGGTAAAAATAAAATTGGGACGTCGTGTCTGCCATATAGCTTGGTAGAACACTTAACACGTAGTGGTTTAAGTCATAAGATTTCCACGTATTTTAGTGAAAACAAACTAACACAAAGATAGTTTTTGTAGAGATACAGTACCTTGACGCGGATGGCAAGGAAGCGGTCCCAGTGGCCAGCTCAATGGCGATGGGGAGGGAATACGGTGGGTTATTGGGCCACGCGCTGCCCTTCCGTCGCCCCGGACGGAGCGGGTGACGAGTGTCCGGGCCATAGCCTACCAAAAAAAAAGAGATACAGTCCCTTTTTGTACCATGCCTTATTGGTTCAATATGCTACTACAAATGTGATATCTTGGATTGAGATATTAGGATAGGCGTTTTTGAAGTGAAAACTTCTTTTGGCGCACCGCATACAGATTTTTTTCGTAGACTGTGAGGCTGATCCGTCGGAACTCGAGATCGCCGAATGTACCCGAACCCGAAGATACGGTCAGTTGCTCTTCACTGCTGTGTGGCTGTGTTTATTATATACAATTTATATATAATAATTGTTATCATTAGTTATTATCATTAATTATTATAATTTTCAATAGTTTTTTTAATAGTTATTATTGATACGTAATAGTAATTATTTTAACAATCCTATTTTGGTTTACATTGTGAGGTTAGTGTATGTAGTTAACGGTTTATCGTACTAATATTATATAATGAAAAAAACATTAAACATTACATAAAACATATTTTGTTTTCATAGTTTTATTTCATATTTTTAATTTTCACTCCTGCCGGCCTCATGACTGCTTTTAATTTTTTTTTAAATAGAGAACTACTGGCTGTTGAGACTTGGATAATTCTTTTTAAATACTTGACACAATTACACTCTCTCGAATTTAAAATACAAACTGACAAAAGTCCGATTATCTCTTCTTCTTCTTATATATTGGCAATCAGCTACTTATACGAGCTATTGGTGTCAGTGTCGAGTTATAAATATCTTTACGTTTTTAGTCTTTCAGGTTAGTCATTGTCTAAGTCAAATTTTCACCATCAACAGTGCTATGGCCACACATATCTTGTGGGAATTTTGATGGCAAACGAAAAAGTTGTAAAGCACTTTAAATGATATTCACTATATCCCAGTAGTTCCACCGCATCACATTACATAAAATGCCATCAAAATTATCTAATATAACACGTTAAAACACTAAGATATCGAATATAACACAAGAGCACCTCATGACGTTTTCAAATTCCAATCAAAAGTCTCCCAATTATCTCTATCCAACAATCGTACAAATGACTTTGACAGTACACGACTAGGAAGGCCGACATGATTGACGACTAAAATATAAATCTACGAATTTTTAAAACCTATTTTACTTTTACATTGGCGAAGTTGTGGTTAATCACTATCAGAGGCCATTCATTAAGAAGAAGAAGAATTGTACAATATTTATTGCCTCTTATTGTTTTTTTATTCTTACGCTGCAACGTGAATATTGTACCTCAACAGACTGAAACGTGAACACAATATAATGAGGGGCGAGCCTCAGAGTGGAAAGTTTGGAGCGGTCTCAAAAGTGCTCCCAGTAATTTTTCCTGCTTGATTTAAAACGATCGTATTGTAACTGAGTTTTGGGTAGTCCACTCTGTTCGCAATTGTATTTACTACTTTACATATAGTTTCAAGATTTATGTATTTTCTTTGTTGCGTATTGTTGCTATAATTTGTTGTATTCTTTGCAATTGTTAGTACTTTGTTATACTCTAATGATTTCTGATGTTTACGCGAGTATACAACATTTGAAATAAACCTATTTTTACGAGTTCTATCGCGTTTGTATCTGATTTTTAATTGCCCGACGTTTCAAAAACTTTATAGCTTTCATGGTCACAGGAGGCTGTCCCACCATTCTCCTTTGACCACGTATGCTGTAAAGTGTTCAAAACGTCGGGCAATAAAAAATCAAATACAAAAGCGATATAATTCATAAAAATAGCTTAATTTCAAATTTATATTCTCTGTTTATTCTTTTCTGTGACGAATATTTATTTATTCAAGTGTGGTGGAATGTCTTATGTCAAATAATTACTTTTATATTTACCACTTTAGATTTAAATGAAAAGCTTGTTATATGTTCTTATAACAAATAAATTTCTTCCAAAATTTGAAAAAAGAAATGATTTGAAACATAGTCTTATATTTCAAATCATTTTTATCAATCGTCTGATTGATAAAAAAGATAACAAATGCCCATATGCCAACTCTTATATTTTCATGAAATTCTTACAAACCATTTTCATTCGTAGGCAGTAAGTAGCCTAGCTGTATTCCTAGTATAGCAAATATCTTACATATCACTTACCAGGTATGCTGCTTACTCGTTTGCAACCAAGAGCATTAAAAAAATGGTTAATAGAGCAACCAGATGAGTAGTCCTTTTCCGGAAAAATCATTACGTCAACTACGAATATCGACCCCCCTGCCAAGAGAGACAGGACAAAATCGTCGGGCTATATCTTCATTTTGCAACAAGGGCTATGTCCAATAGTGGGCATTAAAGTATTAGTGAATAAATGAAGAGATATGTCTATATTTAATCAGTTGCCAAGATAATCACCATTTCTTCTTCCTCTTAAACTTATGTGTCCTCGTAGTGGTAGGACCACGCTGTTGACAGTTTTCTGTCTACAGCCACGGGCCGATCCGTCCGGGATAGTACCACACTCCCGCAGAAGATCGATATCTGAGTAATGGCAATGTGCTATTGCGCTTCGTTTGGTGAGTGAGAGAGCCGGAAGCTTAACTGGAGGGTATGGGATTTGTATTGGTAGGCAGCGGCCTTGCTATACCCCTGGTATCGCAAAGCTCCACCGAAGACAAAGATCGGGTACCGGTGGTCCGCTCGCACGGCGAAGAGAGAGGAGTTTTACGGTGGGTCTATGGGGTCACGCGCCGCCTTTCTGTCACCCCGGACCGATTTGGCGGTGCGAGACGCATCCATAGTCCACCAATAAAAAAAAAAATGAAAAAAATGGTATCGCAAAGCCGCATGGGCGGCAGTAACACCTACCATCAGGTATGCCGCATGCTCGTTTGCCACAACATGCAATAAAAATAATGTATTCGTATTATTTTGAGTATTACTACCACTCAGACGACTTTAAATAAAAATTACTCTCCTTTTTTTCATATATTTATCTTCTAAAATCTCTTAGTCAGTCTTTACGACACCTTAAGATAAAGAGAGATAAGTAACATTATATTCATAGCCACAAACCACACTGAAAATACACTGTAATTGATCAATATTTCAAAATTATAATTACACCCTTTCATAAGTATGAAATAAACATAAAAACAATGGGTATCGTACCGAACTGCCATAAATTGTTGATCGGGAACGGGTTATCAATAATAAATAATGGGATTACTTGGAAATTATGAATGACAGGGTAATTTTGTTATTTATGGCGGCTTATAGTCTTGTTTTGTTTTTGTTATTTGCGCCTTTATTAGATAACTTTGTTTGCGTAGACATTTTTATAACTAGAATACAATTGCTCATTAAATAATACAACTTTAATAAACTGATATGTTTTTTTATAGTACATACATACATACATATCATCATATCCTTTGCAGGGTAGGCAGAGAGAACAGAGTGCCAGAGAACTCTATCCTTGATTACTTCACTCGCTTCCTCAACATTCATAATTCTCTTCATAGACGCTCGCCGGTTTCGGAGACTCTTGAATCCACCTTCCTTCAGTACGTGACCGATCTAGTCTAGATAGGTTAGTCTCGGTCTCCCCAGGTACCTACATCCTTCCATGTTTTTTATAGTACATAATATGTTTATTTGTTTTACACTGTGTGGTAGCGGCTACGAATACTACCAACCCTTACTTTGCTCGTGGATGTCGTAAAAGACGACTAAGAGCCTTATAATGATCTGGGCTAACTTCATCTGATGCCGTTTGATCAATTATTACACTCCCAAGGAGGGTCAGAGGTGACATCTGGCAGGCGGCCGGTCATAAAACTATTGCCAATAACTTTTACAATATATATACTATGACAGAAGAGTATATATTTTATCGACCCCAATTAATTGGGATAAGAGTAGGAAAATGATGACATAATAATATGTTTATTTCTTTATCATCATTATTATTTCAGCTCAATAACACCCCACTGCTGGACTAGAGTCTCCTCTACAATAGGAGAGAAACTGGCTTATACGCTGGTCAAACGTTATAGGATTTTATAATGAGATTGCCCTCTCTTGCACGAAATTTTATATGTGCATTATAACTCTTTATTTTAACGGCAAGATAGGGGATGGTGAATTGTATTCTTTCTCTATCAGCATAGCGTTTATTTCTTAATAATTACTTTGTAATCGTAGGGTTATGCTGTTGATTGTTTTCTGTCTACAGCCGCGGGCCGACGCCGACAGCGACGATGGAGTAGTGGTAATATGTTGTTGTGCTTCGTTTAGTGAGCGAGAGAGCCGTCAGCCTAAATAACGTGGGTTTTATTTAGTAAGCAGGACTGTCACCTCCTCCCGTGATGTATATCTATCTATATCTAATATGAACTATAAAAAATCAAATACAAATATGGTAGAACTTGTAATAATAGTTTTAATTACCCTGAGTCTAATTGTAATTTATGATCGTTAGTTTGTATTACTATTTTCTTCGATTTAAGTATATATTTTATCTTAGTAATGGAATAATATAAGATCTATATCAAGAAAGAATCCCAAATGTTTAATCACGGCGATGTTATCATATGAATGATGACAGATGTCAACGAATTATCCTTAAACCGAAATAAAAAAAGTACAATATGTACCTTTATGGCAGAAACAGGAAATAAACATAACGTTAAGTGAAATATATTAGTTTATCAAAGGAAATAATAATGTTTAATAATATTATATTGTCATTTTTTTGTGTTATAAATTGCTTATATTGCTTGCTTTATATTTCAATAAGAGATTCGTTTATATATTCTACATGCTTCTTAGATATATAAATTGATTAGTTAATCTAAGCTCGAGGGTTGGGTTCGAGTCTCCTCCAAAATTAATAGTTCACCTACTATATCACGCTGAAATATAATGATTTCTTGCAGAAATGTTATATGTATATTAGGCCTTGGTCGTAATTTACGATTTCCATGCCCAGGATAGTCGGGTGTACTACCGTAGATAAGGACTTGGTATGGACCCGCCCAAATAGGATAGAGAAGTACACAGTATGAAAGGGTATGGGGTTTCACGTCCCTGTGATCATACCATATACTGCCCCACACTGACTGTAACAGAATAAATATTTCTTTTGATATTGTTTGTTTTTTCTTATTTTACAATAAGAATGAGGAGTGACTAAAGCATTAATCTTTATAATGCCAGGGACATTACGATAATTCACAAAAAAAAATACTAGATTCAGATCAGATTATTTGTGGACCACACAAATTACTGAGACCGAATTCATGGAACTAGGGATAAGGGGTTAGTACTTAGAGCACTCCACCATCTATGCATATATTTTGATTTTTTTCTTTTTTCTTTTTTTTTTCTTTCTGCAAACTAATTCTTGTATTGCTGGGCGTTAATTTGCAAGCATTATATACTGCTTAATTGACATAAGTTAAACCCAAAACAAAATTGCACTTCTGTTCTGGATGAGGGGTTCTGGCCTCCCCATTTACCAAAAGAAGTGCAGTAGATGATTGCCACTACTTAGACACTGATATTCTGCAAGCGTTTGCTTGTAACCTTGAAATTTTGGGCCGTTTATAGCTATAGGCAAACAATTATCAACAGATTAGCCTTGTCACTTTTAAATCACAGGCAACCATGCAACCGACTTAGGACCGGATAAGTGACTGAACGAAGCCCATGCCCAGCAGAAAGTCTACAAAGTGATGGGTAGATAGAAAGTCATTTATTGCTTATTTAGCTCCATTGACGTAAATATAAAAAGAATTAAGAAAAACTATTGAAGAAAATCACAGAACTACTTTCAGATATTACCGCGAACGCCTTGTGTTGCTGGAGCTGTCAGACCAAGGCGCGTTCAAACAAAATTTAATTGCTGCCCCATTTTACAAACAAGCGTTCGAATCGAAACCAATTATCGTTTTCGCGTTCGAATATCGAAAGTTTGTAGCAGGTGCGCGTAACGCTTTAGCGTAAATTATAAACTGAAGCGATTTTATTTGCGGTCTGATAGACGAGTCTGGTTAATGTTCATTATTGCTCATAGATTTCAGCAATACCAAGGGCAGAGTTAAGTTGCTACCAGGTAGGTGCAGAATTGGAGGTAAAGGAATAAGGACAGGTAATGAGGAAAGTGTTTAGGCTATTGATACACTTGCTCATTGAACGTAGGTCATTAGCAAAATGCTACTAATCAAACGCGGTTTTCTGTTATATCAGCTCAATGAGATAGTAGTAGTTAGCTGTTTTTTAAAAACCATATGTTATTTCCAGCGGAGACTCAATAACCCGTATTTACCTTTTGCGCCTATTGAGTGGATCAGTGGAATCAATACTTTGACTTTAGTGGCCCGCTCGGTGAGTTAATCTTCTATGCATCTCCTCTTTTCCCCCAACGGTTGTCGGTTCGTCGAGCGATGTGGCCTGCCCATTGCCACTTCAACGTGCTAATCCTTAGGGTTATGTCGGTTACACCCGTTCTTCTACGGATTTCCGTATTTCGGATTTTATCACGTAGAGAAATACCGAGCATAGCCCACTCCATAGTACGCTGAGTGACTTTGAGCCTTTTTATGAGGCCGACATTTAGAGACCACGTTTCAGTGCCGTAAGTCATCGCTGGTAACACACACTGGTTATATAAACCTTTGTTTTCAGACACTGCGGAATATTAGACGAGAAGATCCTCCTAAGTTTCCCGAACGCTGCCCAGCCGAGTTGGATTCGTCGGCTGACCTCTTTCTCGAAATTGGATCTAGCTACTTGGACTGTTTGTCCTAGGTAAACATAGTGATCGACAACTTCGAGAATCGCATTCCCAACCAGGACCGGTACAGAAATGACATGGGCATTAGACATGATTTTCGTCTTGTCCATGTTCATTTGCAGCCCTACTAGTTGGGAGACTTTGCTGAGGTCATTGAGCATGGTGCCAAGGTCCTCCAGGGATTCTGCCATGACTACGATATCATCTGCGAATCGAAGGTGAGTGATGTATTCGCCATTGATGTTGATGCCGAGTCCGGTCCAGTCTAAGAGCTTGAAGACATCTTCCAGCGCAGTGGTGAACAGTTTCGGAGAGATAACAAGGTTCTACCTTAGCATAATTTCTTTCTTATGTTAAGTCTCCTTTGGGTACTTCGAGTGCTATGCCACTAGAGTTGAGTTTTAATGCAGAAGAGATAACTCAATTAATAACAACTATGTCACGTAGTAAGTCCCCTGGCCATGATGGGCTCAGCATATACAGTTTGTGTATTGCTCATTGTTACTTGCTGAGTGAGATGGTGCAGACAGTGGTAGTGCTTGTCGTTAAAAATAAAACTGGCGATCTCGCGGACTCATGTAACTACAGGCCTATCTCGCTTGCTACTGTAATATCTAAGGTATTCGATGGCATGCTTAATGCACAACTAGGTAAGTTCATAATACCTCACGATAACTAATTTGGTTTCCGACCTGGTCTGTCTATGGAAACAACTGTGTTGTGCCTTAGGCATGCTATTACATATTATACAAAACGTAGGACGCCTGTCTATGGTTGCTTTCTTGATTTGTCCAAAGCATTTGACCTGGTTTCCTATGATCTACTATGGAAAAAACTAGAAAATGCTCAGGCGCCATTGAGCACGGGCCGCCATGGCACACTTTATACATATTATAATACATATAAGATGGTACTACGAATACCCATATTACAGATATTACAACAATAAGAAAAACTAACAAATATGCATTTGTATATCTCTCATACTTAGTTATAGATTTATAGACGATACGACGCACCAGTTCTCGAGTATATTATGCAATTAAAAAATAAATTACAGGCATCTCTATAAAATAAACAATAAATATTATACATTATACTAGCTAAATTATTCAATTTAATTACTATTCAGTAACACGATATTAAATACTTAATTTATTCAATGAATATCATAGGACTAAGGAAAGTGAACAACTGATACTATTGTAGCAGAAGGATAACTTGAAATATAACCCGCGTAGGGGCAGGTTATTAGCATATCCCGTGAGGGTAGACTGGCTGGTGGGCCACCGACGACAAAGAACGGGTCCCGGTGGCCCATTCGCACGACGTCGACAGGTACGCTGTTGGGCGGGTCTATGGGGTTACGCACCACTTCTTCTGTCGCGAGGGACGGATTAGCGGGGTGTAAGCAAACTATAGCTCGTCGCAAAAAAAAGAAATAAAAAATGGTTATTATCATATGTATAGCTCCAAATGCTCTCGCTAATCCGAATATCAAACGTAGTGATTATGGCACTACCCCTTCTCTCCATGGTGAGGTCAATATCCAAAAGTCAAATCGATAGCTTGATTGATAGATGGATGGATAGAATTTATTTCTATTATATTTGTAACGTCCTTAGCAACACAACGATGCATTTTTTAAAAACATCACCCTGCACTAAAGGAACTAAACCATCTATTATGGGGGACTTTAGAAACATATAATTAATGAATAAAAATTGCATCCATACTCGGAACAACAATATGTGTCTGCATGGAAATCGAACAGGCGACACTTGTCACGGTAACTATTACGCCATCTGGGAAGCAAATACAAAAAAAAGGGTAAAAATACATTAAATCGCAAATCTCTTTTCGTATATAGCTTAGACCAAGCTCTACTCGTCGCTGGCGGCATATAAATCACGATTGGCCAGGCTGGCTGGTCATTAGTGGGTGACCGCGATCCAAGGCGCATTGAATTGTGACCGTGTTTAGCTCACCAATAATGTTATCCTAGCTAGCATAATCTAAATACTGCATAGAATAATTTGAGACAATTTTAATCACTACTTCATTGAATCAGCTTATTAATCATCATCATCATTTCAGCTCATACACATCCCACTGTTGGGCTCGAGCCTCCTTCATAATGGGAGGGCAATTGACCTACTATAACACGTTGGTCAGACGTGTTGGTATAGGGATTGGTTTCGAGTTTTCCTTCTCTTGCATAGATGTTATATGCGTTTTATATCCCTTAGTCGTCTCTTAGGATCACCCACAGGTAAGATAGGGCGTGGTGAATTGTATTCTTACTCCGTCACCATACGGAATAGATATAGCTTATTAATAAGAGGCCTTGATTGAATTTATTATTCAAGTTTCCTATAACCTTAATATAAAATTCCTTATGTGTTACTAGTTCAAGTCGTCGACTTTAATAAGCGCTACCGCACTAAAAATAATATTTTAACATTTTTGTAGTGCATGAAAATATACACAAGGCACTGTTATTTAAGTTACTACACTTTAGCACTTTCTTTGTATTATATTATATAAAATTTATCACCTAAAATTAATATAATACGTTGAAAAAACTAAAACGATATATTTAATTTAAGAGCGCCATTGTCAAAGATCTTCTTTAATTAGTTCAGTTTTTTTATATTACATTTTGCAAAAAAATATATGTTACTCAAAATAATGTTAGAGCTAGTAATTAAGACTAAATAGTATTTAGGTAAAATAGTCAAATTACACGTATGAAATAGAAGTAGGTACCCAGCATTCATGCTCACAGGATGATTAACAGTCCTTCCGTGACCATGTTGAAAAGGAAACAGTGCTACCGTGAGCATGGATACTGAAGTATTGAAATTGACATACAAACACTATAAAATCTGTAGCTCTAATAAATTTTATCACAGTAATATACATTAATTGTGTAAAAAATAGATACAAACTTGGTATATATGTAAGACTACACGAGCGAAATAAAAAAAAAACTAAAAACATCAAGCGGAGGGGTTAATAATAAAGAAATACAACATCTTTTATTCTATATTCATAAGATAATAATATTTACATTAACATTCATATATGTGTATATACGTACACGCATACATTATCATCATTATTACCCTACTCTTACCCCAATTACTTGGGGTCGACGCAATATGACCTTTACTTCCACACAATCCCATCAGATGTCATCTCTACGTTCACTCCCTTACTATCCATATCATGCTTCACACAATCCATCCATATTTTCTTCGATCTTTCGTTATCCCTAACATTACATTAAGACTTTTCCCACAACATTATTTTCATCCCGTCCCACTAAATGTCCATACCACGTCATGCGTTCACTCTTTCACTTTTCCCTCACTGGCGCCACTTTTAATCCTTCACTTTTACGCTCATTTCTTTTATTATTCATTCTCGTCACGCTACATATCTTCATCATCTTAAGAGCAAATTTCAGCATCTTGCAGAATAGTATCTTGCAGAACGTGACAGCTAAGTCACAAAATATATAGTATACAGCGTGCCCAAAGAAATTTTCACTTCAAAAAAACGAATCCGCACTAAGTAAAGAAACTTGAATAAGAAATGAACTTCAACAAAGTTTATCTCACAGTATTTATAAGTACATAAGATTGGTTATAAATAAAATCTTAACATTGAATATAAAACAAAATGTCTCGAATCTCGTTACACAACATCAAATTTCTTTTGAAAAATCGTCTTGTTGAATTCATAAAATAAATATTCTAAAAATATTGAAGACGAAATATTAGTCTGAGTCTACAAACAATTTAGTATTTATTATTTGAAATTGCTAAGCCTATTATCGTATATCGTGCGTATATTAAATTCGAGAATTCATTTATTTATTGTTTTACTTCTAAATTTCATATTTCATAATGACTTCTGATGTTTACGTAAGTATTATCATCGTCTCAGCTTGTATATATCCCACTGTTGGACTCGAGCCTCCTCCACAATGGGAGAGAAATTGACCTACTATACCACGATGGTCAGGCGTGTTGAGATAGGGTTTTGTTTCGAGTTTTCCTTCTCGCACAAAGATGTTACATGCATTTTATAACGCTCAGTCGTCTCTTACGTACTCCCACGGGCAAGACAGGGAGTGGTGAATTGTATTCTTACTCCATCACCACGGAATGAGTATTATACATTTGAAATAAAACAACAATTTTAAACGGATTCTGTCATTCATGGTCATGGGATGACTGTGGCTGACCGCGCGAGGAGGGACCGACGTCCACCCTTTTTTTTTTTTTTTTTGGTGGACTATGGATTAGTCTCGCCCCGCCAAATCGGTCCGGGGTGACGGAGAAGGCGGCGCGTGACCCCATAGACCCACCGTAAAAACTCCTCTCTCTTCGCCGTGCGAGCGGGTCACCGGGACCCGATTTTTAACTTCGGTGGCCCGCCCGGCGGTTCACCCTCGCGGGTTCCTCTCGTCGACGCCCCGACAGATTTCGCCGTCGCGGCGTCGCCCTCACGCGGTGGCCTCACGTCGGGTGACCGGACAATTCCCCGGTCCGATCACCCGAAGCCTCGGTTAGGACGGCATCAGGCGCAGGTATTCGCTCCTGCGCCGCCCCGGCCGCTGGCGGCGGCCCGGGGCGCGGGAATCCTCCCTGGCCCGTTCCGCCGCTTCCTTCTGCGAGATGACAGCCTCGCAGAAGGCGGCGACCGCGTCCCAGTTCCTGATGCTGTCGACCATCGCCCTCGCAACGGCCGGCACCGATGACAGCGACGAGGTCACGGCGCTGCCGCTCCCATCCCGGACACACCTCCAGCGTGTGTTGCGCCGTGTCCTCGTCACTCCTGCAGTGGTGGCAGGCCGGAGTCCACCCCCTATATACGACCCTGTGCAGGTACAACCCGAAACACCCGTGCCCCGTCAAACCGACGTCCACCCTGGGGGGGGAACGTTGCTCATGGAGAGGGTACCCGTCGGGCCGGCCACTGACGACAAGTTCACGCTGCTCCGGTGGCCGGTCCAACGACGAAGGCGAGGTACACGGGTGGGTTACGGGTATGCGTGCTTACGCCCCTCTGTCACCCCGGATGGAGTGCTGCGAGGAGTGCGACGACCGTAGCTCACCCCCCAAAAAAAAAGGGATGACTACCCTCCCGTCACAAAAAAAATAAAAAAGCAAATATAAACGCGACTTGTTCTTTTACTTGTGATGAGAGAGTAAAAACATAATTCACCACCCCCGATCTCATCCGTGGGTGATCCTAAAAGAGGACTAAGAGATAAAATACGCATATAACATTTATGCGAGAGAAGAAAATCTCAAAATAAAACCATATACCAACACGTCTGTCCAGGATGGGGTAGTAGGTAAATTTCACTCCTAAAGCTTGAACTCAGCAATAGGACATACATGAGCTGAGACGATGATGATGATAATGAGTTTATAGAATTGTTTATGGTTTGATAAATTAAGCACGTGACTATTAGGTACTGGATAGAGAAAAGAAAATCAAGCATGATATATATGGAATCACTGCACAGATCGCGTAGTAGCTAAAATACCCAATATGGTAAGTATAGTCGGTTCAATTTTCACGCAGGTCAATATTTTGTGAAGTCGATAAAGGTTGGGTGTAATTTGATTTTATTAATTATATATTTATAAAGTTTGTTTTGACAAAAAGACAATATTTTTGTTTTAGGCATGATATGGTATGGCTACACCATGTGGGCGGGCCATAGGTACCCGATTGTCATCATTGGTAGTAACAAGACAACACCCCGGATAAAGGATTCTTATATGGGATATGTTACTGCAATCGAACTCACAATACTCACACGAGATGGTGACAATATACTGATTCTATTTTTGAGAGAGAGAGAGAGAGAAATTTCAAAAGTATTTATTATCTTCCATTTTCATTTATGGCATAGACTGAATAATATAAAAAATATGAGGCGTGCACTTTTGGATTTTCCAAATTATTTTTCTATTTTTTAGATGTAGTACTTATGGCGTAGTAGTTAAAATATACCGACCTAAAGTGCCAGTCAAACCACGCAAATCAAACGTAATCAAAGCACGGTGGTTCACTAATTGTTGTTCCGAGTCTGAGTGTAACTTGTATCCGTTAAATTATGTTTATAACGTCCTTCGTAATACAAGGATTATTTCCTTAGTGCAAGATGTGGTCTTTATAAAAAATAGTGCATTACTGCAGCGGCCAGCAAAACAGGGATTGATGGACGAACCTATATACGTAAGTCCATCAATTCCTAGTTGTGGCCAAGGCTTGTATAGTGCTTTTCTCAAATAATGCGCGGAAATGAAAACTAAGTAGTACTAAGTAGAAATGTATACATGACGAACAACGAACAAAATTTTTCACATGCTAAAGGGTTCATTTGTTTTTTTTTTTTCATTATCAGACAGCTTTCTTTTTCAAGCCAGTTCGAAATTTAAATAAAACTCTGATAAGTTGTCTCCTCGGTGGCTATTTTTTTGAAGTAACAAATCGTTCCATTTTTAAAATACACGATAGATATGAATTTACATATACATTTATTTGGCCGCTAAAACACGATAGATATGGATTTTCACAAATTTTTTGCTGGCTGCTATTTGGTCAGTACAGCAATTTCGATTTATCTCGAAGAAGGTTGTCAAAATAATGTTTAACTTGCCAAGCATGTTAGAGAAAAAAATATTTATTATCACGTTTGAAACAACAAAACATTTTTCAACTAGAAAAGATGAATTTTAAAACAATCCATTTCGCTGCGCGCTGACGAGATCACAGTCGATACAATAAGAGGCTTAACTGGACGCGTTGAGTTATTGCGTTTGTATAGTCAGCGACGGGTGTTGATGCTTACTCTCTTTCGCAATTTATTCCTAGCACTTCTTTGTTAATTTTTTTGTAATTATAACTCTAAATTCTAGGTATTATGACATATAGCTCTATCTTTCCTTCAAGGTGGTTGAGTGATGGCTGCAATAGTAATTAATTTATAATCAGATACTGCTTGTGGGATCTGGTTAAGTCATTTTTGTCTTATATTTGATAGTTACAGTATATTTTGGTTCAAAATACATCACATTGGAGCTAATATTTACTAAAAGTATTATGCACTAATTCATATAAAAAAAGTTATTGATAAATTAAAGAATACTAAAAAGAATAAGAAAATAATACCAAAGCCTTTTTTGACAGGCTTTGCTCTAGGTGTAATCGTCTATTCCATTCAGAGTGAGGTAAGGGAGGTATGTAGTGCCACAATCCACCATGCTTGCTCACAATAGCTGACCAATGGTAATGATTCCATGACATTAGTGGAAAATAACTAAGCCTGGAGAGTTTTTTGCTTTATATTTGTGAATTATAGTATACTAGCAAACCTAACAAGTTGGTTTGTTTGCAGAAGTCATCGCTGCGCCACCTGATGGCGAGTTACATCAATGAGAATAGCATATAAGCCTTCTCCGTACCGATGTCGTACATAAAACATTCTATTTTATAGGTAGTAGTTACACATAGATAGCTGGTAAATTCTTTGTTCATCACAGCCCACAAACATCCCACTGTTGGGCTCGGGTCTCCTCTGTAACGAGAGGGAAATTAACCTACTATACCGAGCTGGTCAGACGTGTTGGTATAAGGTTTTGTTTCGAGTTTTCCTTCTCTTGCATAGATATTATATGCGTTTTTATATCCCTTAGTCGTCTTGTACGATCACCCACGGTGAAGATATGAGGTGGTGAATAGTATTCTTACTCCGTCACCAAACGGAAATTCTTTGTTAATCTTTCTAAAATATTTGGTTTAAATATTTCATAATCCTCTTACTAAAGGAAGCTCTTACCCATCAGTGAGTCATCAATCATAATTCAATTTCATCACTAGACAACTTTTCGCTGTCCACTGCAGGATAAATATAAAACACAAGTAAATGTATTCATACATACGAGTATAAAAGTATTAACTAACTAACCGACTGACATGATAAACTACTGAGATTGAATGAGTTATGAAGATTTGCATGCAGAATCCTTTTACCCTATAAATGACCATTAACATTTAAAAAAAAAAAGTGCAAGAAAATGCATATACGTGGATGAATTTTTGTATGAAAACCATTCATTTCATTTCAACTATTCATTCATTTTTAAGAGAAAGCTAAATAGTATTTGATAATTTATTAAGAAATTAATTAAGGAAGTACTTCCATAGTCTTTCAGAATTTAATAGATACTCAGAGGGTAGAATAAGGGCATGAAAGCTTGTATGTTATAAGTAACGAACGCTTTCATAATAGTTGGGATATAATTATGACGGCAGCAAAGCCACCATCAAAGCGTTACTATACGTAGCGAGTGAAGTTAATACTACAGATTTTATAGCGTATAATTTTGTCTTAACTATTTTGAAGTTTCAAATGTTTTATTCACTTGAGGATTAAGTTAGTTAACTTCAAAGAGAAAATTATTGCGATAAAATGAATTATATTATTATTATTAATGAGGTGTACGTCAAATTAATTACAAGATAGTAGACGAGTAAGCAATCCACCTGATGAGAAGGGATTAGTATGGCATAGTAAGTTAATTTATCATATTCAACCCATTATTGATCCCGGACCTTCTTCCAATATGATATATATGTATAAACAGGGAGTGACTACAGAGATGACGTCTGATAGGGATGTATGGAAAAAGAGGACATATTGCGTCGACCCCAAGTAGTTGGGATAAGAGCAAGAGAATGATGATGACCTTCTTCCAATATGAGAGGGAAATTGAAGTATGAGGCTACTTTCTCTTGTATCGATGTTATCTGCATATCACATTTCTTAGTTGTCTTGTGTTGTCTTGTCCAGGCAAGAGAGAGGGTGGTGAATTGTATTCCTATCACCACACAGAAAACCGTATATAAAAGTAGTGCCTTAAAATAAAAAAAATAAAAACTTTAAGTAACTGTATAAATACGTAATTTTCTTAGCAAATTTCCGTATCAGGTCATTGTACGGGCACATTTGCTCTAACTATGTCAAATTACGAGTAAAGGGTTCCGTAGCGCGCTTCGATCTAATTGCGACTTCGTGACTGCTCCTACCCTCTTCCATTAGCAACCAGTACTATGAAACTCTATTATAGATTATAATTAATCAATATAAAGTATACATCGCGTTTTATTTACGATGATAGAGATAAATTACATATCAAAAACAGCAATGTAAGTTAAAATATTAATAACTTCTATATTCTTTGATGTTTTGCAATACAGGCCCGTAGAAATCGTTAAAAGTCTAGACAAAAGACAATTCAATTTCTTATTTACGTTGATTTCTATACATAAATGGCATTTTAAATGTTTTGAGTAATTCGTTAAGGCTTAATAAGGGGTAGTCTTAAAAAACTGAAATTTTTAGCATTTAATATGCTTAATTATTTATAAATACCCAATTACAAAACGAAAAATGATGTCACAAGCGAGGTTCGAACCCGCACCTATTGGGAATCCGGCCCAATCGTGCTGCCACTTACACCATCGTGAACTATTTTAGGACATGCAAATTTCGCTTCATATTATATCTTACGTCTTCAAGGTGACGTATGCCATCTACCGGACAATGTTTACACATTTTATAGCCTTAATACTTCAAACTTTACAGTTAGAATTGTATTAAACGATGACACAACCTTGTTATTCAAATTACTGAAATTTTTAGCATTTAATATGCTTAATTATTTATAAATACCCGATTACGAAACGAAAAATTTATTATTTTTATTTTATTTATATATTATTTTATTTATATTTTAAGGGGTAGTCTTTCTTAGCTGTCCAAGGCGTTTTAAATGAAAAATTCTCAAATGTTTATTGTTTTTTAATTTTTTTTAAGTATTTCGAGTTTACATTAAAATTGATTTTATTTTCTTGAGTATTGACTTTTTTATTCCTTATAAAATGTGTTTGTAATATAGTAATATCATCATTTACTTACTCCTATCCCAATTATTTGGTGTCGTTACAATATGTACTCTTCTTTCATAGTACATATAGTAAAAGTTATTGGCAATAGTTTTATGACCGGCCGCCTGCCTGACGTCAACCCTCCTTGGGAATGTAATTGTTAACCAAACGGCATCAGATGGAGTTGATCCAGGTCGTTAGAAGGCTCTTAGTCGTCTCTTATGACATCCACGAGCAGAGTAAGGGTTGGTAGTATTCATAGCCGCTACCACACAGCTAATATAGTAATATTGAACATTGCTAAAATATTTTTCATGTAGTGACGGAGTAGTAATAAAAAATGGGAAAGATTGAAAGTGGGTGGTAATCATTACATACGACTTAGGGTTACAATAGGTTATCTGTGTGGTGACGGAGTAAGAATACAATTCGCCTAACGCAACTCCCTCTTGCCCATGGGTGATATACAGACGTAAGAGACGACGATAGGGAGGGAAGGGATATAAAACGTATATAACATCTGTGCAAGAGAAGGAAAATTTGACGTACACGTCTGACCAGCGCGGTATAGTAGATTAATTACCCTTCCATTACGGAGGAGGCCCGAGCCCAGCAGTGGGAAATACATGGGCTGTGATGAAGGGTTACAAGCAGATAATATTACTGCAAGAGAAGAAACACATAATAAAACTATATCAACTCGTTCAAACACTGTGGTATATAATAGGCCAATTGCTATCCCGTTGGAGCTACCTCACGGCTAACCGCGGTATATATATATATATATATATATATATATATATATATATATACATAAGCTGATGAATAAAATAATGCTCATGTCACACTTTGTGTTTAATTTAGATGATATAGTTTAAGCTGTAGCCCCTGTTTTAAAAGTAAAACACCCCAGAGTGACTATTAATTCTTTTTTATTGGTTATAGTAGCGAATGAGCCAGCAGCACACCTGATGGTAAGTGTTACTGCTGCCAATGTACCTCTCCAATAACAGGGGCAAAACCGCTGCCTACCTATGAAAATCCCATATCCAAACAGAAAATTGGCAGCGCTCACCAAATGAAGCGCAACAGTACATTACGACTGTCTAGACCAGGGTTTCTTAAACTTTTTGTAGTCGGACGGACCACTTTCACAATTTAAACAATTCACGGACCCCGTCAAAAAATATTTTGTATTTAAAAAAAAACAGTGTTGCTGTTTTAGCCGGCAATGCCCG
Organism: Lymantria monacha; assembly: GCA_905163515.2. Taxonomy (NCBI): domain Eukaryota; kingdom Metazoa; phylum Arthropoda; class Insecta; order Lepidoptera; family Erebidae; genus Lymantria; species Lymantria monacha. The sequence goes on along the minus strand of LR991091.1, from coordinate 31,229,957 downwards.
CGCACAGATATAATCCGACTCCGCGCCCTACACTCCGAGCGGAGTGGCCGATATTAAGACTACGCGCAGTGATTACGCATAGAGTTCGTTACCCCACAAAGACAATGCATCTCGTCAAGCTTACTACATAATTTCCTAATAAATATGTTTACAGACTGACTCACTGCGGACCCCTGAAATACATGCCACGGACCCGCAAGGGGTCCGTGAACCTCACTTTAAGAAACCCTGGTCTATTATATTATATTATTGATTCTCAATGAGAGTGTGGTACAACCCGGAAGGATCGACTCGCGATTGTAGACAGAAACCTATCCACAATGTAGCCCATCATAATAGTGTGTTATTGTTAGAAAAGGAAAGAAAAGGCACTTTGTTTGGTAAAAAACACTTAAGTACAGACTAATAATCGTACCAAAAAATATTCTGCGTATATATCGCAATCGTAATACGGGTTTGTTTAGGAATTGCCGCCTTCTCCCTGACAGTATTGCCTTGAATTTGTAAGAAATGTTTCTTGATCATCTATAACGAAAGCCGTGGTAAAAAGGAAGTTATATTCTTACTCCGTTAACCATCATTATCATTTTTCTGCTCTTATCCTAATTACATGGGGTCGACGCAATAGTTTTATGACCGGCTGCCTGCCTGACGTCGTCAAACCTCCTTGTAATTGTTGACCAAATGGCATCAGGTGGTTGGCCCAGGTCGGTATGAAGCTCTTAGTCGTCTTTTACGACACCCACGAGTAAAGTAAGGGTTGGTAGTATTCGTGGCCATTACCACACAGCGATTCCTTTAACCAACAATACAGTCTTCTACTCGTAATCTTACTCCGTTAACCAATAATAACAAATAATAATAATGAGTGAAAATGTACTCTAATACTTTTTAGATTTCATCAATATTTCTTATTCTCGACGATTTCACAGAAATTCTGATCCTTCATAGGTCTGATAATTTAAAAACTTAAGTAGAATATAAGACAATTGTATAACTAGCCATTTAATAAGCTTAGTTTTAATATATTATGTCGTCTCAGCAAAGTTGTGACAGAAAATATATTTACTTTGAAAAGAATAGTCTACGAAGAGTTAAAAATGTTAAATTTATTTTTCTCTTGAACTCTGTTGTTTTTAATGTTATTTCACACTTTATATTTGTTTAAGTAGCATTCGCCAAATAGCCGCGAATTATTTCCTTTCGTAAGTACATCTACATATATTTTGCAGTGGACTTCGAATTCTTAACCCGTTACCATATATGGACTTTAGAAACATACAAATAAGAGATAAAAATTAAATCCACACTCAGAATAAAAAACGCACTCAGAAAGTATTATCCTATGTGGCAATCAAACATATATATATATATATATATATCGGCGCATACACATACATGCGTATCATCGCGCCATATACCTTGCGGGGTGGGCAGGGGGAGAGAACAGAGTGCCAGAGAGCTCTATCCTTGCATACTTCACTCGCTTCCTCGGCATTCATGGTTCTCTTCATGCACGCTCGCCGGTTTCGGAGACTCTTGACTCCGCCTTCCTTCGGTGCGTGACCGATCTGGTTTAGGTAGGCGTATGCGTATCGGCGCAAATACAACAATACACCCACTATAAATAATTAGACTAATTAATTGAATAGTTTAATTACTTCATAAATCATCAATTGATTACTTAAAAATTATTTTGATGTTAAATTAACATTAACAAACATGTGATTAGTTCTCTCATTGAAATTTCTATACTTAAATTGTAAACACGTGCGCGTGCACGTGCGCCGAGCCCTATAAATACGGACACACTGTCGTAATACATTCATTCGTGTTCGAGTCTTTGTACCGTGGGAGCTCTCTGGGGCGACGTTACGCTACTCGTTGAGAATACAACATTTAAACAGTTACTTGTGGAGTTTTATTTCGAAGATCAAAACCGTACCATGAGTAATCCACGTAACTAACAACACTGACGTCAGCAATGGTGACGTCACACCTTTTAAAAATACAATGGTGGTTTCTCCTGCGTCATGATTGGTTCCTCCTTCGTCATATATATATATACTAGCGGCCTGCCCTCGCTTCACTTCGGTTACACAAATATGTCCACCTAAATTCAAGTCTGTAGGAGCTATATTTAAAAAAATTGTGAGTTTTCAATCCCAGTAACTCCCCTTGAGAGTGCAAATTCCTAAAATCCGTTCTTAGCTGACCTCTATTCGGTGAAAGGAATATTTCTACCAAATTTAAAGTCTGTAGGCGTCTGTAGGCTATATTATGGATCCAGAGATATCGTGATGAGTCAATATATATATATATATATATATATATATATATATATATATACATCTCAGTCATCAGTCTAATTAGACTGCTAATCCGGCTCGATATGCGTACCGCAGTTCGGGTTAGGGTGTCCCCCGGAGGCGACGCATACCGACCCGCCCACGTCGGTACGAACTTCGGCAGTTGCGGCGATGGGGGCCGCTACCCATCACGCCTTGCCCAGTCAGGCGAGTCGAGGAGAGCAGAGTGCCGGGTGGGCACTTGGAATGTAAGAGGTTGTGTGGAAGGTAAGTTACACGAGCTGATATCCGTCATGGCGGACAAACAGCTAGACGTGCTCTGTGTAACAGAGACCAAGCGAAGGGGCAGCAACGCCTGCGATCTTCCTGGTGGCGGGATGGCTCTGTGGTCTGGGGTACCACAGAGCAATCGAGCCAACATGAGGGTAGGAGTGCTGTTGTCCTCTTGCTTGGCCTCAGGTGTGAAGGATTACGGAATGTATGATCCCAGACTTCTTTGGGTTCGTATAAAACTAGGTGTCCCCAAGGTATTCATGGTTGTAGCATATGCTCCCGTAGGATCCTCGGTGGCATCAGACCTAGAGAAGTTTTGGGATAATGCTAGGGTAGTTCTGGATATGGCAGAAACCAGTGAACGCGTGATTGTAAGCGGAGATTTGAACGGATGGGTGGCGACCAAGCGTCCTGACTATGAGGACGTACTTGGTCCATTTGGTGATAAGAGAGTGAACGATGCAGGTAGGCTCATAGCGGATGTATGCATGGAGAGAAACCTTATTGTGTCAAACACCTTTTTCTAACATTAGGATATCCATATGTATACCTGGAGAAGGAATGAACAGAAGAGTATAATAGATTTAATTTTGGTAGACAGTCGCCTCCGAAGTAAAATATTGGACGCAAGAGCCTACAGGGGCCCCACAGTCGATACGGACCACTATCTCGTTATTGCGAGATTTCACTAAATCTCGCAATAACGAGAACAGACCACTGTCTGTTCAGAAAGTGGAGGCACTGGCGAGAGCGTGTCCACTTCGGAGGGCTTGAAAGAATAAAGGTTGAAAGGTTGCAAGAAGAGTGTGTAAGCGAAAAGTATGCAGAGAGTGTCCGAGAACGGCTGACGATGGCAAGCTAGCCGCAAACGGACATTGAAGAATGCTGGAGAGTATTGAAAGAGAGTATGGTAGATACAGCGAAAGAAGTATGTGGAAGTTCAAAGAAGCATAGAAAAACAAATGGTGATGCATGGTGGGATGCGAAAGTGGCAGCTTCCGTAGAGCAAAAGAAGAAAGCGTGGCTGGACTATGTCTCTTCTTTGAATCTGAATGACAGTATGACTGAACAGAAGAAAGAAATATATCGGCAATGTAAGAATGACACCAAAGCCTTAGTGAAAGAGAAACGTGATAGAGCAAGTATGAGTGCAGAAGATAGGCTGACTAAAAACTTTGAGGGTAACACCAAACTCTTTTGGAGGGAGGTGAAGAAGTCTCGGGGTGGTTGGTCAGCCTTCAGAATGAATAAAATAAGGTCTAAAGGTATTAGGAAATTATGTAGTAAGCTTGACGAGATGCATTGTCTTCGTGGGGTAACGAGCTCTATGCGTAATCACTGCGCGTAGTCTTAATATCGGCCACTCGGCTCGGAGTGTAGGGCGCGTAATAAATTGAGGAGCAACAGGAACGCCTCCCAGACACAGAAGCCACCGAGCTTGATCATCTCGGCAGACACCATATCAATGCCCGCTGCCTTACCATTTTTCAAACTTCTTATCGCCCATTCAACTTCACCCATACTGATATCATCGCAGGACGCCGTTGTCGAATGCTGTTCTACTAAACCACATGCGACACCGGCGTCAACCGTAGTATCCGCATACATATCGCCAAAATATTCACTCCATCGGCTTAACACGTCTTGTGTTTGTGTAAGAATGAACCCGCGAGGGTAAACATCCGGGCGGGCCACCGAAGTCAAAGATCGGGTATCGGTGGCCCGCTCGCACGGCGAAGAGAGGAGTTTTACGGTGGGTCTATGTGGTCACGCGCCGCCTTTTCGTCACTCCGGACTAATTTGGCGGGGCGAGACGCATCCATAGATCACAAAAAAAGGACGTTGACAATTTAGATATTATTACAATTATCACCAAGAATAGTGATAGAAAGAACAAATTCACTAAAGAAAGAAATAAAGAAAGAATCTTTATTTTTTCTTTAGTGCATTTATTAGTTTTGTATATTGGGCAATGTAATGATTTATTTCATTTATTATGATACATTAAAAACATTTAATTGCAAGTTTACCACATAACTAACGTTTAAAGTTTAGTAATAATTACAATTACTCACCATAAACAGTGATAGAACGTGAAACAAGTAGAAACCGCGCCAATACGCACATTAATTGTTATGTTAATTAAATCGATGTGGTTGAAATCTATTCCTAACGACAATTAATTATATTATAATTACTGTATGTTGGTGGCAACGAATACTACCAACGTTCACATTGCTCATGAGTGTAGTAAAAAGTACTAAGAGTTTAATATAGGCCTAGATCAATTCTATCTCAGGCTGTTTGATTAATAGTCTGGTCATCCGAAGTGAGGCAGACTCGAGAGGAGCCCGTGAGGGCCACCGAAGACAAAGAACGGGTACCGGTGGCCCGCTCGCACGACGAAGAGAGGTGCTTGCATGGCGTGTCTATGGGGTCACGTGCCGCCTCTTCCGCCGCCCCGGACCGATTTGGCGGAGCGTGACCACTTCATAGCCCACTGCAACAATCAAAAATTATATTGTTAAGGAAGGTTAACATCAAACTCTTTCGAATTGGGAAGATACACAGTCTTTTGGTAGACTTTCGTGGCAACATGGCTCCAACACACAAAGAGCTTTGGGTAAATTCAATCTAAAGATGGGATGGGGCTTCTACCTTTGATACTCCACGCCCGCACATAGCATTCATACATACATAGCTTCACGCCTGTTTCCCAGAGGGGTAGGCAGAGACTACGGATTGCCACAAACCACGATCCTGGCATACTTCCATCGCTTCATTCACACTCATAACAGTCTTCATGCATACTCTACGATTACGCATACTCTTAATATGACCTCTCGTCAATACATCGCTAATTTGATCCAGAAAATTATGACGAGGTCTTCCCCTTGTATTCGTCCCACTCACGCTTGCTTTATATATTTTCTTCGTCAACCTCTCCTCACTCATTCTTTCTAAGTGTCCAAACCACCTCAGCATACTCTTTTTGATCTTTGTCACTACTTCTTCATTCACACCACAGCGCTCTCTTATAACACTATTCCTAATTTTATCTTTCAGGCTCACATTCATGGACTGCTAAAAACTATTATGTGATGATGGTATCTAATATCTGATTATGAGGTTGGGAATTCGATGGACTGGTTTAACATAGAAAAAACTATTATTCAATAGAATACAATATGTCAATAGCTTTTACTTTTCCGTAGGATTGTTAAAAATTGACCGACAGTTCAACAGGAGAAAGAGTAATAGCGCTTCTTTGAGAATCTTACAATATATACTGCGATCGTCAACCTCTTTTTTTTGGCAGGCTATGGTTGGATACACGCTGTCCATTCCGTCTAGCGCGATGAATGGCCGGTGCGTGACTCCACAACCCATCGTATTCCCTCTCCATCGCCATTACGACGGCCACTGGTACCGAATCCTTGACAAACATGGTCAGTCCGGCCCGATCGCCAACCTACCTGTCAAGCATAGTGATGATAAATCTGATGGTTTATGTCATTTTTCTCTTTTGATGAAAACTTTATCTACTGTGTGGGAGCGACTACCAATACTACAAACCCTTATGCTCATTGGTATCGCAAGAAACGACTAAGAGCTTTACAACGACCTGGGCACACTCCATGTGAAGCCGTCTGGTCCGTAGCTGTATTCCCAAGGATTTTTGACGTCTGGAAGACCACTTGTTATAATTCTATTGCCAATATCTTTTGCAATATGTGCTACGCAAGATGAGTATGTATAACATCGACCCCAAGTTATTAGGATAAGAACTGGAGAATGACAATGATGATGATAGAATTCATGTCCTATATATATATATATATAAAAGATACATACTTTATGTATGTTTGTTCCCGATTTCAATGAAAATTTTAGGTAGTCTTTAGATCTTCTACAGTTTGATGGTGATCGGAACATTTTTATATATAGCTTGATGTCGAGTTGAGTCTGCTTTATCTTCAGATCGACGCAGCAGACAATCCCGTGAAGTTTGGTAGCGATTGGAGCATTTTTGGATTTTGCCTTCGTGCTGGCTTAAATGGAAATAAAAACATTTTTTTTTGTTGAGCTCACTTGCTTGACTTGCTTCAGCTTTAGATTCACCCAGCAGTTGATATAACAATGTATAAATAATATGAAGGAAATGAAATAGAGGATGAATAATAATGATTATTGCAGCGGTTGCCTTCTGTATTTAATGTATTATTTATTATGTAATTAATATATTATATTTAAATTATATACCGAAGAAATCCCGGACGTCAGCTTGTACGAGATCAGAATGGCTCTAAAACAATTAAAGAACGGAAAGGTACCGGGAGATGACGGAGTTACCACAGAGCTCCTGAGGGCAGGCGGCAAGCCAGTTTTAAAAGCCCTACAGAAGCTGTTTAATTCTGTCATTCTCGGGTGCGACGTTCCAGAGTCGAGGACCAGGAGTGTGGTGGTGCTGTTTTTCAAGAAGGGCGATAAAACGCTCTTAAAGAATTACAGACCCATCTCACTCCTGAGCCACGTGTACAAATTGTTTTCAAGAGTCATTACGAACCGACTCGCGCGCAAGCTAGACGACTTCCAGCCGCCCGAACAAGCCGGTTTCCGAAAAGGTTATAGTACCATAGACCACATCCACACGCTACGCCAGATTATACAGAAGACCGAGGAGTATAATCGGCCTCTGTGTCTAGCGTTTGTGGACTATGAGAAAGCCTTTGATTCTGTCGAAACTTGGGCAGTGCTGCAGTCCCTTCAGAGGTGCCAAATTGACTATCGATATATCGAAGTGCTGAAGTGTTTGTATAAAGGCGCTACTATGTCAGTCCGCATCCAGGATAAGAGTACGAAACCGATCCAGCTGCAGAAAGGCATGAGACAGGGAGACGTTATCTCTCCGAAACTGTTCACCACTGCGCTGGAAGATGTCTTCAAGCTCTTAGACTGGACCGGACTCGGCATCAACATCAATGGCGAATACATCACTCACTTTCGATTCGCAGATGATATCGTAGTCATGGTAGAATCCCTGGAGGACCTTGGCACCATGCTCAATGACCTCAGCAAGGTCTCCCAACTAGTAGGGCTGCAAATTAACATGGACAAGACGAAAATCATGTCTAATACCCATGTCATTTCTGTACCGGTCCTGGTTGGCAATGCGATTCTCGAAGTTGTCGATCACTATGTTTACCTAGGACAAACAGTCCAATTAGGTAGATCCAATTTCGAGAAAGAGGTCAGCCGACGAATCCAACTCGGCTGGGCAGCGTTCCAGAAACTTAGGAGGATCTTCTCGTCTAAGATTCCGGAGTGTCTGAAAACAAAGGTTTATAACCAGCGTGTGTTACCAGCGATGACTTACGGCACTGAAACGTGGTCTCTAAATGTCAGCCTCATAAAAAGGCTCAAAGTCGCTCAGCGTGCTATGGAGCGGGCTATGCTCGGTATTTCTCTACGTGATAAAATCCGAAATACGGAAATCCGTAGAAGAACGGGTGTAACCGACATAGCCCTAAGGATTAGCACGTTGAAGTGGCAATGGGCAGGCCACATCGCTCGACGAACCGACAACCGTTGGGGAAAAAAGGTTCTCGAGTGGCGACCACGAATCGGACGACGCAGCGTAGGACGACCCCCCACTCGGTGGACTGATGACCTCATCAAGGTCGCAGGAAACCGTTGGATGCAGGTGGCACAGGACCGTTATAGATGGCATTCTTGTGGGGAGGCCTATGTCCAACAGTGGAAGTTTACGGGCTGATGGATGGATGGATGGATGATTTAAATTAATCCTTGCGAAGCGGTCTGGGTGAGCTAGTTTCTAATAAACTTGAAATCACATTCACAGTAAATCGTAGTTTTACAATTTTCATAACATTGATACTCAGTATCTGCATCTTCTTTATAGATGGTTCTAAAAATTCATGGCTATAACGAAACGAAGGCATAGGCACTTCAACAAATTCATTTTTCCTGTTATGCTCAACGCTCCGAGCAAGTGGTTCTGTAATCGAATCTTGTGCCTTGGTTAGTTATCGAGGAGTTCACGCCTTATTCACATCATAACTTTTATTACAATAAATTGTCCTAGCTTTTATATTTTCAATCGTATTGGGATTTCTACTGTAAGCAGGTTTGAAAGAATAACATTGTTTTCACGTACTTATTGAAAGGATTCCCTGTTTGATGAAAGGTTGACGATATATCCTCAGCGTAGGATCAACGTAGCTCGTCAGCCCTTACCTATTCGTTGGAATCGTTAATACTGGCTAAGGGAGCGGCAGCAGTGGGCAACAGTGCTTGCCTGAAAAGCTCTGAACATAAATTCTATTACCCACACGCCTACCAAGCATGGTTGTTGTCGTATTTTCCCCTATTTGGGGGATCTATTTTCAGTAGTGGACTTGCTTAATAGACAAATGGATTATAAAAATTCTGATATTCTACATTATTTAAAAGTTTTAAAGACACCCCGAACTTTGGAAATAATCACTGTGTTGTGGGGGACTACAAACATACAATTAACCCAGACAAATTACACACAGACTTATAATAACAATTTATGAAATGCATAAAGTTATATCGCGCGTGGGAATCGTGACACTGGCATTATAGGTCGGTATCTTAACCACTATTTTATGTATGTAAAAAAAAAAGTGTATGTGTGTGTCAGTTCTGACGCACGACTGGAGTTTACTCCTTAAGAACGATTATCAAAACAGGCGCAAAAAAAGCTCATTTGACTAAAAATAATATATATATTTTTATTTACATTTATTAAAACTGTTCAGTGAAGTATTATCTCACGTCAGAAAGTGAAAGGTGCGTAGAATAGGTTGCGCACCAAAAACGTAACGAGGTCATTCGATCACTAGGTTTTACTCCTCAAATTTTTCTCATACCGGGCGCCTTATATGAAAATCGATTCTTAAGGAGTAAACTCCAAAAAAGAAACATAATGGACAACATCACTGTTAGAGAAGGAAATCTGAAAATGAAAGAAGAGTGTAGTATAACTATAGCTATAATCTCCTTATCTGCAGGGCTGGAGCCAATAGAAAATGTGAGTACACGCTCAAGTTTAAAAAATGAATGTGTGGGTTGAGGGATGCCAACTCTTGATCGAGGCATAGGACTGGATAATGAGTTTATATTGCCAATTTTTAAATTAAAGGAGATGTTTTAATATATTTTATTTTAAGAAAGAAAGTGTTCCTATCAAACTCCTCTTCTAAATTAAATCGAAATGGGAAGCAATATCTTTCTTTAAACTGAAAGCAAAAATTACATACTATTTTCTCTTCTTCTTCTTCTTATGTATTGGCAATAAGCTACATATACGAGCTATTGGTGCCAGTGTCAAGTTATAAATATTTTCACGTTTTTAGTCTTTCAAGTCAGTCGTTGTCTAAGTCAAATTGTCATCATTAACAGTGCAATGGCCACACTGTTAATGGTATCTTGTGGGAATTTTGATGGAAAACGAAAACATTGTAAAGCACTTTTATATGATATTCACTACATCCCAGTATGTCCGCACATCACATTACATAAAATGCCATCAAAATTATCTAATATAATACGTTAAAACACTAAGATATTGAATATAATACAAAAGCACCACATGACGTTTTCAAATTCCCGTCAAAAGTCTACTATTTTCTCAATACGACTTCAAAATTTTTGTAGTTTATCCTCTGTCAACTTGACTTTTCCTATCAACAAAATATATAATATTTTATTATTGCTATCGAGATTTGAAGACATGTATGCATATATCTGTATAGCCTGCAAAGTTCATAACTCCTAACCGCTGTTGGACATTCTAGTAGGTAATATCGTGATCGAGTGTCACTTGTGGGTTCTTGGTTGGCTATGATCTCTTGCATTCTGTTTTGAAGAAAGGAATATACATACATAGCCTCACGCCTGTTTACCAGTAGCGTAGGCAGAGACTACGGCATTGCAACAAAACATGATCCTGACATACCTCCATCGCTTCATTCACACTCATCACAGTCTTCATGCATGCTCTACGGTAACGCATACTCTTAATCTTATACAATTTTTTAAATAAGTTATTAAAAAAATATCACATGACCTTTAAATTACTTGCTGCATTTTCACGGTTGTGGCGACATTCCTTTCTGGCGCTAGTTAGAATATTCAAAAGACCAAATGTAAAATTTAGTACTATATATTTTTATATGGCGAATTTTACACAAAACAAGTCGTTTTAATTAATAATTTTTTTTACGTAGAGCTAAAAATTTTAATAATATAATATTCATATAGTGCCTTAATAAGCATACAATTCACTTCTTTTATCGCGAGTACAATAAAATATAAATTGAAAAATCCAAAAGTGCACGTCTCATAATTTTTATATTATTTATCATTTACTATTAGTCAATGCCATAAATCAAAATGAAAGAAAAAAATAGGAGGGCGTGCAATATGACTAAAGTATTTAAACAGATGATCAGTCAGGCATTATTGTGACAGAAGTCAAGCTCAATATAAAATTCAAATTTTCGAACGAACCTTTTAACTAATGTACTATATTAGTAGAATGTCCTTGTCCAATACGACTTCGTATATGGATTGCAGTAGACTTAGATATAGTATTCGCTTTTACATACTTTATCCACGAATACATAATAGTATACCGATTTGAACTAATCCCAATGAACCAATCTGTAAAGGAATAGATTAAAATTAAATATTAATAGTTGCTATTAAGAATTTCCATCGCTGACTGAGCATTACTACTATACTGTACTATAAATTAAGTATAGATTTAGCATTCCGTATGATTAAATGTCTTCAGAAACAGGATGAAATTTTCAATTTTGATGTGTCTTTTTTATGTGGTCCAACTTTCTGGGTGTGTTATGGTCGGTAGGCAGCGCCCTAGTTGTTTTTTTTTGTGTGACTTAGTTGTTAGCCTCAGATGGCTATGACAACTTTACCCGGACTGTGGGTAAGTGCTGAGGCCTCTCAACCCAATAACCCTAGTTGTTCTCCTAGTATAATATTATAAAGGCCCATGAGTGGTAGTAGTCATTATAAGAAGTAAAAAAAGTATGTTCGGTTATAATTTTGTTATATATAAACGGATTTGCAAAATTCTCTTTTTGTATTTAAATTTCATAAAGAATATTTCATAGTTTATTTTATTAAAATTTCATGAAGTGTATTTTATAGTTCATAGTGTGTTCATAGTTCATAGTGTATTTATAGTTCATGGAGTATTCATAGTTCATAGTGTATTTATAGTTCATGGTGTATTCATAGTTCGTAGTGTATTCATAGTTCGTAGTGTATTCATAGTTCATAGTGTATTTATAGCTCATAAGGTATTCATAGTTCATCTTGCGTATTCATAGTTTAAAATGTATTTATAGTTCATTTAATAATGGTAGATCCACTTTGTTGACAGCTTTCTTTCCAAAGCCACGGGTTGGTCCGTCTAGGGTAGTATCACGCTCTCGCAGCAAATCTACGTCTGAGCAGTGGCAATGTGCTGTTGCGTTTCGTACGGTGAACGAAAGATCCAGCAGCTCAACTTTCTGGGTGGGTTTGGGGTTTTCATCGTGGGTGCTGTAAAAGACGACTAAGGGATATAGTATACAGATAAAATCGATGCAAGAGAAGTAATGCCCAGTCAAGTTTCCCCTTACTTGTGAAGGAGGCCCGAGCCAAACAGTGGGTTGAAATTTAAATGAGACTAAATGATAATAAGACGATGTATGTTCTATTTTAACTTTGGAAGAAAAGAAAGTTTTTAATTACCTTATATAAATTTTAATGAACTAAAAAAAAAAAAAACTAACCTACCTAGACCAGATCGGTCATGTACTGAAGGTGGAGTCAAGAGTCTCCGAAACCGGCGAGCGTGTATGAAGAGAATTATGAATGTTGAGGAAGCGAGTGAAGTATGCAAAGATAGAGTTCTCTGGCACTCTGTTCTCTCTGCCTACCCTGCAAGGGATATGGCGTGATGATATGTATGTCTATAAATTTTTCCATTTTCCTAATTTTTTTTTGTGTGGTGACGGAGTAAGGTTATAATTCATCACCCTATATCCTGCCTGTGGGTAAGAGACGACTAAGGGATATAAAACACATATAACATGTATGCAAGAGAGGGGAAAACTCGAAACAAAACCCTATACCAACTCGTCTGACCAGCGTGGTATAGTGGGTCAATTTCCTGCCCACTGTGGAGGAGGCACGAGCGCAACAGTGAGACATATATATGTTGAGATGATATAAATTTTATGAATGTTTATAGACATAGATTATTTGTTTATAATCTAATTCCGACTTTTTTTACCTGTTTGTGAAGTTAAACATCATCCATTCCATCGCTCTGGACGATTTAGACGGTGTATGATCGAACCATAGCCTTTAATTGTATTCATGTATATTGGTCCTTTAACTTCAAAGAATACTCTGCGTACTAGACAACTTTTTACAATCAAAAGGTATGTGTATTAATGAAAATTTTGATCATTTCTTCTTCCTTTCTTAGCCTGTATAAATCTTACTATTAAACGTAGAGTATCAGTCGTAAGCGTAGAACCAAGATAAAATATACGAGTATATTAGTTTATAAGATTGGGTGTTCTATGGACTGACAAATTGCAAGTAAACGGCAATATAGACCGCCATAAAATTTTATGTATTCATTGTATATTGAAGTTAGCTAAATGGTAGTTATTACAATCGGGTTGAGAGCCCTCAGCGCTCACCCATAGTCCGCGTTCAAAGGCATATTCGGCTAAAAGTTAAACACACAAAAAAAAAACAGTTATTCATCATTCCACTACTCTTATCCCAATTACTTGAGGTCGATACAATATGTACTCTTGTTTCTTAGTACATATTGTAAAGGTTATTGGCAATAGTTTTATGACCGGCCGCCTAACAGCCGTCAACCTTCCTTGGGAATGTAGTTGTAGACCAAACGCTATCAGATGGAGGTGGCTCAGTTCACCATAAGTTAGTCGTCTTTTACGACATTCACGAGCAAAGTAAGGGTTGATAGTATTCTTAGCCGCTACCACACAGCAGCAAAAACAAAACAGTTATTATATGTAATATATTGCACTTATGTTATTTATTTTACTTAATTACTGATCGATGAATCTACTAACATCATTATCATCTCAGTTGCTATATGCCCCACTGCTGAGTTCGTTGAATATCGAAAGATAAGTTTAAGTTTAGATTCATTTATTCTCATATGTTAGACTCGCCTTGCGTCGTCCACAAATAAGTGAGATGATGAGGATGTTATGGTATTCTGGTAGTGGGTTAAAAATACATAGAGAGAGCCGGATGCCCAACTGGGTGGGTTTGGGGATTTTATTCGTAGGCAGCGACCTAACCTATACCCTTGGTATTGCAAAGGTCCATGGGCGGCAGTAACACTTACCATCAGGTGTGCTGTTTGCTCGTTTGCCACCATGAGCAATAAAAAAAAAAAAAAAAAGAAAAAAAAAAAAGTTTTCCTTGAGAGTCATACGGGTTGAGAGCCCTTAGCGCTCACCCACAGTCCGGGTAAAGTTGTCATAGCCATCTGAGACTAACAACTAAGTCATACAAAAAAAAAAAAAAATTGAGAGTCATAGCTTGAGCAGAATGACCGGCATCACTTTCAAACTTATAATACCGCGTTCGTCAACCGGTCCATCATGCGTGATGATTATGATGTTAACCCTTTTCCAAGAATTACTATTCACCTTTGGAAGGTAAGCTGATGATGATGATGATTTTATAATAAGCAATCACTGTTATCCATTCAAATTAAACTACGTATACATCTATTACTTCAATATATAATTTGTTAATTGAAATTCAAACCGCTTTTCGACGTCTGTCAAAAGGCGTTTCACTTAACCAATTAAGTTGATTCATGAGAGAATCTCTCACTGAATCCATAGAGCCGTAAACTTGCTTTACTTATTGAGGTTATTGTAAATTAATGGTGTAATTTTAACATTTGTCTTATGTTAGAAATGTTTTGTTAAAATAAATTATGTTTTCCCGTATGATGACGGAGCGTGGCCGGTGAAATGTAGAGGGAATACGGTATGTTATGGGAACGGACGGCGTGTGTCCAGACCCAACCAAAAAATTAAAAGATAAAACAAGACTCACTTGGTGACGGAGTAAGAATACAATTCAAAACTCTCTATTTTGCTCGTAACTGTCGTAAAATATGAGCAAGAGATACGCGTATTCCTACAACATATGTGAAAGATATAATAAAACTATGCCTACTCATTTGACTTGCGTGGTATATAACGTTAATTTCTCTTCCATAGTGGCGAACGCTCGAACTCAGCAGTGGGACGTATATGAGCTGATGTGATGATGATCATAGTGACGAAGTAAGAATATTCACCATCTTTCTTGCCCATGCGTATCGTAAAAGATAAGTAGATATGATATGCCTATAACTTCTATACCGGACGACGCAGTGTAGGACGCCCCACCACTAGGTGGACAGACGACCCGGTGAAAGTTACTTCGCGCCGTTGGATGCAAGCGGCACAGGACCTCACTCTGTAGTGTAACATGAGGGAGGCCTACGTCCAGCAGTAGATGGCGATGGGTTGAAATGATGATGATGATGATAAGATCTATAAAAAAGAAGGAAAATTTCTAATAAAACTCTTATACCAACCGGTATAACTAGCGTGGTATTATTATCATATATACCTCTAATTGCTGGGTGGGAGCCTTCACGCTGGATAGAAAATTGATTTACTGTAAGGTATTGTAAAGGATGGAAACTTATTGCATATCAATCCGTCACTAAGTGGAGCGCTGATATGGATGGGGAGATAGTTATAAAACATGTAGTCGGTACCGATAGCTTAGATATATATTTCGAGGTACGAAGTATAAAATTGAAATGCTTTATAAAATCATTAACAGTAATATAGAATAATTATTTGAATTAAAACTACTTTTACGGATTATATCGCATTTGTATATGACTTTTAATTTCCCGACATTTCGAACACTTTACAGTGATCATGGTCACGGGAGGACTAAGGTGTCTTACGTCCAATACGTCATTGTTTTTACAAAAATTTATATCTACCCTATAAGTTATTAAATTTTGACCGATATTTTAATACAAATTAATTGCCAAACAAAAAGAAAATGATTCTAAACATAAAATTTTAAATTATTTATGATCTGTTATTATTATTTATTATATATATCTGTTATTATTAATTATTCTATTAATTATAATCATCATTATGGCAATTTACAATTTGAGAAATAATAACAAAATTTTTCAGCTACCAACGGATCGGAACGCGGCCACACTGAGAAAGATCTGGCAAGAAAACTCTAGAGGCATAATAACTATAATAATAATTTTATTATTATATTTTTGAATGGCGGCGTAATTTGTCTTACTAAAATTAAATAAATGAAAATTTAAAATTTAACTATTATTGTGGGTCAAATCTATACAATAATTGCTCACATTATTTCTTTTTCTTTTCTTCCTGTCTTTCTTTACAATATTCACCCTCGTATGAAATAGAAACCATTCCGACTATTTTGTTGCCCTTAATAAATCTGATTTCCTACCGCGTAGATATTTTAAAGCTATTTCACGTGAAAATACAAGATTCCGAACGTTATCGTAATTGCGTTTATGTTTGCGTTAAAGCAGCAAATCGGCAGCAAAAAGGAAATGGACAATTACTGTTGCAGACGATGGTTTCGAAAATTGACATTTTTATGTATGATTGAGTTAGCGAGATATTCCTTATGATAAAATGATTCCCAACGTTTATGCGAGTATTTACTAAGGATACAATTTTTTATTGCTTATGGTGGCAAACAAGCAAGCAGCACATCTAATGGTAAGTGTTACTACCGCCAATGGACCTTACGCAATACCAAAGGTATAGCGAGGCCGCTGCTTACCAATACGAACCCAGAACCCACTCAGTTGGGCTTCCGGCTCTCTTGCTCACCGAACAAAGCGCAATAGCAAATCGGCATTATTCAGACGTCGATCTTTTGCGAGAGTGTGTTACTACCCCAGACGGACTGGCCCGCGGCTGTAGATAGAAAACTCTCTATAGCGTGGTCCTACCATTAAAAAAAATATTAAAATATTTATGCATTTTCTTGCGGTTTGATTAAAAAATTAACGTAATTATTAAAATAAGACAATTTAATATTATTTTTTAACTTTGCACTAAGAAAATATTTTTTTTGCATTGCCGACTGCAAAGATATAATTAATGAGCAAACATAATACTTAAATTCTCATTAACATTCTGAATAATAATTTGTGGATCAAACAAATTATTGCGTTGGAATCGAATCCACGACCTTTGGCATGGTGTTATACAGTTCAATAATGAATATGAATATAGCTATACATATATTATTGCCTGTTAGAAATGGGTAAAAAATGGTGATTGTTCGCAGCAATAAATAACAACCGATTATTGGATGGGCGTGGTAAAACTCCTTCCTATAATACGTGGAGTAATAGGAATACGCCCATACTAATCTAAGTACATCATTACCTATTATATTTGAACCGCGCAAAAAAAAAAATCCATGTGACGACGGAGTAAGAATACTATTCACCACCCCATATCTTACCCGTTGGTGATTGTACGAGACGACTAAGGGATATAAAATGCATATAACATCTATGCGAGAGAAGGAAAACTCGAAACAAAACCCTATACCAACACGTCTGACCAGCGCGGTAGGTATAGTAGGTTAATTTCCCTCCCATTACGGAGGAAGCCCGAGCGCAACAGTGGGAAATTTATGGAGTGTGATGATGATGACGATGATGAAAAAAAATGCTATCTTTGACGTTGATATTAATTATTATCAAAGCACCAGTGATGGGTAAAGTAAGGAGTGAATGCTTTACGCGGTAGGGATATATGATGAGACGGGATGAAAGTAATGTTGTGAGGCAAGTTTTAAGTATGAATGTTAAAGGCCCTGGGGGTAAGGGAAGACCGAAGAATATATGGATAGACTACGTGAAGGATGACGTGAATAGACAAGAAGAGATCACCAAGATAGGGTTTGATAGGGTTTTATGCAATGAGAAGATATACTTGTATGCCGTCGACCCCAAACGACTGGGAGAAGGGTACGATGATAATGAGTAATTATTATCAAAATATAGTGATTTTTGATTTTTTACAAATTTGAAATATTACCTCGCCGAGCAGAGGACAGCTATTATCCTTTCCGGATAAGTGTTTACTAACATATCACATACTCAGACATTCTCCGAAACACGCTGCATCTTATGGTGTAAGATTATTCCGATGGGTTTAATTATTTTAGTATATCCGAACAAAAAATGGCTCAGTATTTAGTAATACAGAAAATAGAGAACCATTTGATTTTTATATTCATGATATTTCGAATGATTAACAATGTTCATGATCACGGAAGGACTAAGGTGTTTCGCGTCCAACAAGTCATCGTTATTATAGAGGGTGTTATCTATCTGCTACAGTATTTGTTATTAAACTTTGATTTAATTTTGTTAGTCATAAAATAAATAATATCGTAGAGTGGATACTGCATCAAAAAAGAAAACGAACAAACGCCAAAATCCGTGAAAATAGTTTTATTTTTTATTCACAAAACCTTATCTTGAACAAGACAAAGAACGGGTACCGGTGGCCCGCTCGCACGGCGAAGAGAGGTGTTTGCAGGATAGGTCTATGAGGTTGCGCACCGCCTCTTCCGTCACCCCGGACCGATTTGGCGAGGCGCGAAAACGTCCATAGACCACAGCAAAAAAAAATTGAACTTTCTTAAACGAGTTTATCGATTAATATAAATACGTGTCACCAAAACAAACCCTTTAGGCAGAAAGTCTGAATACGTGTCGAACCGACACTTATTCAGATATTCTGCCTAAAGGGTGAAGTCTCAGCGAGCATTACACAAACAAGCGACTAAGCCTCTAAGCAAAGCAATCCAGTGAGCACTTTCACTTCCAGGTCTCATTGAGCTATGCAAGCTGACACCCAATTCGCTTCGCTTAACACCATACTGTATCCGCATATAACCCTGACCGTCATGGTTCTTCGAGGTCTGCAGAAAAGAGACACATTACTGCACCATACATGGGTAGATACGGACCATCCAAGTTGGCACCTATACTTAGAACTGTCTATCTACCTTTGAAGCTAAATAATGATTGTGATCATCATCCTCCTACTCTTATCCCAATTACTTGGGGTCAATATAATATGTACTCTACTTTCATAGTACATATTGTGAAAGTTATTGACCATAGTTTTACGATCGGCCGCCTGCCAGACCTCAACCCTCCTTGGGAATGTAGTTGTTGACCAAACGACATTAGATGGAGTTGGCCTAGGTCATTATAAGGCTCTTAGTCGTCTATCAGGACATCCACGAGCAAAGCAAGGATTGGTAGTATTCGTAGCCGCTGCCACACAGCAATGTGTGATATACATACATACATACCATTACGCCATGTCCCTTGCAGGGCAGGCAGAGAGAATAGAGCGCCAGAGAACTCTATCCTTGCAAACTGCACTCGCTTCCTCAACATTCATAATACTCTTCATACACGCCCGCCGGTTTCGGAGACTCTTGACTCCACCTTCCTTCAGTACATGACCAATCTGGTCTAGGTAGGTTAGTCTCGGTCTCCCCCGGTACCTACATGCTTTCACTTTCGCATTGTATATCTTCTTAACCAGACGTTCGTTCGGCATTCTTTCCACATGTCCAAACCATCGGACCATTCCCTTTCGCATCTTTACACCAATACTCTCTTTCATACCTACTCGCTCTCTTACGTCGTCGTTATGAATGCGATCGATCAGCCTAACTCCACAGATTTTCCGTAGAGATCGCATTTCGACCGTATTAATTTTACTTTCATATTCTTTTCTGCATACCCAACTCTCGCTTCCATATAGTAATGTTGGGACAAGCACTGCGTTATGTATTGCTACACGTGCCTTCTGGCTAAGGTGGTGGTTACCGAGAGGTTGTCCCAACGCTCCGTTCACTCTATTTCCCGCATTCCCTCTTCGCTCTATATCAGTGGTGTACCTTCCATCTCGGCTATATCCACATCCAAGATATACAAATTCATTCACTTGCTCTAGTACATCATTACCTATGTGTGATATGAAACCTTTAAATAATTTCAATTATTATTTTAAATTATTGTTAAGGACATGAAGAGCAAATTTAATCCGTTTTTATGAAATTGATATGAAGATGTGCCTAATAATCATAATCAGATCGGTTATGATTATTATGAAATTTGAAATTAAACATTTTTTTACAAATTCTATCGCGTTTGTATATGATTTTTAATTTCCTGACGTTTTTGAATATTTTATAACGTTCAGAGTCACGGGAGGTCTGAAATATGTAAGCAAATAAACGCTGTAAAGTGTTCGAAACGTCGAGAAATTAAAAATCAAATACAAACGCGATAGAATCGTTAAAAAAAGTTTTATTCCAAATGTGTAATTTTATCTTGGATGTGGATTCAGCCGAGATGGACGGTACACCACTGATATAGAGCGAAGAGTGAATGCGGGAAATAGAGTGAACGGAGCGTTGGGGCAACTTCTCGGCAGCCACCACCTCAGCCAGAAGGCACGTGTAGCAATACATAACGCAGTGCTTGTCCCAACATTACTGTATGGAAGCGAGAGTTGGGTATGCAGAAAAGAGTATGAAAGTAAAATTAATGCGGTCGAAATGCGATCTCTTCGGAAAATCTGTGGAGTTAGGCTGACCGACCGCATTCGTAACGACGACGTAAGAGAGCGAGTAGGTATGAAAGAGAGTATTGGTGTAAAGATGCGAAAGGGAATGCTCCGATGGTTCGGACATGTGGAAAGAATGCCGAACGAACGTCTGGTTAAGAAGATATACAATGCAAAAGTGGAAGGATGTAGGTACCGGGGGAGACCGAGACTAACCTACCTAGACCAGATCGGTCAGGTACTGAAGGACCACCTTCCTTCAGTACCTGACCGATCTGGTCTAGGTAGGTTAGTCTAGTCAAGAGTCTCCGAAACCGGCGAGCGTGTATGAAGAGAATTATGAATGTTGAGGAACCGAGTGAAGTATGCAGAGATAGTGTTCTCTGGCACTCTGTTCTCTCTGCCTACCCTGCAAGGGATATGGCGTGATGATATGTATGTATGTATGTAATACTCGCGTAAATATTATGTTATCTTAAGGCCCATGCCTATATAATATTATATTCTGAGAAAATAATATAATAATTGAATCAAATAAATATCTAACTAGATGACCTCTAAATTAAACGTCAAAGTCGTATCAATTATAGAAATTACAGTGTATTTTGCAATGGACAGACAACGTCAATCACAGTTTGTTTAGTTCGACGCGGGAATGAATACTCAGGAAATTGTATTGGAGTATCTGGAATGAACGTTTTAATTTGAATTAAATGTTCCATGTGTATTTGCAGTACGCAAGTATTTTAAGGATCTGTAATTATTTGGTTTATACGTATATTATTATGTCTTATATGGTAGCGGCTACGAATACTACGAACCCTTACTGTGCTTGTGGATCTCGTAAAAGAAAACTAAGAGCCTTATAACGACCTGGGCCAACTCCATCTGATGTCGTTTGGTCAACATTTACATTCCAAGTCGTCGTGACGTCTAGCAGGCGGCCGGTCATAAAACTATTACCAATAACTTTTACAATATGTACTATGAAAGAAGAGTAAATATTGTATCGACCCCAAGTAATGGGGATAAGAGTAGGGGAATGATGATATTATATATATTATAGAGATAAGTTGACTGCACAGATGGCGTAGTGGTTAAGTTATCGAACTTACATCCCAGTGCCGTGGGTTCGATTCCTGCGCAGCATTTCAAATAGTGGTAATATCACGCTGTTGACAGTTTTCTGTCTACAGTCGCGGGCCGGTCCGTCCGGGGTAGTACCACACTCTCGCAGAAAATCGACGTCTGAGTAATGGCAATGTGCTATTGCGCTTCGTTCGGTGAGCGACTAAGCCGGAAGCCCAACTGGGTGGGTTTTGGGATTTTATTGGTAGGCAGCACACACTATAAAATATAAATTTTCTGGAATATTAATATTATAAAACTACTTTACACATTTTATTTTTGAGAAGCCTTGTACTAAGATACTTGTATCATAGAAGACTCATAAGAGACTATACAATGATAAATGGACACAAATTATAATATGTAAATTCAAGGATCAGATCACTCCCTTCAACCACCTTGGATAGATGGGAGAGATCCACTCCATATAGTTAACCAGACCTTTCAGTGAGCATGATTAATAACCTTATTTATAAAAACTTGATTACGAGCGAAAAATGATTGTCACATATGAGATTCGAACCCACGCCTATTGGAAATCCGTTCCAATCATGCTACCACTTACACCAACGTGAACTGTTTTATGACATTCAATCTTAGCCTCGTATTATATTTTTGTCTTTAAAGGAGACGTGTGCCATCTACCCGACATTGTTTACACATTGTACAGATTTAATACTCTAACTTTGCAGTCAGAATTGTATTAAACGGTGACACGACCCTGTTATTCAAATTACTGAAAATTACACAATTATTTTTCACTCGTAATCAAGTTTTTATAAATAATCAAGCTTGTTAAATGCTAAATTTCAGTCATTTGAATGACTAATACCATTTGCTACAAACATAAAACACAGACAAAACAATAAAATTCTTGAGGCAAGATATGCTACGCTTTATAACTATAGTAGTAAAAACATAATAAATATGTGTGTAATACTTTCGTTAGAATAATAAAGGAATTACTAAATGAGGAGTTGCTCATAATCAGTACAATACTTGTTCATAACCAGTACATTCATACATATACATCATATCATCACGCCATATCCCTTGCAGGGGAGGCAGAGAGAACAGAGTGCTAGAGAACTCTATCCTTGCATACTTCACTCGCTTCCTCAACATTCATAATTCTCTTCATACACGCTCGCCGGTTTCGGAGACTCTTGACTCCACCTTCCTACAGTACGTGACCAATCTGGTCTAGGTAGATGAGTTTCGGTCTCCCCCGGTACCTACATTCATAACCAGTATATACAAGATAAATAAACAGTTACTTGTAACTGTGATTCTTGAATCACACATGTTAAGTAGTTATACGTTTGTTGGTAAAAAGCTATTTAATGTATATAAATTATACATTGTTGAAAACATTTAAAAAGTAATAAAGTAAAAAGTAAAAATATCGGGTAAATTATTATTTAAAAAAAAATAAAGAAAAAAAGCCACTGGATCTTAAATTTATTTTTATATATCCATATTATTATTATTAAAGTTGATTTAAAAAATAATTGTAAACTCATTTGCGATGCGATTGGTCGAAAAAAATAAAAGTTGCAAGACTCGAACTCTCATTTATTGGAACCCAGTTCCAATTGTTTTAGCAATTAAGTTAATCAGGCATAGTACATGTAGTAAATAACTCATTGTAATCTTATCATCAGGACACGTCATGTCATTTATTGGAAAACTTTAAACCGAAACATTATATCAAAAATTGCAAATGGTGACTGGACGTCATTTTCAAAATTCGTTTCTAAATTCAAATATAATTTAAAAAGAAATCGAGCGTAGAGCACATTTAAATTAATATTTCAAATCGTTTTTAGATGTAAAAGTTAATATTTATATCTTAAAATGCTTTTTGGAAACGTAAAAAGGATTGAATAAAAGAAAGAGATAAAGAATAATGATTGTGTGATAACGAGCAACGCTTTCAAATGTTCAAATGCACTGAGATTTTAATAATGGTTCTGACTTGCAATAGAAATGGAGTTAAGCGGGATAAAATAGGCCATTGCATTCAGTACTCTTTATTTTATATACCACGAATGGTTACAATTATATGAAGTGATCCTTTTTTAAAGAGAAATCTGTAAAAATGCCGTGTTTATTTATGAAGGATCCATATCTATTTATGAAAAATTATACTTAGTTTAATTCAATTTCATTATAAAGCGTTTACCGCCTTGATAAATGAAGGTATGGTTATAACAAAATTTAATGTAAATCAAGTTGTTCAAGTTGAACCAGCCTCGCGCAACAATAAATCCGTATAACGTGGAAACTCCCACATTCGAGATTCAAGAGTCCTCTGCGCTCCACTGCTTTGCATTTTTTTTTTAATAGTGGTAGCACTACGTTGTTGACAGTTCTCTATCTACAGCCGCGGGCCGGTCCGTCCGAGGTAGTACCACACTCTCGCAGAAGACCGAAGTCTGAGTAATGGTAATGTGCTATTGCGCTTCGTTCGGTGAGCGATTAAAAAAAAATATCCCTAATATTCCCAAATAGTTGGAGTTCTACAACAGTCCACCACTTCAATAGGGTAGTTACCCATAGCGGTACTAAACATGCCATATAATGATAAAGTAAATTTGGGCAGTGATGATAAACGGACTGTCGAAACACTTTTATATTTTATCATCATTATCATTTCAGCATAAATGGGTCTGCTTAACTCACGCCTCCTTCACAATACCAGAGAAATTCACCTACTAAGCTATGCTAATCAGACGAGTTGATAATGCGTTTTATTTCGAATTTTCTTTCTATTGCATAAATGTTTTCTGCATATTCCTTCAGTTGTTGCTTTGTGACATTTACAAATACTACCAACACTTACAATGCTCCTAGGTGTCTTAACAGGTCCCAAGACTGGCGGACCTTCGCGCGGCGTGTATCAGTGCCCGAAGGTCCCACACCCGCAGCCGGCGGCTTCACCGCGACGCTGAGCGGGAGGGCCAGCTGTACGAGGCGTACCGCAGTGCGCGTACTGCCTTTCGGCTGGCCATCCGAGCCGCCAAGGATGCGAGTTGGCAGGAGATGTTGGACGGTCTCGACCGTAACCCCTGGGGTCGCCCGTATCGCGCGTCGCTGAATAAGCTTCGCGCGCAGGGCCCCCCCCTCACCGAGACCCTCCAGCCCGACTTCCTCTGTAGGGTGATCGAGGAGCTATTTCCACGGCAGTCGGGACACACGCCCCCGGTCATGGCTTCGCCAGATCAAGACCGGGAGGCCGACGACGAGAGTGTTCCACCCGTGACGGAGTCGGAAGTGGGGGCGGCAGTGGCGCGGATTCGCTCCGCCACCACGGCCCCCGGCCCGGACGGAATACCAGTCCGGGTGTTGACGTCGCTCCTCGAGCACTTCGAGCCTCGCCTCAGGCAACTGTTCAACGCCTGTCTGACGTCTGGACGGTTCTCTGAGTGCTGGAAGGAGGGGAGGTTGGTTCTCCTGCCAAAGCCGGGACGGCCCCCGGATTTGCCGTCGGCCTACAGGCCCATCGTGCTTCTCGACGATGTGGTTAAGTTGCTGGAGCGTGTCCTCGCTGCCCGCATCGTCCGACACTTGGAGGAGGTGGGGCCCGATCTGTCGGACGCTCAATATGGGTTTAGGAGGGGGCGTTCGACCATCGGGGCCCTGCTACGCCTGAGGCAGACGGCCGCGGAGGCTGTCGCCGGCAAGGGAGTGCTGTTGGCGGTGTCGCTGGACATCGCCAACGCATTCAATAGTCTGCCATTCAGCTGCATCAAGGAGGCGCTCCGGTTCCATGGAGTGCCCCTGTACCTCAGGTGGCTGGTGGCAGACTATTTGGAGGGGCGCAGTATCCTCTGCGCGGGTCCCGCAGGGGACATTGTGCGGACGCCCATGTCGTGCGGTGTTCCACAGGGGTCGGTTCTGGGGCCGACTCTGTGGGACATCGGGTACGACTGGGCGTTGAGAGGGAGTCTCCCCCCCGGGCTGAGCTTGGTGTGCTATGCTGACGACACGCTCGTCACAGCCCGGGGCAGGACACTCGAAGAGGCGGCGAGCCTGGCCACTCTCGGCACCGAGGAGATGGTCAGGCGAATCGAGGCGCTGGGGCTCAGGGTGGCCTTAAATAAGACGGAGGCCCTATTATTCCATGGGCCACGCGTAAGGCTGCCAACCGGCGCCTCGTTAGTCGTCAACTCCATCCAGATCAACATCCAGGCCCATATGAAGTACTTGGGTCTGGTGCTCGACGGGCGATGGTGGTTCCGGGAGCATTTCCGACAGATTGCTCCCCGGCTGGTCGGCGCGGCGTCCGCCCTTTCTCGGCTCATGCCGAATGTGGGCGGACCCAGTTTCGAGGGCCGACGGCTGTATGCGGGGGTCATCCGCTCGATGGCCATGTACGGCGCACCCGTGTGGGCGAGGGCTCTGAACGCCCAGCTCAGGGCGGTTCTGTGGAGGCCACAGCGAGCCATGGCGGTCAGAGCCATTCGCGGGTACCGCACGGTGTCGACAGAGGCGGCGTGCCTATTGGCCGGGACACCCCCGTGGGACCTAGAGGCGGAGATGCTCTCCGACCTCTACCGGCGGGTTACCTCAGTGCGCGAGGAGGGTGGCTCCCCATCGTTGAGCGAGATAGCCACCTGGCGCGAGGACGCCCGCCGAGACGTCATCGCCCGTTGGGTTACGCGGCTGGAGAGGCCTAGACACGGTATCGTGACCGTCGAAGCCTTCCGGCCCGTATTGATGAAATGGATGGAGCGGCGGCACGGGGTCCTCACCTTCCGACTGGTGCAGGTGTTGACGGGGCATGGGTGCTTCGGGAAATACCTGCACACGGTCGTGTACAGGGAGTGGACTCCGGGCTGCCATCATTGCAGTAGTGACGAGGACACGGCGCAACATACGCTCGAGGAATGCTCGGGGTGGGACGGGCAGCGCCGCGACCTCGTCGCTATTATCGGTGCCGACCTGGCACTGCCGGCTGTCGCGAGGGCGATGGTCGACAGCGTCAGGAATTGGGACGCGGTCGCCGCCTTCTGCGAGGCTGTCATCTCGCGGAAGGAGGCGGCGGAACGAGTCAGGGAGGACTCCCGCGACCCGGGCCGCCGCCAGCGGCCGGGGCGGCGCAGGCGCGAATACCTGCGCCTGATGCCGCCCTAACCCAGGCCTCGGGTGATCGGACCGGGGAATCGTCCGGTCACCCGACGCGAGGCCACCGCGTGAGGGCGACGCCCCGACGGCGAAATCTGTCGGGGCGTCGACGAGAGGAACCCGCAAGGGTAAACCGCCGAGCGGACCACCGAAGACAAAGATCGGGTACCGGTGGTCCGCTCGCACGGCGAAGAGAGAGGATTTTACGGTGGGTCTATGGGATCACGCGCCGCCTTCTCCGTCACCCCGGACCGATTTGGCGGGGCGAGACGCACAAATAGCCCACCAATAAAAAAAAAAAAATAAAAAAAAAAAATAAAAAAAGGTGTCTTAACAGGTGACTAACAACTTTTTATTGACCTGAGCCAACTCCATCCGATGCGATCAGACAGTATGACATGGAGAATCAATTTAATTTATTCCCTGTTATGCAGGTGGTTTAATAGTGGTAGGTCCATACTGTTGGCAGTTTTCTGTCTAACTGTGGCTGGGGCTATTTGGTATAGCACCACACTCCCACAGAAAATCGACGGCTGAGCAGTGGCACCTTGCTGTTGCCCGTCGATCGTTGAGCGAGAGAGCCAGTAGCCCAACTTTCTAAATGGGTCTGTGGTTTTCATAGGTTGGCAGCAGCCTAGCTGTACCGCTGGTATTGCTAAGGTCCATGGGTGGTACTGATACTTACCATCAACTATCCTGCTTGCTTGTTTGTCACTATAAGCAATAAAAAAAGTTGGCCAGTCATAAAATTAGTTCCAAAATCTTTGTAATATAAACGGTCGAAGAAGAATGCATATTGCGTCGACCCAGAGTAAATGGAATATATAATTTTCGTAATAATAGTCTAAAATTATTAAGTGAGGCATCATCTTTGCGGGTGATGTGGCGCATGTAAATACGAAAGTTTACGAATGTGTCAACTGTTCAATCTTTCCATACTATTTCAATTTTAGTAAATATTCATCTCAGCTCATATATGACCCACTGTTGAGCACGAGCTTCTTCCATAATAGGAGGGATTTGACTTACTGTACCGCGCTGGTCAGACGTACTGGTATAGGATTTTGTTTCGAGTTTATCTTCTCTTGCATAGATGTTATATGCGTTTTATATCCCTTAATCGTGTTTTACGATCATCCACAGGTAAGATTGTTGGTAAATAGTATTCTTACTCCATCACCACATGGAATAGTAGTACTAAAATATTAACACTCTAGTGTTCTTCAAACCACGATATTGTATATTTTTCAAATATACATACATACATACCATCACGCCATGTCTTTTAGGGTAGGCAGAGACAAGAGATCTACCTTTGCAGGGTAGGTAGAGAGAACAGAGTGCCAGAGAACTCTATCCTTGCATACTTCACTCGCTTCCTCAACATTCATAATTCTTTTCATACACGCTCGTCCGTTTCGGAGACTCTTGACTCCACCTTCCTTCAGTACATGATCGATCTGGTCTAGGTAGGTTAGTCTCGGTCTCCCCCGGTACTTACCTTTTTCAAATATAATAGAGAAGATCATGGCTGTACTTGATTCCAAAAGCGGAAACTGAACACGAATTAACTCACCTTGAAGGAAAGTAAGAAAGCCACTCCACCCTAGCTACCACAAAGCCATTACTTCAATTTTAAACAAGCCTCATGCTATATTTCCTTAACAGAATAAATAAATAAATTGTAAATCAATCCCTATTTTCGTGTTATATTTCATAAGCATACAATTAGTATATGTTAAACTAATTTGTCCGCCACATTCGGTCACTGTGATCAAACGAAAATAAACAGTTTAGTACTGTACCATAAATTTGCGGTGCGAACCAGACTAATGATTTGAAATCAAATTAAACACAGCTCATAAGGTCCATTACCTGTTTTAACTTTATATTGAAAATGTAAATAAATTTTAACATAATGATCAAGCGTGTTTAATTTATTAGAAATTTATTTATATAATTAAATTACATACATACATATCATCACGCCATATCTCTTGCAGGGTAGGCAGAGAGAACAGAGTGCCGGAGAACTCTATCATTGCATACTTCACTCGCTCTCCTCAACATTCATAATTCTCTTCATACACGCTCGCCAGTTTCGGAGACTCTTGACTCCACCTTCCTTCAGTACGTAACCAATCTGGTCTAGGTAGGTATAATTAAATTAAATTTTAAAATTATAAACAAGCATTATGATTCTGTATTAAATAATTAGGATTATGGTACTTCGTCAACCAATTGTAATCTAATGATATCTGATGTTTATGCGAGTATTCATCATTCTACTACTCTTATCCCAATTACTTGGGGTCAATACAATATGTACTTTCATAGTACATAATGTAAAAGTTATTGGCAATAGTTTTATGACCGGCCGCCTGCCAGACGTCAAACCTCCTTAGGAATGTAATTGTTGACCAAACGGCATCAGATGGAGTTGGCCCAGGTCGTTAAAACGTTAACGCGAGTATTACGCATATGAAATAAAACTATTTTTAAATATTTTGCACGCTGTATTATTATTTATTAAAGTTATTAAATATAATAAATAACTAATAGATACAACTAATACTGTGTGGTATCTATAATTCTATATACCACATTATATATATATATATATATATATATATATATATATATATATATATATATATATATATGCTATGGGGTAGCGACTACAAATAGTACCGGCGGCTACAAATTCTTACATACGTGTGATTGTCGTAAAAGATGACTGAGGACTCGGCTCCGAGAGGAGGTCCTCTTCGGTAATACGCTCCACCGCCGGCGCCTGGTGTGGCGCAGGCGCGCCTGATGCCGCCCTAGGCGAGGCGGCGAGTGACTGGACCGTGGAATAGTCCGTCACTTGCAGAGAGGGTGACTGCGTGAGGCGACGCCCCGGCAGTTGGACGGAACGACGACGGAGGATGGTACCCGAAAGGGTAACCCGCCGGGCTAGCCACGGATGTTAAGAAAGCGGTCTCAGTGGCCGGCCCAATGACAATGTGGAAATAATACGGTGGGTTGTGGGATCACGCGCTGCCCTTCCGTCGCCCCGGAAGGAGCGGACGGCGTGTATCCCGACCATAGCCTACTAAAAAAAGCATAATGCGACTTTCCCCTATATTTATTATATAGGTAATGGTATTATAATGAGCAGAAGCACGCATATTACAGTTATTTATTCTTTAAATATGATTACATAAACAGCACTCTATTAAAATTATTAGAATATCATCAACCTGTGTCAGCCAAATAAATTGACTCAATAATAACTCGAAAGCTAATTAAAGGCCCGTATACGCGCTTCACAGTTAACGACCTAACTAAGTTCTTATTCGTTGGAACGATAACCATATGTAGACAAAGCCTGAGGGAAGACTGGAGCGTGAGTGAAGTGGAACTGAGTGGCTATGTGTGCATTGTATGAGTACTAATTGAGGTTTTTAAGCAGTAGCAGGCGGTGAAGCCAATTATGTGCGCTAGGCTTTATATTTGGATGTATGTCACACCGATTAATAATTTATATTTATTAAATAAGTACTATAGAATTTTAATGTTCGCTTATCAAGGGACGGTGGGCGAAAAAATGAGACCCATGATTCTTTACAGCATTATAATAACCTTACCTAAAATGAATATAAGAAATGAAAATACTTGAATGTTATAAAATAATACTGTTTTCCCAATGTTTCTTACCGAATAATATTGTGTAGGTGCCAAGCCTTTAGAATTCGCATATTTTCACCATAGTCATTCACGCCATTCATAGACGGAGGAAAGGAAACTTAGCTCACTGTGAGGCTTAGTTAGCACTAGACTGGATTACGGTAGGTGCAATCCTCACACGACTCCGTCCGGGGCGACAGAGGGGCGTAAGCACGCACACCCGTAAGCTACCCGTGGCACGTCGCCTTTGTCATTGGGCCGACCACCGGAGCAGAGTGACTTGACGTGAGTGGTCAGCCCGACGGAATACCCCCTAAGAAGTACCCTCTCCTCGACCGACGTCCCGCGTTTTTTTTTCCCCTTGCAAGGTGGACCATGGATGTGGTCGCGCCCCGACTAATCGGTCCGGGGCGACAGAAGAGGCGGCGCGCAACCCCATGGACCTACCCTGCAAGCACTTTTCTTCGCCGTGCGAGCGGGCCACCGGTACCCGATGTCTTCGGTGGCCCGCCCAGCCGACCGACGTCACCCCTCGGGGAGGACGTCAGTAATTTGTTTATAGTTGAACCATATTCGTGGTATTGTATCTAAGCCATTATATGAAAACTTATTCGTCGTTTAAACGTCGTCGTTTAGCCTTTCACCGTTCACTTTTGAATGTAGGCCTCCCCCACAAATGAAGGGTCGTAATTGCCACGCTTGGTAGGCGGGATGGCGCTCGTACTGAGGTGTTTACGGTTTCTTTGGGAGAGCTGCTATCTATTGTCCTGGTAGACCTTCAGCTAATTTTAAGAGTCCCGCGGGCAAGTCAGTGGTGGCTACAATTGTTTTCTCATACGATCACCACACGAAAAAAAAAATCAGTAATGAAAACCAATTAAATAACAAATAGTAAATATAAAACGGTTTTTATTTGTGTGTTAGCCGCGCATAGCTTTGACAGTTTTCAATCTGGACCTTCCAAAATATGTATTGTTTTACTTCGTTTTTACACTGTTATTTAGTATTATATTCTTCTATAATCTCCATTTACGATTTATTTTATCTATTTAATACCTACTAAGGTATCAGGAAACTTAAATAAAAAAAATCGGCCAAGTGCGAGTTGTACTCGCTCACGAAGGGTTCCGTAAAACTAAAAAAATATTTTATTTTAATTAATTATATTTAAAGAGAACATAAAGCTAAATGTTCTGTGAATAGTTAAAGCGTCTACCTGTCACCGTTATTAGTATCGAGCAAGAAACAGTAAAAAAAATAAGTTTGTTGTATGGGAGACCCCCTTAAATATTTATTTTATTTTATTTTTGGTATTTGTTGTTATAGCGGCAATAGAAATACATCATCTGTGAAAATTTCAACTGTCTAGCTATCACCGTTCTTGAGATACAGCCTGGTGAAAGACGGACGGACGAACGGACGGACGGACAGCGAAGTCTCAGTAATAGGGTCCCGTTTTTACCCTTTGGGTACGTACCTAATAAAAAGGGCATTCTGTTGAATGGCGCTCAAATAAGTTCATAGTAATTTTTATATTACACTACGGTGTCAAATACGCATGCAGTTTTGGCATATGAATTATATTAAATCCGTGTGTGTTAAATAAATATTTTTCAACCATATATTAATGCAAGCTAGATGAAAGCAAGCTACCTCCCAACTTAGGATTAATTCTAATGAATTAACTTGAATAAACACTAATGAATAAACGGTGTAGACTTTGGGTCAGTTGGTAATAAAAGTTTCAACTAATTGCTATGTAACTTAATATCCTGGTAAACATAAAAGAGATTTAAAAATGTAGGATTGTTTTTGCGCTTGCACTAATATTTTTTTGATGGTGCTGTTTTTGTCTCTACTGTTTTTTCTAAACAGGAGTCGGAATCAACTGTAGCGAACTAATACTGTAGCGGGTAGAGATATAAATCTCTGTAATAACGATGACTTATTGGGCGTGAGACATCTTAGTGCTCCCGTAACCATAAACACTGGGAAGACGCTGTTTCCTGACATTTTGTCAATATAAACGTCAGGAAATTTAAAATCAAATACAAACGCGATAGAATTCGTAAAACTAGTTTTATTTTGAATTCATATATTCTAACGAATTAAGTGTTTAAGCCGCAGTGCGGCCTGAAAAAGCTTCAATATTTTGTAATGATCGTGTCTTTTCATCATTGAGCCTTTCTCCGTCTTCTGGTCGACGTATGCCTCCTCACAAATGAGGGGCTAGTGCCGTAATCGCCACGCTTGGCAGGTGGGTTGGCCGTCGTGGATAGCGAGGTGTTTTACGTTTACAAGTAGAGAACTGCTATCCCCTTTCCTGGTGAGATATTTAGCTGATTTTTATGACTGCCACGGTTTAGTGAGTGTCAAGGTAATATCCCATCTTTGATCATCACGATTACAATATGCGCTTGTCGCTAGAATATGTGGGAGATTTAGCGTAGAGGATTTTTCTCCCTGACTTTCCCCGCCTTCTCATACAAGTACAGTCTTGTAAAAGGCGATCTCTTTTGAGATTTTTATTGTTATGGACTATCCTCATAACGAATACTTTGTATTATATATAGAATGCTATTACGATATTTTATCTCAATTTTATCTTCAGAACATTTAAAAATCGATGTCTTGAGCTCTATATGAGTGAAGTTGAAATAAATACATATTCAATAAGAAAGTCAGACAGGGCGGCGTCAATAGAAAAACATAATATACAGCCTCCCAATAATACATTAAATCATCACTTCATGGGTTCACAGAATGCTCGTTGAACTTGAAGTAGTTGGTTTAAGTTATAAGATTTAAATGTGTGAGGTCGATATTGACAGACGACTGTACTCAAAAAGATTCCCAACTGGCCACAGAAGACAAGGATTGGGTCCCAGTGGTCAGCCTAAATTGCAACAGAGATGTGAATTCATTTATTATGTATAAACCCATTTTTTATTGGCGGCGGGCTATGGTACGTCACTCCCCGCTTATCTGTCCGGGGCGACAGAGAAGCGGCGCACGACCCTGTAGACTCGCCCTACAATGTACGTCTCGATGCCGTTCGGGTGGGTATCATGTATAAACCCTGCGAGGGCACTTGCCCTATGTAAGTACATATTTTCAGTGTTAATATTTTAAATTAATACAATAAACTACCACCGGAACAGAACGTAACCGCTACTGAGAAGATCCGGCAAGAAACTCAGCGGGTTTATCTATTATATTATTATTATTTCTATACTGGCTTTTTTATAAAAGACAGTACAACATGATCAGAAATAATTAGCTCCAGTGTGATGCCCTTCGAATCCCAATATAATGTAAAATTTAGATTCAATGTACAAGATTATGGTTGGACTAGATACCACAAGTAACACCCGATCACGAGTTAACGCCTGTTAGAGTAGCCATCACTCCTCTCAACCACCTTGGAGGGGTCCACTCTATGCAGCTACCGCAAGCAGACCTTTCAGTAAGCGTGACCAATACCATGTGCTACAAATGCTAAATGGAAAATATTGCAGATTATAATGACTGCACGCCGTCCCTACCTTTGCTTTGGACGAACTGCGCGTGCGTGGTGTGACTGGACCCTAGCCTTTCAGGGAATAAGTTCTAAGTTATCGGTGTTTTTAAATCCTTTTGATATTCAATAACTATTTTCATAACCTATCTATCCATTGTTACAGATAGTTTCATGTAATACAAGTATTATTAGCTTTTTAGTGCAATCTGCCTTTAAAAGATTAGAAGATGTTAATTAATAATAGCAGATACAAAAATATTTTTTTTATGAAACAAGTAGTCGAAGTAAAGAAAAACCAACGAAAAAATGAATGGACTGCGTGAGGCATGACATGGATAGTCAGAGAGTGACTACAGAGATGGTGTCTCATAGGACTGTATGAAGACTACTATGAAGATGACATATTGCGTCGACCCCAAGTGATTGGGATAAGAGCAAGCTGATGATGATGATGATAAACTAGCGGAAATAAAAATAATTATGTAATATAAATTTTATTTAGATCGCTAACGCTTGTAACTTGTAAGCTTATGTATGTAACTGAGTACCCATAAAAACTTTTTCGTTTCATATTATAAATAATTGACGAACATCGTCGGCGACCATCATAATATTTTTTTTTATTAAATTATATAAATATGGTATTCACATACATAATATACTCTAACGTTTAAGCATAGATATTATTTTCATATTTTGCAGAAAGTTCAGAAAGTTTTTTAGCCATTTTTTCCTGCAATCCAACTGGATTTAGTTTTTTAGATTTCTGGATTTACTATATAACTAGCATAAAAGTCAGAGATTTATATATATATTCTATTCTTATTATGAAAATAACAAATTATTACAAAAAAAAAACTTGATTGTGGATGAATTTGTATATCTTGGATGTGGATTTAGCCGAGATGGACGGTACACCACTGATATAGAGCGAAGAGTGAATGCGGGAAATAGAGTGAACGGAGCGTTGGGGCAACTTCTCGGCAGCCACCACCTCAGCCAGAAGGCACGTGTAGCAATACATAACGCAGTGCTTGTCCCAACATTACTGTATGGAAGCGAGAGTTGGGTATGCAGAAAAGAGTATGAAAGTAAAATGAATGCGGTCGAAATGCGATCTCTTCGGAAAATCTCTGGAGTTAGGCTGACCGACCGCATTCGCAACGACATCGTAAGAGAGCGAGTAGGTATGAAAGAGAGTATTGGTGTAAAGATGCGAAAGGGAATGCTCCGATGGTTCGGACATGTGGAAAGAATGCCGAACGAACGTCTGGTTAAGAAGATATACAATGCGAAAGTGGAAGGATGTAGGTACCGAGGGAGACCGAGACTAACCTAACTAGACCAGATCGGTCATGTACTGAAGGAAGGTGGCGTCAAGAGTATCCGAAACCGGCGAGCGTGTATGAAGAGAATTATAAATGTTGAGGAAGCGAGTGAAGTATGCAGAGATAGAGTTCTCTGGCACTTTGTTCTCTCTGCCTACCCTGCAAGGGACATGGCGTGATGATATGTATGTATGTATGTAAAAAAACTTGATAATGAGCCTAACAAGTTAAGTCTTTCGAACAGAATCCAAAAAAAGTAAGTACATAATCAACTAAATTTAAATAAACAGTAGCCAACTTATAACGACCTTGGCCATTTTTTTCTGATGCCGTTTGGTCAACAATTACATTCCCAAAGAGGGTTGATGTCTGGCAGGCGGCCGGTCATTAAACATTGCCAATAACTTTTACAATATGTACTATGAAAGAGGAGTACATATTGTATCGACCTCAAATAATTAGGATAATAATAGGAGAATGACGAATGGTTGTCAAATAATGCGTCACCCACTCCCATTTAAATTAACACGGGAGTCTTAAAAACTGGTATATAGAAAGAAAATGGGTTTCATTATTCTCCTGGGTAAATTATAATATCACCTGAAATCGCCAGCTCAATTACTTTTACTTATGGCGGCATACGAGTAAGCAACATACCTGATACAAAAATAAATAACCAAATATTTTTAAAGTTGTGAGATTATTTTAAGACAAATTAAAAAAAAAAAAAACTGACCCACTACTTTCCATTAATTTATGTACCAAACACTTTAAGGAATAAAGGAAATACAGGATTGGATCAAGATAGAATATGATATAAGGAAGTTTTTAACTTTTATGTGTATAATCAGTCTTCAGAATTTGAACATGCAATTTTCTGCAGGATTTTAAATATTGATTCGACATTTTTATCTATATATTCGTGTGGTGACAGAGTAAGAATATAATTCACCACCCCCTATCTTACCCTCGGGTGAT
This sequence comes from Lymantria monacha, assembly GCA_905163515.2. Classification (NCBI taxonomy): domain Eukaryota; kingdom Metazoa; phylum Arthropoda; class Insecta; order Lepidoptera; family Erebidae; genus Lymantria; species Lymantria monacha. The sequence goes on along the minus strand of LR991091.1, from coordinate 31,193,806 downwards.
CTTAAGAGATGACTAAGGGATATAAAACACACATAACATCTATGCAAGAGAAGGAACACTCGAATAAAACCCTATACCAACACGTTTAACCAGCGTGGTATAGTAGGTTAATTTTCCTCTCATTACGGAGGAGGCCCGAGCTCAACAGTGGGACATATATGAGCTGTGATGATGATGAAGATGATGACTTGTTTCTTAATGCAGTATCGTCGATCATCGAAGGACGTTTCGGCATCAAATGCGCTAGTGATGTAATTATATTTAGTTGCGTTATTATATTTTAGAAACTATATTACAATATGCTATAAAGAACTTTATAATTCAAACAAAGTCAGTAAATCAGGTTGGCAGTAAGACCACATCGTGAACCAACAATTTTACAACTTTATTTGTCCCACGAGCCCAATTGTGCGGTGTTGTTGCATTCTGTATTGCAATATATTCTGTGTTTATTTGATTGCATGGATGGTGGAGTGGTGGAAAATATTGACCTACCCTGCTAGATTAAACCCATGACGAGTTTAATTCCCACGCAGGACAGTGTTTGTGCTATGTAGAAATTTTTGTTTTGGTTGTAATTTGTATCAATTAATTGTAAATTTGTAAAGTTTCCCGCAATTAAAGAACTATTTCATAATGCATTATGTTGTCTTAAAAAAAAAGGATTTGAGTGTATCCCTTTTTTAATATCATCATCATACTTCTATTCTTATCCCTCTTATCCCAATGACTTGGGGTCGATACAATACGTACTCTTCTTTCTTAGTACATTTTGTAGAAGTTATTGGCATTTGTTTTATGACCGGCCGCCTGCCAGACGTCAACCCTCCTTGGGAATGTAATTGTTGACCAAACGGCATCAGATGGAGAGGCTGTTAGTCGTCTTTTACTACATCCACGAGCAAAGTAAGGGTTGGTAGTATTCGAGGCCGCTACCACACAGCCAATCCCTTATTTAATAATTTAAATGAATTATTTAAAGTGATAAGATTAGAACGATTAAGATGGTCTTCGAAGTAAAGTGTAACTACTTATATCCGGTTTAATGTATTTACGTTAACTAACTAACCTAACATAACCTTTATTTTTATTGCTTATGGTGGTAAACGAGCAAGCAGCACACCTGATGGTAAGTGTTACTGCCGCCCATGGACCTTTGCAATACCAAGGGTGTAGCTAGGCCGTTTCCTACCAATAAAAACCTCAAACCCACCCAGTTGGGTTTCTGGCTCTCGCGCTCACCGAATGTTATCCTAACCTAATCATTTGGTTATGTATCACAATGGAACAAATCCTGGTACACTTTATAAGTTCCTGATTACATGAAAGATTCGCAACCAGTCAGTTTGTGGTCAATTTCATTTAATGGAAGCCATTGATCATCGTGATATAGTAGGTTAATATAATCGAGACCGCACAGATTGCATATTGGCTATGATAACGACCTATTGTGCTAAGTGAGAGGAGTCTCGAGCCCAGCAGTGGGATATATATGGCCTGAGAAGATAATGATCTCTAAACGAGTCACAGAAAGCGATTAAAAGATGCAAATTTCAAGTCTCGCATATCTAATTGCAAATGTTTAGACTACTAGTTCAGGCAACCTTAATGAATCCTAAAATATGTCGGTGGGAAACCTTGGAGAGTACCAGCACTCACAAACAGCGTCAGTAGTCCGCTTAGAACAAAGAAACCGTTTTAGACACACATATATGCTATCACTTGCTATAGCCACGGACAGCCAAGGTGTGCTGTCAAACCGACTGCACAGTTGGCGTAGTGGTTAAGATACTGACTGTCTATGCCAGTGCTATTGGGTTCGATTCTTAAGCAGGACAATACTTTGTGCAATCTATAAAGTATTCTTTTGAGTTTGGGTGTAATTTTTCTGCAATAATAATATGTCTGTAAAGTCACTTGCAATACAAGGATTATTTTGTTAGTGCAAGGTGGTGTAACTAATGAAGACAAAGATCGGGTACCGGTGGCCCGCTCGCACGGCGAAGCGAAAAGTTTTGCATGGTGGGTCTATGGGATCACGCGCCGCCTCTTCCGTCACCTCGGACCGATTTGGCGGAGTGAGACCACATCCATAGTCCACCGTAAAAAAGGTGGTGTATTTTTAAAAAATAAAAAAGAACCACAGACCTCCAAAAAATTATGCAACGGCGCTTACTTTTCTAGATTAATGCATAACATTATGAAGTACTTCTCTGATTTCAAAGTATTATATATATTTCAGTTCGTATGTATATACAATATCATAAAAATGACAATCCCAACTTTAAACAAGATTTGGCCGATGAAATTCGTGACACAAATATATTTTTTTACATTCAGGGTGACAACACGGCATGGTTTTGTAATAGTGTAATTGAGTTGACAGTAAAAGTTATGAAGAGAACGGCGTCGTGGCGGCGCCTCTACGGATATCAGTCCCTCCCCGACACTTTTCTTCAACTCGCCCCCTCTTAGCGGATACGGCCGTACTGGTTGCAAAATAAGTTCAGCTTTATTTGCATTTTGTGTTAGTGGATTTATTTAGTTCGAAAAATTGTTTTGCAAGGTTTGATTTAGTTTTTGTGCTTGGATACGTTTGAAAGTTTTTTTTGTACATTATTTGCTGATCTTTGGAAAGGGGTGTATTTCATTATTAAAATAAGTATTTTATTTATATATCCTATTTGATTTTATCAACGAATGGCATATAAAACAATACATACATACATACATATCATCACGTGATATCCCTTGCAGGGTAGGCAGAGAGAACAGAGTGCCAGAGAACTCTATCCTTGCATACTTCACTTGCTTCCTCAACATTCATAATTCTCTTCATACACGCTCGCCGGTTTCGGAGACTCTTGAATCCACCTTCCTTCAGTACGTGACCAATCTGGTCCAGGTAGGTTAGTCTTGGTCTCCCCCAGTACCTACATCCTTCAACTTTCGCATTGTATATCTTCTTAACTGAACCATCGGAGCGTTCCCTTTCGCATCTTTACACCAATATTCTCTTTCATTCCTACTCGCTCTCTTACGTCGTCGTTACGAATGCGATTGGTCAGCCTAACTCCACAGATTAAAATATATTATATCCATATAAAACAATATGTATATTGATACTTCGTAAAATAGGGTTCATGATAGATGTATTTAAAAAGATCATTGGGAGCAAACAATACCGATTTCTTGTCATCCATAGCATGAAAGGTTTTTTCGGCTATAGGTTTAAAGGGCTATAAGTCTGGTCATTTTGCGTCTAAAGTGTCTTAGGATAACGGAACGACGGCGTACAGCCTATCATATTATGTCGTATCGTCAATTAAGCGAGCCAACAATTCCGATTTTTTAATTCAGTCGACGCTGAGTGTGGTACTTTTCGATAATAAGTCTCGAGGATGTCCGCTTAAAATGCTCGTAACCACCGTATAGATGGAGTACCAATGGTCTGACGAACCATGGCTAAAAGTATAATCATAACATTTATACTATTCATCGTCATCTCAGCTCATATATGTCCCATTATTGGGCTCGAGCCTCCTCATAATTGTAGGGAAATTGACTTACTATACCACGCTGGCCAGACGTGTTGATATAGGGTTTTGTTTCGAGTTTTTCTTCTCTTGTATAAACGTTATATGCGTTTTATATCCCTTAGTCGTCTCTTACGATCACCCACGGGTAAGATATGGGGTGGTGAATGGTATTCTTACTCCGTCACCACACGAAATGGCTTAAATACAAATCACAACATTTAGAATATCGATTTTATTTCCATTAAGTCTACTCGTATGCCTATTAAAACTTATCTGAGGATTTATTCGTTAGATAGAGGCGTGGTCTATATTAAAAAGAAAAATAATGATATTTTATGATAGAAGAACTATACAATCTCGCATATTCTCAATACAGAAGGCCATAACTTAATTAATTACCAATGATGTATGCTATTTTCTAAACCTTGATAGTCATAACTTGCTGCTTATATATGCTTGCACAAATATAAATTTGCTTGCGAATACGCAATGAATATTGTGCTTAATGAGTTTGCTCGCATTAATATGCTTTAATGGATTATAGGCTGCGCATTCATAACCTAAATCTGGGTTGTAATTTGTGGATTCTGCTGTATACTGTAATACACAAATGGGATATAAATTATGAGGAAAAGGGCTATGAAAATAATGTGTTTTTATGCTTTATTGTCTCATAGGAGTCATAAAAATTGCTAAGAGAGTACCAGAGTGAACAGAGGTAGGGAGACTAACCACCCAAGGGCCAAGAGACTGACAATGCCTACGTAATAAACAGAGGTATGTCGACAGTAATGGTATGTGCGTACTTTTGTACACGCGTTAGAATTTATACTTCTTTGGTGTAATAAGATAAAAATCTTTTCAAAAATTTTATCTTTCGCCTTATTCTACGTTTGTAGAAAAAACGACACTAAAAATAGAAAAAAGGTATTTAATACATTGAAAGTTTTATTATAACGCATGATCTAGTTAAAAAACTAAAATGTTGACCATAGCTAACTTCAGGGTGTCGGTTTTTAGTGACGGTGTGCGCGCGCATCGTAAAAATTTACTCTCATCATTTTTCCTTAACGCGCCAAAATAAGTATAACTTCGAAAAGATTGGACACCAACATTATTCAAAGAAATTGCCGTTATCCCGACTACACCTAAATTTTAGGTAACATCATATTATTATTATATGTTGGATTTATTAATCGTATGTTTATAAAGTCACCCACGATACATTATTTAAAGCGCTTTATAGTGTGAGGTGTTGTTTTAAAGAAAAATTAACAATTTTACCCTTTGAATAGAATATAACAACAATCAATCATTGATATTACGTGTAATATATATTGCTTTAAGTATTATGAACTTCGGAGCGTAACAAATATCGCAATATCAACTCTTTGTGTGCTATTAAAGTCCTTATCTAAAAGGGAACGTCATAAGACTGCTGGACGAATGTTGCTACCACTCTTATGCGAGAATTTCACTAAAGAATTAAGTCTTTGCATAGTTGAGAGATTTCGGCTATATTTAAGCCGTTTTCCAATTTATGCAAATATTTTATTCTATCAGTACTTTATCATTTGTTGTATGATTACAGCTACGTTAATCTAATACAACTAACCCTTACATTGCTCGTGAGCGTCTTAAAAGAAAGAAGCCTTGTCTAGACCTGGGACCTTAACTACCTCTGATGCCGTCTGGTTAATAATTACATTCCTAAGGAAGGTTTAAATGTCAGGCAGGCGGCCGGTTATAAAAGTATTGCTAAAATTCTTGCAATATGTACGATGAAAGAAGAGTATATCATCATTCTTCTACTCTTATTCCAATTACTTGGGGTCGATACAATATGTACTCTTCTTTCATAGTACATATTGTAAAAGTTATTGGCAATAGTTTTATGACCGGCCGCCTGACAGCCCTCGAACTTTCTTGGGAATGTAATTGTTGACCAAACAGCATCAGGTGGAGTAAGCCCAGGTCGTTATAAGGCTCTTAGTCGTCTTTTACGACATCCACGAGCAAAGTAAGGGTTGGTAGTATTCGTAGCCGCTATCACACAGCTGTGACAGAAGAGTTATATTGTTTCGAAATAATTAAGATAAACATAGAATGTATTTTGCCGTCCATTGTTGAACATAAGACCTTCCTTGAGGACGTTAAATACCACCATCCTGTGGTGCTTTTAACCAAGGATTACCAGCCATTGACTTTCATTAGGTCAACAATTACGGTCACGCTATTCAATATTACAGCTACCAATATATGCTTTCCACTTTAGAACATTTGTCCTTAACGGTTATCACCTTGTCAGGCTATATGACCTTCTCATTGCCATTTCAGCATGATAAGAAACATATAATTTGATGCTTAAGTTAAATCTAACACTCGAATTTGGTGTGTCTTTACCCGATTATGGAGGAAGATTGTGTTTCTGCTAAAGTTAATGACAATACATAAGCCCAACTGAGATGGGTTTGGGGTTTGTATTGGTTGGAAGCGGCCTAGCTATACTCTTGGTATTGCAAAGGTTCATGGGCGGCAGTGACACTTACAATCAGGTTTGCTGTCTGCTCATTTGCCACCATAAGCAATAAAAAAAAGAAACAATAGTTTCATAACCGGCCTGCCTGACGTCAACCCTTCTCGTGAATGTAATTTTTGACCAGACGACATCATATGCAGTTGTTCCAGGTCGATATAAAGCTTTTAGTCATCTTTTGTAACGTCTGTGAGCCATGTAAAGCTTGGTAGTATACATAGCCGCTAGTATACAGCTCATGTTTGTCAATATGTATGTATGTTTATATGTTCTTCAATAACTTTCAAACTACATCTCATTATTTGACAAATGTTTAAGTAATACAAAGTATTATATTATGCCTTAGACGGCATAGATAAAATATGAAATTAATAATATGGAAGTCTCTGCAGGGTACAAAAATTACAACTTAATTTTATTTATAAAACCCGATTACGAAATGAATAATGATGTCACAAGCGGGATTCGAACCCGCGCCTATTGGGATTCCGGCCCAATCGTGTTGCCACTACACCACCGTGACTAATTGTAGGACATGCAAATTTCACTTCGTATCATATTTACGTCTTAAGGTGACGGTATGCTATCTACCCGACAATGTTTACACATTGTTATAGGCTTAATACTTAAAACTTTACAGTTAGAATTGTATTAAACGATGACACAACCTTGTTATTTAAATTACTGAAATTTAGCATTTAATATGCTTAATTATTTATAAAACCCGATTACGAAATGAAAAATGATGTCACAAGCGGGATTCGAACCCGCGCCTATTGGGATTCCGGCCCAATCGTGCTACCACTACACCACCGTGACTTGTAGGACAACCCATACAGACAAATACTTGAATGGTGATTCTCACCATCCCCCTTCACAGTTAGCTACCGTTTCAAAATCTTTGTTACAGAGAGCACGAGGAATCTGTGACGATGAACACCTGGCTGGGGAGCTGCAGCATGTCAAGCAGGTTCTACGTGCAAACAAGCTGCAAGTTCCTCGCCCCCGTCACGGAGACCGTGTGAAACCACTAACAGTTGAACGTCTCCTTGCAGTTCTCCCTTATGTAAAAGGAGTCACTGACAAGATTGGCTATATCCTAAAACATGCTTCTATAAAAATCTATTTTAAGCCACTAAAGAGGATTAGTCAGTTCTTACCACCTGTCAAGTGCCAGATCCCTCTACAGGAAGCAGGAGTTTATAAATTAGACTGTGACTGTGGTCTCTCTTATATAGGCCAAACAAAGAGATCTGTAAGAACTCGGATCAAGGAACATATAGCTGATGTGAAACACCGCCGTCACACTAAGTCTACAGTCTGTGAGCAGTCAGGATCGCGCCCGCCATTACATCAGGTTTGATAAGCCACAAATCCTCGCAAAAGAACACCGATGCCTGCCTAGAATGGTTCGCGAGGCTATTGAAATCAAAAAACATAAAAATTTCAATAGGGAGGATGGCTGGGTATTATCATCAAGCTGGGATCCTATTATTCACTTAATTAAAAATAAAACTAAGAAAACCACCACAAGACTGCAAGACACTGTGAGCACTTATTGTATAGATTTGACCCACAATAGTAGTTAAATTTTAATTTAATTTTAGTAAGATAAAGTAGGCCGCCACTCTAAAATTCAATAATAAAATTAGTATCATGCCTCCTGAGTTTTCTCGCCGGATCTTTCTCAGTGTGGCCGTGTTCCGATCCGGTAGTAGCTAAATAGTTTCTGTTAGTTTTGTAAAAATTGTAAAATTGCCACAATAATAATTATTATAAATTAAATACCTTAATAATAACAAATCATGAACAACATAAATTTTATATATAGAATCATTCTCTTTTTGTACTGGCAATGAATTTGTATTGTTTTTTGTATAAAAATGTGGGTCAAAATTTAATAGCTTATAGGGTAGATATAAATAAATTTCTGTAATAACAATGACATATTGGACGTAAGACACCTCAGTCCTCCCGTGACCATGATCACTGTAAAGTGTTCGAAACGTCGGGAAATTATAAATCAAATACAAACGCGATAGAAACCGTAAAAGTAGTTTTATTTCAAATGTGTAATACTCGCGTAAACATTAGAAGTCATTAAAATTAAAGCAATTGAGAGACGCCGAGAGACACCGACTGCGCGACTGAAATCTGGGGAAGGTCATAGCTATATATACCTTTTTATCACCTATCACGCTGGCGAAACCGCGGGCAAAAGCTAATTTAAAATAATAATGAAAACAAATATCTTTACGATCTAATAAATCAAAATTTGATTTCAACTGTAAAGAGATGTCATTTTCCTAATTATAAATTACATTCTGAATTATGCACACAGATTGCTAACTGTAAGAGTATTGTTGATTTGATATCTATACAAGCCAATTCGTTCTACGATTCAGAAATAATTGTTCTGAGTTTGGATGTCATTTATGTACGTTAATATATTTATGACATTCCCCTTAATACATGGATAAGTTGCCGCCTTTATTTTTTGTGGTCGATCGTTCCCTTTAAGTGAGCACTAAAGAATTGATGATATCCCCCCATAGGTAGGCCTTTGTTCAACAGTAAACGGTGATGGTTATATGGAAAGCCCACTAATAATAATGTGGTCTAGTACAGAGAGGTTACCTATCCTGTTTGTCTTATTGACTTTATTGTATGTTTGATTCTAATGCTATATATTTTGCATTACCGTCCCCATATGGTGTATAGGTAAAGAATATAATGTGACGCCACTAATTACTTTGTAATTTCAATTGTAAAAACCCACAAAAGAATTTCCAAAATAATGGAAAAAGAACTTTATAATAGCAACTGTAATTCCTAATCTAGATGCTAAGCACGGAGAGAACAATATTTCTCCATCTTCATCTCTGTCTATATACGTCCCAATCCAGTGTCTCCTCTTCAATAAAGAGGAAATTGATTTAAAATCTCACTTTGATCAGACGAGTTGCTATATTGTTGCATTTTGAGTTTTTCCACATAACCTACTTTTACGGATTCTATCGTGTTTAAATTTGATTTTTAATTTTCCGACGTTTCGAACACTTTACAGTGATCATGGTCACGGGAGGACTGAGGTGTCTTACGTCTCAAATTGATCGTTATTACAGAAATTTATGTCTACCCGCTACAGTATCAGTTATTAGCTTTTAATTAATAAAAATAAATAAAACTACTTTTACGGAAAAGTAGTTTTATTTCAAGCTTGTAATGCTCATGTAAACATCATCGAATTATTTAGTCATATTATTTGACATCCACAAGTAAGATAGGGGTAGAAAATTGTATTCTTACTGCGTCACTGTTTTTTTAATCCCTCTTGAGAAGGTTTTTATTGAATAATGAACGTAAATAGGGATGAATGTACTAATAAAAAGAATGTAGCATGAAATTTAAGGTATTAGTAAATTAATTTGCACATCTTACTTGTAGAGAACTCATTCTAAAGATCTTCCGATGAACTCAGAGAAAAAGTTATACTTAGGAGAGCGAGCTAGTCATTTATTTTTATCCGGTCACTATTGTTTAGTCATTTTTCATTTCAGCCCCTTTATGTTAGTTGAGAGGCCTTGCTGTGTAATTTATTTTATTTTGCCACTAAAACCAACTAATGTTTTTGTGTAATGTACTATTATATACTAGCATACCGCGCTCGCTTCGCTTTGGTTTCAGTCGTTCTGCTCCCGCTATATAAACCTCTGATATCTTCTAACATATTGAATTCAATAATATGCTGCAAAGAGAATTTTGATCTAAATAAATTACAACACGAATTTAGTGTTCTTTTCCTGTTGTTCTTGGTGGCAAACGAGCATGCAGCACACCTGATGGTAAGCAAACACACCTAGAAAATTGGTCAGCTCATACACGTCCCCCTATTGGGCTCGAGCCTCCTCCAAACAGAAGGGATATTAACCTACTATACCACGCCAATCAGACGTGGTGGTATAAGATTTTTTTACGAGATTTCCTTCACTTGCATAGATGTTATATGCATTTTATATTGCTTAGTCGTCTCTTAGGATCACCCACGCGTAAGATAGGGGGTGTTGAATTGTATTCTTACACAGAAAACCAATGAAAACCCCAAATACACCCAGAAAGTTGGGCTGTCGGCTCTCTCGCTCACCGGATGGATCACAGCAACACATTCGATTTTTTGCGAGAGCGTGATATGACCCCGGACGGACCGGCCTGCGGCTGTTGATAGAAAACTGTCAGCAATGTGGTCCAACTATTACTAAGATGCGAAAGTGGAAGAATGTAGGTACCGAGGGAGACCGAGACTAACCTACCTAGACCAGATCGGTCATGTACTGAAGGAAGGTGGAGTCAAGAGTCTCCGAAACCAGCGAGCGTGTATGAAGAGAATTATGAATGTTGAGGAAGCGAGTGAAGTATGCAAAGATAGAGTTCTCTGGCACTCTTTTCTCTCTGCCTACCCTGCAAGGGATATGGCGTGATGATATGTATGTATGTACTTCTATTGTTTTAAATAGTTTTTATATACCCATAATTTATTTTTTGTAATATAAGGAAGAAAAATGACCATCGTTATTGCGGGTAATATTCTTAGGCGATAGAAATACATTATATATTTAGATTATAGACACATATCACGTCCTTTTTTTTGTAGATATTTTAAAGATAAATTTTTAAATTGTCAACCTACATTATTTTTAACTATCTCGTTAAGATTTAATTACCGTTTGCAATGTAACTGCACAAAAATATGTCTTTTACGAAATCATATTATAAATATTAAAAGTACCCGGCTTTCTTTAATATGTATATATAATAAATGTAAACTTTTCTCTTGTGTCATTTTGTCTATTAACGAAAATCATTAAAATCCGTTGCGTGGTTTAAAAGATCTAAGCGTACAAGTAACGGGCTAATCTAGAAAAGTTATTGAAATATATTTAAAGACACACGAATCCTTTAAAGTTTATAGTGGTAGGACCACGTTGTTGACAATAGTGGCAGGACCCCACGCTGTTAACAGTTCTCTGTCTACAGCCGCGGGCCGGTCTGTCCGAGGCAGTACCACATTCTCGCAGAGATCAACCTCTGAGTAATGGCAATGTGCTATTGCGCTTCGTTCGGTGAGCGAGAGAGCCGGAAGCCCAACTAGGTGGGTTTGGGGGTTTGTAATAGTAGGCAGCGGCCTAGCTATAGCCTTGGTTATACTAAAGGTCCATGGGTGATAGTGACACTTACCATCAGGTGTGCAGCTAGCTCATTTGCCACCATAGGCAATAAAAAAAAAAGAAAGTATAAATTAGCTATATTGCGGTTGAAGTTTCGGATATCGAGAAAAATGTTAAATGTGGTGATTACCCTATTGTTCCCTTTTGGACAAGCTTACGTTTAGGTTAACAGTTCGGTTGGTTGAAAAAAAAACCTGTCACACACAAACACCAACTCTACCTGAAATTATTCGTAACTTTTCTATCGATTTCGATTTTGAATATATTTTTATTTCTTATTTAATAATTTCAGTTAGGCTTACAGAGATTTTTCTTTTATTTTTTACTAGCTTCTGCCCGCGGCTTCGCACGCGTAAAAGGTTACTTTCCTAAAGTTTTTCACCCCCTATTTTTATTTTACCCCTTAAGGGTATTTTTTTTACAAAATTTTAATGTCATATTTATTTATATCCAATCAATAGCCTAAAAATAAGTTTCAAGCTTCTGGCTTTAAGAATGACGATATTTCCTTGCAACTTTTCATTCCCCTTTACACCCTTTTTTGCATTAAAAAGTAGCCTATGTCCTTTATTAGGCTCTAGATTATCTAGTGTACCAAATTTTATTTAGATCGGTTTAGTAGTTTTGGCGTGAAAGAGCGACAGACAGACAGACAAATAGAGTTACTTTCGCATTTATAATATTAGTAAGGATTTTATTTATTTTACGGAGGTCCATATAATTTCTAGTAGGTATAAATGAAGAGTCTCCGAAACCGGCGAGCGTGTATAAAGAGAATTATGAATGTTGAGGAAGCGAGTGAAGTATGCAGAGATAGAGTTCTCTGGCACTCTGTTCTCTCTGCCTAGCCTGCAAGGGATATGGCGTGATGATATGTATGTATAAATGACTGCACAGAGGACGAAGTAAAATGTGACCTAAATGCTGATTGTCTTGAGTTCAATTCCATTGTAGTACAATTCTTTGAATGAACTCACACTGTCAGTGGTCAAATCAATAAGCGGAAAACATAGCACAGAAAGTTATGTGAATAGTTCGCAAACCACCGAGCGGGGTGCGATAAGATAGCGAAAGCCACCGGGTGGCAATCCAAGACGGTACCCGAAAGGGTAACCCGTCGGACATGTCACCAATGACAAGAACCAGGTACCGTTGTTCAGCCCACTCGACGTGGAGAGGTATGTCTATGGAAAACTATGGGAGACGCGCCAGTCTTTCTCTTGCCACGGTCGTATAGGGCGGGGTACGACCATACAATACCTTCCCAAAACAAAAGGTGCCGTAAGATCGAAGGGTTATCAAAAAAGTAAATCATATTTTCGCTCAGTTATATAATTTTGATGAAAATGTGAGTTTCAAACTAGTTATATAAGAATATAGAAAGTTATTGAGAACTGAAATTCTGTAGATCTAGGCCAAGTTTATTCAATATCTTGTTCATTGTAAAAAACTTTACAGACTAAAATTCATTTTCATTTATTCATTTATTCTTCATAAGAGTTGTGAAAAAGTGACTGAGTGATCTCCATCAAAATCTTCATCATAATCATCTCATTACAATAAGGAGCTAAACTGATTAATTACTCCATGCTGGTCAGATGGATTGCTATAGGATTTAAATTCCAGTTTTTCTTCTCTTTTACAGATGTTATGGACATATCGTATCTCTTAGACGTCTTTTACGATAGCGATGAACAAGATAGAGGGTGGTGAATTGCGTTCTTACTCTGTCACCACACAGAAATCCTCATCACCACATCGAAATAAAACCCTACACCAATTTGCCTGACCAGCAGTGTACTGAAGTTAAATGCCTTCCAATGTGGAGGTAGCTGAAGCCCAACAGTGGGACATATATAAATTGTGATGATGATGAATTTCTCGTCAAAAGTTGTAAAGAAAAAATTAACCTCATATCCATAAGTTGTAAAGAAAAAATGAACATCATAGTCAATCTACTTATGACATCATCAAGCGTAGGTCAAGATCTTAAGTCACATGAACGCTAGTATTTATGATATAAAAAGGTCATATTCCAAATCCTATACCTGCTGTCGACCGGCCACTAATGAAATACCATTTATCATTCTGACTACCAAATAAAGGTTTCGAGTAAGAGGCTGGATTAAGTTATAAGAGCAAGCGGATTGAATTACGTGATTAGTTAGAAAAATAAGTGTGATATAACAAAAAGGCGGTATAATTTATTCGTTATCATTCAGCCCTTTTTCACAAATAAGGGGAAATTGCTATAACCACCACGCTGGCCAGTGAGGTTAGCTATTGCGTCAGTGCGATACCTTTCCCAGGAAAAAGCTAATTTTTCGACTCCCATGGGCAAGTAAGCGGTGACAAATTTAATCTTATGGCCTTATCACAATATATTTGGTGTATTTAATTTCACAATCGCCATAGATGTTATTAGTTTCCTAGTAGAGTACTACTGAGTTTTCTCGTGGTGATTGTTTAGATTATTTTTACGATTCCCACAATTTGAAGTGGTGACACATTGTAACCTTAACCTATCACCAGCCAAGCCCAAAATAAAATTATAAACAGCTTACTTACTGTAATGAAATGCCTACACTGAAGACACCGGCACCGACTTCCAACCTATCAATAGATAGCACATACAAATGATAGTATTTTAAGTTATTTTGTATATGTGTTATCTTCCCTATGATGCCGAGAATTTCTATATTGATTATTTTGCCTCTACAAATGTAATAGATAATCTACTATGACAAGATTCACACATTTGATTCCTAAGCTGGATTTATTCGTGCAATGGTTTTTTTCTTGAGTATAATTTGTGTCGGCTAGTTTAATATTTGTAATTATCATGATAAAAAGATTTCTTCAATATCAATTGACTGCTTTTACTATAGTGAATCGCTACTCTTTCATAACTTGAACCTTAGCAACAATTCAGAGTGCTCGCTATAACTTTAATTAGCAGCTGAGGTAAAGAAAACTGTCAGTAAAGGTGACTACTTATAAAAATAACTTCATATCTAAGAATATTATAGTTCATGACAGCAAAAGTATATTTCATTAAAGTTAAATAAATAATTAACTTAAATTTAAAAGCTATTTCTATAATTGCTTTTTGGGAAGTGCTTATATTCTATATATTAATAATTAATTATTTCTAATGTTTACGCGTAAGTATTCATCATCATCTCAGCTCATATATGTCCCACTGTTGGGCTCAAGCCTCCTCCGTAATAGGAGGGAAATTGACCTACTATATCACGCTGGTCAGATGTGTTGGTATAGGGTTTTGTTTCAGTTTTTCCTTCTTTTGCATAGATGTCATATGCATTTTATATCCCTTAGTCATCTCTTACGATCACCCACGGGTAAGATAGGGGGCGGTGAATTGTATTCTTACTCCGTCACCATACGTAAATATTACTTAGATAAAACAAAATTAGAAGGATTGACGGACGGATTGTCCTTCAACCACGACCGCTGTAAAATATTCGAAATATTGACCTAATAAAAATCAAATACAATAGTGATAGAATCCATATTAATAGTTAATTTTATTTTATGTATTTTAATAAATGCTTGACTAATTAGTTAAATAATTTACTTCTGGTAATGAATACTTGGAATTGTTCCCTGAGTGGGATAATTTCGACAGCGGTATCGGTAGTCTGCTCAGTGCTGCGAGAATTTTGGTACTCTATGCTATCACGGATGAATAAACGGAGTCAGAATGGGTCATAACTTACTTAAAAATAAGTTAGAATAAGCTTACTATTCATGAGGCAATATTTTTGTTTCTTTTTTATTGTGGTTTATGGTGGCCAACGAGCAGGCAGCACATCTGGTGTTAAGTGTTACTACTGCCCATGGACCTTTACAATACCAAGAGTATAGCTGATTGCTGATTTTGTATTAATAGAGTATAAATAGAATCATTAGCTCTGTGGTGGTGGCTATGAATACTACCAATCATTATTTTGCTCGAGTTTGTCGTAAAAGTCAACTAAGAGCGTTATATCGACATGGACTAACTGCACCTGATGCCGTCTAATCAACAATTATATTCTCAAGGAGGGTTGACATCAGTCAGATGGTTCGTCTTAAAATTATTGCCAATAACTTTTTTAAATATGTACGATGAAAGCAGAGTACGTATTACATCGACCCCAAGTAATTGGGATAAGAGTATAAGTAAGACTGAATATTCTAAATGATATTACTTTTAAAACATAAAAAGAATAATACAAAAAACTTAACTTCAGAACGTAAACTTTAATGGTTCCACAAGGTAAGTACTACTACGTAAGCTTTCAAATAAAAAAAAAACCATCAAAATTGGTTCAACAATAAAGAAAGTTATAATAAATTAAGAATATCCTCCCTTTTTGAAATCAATTAAAAACATTATTGTATGTTGTAATATTAATTTCGTATTCATGAAGTTTTTCCGTCTATCATGCAGTCTTATGCACATATTTTTTTAGTATTACACATTTGAAATAAAACTTTGTTTATAGAGAACAGTCCTCCCGTTACCATGAACAACTGTACAGTGTACAAAATGTCTGGGAATTCAATATCTTATATAAAAGCGATAGAATCCACAAAATTAGTTTTATTATATACCCCAACTGCACGCCTCATAAGCGAAGCGTTGAGGTGATACTCTACTCTCGATATATGAAAATCAACGACTTTTTTGTATTCTTTTTGCTTCAAAAAAGTGCAAGCTATAATTCAATTAGTACATAAGGCAAACGAAGTTACAGTCACATTTATTTATGAAAATGAAAGTAATACAAAATATTTGCCTGTATATTTTTACTTTCCCTAAACATGTAATGTATTAGCAAAGTTCGAGGGGGTGGTAGTATAAGTCACAAGGGAACCTTTGTTATAGTAACCCGATTATTGGCAGGCTTTAATACGGACCTCTGATCACGCGACGCACAGCCGGCGCCATTCGCGTGACCCGTCCAAGGTTCGAAGGCAAGATATATATAAAGGGAAAATAATCTATGTACTATATATTGTTATACTAACTTCACGTATTTAGGATATTATAAAAGCGAATATGAGATTGCTTTTTTAAGTTTTCGTGATAATATAATGGGAAATAAAAAGGGACGCATTGTATGATAAGTAGTTTTATGAAGAAAATTTAATATTTTGTTGAAATCAATTTAAATTATGGAAATTTAGCATTTAATATGCTTGCTTTTTTATAAAAACCCGATTACGAGCGAAAAATGATTGTCACAAGTGGGATTCAAACTCACCCACGGTGGTATATGTGGTAGCACGATTGGAACGGATTTCCAATAGGTGCGAATCCCACTTGTGACTATCATTTTTCGCTCGTAATCGGGTTTTATGATATAAATTTATTTAAAATCTTGACTAATAAAGCAATTGTTGTGCATGTTTTATTTTAGAGATTTTATAAGTTTTTACATACATACATACATAGCCTCACGCCTGTTTCCCAGAGGGGTAGGCAGAGACTACGGATTGCCACAAACCACGATCCTGACATACCTCCATCGCTTCATTAACACTCATCACAGTCTTCATGCATGCTCTACGGTTACGCGTACTCTTAACCTGACCTTTCGCCAATACATCTTCAATTTGATCCAGAAAGGTACGACGTGGTCTTCCCCTTGTAAACGTCCCACTCACACTCGCTTTGTATACTTGCTTAGTCAACCTTTCTTCTCTCATTCTTTCCACGTGGCCAAACCACCTCAGCATTCCCTTTTTTATCTTTGCCGCTACTTCTTCATTCACACCACAGCGCTGTCTTATAACACTATTCCTAATTCTATCTTTCAGACTTACACCACACATACTACGAAGAGCTCTCATCTCTACAGCATTTATTCTACTTTCATGTCTTCCCTGCCAAATCCAACTTTCACTACCATACATGAGAGTGGGCACTAATACTCCCCTATGTACAGCTAGGCGTGCTTTTTAGACACATTCCTACTCTTCATAAAAGCGTACAATGCCCCATTCACTTTATTGCCAGCATTAACTCATCTTTCAACATCATCATCATTTTTACCATCACTAGTAAACAGTACACCCAAGTATATAAATTCTTTCACCTGTTCCAATCCCTCACCATTTATAGAAATATTACATTCCGTCATACATTTATTCTTTTCAAAGACCATTACTTTCGTTTTAACTTACATTTACTTTCATACCTTTTCTTTCAAAAGCATCATGCATAGTAGTTACCATCGCCTGCAAATCTTCAGCCGACGATGCAAGTAAAACCTGATCATCGGCATAAAGAAGACATTTGACGAGTAACTCATTCATTCTTAAACCACATTCATTATTTTTCAAATCTTGCAAACAGCTATCCATGAATAGGTTAAACAGCCACGGTGACGCTACACATCCCTGTCTAACGCCTTTATCAATGTTAAACCATTCAGTGTAGGACCCGTTTATCCTTACGCAGGCTCTGAAATCCTTATAGATGGATTTCAGTGCCTGAATAAGATGGCCATCTACCCCATACATCGATAGTACCGACCACAGTTCATTCCTCCTCACTTTGTCATAAGCCTTCTCCAAATCAATGAATGCGCAAAATACTTTCTGATCTTTAGCCAAAAATTTGCGTCATGCATCGCAAATATATTTTCATATCCCATATCATCATCATCCCATATTTTCATTTCGGTCACTTTCACTACTCTTTCAATCAACACTTTCGCATACAGTTTGCCGACAATGCTAAGGAGGCTTATGCCCCTGTAGCTTCTACAATCTTGCCGCGAACCTTTCCCTTTGTAAAGAGGTACGATTACCGCCTGACACCAGTCTATAGGTACTCGGCCATTAGTCCAGCAAAGATTGAAGAGCTGGTATAGCTTGTTAGCTATAACATCTTCTCCAGCCGTCAGCATTTCAACTGTAATCCTGTCGTATCCTGCAGACTTACCCGCTCTCATACCTTTCATACATACATACATACATAGCCTCACGCCTGTTTCCCAGAGGGGTAGGCAGAGACTACGGATTGCCACAAACCACGATCCTGGCATACTTCCATCGCTTCATTCACACTCATAATAGTCTTCATGCATGCTCTACGATTACGCATACTCTTAATAAGACCTCTCGTCAACACATCTCCAACTTGGTGCAGAAAAGTATGACGTGGTCTTCCTCTTGTATTCGTCCCATTCACGCTTGCTTTATATATTTGCTTCGTCAACCTCTCGTTACTCATTCTTTCTAAATGTCCAAACCACCTCAGCATACTCTTTTTGATCTTTGTCACTACTTCTTCATTCACACCACAGCGCTCTCTTATAACACTATTCCTAATTTTATCTTTCATACTTACATCACACATACTACGAAGAGCTCTCATCTCAACAGCATTTATTCTACTTTCATGTCTTCCCTGCCAAATCCAACTTTCACTACCATACATGAGAGTAGGTACTAATACTCCCCTATGTACAGCTAAACGTGCCTTTTTGGACACGTTTCTGCTTTTCATAAAGGTGTATAGTGCCCCATTCACTCTATTACCAGCATTTACTCTTCTTTCAACATTATCATCATTTTTACCATCTCTAGTAAACAAAACACCCAAATATAAAAATTCTTTCACCTGTTCCAGTTCCTCACCATTTATAAAAATTTTACATTCCGTCATACATTTATCCTTTTCAAAAACCATAATTTTCGTCTTACTTACATTTACTTTCATACCTTTTCTTTCAAAAGCTTCATGCATAGTAGTTACCATCGCCTGCAAATCTTCTGCCGATGATGCAAGTAATACCTGATCATCAGCATAAAGAAGACATTTGATAAGTAACTCATTCATTCGTAAACCACAATCATTATTTTTCAGATCTTTCAAACAGCTATCCATGAATAGGTTAAACAGCCACGGGGACGCTACACATCCCTGTCTAACACCTTTATCGATATTAAACCACTTCGTGTAGGCTCCGTTTATTCTTACGCACGCCCTGGAATCCTTATAGATGGATTTCAACGCATGAATAAGATGGCTGTCCACCCCATACATAGACAGTACCGACCACAGTTCATTCCTCCTCACTTTGTCATAAGCTTTCTCCAAATCAATGAATGCACAAAAGATTTTCTGACCTTTAGCCAAAAATTTCTGCGTCATGCATCGTAAGGAGAAGACTTGATTCGTACAACCCATACCTTTTCGGAAACCTGCTTGTGCATCCCATATTTTCTTGTCGGTTACTTTCACTACTCTTTCAATCAATACTTTCGCATACAGTTTGCCGACTATGCTAAGGAGGCTTATGCCCCTGTAGTTCCTACAATCTTGCTGCGAACCTTTCCCTTTGTACAAAGGTACAATTACAGCCTTACACCAGTCGTCAGGTACTTGGCCATTAGTCCAGCAGAGATTGAAGAGCTGGTATAGCATGTTAGCTATGATATCCTGTCCAGCGGTCAGCATCTCAACTGTAATCCTGTCGTATCCTGCAGATTTACCCGCTTTCATACCTTTCAGTGCGTTCATAATTATCATACCTTTCAATGCATTCGTAATTTCTATCTCAGTTATATATTCTCCATCCTCGAGATCTCTTCCATTCACAAATGATATTTTTTTTGGCTCTTCTCTTTCAAACAGGCTTTCAAAGTATTCCTTCCATCGTTTTAGCATACATTGTTCTCCATTCACTGTCCTTCCATATTTTTCCCTGATTGAGACTAGCTCTGTATTTTGGGCTTTACCTCGAGCCGCTCTAATGGACTTCCAGAAAATTTTCGAGTTAGCTTGGAAATCCTGCGACAATCTTCTATCATACTCGTCGTTTTGATCTTCTTTCTTTCTTCTAACAATTTCTTTCATTTCTCTTTTTTTCTCTTATACTTTTTTATAGTATTCAATTACTCTATTATTCTCTTATACGTTTTTATAGTATTCAATTACAGGTAATAAATTATAGTATTAGCACAGTGGTTTTAAATAAATATCTGCAGTGCTGATTAACATATTTATTTCCGGCGCGAACAATACTCTATGCTATCTGCTATCTATATAAATATTCTAGAGAAGTTTAGGTCAAAATTAAATCTGCTTTAATAATTTTTATTAAAAAATTTCGCTCTATTAAATATACGAGATTTCATAAGAAGAGCTGATTACTTATTCAGCAAAGAAAATTGCCGACATTAAGATCAACAAATCACTTTTGATGCCAAGAGAGAGAGAGAAAAAAAAAATAGTAAATTTAAGGATGGAAAAAAATCCACTGATCGGATGTAAACGAGCTAGCTCATAAATAAAGATGTGGAAAGTTCCGAAAGTTTGTATTTAGTTGAGCATCAACCATATGATTCATGCCTCCGTTCGCAATCTAACTTAGGAACGCCTACGAAATAATGGGTAACTTTCATATCGGACAAAAAGGATAGCGAATTTTTATGGTTTGTTATTTATGTGCTTTTTTTTTTGCTCGCGTCTCTTTACTCAAATGCGCGATACATAGGAGGGTAACGTGTTTACCAGCTTGTAGTGTAGAGCACATGTAAGCACTTAAGTCAAGTAAATTGTAGGACCTTAGTAATAAACATAAAAATACAGAGAGATATCAGCAGATATCATCGAGTTCAAAGAGCTCACTGTTTTAAACTTTTCAGGTATCTCTTTTATTAGATTTATTAAACCCTTACTTTGCACACCACAAGCCTACTTTTTTGTATAAAGAAACTGATTGACTAACTCATCAACACTATGATGAAACTACTGAAAGTATAAAAATTGACAGTAGTTTCTTTTTCATTTAGATTCACTATGTAAATAATCTACAAAATTCAACCCAAAGGAGATGAAATGCAGTAGCAATTCAGCAAAATTAAATAAACATGGGTTTATCGAGTCAACATTAGTCAATTATCATCCTCTGAGGGTATAAAATAGGGAAGTTATTTTTTTATGACATTTTTACTCGATTTGTTATTGAAATAAAAATCAGTCCAATTAAATATTAGAGACCGTCTTACTTATGTGATGTAGAAATTCACTAAAACTTAATATTTTGAAAGTCGGTACTTCAGAGTTTATTTACCATACTTCCTTAAGGGTGACCAGACCTAAGGGTGCCCAATATCTCCAAATGAAGTCACGAGTAAAAGTCAGCATATGAATGTTTGTTCGTTCGTGCCATTTCGAGGACTAAACACGTGAGCTGATTTTGATGATTCTGATATCAATCGATTTGTCTTAATCTTGTAAGTGTTAGTAAGTAGATTTATAAAACTGAAGAGTTTATTTATATGACCACACCAATCTGAGAAGCTACCTTTTAGATTCCAATAAATTCTATAGTGTCATAGTTTATCGATAAAAGGTTGATTTATTGAACTTTTGTCCACAATTTCGTGTATAAATATTATAATGTCTTCGTTGAATATGATTTTTATTATTTGTATTGTACATTTACTGTATATAATTAAAAAAATCGTCAAAAATGAAATGTCAAAATTAAATTCTAAGTGAAACCGTTTATTAGATCTGGTATTGTAGGTTAATTTCTACTTTATAAAATACTAGTCAATAACTTGTATAGACTAAGAGAAAATTAGAATTACTTGTGGTTTAAGGAATTCTTTTTTTTTATTGCTTGTGGTGGCAAACGAGTGGACAACACATTTGATGGCAAGTATCACCGCCGCCCATGGACCTTTGCAATACCGAGAGCATAGCTAGGCCACTGCCTACTAATACAAACCCCAAAACCACCCCAGTTGGGCTTAAGAATTTCTCATAACTCTTTATTATGAGAAGTTGATTTAAAAAAGTTTACGACTTTGCTACGAAGTTTCAATTAGGCTATGGTATAGATCGTCTAAAAACGTTTTGAAATTTTTATATTTCGAGTAAAATATTATGTGAATTACTTTTCACTTCAAAAAACAAGAAAATTCACTTAAAAATATTATATTTCCCTACTTTATTTTAGTAGCTTGCTATATGAAATAAATCAACCTTTTTCACACGACGGATATGAAAGAAAAACTGGTCGGATCAAGTATGTTAGAAAAAATAAGTGCTAGGAACTACAGCCGATAATTCCCTAAGGATATATTTGGACAAAGGTCCGGTGAGCCAACAAATATATCGATACTACTTTTTCGAAGTGTGTAACAAAGTGATTTATATTTGTTATATACTTTTTGTTGGTCTTGCTTTATTTGTTACAGGATATTCATCCATCCGTCCATACAGCTGCAGCAGCCATGATGATTCTTTTTACTAACTTTAATTTAACTTATAATGTACTTAACGGAGGAAGAATACAATTCATCCCTCATTTCTTACCCGTGATTCTAAAAAGACGTAAAAGACGACCAAGGGTTATAATATGCAGATAACATCTATGTAAAAAAAGGAAAACCTGAAACAAATCCTATACCACGGGTTGGTTGGTCGGGTCTTATTAGCGAATAATAAATCAGTTACCCACTTATCACCGAGAAGGCTAGAAGTAGGAAAACCATAAGCTAAGCTGTATGAATAGTTGTTATTTGGTGCCTCTATATAAATTGGATTCCAATGCATTAATATTGTACTGTGGAGCTGGGCTGATGGTGAAGGGATAAGGTGCTTAGGATAATGAACGAAATAAGTTTATCATGTTTGGGCGCGTTGGAAAGCTCTTAATGAGTACTATATCCCTAGATGATATTTAACGTCTGATGATGGAAAGGCATATAGGTCATAGGAACTAATAAGTGCCACGTAACTCTTTCCTGTTTAGGCTCTTTTAAATGATCTTGTGAGAACCTACCATATCTCTAGGAAAAACCACCTGTACCAAAAAAACAGAAATTTATATTTATTTATATACACTATGCTGAATTAATCTTTATTAGTGGTAGGTCCACACTAACGACAGTTTTCTGTTTACAGCCGCGGGCCGGTCTGTCCGGGGAAGTACCACACTCTCGCAGAACATCGACGTCTGAGCAGTAGCGATGTGTTGCTGTGGTTCATTCAGTGAGCGAGAGAGTAGGCAGCCCAGGTTTCTAGGTGGATTTGGGGTTTTCATTAGCATGCAGTGGCCTGACTATATCCCTGGTATTACAAGGTCCATGGATGGCAGTAACATTTACCATCAGATGTACTGATTGCTCGTTTACCACCAAAATCAATAAAAAAAAAACGAATAAGCTAACTTTTCTCAATAAATAGGCTATTTTTATAAGTGCCTTGAATAAAATATTATTAAGATCACTCATAAAAGTTTATCTAGAAGTAAATTTTAATACAATTTAAACTTCAATTTATTTTTGTTATTCGTCTACCAAAAATAACAGTGGCAATTATCGCTACTTAATGGGGTTGTTTCCATTCTAATCTAAACTCGCGAAAGGGCTAGATGCTGTTTCGGTGAAATTGTAATCTTATAAAGTGTTTTGTCAAGAATGATTACTTTGGGGGAATGTACTATAAAAGCTTGTTACGTCAGTTTTTTAATCAAGAAAACGAAATGAAAATGTTCCACGTGATGGTTGTAAGACTTGAAAATATATTTTCTTTAGTTATGATCTAACTGTACCTGTGACCAAGGATACAGACATGGTTTTGGTGATGGGTAAACATATACAGGGTGGAAGTGGACCGCTCTCGAAAACAAAGACAGGTAACCCTACTAGTTCTACTTGTAATGATAGGCTAGAAAAAAAATCGATTCGGATGAAAAAAAAAAAATTTTACAACAATTTTTGGAAGTTTTCCTCACACCATCGTATTAGGACAGTGCCCTGTAACGATAATTAAAAAAAAATACGTAATGTATTCAAAACTCAAATCAGCTGTTCCAGAGGTGATGCCAATACCGCGGTGAATGACCGCGGTATCGGCCGAACAGATGTTTTGATTATTGAATACATTGCGTTTTTTCTCATCTGAGTAAAGTTACGTATTTTTTATGAAATTATCATTACACGGCACTGTCCTAATATAATAAAATATGAAAAAAAAAAAATTATTTTCCATCGGAATCGAATTTTTTTCTAGCCTATTGTTACAAGTAGGTCTAATAGAGTCACCTGTCTTTGTTTTCGGGAGTGGTCTACTTCCACCCTGTATAGCTTGTAATGGCAAATCAGTAAGCAGCACACCTGATGGTAACTATTGCTATCGCTCATGGACCTTTACAATACCAAGGTTACAGTAACGCTGCTGCCAACCTAGCAATACTCAACCAGAAAGCTAGGCTTCTGGTTCTCTCACTCTCCGAACGAAGCGCAACAGCCCATTAGTACTATTCAGACATTGATTTTCAATATACTGTGTCGATTGTAATCATTCAAGGATATAGCTAGGCCGCTGCCTACCATTACAATCCCCAAATCCACCCAGTTGGGCTTCCGGCTCTCTCGCTCACCGAAAGAAGCGAAATAGCACATTGCCATTACTTAGACGTCGATCTTCTGAGAGAATGTGGTACTACCCGGACGAACCCGTGGCTGTAGATAGAGAACTGTCAACAACGTGATCCTGCGACTATTGAATGGAATGATACAAGGCGCTGTTCATTTATTGTATATACCTAGTGCTTATTTTTCTTTGAAAGTCGTAAAAATTAGTAGAGAGAATATTAGTAGAATTGGTATTAGCAGTGAATTTGATAACTTATTACATGACACCGACTACTACGATCACCCACTAGTCTAACGAACGTAGGCTACTGACGACAAAGACCAGCTTCCGGTGGCCCACTCTCAAGGCGTCGAAAGGTACGTTGTTCGGCGGATCTACGGGTCGTACGCCGTTTCTTCCGTCGCCCCAGACGGATTAGCGGGGCGTGACCTCTCAATAAACACACATACAACAACAAACGTGGCGATTATGGCATTACTCGTTTGAAAATCCATATATCTGAAGAAATAACTTGATGGGTGGCGCAATGGTTTGACGGTACCTCATGAGATTTTGTAAAGTTTCAAATTCAAATTTATTTATCATATAAGTATAAACATCAAGCTGTGTGGCTACGAATACTATCAACCCTTACCTTGCTCGTGGATGTTGTAAAAGACGACTAAGAGCCTTATAACGACTTGGACTAACTACACCTAATGCCGTTTGATTAACAATTATATTCCCAAGGAGGGTTGACATCAGGCAGGCGGTTGCTCATAAAACTATTGCCAATAACTTTTACAATATGTACTATGAAAGAAGAGTACATATTGTATCGACCCCAAGTAATTGACATGAAATATACTTCAGAAAATATGTTACTCTCACAAATAAATGAAGCAATAAATCAGCTAAACGTATATACTTATTACACGCAAATCTCCATAATTACATATAAACTAATAATACTTGCACTAAATGTTGTCTTCATACTTTTTTGTTTGTTTGTATTAACTGTGTTGTTCGCCGCAGATGGCTTTGACAAATTGGCCTGGATTTTGGTAATGAGTATGTATTTTTTTTTAAGTTTGGATGTTAACTTCTGATGAATGTTACATTCTTACATATACTAGTAATGACTGCAGAAGGCAGGGCTGTCAATTTGGAATGCTAACTTTAATTGTTGCCTTCCATTAATTCATGTTCGCTGTTTATCTCCCTTTTTAAACCACTATATGCCACTAAATGATTTTGTTGGATTTGGCCCAAGCTTTTAATCGTTTTTACGACTTCCACGAGCAATCTAAGCGGCTTGGTAGTATTCGTAGCCATCACAGCCGATTTTATTTATATATTCCGTAAAAAAACCGATATCTATCGATTTTTTAAACTATGTAACAAAATAACGCGCCTTTCATTTAAACAGGCATTGTCGTGGCTTTGTGATCTTATCGTGACAATTCTACAACACAATCTTGCTGTAAACGTATTTTTTGCATTTTATAATAACAATCATGTTATTTACTATCCAAAATTCAACTTTACTACCTTAAAAATACAACATAAAGTAACTGCATTCAAAACATTGTTACTTAACAAACTTAATACATTTCTGTGATTAACAAGATCCGATCGTATTACTATAAAAATAAAGTATATAATGATGGTATATATAAGATTGTGAGCACATAATTTTGTTAGCTACGAGTCGTCACGTACAGGTTATCGTATCCGTGTCGTGGCATAACAACTGCTTGTAACTTGGACTTGGTATAAGTAATAGGTATTTGCTATACCATAATGCCTGGGCTTTGCGAATATACATCGTATTTTAAATAAGATTATAAGCTAAAACTTTGCCTATATTATTAATTTGTGTTGGAATTATTAATATCGATTTGGAAACTAGATTATTAGTTATGATAGAATATAGGAAGGTTCCTAACTGTATTTCAGTGGTTACTAAATTTGATTGCATAGATGGCGTAGTGGTTAAGTTACTGATTTGCCGTGCTAGGTGTCATGAATTCGATTCTCATGTAAACATTCACTTTCCGTGATCTACAAATTATTATTCTGAGGCTAGTTTTAATTTGTATTGGTTAATTACATGTTTGTAACCTCCCCCAGCAATAAAAGAATTATTGCCTTACTGCAGGGTATTACAAGAAAAGGTCAACATAGACAAAGATCGGGTACCGGTGGCCCGCTCGCACGGCGAAGAGAGGCGCTTTGCTGGGTGGGTCTATGGGGTGGCGCGCCGCCTCTTCAGTCGCCCCAGACCGATTTGGCTGGGCGTGACCACTCCATGGCCCACCGCAAAAAAGAGCACACACCGTTGACAATTTTCTGTCTACAGCCGCGAGCTGGTCCTTTTGCGGTAGTTTATGTGGTGGTCATTTCATGGCTTACTACGTTTAATCTTTATAACTTCAATATATTAAAAATATTTTCATTAAAAACAAAATATCGCCGCGACCATCTACGACTCCATAACGGAGGCATAAATAATATAATATATAAAACTTAATATAAACAAGTTTTCAACAAAAGATAAAGATTGATTGCGGTGTCGTACAAGTTATGTACGACACCGCTATTATTCTGAACTCGAAAACAACTCGGTATTATTGAAATGGATGGCGAGTGTAGTGGAATTAGTTCGGAACTACCTTATGGTATATCTAATAGTTTGTGTCTTATGAAAAGAGACGCTTAACTTTGGCATTGTGTGTTGTTTATATCTTCAGTTAAATGTCCAATTTTAATAAATACTTTCAGTTTTTCTCAGATATCTCTAATTTTTAAATCTGTTTTATTTCAAATTACTGAAATTTAGCATTTAATATGCTTAAAAAACCCGATTACGAAGCTAAAAATTATGTCACAAGCGGGATTCGAACCCGCACCTATTGGGAGTCCGGACCATCGTGCTGCCACTTACACCACCGTGAACGATTGTAGGACAGTAAAATTTCGCTTCATATCATATTTACGTCTTTAAGGTGACGCGCGCCAACTATCCGACAATGTTTACACATTATGTAGACTTAATATTTCAAACTTTGCAGTTAGAATTGTATTAAAATGTTTTATTTCTTGAATATTTCTAATTTGACTGCAACGCGCCTCTCATAGCCGTGCGAGCGGGCCACCGCTACCCGATCTTTGTCTTCGGTGACCCACGGTATGGCCCTACCGCTACGAAACATTATTTGTATCTTATAATCTGACTATGGGGTTGGAAGTTTAGTGGATTATTTTATCATAAAACTATTGACTCAAAAACTGTTATCTGCCTTCAATATCATTATGTTTTGAACTTTGGCAGATGGTGACCTGCCCATTCACTGAATAGGCCTCCTAAACGGTCACTACAGGCACATATGCTATATACCTATATAGGGGGCAACATTGCTACAAGTGGAAAGTGCGTCGAGTAGTGCATCGCAAGGCTTTACTAAAAGGATCATCATAGCACGATGCAGTGGTTTCCCCTTAATTATGGCCCTGAAGATGATAATTTTATCCCCGAACACATAGCACTGGTAACATCTCTTTGACCAGTCGTTTATGGCAAGCTAAACTTGAGAGTCATGCGGGAACACTACGGTTTCCTCTCCAGCGAATAAAGGCGAGCTGGATACGAGGCCCTGACCGACTCTCTGCATTCAGGACCATAATGTCTTTTATACTCTTAATCACTTGCATAGATATTATAATATTCATAATAAATACATACATACATACATAGTGCCAGAGAACTCTATCTCTGCATACTTCACTCGCTTCCTCAACATTCATAATTCTCTTCATACACGCTCGCCGGTTTCGGAGACTCTTGACTCCACCTTCCTTCAGTACATGACCGATCTGGTCTAGGTAGGTTAGTCTCGGTCTCCCTCGGTACCTACATTCTTCCACTTTCGCATTGTATATCTTCTTAACCAGACGTTCGTTCGGCATTCTTTCCACATGTCCGAACCATCGGAGCATTCCCTTTCGCATCTTTACACCAATACTCTCTTTCATACCTACTCGCTCTCTTACGTCGTCGTTGCGAATGCGGTCGGATAATAAATACAAATTGTATTTTTTTTAATGAATGGCATTATTTTGTAAATATTCAAAAATATCGTGTCCAGTAGCGTTTAGAGCAAATCGAAGCCCTACTTTCAATTATTAAACTCTGCATAGACAAACATGAAACTTTTTATTTCCAGGTTTAAACTTAGAGTAATCAGGTGTGCTTGTTGCCCGTTTGCCAACACAAGCAATAAAAAAAGTACATGTATTTCTAGGAAACGAATATTCAACGAATACTGGCGAATCACAATTTCTCGAAACAGTTAATACCGCGAAATTAATTACTTAACGAAGAGGAAATTCGAACTAAAAAAAAAATGTTTGAATAGCTGCAAAGAAAATAACAGCGCACACAAGAAGGCTTTCCAATTACCGCTACTCACATAAACTTTGGTACCTCATGTGGAAGGGAAAAAAATATTTTCAAAGATTTCGCCAAATTTAATATCGTCATTTCGGGGAAATTTTCTAAATTAGCATCGACAGCAGCTCTGATCAGTTTCACCTTCACTTCTAAATTCCAAATTTCATTTCACTTCGATTTTATTGGAAAAGTTAAGCAGCACCTTTAAGTTATGCGACACACTGCTGTACTGCGCGTTCAACTCTTTATGGTTTCTTTCTTTTTCAGAAAAAAAAAACTATAATATGTTCTATCGAGTAAATCATGTCTTTGTCCACTCTAGGAAAGCTATAGCCCAATTGTAGGACATACTTGGACTTAGATAGAGGGTAAAAAAGGTGGTGATACATTGTATTAATTTGTAGAATATTTTTTTTTTTTTTCACAGAACAACATCCTTCGCGGGTGAACGGACTGAAGATTAGTCTGCCATCCACAAAGAGCACTAGCGCGTGAAGGCGGCGCCCCGGCAACACTGTTGTTTATTGCCGGAGCATCGATAATAATGATACCCAAAAGGGTAAACTATCGGGCCGGCCAAAGGAGTCAGTGCAAGTGGTCGGCCTAATAGTGACGATGAAATAACACGGTAGGTTATGGGGCCGCATGTCGCCCTTCCATCGCCTCGGGTGTAATGGACGGAGTGCGTCCAAACTATAATCTGCTTACAAAAAAAAAGAGAACAACAGACCTGTACTAAGGAAATAATCCTTGTATTGCTTTAGGCTCTTCCACGGAGGTCAAAAAATCGTTACTAGTAGCCAACCCAATGGCGATGGAGAGGAAACACAGTGGCTTATAGATACGCGTACTCCCAATCGTCGCCCTGAACGAAAACAAGCGACAGACCAGCAGTCAAATAACAAACATTTCATATATATATAAATTACCGCGTCACGTTGTTTGTCCCGATGGACTCCTAAAGTATTTAACCGATTTTAATCAAATTTGCACAGCATGTGTAGTTTGATCCAACTTAAAAGATAGGATAGCTTCCATCTCAATTTATAGTCGGAATATTATTTTATTGCATATTATTTGTTTATTTTTGGACAGTCACAGTTATCTGTTATCTTCAAACGATTCTAATAAATAGCGGTATCTGTTGACTAGATTGAGTAAGTATTTAATAGATGGCGCTATGTTAAACGTACAAACATTTCATATAGTCGACAATTTATTAGCATAATCACCAAGTATTACTGAGACTACGTTAGCCACAGCAACGCGTGGCCGAGTCTGCAAGACAGACCTGTGCTAAAGAAATAATCCTTGTATTGGTTTAGGATCTTCCACGTAGGCCAAAAATCGTTACCAGTAGCCAACCCAATGGCGATGGAGAGGAAATACGGTGGCTTATAGAAACGTGTACCTACTTCCCAATCGTCGCCCTGAACGAAAACGAGCGACAGACCATAATCTAAAAATTACCTGCAGTCAAATAACAAACATTTCCATATATCTTAGAATAAACATTTAATATATCATCTTTATACTATTACATCATCATATTTATTAAGCACAATTAATTATTATGACATTCTAAACAGTGTCAAAGGGATTAACATGACGTACTCGTTCAGGAGATTATACGAAGCTCACGTAATCCCCCAACGGAAGACAAAGGTGCAACGTGCGTATATACGCGTTAGTATTACCATTAACAACGTTTTGATGACGGTATCACAGTGATTATGTGTTTCAAGCATTTGAAACCCATATACAATTATATATATCATTTGTATATTTCTTTTTGAAAACTCGTGAAGGTGTTTATACCCTCAAGGTATACCCATTTTATAATTCACTTAGATTTTGATTTTATATTCTTGCATAATATTTATAGCTATACTAGCAGACGCGGCCACGTGTTACTGAGGCTACCTTAGCCACGCGTTGCTGTGGCAAAGGTAGCCTCAGTAACACGTGGTGGTTATGCTAATAAATTGTAGCTTATATGAAACGTTTGTACATTTAACATAGCGCTATCTATTAAATACTTACTCAATCCCATCAACAGATATCGCCATCTGTTAGAATCGTTTGGAGATAACAGATAACTGTGACTGTCAAAAAAATAAAGAAATAATTTGCAATAAAATAATATCCTGACTATAAATTGAGATGGAAGCTATCCTATATTTTAAGTTGGATCAAACTACACATGCTGTGCAAATTTGATTAAAATCGGTTAAGTACTTTAGGAGTCCATCGCGGACAAACAACGTGACGCGTAATTTATATATTTTAAGATAATGAACCGATATAAAGCTTTGGGTTAATTTTCAAAACAATACCTTACATTAAGAGAACATTTTTTTTTGTATTGCGGGGGACTTTACAAATATGTAATTAATGAACACAAATTACACACAGACTCGGAACAATCATTTCTAGATCGCACAAAGCATTGTCCTACATGGAACCGGATCCACGATACTAAGAATATCTGGTCCATATTTTAACTATTATACCTATTGTGCATTCGTTTTATTTTCACTTAATTATACTTTAAATTTTTAGAGAAACAAAAAGAATCGCTGGTTGGCTAATTTGGACTACATGCAGGATGGGATACTAGTTTTACTATTTCGGAGTCCGAGAATGATTTCGTTTTCTTGGATGTGTTCAAAGAATGGTTATTATGCACTGGAAAATGATTTCTCAATCGTTTCTTTCTATCTATCTGAAATATAATAAGTAAATAAAATGATGGTCTACTCAGCATTGTGAACTGAAGAACGGAGTCATTCTATTACAAATTACTAGAAACAGTTATTTAGCTGTTCCTTTAGTACTGCCGAGTTCCACCAGCGTATATGATCATCATGTGTATTGCCTATTTGTCAGCCAACAATATTATTAAGAAAAATAATACATCATCATTCTACTACTCTTATCCCAATTACTTGAGATCGATACAATATGTACTCTTCTTTCATAGTACATATTGTAAAAGTTATTGGCAATAGTTTTATGACCGACCGTTTGCTAGACGTCAAACCTCCTTGGAATGTAATTGTTGATCAAACGGCATCAGATGGAATTGTCCCAGGTCGTTATTTATTTATTATAAGTTATAAGGCTCTTATTCGTCTTTCACGACATATACAAGCAACGTAAGCGTTGGTGGTATTCGTAGCCGCTACCACACAGCTAGAAGAAGAATAATGCATATTTATAATAAATTGCTCAATTGATTAAACTTAAAATCTTTATCGAATATAAGTAATCCTACAGAACCTCTTTTGTTGTCCCTGTTGTAATTATAATGTCTTGGTCCTCTATCCCGAAAGCGGAATAAAGCCTACTTCTTACCACACACATAAGGCACTATAGAATAGTGGATCGAGGTTCTATTCAGCAGGATAAAGGATTTTTGTTAATATAGAATATATTATTATTTTTTTAAAATGGTAAATTAATTTTAGTTACTTTTTACAATGGTTAAAGCTAAAATGTGTTTAAGTATCTTATTGGCATGTCTTCTCACATTTCTTATAATAAATTTATATATATTTGTACTAACTCATGCGAGCTCTTTTAGGGAATATCGAAAAATTTGCTAAATCACAAATTGACGTACTATAATTATTAAATAGTAGTAGGGCCATGATGATGATAGTTTTTTGACTACAGCTGCGGGTCCGGGTAGTATCTCCTTCTTGCAGAAAATCGACGTCTGAGTAATGGCAATAATCCAATATGCTGTTGCACTTCGTTCGGTGAGTGAGAGAATCGGAAGTCCAATTTTGGGGCGGCTTTGGGTTGTTAGGAAGTGACTTATCTGTACCCCTGGTATTTTAAAGGTCCATAAGCCGCGTAATACTTACCATCAGGTGTGCTGCTTGGGGCGCGTGTGCTGTGCTGTATGATTTTTTTTTAGGTAGATCAATTAAAAAAAAACTAGGCATGTTAACGTTGGACTGTTAGGTCATTTAAAAAAACTAGGCGTGTTTACGTTGGATTGGTAAGATCAATTAAAAAAAATGTTTGGCTGAGAAATGGGTTTTAATTTACTATTTTATATTACATTTCTTTTATTGGATTTTGTTGTAGAGACCTTGACCTTGGCCACCGAAGACAAAGACCGTGTTTCGGTGGCCCACTCGCACGGCGTCCATAGGTACGTTGTTGGGCGTATCTACGGGGTTGCGCGCCGCTTCTTCGTCGCCCCAGACGGATTAGCGGGGCTTCGTCACGAAGGGGCCGGGGGGCGCGGGACCGCAGCGCGAGTTCTATATACCTAAGACCACAAGTTTATTAGATACGAGCCTTAAGCAATTGTTTTTTAATTATAGTTATTACAAATATTAGTCCTGTACTTATTAGTCATAAAAACCTGTTCATACATATAAACTGTCAATGTTGAAGAAAATAAACGTTTTTTACAAGATATTGAATAATGTTTTGGCGCCATCAACCGTCATTGGCTTTCAACCCTTCACCGCTGCTACACCACCTGAATTTTACCATCGCCTTCAATCTGGTCCATCGAGCCGCATCTGAAATGTTTAGCACACCACCCAAAAAGCAGACTATGGTTAAGACACGTAGAACAAAGCGCCAAGAGGATTTGAAGAGTGAAGCCACAATTGCGCCGCAAGTACCACCAGAGCAGGAGCCTACCACTAGTGTTACATGTTATAGCAAATTAGAACCAAAAGCTGAAAGTATAAAACAACCTTCTTCGCGCAAAATAGGCACGTCGGCATCATCGATGACAGCACAAAAGAAAAGACTAGAATTAGAAATAGCTAAACGAAAGGCTCGTATACAAATGGAATTACTAGACAAACAGCTAGCAGCAGATCTAGCAGCCGTAGATGAAAAATACAGTCCACAAGCATCGCAATGTGACAGTCAAGGTGACGGCAAGGACATCGAGGAGTGGCTCGAGCGTAGTCAACATGAACTGGAGAGGCAAAGGGCCAACGAGAATGGCTCTTCAAAAGGCCCAGTGCTTCCATCGTCGTATAATGAAGGTACTAACGGTCCAGTGCAGCAGTTGACGAACGCACTAAGGGAACTAGTTGCCACCCATACGACTTCTAGCCACGATACGAGATTAATCAGTCGCCTCAGTACACCAAGAGAACTCCCTATATTCTCTGGTGACCCTATAGAATGGCTGTCGTTCAAACACGCGTTCGAGTCAACCAGTATCTGCAATTACAGCGAGAAAGAAAACCTTTGGCGTCTACGAAAATACCTCCGCGGTCCCGCTAAGGAAGCTGTATCAGCCCTCTTGATCAGCACTACTTCGACAAAGGCAATAATATCCACGCTGGAATTATTATTCGGCAACCCGGATATAATAATATCAAAAATATTTAATGATTTGAAGAAGTTACACCCATTGCCGCAGGAATATGGAAAGGAAATAGTAATGTTCTCAGTTAAAATTAAAAATTACGTCGAATGTTTACGTGAACTAAAACAGCAAGAGTACTTGCAGGGTGTCAGCTTAATTAACATTGTACTTAATAAACTACCAACAGTATTAGTGTCCAAGTGGGTAGATTACAGTTACCCGCTAATAATCAAAGGAAGAAAATTTAAATTAGAAATCCTCTCTGATTTTTTAATTGAGGAAGCCATAAAAGTATCTACGTGTAGTGTTAATTTGATAAACCCCCGATGGGACAGTGAACGTTATAATAGTGATACTTATAAAGGAACGAAACTATTTTATTAAAACCCGAGAAGCAAAGTGATTACAAGTGTAATTTCTGTAAGAACTCTAAGCATAGTTTACCAGACTGTAAAAAAATTAAAAAAATCTTTACGTAAAGATAGGTGGTCGTTTGTGAAACGTGTAGGTATATGTTATAAGTGTTTAAGCGCGCGCCACGACAGGCGCACATGGCCGGCCTCTCCGTGCGCAGTGGATGACTGCAGGCAGTCACACCACCGTCTGCTGCATTACGTGTCCAGCTCGCGTACTAACGAAATAGTCCAACCTCAACCTACAGAGAGTGAGACTAGTGGACAGAGTGAAATCGTAAATTATGTAAACACGAACTGTGCGGTATTACTAAAGGTCATACCCGTGTACGTTCACGGACCTAACGGTACATTTAGTGCGAACGCGTTGTTAGATGACGGCTCCACCGTGTCTATGATGTGTGCATCGTTAGCCGCCAGCGCCGGCCTGTGCGGGCTCAAACAGACAATGCGAGTGCGCGGCGCGTGGGACTGCACTGAACTGTTGTGTGAAGTTGAACTACTGGAATTCACGCTATCTAATAAACTTGGTGAGATACATAAAATTTGTATTCGTAGTGTAAACGAACTTAACTTATCCAAACAAAATTATTTAAAGTAAGTAAACGCGGATAACTATCCCTACTTAGATAAAGTAAAAGACTACCTACTGTACCGAACAATGTAAACCACAGATACTCATCGGCCAAGATAACCATCATTTAATTTCACCACTGGAATCCATCACTTGTAAAGCCAGTGAGCCATACGCCACCCGCACACCGATGGGCTGGTGTATGCATGGGAGAGTGTTGCGTCCATCCGCGATCTCGTCTACGCTTCACTCCTCATGCTTCATCTCTGAAGATCGATCCACTGAAAATGATGA
This sequence comes from Lymantria monacha, assembly GCA_905163515.2. Classification (NCBI taxonomy): domain Eukaryota; kingdom Metazoa; phylum Arthropoda; class Insecta; order Lepidoptera; family Erebidae; genus Lymantria; species Lymantria monacha. The sequence continues at coordinate 31,158,023 of LR991091.1, read as the reverse complement.
TGAAGAGTATGATCTTCGTAGTCTTCACGAGAGCGTAAAACGTTATTTTTCTAATCATTTAATAGGTGTTACCACCCATAAACCACGCCAAAATTCGGCAGATCAACGCGCATGGTCTCACTTGGAGCAGACCGCTTCACTCATGGATGGTTTGTGGCAAGTGGGTTACCCTGGAAGGACCACAATATCGTAATGCCCAACTCACTACCTACTGCTATGGCCAGACTACGGGGTGTAGAAATGAAAATAAGAAAAAATAAACAATATGCTGTTAGGTACCACGAGCGACATTACAACATTTAAAAAAAAATAATTACGCCGAACCAATAAGTAATGGAAGTACGGTTAGAACGAGGTACTTACCACATTTCGGAGTTGATAACCCCAACAAAGGAAAATTACGTTTAGTATTCGATGCCGCCGCTAAAACAAATGGAATGTCGCTTAATGATTTTTTACTTAAAGGGCCCGACCTATTAGTAGGTATCTCTTTTTGGAATCATGTTGCGTTTTCGTGAACATAAAGTCGCCGTCACTGCAGACATAAAGAATATGTTTTTACGAGTGAAAATACGAAAAGAGGATAGAGATGCATTTCGATTCATATTTCGTGGCGATCCAACCAAACCCTACGATGATAATATGCTACAAGAACCAAAACAATCATATGTCATGACGTCATTAATTTTTGGCGCTAACTGTTCACCATTTATAGCGCAATTTATAAAAAACAAGAACGCGAAACGCTTCGCACCTACGATGCCAGCGGCAACAACAGCTATTTACACTCAACACTATATGGACGACTACATACATAGCTTACCCGACAAATGCACTACGATATTATTAATAAAAGAAATTATGCATATACATAAACAAGGCAGTTTTGAACTAATGAAAAGAAATAGATGCGAAAGGGAATGCGCCGATGGTTCGGACATGTGGAAAGAATGCCGAACGAACGTCTGGTTACGACGATATACAATGCGAAAGTGGAAGGATGTAGGTACCGGGGGAGACCGAAACTAACCTACCTAGACCAGATCGGTCATGTACTGAAGGAAGGTGGAGTCAAGAGTCTCCGAAACCGGCGAGCGTCTATGAAGAGAATTATGAATGTTGAGGAAGCGAGTGAAGTATGCAAAGATAGAGTTCTCTGGCACTCTGTTCTCTCTGCCTAACCTGCAAGGGATATGGCGTGATGATATGTATGTATGTATGTAATTTTGAACTACGTAACTGGAACAGCAACAGTCAAACAATATGAAACAGTTTAGATAAAGAGATCCTTGGAGACGCGGCCGTAAAGTTCAAAATGGGCGAGCAATATGCATGTTTCAGTTGAGCCTAATAGCCAGGAGACATTGACCCCAAACCATTTTTTGATCGGAACTTCATCGAATTTACAACAAATAGGAAAATTTGACAATGATGACATATACCTAAGAAAACATTGGCGAATCTCACAGCGCCTAGCCGATTTATTCTGGAATAGATGGGTGCGAGAAATATTACCGGACTTGATCCCGAGGAAGATGTGGTATAAGGAAGAAAGAGCCCTAAGAGAAGGAGATCTTGTTTATGTTATTGATGCAGACGGTGCTAGAAACACCTGGTTGAAAGGACTGGTAGTGGAAGTAATGCCAGGAAAAGATGGACGGGTACGAGTAGTACAGACAAAAACGAAGTCTGGAATACTTACCAGGTCAGCCTCACGCATCGCTCGGATTCCGTTGACTGAGGAGTGCTGCAAAGGAGAACTGGGGTGGGGAATGTAAGCGACGCGATTTATAAACCCAAAATAAATATACAATAATATATAATATATATATATATATATAGGTAAATAGATTCTTTAACGCGCGGTGTCACGAAGGAGCCGGGGGCGAGGCACCGCAGCACGCGCGCGCGCCGCTCGCCTCGATTTCATTACATTTTTCTATATACCTACGACCACAATTTTATTAGATACGAGCCTTAAGCAATTGTTTTTTTTTAATTATAGTTATTACAAATATTAGTCCTGTACTTATTAGTCATAAAAAGCTGTTCATACATATAAACTGTCAATGTTGAAGAAAATAAACGTTTTTTACAAGATATTGAATAATGTTTTGGCGCCATCAACCATCATTGGCTTTCACCCTTCACCGCTGCTACACCACCTGAATCTTACCATCGCCTTCAGATGGTTTCGAGCATTGCTCAATTAGAAATAATTTGATAAATTCAAAAATATACATTTATTTTCTAAATAATATAAACTCTGATTAAAGATTGAATTGAGAAATTTATCAGTTTTATAAATAAGTGGTAAGTTTATGAATAAGCGGTTGTGATTTAGATTTCAAAAATTAAGTAACTTTCTTAAATATAAAAGAAAATTTATTGGAGTTTTTGTTGGATTATCCATTATGGTTACAATTAGAAGCGCAATCAGATGGCTGTGCAATTTTTTGTAACAAAAAAGATTGATATAATGTGGTTGACTGACCTATCGCGACAGTGTTCTGAGTTCAACTCCTACTTAGAGTAACATTTTGTGCGATTTAAAAATTGTTGTTTTAAGCCTAGGTAGGTATTATTTTTATTAACTTAAATTGTATGTTTGTAAAAATCCCCGCAAAAAAACAGATTGTTTCTTTAGTGCTGAGTCCTTATAAAAAATATCAGACTATTTAGATACTAAAATAGTTTCTAGTATGTAAATACTCCAATATTTTCAGTGTTGTAAAATTCTGATACAGCGGCATATCGAGTGTAAGGTTTAACCAAACTAGGCGTTATAAGGCGTAGGAAAAGTAAAAACTATGCTCGCTCACTTTAATAACTGTATGTAAAATAGATGTTAAAACACTGAGCTCAAATTCCTCTCTGTCGCTTCTCTTTTATTGAGTAGCAAACTTTATTAGCGAAATTTCACCTAAGGGCAGCCATCAACGTTGGGTATGAACTTTTAGCAAATAAATAAAATTTATTACTTATGATACTTCTAAGACTTTGACCGGAATATTTATCTTGAAGACTGTTTGGATAATAATTTTGTTTAACAAATACTTACATTTATATAAATATTTATTTATTAATTCAACAATTATTATTGCTTACAGTCTACTAATACGTAGCTACGAATACTACCAACCCTTACTTTGCTCATGAATGTCGTAAAAGACGACTAAGAGCCTTATAACGATCTGGGCCAACTCCATCTGATGCCGTTTGGTCAACAATTACATTCCCAAGAAGGGTTAACATTTGGCAGGCGGTCGGTCATAACCTGAAGGCCCAAATGGCGCGGCTCATGCAGCCTGCGCCAACCGCGCCACCGACCAGCGCTAGCCGCGATGGAGTCGAGGTCGCCGCTCTCAAGAAGAAGACGCCACCGACTGCAGGGCGTGCGCCGCCAGCCACCGATAGCCGGGCCGCCGCGGCAAGGAAGCCGTCAAACGTCGCGGAGCGGGCCCTGGTAGAGGTCCAGCCGGCGACACCAACCCCGCTGCCCGCGGTGGAGGGCGTGCCGGACGAGGCCTTGCGCGCCATTATTGACACCATCGGCAATCTGGTCGATGCGCGCTTGGCCGTTCTGGAGGCAAGGCTGCCTCCAGAACCACGTGTTCGGCCGCCTCTTGCCGCGGACAAGCGGCCATATGCGGCACCAGCCCCCGCCCCGCTACCCTGTCAGGGTGGCCGCGTGGGGGAGAGCTACGCCGCAGCCGCGGCAGGGCCCAAGCCCAAGGGGCCCGCTCCGAAGAAGAAGACGGCACCGGCTTCTGCCGGACCGCAGTTATCGCCCGCACCGACACCGCCGGCGACGACTAGCGCACCCGTGACTGCGCCTGCCGCGCCTGGCACGCCCGCTGCGCGCGAACAGGGTTGGCAGGTGGCCGAGCGCGGCAGGAAGAGTCGTGGCCAGAGAAGGAGAGCGGCGGCGAAGCGCGCCGCTGAGGTCGCCGCTCCACAGGCAGGAGCCGGAGGCGAGAAGAAAAGGAAGAGGCCGCGCAAGGGGCTCCGGCCGCCGAAGACAGCTGCAGTGGTGATCACTGTGCTGCCTGAGGCGGCAGAAAGGGGCCTCAGCTATGAGGCCGTTCTGAGGAAAGCCCGGCGGGAGCTCGACGTCTCCGACATAGGAGGCGTCGAAGCCAGGACCCGCAAGGCCCGGACAGGGGCTCGGATCTTAGAGTTCCCTGGGGCCGAGGGCACCAGGACGGCCGATAGCGTGGCGTCGAAGCTGCGAGGTCTGTTCGCCGAGGAGGGTGGCGTCAAAATCGCCAGACCCGTAAAGTGCGCCGAAATGCGCATCGCGGGTTTGGACGACTCTGTGACGGTGGAAGACATCCGGGAGGCCATTGCCTCGAAAACCGGGTGTCCCATAGACACCGTCCGGGTTGGCGCCATCCGGCCCGGTCCGGGCGGCGTAGGTGCCGCCTGGGTGCAGTGCCCAGTGGAGTCGGTCAGGCAACTGGCCGGCTCAGGCAGGCTCCTCGTGGGCTGGAGCTCAGCGCGAGTCACCGTGCTGGAGCACCGGCCTGCGAGGTGTTTTAAGTGCATGGCGGTCGGGCACACCCGGCCAACATGCACTAATTGCTTTGACTGCGGCGGACTCTGTTTCCGCTGCGGTCAGACTGGGCATATGGCGGCATCTTGCGCCGCCCCGCCCCACTGCCCCGCGTGTGCGGCGGGCAATAAGCCTGCCAAGCACCGCATGGGCTCTGGGGCGTGCAGACCTCCGGCTTCGGCTCCAAAGGGGCGGGGCGGCCCTTCGACCCCGGCCGCTCCCGCTCCTAGCGCGGCCCGATCGCCCGCCGCAAGCCAGGAGGTGATGATGGACACAGCCCATTAATGGCTGCCCAGTCCACTCACCTCCTGCAGGCCAACACCAACCACTCCGCCGGTGCGCAGGACCTCCTCCTGCAATCCATGGCGGAGTGGTCGATCGGTGCAGCCGTAGTCGCGGAACCGTACGTCGTGCCTGATCGCCCCAATTGGGTGGTCAGCCGGAACGGAACCGCGGCAATCGTCACCTCCACGCAGCGGCACTTCCCGTCCTTATCCCTCTTGGATAGGGGCGAGGAATTTGTCGCGGCGGACTGGGGAGGGGTCACGCTCTACAGTGTATACCTCTCCCCTAATAGGAGGATGGACGATTTCGGGGCCTCCCTCACCACCTTGGAGGCTTCGATACGGCGACTGGCACCGGGCCTCGTCCTGGTCCTGGGGGACTTCAACGCCAAATCCACGGCGTGGGGGTCCCCGATGACGGACGATCGCGGGCGGGCGATCGTGGAGTGGGCGGCGTCACTGGGCCTCTGTGTCCTAAACAGAGGCTCAGTGAACACGTGTGTGCGACAGCAGGGTGGGTCGATAGTGGACTTGTCATTCGCTAGCCCCGCTGTCGCACCACGAGTGAGGAACTGGCGTGTCCTGGAGGAGGCGGAGACCCTGTCGGATCACCGTTACATCCGGATGGAGGTCTCCCCTCTCCGGGACCCCAGCAGGGGTCACAGGGCGGACCGAGCTCCTGCATTTCCGCGGTGGGCTGTGGGGCGGCTGGATAGGGACCTACTGGCGGAGGCGGCCATCGTGAACACGTGGCTGTCCTCACCACCCCCAGCGGACGGAGTGGACGTTGAGGCTGTCCGCATCCGCAGTGCGTTAACGCAGGTCTGCGATGCGGCCATGCCCAGGGTGCGGCGTCTACCTCCGAGGCAGGGGGTCTACTGGTGGTCCCCAAGACTGGCGGACCTTCGTGCGGCGTGCATTAGTGCCCGAAGGTCCTACACCCGCAGTCGGCGGCGTCGCCGCGATGTTGAGCGGGAGGGCCAGCTGTACGAGGCGTACCGCAGTGCGCGTACCGCCTTTCGGCTGGCCATCCGGTCCGCCAAGGACGCGAGTTGGCAGGAGATGCTGGACGGTCTTGACCGTGACCCCTGGGGTCGCCCGTATCGCGCGTCGCTGAATAAGCTTCGCGCGCAGGGCCCCCCCCTCACCGAGACCCTCCAGCCCGACCTCCTTCGTAGAGTGGTCGAGGAGCTGTTCCCGCAGCAGTCGGAGCACACGCCCCCGGTCATGGCTTCGCCAGATCACGACCGGGAGGCCGTCGAGAGTGTTCCGCCCGTGACGGAGTCGGAAGTGGGGGCAGCCGTGGCGAAGATTCGTTCCGCCACCACGGCCCCCGGCCCGGACGGAGTCCCAGTCCGGGTGTTGACGTTGCTCCTCGAGCATCTCGAACCTCGCCTCAGGCGACTGTTCAACGCCTGTCTGACGTCTGGACAGTTCCCTGAGTGCTGGAAGGAAGGGAGGTTGGTTCTCCTGCCAAAGCCGGGACGGCCCCCGGATTCGCCGTCGGCCTACAGGCCCATTGTGCTTCTGGACGATGTGGGTAAGCTGCTGGAGCGTGTCCTCGCTGCCCGCATCGTCCAGCACCTGGAAGAGGTGGGGCCCGATCTGTCGGACGCTCAATTTGGGTTTCGAAGGGGGCGTTCGACCATCGGGGCCCTGCTACGCCTGAGGCAGACGGCCGCGGAGGCTGTCGCCGGCAAAGGAGTGCTGTTGGCGGTGTCGTTGGACATCGCCAACGCCTTCAATAGTCTGCCATTCAGCTGCATCAGGGAGGCGCTCCGGTTCCACGGAGTGCCCCTGTACCTCAGGCGGCTGGTGGCAGACTATTTGGAGGGGCGCAGTGTTCTCTACGCGAGCCCCGCAGGGGACATTGTGCGGACGCCCATGTCGTGCGGTGTTCCGCAGGGGTCGGTTCTGGGGCCGACTCTGTGGGACATCGGTTACGACTGGGCGTTGAGAGGGAGTCTCCCCCCCGGGCTGAGCGTTATTTGCTATGCTGACGACACGCTCGTCACAGCCCGGGGCAGGACATTCGAAGAGGCGGCGAGCCTGGCCACTCTCGGCACCGAGGAGATGGTCAGGCGGATCGAGGCGCTGGGGCTCAGGGTGGCCCTAAACAAGACGGAGGCTCTACTATTCCATGGGCCCCGTGTGAGGCTGCCCATCGGCGCCTCGTTAGTCGTCAACTCCATCCACATCAGTATCCAGGCCCATATGAGGTACTTGGGTCTGGTGCTCGACGGGCGATGGTGGTTCCGGGAGCATTTTCGTCAAATTGCTCCCCGGCTGGTCGGCGCGGCGTCCGCCCTTTCTCGGCTCATGCCGAACGTGGGCGGACCCAGTTTTCAGGGCCGACGGCTGTATGCGGGGGTGATCCGCTCAATGGCCATGTACGGCGCTCCCGTGTGGGCGAGGGCTCTGAACGCCCAACTCAGGGCGGTTCTGTGGAGGCCACAGAGAGTCATGGCGGTCAGAGCCATTCGCGGGTACCGCACGGTGTCGACAGAGGCGGCGTGCCTATTGGCCGGGACACCCCCTTGGGACCTAGAGGCGGAGATGCTCTCCGACCTCTACCGGCGGGTTACCTCAATGCGCGAAGAGGGTGGCTCCCCATCGTTCAACGAGATAGCCACCTGGCGCGAGGACGCCCGCCGAGAAGTCATCGCCCGTTGGGCTACGCGGCTGGAGAGGCCTAGATACGGTGTTATTACCGTTGAGGCCCTCCGGCCCGTACTGATGGAGTGGATGGAGCGGCGGCACGGAGTTCTCTCTTTCCGGTTGGTGCAGGTCTTGTCGGGGCATGGTTGCTTCGGCAAGTACCTGCACACGGTCGTGCGGAGGGAGTGGACTCCGTCCTGCCACCATTGCAGTAGCGACGAGGACACGGCGCAACATACGCTCGAGGTATGTTCGGGCTGGGACGGGCAGCGCCATGACCTCGTCGCTGTCATCGGTGCCGACCTGACGCTGCCGGCTGTTGCGCGAGCGATGGTCGACAGCGTCAGGAATTGGGACGCGGTCGCCGCCTTCTGCGAGGCTGTCATCTCGCAGAAGGAGGCGGCGGAACGGGCCCGGGAGGACTCCCGTGACCCGGGCCGCCGCCCGCGGCCGGGGCGGCGCAGGCGCGAGTACCTGCGCCTGATGCCGCCCTAACCGAGGCTTCGGGTGATCGGACCGGGGAATTGTCCGGTCACCCGACGTGAGGCCACCGCGTGAGGACGACGCCTCGACGGCGAAAGCTGTCGGGGCGTCGACAAGAGAGGAGCCCAAGAGGGCATACCGCCGAGCGGGCCACCGAAGACAAAGATCGGGTACCGGTGGCCCGCTCGTACGGCGAAGAAGAGGTGCTTGCAGGGTGGGTCAATGGGGTTGCGCGCCGCCTCTTCCGTCACCCCGGACCGATTTGGCGGGGTGCGACGTCCATAGCCCACCGCAAAAAAAAAAAAAAAAAAAAAAAAAAAAAAAGGCGGTCGGTCATAAAACTATTGCCAAAGACTTTTACAATATGTACTATGAAAGAAGAGTACATATTGTATCGACTCCAAGTAATTGAAATAAGAGTAGGAGAATGATGAGTCTACGACTACGCATACATAGTCAATATACTTTTATAATTTAAGTGCAGTAATTATAGGATAAAAAGTGTAAACTATTTTAATAATATGTTTAATTTAAGGAAAAAAATATATTTATCATCCCAACCTACAAACGTCTCACCACTGGGCTCAAGCCTCCTTCCCAAGGAGGGATATTGTCTTGTTACTAAGCTCTTAATCATTTATTACTACACCTATAGACAAGAAAGTAGGTGGTGAATTATATTCGGTATTACCTTACTTTATCACCAAAAAATTACCTTACCTTTTTTCTTTTTATTTTTTATTGCTTATGGTGGCAAACGAGCAAGCAGCACACCTGTTGGTAAGTGTCACTGCCGCCCATGGACCTTTAGGCCGCTGCCTACTAATAAAATTCCCAAATCCACCCCAGTTGGGCTTCCGGCTCTCTCGCTCACCGAATGAAGCACAATAGCACATTGCCATTACTCATATGTCGATCTTCTGCGAGAGTGTGGTACCACCGGACCGACCGGCCCGCAGCTGCATACAGAAAACTGTCAACAGCGTGGTCCTACCACTATTAAATGATTGCCTTATCACCACATGGCTTTTATATAGTCTAAATATTTCATTTGACATTTACCTATGAAGTGTATATTTTGATCATCTCACAAAGTTATCACAGTTGTAGATGTAATTTTTAATAATAAGACTATTAAGATAAGTCAACTAGTATTAGATTACTTTAACCCTAGATCACTAACCTTATTTTTCAACGCTTATTACTAACCTTCGTCGTTTCGACTACGCTGTCAAAAAAGTAGGTTTATAAGGTTTTATTTAATAAAATATTTATTTCTTTTACATTATTTTTTTATTATAATCATTTATTAAGCAAAATATAACATTTTTATTTATTTAAATATCATATTTATTACTTAATCAGCCTTTTTACTGAGACCATATTTTTCGCTCCAAATAGAGATATTTGTTTTTTTAAGTGCTTACCTATTAAAAACTAGAACACAGTACTTTGAAAAAAACTCAAATAATCAAAATTAACGTATAGAATCAACGAAAAAAATAACATTTTAGTAAAAAAACTACGAACTAAGACATTTATGACACACATCAAGTTTGTGTTCGCCATACAATGATTTATTGCACTTGTAGCAACTAGATTTCGTCATTCTTCATTTTGCTGACGGGCATATGGTACAAACATTTCTTTTTTTTTGCGATAGAATGACCTGCAGCTTCTCTTTCTTCAGTCCTTGGCTTTAGCGATGACCATTTGTGCTTATCTTTGCCGCGAAGTATGTTACGCGATGGTATAATAATCAATTCGTTACGCTCCTGTGCCGATGTGCCAGGTCTGATCTTCAATTGATGGAGATGCATGCAGAATCGAATCTAAAATAAAAAAAATAATATACATCACCTTTTTGCTGTAAAAACTAAAAAATAAACTTAAAATATTACAAAATATAGAGAAACACAATAGTACAAAATATAACGTTAACACTAACCTTCGTCGATGCGACGAGCCATGGTCGCTGGTCCGGCGCTCACAGGCCTCCTGCACAAGAAACACTACCGTCTGTCGAGGGGGCAAGGGGTCAATTGAGATTACACGGGAGCTGAAATAGGTGCGATCGCGCACTCAAAAATTACGGCACTTTTTTCGAATTCGCGTCGTCGATTCGACGAAGCTTAGTGTTCTACGGTTAAATCTTTGATGGTACTTGCGTTTAATGTACGTGCTAAACGGAAACATGTTAACAAAGTATTCATTGACCGCGCTACCTAACGCGTCATTCGCTCCCTACCACGCAAATTTGTTTTAGGATATCATCATCATCATCACAGCCCATAAATGTCCCACTGTTGGGCTCGGGCCTCCTCCGTAATGGGAGGAAAATTAACCCACTATACCACGCTGGTCAGACGTATTGGTATAGGGTTTTGTTCCGAGTTTTCCTTCTCTCGCATAGATGTTATATGCGTTTTATATCCCTTAGTCGTCTCGTACGATCACCCACAGGTAAGATATGGGGCGGTGAATAGTATTCTTACTCCGTCACCACACGAATGTTTTAGGATATGTATAAAAGAAAACGAGCTAGCTGCGTTTGGCAGTCAAGGCCCGCGTGTGAGAAAAGCTGTTGGTCGTCCTTTTGGTAAACCCTTGGGCGATTTGGCTGAGGAATCCACGGGCAGGTAAAAGGGTGGCGCGACTTGTCTCGTGGTCGCACGGGAAAGACTATCCTGGGTCATCCATCCATATCATATAGTTGTTTGTACAAAGGCAATTGTCTGGGTCTGTTCTGTGAGTTCACATAAGGTGTGAGCTGTGATTGGTTTATAGCTGTGAAAGTAAATGTGATTACTTGCAGTACGGGCATTTGCAACTTCATGTCCGCATTTTTGTTCTTCGTATCTGACCCATTCTTCTACATGTAGATTAAAAGAAAAATAGATATTAGGGAATAAATCGTTCTATCTCTGAAGACAGTATTTTTTGTTTCCTGATCAGTATTTAAGTAAGATTGTTTTACGATATAGGCCTCCTCATTTTGCTACCCAGCACTGTCGCCACCACCTTTGGGCATATTGTCTGCCCACTTTTTTTTTCGGTCTGCCACTCCGTATTACCATTCCGTATTTTTTTTTCGTTAATTAGCTTGCTTGATATCTCATCATATCACCTGTCCATTTCAACTTCAGAGATCGCGTTTTTATTCCAATATATTCTATTTTTTATTATATTTTTCATTTTTGAAGTTTTACACTCGTGTAATAAACTTTGACACGCGGCCAGCTTATGTTCGGCCAATGAATAAATATTAAAACAAATTAAATTTAGATGTAAAATAAATATTTGTGTTTTATAAACAGAATTAGTCTGCATAAGAATGGAAGCCATGACATTCAACATTTGGCTACCTTTTATTTAGCCCAATATATTTTACACTATTTGTCAAGGGTCTCCCACTCCACCCTCTTCCCCTGAACAAGAAACATAATTTGGATACGTTTCCGTAGTAAGAAATTGCTACTGTCCTTCGTTCAGTGAGCAAAGAAATTGCAGCCTGTGCTGTGTGGCCCTTGGTTTTAATGAGGTTCATGAATGATACCATCAGTTGATCTGCTTCATTGACTGCCACTAAAAGAAACAAAAAAACTACGATTATTGTGCAAAATAATATATATTCATTACCCTTATAATTGAGTTCAGTACTAAATAACAATTTGTTACTATAATAGGTACAGTTGTGCCAAATAGTTCACATTAATTTATAATCATTAGGTTTATAACTAGTGCCCAGAGATTTTCGTACGCGCATTTCACAGGGTGTTCGTAAGTCCTAACCTGTATATGCTGGCGTTCTGAACTGGATATTACAATATACCAGGCAACTTTTTATGGGTACTCTTCCTCCCGGCAGATATAAGTATTATACTAGACTAAGAGCATGCTGTGTGGTAGTGGCTATGAATACTACCAACCCTTACTTTGGATCGTGGATGTCGTAAAATACGACTAAGAGCCTTATATTGACACTACCTGATGCCATTTGGTCAGCAATTGCATTCCCAAGGAGGGTTCGTTAGGTCAGGCAGGCGGCCGGTCATAAAACTGTTGCCAATAACTTTTACAATATGTACTATGAAAGAAGAGTACATATTGTATCGACCCCAAGTAATTGGGATAAGAGTAGGAGGATGATGACTAGACTTAGGAGACTGGCATAACAACAAACCTTCTCACTGCTAAAGTCTCGTCGTGTTCCTTGTAAGAATCATAAGCTTCCTAGGAGGGTGTTGTTGCCTATTATCCAGATAACCACAATCAGTTTTTATAATTCTCATGGAAGCAAGATAAACATAGTGTTCTTCATCAGACACCAAGCAAGCATTAACATAAAGATTTTGTATAAAATTTCGTTTAAAAAACAAGAACAAATTAAAAACGTCAAATCTGCTGAATTATTTTCAGAATTTACACAGTGGACCATCCATCCATCAGCCCGTAGACGTTCACTATTGGACATAGGCCTTCCTACGAGAATGCCACTCAGAACGGTCTGCAACCTTCATAATGCCGTTAGTCCACCTAATGGGGAGTCGTTCTACCCTGAGTTGTCCGATATATGTAGTACATAGGCAGGTAGTGTCTTTAGATAGTCTTAGATTGGCAAGTGAGTCAAGCTGCTGACGGTGTTCTCTTTGCAACTGCAAATGGACTGACTTGTCCAGAGTAATACAATAAGCAGAATATCGGCTTCTACTCTAATTTGTTATTCCCTGCTTTCGGCGAGCAAGAATGCTGAAAACCCAAACTCCACCATATATTAGACAGTGACTCGACTGTGTCCCTGGTAATACAGAAGTCTATAAACAGCAAATAACTCTTACCATCAGATGTGCTATTTACTTAACCATTGGATTTAAAATCCAATAAAAAATAAATTAATGATTTCTGATTTGCGAGTATTACACATTTGAAACAAAATTATTTTTACGGATTCTATCGCGTTTGTGTTTGATTTTTAATTTCCAGGCGTTTCGAACACTTTACAGTGTTCACGGTCACGAAAGGACAGTCCTGCCATCGAGGAACGCTGTAGTATTTGAAACGCAATTAAAAATCAAATACAAACGCGATAGAATCCGTAAAAATAATTTAGTTCAAACATAAATTATGCAAGTAAAATTATTATGTATGAAAGTAAAATTAATGCGGTCGAAATGCGATCTCTGCGGAAAATCTGTGGAATTAGGCTGATCGATCGCATACGTAACGACAACGTAAGAGAGCGAGTAGGTATAAAAGAGAGTATTGTTTTAAATATGCGAAAGGGAATGCTCCGATGGTTCGGACATGTGGCAAGAATGCCGAACGAAAGTCTGGTTAAGAAGACATACAATGCGAAAGTTAAAGGATGTGGGTACCGGGGGAGACCAAGACTAACCTACCTAGACAAGATCGGTCATGTACTGAAGGAAGGTGGAGTCAAGAGTCTCCGAAGCCGGCGAGCGTGTACGAAGAGAATTATGAATGTTTAGGAAGCGAGTGAAGTATGCAAGGATAGAGTTCTCTGGCACTCTGTTCTCTCTACCTGCCCTGCAAGGGACATGGCGTGACGGTATGTATGTATAAATTATGCAGATAGAAATAAACTACTAAAAATAAATAAATAAATAAATAATCGATATTAATCTCGTATAAAAAAATAACAGAGTGATTACGTCAGACTTATCTTAAGCGATCCCTTTTCTCATAACCGTTATCACACGTCTAAAGCACTTTAAACTGGTCATTAAAACAAAACACGGCATACGCACATCGCCTAAGAACTCACTGCGAAGCCGTAAAAAGTTGTACAACAACATTATGAGTTCCTTACCTTATTCTCTGAAGGCTTACAACTCAAGAGTTAGATTACCGCATACATTAGACTTTGAAAGAAATATCGTTAATGTACTGTAATATTTTAAAGCCTTTTGTGGTAGAGTTTTAAATGTCTTGTTATTATTGCAAAACTTTGATTTGATTCCAGAGTATAACAGTTCAAATGGTATTAACATGAATTGAAAGAAACGTGTTCGAATCTCTACTGAAAAAAAATAAGAAAAATTATTTACCTCATCATTACCCTGCTCTTATCCCAATTACTTGGTGTCGATGCAATATGTCCTTTTCTTCCACTCAATCCTATCCGATTATGAATCCATCTCTGCGTTCACTCCCTTTGTATTGATATCATGCTTCACGCAATCCATCCATCTTTTCTTCGGTCTTCCCTTATCCCTAAAGCCTACATTAATACTTAAAACTCTTCTCCCAACATTACTTTCATCCCGTCTTATCACATGTCCATACCAAGTCAGACGTTCACTTTTCAACTTTTCCGTCACTGTCGTCACTTTCAAACTTCCCCTTATGTATATATGTATATAGAAGAAATATTATTTACCTCTCAGCTAATATTCGTCTTACTGCTGGGTTCCAAAAGAGGAGGGAAATTGAATTACCGTCAAATAATTTAGAGAAAGTAGACTATTTATTAGATTCACAAATAGAATACTTTTTATACCAGTATGTGTGGCCTTGAGGCAATGAAAGAAATGAAACATATCGCGAGAGAACAGGTTGACCTTCCGATAATTTTCTATATCGAAACGTTCACCAATAAATCAAGCGATAATTAATAGTACAAAATTAAATACAGATAACTTTATAGTCGTAATTACGCATCACAAGGTTAAACCTAAAAGCTTCTAAATATATTAGACAAAGAACATTCTATGTCTGCACAGATGGCGTAGTGGTTAAGATACCGACCTTCCGTGTCAGTGCCGTGAGTTCAATTCCTATACAAGACAATACGTTGTGATCCACACAGTGTTGTTCTAAGTCTGGGTATAATTTGTCTGCGTTAATTGTAATGTTTGTAAAGTCACCCGCGATACAAGGATTATTTCCTTAATGGTGGTATCTTTTTATTATAAAAAATAAAAATATATGTTGACATAATGAAAATTGATATCATCATCTTATTCCAATTATTTGGGGTCGACTTAATGTACTCTTCTTCCATCTTACATATAGAGCAAAAAATTTATGGCCAGCCGCCTCCCTGACATCAGTCCTCTTCCATCGTAGATACATATTGCAAAATTTTTATGACCGGCTACCTGCCTGACATCAGGCTGTCTTAAATTCACAGGGACCTTCCCAGTGAATGTAAGATAAGACTATACTTGTATTCGCTGATATAATAAAGTATTTTTTGAAGCTTAATTTGACCTTATACTGCTACTACATCTAAATATCGACGCTAGAAAGCATAAATATAATAAGCCACATAATTAAAATTGTACACCAGACTAGAATAAAAAAAATCGGCCAAGTGCGAGTTGTACTCGCTCACGAAGGGCTCCGTAAAACTAAAAAAATCAAGTTTGTTGTATCCCCGTGGTCTCTTAAATATTTATTTTACTTTTAGTATTTGTTGTTATAGCGCCAATAGAAATACATCATCTGTGAAAATTTCAACTATCTAGGTTTCACCGTTCTTGAGATACAGCCTGGTGACAGATGGACAGACGGATGGACAGCAAAGTCTTAGTAATACGGTCTCGTTTTTACCCTTTGGGTACGGAACCCTAAAAACCTTTTAATTTTGTTAATTAAAAATGTATTACTTTCATATTTATGAATCTAGAATTACTCGTTTATGTAAATTTTGGACAATATCCAAAAAACGACAACTTTTTATTAACATTTTTTTTTATTTTGTAGTCATTGCGTTTATGCTTTCTAGAGTCAATATGTAAACAGTCAAGTTCTGTTGTATATACCAAGCAAAACATAATTCTTAATCAACTATTCTCGTAAGTATTTCTCTGCTGTCAAGTTGCATCGGTTACAACAAAAACACCTAAACTTCCATGGCTATACTTTGTTTCCTATTGTTTATGTAACGTCGAAGCTCGAAGTAATAGTTTTTCTCTTCGAAACCCGCTGAGCGGTGATTTATACACCAAGTTAGCTTGGCGAGCTGGAGCCCTATTCTAAGTTCCTTTTATATTGTTACAATATTTTAGAGCCAATGTTGATATTTCAAGTGTTTATTAGTATGTAAAGGTATTATTATTATTATATGTGTAAAACTAACATTTAATAATTAATAAAAATTTTATAATTAAACTAAAATTTTATAATTTATCCTTATAAATTATAGATAAAAATTTTAAATGGAAATCTAATCTAATATCTTTAAACGAGAAATTCTTGTATATATACATATATATATATATATTTTTCTGAATCTCGGAAACGGCATCAACAATTTTCTTGAAATTTACCATGCAGGGGATTCCGGGGACGACTAATCGATCTAGCTAAGTTTCATTTGTAAACAATATTGTTTTGTCAATATTTTCAGGCAATGATAAATTATAATTTTGCGTTGGCTGACAACTATTAAAATATGAAGGCAAATTTTGACACTGTCATTAAGACACCTCAATTGGATAATCCAGCAGTCTAATCGAGGTCGGTTTGTGTTTCACTTTGTTATTACTTTTTGACTTTTTTATTATTATTTAATTAGATAATTATTTTTATTATATTTAGATATATCTTCAAAACATACTAAAAAGAAAATACCGAGCAAAAGCTCGGTCATCCAGATATTAAATTATTATTTTAGCCGCTTTAAAATATTTACTTTTTAAATATTTTTATAGGTTTTTGACTATTAACTCTGAAAAGAAAAAAGTTTATGATAAATATCGAAAATTTAAAGCAGTTTATACACTCACTGCGTATTATTAGACACGTACTAGGCTTTTTGTATGAGAAAGACTTCCAGTTGTCGCGATTATGTCTTAACTGTTAATACAACTTGCCAAACTCTATAAGGAAATGGTTGCGATACTTTAACAAGAATTCTTCCGCTAGAAATTTCGAAGACGCGATCCAATGGTGGAAGTTAGTGGAAATTTCTTGCTCCTTGTCGTCGTTAACGCAATGCTCAGTAGCGACAGGTGCTGGTCTGCCATGACCTTTTACGAGCCCGTAATGACTCTGAAGGAGGCTGCGGAGAAAATATGAAAAGCACAGGCTGACGCTAATTTGCTCCGCAGATGGTAGTCAGGATCTAAGCGAAAACGCTAAAAAGCTGATCGCGTGACTGACCTACTACCGGGGCGTCGCCCTCACGCAATCAACCTCTCTGCGGGTGATAGTCTATTCCCCAGGCCCAGTTACCCGCGGCCTCGGCTAGAACTTTGAACATTCTAATAAAAATTGTTACTTTCAAAGATCGAATTCAAATCTACCTAAGTTATGCATTTTCTGTGCTATGGAAAAGTAAGAATACAAGTCATTACCCCCCCTTTTCTTCTCCGCGGTTATTATAAAATACGAATAAGGTAGATAACGTTTACGTAAGAGAACGAAAACTCGAAATAAAACCGTACAACAATCAGTCTGATCAGTGTGATATTGTAGGCTAATTTCATTTTATCATGAAGGTGATAATGATAAGATAGAGATGATGATGGTGAAGTTGCAAGTTACATTAAGACTAGGATAAGAGAGAACTAGACTTATTAATATATTTTATGGTACTTGAACGTTGAATTCCTGGAATAATTTCTTGGAAGACCAAGTCATACTTTTCTGCACCAAGTTGGAGATGTGTTCACGAGAGGTCTTATTAAGAGTATGCGTAATCGTAGAGCATGCATGAAAACTACTATGAGTGGGAATAAAGCGATGGAAGTATGGCAGGATCGTGGTTTGTGACAATCCGTAGGCTCTGCCTACTCCTCTGGGCAACAGGCGTGAGGCTATATATGTATGTAATTTCTTTTACTTTTTAGTCAAAATTGCAATTACAGTAATAATATATGAGATATAAGTCATTTTAGAGATTATTTAATATATATCTTTATTTTATAGACAAAATGTGTTATTATTTACGACTGCATATACTCTATGCCAATCTAATCAACGTTGGACTGTGGCATAATGTAAAGAATGTCGCGGATTAGCGGTGAGAATAATTTTTTTTTATTGCTTATAGTGGCAACGAGCGGACAGCATACCTGATGGTAAGTGTCACTGCTGCCTATGAACCTTTGCAATACCAAAGGTATATCTAGGACGCTGCCTACCAATACAAACCCCAAATCCACCCAGTTGGACGTCCGGCTCTCCCACTGACCGAACGAAGCGCAATAACATATTTCTATGACTCAGACGTCGATCTTCTGCGAGAGTGTGATACTAGCTCGGACGGACCGGCCCACGGCTGTAGACAGAGATTGTACATACATACATACATATCATCACGCCATATCCCTTGCAGGGTAGGCAGAGAGAATAGAGTGCCAGAGAACTCTATCCTTGCATACTTCACTCGCCTCATCAACATTCATCATTCCCGTCATACACGCTCGCCGGTTTCGGAGACTCTTGACTCCACTTTCCTTCAGTTCATACAGAGATTGTCCTACCACTATACTTTAAAAGCAGCTAAAAATACCCAATGGTGGTAATAAAACCATATAATTTTTATACATTTTAGGTTAATGACATATAATTTATCAAAATTGTTTGAGCTGTTATGTAGTTACGAGCGGACGACTTAAGAGTACGATGTTTTGCTACTAAGGGCAGTAAAAGGTCGTTTTGCAGTCGGAAAAAGTTGCCCTAGGAGACCGAAGAGTGGTACTGCTTTTTTATGTCACTTATTACTCTTTCGGTACCCACTTAAGAAAGCTAGTAGTATTTATATCTATCTGACAACTCCACCCGATGCCGTATGGTCAACAATTTCATTCACAAGTAGGGTTGACGTCAGGCAGGCGGCTGATCATAAAACTATTGCCAATAACTTTTGCAATATGTACAACTATATATTACGTCAACCACAAGTAATTAGGATAAGAGCAGTAGAATGATGAGGATTATCATGATATACTTAAAAAGCCAACAAGTGTAATAAGTGAATAGAAGTCATAAACCGCTAAAGTCTGTGTATTATGACAAAAACCGCGGTTTATCTGGACGGCATCCAAGAACTTGCTGAGCTACCTTGGAGGTTAAACGTCAACATACACAAGATTACTGTATACTTTACTGATTGCAACTGTATTGGTCAGAACAAAAATTGGATAAATGCAATAGTTTCTATGTAGCAATAGAAAGTGTTTATTTTAAATTGAATTTTATAGTAATACATGAAGCCTATTGTGAATATTTCACACTTGTAAAATGTGTTCCTCTTTAGTTGTAGCTGTTTTAATTTGTTAGATTTTTCGAAAATTATACTTTTTATTTTGCTTACAGTGACAATCGAGTAAGCAACATATCTGATGATAAGTGTTACTACTGCTCATGGATTTTCGCTATATCAAGGATAGCTAGGCCGCTGCCTACCAACCAAAACCCACCCATAAATTTGGGCTTCAGACTCTCTCGCTCACTGATTACTTGTGCAAAACAAATCATGCTAAACACATAATGAAAAGTAACTCAAGTATACGAGCGAAGTCATAAGTGAAGTCTTTGTCCTTATATCACACTCTTAACAATTTTCTATCTATAGCCGCGGGCCGGTAAGTCTGGGGTAGTATCACAATCTCGTAGAAAATGGACGTCTAAGCGTTGGCTATGTACTGTGTTTAGTGAGTGAGAGCTCCGGCGGCCCAACTTTGTGAGTTGGTTTGGGGTTTTCGTTGGTAGGCAGCGGTTTAACTGTACTTCTCGTATTGAAAGGTCCATGAATGACAGTAACACTTACCATCAGGTGTGCTGCCTGCTCATTTGCCACCACAAGCAATAAAAAAAAATATAAAACTAGTAGTAAGGACTGGCTACGTGAATACTAGAAAAGTTGCCCGTTTATAAGATGCAAGTAATTCAGAGCAACGAATGTTCTGACTTATTTACGGCTTATAAATGGGGATAGTATTGGGCAAATATAACTCTAGAAATAAATTACATACATACATACATATCATCACGCCATATCCCTTGCAGGGTAGGCAGAGAGAACAGAGTGCCAGAGAACTCTATCCTTGCATATTTCACTCGCTTTCTCAACATTCATAATTCTCTTCTTACACGCTCGCCGGTTTCGGAGACTCTTGACGCTACCTTCCTTCAGTACATGACCGATCTGGTCTAGGAAGGTTAGTCTCGGTCGCCCCCGGTACCTACATCCTTCCACTTTCGCATTATATATCTTCTTAACCAGACGTTCGTTCGGCATTCTTTCCACATGTCCGAACCATCCGAGCATTCCCTTTCGCATCTTTACACCGATACTCTCTTTCATACATACTCTCTCTCTCTTTACGAATCCGGTCGGTCAGCCTAACTCCACAGATTTTCCGTAGAGATCGCATTTCAACCGCATTAATTTTACTTTCATACTCTTTTCTGCATACCCAACTCTCGCTTCCATACTGTAATGTTGGGACAAGCACTGCGTTATGTACTGCTACACGTGCCTTCTGGCTGAGGTGGTGGCTTCCGAGAAGTTGCCCCAACGCTCCATTCACTCTATTTCCCGCATTCACTCTTCGCGCTATATTAGTGGTGTACCTTCCATCTCGGCTAAATCCACATCCAAGACATCCAAGATATACAAATTCATCCACTTGCTCTAGTACATCATTACCTATTATTACTCTTACATCTATTCTGGCTTCATCTCTTTCAAAGACCATTATTTTGGTTTTGCTCACATTCACGCGTAGATCCCTTTTCTTACAATCTTCTGTCATTGTGTCGACTAGGGTCTGCAGGTCAGTCGCTGACTGTGCCAGCAGGACTGTATCATCTGCATAAAGCAAAGCAGTGACCACTGAGTCGCCCATCTGGACTCCCACATTCATATCGTTCAACCTTTGGAGACATTTATCCAGATATATGATAAACAGTCGGGCTGACAGAACGCACCCCTGCTTAACGCCGATATTGACGTCAAACCAAGGCGACATTCCATCATCCAGCCGCACACCGGCTGTACAGCCCATGTAACTGGACTGCACAGCCTGCAGCAGTTTACCGTTAATACCATACTCCGGTAAAATGCCCCAAAGTTCCTTTCCTAGAACTGTGTCAAATGCTCTCTCCAGATCCACAAAACTGCAGAAAACCCTCTGATCTAGAGCCAGATGATTCTCCACAATGTTGCGCAGAGAGAACACTTCATCCATGCATCTCCTTCCACTCCTGAAACCTCCTTGTGTCTCACACAGTAAACCATCGGACACCATCCTCATTCTTCTTTCAATAGAAATGAATTGATAGATAAAATTTAATGATTTTGGATTCGTATGTATACCCCAAATAGTCTTATGTAATAATAGCTAATATATCAAAAAGTTACGTTAATATACATATATATAAGGTATAATATGGCTTATCCAAATGTATACTTCATATAACGCGTACGCTTTCACAGTCGCAGCCGTAATATACAAACGACATCAAAGTATTCTTCGGTAAAGAAGTGCGATTACACTCCGAGCCTAACTTAATGTACTTGATATATTTTATGACATGTGAAAGGTCTCAAGTCAAGGTTAATGTCAACGAAGTATTATGACTGTAATCTTAAGTATTAAAGCTGTATCTTAAGAATAAATGGAGCTCTAACGTAAATTGCTAATGTTTTTTTTCCTCTAAAATATAGCATACTGCATGTTTTATATTCGAGCTAGAGACAAAAGTCATTTTGCACGGGCACTAAGTGGTAGTTTATAAATAATATATTTAGCTAAAACAGAAATTTATTTTATACTTATTTCTTTGCCTTACATCCAAAATCGTATGTAAAAAAATTGTATTTCTTTTTATTTTGTTCACGGCATCTAAATTAAAAAATACTGTAATACTGTAACTTCAATAGTTACAGTTCATTCAATCTAAGCCAGAAAACCGACTCCGGCCTCTTACCACTCTATTTAAACCATATAGCTGTTTAATATAGCACGATGACGAGTCAGTGCAATTATTTTATTTTATATCTGCCGTGAGCTTAGTTCAGAATTATCTGTATACCATAAATATTACAGTATATTACATATAACCTACATGCAAATTAGCACAAGAAGTTAGAAATTAATAAAATTATACTACTTGCGCTTTAGTTACGGCGGTGACTAAGATTACCAAATATTACCATCCATATGGACAAAACATATCAGCCCTAAGAAGCTAAAGAATTTAAGCTATATAATATCTCACAGTAATATAATAACATTAAAAGAGAGAGAGAGAGAGTGAGAAAAAGATAACTAGAAATAAAAACATATGACAATATATCGATCAGTGCAATGATAGAACAATTTTGCTTTTATAGTAGAGAAGGTTTGAGATTCTGTGTGGTAGCGGCTACGAATACTACCAACTCTTACTTTGCTAGTGGATGTCGTAAAAGACGATTGAAATTTTTATATCAGCCTGGACTAACTCTATCTGATGCCGTTTGGTTAAAAATTACATTGCCAAGGAGGATGGATGTCAGGCAGGCGGCTAGTCATAAAATTATTGCCAATACCCTTTTACCTGTAATACAATGTTTACATCAGTACAGGTGCCAATAGTAAATTACGAAATTTATCTGTGTCCGATTTAATGTGATATGTTTAAAATGTATATATAAGCTGGGTGGTAGCGGCTACGAATATTACCAACCCTTACTTTGCTCGTGGATGCCGTTAAACCCAACTAAGAGCCTTATAACGACCTAGCCCAACTCCGACTGATGCCGTTTGGTCAACAATTACATTCTCAAAGAGGGTTGACGCCTGGCAGGCGGCTGGTCATAAAACTATTGCCAATAACTTTTACAGTATGTACTATGAAAGAAGAGTACATATTGTATCGACCCCAAGTAATTGGGATAAGATTAAGAGAATGATGTTTATAATTTGTAATGATTTTATGCAAATAAATATTATTATTGTTATTAATAACTTTTACAATATGTACGATGGAGGAGGAGTGCATATTGCGTCGACCCCAAGTAATTGAAATAAGTGCATTAAAAAGATGAATAATGAGTGGAAAAGGTTTGAGCCCAGTAGTGGGACGTTGTAAAAAAGAAGAAGATTATTCTCTTAGTAGTCCATTTTAACTTTGATAACAGTTCAAATAAAATCAAAGATATCCTATCAATACAAAGTCTGGCAACTAGAAACAAGTTGAAGTTTTAAATTTACGATAGCTTAGATTTATACCCTTTATCGGGCCGGGAGTGTAACTGTATTCTTTGATCTACGTCACAGTCGGCGAAAAACGTTTTAGAGAGAAAAAAAGTTGCCTTGCAAAATTCGTTTTGACGCCTTCAAAGGAGAGAAAACTATTAAGGGTCTTTTTTCTTCTTTGTTATGTAGTAGCAAACAGAATAGTTGAGTTACGAAAGTGTTAAATCTAAGTTCAGCTTCAAGTTACTGATGACAGTACAACCTTTCTCAAAAAAAAAAATGAAATTAAGTAGCTCACTAACTTATTAAAATACCTTCGGAACCAGAAGTCTGACTCTGTTTTACAATATTTTATTAATGAATCAAGTTTATCGACTCCCAAACACTTGAAATGCCAATGAACTCTATTTCTCCTTCAATATTTCAAAGTATAATCTGCCATAAGGGACTTGGAAGTTATTGGAACTTTCACTTGTAGGAAGGATGTTTTAAAATAAGCTGGTTGTTGAGAAGCTACCAAAATTATTTAAATGAATACATCATGTTGGTGATCCTCAAGGAAACGGCTAGCAGGTTAAAGGACCTTTGAGAAACCTTATGGCCTCTTTAATTAGAGAATTACCACGCAATCATCAGGTAGGTGTAGAATTATAATAATTTTACGTTGAAAATCCTAATGTAAATATTTGTTATTGAAAAATAATTTTGTCCAATACCACATAATTATAATAATATCTAAAACTTTTGATAAGAAACTTGAATCATAGAACTTGGTATCTTGGTATCTATCATCATTTTCCTGCACTTATCTCAGTTACATACTTTTACACCCATGGTGAAGATAGAGGGTGGTGAATTTTGTTCCTACCTCACCACAACACAAACAGTTGGTGAAAACCAATTTGACAAACAAAAAATTGTACAACGTGCCTAACAAAATTTTTTGGTGTTATAATTTTGCTATATATTTTCCGTGTGGTGACGGAGTTAGAATACAATTCGCCACCCGCTATCTCCTGTGGGTGACTGTGAAAGACGACTACGGGATATTAAACGGATATAATATCTATGCCGACCCGCCCCCGTCGGTACGAACTTCGGCAGTTGCGGCGATGGGGGCCGCCACCCATCACGCCTTGCTCAGTCAGGCGAGTCGAGGAGAGCAGAGTGCCGGGTGGGCACGTGGAATGTAAGAGGTTGTGTGGAAGGTAAGTTGCCCGAGCTGATATCCGTCATGGCGGACAAACAGCTAGACGTGCTCTGTGTAACAGAGACCAAGCGAAGGGGCAGCGACACCTACGATCTTCCTGGTGGCGGGATGGCTCTGTGGTCTGGTGTACCACAGAGCGATCGAGCCAGCATGGGGGTAGGAGTGCTGTTGTCCTCTCGCTTGGCCTCAGGTGTGAAGGATTATGGAATGTATGATCCCAGACTTCTCTGGGTCCGTATAAAACTAGGTGTCACCAAGGTATTCATGGTTGTAGCATATGCACCCGTAGGATCCTCGGTGGCATCAGACCTAGAGAAGTTTTGGGACAATGTTAGGGAAGTTCTGGATATGGCAGAAACCAGTGAACGCGTGATTGTATGCGGAGATTTGAACGGATGGGTGGGGACCAAGCGTCCCGACTATGAGGACGTACTTGGTCCATTTGGTGATAAGAGAGTGAACGACGCAGGTAGGCTCATAGCGGATGTATGCATGGAGAGAAACCTTATTGTGTCAAACACATTTTTCCAACATAAGGACATCCACATGTATACATGGAGAAGGAATGAACAGAAAAGTATAATAGATTTAATTTTGGTAGACAGTCGCCTCCGAAGCAAAATATTGGACGCAAGAGCCTACAGGGGCCCCACAGTCGATACGGACCACTATCTCGTTATTGCGAGATTTAGTGGTCTGTTCAGAAAGTGGAGGCACTGGCGAGAGCGTGTCCACTTCGGAGGGCTTGAAAGAATAAAGGTTGAAAGGTTGCAAGAAGAGTGTGTAAGAGAAAAGTATGCAGAGGGTGTCCGAGAACGGCTGACGATGGCAAGCCAGCCGCAATCGGACATTGAAGAATGCTGGAGAGTATTGAAAGAGAGTATGGTAGACACAGCGAAAGAAGTATGTGGAAGTTCAAAGAAGCATAGAAACACAAATGGTGATGCATGGTGGGATGCGGAAGTGGCAGCTTCCGTAGAGCAAAAGAAGAAAGCGTGGCTGGACTATGTCTCTTCTTTGAATCTGAATGACAGTATGACTGAACAGAAGAAAGAAATATATCGGCAATGTAAGAATGACACCAAGGCCTTAGTGAAAGAGAAACGTGATAGAGCAAGTATGAGTGCAGAAGATAGGCTGACTAAAAACCTCGAGGGTAACACCAAACTCTTTTGGAGGGAGGTGAAGAAGTCTCGGGGTGGTTGGTCAGCCTTCAAAATGAATAAAATAAGGTCTAAAGGTGGAGACATTCTTACACAAACACAAGACGTGTTAAGCCGATGGAGTGAATATTTTGGCGATATGTATGCGGATGTTACGGTTGGCGCCGGTGTCGCATGTGGTCTAGTAGATCAACATTCGGCGACGGCGTCCTCCGATGGCATCAGTATGGATGAAGTTGAATGGGCGATAAGAAGTTTAAAAAATGGTAAGGCAGCGGGCATTGATATGGTGTCTGCCGAGATGATCAAGCTTGGTGGCTCCTGTGTCCGGGAGGCGTTCCTGTTGCTCCTCAATTTATGCTGGAGCTCGGGAATGGTTCCTGGGGACTGGAATAGCGCAGTCATCGTGCCTTTGTTTAAAAACAAGGGTTCACATTATGACTGCGCAAATTATAGAGCCATAAGCTTGACCAGTTTGGCAGCAAAAGTGTATGGTAAAATTATTGAAAGGAGAATGAGGATGGTGTCCGATGGTTTACTGTGTGAGACACAAGGAAGTTTCAGGAGTGAAAGGGGATGCATGGATCAAGTGTTCTCTCTGCGGAACATTGTGGAGAAGCATCTGGCCCTAGGTCAGAGGGTTTTCTGCAGTTTTGTGGATCTGGAGAGAGCATTTGACACGGTTGTACGAAAGGAACTTTGGGACATTTTACCGGAGTACGGTATTAACGGTAAACTGCTGCAGGCTGTGCAATCCTGTTACATGGGCTGTAGAGCCTGTGTGCGGCTGGATGGTGGAATGTCGCCTTGGTTTGACGTCAATATCAGCGTTAAGCAGGGCTGCGTTCTATCAGCCAGGCTGTTTATCATATATCTGGATAAATGTCTCCAAAGGTTGAACGATATGAATGTGGGAGTCCAGATGGGTGACTCAGTGGTCTCTGCTCTGCTTTATGCAGATGATGCAGTCCTGGTGGCACAGTCAGCGACTGACCTGCAGACCCTAGTCGACACAATGACAGAAGATTGTAAGAAAAGGGGTCTACGCGTGAATGTGAGCAAAACCAAAATAATGGTCGTTGAAAGAGATGAAGCCAGAACAGATGTAAGAGTAACAATAGGTAATGATGTACTAGAGCAAGTGGATGAATTTGTATATCATGGATGTGGATTTAGCCGAGATGGACGGTACACCACTGATATAGAGCGAAGAGTGAATGCGGGAAATAGAGTGAACGAAGCGTTGGGGCAACTTCTCAGCAGCCACCACCTCAGCCAGAAGGCACGTGTAGCAATACATAACGCAGTGCTTGTCCCAACATTACTGTATGGAAGCGAGAGTTGGGTATGCAGAAAAAAGTATGAAAGTAAAATTAATGCGGTCAAAATGCGATCTCTTCGGAAAATCTGTGGAGTTAGGCTGACCGACCGCATTCGCAACGACGACGTAAGAGAGCGAGTAGGTATGAAGGAGAGTATTGGTGTAAAGATGCGAAAGGGAATGCTCCGATGGTTCGGACATTTGGAAAGAATGCCGAACGAACGTCTGGTTAAGAAGATATACAATGCGAAAGTGGAAGGATGTAGGTACCGAGGGAGACCGAGACTAACCTACCTAGACCAGATCGGTCATGTACTGAAGGAAGGTGGAGTCAAGAGTCTCCGAAACCGGCGAGCGTGTATGAAGAGAATTATGAATGTTGAGGAAGCGAGATCTCACCTATATCGAACTGTCATTTATTCATTCACTACCATATTGAATATACACTTGATATACTGATAGATGAATGAGATAATGAAAGAATGAATAAATTAAATTATATACATTTATCTTAATTGATAACGTTATTAATTTTTTGTAAAGATTTCCTTGTACTAAAAATTATCGTATTTCAGGGGACATTACAAACATACAATGACAAACACAAATGAAACCCAGACTCAGAACAACAATTTATGGAACTTTATTTAATTTGGTTGTTACACCGTAAAAAAAAATACATATAAACATCCAGCTATAAACTTACGCAATCCGTTTTATCTTAAAAGTTTATATCTACAGAAATTTATTTGTAAAATTTTAATACTAAAGCTGACCACATTTATAATTAAAGATAGCTGGGCGGGATAATATAAGAGCAGTCAATTTTACTCTCCCTATACCACGTAGCGGTCATATCCTATGATATATGAACTTACAGGCGAGTTAAAATATTAGAGGTAATGTAGCGGTTTTGTTACCGCAATTTATTCATAATAAACCTCTTATTAAATGCAGTTCTGTGAAGATGTTTTTTGATTTTGCGAGTGATGTTAGATGATTCAGTAAAGAATTTGATAGTTAATAATAATTGCTATTTTTTCGTGTGGTGACGGAGTAAGAATACAATTCACCACCCCCTATCTTACCCGTGGGTTATCGTACGAGACGACTAAGGGATATAAAACGCATATAACATCTATGCGAGAGAAGGAAAACTCGAAAGAAAACCCTATACCAACACGTTTGACCAGCGTGGTATAGTAGGTTAATTTTCTTCCCATTACGGAGGAGGCCCGAGCCCAACAGTGGTACATGATTATGTTAGATGATCCAGTAAAAAAAATAATGGTTAGTGATACTTACTATGCTGGAGTTAGCAATCTATTCATAGGTGTATAGACAGTCAATGTATACCGGCCGGCCACGGACGTCAAGGATTTGGGAGCAGTGAATGACTTAATGGCGATGGCGAGAGAATACGGTACATTATAGAGCTGCACGACATCCTTTCGTCACACCGGATGGAACAGACGGCTTTGGACACACCCCATAATGCGACCATTAACGGATTATATAAAGGTATTCGTACCTTCTATATGAGAGAATAATAGGTGTAGTTATTGAATGTTTAACCTATATAATGTTAGGTTAAATAAATATTAGAAAAAAAAAGTACTACCACTTTATGACGCAATTAAGAAGAGCCTTTTGAAAAAATATTTCAATGGATTTTTTATTTATAAGCATTTATTTATAAGATAACAATCAGAATTACATACACACGAAGAATTCTAATGATCACCATTAGAATTCTTCATGTGGTGACGGAATAAGAATACAACTCACCACCCCCTCTTATCTTGCCCGTAGGTGATCGTAAGATGTAAGTAAGATCTAAGGGATACAAAAACGCATAAACATTTATGCAAGAGTCAAATAAAACCCTATACCAACACGTTTGACCAGCGTGGTGTAATAGGTAATTTTCCCTCCCATTACAGAGGGGGATCCAGCCCAACAATGAGACATATATGAGCTGAGATGAATGAATGAATCAGAATAAGGAAAATAATGTTTACATTGCGAGGAACTTTATAAATCCTATAATTTAACGGACACAAATCACATCTAGATTCAAAACCACAATTTGTATATCACACAAAGTTTCTCTTGCCCACGGCACTTGGCACGGTTAGTTTTTATCTTAATAACTACGCCATCGGTGCAGTCGTCTATTATTTTGATTTGATTATTTTACCTACGTTAATCTTAAGAGTGTCATCAAACCTTTCAATAATAGTAGGACCACGCTGTTGACAGTTTTCTGTCTTCAGACGTGGTCCGTCTGGGGTAGTACCACACTCTCGCAGAAGATCGACGTCTGAGTAATGGCAATGTGCTATTGCGTTTTGGTCGTTGAGCGAGAGAGTCGAAAGCCCAACAGGGTGGGTTTGGATATTTTTTTGGTAGGCAGCGGCTTAAGCTATAATCTTGGTATTGCAAAGCTCCATGGGCGGCAGTGACACTTACCATCAGGTGTGCTGCTTACTCGTTTGCCACTGTAAGCAATAAAAAAATACCTGTTGCTATGCATGAATGTGAATGTTGAGCATTGAAATAGACGGATGAGAGAAAAACACATACTACTACGATACGTGTATTCAGATGGATAGTTCAGAGTAACAAGGTTATATAAGATTAGAAATGAATATGATAGGGGAAGCCTGAAACTTGCATCAGAGAAAGAGAAGATTAGGGGCGCGATATTGTCTTAGTATCAATATGTGATGAGGAGGGTTGAAAGACATAACAAGGAAGATTTTCAATATAATTTTAGATGAACGTAAGAATTGAATTGTGGTAGATCCAGAAAGAGATGCATGAATTGTGTGAATGGAGATATGAGTATGAAAGCAATGAGTGCAGATATTATAGCTGACAGAAGTGTATGGAAGATAAAAAAATGTTGTACTGATCTCACTTAGTGAGGTATAAGGTCAAGTTTTTTTTTTTGGCTGCGGGCTACTGTCGGCAGCGAGAGGTCGGCACCGATAGCGGCGACGAGGACAGACCGCTGCTGAGGTCACGCAGTCCTCGAGTGTATGCTGCACTGTGTCCTCGTTGCCGACGCACCGTTGGCATGATGGAGTCGTCGCCCTCCTTGCGACCGTGTACAGGTACTTGCCGAAGCAACCATGTCCCGACAAGACCTGCACCAGCTGGAAAGAGAGAATGCCGTGCCGCCTTTCCAGCCACTCCATCAGTACGGGTCGGACGGTCTCAATGACGCGAAGTTCAAAACGAGGCCTATCCAGCCGCGTCACCTAACGGGCAAGGACTGCCCGGCGAGCGTCTTCACGCCAGATAGCTAATTCGCTAGGCGACACCTCGCCACCTTCCTCGCGAGTAAAAGACACCCGCCGATATTTTTCGGCGAGCATTTCCGCCTCAGATAAGGTCAAGCTTATGATGATGCAAATAAAATTGCCCTTTTTAGCGGATCGAAACTTAGATACTAGATGAGAGATCGGTACTTAAAACACTTTCTTTCTTATAGCAGGCTATAATCTGAACACAGACCATCCGTTCCGTCGTTAGCGACGGTATACCAGCGCGTGACCCCATAACCTCCGGTAGGAAGGGCCCACATCACCGGGTTCCGGTGGCTCACTCGTAGGGCGGGTCTGTGGGGTCGTGCGCCGCTTCTTCTGTCGCCCCGGACGGATTAACAGGGCGTGATCACTCCATAGCCCCCCCGCCAAAAAAAGATAATGCCCACCCCATTGCCATTGGGCCAGCCACTGGTATCGCATCCTTGACATCTGTGATCAGCCCGGAATCCGTGGCCAGCCCGCGTATTTAGAACACTAGATCATTATATAATGAATTTATGAATTTTAATAAATAATAATAATAATAAACCTTTTTTTCATGCAAAAGTACGAATAAATACATAGTTTAGAGAAATAGTGATGTTATTTACACGTAATTCACTTGTTTTAGAAAATGAATTAGATATATATAAGATAAGATATAAGCTTAGTCGCATGAACCCCTCTTCAAGTGAAGGTGAAGGTCTCCTCTAAAGAATGCCATGTGTCTCTATCTTGAGCTATTTGTGGCCAGCAGGTACCAGCTATTTTTATCAGCTCGTCTGCCCATCTCGTGTGGGGTCTGCCTTTGAGACGTTTGCCGATTGGACCCTTCCACATTGTTACCCTGTTGGTCCATCTCTCGTCCTTTAGCCTCGCTATGTGGCCAGCCCACTTCCATTTTAGTTTTTTACCGTAGGTTAGAGCATCCGTCGCTTTGGTGGTTTCTCTAATTTTTTTGTGACGAATTTTTTGCATCTTTTTAATATTGAGCATACTTCGTTCTATTCCGCGCTGGCAGGTAGTGATTTTTCTTTTTATTTTAGATGTAAATTTCCAAGTTTGACATGCGTAGGTTAGACAAGGCAGGAGGCATGACGTCATGACTTTTGTTTTGATGTTTGTTGGCATATTACTTTTAAATATCTCTTTTAAGGACCAGTACTTATTCCAAGTATTTTGTACTCTTCGTTCTACTTCTAGTTCATGTTGTTTTCTGTTGAAGCCAATTTGTTTTCCAAGGTAGGTGTATTTCTCTGTATATTTCAGAGTTTCATTGTCCACTGATATTCCTCTCTGTATACTATTTGTCATGACCATTGTTTTTGAAAGGTTCATTTCTAGACCTACCTCCTTACTAGCTGAGTTTAGTGAGTCAATCATGTTTTGTAATTGTGTACTAGATTCTGACAACAGAACTAAGTCATCTGCGAAGCGTAGATGTGACAAGTACTTTCCATTGATGGTTATGCCTGACTTTGCCCAGTTGAGACTATTTATTATAGACTCTAGGGTCGAGATAAATAATTTTGGAGACAGCGGATCGCCTTGTTTCACTCCTCTTCCGATGGAGAACGTAGGTCCATTCGATTCTAGTTTTATTTTTGCTGTATTATCTTTGTAAATGTTTCTGATTATATCTATATACTCTTGTTCGACTTTTTGAGCTTGCAGGGCGGACCATATACTTGAGTGTGACACTGTATCAAAAGCTTTTTTATAATCAATATATGCGATGTAGAGCGCTCTTTGCTTCTCTTGGTATTTTTCCGTTATTTGTTCCAGAGTATGTATGTGGTCGATTGTTGAGAAGCCTTTGCGAAAACCTGCTTGTTCTATTGGTTGGTTTGCTTCTATTTTAACATTTATTCTTTTGTTAATTACGGAGGAAAACAGTTTGTAGATAACTGAGAGTAAGCTTATAGGCCTGTAGTTTGTGATATCTTTTGAGTCACCTTTTTTGTAAATTAAAATTATTTTTTTTTTTTATTTTTTTTTTAATGAATTTTAATAATAATACTTATTTATACGTAGATATACTAATTTATGCAGTATTCCCTCGGGTGTAATTATTATACTCACATTTATTCTCATGCAAAATATAATACAGACTAACAAAAATATCGCCGATAGAAATAAGTAAAACAAATATAATATAATTCTGGAGCATATTTCTTAAGGAAGAGCTTCGCGTGGCGCAATACAGATAATTCTAAACGAAGAAAGGTTATTCCTTTGGGAGTGCGACCCCTAAAATGCTGCTTATTTACGCTGTCCGTCATTCAGATAACTCTCCTTTAAGTTAACCGTTTATTTTATTTCAACCGAGGCGTAAAAGAACTTTAAATTAAGTTAAATCTTTGCCTTTATTATCTGGCGTTAAGGGAAATGATTATCGGTTAGTTAGAGATAAACGCATGTTATTTAATACGCATAATAGAGAAATATAATTTTATAATATTAAGATAGGCGTGTTAGGTATGTTGAGGAAGTAACATACGTAAAAGCCAACTAGGTGGGTTTGGGTATTTTATTGGTAGGCAGCGGCCTAAGCTATATCCTTGGTATTGCAGAGGTTCATGAGCGGCAGTGACACTTACCATCAGGTGCGCTACTTGCTCGTTTGCCACCATAAGCAATAAAAAAAGTAAGAATATAATTATCACTACCCCCTCCCTTTTACGTGGGTGATCGTAAATTATGACTAAGATATGCAAGCAGATATCATCGCTAACAATGAAGAAAAATGTTATGAAAACGTATACTAATTGCCCGACAAGCACGGTAAATCAATTTCCTTCTCATTACGGAGATTTGCAATGAGGATTTGATGTGTACCAGCGGCTACGAATACTACCAACCTATATTTTGCTCGTGGATGTCATATACGACAATTAAGAGATTTATATCGACCTGAGCCAACTCCATCTGATGCCAATTGATCAACAATTACGTTCTCAAGGAAGGTTGATGTCAGGCAGGTGGCTGGTCATAAAACTATTGTCAATGACTTTTGTAATATGCATGTACGATGGAAGAGGAGTACGTATTATGTCGACCTCAAGTAATTAGGTTATCCTAATTACTGCATTGAATTAGGGAAAGGATTCAAATTACTAAAATTTAGCATTTAATATGTTTAATTATTTATCAAAACCCGATTACGAAGCGAAAAATGATGTCCCGCTTGTGACATCATTGATCGCTTCGTAATCGGGTTTTTATAGGGAAGGGATTGTTAATAGGTGTGAGTTCGAGTCTCTGTCTCTGTGCAAAACATACGAGTATTTCGACTGTAAAAAGAGTTTTTATAAATAATCTTGCGTCATCATCATTCTCCTATTCTTATCCCAATTACTTGGAGTCGATACAATATGTACTCTTGTTTCATAGTACATATTACAAAAGTTATTGGCAATAGTTTTATGACCAGCCGCCTGCCAGATGTCAACCCTCTTTGGGAATGTAATTGTTGACCAAACGGCATCAGATGGAGTTGGCCTAGATCATCATAAGGCTTTTAGTCGTCTTTTACGACATCCACGAGCAAAGTAAAGGTTGGTAATTCGTAGCCGCTACTACACAGCAGAACGTTGCGTATTGAATGCTAAATCTTCACAATTTTTAAAATACCAATATTATACATACATACATACATACCATCACGCCATGTCCTTTGTAGGGTAGACAGAGAGAACAGAGTGCCAAAGAATTCTATCCTTGCATACTTCACTCGCTTCCTCAACATTCATAATTCTCTTCATACACGCTCGCCGGTTTCGGAGACTCTTGACTCCACCTTCCGTCACATGACCGATCTGGTCCAGGTAGGTTAGTCTCGGTCTCCCCCGGTACCTACATCCTTCTACCACTTTCGCATTGTACATCTTTTTAACCAGACGTTCGGCATTCTTTCCATATGTCCGAACCATTGGAGCATTCCCTTTCGCATCTTTACACCAATACTCTCTTTCATACCTACTCGCTCTCTTACATCGTCGTTACGAATGCGATCGATCAGTCTAACTCCACAGATTTTCCGTAGAGATCGCATTTCGACCGCATTAATTTTACTTTCATACTCTTTTCTGCATACCCAACTCTTGCTTCCATACAGTAATGTTGGAACAAGCACTGCGTTATGTATTGCTACACGTGATTTCTGGCTTCAATATTATGAGAGATATTTTATGAATAAAAGAAGAAATTCTTTAGAGAAGGTACTTTTTAATATGTTAGCACCATTTTATCACCATGTGAGATAACGTGCGACGTAGTTAGTGTGGGTGGTAATTGAGCCGGGTACGCCATGTTCAAACGTCGAGAATACTAATGCTTCATAAAAATATATCCGATACCTGCCAATATTTTTAAGCTGTCGAAAGATGCCGAGCCTTTTGTTATTAATACGTTTATATTATAATAAAAGCTTCTAATAAAATAATACGAGTTAATTAAATTTATTCATAATAACAATTGAATGGTTACGCGAGTATTATTCATATGAAATAGAAATAAGTTTTATGGATCACGTTTGTATCTTTCAAAACAGTTGTTAACGTTTGTAGTACATGGTATTGGTCATGCTCATTGAAAGGTCTACTTGTGGTAGCTGCGTGGAGCGGGTCTCTCCCTTCAAGGTGGTTGAGGGGAGTGATGGCTGCTCTAGTAGTTAACTCGTGATCGGGTGCCGCTTATGGGATCTGGTCCAGCCATTGGTTATTTTACATTGTATTTAATTATTGGGTTTTAAGGGCATCACACTGAAGCTATTTCTTACTGAACATGTACCATTATTGTTTTACATGAAAAAAAAATTAAAAGAAATGACAATAATAGACAAATCCGCTGAGTTTCTTGCCGGATCTTCTCAGTAGTGGTCTAGTTCCGATCCGGTGATAGTTTATTAGATTAAATTAAAATGTTAATACTGACAATATGTAAGTGCCCTCGCAGGGTTTATGCATAATAAATGAATTTGAATTTGAATAAAAAAAAGGAATATTATGATTTCTGATGTTTACGCTAGTATTACACATTTGACAAAAATATTTATACTTGATTTTTAATTCCCTGACGTTTCGAACACTTTACAGCGTTCATGGCTACGGGAGGACTAAGGCGTATCACATCCTATTGGACGTTTTCGTCGATATAGATATAAATCTCTGAAATAATGGTGACTTATAAGATGTACAAAATATATACATACAAAATCTATGCAAGTGAAGGAAAACTTGAAATTGAACCCTATTTTTTTTTTTTTTTGGGGTGGGCTACGGTCTGCGCACTCCTCGCACCACTCCATCCGGGGTGACAGAAGGGCGTAAGCACGCACACCCGTAACCCACCTGTGACGTCGCCTTCGTCGTTGGGCCGACCACCGGAGCATAGTGACTTGACGTCAGTGGTCGGCCCGACGGAATATCCCTGAGGAGTACCCTCTCCTCGACCGACGTCCCCCCCCTCGGGTAGGATATCGGTCTTTGCTCACGCGGTCGGCCTCTCGGCGGGTGACGGACTAATTCCCCGATCCAGTCACCCGCGGCCTCGGCTAGGGCGGCATCAGGCGCAGGTAATCGCGCCTGCGCCGCCCCAGTCGCCGGCGGCGGCTCGCGCCGTCGAGGAGACGCTCCTCGCGCACGCGCTCCGCCGCCTCCTTCCGCGAGATTACTGCATTTTTAATTGAACCATATACCAACACGTCTGTTCAGCATGGTATAGTAAGTCAATTTTGCTCTCTGTGGCGTGGATAGAACACAAGAATAGGCAGTATATGAGCCGAGATCACAATAATATTAAAAAGCACTCCCCGAATATTAATAGCATACCCAATATTTAAATAATAATTAGTTAATTACTTTCGCGATTCTATGGACGACTAATTTTCGACATATACATCACCGAGAAAGCCAAAATCACCACATTTAGCAGTAGATTTGGCGATCACAGTTCAATGTCATGATTTTTTTTCTTTTTATTGCTTATAGTGGTAAACGAGCAAGCAGCACACCTGATGGTAAGTGTCACGGTCGCCCCTTTGTGCTACCAAAGTTACACCTAGGCCGCTTCCTACCAATACAAACTCCAAACCCACCCAGTTGGGCTTCCGGCTCTCTCGCTCACCGAACGAAGCGCAATAGCACATTGCCATTACTCAGACGTCGATCTTCTGTGACAGTATGGTACTACCCCGGACGAATCGACCCGCAGTTGTAGACACAGAACTGTCAATAATGTGGTCTTACCACTTAAAACACCCTATGTTTCACCCTTAGTTAATTTTTATAATACCCACAGGAATCATTATTCATTATTCATTATTCTCCTACTCTTATCCCAATTATTTGAGGTCGATACAATATGTACTCTTCTTTGATAGTACATATTATAAAAGTTATTGGCAATAGTTTTATTACCGGCCGCCTGCCAGACGTCAGCCCTTCTTGGGAATGTAATTGTTGACCAAACGGCATCAGGTGGAGTTGGCCCAGATCGTTAAAAGTTTTTTAGTCGTCTTTTACGACATCCACGAGCAAAGTGAGGATTGGTAGTATTCGTAGCCACTATCACACAGCGAATATAAAAAAAAGGATACAATACCCACAGGAATGTAATAGGGTATTTTTTCAAAATCGATATAAACAAAAATTCTATTAACATACGAAAAAAATACAATGAGCTGTATCAAAAATAAAAAAGCAACATCTTTTTTTTTATTTTGACTTGGCTATAAACAAAATAAAGTAGGGTCCACAAATCCATTAAATGCTTCACGACGTATCATTATATAATCATTACGCTATTCCTATCACGATTTTACGCGTAATCCCGTAATTTAGTTGTTCGGTATCCTGACGTCGGCAGATTTACGCCTCGAACTAATGGAACTTATACCATAGGGACATGTTCTAACCTTCTTTCTCTTTTCAACTAAATAGTTGATGTTTAGCGAGTTTGTACAACACTTATTTATTTAAGGTCTGTTTATGTTTATTTAATTAGCTTAAATAAATATTTGGATTGCTTTATCAGTATAGTGGCCTGTTAGTGGGGTAAATATGTGATTGCTGAAAGTGTTTTAATATTGATGGGATGTATGAAATATGTGAAATTTGTTATATATATCGCAGAATCAAAGTAAAGGCGCCACAATTTAACCATCTGTTAGCTGTTCACGAAAACGTCAAGTAGTACACTTATGTAAGGTCGATACAGGAAGTGAATGCGAACCAGAAGGCTATCGGTTGCTACCGTTTATCAGCCTGAGTATAAATACGACTCACGGTGAGCTCATAGACTCAGACGGCCACCTCGAGCGCTTGTCGCTGCCAGACGTATAAGAGAGTGTTTTTAACCGCCCACGGATTCTCGCTCAAGCAGCCATCGCCACTGTCACTGGTCGTCTGGAATTGG
Organism: Lymantria monacha; assembly: GCA_905163515.2. NCBI lineage: Eukaryota > Metazoa > Arthropoda > Insecta > Lepidoptera > Erebidae > Lymantria > Lymantria monacha. The sequence continues at coordinate 31,120,458 of LR991091.1, read as the reverse complement.
ACCTCCTTCGGTGTACCGGGGGTCTCATCCGGCGCAGGCAGCAGTTATCGCAGACAACGACGCCGCCGACGTCGCTAGTTATCTGATGCTAGATATGAGTCACCGGGGATACGCCTGAACCAGGCAGACCGCTGTGATGGCATGCTAGGCGCGGAACTCCGTGGGACCTACCATAGAAGAGCGAACTTCATCCCAAGGACCCGGTGTTCTGAAGCACCGGCGCAGATACCACGGGCAGAGGGCTCACGCTCTGGAACCGTTTCAACCATATCCTGCGGGATAGAGAGCAATTCATTGATGTCATGGACTCAGACACTTACGGGATTCCACTTCCAGCGCTTGTCGCGGTGGGACGCGTACAAGAGCGCTATCAACCCCACCCGCGGATTCTCTCCCAAGCAGCCTCCATTATCGCTGGTCGCCTGGAGCTAGACCTCCTCCGGGACCGGGGTCTCATCCGGCTCAGACACACAGCCATGGTGGTGTCAGAGTAGTTACAACGTCGTTGGTCGTGATAGTGCCGATTGCTTCTTGTATCGAACTTGCTACGTTTCAATCCACCATAAATTAGCGTGGTTAGTTCTTGTAATCTTAAACGGATAAATAAACAGCGTTACGGGACTAAGCATTTACTTGACGCCTATAACATGTTGAGTTACCCCACGAGGTCCACTTATCTCAGTGATATATAAAGGCTAGCATCATCATCATCTCTGCTTATATATATCCCACTACTTGGTTCGAACCTCCTTCCATAATAGAGGAGAAATTAACCTATTGTCGTACTGGTCGGGTGGGGTGATACGAAGTTTCATTCCGAGTTTTCCTTCTCTTATTATATGCATATATTAATTTATTGTCTTTTACGATATTCATGCGAAAGATAAGAGGTAAAGAAATGTAATTCTTACACCATCATCATACAAACAAAGGCTAGCATGGGAATACTAAATCAATAAAAGTAATATACTCTATTTATCTATTCTAGCGATATTCACTGTTGGAAATGAGTCTATACACGAAACAGAAATATTTTTATAATTGCCACTACCGATAACACGAGTAATATTAGGCAGCTCTGGTACTAATTTGTAGAATTTATCAAGTTGTCTTTAGCTTATATCATCATCCTCATTTAGCCTTTCATTATCTACCGATGGACGTAGAATAGTCCACAGAAATCTATATGGCAAAGGGCTATTGCCGCGCTTGGTAAGCGAGTAGGCGACCGTAATTGACCTTACAAGTTGTTTAAGATAGATAAGATATATGGGTAGGGGACCCATTATCTTAGTGTTAAGTCATTTTTTACGTCACCTACTGGAAGGTAAGTAGGTGGTCATGTGTTGTGTAAGTAATAATTTGGAAGTAGCTCATGTCTTCGTTTATTACCTGTAGCCGAAAAGTCCCGTGTACTGAATTGGATTAACACGGTAAAAATGTCTTCTGTAAAGATGATAATATGAATGGATAATTAATTACTCGACGTAGTTACTATCGCAACTTAAATAAAACTTATTTACGAGAGAAAAATGATTGTTAAACGTGGGACTCGAACCTGCATCTATTGGAATCTGTTCCAACCGTGCAATTAAACAATTGTTAATAAAAATAATTGTTAATACCACTTAAACAATTGTTAATAAGAATCAATTTGTGGGTCATATTATTTTGTCGTCTTTATGGGAGATGTCCATATGTTGGTATAAATAATAATATGAGCGAAAAGATACCGGAAAATAATACGAACCAAAATTTGATTGTCGTACCACAGCACACGCTTGTCTGAGTAGGACGTATGGAACGGTGGGTTCAAGCTCCACGTGTTATATACATATATATATATATATATATATATATATATATATATATAACCTTTTTTTCGCTCGTCAACAAGTTTTTATAAATTATCTAGCATGTTAAATGCTAAATTTAAAAAGTTAAATGCGATATTTAAAAAGTTAAGATTTTCTACAGATGTTAGTTCAAATTCTATCTGTTTACTATAGATATAATATGATAAAAAAGTATTCTAAATTGTAAATCAATCGAAATATCAATAATTAATTTCTGCTATAATAAATCAAATTAATTTCTGCTGTAATAAATCGACCGTATAATTGAATATTCTGTGCGATGACGGAGTAAGAATACTATTCACCACCCCATATCTTATCCGTGGGTGATCGTACGAGACGACTAAGGGATATAAAACGCATATAACATCTATACGAGAGAAAGAAAACTCGAAATAAAACCCTATACCAACACGTCTGACCAGCGCGGTATAGTAGGTTAATTACCCTCCCATTACGGAGGAGGCCCGAGCCCAACAGTGGGATATTTATGAGCTGTGATGTTGTTGATGATGATGATAATTGATTGTGATTCCTAGGGTTTTATAAACGGTTACGCCACTTGAAGGTTATCTTGTGCGTTTTGTAGCCGTAGCAGAACTATGTCGTAGCACTTGCGTAGTTGAGGCTATTATGCTACGTCGTAGCCTTCAGTTTAAAGTAAATAGAGCTAATGTATCACAACTTTGTCAAACTAGCATAGGTTTTTTTACCTATGTGCCTTAATATTGCACCACGGTAAAAAAAGAAGTGATGAAAAGTAGTCTAGCATAGGGTTTTTTTGTTTATGTGTTCTAATTATATCTTACGAACTGTGGAAAAGGAGAAAGCGGTGCCAAGTAATCTTTATCACATTTGTAATTTGCATCATATATCTTGTACGTATTTTTTTATAACCTTTTGCGGTAGACGAGCAAGAAGCCATTTGATTGTAATAAATAATTGCCCCTTAAACCTCAGCAATATCCAGGCCACAGCCAGGACACTATTTACCGTAAGGTGGTTTGGATCTCTGGCTCAAGAGAGTTATGGAGCAAAGCGTAGTAACAATTTTTTACCACACAATTTTCTACAAGAGTTATAATATCACAGCCAGAAATTTGTTAACAGCATGATTGATACAAATTTAATTGGGGTGATACATATATTTTTATTAATTCATTTATCACCCCATAGACGGCAGTTAATGAGCATGGTAGTCTCTTCCATTCACATCATGTAAAGCGGTCTTGTGCTTTATTATATACATCTTTTTTTTTTTTTATTGGTGGGCTATGGGTGCGTCTCGACCCGCCAAATCGGTCCGGGGTGACGGAGAAGGCGGCGCGTGACCCCATAGATTCACCGTAAAATCCTCTCTCTTCGCCGTGCGAGCGGACCACCGGTACCCGATCTTTGTCTTCGGTGGTCCGCTCGGCGGTTTACCCTCGCGGGTTCCTCTCGTCGACGCCCCGACAGATTTCGCCGTTGGAGCGTCGCCCTCACGCGGTGGCCTCGCGTCGGGGTGACCGGACAATTCCCCGGTCCGATCACCCGAGGCCTGGGTTAGGGCGGCATCAGGCGCAGGTATTCGCGCCTGCGCCGCCCCGGCCGCTGCCGGCGGCCCGGGTCGCGGGAGTCCTCCCTGACTCGTTCCGCCGCCTCCTTCCGTAAGATGACAGCCTCGCAGAAGGCGGCGACCGCGTCCCAATTCCTGACGCTGTCGACCATCGCCCTCGCGACAGCCGGCAGCGTCAGGTCGGCACCGATAATAGCGACGAGGTCGCGGCGCTGCCCGTCCCAGCCCGAGCATTCCTCGAGCGTATGTTGCGCCGTGTCCTCGTCACTACTGCAATGATGGCAGCCCGGAGTCCACTCCCTGTACACGACCGTGTGCAGGTATTTCCCAAAGCACCCGTGCCCCGTCAACACCTGCACCAGTCGGAAGGTGAGGACGCCTTGCCGCCGCTCCATCCATTTCATCAATACGGGCTGGAAGGCCTCGACGGTCACGATACCGTGTCTAGGCCTCTCCAGCCGCGTAACCCAACGGGCGATGACGTCTCGGCGGGCGTCCTTGCGCCAGGTGGCTATCTCGCTCAACGATGGGGAGCCACCCTCCTTGCGCACTGAGGTAACCCGCCGGTAGAGGTCGGAGAGCATCTCCGCCTCTAGGTCCCACGGGGGTGTCCCGGCCAATAGGCACGCCGCCTCTGTCGACACCGTGCGGTACCCGCGAATGGCTCTGACCGCCATGGCTCTCTGTGGCCTCCACAGAACCGCCCTGAGCTGGGCGTTCAGAGCCCTCGCCCACACGGGTGCGCCGTACATGGCCATCGAGCGGATGACCCCCGCATACAGCCGTCGGCCCTCGAAACTGGGTCCGCCCACATTCGGCATGAGCCGAGAAAGGGCGGACGCCGCGCCGACCAGCCGGAGAGCAATCTGTCGGAAATGCTCCCGGAACCACCATCGCCCGTCGAGCACCAGACCCAAGTACTTCATATGAGCCTGGATGTTAATCTGGATGGAGTTGACGACTAACGAGGCGCCGGTTGGCAGCCTTACGCGTGTCCCATGGAATAATAGGGCCTCCGTCTTATTTAAGGCCACCCTGAGCCCCAGCGCCTCGATTCGCCTGACCATCTCCTCGGTGCCGAGAGTGGCCAGGCTCGCCGCCTCTTCGAGTGTCCTGCCCGGGGCTGTCACGAGCGTGTCGTCAGCATAGCACACCAAGCTCAGCCCAGGAGACTCCCTCTCAACGCCCAGTCGTACCCGATGTCCCACAGAGTCGGCCCCAGAACCGACCCCTGTGGAACACCGCACGACATGGGCGTCCGCACAATGTCCCCTGCGGGACCCGCGCAGAGGATACTGCGCCCCTCCAAATAGTGTACCACCAGCCGCCTGAGGTACAGGGGCACTCCATGGAACCGGAGCGCCTCCCTGATGCAGCTGAATGGCAGACTATTGAATGCGTTGGCGATGTCCAGCGACACCGCCAACAGCACTCCCTTGCCGGCGACAGCCTCCGCGGTCGTCTGCCTCAGGCGTAGCAGGGCCCCGATGGTCGAACGCCCCCTCCTAAACCCATATTGAGCGTCAGACAGATCGCGCCCCACCTCCTCCAAGTGTCGGACGATGCGGGCAGCGAGGACACGCTCCAGCAGCTTACACACATCGTCGAGAAGCAAGATGGGCCTGTAGGCCGACGGCAAATCCGGGGGCCGTCTATTATTTACATCTGGAAGTCGTAAAAGATGAATAGGGGTTATAATATACAGATAACATCTTATCTAATTATCATAGACTGACAAGCGTGGTATAGTAGATCCATTTCCCTCATATTGTAGAGATGGCTTGAGCACAGCAGTGGGACATATGCTAGCTTAAACAAAAATAAAACCCATCAAAATATACAGCTTCAAATTATTTAAATTACTGAAATTTAGCATTTAATATGCTTAATTATTTATAAAATCCGATTACGAAATGAAAAATGATGTCGCAAGCGGGATTCGAACCCGCGCCTATTGGGATTCCAGCCCAATCGTGCTGCCACTACACTACCGCGACTAATTGTAGGACATGCAAATATCATTTCGTATTGTATTTACGTCTTAAGGTGACGGTATGCTATCTACCCGACAATGTTTTCACATTGTTATAGGCTTAATACTTCAAACTTTACAGTTAGAATTGTATTAAACGATGACACAACCTTGTTATTTAAATTACTGAAATTTAGCATTTAATATGCTTAATTATTTATAAAATCCGATTACGAAATGAAAAATGATGTCGCAAGCGGGATTCGAACCCGCGCCTATTGGGATTCCGGCCCAATCGTGCTGCCACTACACTACCGCGACTAATTGTAGGACATGCAAATATCATTTGTATTTACGTCTTAAGGTGACGGTATGCTATCTACCCGACAATGTTTTCATTGGCCGGACTTTTGGACATTTCATTGGACAATTCATTGGACAACGATTGGGCCGGAATCCCAATAGGCGCGGGTTCCAATCCCGCTTACGACATCATTTTTCATTTCGTAATCGGATTTTATAAATAATTAAGCATATTAAATACTAAATTTCAGTAATTTAAATAACAAGGTTGTGTCATCGTTTAATACAATTCTAACTGTAAAGTTTGAAGTATTAAGCCTATAACAATGTGAAAACATTGTCGGGTAGATAGCATACCGTCACCTTAAGACGTAAATACAATACGAAATGATATTTGCATGTCCTACAATTAGTCGCGGTAGTGTAGTGGCAGCACGATTGGGCCGGAATCCCAATAGGCGCGGGTTCGAATCCCGCTTGCGACATCATTTTTCATTTCGTAATCGGATTTTATAAATAATTAAGCATATTAAATGCTAAATTTCAGTAATTTAAATAACAAGGTTGTGTCATCGTTTAATACAATTCTAACTGTAAAGTATGAAGTATTAAGCCTATAACAATGTGAAAACATTGTCGGGTAGATAGCATACCGTCACCTTAAGACGTAAATACAATACGAAATGATATTTGCATGTCCTACAATTAGTCGCGGTAGTGTAGTGGCAGCACGATTGGGCCGGCATCCCAATAGGCGCGGGTTCGAATCCCGCTTGCGACATCATTTTTCATTTCGTAACCGGATTTTATAAATAATTAAGCATATTAAATGCTAAATTTCAGTAATTTAAATAACAAGGTTGTGTCATCGTTTAATACAATTCTAACTGTAAAGTTTGAAGTATTAAGCCTATAACAATGTGAAAACATTGTCGGGTAGATAGCATACCGTCACCTTAATACGTAAATACAATACGAAATGATATTTGCATGTCCTACAATTAGTCGCGGTAGTGTAGTGGCAGCACGATTGGGCCGGAATCCCAATAGGCGCGGGTTCGAATCCCGCTTGCGACATCATTTTTCATTTCGTAATCGGATTTTCAAATTATTTGTAAAAAAGTAGTGATTTATTAAAAAAGGTTTTAATAAAGGACTCTTGAAGTGACTTAAAAGTACCTGGCACTTAATAAAAGTCACTACGCCATCTATGAAGTTTAATAAAAACATTTTTAAAATTCAAATATTTCTATTTTCAAATAGAATTCTATTTTTATTTATATACCATTCATGACGCAATCAGCTTTCATTCCCCAGGCATCAGACATCTCTAAGTGACAGCGCTCGTTAAGGGACGAATCTTAAAACGTTTCTTGATGTTGTTGCGAATCCGGCCATAAAATGACCCATTTACACAATAATTATGTTAACTGTGATGTTGTGAATTGGTGTAGGTGTATATCGCGTGTTGTAATAAAACTAATGTTCCTTATGATAATGGAGATACAATTAAAAAAAAAAACACGCCATTTTGTCTGGGTAATGCGGTATAATAAATTATTTTTCTCTTCTGTAGCTTCTAGATTATAAACGGTATCAATTTTTAATACTTTTCTTTTCATATTATCCGTGTGGTGGTGGAGTAAGAATACAATTCACCACTCCTTATCTTATCCGTGGATGATCGTACGAGACGACTAAGGGATATAAAAACGCATATAACATCTATGCAAGAGAAGGAAAACTCGGAACAAAACCCTATACCAACACGTCTGACCAGCGTGGTATAGTGGGTTAATTTTCCTCTCATTACGGAGGAGACCCGAGCCCAACAATGGGACATATATGAGCTGTGATGATGATGATGATTCTTTTCATAGAAATCTGTCTATGTTGAATAAAATTATTCAACTTAGAGCATCGATTCTTTTATAATTATAATTATGAGTGCAGAACAACGAGAAATTAAAAAATAAAATAATGTTAGGCTAATAGTTTTTGGTTATCTACGGCCATATATATGTTACTTTTGCTAGGACATACTAACTGCACTTTGGGATACAGGTTTACATCTAGCTTAAGTTGAAGTCTTTATATTATAATTTTCTTTATTCAATCTTTTTTTTAGTGGTAGGGCCACGCTGTTGATAGTTCTCTGTCTACAGCCACAGGCCAGCAATGTACTATTGCGCTTCATTCAGTGAGCGGGAGAGCCGGAAACTCAACTGGGTGGGTTTGCGGTTTGTATTGGTAGGCAGGGACTTAGCTAGCAAGGTCCATGGGTGATAGTGATACTCGCTCATTTGCCACCATAAACAATAAAAAAATCTCTATTTTTAATTTCTTATCATATCTATTTAGGTGTTTGTAAATATTAATACTATAAATAAAAACGGTTTTGTTTCATATTAGCTGTTTCGTTACTTAAGATTTTTGGTACTTGTTATTATTCTTTAAAAAAAGATTATTCTATGCACTGATAATAAGTATTCCCCGCACATGAAGTTGAAAATTAACATATGTATTATATTTTCATTAATTATGAAAATCATTATATTTTCATTAATTATGAAAATAGTTATATTTGTATTATTTTTTTTATTAAATAATCTTATGATTATTTAATAAAAAAAATAATACAAATATAACGTGAACTAAAAAAGAGCATTTTTACGAGACCATCATTATTACATAAGCTTTTTATAATTAAATTAATATCACAAAATAAATCTTTAACATTGAAAGCGTCCCTTGAGAATCCCCCTCGTTACTTTGAGAAAATTTTTCATAAATCAAACTGGGGGCTCGCAACAAAAACTTTTTCTATTACCATCCCTATTTAACGGGGATTCTTGAGAAGCAAAATGAAATAAGTAAGAAAAACAAATCGAAGTATTAGTTACATTTTTTATACGTTTTAGTGTGTTAAGTTTTGTCAATTAATTTAATTGAAAGTAATACATTATTTTTGTTAGATTATTTATTTAAATATGTCTAAGTATATTAAATATTTGATTTTTTTCTGAACCGGAGTTAAGATCACTCTTAATTTTTTTGAGGAGCTAAGATTCGGTTACACTTCGTTTATACCACGAGCGTTAGTTGAGCGAGTTACCGGTAGCGATTCCCTAATTTCGACGGTCTGTCTAAGCTGGTACCAATCCGCGTCGACGTCCCGCTAGTAAAGTTTTATCAATTATTGCATTTACTGTAGAGAGAACGATTATTCACATAATCATCCGCTCTGCAGATGATGGAGACTCTCCAGTCTGACTAACTAAAAAGGGATTCAGCTAATATATGTTCCACTGCTGGATTCCTGCCTGCTCTAAATTAGGCGGAAAATTGACTTACAGCCACACTGCTGACACTGGTTGATAGAATGTTTCATTTCGAGTTTGCATTCCATTACATAGATATTATAAGCATACCATGTCCTTTATTCGTCTTTTTTAACACCCATGGACAAAATCGCATCGATCGCATTCGTAACGACGACGTAAGAGAACGAGTAGGTATGAAAGAGAGTGTTGTTGTAAAGATGCGAAAGAGAATGCTCCGATGATTCGGATATGTGGAAAGAATGCCGAACGAACGTCTGGTTAAGAAGATATACAATGAGAAAGTGGAAGGATGTAGGTACCGGGGGAGAACGAGACTAACCCTAGACAAGATTGGTCACGTACTGAAAGAAAGTGGGGTCAAGAGTCTCCGAAACTGGCGAGCGTGTATGAAGAGAATTATGAATGTTGAGGAAGCGAGTGAAGTATGCAAGGACAGAGTTCTCTGGCACTCTGTTCTGTCTGCCTACCCTGCAAGGGATATGGCGTGATGATATATATATATATATATATATGTATAGAAAATGTATGTATAGAAAAAATAGAAGGTGAATTGTATTTTTACTCCATTATTATATGAAAAAATGCTTTACAAAATGTCTAAATTTAAAAAAAATTGGATAATAATGGCCTTTCAATAAAAAAAAACAAAAAGCCCTTCAATTGGATATAGATTATACTAAAATATTTTCTGAAACAAGAAATTGTATGAATCAGCTGCCAAAAACCATCTTAAAAGTTACTTACAATGAAACAAGAATCTTTGATTAAAAGGCAAGTGATTGTCTATTTTATTGTTTGTATCTAGGCCAAGTAAATTAATTATTTTTCCTTTATAATAAGGAAACAATGAGAATTGTTAATGAGCGCCAGCTATTCGGGGTTTCTTTTTTTTTATCTTTCTTGAATCGCGTATTCATTTAGAAATATCGGATGAGGTGTCTTTGCTAGCGGAGTACTTTTATTTTTTAACATTTTCCTTTTTAAAATTGTTAAAATACAAAAAGAATTTTTAATATTCCATTCGTTTTTTTTACTTGCCCTTTCTTGTATCGTGTATTTATTTCATTAACATTTCAGCTCATATACTTCTCACTGTTGGGCTCGAGCCTCCTCCGTAATAAAAGGGAAATTAACCTACTATACCGTGCTGATCAGACATTTAGGTAAAGGGTTTTGTATTGACTTTTTCTTCTCTTGCATAGATGTTATATGTATTTTATATCCCTTATTAATGTCTTACGATCACCCACGGGTAAGATGATGGTGGTGAATTGTATTCTTTCTCCATCATCACACGGAAATTTATATATAATAATTAATTTTATTATAAATATAGATTTTAGGTGCTAGCGGTATTTTTGAGATATATACATATATGTATATTTTAACAATAGGTAATGATGTACTGGAGCAAGTGGATGAATTCGTGTATCTTGGATGTGGATTTAGCCGAGATGGAAGGTACACTACTGATATAGAGCGAAGAGTGAATGCGGGAAATAGAGTGAACGGAGCGTTGGGGCAACTTCTTGGTAGCCACCACCTTAGCCAGAAAAAGCACTACATAACGCAGTACTTGTCCCAACATTACTGTATGGAAGCGAGAGTTGGGTATATAGAAAAGAGTATGAAAGTAAAATTAATGCGGTCGAAATGCGATCTCTACGGAAAATCTGTGGAGTTAGGCTGATCAATTGCATTTGTAACGACGACGTAAGAGAGCGAGTAGGTATGAAAAAGAGTATTGGTGTAAAGATGCGAAAGGGAATGCTCCGATGACTCGGACATGTGGAAAGAATGCCGAACGAACGTCTGGTTAAGAAGAATATACAATGCGAAAGTGAAAGGATATAGGTACCGAGGGAGACAGAGACTAACCTACCTAGACCAGATCGGTCATGTACTGAAGGAAGGAAGGAAGGAAGGAGTCAAGAGTCTCTGAAATCGGCGAGCGTGTATGAAAAGAATTATGAATGTTGAGGAAGCGAGTGAAGTATGCAAGGATAGAGTTCTCTGGCACTCTGTTCTCCCTGCCTACCCTGCAAGGGACATGGCGTGATGGTGTGTATGTATGTATGTATATTTTTTTTTTAAATAATTTGAATATAATTTTTAAGATGTTATCTCTCCCCTAATGCGAAGTGCATCGTCCAGTCTGTGGTCGCCACTCGAGAACCTTTCTTCCTCAATAGTTGATTCATCATGCGATGTGGTCTGCTCATTGTCATTTCTATGTCCTAATAATTCTTGTTATATCCGTACCCGTACTTTTTTTGAATATATTCTGGTTTTATTCACATAGAGAAATACCCAGCATAGCCGTGTCTATAGAACTTTGAGCGGTTTTAAGGCTGACAGTTAGAGTTCATAATAATGTCTGATGTCTACGCGAGTATTACATATTTGAAATAAAACTATTTTTACGGATTCTATCGCGTTTGTATTTGATTTTTATTTGCCCAACGTTTCGAACACTTTACAGTGATCATGATCACGGGTGGACTGAGGTGTCTTACGTCCAATATGTAATTGTTATTACAGAAATTTATATCTACCGTGTAAGATATTAAATTTTGACCCACATTTTTAATACAAAATTAATACAAATTCATTGCTAGTACAAAAAGAGAATGATTTTATATCGTTTTGAATACTTTACAGGTTTCATGGTCACGGGAGGACGAACAGGGATAGTTATATTTTCTTTTAGAGACCATATTCCAGTGCCATAAGGCATACAGAATGATAATTGCTCTACAATTAGAAATCTTCTATTCAATAACCAGACCTAATATACCTTAGCGAAAAATTAAAAACAATAGCTCACCATTCTAACCAATTTACATATTAAAACCAAAAATTTGAATAAAGGTCTCATCGAAAAGCGTATTATGTTTTATGTTAATTTTCTCGGTAAATAGGACCGTATCAACGTACCGGGCTTAATATAAGTTTCAACCGTATAACGGTTATAGGCCACTTGATCTAATCTGAACTTTATTACGCACATTTGTAATTTTCAGCCTTGGACATGTTGAGAATAAAAGCGTTATATAATCATAACGGAACGGAAGAAAATATATATTTTAAATACTAAAATTTATCATTTTTGATGTTAGTTGCTATATGTGAGACACGAAGATAATTCTATTGAAAATCCATTCCAATTATTTTATCAATTAGACCAGTGTGGGTATGTACGTATGATAACCAAATTGTGAGTGATATTATAGTATTTACGCCAGACGTTTCACATGCTATCTATCAGAATAAATTGGCCATAATTATTTTTTAAAGATTGCGCTGAGTAAATAGGCCTTGTATTGCGAGGGTCTTAACAAACATGCAATTAACTCAGACAAATTACACCCAAACTCAGAACAACACTTTGTGAATCGCACAAAGTATTGTTCTGCGTAGGAATCAAACCCACTGGCACTGATACAGAGGGTCGGTATCTTAACCACTACGCCATCTCTGCAGTCAGTTTCAATACGACGATACGATACGATCCAAAAGGCTAAATGTTTGAGTATTATAATAATTTTTAAACGTAAATTAAAACAATGTGTAATCATTTACGAATAGATGGCGTGAAGACGGTCTCCAATAAAGTATCAGCAACGTGAGCGAGAATTTGGCTATCAAGCATAAAACCCACGCTGGCCTAATTGCTAGGACGATAGGAACGGATTTCAACTAGATGTGGTATGCAATATGTTTTCACCATATAAGTACCAAATATTTCTTTTCTGCATACGTTAGATCAAATTATTGTTTACTTTATTTGTTTTATACGTTGAAAAGGTCTGGTTTTACGATCGTAATTTATTGTTATGGCTATGACTCTATCACCTTTTGTTCGTGACTAAGCAACTTTGTGTTTCACCTTATCGAATGAGCTATAGTACAATATATTCCGCTAGGATGACTTGACAACTTATACCTAGTATTTGTTGATAGTGTTTGTCTAGAATTTTTGAATTCCGCTCTACTGATGGTTTAAAATAAAACATGTTAATATATATCATCATCATCATCATCACAGCCCATAAATGTCCCACTATTGGGCTCTGGCCTCCTCCGTAATGGGAGGGAAATTAACCTACTATTTTTTTTTAAATTTATTTTACGCTTTATTGTACACCATATTACATACAAATTAGAAACTTAAAATAACTATAGTAGGTACAATCTCTCTGCCTACCCTGCAAGGGATATGGCGTGATGATATGTATGTAGGTACAATGGGCGGCCTTATCGCTAACAGCGATCTCTTCCAGGCAACCTTTGTATGGATAAGATTAGCAAACAGAGAGAAAGTGGTAGATGATGGTATAGTAATACTATATATAAATAAATATTAACTATATAATATTAACTATATATAATAACTATACCACGCTGGTCAGACGTGTTGGTATAGGGTTTTGTTTCGAGTTTTCCTTCTCTCGCATAGATGTTATATGCGTTTATATCCATCAGTCGTCTCGTACGATCACCCACGAGTAAGATATGGGATGGTGAATAGTATTCTTACTCCGTCACTACACGGAAAGTCAATATATATATATATATATATATATATATATATATATATATATATATATATATATATATATACATATATATATATATGTATATGTGTATATATATATATATATATATATATATATATATGTATATGTATATATATATATATATATATATATATATATATATATATATATATATATATAGGAAGAGTTATAGAAGAGTTCTCTGGCACTCTGTTCTCTCTGCCTACCCTGCAAGGATATCCCTTGCGTGATGATATGTATGGAGCTATATATGTTTTTTTAATAAACTCTTTACAACTATATTATTCTATTAAAATTCTTATTAAAGTATGCTTTCGCACATATACAAGAATTGGGCCTAATTATGGCTCAATTTTGATTCATACTTTTAGCTGTGTGGTAGCGGCTATGAATACTACCAACCCTTAGTTTGCTCGTGAATATAGTAAAAGACGACAAAGAGCCTTATAACGACCTGGGCCTGGAACTTTATATGATGCCGTTTGGTCAACAATTACATTCCCAAGGAGGGTTAACGTCTGGCAGGCGGCTGATCATAAAACTATTACTTTTACAATATGTACTATGAAAGAAGAGTACATATTGTATCGACCCCAAGTAATTGGGATAAGAGTAGGAGAATGATGACTTTTAGGTAAAAAAGATATTAGGATAGAATAAAAATATTAACTCATTGAGGAGAATTAATTAACTTTCAAAATATTAAAGAACTCCCCTAAATTATACAATCTCATCGGATAAATATCAAGAAAATTAATAGCAATAATAAGATAATCTTGAAACTATTTCTCTATCAGTTTGCCGATTCCTCTATGCTCTCTACCTTTTATTGAAGAAATAAATGTATGTATATTATTTATTTACTACAATTATGTATTATTATCTTCATAGACAAATGATATTCTGCCAAATTTAGTTAGATTTATAGGCAGATCGTAATATAATTGCGAATATTAAGACATATCAACATAATAATGATTTCAGTATAAAAATCTTTTATCAGAAAATTCAATAAGGATGTTGTTCGGATTTATGAGCAATATCTTTTATTATTTACGTTGGTTGCAAAGATTTCTATACTATCCATCCATCCATCAGTCTGTAAACGTAGTGGACATTAGCCTCCCAACGAGAGTGCCATTTAAAACGGTCCTGTGCCACCTGCATCCAGCGGTGCCTGCGACCTTGATGATGTCATCATGTCGTACGTGTCGTTCGATTCGTGGTCGCCACTCGAGAACCTTTTTCCCCAACGGTTGTCGGTTCGTCGAGCGATGTGGCCTTTATTTTTTTTTTGCGTTGGACAATGGAAGTGGTCGCTCCCCGCCAAATCGGTCCGGGGCGACGAAAGAGGCGACGCGCAACCCCATAGACCCACCCTGCAAACACCTCTCTTCGCCGTGCGAGCGGGCCACCGGTACCCGATCTTTGTCATCGGTGGTCCGCCCGGCGAGCGATGTGGCCTGCCCATTGCCACTTCAACGTGCTAATTCATCGGGCTATGTCGGTCACACCCTTTCTTTTACGGATTTCCATATTCCAGATTTTATCACGTAGAGAAATACCGAGCATAGCCCTCTCCATAGCATACTGAGCGACTTTGAGCTTTTTTATGAGGCCGACATTTAGAGACCACGTTTCTATACTATATACCATTGATTACGAATTTAATTTTAATATCACTAGGATGGGACGTCAATATATTTATTTTGATCAGATTCATTCAAATGCTACTTCGCAATCAGTAATCAAACATTGAACTAGATAAATGAGGTAGTCTTTTTTGCTATAAAACTGTAATCTTATGCTTAACCACTTTAACTGAACAGATGGCGTAGTGGTTAAGATAGCGACCTTCCATGCCAGTGCCAAGGGTTCGAATCCTACGTAGAATAATACTTTGTGCGATCCACAAAGTAATGTTCTGAGTCTGGGTGT
The DNA here is from genome assembly GCA_905163515.2 of Lymantria monacha. Taxonomy (NCBI): domain Eukaryota; kingdom Metazoa; phylum Arthropoda; class Insecta; order Lepidoptera; family Erebidae; genus Lymantria; species Lymantria monacha. Next base: position 31,104,907 of record LR991091.1, on the reverse strand, counting down.
AATTATATATTTGTAAAGTGCCCCCGCAATATATGGATTATAAAACCATGCATTCTACAGTTTGGGATAAAAATTAAAAATAAAATTATACCATGATTTCTTTCTATCAAATTGATCGATTAAACAGTGACTTTCTTTATTAACCAAAATAATTGCGTATGATACAATTGTATCAGTAATACAGGTAATTACATTAACGACTAAAATAAAGCAATAAATTTTATCAACTCTAGTAATTTATAGCACAGATAAAATCATTACTCTATTTGATTTTATAAAAAACTGTCGCTAGTATGTTTAAATTGTCATCTTTGTGTAGTTAACAAGCAACTACGTTCTTCCCAAGGAAGCAAATATAGCCTTGATTAATTAGAATATAAATATTTCCTTTAAGTGAATATATAACTTTAACTTTATAGTAGAACCAAAATTAAAAGAAGGAAAAATAGTGGGAGGACCACGCTGTTGGCAGTTTTCTGCCTACAGCCGCGGGCCGGTCCATCCGGGGTAGTACCACACTCACGCAGAAGATCGATGTTTGAGCTATGTGCTGCTACGCTTCGTTCGGTGAGTAAGAGAGCTGGAAGCCCAACTGGGTGGGTTTGCTTACCCCTAGAATACCCCTGGAACATCTAACGTCCATGGGCGGCAGTAAAACTTACCATCAGGTGTGCTGCTTACTCGTTTGCCACCATATGTAACAAATAAAAAAGTGTGTGTGTCAGCTCCGACGCACGACTGGAGTTTACTCCTTAAGTACGATTATTATTTACATTTATTAAAACTGTTCAGTGAAGTATTATCACACGTCAGAAAGTGAAAGGTGCGCAGAATAGGTTGCGCACCAAAAACGTAACGAGGTCATTCGATCACTATATTTTACTCCCCGATTTATTCTCATACCGGGCGCCTTATATGAAAATCGATTCTTAAGGAGTAAACTCCAAAAATAAACAATTTCAGAGTATCTATATTTTGTGCATACTATGTTAAGGTATTTTTTTAGAGATACAAGATAAGACTAAAGAAATCTCATTAATAACGTTTTAGTACATAGAGAGACCGAAGAGATTCTATCTAGGCATAAGCTACACGAAACAGTGAAGCGCTTCATATAGAACTACGTACAACGGTAAAATTACGAGTAGTCATGTCAAATAATATAAACCAGACTTCTTAAAGTCACACCTCGGTAGTTCAAAAACTTTTAAAATTAAAAAAAAATATTGTTCCATTTTCTTAAAATTCCAAATCTTCCATTATTCTAAATCTGAAGCTCGCTAGTTAATCAAAAACTCTATAGTTCGAATATTTTTAACGATTCATTTTAAATTCATTTTAGACAGGCGATACTGTAATTTGATTTATTTGTTTATAACTAATTATCTGACCGACTCTTAAAACAACTTCTCTTCTTGATGGTAAGGGAAGGACATAAGCAAGTATCTATCATCATCATAATTTCAGCTTATCGCCATTCACTGCTGGACGTAGGTCTCCCTCATGTTACGCCACAGAGTGCGATCCTGTGCCGCATGCATCCATCGACGCCTAGCAACCAACCACCAGGTCATCTGTCCACTTAATGGGGGAGCATCTTACACTGAGTCGTCCGGTACGTGGTCAAGTAACAAGTAATTATACTTAAAAATAAAGATAGCTTGGCATTAAAGTACATGTCAATCTACTCGTATCTGATCAGCGTACTTTAGTGGTCCAAGTTCTCTATGATTAAGAAGGAGACTTGTGTTTAATATAAGGGTTTATAAGCTATAAATAAGGAGCAAGGTTCGCAATGGCAGGTCTATTAACTAGTAACTAAATTCTGGCCAGTGAAGTCATTTGACTTATAATACTTACCTTGGCAGGGGTCCGCTTTAAACACGAAAGCCGGGTGTTATTTACGGGGCGACATGCAGTTAAAACCTTTGTGAAATTTAACATACAAGAAATTGTGCATAATTAAAATGTATTATTCATTATATATAGCGAGTGGATACGGTTTTAATCCATACATAAAAAATATATTTAGATATCGAATTAACGCACTGTTATGAAAAATTTTCAATTAATTTACAAAAAATATCTATTTTATTGTTGATGATGGCAAATGAGCAAGTACGCACATCTTATGGTAAGTAATACTGCCGCTCATGGAGCTTTGCAATACCATGTACATGGCTGTAGGTAACACTAGGTTGCTGCCTACCGTGAAGAAAGTGCTCTTCTTTAATTTTGTTTAAAGAATGATGTCTTACCGCTCGAGAAAGACAGCAGCTGTTACTTCATTCCAGATCCTGAATTATTGCTGAAAATGTACAATTGAAGACTATAAAGTTTCCAGATGAAATGGGTGAACCTTGTTATGGGGTCGAGCGGTACGGGGGTAGTACGGTGACGGTGGTAACAAGTCAAAACCTTAAAGAAATATATTATAATAAAAATATTACAGCATTAACTATCTCATCATCATCATTCTCCTACTCTTATCCCGACTATTTGGGGCGATCCAATATGTACTCTTCTTTCATAGTACATATTGTAAAAGTTATTGGCAATAGTTTTATGACCGGCCGTCTGCCAGACGTCAAACTCCCTCTGGAATGTAATTGTTGACCAAATGTCATCAGATGGAGTTTTCCTGGGTCGTTATAAACCTCTTAGTTGTCTTTTACGACATGCACGAGCAAAGTAAGGGTTGGTAGTATTCTTAGCCCCTACCACACAGTAAATTCACACATTAACTCATTCACATGAACTCTCTATATAAATAAAATAAATATAATATTGGAAAATTATAAATATAAAACTAATTAAAGAAATCAAAGCACCAAGGTGGAGCATTCAAACTTACAGTGAAACACGCTACAACTCTAGAGCTAACTTTGTAAATGCACCGTGCACTTGCCAGTAACTCACTTAAGTTAGCTACTGAAAGGTTGGAGGCTTTGAAAGCATAACTCAAGTTAAAATTGTTCAGATTCCAGCGTCTGCTTTTATATGTACGGTATAATAGTTCAAAACTATATATATTTACCTTCTCTGGTATTTATCCGTAAAAGTATAAAGAAAGGCAAACTTTTATCTTACCCTTATTCCGTAATAAATTTTATAAATATTGTTATGCGTATAAAGAGATAGAATATATCCTCTATTAACTTAAAATATCAAAAAACTTGTAACTCCTTTATTTGTGTTTATTTTTTAATAAATTATTGTATTTTTTTTTTTTTTTTTTTTTTTTAAAGACACCTCCCTGCACTAAGGAAAATAATCCTTGTATCGCGGGGGACTTTACAAACATGCAATTAACGCAGAAAAATTACACCCAGACTCAGAACAACACTTTGTGGATCGCACAAAGTATTGTCCTGCGTGGGAATCGAACCCACGGCACTGGCACGGAAGGTCGGTATCTTAACCACTACGCCATCTGTGCAGTCATTGTCATCTATAATAAGAAATATTAGTAATAATTTAGTATTGCCAAATAACGATAAAGTGTAAGTGACAATATTGGCGTGGCCAGCTTTTTTATTTCCCACAGGTAAGAACCATTGACAGGACAATACATACTTATAGCATTGCAAAAATAGGAAAATATGAAATAAAAAAAGAACCTTGATTTTTTGGCAGTCATCAATCTCCTACTCTTATCTCAATTACTTGGGGTCGATATAATATGTACTCCTCTTTCATAGTACATATTGTAAAAGTTATTGGCAATAGTTTTATGATCGGCCGCCTGCCAGACGTCAACCCTCCTTGGGAATGTAATTGTTGACCAAACGGCATCAGGTGCAGTTGGCCCAGGTCGTTATAAGGCTCTGAGTCGTCTTTTACGACATCTACGAGCAAAATAAGAGTTGGTAGTATTCGCAGCCGCTACCACACAGCTACTTTATTTTTATTTTTTGTCGGTATGGCACATTTAGTCTGATCAATCTAGACCTTCGAAGGTGCAAAAATTCCCAATGCTGAAAATCAGTACTGGTGACTTTTGTCACAGTAGGCCGGCATTTTAACTGCTACATCATCTGTGCAGTCAAGTTAGATTTTGTAGAAGTGTATTCAAGAGTACTGATTTCTTGAGTCATAAGCTTGATTCGTAGCCGAAGCTAAGCAAGCTTTTCTTTCTTTTTTTTTTTGCGGTGGACTATGGATGTGGTCTCGCCCCTCCAACTCGGTCCGGGGTGACAGAAGAGGCGGCGCGTGACCTCATAGATCTACCATGGAAAACTGCTTTCTTCACCATGCGAGAAGCTAAACAAGCTGAAGCTAAGACTCACTAAACAAGTTTATATAAAATTAACTTAAATATAAGACAAATCGTCTGATTTTCGTGCCGGATCTCCCAAGTGACGGCCGCATTCCGATCCGGTAGTATATTACTGAATTAACTTAATCTATAGATTAACTTGTACATTATATTGTACTAGACCAGATTGGTCACGTATTGAAGGAAGGTGGAGTCAAGAGTCTCCGAAACCGGCGAGCGTGTATGAAGAGAATTATGAATGTTGAGGAAGCCAGTGAAGTATGCAAGGATAGAGTTCTCTGGCACTATGTTCTCTTTGCCTACCCTGCAAGGGATATGGCGTGATGATATGTATGTATTATACTGTATAAATAGTGCCCGTACAAAGTTTATTCATAATGTTTTATTTTAATAAAGCTCATTTACAGGACTTTAGATCCAAAGCTTCCCAGGCAAAGTTTTATTTTATCTTTAAAAAAAGCAATAATTAAGATTCAAATGAGTGAAATTTAGCATTTGACATGCTTGATTATTTATAAAAACTTGATTACGACCGAAGAATGATTGTCACAGATCGGATTCCAACCCACGCCTATTGGAAATCTGTTCCATTAGTGCCATCACTTATGCCAGCGTGAACTGGCTCGTATTATATTAAATAATTAAGATTTTAACAAGCATGTATCTTAAATAATGGATTGGAATTTGAGATTTTTTAGGATTGCCTTCATGTTTGCACTAAGTAATGGTATATCAATCAAATTTTCATGCCCAATTTTAAATTGAACCGGTTCGTATTTTACTAAACTCTTTACTCTAAGTGAAACAATTTCAATCTGCCACATTTCTTGAAAGGTTTTATTAGAATTTGAGTTATAAATTGGTATTTGAAGGGCTCAGAGCGTTTATCTTCAAAGTTATTACTGAATTAGAGTTTCTATGACAAGGATGGTAAAAATTATAATATATTTAACATGAAAAATCGTTTAAATCGTAGACTATTTTCATCTGAACCAATCCAAACTAAGCCATGGAAACGTAACAAACGAGTGAATATAATCTCAAAATAGTATTGAACTATTAAATAATGAATGCTATGGAAAGGGCTATGCTCGGGATTTTGCTACGAGATAAAATCTGAAACGAGCGTGGAGTTGAGTGATGGAGGAGGGTTAGCATGATAAACTGTAAAGGGGCTGAGTAAATCGCTTGATGAACAGACAGTCGCTAATCAACACGCGAATCCAATCTTATCATTTTAAATAAGTAATTATTATACATATATATATATATATATATATATATATATATATATATATATATATATATATATATATATATATATATATATATATATCGGCGCAAATACAACAATACAACATATCGGTCAGGTACTGAAGGAAGGTGGAGTCAAGAGTCTCCGAAACCGGCGAGCGTGTATGAAGAGAATTATGAATGTTGAGGAAGCGAGTGAAGTATGCAGAGATAGAGTTCTCTGGCACTCTGTTCTCTCTGCCTACCCTGCAAGGGATATGGCGTGATAATATGTATGTATGTACAACAATACACCTACTATAAATAATTAGACTAATTAATTTAACAGTTTAATTACTTCATAAATCATCAATTGATTACTTAAAGATTATTTTGATGTTAAATTAACATTAACAAACATGTGATTATTTCTCTCATTGTAATTTCTATACTAAAAATTGTAAACACGTGCACGTGCACGTACTCCGAGCCCTATAAATACGGACGCACTGTCGCAATACATTCTTCGGGTTGAGAGCCCTCAGCGCTCACCCACAGGCCGATTACGCTGTAACAGCCCCCAGGCTAACAGCAAGCCCTAGGCTAGGAGTCCCACACTTCCCATCCGGGGAGTAAGTGGGTCATGCATTTCGGACCACTACGTTATCAAAAAAAAAAAAAAAACCTATACATTCATTCGTGTTCGAGTCTTTGTACCGTACGGAGCTCTCTGAGGTGACGTTACGCTACTCGTTGAAGAATCCAATATTTAAACAGTTACTTGTGGAGTTTTATCTCGAAGATCAAAACCATACCATGAGTAATCACGTAACTAACAACAGTTACGTAAACAATGGTGATGTCACACCTTAAAAAAATTCAATGGCGGTTCGTCCTGCGTCATGATTGGTTCCTCGTTCGTCATATATATATATATATATATATATATATATATAGGTAAATTATTTTATTTTAAACTAGTAGCTTCACCATTTTGTCAATGTTCTACATCTAATTGCGAGTTTGAACAACTCTCTCATCACATCCTCTGGGAGTGCAGTCTCTGGCGTAACGAGCGCGATCTCATGTTAGACAGTCTGAAAATCACGTCTGGGGTAGTATATTATACGGACCTTGTAGCAACTCGAGAAAATTTCAGTGCGTTCAGGCACTTCTGCCATACCTACTGTTGCAATCAATGTTAAGGCTCACATATAGGCCCCATAAGCTTTGCCATATCCGTGGTACAGTACTGCTGAGCTTCACGTATCAGATACATCCTCTTATCTATTAGCCTATTAGCCAATCTTTTGCTTCATGTCTCCCGCTTTGCATAGGAGGGAAGTGGATTTTTTTTTCAACTCCTCTTGTTTTCTTTTCTAATTAAATTTGTTGCGGGTTCCAAGACAGTTAAAAGCGTTGCCCGGGACCTCCCGGGGATCAAACCTCGGTGTCTTATACAGAGACCATTGTGGACCCTGGCTTACAGGAGTTACATTGGTGGGAATTGCGTGGTGGGTTTAGTCCCAAAAAAAATATTTACATATATACGTATACATAGATGTCTCAATTATTGTGGGAAGTACTTCAACTTGATTTGGTAGACTAGACTATTTTAAGAAAAGGTTAAAAAAAGGTTTATTCATATAAGCGTTTATAAAAATAAGGGATTAAAAAAGTTTATTTATATAAGGGATTATGTTAAATGGTTTATATTAAGAATGTTTTATCTAATATAAGGGTTATTTCTTAACAAAATATTGGAAAACTTTGAGATGCTTGCTTTTTTGCTATTAAGATTCTGGTACAATATGGGGTGGTATTACAAATTAAATATTTACAATAAAACTATTTTTGCATAAAATATATGGAATTTAATTTTAGTACAGTAAAAAAAATACAATGTTAGACAGTTTAGAAACTATTGCATAACTATTTTAAATTAAATTAAAAGAAAAGATCTCTGAGCTTTCTCGCCGGATCTTTTTCAGTGTGGCCACGATCCGATCCGGTGGTAGCTTATTAATTTTATATTAGTTTTTTAAACTAATAAATTGCCATAATATAATAATTATCATCAATTTAATGTTTAATAAAAACTAAACATAAACAATATATTTTTTAAAAAGAATAATTTTCTTTCTGTATTGGCAATTAATTTATATCAAAAATGTTTGTGAAAATTTAATAACTAATACTGTAACAGGTAGATATAAATCTCAGTAATAGCGATGACTTGTTGGATTTGAAACATCTTAGTCCTCCCGGGCAATTCAAAATTAAATACAAACGCGATAGAATCCGTAAATAACATGTATTTATTATACGTATTCAAATCACCATGTAGTAACGGAGTAAGAATACAATTCACACACCTCTAAGTTGACCGTGAGTGGTCGTAAAAGATGACTAAAAAAATATGCATATACATCTATGCAAGACCCAAACCCGAAACAAAAGCCTATACCAGCCTAAGTAAGTCTTCCAGAGTGGAGAAGGTGCGAGCTCATAGGATTTATATGTTCTGTTATGATAATATCAGAATACCAAAGAGAGCCGGAGTTCCAGATATTGACAGTTGGCAGGAATCTGGCTGTATTATTAGTATTATAGAGGTCCATGAGCTGCAGTTATTTCCACCAGGTGGACTGTCTGTATATCTGCTTCCAAAGGCAATAAAAAATTGTTATTTTGAAAAATACACTTATTGCTTCATACTAATCCTTTGATTCCTTTGTCTGCACAGATGGCGTAGTGTTAAAGGTACCTACCGTACCAGTATTATGGGTTCGATTCCCGCGCAGAACAATACTTTATGCGATCCACAATACATTGTTCTGAATTTGGGTGTCATTTTTTTTCATTAACTATGTGTTTGTAATTTCCCCGCAATAAGGATTATTTTCTTAGTGAAGGGTGCCTTCGTTTATCGCAATCTTTATTAAACAAAAAAAAGTGTTATTAAAAATAAAATCAAATTCTTTATTACACATATATTGCAATATTATGTCCTTTCACGGTTATTTCTTTTGATATATATATATATATATATATATATATATATATATATATATATTCTCGAATGAAATACCATTTTAGTTCTTCGAAGTTGAATTCAGTGGCGGAAAGTGAACTACTCAATCATGTCGTATTTTATTCAATACAATATGTATGTATGAGGACGTATTGATGCCAAATGAAACATTTCATAGCATACACTAGATAGTTTATCACTGAAAATGGATATTCTACATTTATATGAATCAGTAGCCGTCTATTGAATAAAATTCGACCATAATTTATTATATTATAAAATTTTAGTAGCCAGGTCGTAGTTTCCTTTCAGATAGCTGTATATCCTTCTGAAATATTGGCTTATTAGCAAATTTAGCGTCCTATCTTTAACTTTACATAAAAGAAATGTAGAATTTGCCAGCTCTGAAATTTGTTGTGGGTCGCAAAGCGATACCACCGAAGACAAAGATCGGGTACCGGTGGTCTGCTCGCACGGCGAAGAGAGAGGATTTTACGGTGGGTCTATGGGGTCACGCGCCTCCTTCTCCGTCACCCCGGACCGATTTGGCGGGGCGAGACGCACCCATAACCCACCAATAAAAAAAAAAAAAAAAAAAAAAAAATAAGGGTCGTAAAGCGATCAAAAACGTTTCCTAGGACTTCTCGGTCACCGACAACAAAGACCGGGTTCCGGTGGCCTACTCGCACGGCGCGGAGAGGTACTTCATTTGGCTTCATCTGAAAAAGAAAGTAGGTACTTCTCGAAGTTCAAAACTCGGTGTTATTTATGGTAATGACTGTGGATCCCGGCTTTACAGGAGTTATAGTGGTGGAAGTGTGTGAAGAAGAGCATTCATGATAATTATGACATTCCATAATGAACTCTTGCTATATTTGCGAGAAAGATAGGGGTAGCTTATATTTTAAAATAGATAAAGGAAAGGACTTAAAGTGCCTCGTTTCCTTTCCATAATATTAAATTATTAATGGATTTCCACTAAGTATCATTTTTTTTTTGTTATCGCTGTGGAAATGCTTTTACGCACTATCCCCCGCCAGTGACAGATTTGTGACTCGCCGGCCATAGATGTTGGCGGCCGGAATACCCACTAAAACCAACAGCGGTCCCTTCCGCGCTTTTACGGGATGCCGGAGAGATCATCTATTGACATTCTATCCCCGACACCCCTACGCTTAGCCATCTGGCCACGACCAGTCAGTGCCACTAAGTATCACCTAATACTGTAAACTTTAGGTTAAATTATTCATGGGGTACGATGCCAGAAACCTCCGCGTGGTGTACCCTGGGTGCGGGCGACAGTCCCCCAGATCCTTCTGTCGAATTGTCGCCCGTAGCGAATCTCTGGCGCGAGGGGGGGTTCCCCAGCGATGGGTTGAGCCCCAATTCGCTCCTGACCCTCTAGTTGTAGAGGGTTTAGGAGGCGAAATTTCGGACGGGCCCGGTCACTCATTCATTTGAGGGCTGGGCAGGCTTATGCCACCGCCGACATATCGTAAACCTGATATCTTGCTTCAAGACAAGTTGTCGTGAGGCGTAGTATCAGGAACGAGGGTCTTGGCTTAACCGCCCGGATCGCGAGGAAGAAAACCTCTATAAAGAGTTCGAATTCGGAAATCACCCAGAATCTTAAGTTCTGGCGTGCGGCGAGAAGATGCATGGCAGATGGGTTGTTCTGTCGTTAGCACGCTCCAGCCAGGGTACCGGCCGACCCCCTGGTCGGTAAATGTAGGCTTGCCCGGGTACAGGGATCTCTGCCCGGGTCGACCGTTAGTTCTCCCATACTCGTGGGAATCAAATGGATTTGCCTAATAATATTTTACCAGACGGGAATCCAGCGGATTCCCACATCACGGCCTCGTCAAGCCAATGCAAAACTGACCAAAACGACGCCTCGTCCTTAGGACTAGAGGCGTCTGCCGAGGGCCCGGCACCGACCAAGGAGGCCCCCCCCCCCCTCTTGAAGACGAAGAAGCGTCGACAGGCGCGGTTCACATGGGGGAAAGCCGCGAAAGCGAACGCTCGCGAGAAGAAGCGGAATGCTGAAAACCGCGAGCGTTATGCGCGCGAGCGGGATAAGGACGGCGGCAGATCCACTGCAGAGCCGTCAACGGACGAGGGCGACAATTCTGTCGCAGAGCCGTCCAGAGACGAGGGCAGTGGATCTGCCGATGTGATGGACGAGGGCGGTAGTTCCGCAGAGCCGTCCAAGGAGTTCAGCGGATCGGCTGAGGAAGCCGCCGCCGCCAGATCGTCACCGCGCCCTGCGGCGGCGGCCTTGACCGCGGCCCTGACGGTAAGGGAGGAGGCCCTCCCCTCGAAGGTGCGGAAGCGCCCCCTAAATAAGGAGGGCAGCTCAGGCGCAGATTCAGAGGGGAGCATGGTCATCATGCCTCCTCCCAAAGTTCCGGCCTCTCGCAGAGGGCGAGGGGCCGCGGCGTCGGGAAGGACGACCCACTCCCCGGCCGGCGGAGTGCGTGGAGGGGTGGAGGCTGGCAGGCGGGCTGATAATGAGGCGGCCGCCGCGAGGGTGCTGGGGGTGTTGTCCGGCATCCCTCCCACCAAAGTGGCGGCCGCTGGTGCCCGCGCGAGCGCCCCAGCCATGAATATGGAGGCCCTGCAGGCCGACCTCCTTCGTAGAGAGGTCGAGGAGCTGTTCCCGCGGCAGTCGGAGCACACGCCCCCGGTCATGGCTTCGCCAGATCACGACCGGGAGGCCGTCGAGAGTGTTCCGCCCGTGACGGAGTCGGAAGTGGGGGCAGCCGTGGCGAAGATCCGTTCCGCCACCACGGCCCCCGGCCCGGACGGAATCCCAGTCCGGGTGTTGACGTTGCTCCTCGAGCATCTCGAACCTCGCCTCAGGCGACTGTTCAACGCCTGTCTGACGTCTGGACAGTTCCCTGGGTGCTGGAAGGAAGGGAGGTTGGTTCTCCTGCCAAAGCCGGGACGGCCCCCGGATTCGCCGTCGGCCTACAGGCCCATTGTGCTTCTGGACGATGTGGGTAAGCTGCTGGAGCGTGTCCTCGCTGCCCGCATCGTCCAGCACCTGGAAGAGGTGGGGCCCGATCTGTCGGACGCTCAATTTGGGTTTCGAAGGGGGCGTTCGACCATCGGGGCCCTGCTACGCCTGAGGCAGACGGCCGCGGAGGCTGTCGCCGGCAAAGGAGTGCTGTTGGCGGTGTCGTTGGACATCGCCAACGCCTTCAATAATCTGCCATTCAGCTGCATCAGGGAGGCGCTCCGGTTCCACGGAGTGCCCCTGTACCTCCGGGCTGAGCGTTATTTGCTATGCTGACGACACGCTCGTCACAGCCCGGGGCAGGACACTCGAAGAGGCGGCAAGCCTGGCCACTCTCGGCACCGAGGAGATGGTCAGGCGAATCGAGGCGCTGGGGCTCAGGGTGGCCCTAAACAAGACGGAGGCTCTACTATTCCATGGGCCCCGTGTGAGGCTGCCCATCGGCGCCTCGTTAGTCGTCATCTCCATCCACATCAGTATCCAGGCCCATATGAGGTACTTGGGTCTGGTGCTCGACGGGCGATGGTGGTTCCGGGAGCATTTTCGTCAAATTGCTCCCCGGCTGGTCGGCGCGGCGTCCGCCCTTTCTCGGCTCATGCCGAACGTGGGCGGACCCAGTTTTCAGGGCCGACGGCTGTATGCGGGGGTGATCCGCTCAATGGCCATGTACGGCGCACCCGTGTGGGCGAGGGCTCTGAACGCCCAACTCAGGGCGGTTCTGTGGAGGCCACAGAGAGTCATGGCGGTCAGAGCCATTCGCGGGTACCACACGGTGTCGACAGAGGCGGTGTGCCTATTGGCCGGGACACCCCCTTGGGACCTAGAGGCGGAGATGCTCTCCGACCTCTACCGGCGGGTTACCTCAATGCGCGAAGAGGGTGGCTCCCCATCGTTCAACGAGATAGCCACCTGGCGCGAGGACGCCCGCCGAGAAGTCATCGCCCGTTGGGCTACGCGGCTGGAGAGGCCTAGATACGGTGTTATTACCGTTGAGGCCCTCCGGCCCGTACTGATGGAGTGGATGGAGCGGCCGCACGGAGTCCTCTCTTTCCGGTTGGTGCAAGTCTTGTCGGGGCATGGTTGCTTCGGCAAGTACCTGCACACGGTCGTGCGGAGGGAGTGGACTCCGTCCTGCCACCATTGCAGTAGCGACGAGGACACGGCGCAACATACGCTCGAGGTATGTTCGGGCTGGGACGGGCAGCGCCGTGACCTCGTCGCTGTCATCGGTGCCGACCTGACGCTGCCGGCTGTTGCGCGAGCGATGGTCGACAGCGTCAGGAATTGGGACGCGGTCGCCGCCTTCTGCGAGGCTGTCATCTCGCAGAAGGAGGCGGCGGAACGGGCCCGGGAGGATTCCCGTGACCCGGGCCGCCGCCCGCGGTCGGGGCGGCGCAGGCGCGAGTACCTGCGCCTGATGCCGCCCTAACCGAGGCTTCGGGTGATCGGACCGGGGAATTGTCCGGTCACCCGACGTGAGGCCACCGCGTGAGGACGACGCCTCGACGGCGAAAGCTGTCGGGGCGTCGACAGGAGAGGAGCCCAAGAGGGCATACCGCCGAGCGGGCCACCGAAGACAAAGATCGGGTACCGGTGGCCCGCTCGTACGGCGAAGAAGGGGTGCTTGCAGGGTGGGTCAATGGGGTTGCGCGCCGCCTCTTCCGTCACCCCGGACCGATTTGGCGGGGTGCGACGTCCATAGCCCACCGCAAAAAAAAAAAAAAAAAAAAAAAAAAAAGGTTAAATTATTCATTCTGGTAGTAGTAGGGCAACATAGAGACCAGGAAGTCCAACTTGAATAGGTTTTGGTTGGTAATTAGTGGCCTAGCTATACCTCTCAATCAATCACCGACAGTAACGCTAACCATCAATGTGGTGGCGTTTGCTGTGTGGTAGCAGCTTAGAATACTACCAACCCTTGCTTTGCTCATGGGTGTCGTAAAAGACGACTAAAAACCTTACAACCCTGGGCGCACTCCATCTGATGTTGTTTGGTCAACGGTTTGACGTCTGGCAGGCGGCCGGTCATAAAATTATTGCGAATAACTTTTACAATATGTACTATGAAAGAAGAGTGTTGTATCGACCCCAAGTGATTTGGGATAAGAGTAGGAGAATGATGAGTAACACTATCAGGTTTGCTGCTTGCTTGTTTGCTAATATAAGCTAAAAATATATTCATATGCCGTCACCATTTATTAAAAGTTAATAATATTAATATTTATGCTTAAAATTTATACATTGCATTTATACTACCAGTATAATATACTATAAGATATTACAGTTTTAACAAAGTATAGTAAACTACTATCCGTCAGCTAGACTATCCTATTCGTTCCTATCCATTAAGGTTTCCACTCCAATGAATAGATCAATAGAGATAATAACCATGCGATCCAATGCCTTGCCTGCTGACCAGACTTGCATTAACTGAAATAATTATACCAAAATATAGATATGTCAAAATATATTTATGATGTCTATCAGGATATGTCACGAAAATTTGTTTTATTAAACACGAGTTTAAATGTTCAATAATTAAGAACATTTGTAAGTATTATAATATGCCTATATAAAATAGTTTTAAATTTTAGTCATGGTCTTTAAGAACGAGACCCCACCCTGCACTAAAGCAATAATCCTTGTATTGCATGGGACTTTAAATATAATTAAGGGAGACATATTACACCCAAATTCAGAACAAGACTTTATGGTTCGCACATAGTAATGTACTTCGTGGGAATCGAACCAATGGCACTGGCACGGCAGATTGGTATCTTAACCATTGGTACATCTGTGCAGTCAAAGTTTAAGTCCGGTTAAGTTCACCCCTATTATATGAAAAGCAAAATCTTTGTGTTACATTTTTGAGATGCCAACCCTTTCGGCAATTAAATCAAATAACTATAAAACATACTATATTCTTATCAAATTCAAATTTAAAATGATTTGTTAAGTAAACCCCGTGGTGGAATTTACATATAGGCAATATTAGCATTTTACCCTAAATTAATCTATTAAAATGCCACCAAATCGGCACACGACCGCCATTGGGAAGATTCACCAAGAAATACAGCGCTTTTTTTTTTTTAACTTTTCCAACCTCTTTTATTGAGAGAGCCGGTAGCCCAATTGGGTGGGTTTGTATTGGTAGGCAGTGGCCTGGCTATACCTTTGGTATTGCAAATGATGCTCCATGTATGCTGCTTGCTCGTTTGCCAACACATGTAATAAAAAAAAACAACAAAAAAATAACAGTGTAAGTTTTTTTTTTTATTTTTTTTTATTATGAGTATGTTATTCCATAGACTTTTTGTCCGTGCTCTTTTTATGTTTAATTTAATTGTCATGGTGGTTTGTTTATAAAATTAATGTTCTTGAAGTGTGGCTTTATTACATTTAGATAAAGCTTGAAGAGCGCAATTCATGTGTCATAGATGTTGAGCGACAACATGTCTTTTAGGGTTTCTTCTTGGCGCTGGTGGTCTTGTTGTTGGTGAAACCCTTCTATTTGTAGATGTTTCTGTCCTCTGTGTGTTACAGTGTAAGTTTAGAAAGTATTATAGTGTCAGTATAATATTTCAATTTAATATAATTTGCAATAATGGCAAAGATTATGGTTGGACCATATAACATGCGGCGATGACGATTTAACTACTAGATCAGCCATCACTATTAATATTGGAATAAAAAAAAATACTATACTCTATCCATTAGTTTATTCGTACAATATCGGAAATACGCCTACCCACAAATGGAGAATTATGCTATAATTAATTCTTGACAGGCAGATGGGTGACAACAGATGGCACTATTGTCTATTTCTTGCACAATTATTGGATTTTTACATCTCCCACGGGCAAGTAAGGTGGGAATATATATTGTATATTTATCCTGACAGTAAGTTTGAGAATATTTTATAAAATATAGTTGAAGATAAATTGAAAAATACCTACAAGATGTAGAGATATATTCTAGAAGCACTAGACTTAATTACAATTAAGTGAGAGTGACTTTGTTGTAAAGACTTATACGAAGTTATTATTTCATCCAGACATATTATTCTGTGCGTCAGCCCAGAACGTAAAATATCTGTAAATTTACTTGAAAATCTTAACTTTAATATCTGTTAGCTTATATAAAAGTTAAAGAATGTGTTAATAGCGAATTGCTTATGGGATTGTGGTATTTAATCCAGCTACTAAATTTCTGCAATATTTTTGGGTATGATATTATGTCTTAGTTCGAAGGAACACTAGAGCTTGTACTGATTGCCGGGTGGGCCACTGAAAAAAAGACCGCGTTCCAGTGACTCACCCATTTTTTTTTTGTGTGACTTAGTTGTTAGCCTCAGATGGCTATGACAACTTTACTCGGACTGTGGGTGAGCGCTGAGGGCTCTCAACCCGTATGACTCACCCACACGGCGTCGAGAGGTATATTGTAGAAGCGGGTCTACTGGATCTTGAGCCGCTTTTCCTGTCGCCCCGAACGGGTAGCGGGGCTTACCGCCAAAAAAAAAGAACTTGTACTTATTAATCCTAAATAATTTAATGATTTTTAATGTTTACATTTGAAATAAAACTAATTTTACGCATTCTATCGAATTGACAAAAGTTTCTATAATAACAAAGACATATTGGATGAAGATAAGACACCTTAGTCCTTCTTTGGCCATGATCACTGTTAAGTGTACAAAACGTTGGCAAATTAAAATTTAAATACAAACGTGACAGAATCCGTAAAAGTAGTTTTATCGTAAATATTTTGATTAAAAAATAAATAAAAATAAATCAAACCCGCCGAGTTTATTGTTGGATCTTCTCAGTGGTAGTCTCATTCCGATCCGATGATAGTTTATACGATATTTTTTTAGTTAAATATTAAAATGAATAAATTTATTCCTGTAGGAATTAGACATAATAAATATTAGGGGCCCGAGAGGATCTTTTGTTTATTTAAAAAAGACAACACCCGGCAATAAAAGAAATAATCGTTATATTGCGAGGGACTTATAGATTTTTGAACTTAGGTTTTTATATGATTTGGACCACTTTTCCTTTATGCTAACAGGTTGAATATATAATTTACTATCACCTCTGCAATTAATTCCTCATGAAAGTCATAAAAATGGCTAATGAGTACTAGTAGCATTCTCTTGGGAAACACGTAAAACAGCTGCGATTGAAACTAGCCTATCGACCCTCGCACTTTTGAATTATGGCATCATACACCTTGGAAAGGCCTATTTCTAATAATGGACTATAAGTTGATGGATGGATTGTACACGTTTGAGTATAAGTCTTAGCCTACGGGCTCCGTTAAAGCATTCGATTTTAGGGTACGGGACTTCTCCGGATAAAGGAAATTAGGCTATCACACTACGCTAGCTAAACCAGTTGCATTATATTTTTATTGTCAGATTTGCCTTTTTTTTTGCAGTGCTGGTACAGTCTTTACATATCTTAATTGATTTTTACCAAAGGCAAAAGAAGATGTCATGTCATTTCTGTGCATGCTGTGATAGCTTAAGAATTGAGCATTTAGTTTAATTTTATGTTATATTTATATTTTAATATCTACAATGTATCAATTACTAGCTATCCTAAAAATGAATAAATAAATACTAAACAAAAAAGAACTCGCCAACTTAATAATACGGTTGAGGCTTACACATTCAGGTAAAATCCTATTCCATCCCATTTTATTGGTCGCTAGGCTTTCCGATTCCGACCGCGGTAATTCCTTGCCGCTTTACAATGCAAAATGAAAATAAAAGATAAGATGGGCATAAAGAATGAATAGCATAATGCCTTATTTTAAAAGAAATACGTTTTTACGAATGCAGGTAAATGAGCCGGCTCTTTCAAGACGACTTTTTTTGTTCAATTTTTGGCTTATGTAATAATGAATTCTTTGCGATTTTTTATTTCACATTTTATAAAACTTTTGGTCTTCAAATTACTGAAATTTGGAATTTAATATGCTTGATTATTTCAGGCTGCTAGAAACAGAGCGGCCCAACTACAAGAACCATGTTTTTCAGTATGGAGAGAATTAAAATTAAATTTAATTTAATCGATTTGAATATAAGCTGAAAATGTACTTGTAC
Source organism: Lymantria monacha (assembly GCA_905163515.2). Classification (NCBI taxonomy): domain Eukaryota; kingdom Metazoa; phylum Arthropoda; class Insecta; order Lepidoptera; family Erebidae; genus Lymantria; species Lymantria monacha. Next base: position 31,087,230 of record LR991091.1, on the reverse strand, counting down.
TGCCATCTATCATCCGTGTGGTAACGGAGTAAGAATACAATTCACCACCCCTATCTTAGCGACCGACTACCCTATCTAGCATAATAAATCGCAGTAATTTGATCACTTAATTGTTTTTGAAGTGAAAACTTTTTGGCGGCGTTGGTAACTTTTTTGGGATGGATAAAAAATGTTAAATTCGCATCAGAACACATAGTCTGATCGAAAATTCGTAAGACGCAAGGAGAGTAGACCGTATGAGAAGAAATTCGTAAGACGGAGGGAGAGTAGACCGTAGGAGAATATTGTATCTAACCACATAAATGATAGTACTTCTATATTGATAAATAAAGCAATTCGTGCAAAATTACTACTTCCTAATCCATCCATCCAAAATATTTTTTTACGGCTAGCTGTGGTATGGTCAGACAGATACATACTCCTTGAGACACGCTTTTTTTTTTTGTATTTGTTTTTTATTTCATAGGTTTAAGTTTTAACTTCTGTTGGCAGTCCTCGTGACTGCTTGCTTTGTTTTTTTGCTTTATTCTTGTACTTATAAATAGAATATAATAAAGAGTTATACATACATACATACATATATATCATCACGCCATATCCCTTGCAGGGTAGGCAGAGAGAACAGAGTGCCAGAGAACTCTATCTTTGCATACTTCACTCGCTTTCTCAATATTCCTTCAGTACATGACCGATCTGGTCTAGGTAGGTTAGTCTCGGTCTCCCCCGGTACCTACATCCTTCCACTTTCGCATTGTATAACTTCTTAACCAGACGTTCGTTCGGCATTCTTTCCACATGTCCGAACCATCGGAGCATTCCCTTTCGCATTTTTACACCAATACTCTCTTTCATACCTACTCGCTCTCTTACGAGAAGAGAGTTATTGTATTGTATTTTTAAAAATCAATCAACAAACAACTCAGTATCAACTAGAGAACGTAATCCTAAAACGAGATACGACGAAAACAAGGATTGATACACGGTTTTTGATACCAATTCGTTGCGGACATGCATATTCATATTATACAGGTTGTTTTTTACGTCCACAACGAAATTGAATATTACGATATTTTGATTTACATATACATAGCGAATATTATGCAGCGCCAGTTATAACGTTTATTTGTTTATTATATTTATTTTCAACAGAAAGCTATTTCCACAATATTCATGGACTGACGACCCGATTTCGCTTTACTTCGATGTTCGAAAGCTCTGTCCCCGTATTTGAAATCTTTAATAACTAATCATAACTTTAGCTAGCTTTTACAATATAAGTGCATAAAAATTCATTATCACAGCCCGTATATGTCCCATTGCTGGCCTCGGGCCTCCTCCGTAATAGAAGGGAAATTAATCTATTATACCATACTGGTCAAACGTATTGATATAGGGTTTTGTTTCGAGTTTTTCTTCTCTTGCATAGATGTTATGTGCGTTTTATATCCCTTAGTCGTCTCTTACGATCACTCACGGATAAGATAGAGGGTGGTGAATTGTATTCTTTTTCCGTGTCACCACACGGATAAAAATATAGTTTTTACATAACACTAAAAATCTCTTAAATTCTTTATTTTTTTTCTCTACTATAATAATATCTTATACATATAAACCATCCTCTTGAATTACTCTGTCTACTGACGAAAACCCCGTTAAAATACATTCCGTAGTTTGAAAGATCTAAGCGACAATAACGATGACGACTTCATTTTATGCGATGTGATAGAAAAAAAAAATGATTTTTATAACGCCAAGTTTCTCTAGGATTTTTTCTACTAATACAGAGATGAATATCGTTTTATACCGCCATGGCTCTCTGTGGACGCCACAAAAAGGCCTTGAGTTGGACGGTCAGAGACCTCGCCCACGCGGGTGCGCCGTACATGGCCACTGAGCGGATCACCCCCGCAGAGATTAATAACCTAATGACCCATATTCGTGTGTAGCAGTCTACAAAGAAGTATATTAAATATACCTTCCCACAAGAATGTCATTCAAAACTGACCTTTGCCTGTATCCTACTGCAGTCTATGGCTATTGATGAGAACCACACACCTGGTGGGAAGTCGTCCCGTGTTTCGTCCCGAGTCTTCACTGTCGACTTCCGTCCCGAGTCTTCGTTGTTGACTTGACAAGTAGTGGCGCTCCTGTTGACGCTTCTAATTCTTTGGGCTGTATCGGTTTCACCTGTTTTTACAGGTTTTATCACTTATAGAAATACCAAGCTACTCCTTATCAAGTTGACGACTTTGGCCTGTTTGTCCTAGGTATAGTTAGTGTTCCCCAAATGCAAGACCAAGACTCGTTGCAGGAGTCTCGCAGAGCTCCCTTAGACAGCATTTTACGACTCCTTTGGCAAAGAAAAGATTGTCAATATTTTGTATTCTTAATACCAATACATGGGGAAATAATTTGATGTTATTTTAAACATTATCATTATAGATAGGTGTAATTATAACCCCAGTCCCGTTAACTAGTACGTACCTAATTATTGATAGTTGTACAGTTAGTGTCACTATATGAATGGAATTTCATTAATATAGTTAGATTCTTCATTTCTATATGGATTTTTCATTTATATTAAAATAAGTTACTCTGTGTTATTCTAATAGCGAGACTCGCAAGAGACTTGTATTTGGTTACAGTTGTTTATAATTAACAATAAAATTATTCTTTTTTTTTATTGCTAATGGTGGCAAACGAGCAAGCAGCACACCTGATGGTAAGTGTTACTGCCGCCCATGGACCTTTGCAATACCAAGGACACAGCCAGGCTGCCTACCAATACTAAACCCAAATCCACTCTGTTAGGCTTCCGACTCTCTCGCTCAACAAACGAAGAGCAATAGCACATTGCCATTACTCAGACATCGATCTTCTGCGAGGGTGTGGTACTACCCCGGACGGACCGGCCCGCCGCTATACACAGAGAGAACTGTCAACAGCGTAGTCCTACCACAATAAAACTTATTTTTTAAATTTTGTATTCAACTGATAAATGTAACTTACCGTGTGATGATGAAGGGAGAGCATATTTTACCACCCTTTCTTTCCTACGGGGGTCGTAAAATACTATCGTGAGATCTAAGCAGCTAACTGGATGAGGGTAAAAATTCAACTCATAATTCACCACTTTCTACCATTGCAAAAGTTCGTGCTTAATATTGCGAGGAATTTGCTGAAAAATAAAACAGAGAATAAATCTTCTCAGCTCTTATTTTTTTTAAAGATCAACACTCTTCATTAAAAAAAAAAATAATCCGATAAAATATAATAATTTAACTGACATAAATTACACCCAGTACAACAATTAGTGAAGCGCATAAAGTATTGTTCTGCGTGGGAATCGAAACCGCGATACTAGGCGCGGTAAGTCAATATCTTAACCACTACACCTAAATGTATATCTGGGCAATCAAACTTATACATCTCCAATATCGCTCAGTAGCGCAAACGCTAGAAGAAAATGATTGGAGTAGGGTGTTTTTTTCTTGGCCACCGAACACAAAGATCGGGTACCGGTGGCCCGCTTGCACGGCGAAGAGAGGAGTTTGCATGGTGGGTCTATGGGGTCACGCGCCGCTTCTTCCGTCACCTCGGACTGATTTGCCGCGGCGAGACCACATCCATAGTCCAGAGCAAAAACAAAAAAAAGGTGTTATTTCCTTTAATCTTTCTATTGCTTAGATTTGTCTGTCGAAAATGTTTAACGGTACATGTTATAAGGATAATAGTGGTGACATACCTTATAATTATTTCTTCATCAAATGCAATTAAACGATTAGAAAATAAATGAATAATCAAGTAATAGGAGACTAGCAGATTTAATTATATTTTCAAGCATCACAATAAACTTAAAATAATTGTAATTCAATACTTTCGTGAATTCGACAAATTTAAAAATACTCCGAACCTCTCAGTTTTTATAAAATTGGTTGAGAACATCTGAATTGCGTTGGGAAAAAAGAAAAAAAAAAAGAAAAATATATTGAAGCGAATAAACAGACATTCAAAACTCAAGTACTTTTAATTAGATTCCTCGGCGACCTTTTTCCTATTTTTTATTTTTATTTATACGCGTTCTCACCTTTTAAATTACTTCCTTTTAACAGCCTTATAATGAGAAAAGTTTCAAGTGCCTTTGCCTTGGCGATAAGATTCTTAAACGGCTATGTAATAGTTCACTTCAAAATGAAAATGTTTAATTATTATCTTGAAGTGCCATAGTTATCTTATCTCTAACATTTTACTTTGAATTGGTTCCTTTGAGAGTTAAATATCCTATTAGAATTACTAAAATTTAGCATTTAATATGCTTGATTATTTATAAAAACCCGATTACGAGCGAAAAATTAATTGTTACAAATGGGATTCGAACCCACACCTATTGGCAATCCGTTCCAATCGTGCTGCCAGTAAGTGGTATTAATTTCAGTAATTTGAATAACAGGGTTGTGTCATCGTTTAATACAATTCTAACTGCAAAGTTTGAGTATTAAGTCTTTACAATCTGTAAACAATGTCGGGTAGTTGGTCACACGTCTCCTTAAAGACGAAAATATAATACGATGCAAGAATTGAATGTCCTACAATAGTTTACGGTGGTATAAGTGGCAGCATGATTGGAACGGATTTCCAATAGGTGTGGGTTCGAATCCCACTTGTGACAATTAATTTTTCGCTCGTAATCGGGTTTTTAAAAATATCCTATTAGACTTACCTAACAATTGATGACACTTCACAATTTTGTATTACGTCTATTTTAACCTTACCAATAAATCAATAACATTGTATAATCACCATTGTGCTATGTGCTAGTGGCTACGAATACTACCAACTCTTTCTTTGCTCGTGGATGTTGTAAAACACGATTAGAAGCTATATATGGATGTGGGCCAACTCTACTTAAGGCCATTTGGTCAACTATTACATTCCCCAGGAGGATTAGTCGGTCAGTTCATATCCGGCTCGAAGGAATTCTTTTGGCCACCGAAGTTAAAATCGAGTACCGGTGGTCCGCTGGCACGGCGAAGAGAAGGTTTTACGGTGGGTCTATGGGGTCACGCGCCGCCTTTTCTGTCACCCCGGACCGATTTGGCGGGGCGAGACGCATCCATAGTCCACCAATAAAAAAATAAAAAAAAAGGATTAGTCGGTCATTTCACTATTGCCAATAACGTTTGCAATATTTTTTTTATTGCTTTTGGTGGCAAGCGATCAAGCAACACACCTGATGGTAAGTGTTACTGCTGCCCATGAACCTTTGCAATACCAGGATATAGCTAAGCCGCTGCCTACCAAAAAAAAACCCAAACCTACCCAGTTGGGTTTCCGGATCTCTCGCTCACCGAACGAAGCACAATGGCACATTGCCATTGCTCAGATGTCGATCTTCTGCGAGAGTGTGGTAATACCCCGGACGGACCGGCCGCGGATGTAGACAGAAAACTGTCAACAGCGTAGTCCTGCCACTAATGATATATACGAGTACATTGCTTCGATCCCAAATAATTGAGATAAGAGCAGGAGAATGATCAAGATAATAATGAACGACGATTATAATAAATGCAAGTAATTAATCGATACGTAATACTATCTGTAGCTATGTGGTAGCGGCTTACAAATACTACGAAAACCTTACTTTACTCGTGGATGTCGTAAAAGACGACTAAGAGCCATATAATGTCCTGTGCCAACTCCATCTGATGCCGTTTGGTCAAAAATTTCATTACCAAGGAGGGTTGACGTCTAGTAGGCGGTCGGTCATAAAACTATTGGCAATAACTTTTACATTATGTACTATGAAAGAAGAGTACATATTGTATCGACCCCAAGTAATAGGGATAAGAGTAGGAGATTGATGATGTTGACGTAATACTATACAACACTACAATACTTTACTACAGCTAGACAATAATTAAATTCTAGATACGGCGACCATCTTGTTTACCTTCTAATGATCTCGGATGGAAGTGGCAGTTACAGTGCTGCTGCCTTCTGATTGCGGCTGCTGTCTCTGAAGCCTTTGTGGTCTTAAGGTTCGCAGGTTTCAAGAAATTCGACGCTCAGCGCACGGTCTGGTGGTCTGCCGGGTCTACACACCTCTCCGATGTCTCCGGAGGCGGATTCGGTTTTAGACAACCAGCGACAGTGGTGACGGCTTGAATGAAAATCCGTGGGCTGCTAAACGGAAACGCTTAGATATCTCGGAGAATATGCGAGGAAGAATCCTTTTTTTATTTATTTTATCGTGAAGACCAACGGCACAATAATAATATTAAGCTACTTAATATACATCATACAGCTAATCACAGGTCTCCACTAATATGCTTCACATTATGCTAATGAAGACAGTAAACATTATCTAATAAAACTAGCAGACTCGGCCACGCGTTGCTGTGGCTAAGGTAGCCTCAGTAACACGTGGTTATACATGGGTCAACAGGTGGTTATACTAATAAAGTCCAGTCAACAGATACCGCCACCTGTTAAACTCCTTTGGAGATAACAGATAATTGTGACTGTCAAATAATAGACAATTAATTTGCAATACAATAATATTACGATTATAAATTGTGATGGAAGCTATCCTAACTTTTAAGTTGGATCAAACTACACATGCTGTGCAAATTTGATTAAAATCCGTTAAGTACTTTAGGAGTCCATCGCGGACAAACAACGTGACACATAATTTATATATATTAAGATTTAAGGATTATAAACTGTTATAATTGAAAAAGAAATCCTTGCTCAGTAATCGTCTCACTATTGTTAAGCTGGTGTTGAGTGTATCAACATCGTGTAACTTGCATTTTATATTAAGTACAATATTTTTAACATACATACATACATATCATCACGCCATATCCCTTGCAGGGTAGGCAGAGAGAACAGAGAACAGAACAGAACAGAACAATATTTTTAAGATTGCAACAATCTTTAGCGTATGGGTTTTTTTTGCTTTATAGATGACTCGAACATTGATAAGCATTGACAGTCACTTTCACGCCACTTTCACGCTACTTCCACGGCACTTCCACGAGCTGCTTGCGCGTGTATCACTAAAAAGTGAGTTGCCAGTAATTTCAAACTGTACCATACACTAAGTAAATAATCTTTATATTGCGAGGATTTTACAAACATACTTTCAACGGATACAAATTATATCCAGATTCAATACAACAATTTTTGTATCGCACAATGTATATGCGGCGAAATATTTTGTCGAGCTATCCGGGCGTTCACTCGAAAGGATACTCGTTATAGTAGACTGCTGGGTGGGCCACTGAATATAAATACCGGGTTCCGGGGACCCACTCACACGGCGTTTAGAGGTACATGTACGGCGGGTCTATGGGTTCGTGTGCCATTGTTTGTGTCGCTCGGGACAGAATTAACGGGGTGTGAACACACCATAGCCCGCCGCCAAAAAAAAATGGAGATTCCTGAGACAATTTTTTCAATTCTCAGGAATAACCGTAATGATACATTGTATTCTTAATTTATCAATCTTATCATTATGATTTCAGCCCACTGCTTGGTCTCGAGGCTCCTCAAAAATGGTAGAAAACTGACTTTCTAAAACCATCATCACCATCATCTCAACCCATATATGTCCCACTGTTGGGCTCGGGCCTCCTCCATAATGGGTTATTGGCCTACTACACCGCACTGATCAGATGTTTTGGTATAGGCTTTTATTTCGAGTTTACCTTCTCTTGCACAGATGCCATGCATGCATATGCATGTTATATCCCTTAATCGTCTTTTACAATATCCACGAGCAAGAGAGGGAGTGGTGAATTGTATTCTTACTCCGTAACCATACGGAAGCTTGCTATAACCATATTGAGTCTTATTTTTAGGTTTTAATTTTCTTGCATATCATATCCCTTGGTCTTTCTTTACGTAACCTACAGGTAATATTGGTCGGTGGTGAATTATAATTATTAAAATTAATATTATATTCCTACTTTATACATAATGCATTACTCTGATTATATTAATGTTAAGAATTTTATGTAATTTATTCAACGAGCTTCTTTATCTAAAATGTCTTCCCGGATTTTGGGTGGCTGTTAATAAACTTTATATTTTACTTTAACCTGAAATTGAAGCTTAAATTAAAATCTAAACTCACCCTTAGCATAACCACAAATTGTAATTATTTCCGTAGCGTTAAAACAACTATGAGAAACCATTCTTCGTTTTAATTAAAAATTAAACTGCCCAGTCGAATATTTCCAGGCTTATACCTAACATTAAAGAAATCTCTAGCAAATGAATTAACCAAATTAACAAATAATGTTTATAAAAGGTTCTTTATATTTTTTTCACGTTCAAATATTTGTGATTCTGACTACAAACGATGCCTTTTTAAATGAACTGTGTAATTTAATAGATAATAACATAACGCGATTCACTTTTGAATAGTTAAGTTAATATTTTTCTGGTAAATTACGCTACATGTTATAAGCGTACAGCGATAATATTTTTTTTTAAATAAATTGAATAACTTATTTGTACTTTTGTGGCGTTCTGTAAAAATATAAATATGCCAAAGAGTTTTAACTTTTAAAATACATTATCATCATTCAGAACCGTCCGCTGCAGGATATTGGTCTTCCCCATAAATGAAGAGTTAGTATAGAAAGCGCTACATCTGTTATACTTTTTCAAAGAGAGAGTTGTTACCTACTCTTTTGGTGTCATCGGATACCCTTAGCCGATATTTATGAAGCCCACGAGCAGGTAAGGGGTTGCAACAATTGTATTTTTATCTGGGGAAGTTAGTTGAAATAGTAATAGTAAGATAAAGTTTTCCATGTGGTGATGAAGTAAGAATATAATTCACCACCCTATCTTACTCGTAGATGATCGTACGAGAAGACTAAGAGAAAAAAAGAAAACTCGAAACAAAACCCTATACAACACGTCTGACCAGCGTGGTAAAATAGTAGGTCAATTTCCCTCCCATTATGGAGGAGGCTCTACTGTACTACGCTGGTCAGACGTGTTGATATAGTGTTTTTTTTTAGCTTTCCTTCTCTTGCGTAGATGTTATATGCGATTTTTATTCCATAATCGCCTTTTACGATCAGCCACGAGTAATATAGGGGTGGTGAATTTTATTCTTACTCTGTTCCTGTACAATTTTTAACAAATTATATAAGCGCAATACATAATAATTATCACTAGATATTTATTTCAACTAATATTAAACAACGTAACCAAGCAATCAAATTTTCGTATTGACGCGGTTTCTGTTTATGATATGAATTCCATCAAAGCCGACTTGTTTTTGGTGTATAATTGTAAATTGTAGTATATATTTAGTACTTACGAATTGCTATTTGTGTGGTAAAATTGAGAATAGTAACACTATAAACAATGTAATTATTACTAAATTAATATAATTTATCAAGCTTGTAATTTTAGATCCATTGTCGATATAATTAAAACTAAATTAACAGAAATTTTAACTTCATCTTAGTTCATGTAATATATGTCCCACTGTTGGGCTTGAGCCTCTTCCATAAGTTGGGCTGGATTGATCTACCATACCACGCTGGTCAGACGTGTCGGTATAGGGCTTTGTTTCGAGTTTACCTATTCTTACATAAATGTTATATGCGTTTTATATCCCTTAGTCGTCTCTTACGATCACCCACGGCGAGAAAGGGGGTTTTCAAATGTATTCTTACTCCATCACCACACGGAAAATTAAGGGAGATGGTATATCAATAACATCGATGAAACATAAGAAAGCCTTGTATAAAAAAAAAACCATATGCCATTTCGTCTGACCATTATTCTTATCAACATCATCATCATATCATCACGCCATATCTCTTGCAGGGTAGGCAGAGAGAACAGAGTGCCAGATAACTCTATCTTTGCATAATTCACTCGCTTTCTCAACATTCATAATTCTCTTCATATACGCTCGCCAGTTTCGGAGACTTGACGAGACGACTTAAGAATGACGCTTTAACACATTATACAGAAGCGTGAGCCCAATTATTGAACTTATGCTGAGATAAGTGAATGGGGGACAGAACGGACAGTACCAGACCTGATAACGTAATATAACTCTCTACCGCCATTTGAAAGGACTACTCGTACCAGTCCTTGTCTCCAGTGTATGTGACTTCGGGGATCTAATTAAAACTGTTTTTGAATACAGAATTCAAAAGAGTTTCTTCATTCCTTGTGGTGATGGCGTGAGAAAACACTTCACCAACGTTCTTGCCCGTGACCATAGTAAAAATCTACTAAAAGATGTAATATGCATAACATTTATGTAAGAGGAAGAAAACTGGAAATAAAACTATGCGTCTAATTAGCTTGGTATTGTAGCTCAATTTTCTTTCTATTGTGGAGCAGGCTTGAGCCCAGCAGTGGGATATTATGGTTTATATGATGATGAATAAATACATACATACCATCGCGCCATATCCCTTGCAGGGTAGGCAGAGAGAACAGAGTGCCAGAGAACTCTATCCTTGCATACTTCACTCGCTTCCTGAACATTCATAATTCTCTTCATACACGCTCGCCAGTTTCAGAGACTCTTGACTCCACCTTCCTTCAATACTTGACCGATTTGGTCTAGGTAGGTTAGTCTCGGTCTCCCCCAGTACCTACATCCTTCCACTTTCGCATTGTATATCTTCTTAACCAGACGTTCGTTCGGCATTCTTTCCATATGTCCGAACCATCAGAGCATTCCCTTTCGCATCTTTACATCAATACTCTCTTTCATACCTACTCGCTTTCTTACGTCGTCGTTGCGAATGCGGTCGGTCAGCCTAACTCCACAGATTTTCCATAGAGATCGCATTTCGACTGCATTAATTTTACTTTCATGCTCTTTTCTGCATACCCAACCCTCGCTTCCATATAGTAATGTTGGGACAAGCACTGCGTTATGTATTGCTACACGTGCCTTCTGGCTGACGTGGTGGCTACCGAGAAGTTGTCCCAACGCTCCATTTACTCTATTTCCCGCATTCACTCTTCAAGATATACAAATTCATCCACTTGCTCTAGTACATCTATCATTACCTATTGTTACTCTTACATCTGTTCTGGCTTCATCTCTCACAAAGACCATTATTTTGGTTTTGCTCACATTCGCGCGTAGACCCCTTTTCACACCTTTTGACACAATGACAGAAGATTGTAAATCTTCTGTCATTGTGTCGACTAGGGTCTGCAGGTCAGTCACTGACTGTGCCAGCAGGACTGCATCATCTGCATAGAGCAGAGCACTGACCACTGAGTCGCCCATCATAAATAAAATCTAAACCTTTCTAAAGTTTTGTTAAGCGCTAAATACAGATAGCGGAACGAACTGACTGCACCGATGGCTTAGTAGTTAAGAAACCGACCTTCCATGTCAGTGCAGCGAGTTCGATTCCTACACAGAACAACACTTTGAGCGTTCCACAAAGTGTTGTTCTCAGTCTGAGTGTAATTTGTTTGCGTTAGTTATATTTTATAAAGTCCCCCGCAATACAAGGATTGTATCATTAGTGCGCGATGGCGTTAAAAAAAAATCTATGTATTCATGTTTATCTATCTCAATTGTTCTTTTACCACTTGCCTTACGCGGTAAGTAATTGATCATTATCATTTTTTCTCCTGGACTTAGTTTATCACGATTAGTTGGGGTCATCGGGGTCGACGCAATATGTATGTATCTCGTACTTATTGCAAAAGTTAATGACAATGTTTTATGACCAGTCACTTGCCTGACGTCAACCGTTCTTGAAAATATAATTTTTACCTAAATGGAATCAGGTGGAGTTGGCCAAGGTCGATATAAAGCTCTTAACGGTATTTTAAGACATCCACGAGCAAAGTAAAGGTTGGTAGTATTCGTAAACGCTGCCACATAGCACTAGAATAATAGGTCTCTCAAATAAAATATTCATTCGCGACAATTTCTCTCGACTTAAACCAATCCACTAACGATCCTCTTTCAAACTGAATATATTTATATAATATTCGCGAAAAGAGCGTATTTGCAAAGAAAACAGAATTTAACTTCGCTTTGATGTATTTTTTTATAATTTCATACAAATACACACTTAACATAAATTGGTTCCTTGACATTTAAATTTTTTGAAATCATAGATATGTATAAACCTATTTAAGTCTAATATTATTGACATACAAAGTTCATTTTATAAGTTTTATGGGGGTATTTATTTTCTGTCCAAGTAGTGACAGAGTAAGAATACAATTCACTACCTCTTTTCTTGCCTGTGGTTATCGTAAAAGACAACTAAGGGATAAAATAAGCAGATCTTTGCAATATAAAGAAAATTTTAAATAAAACCAACACGTCTGACCAGAGTAGTATAGTAGAGGTACAAAACGTATATGAGCAGTATTTTTTTTTTCAAGCAATTACGGAGTGAGAATATTTCAATTTATTACCACTTATTGTGCCTTTGAGTGTCATAAAAGATTACTATGCATAAAAAATCTATGCAATAGAAGAAAAACACGAAATAACACCCTATACCAGGGTTCGGCAACGTGCGTCTGGCGAGCCACATGCGAACACTCTTTGGATGTGAAGTTGCGGCTCTTTAGTTCTATACGCAAAAACAATATTTTATAAAGAAAATATTTAAAAATGGTTCTGAATTGATTAATGAGGATTAGGCACAAATTATTGTTAATTATATATAATTTTTGGCTCTTCCGACGCAATAGGTTGCCGCCCCCATCCTATACCGTTGTCTAACTAGCGTGTTATAGTTGCTTACCCGGCTGTAGAGAGTATATGAGCTGAAATAGTAATGGATAGAACATTAGATATTAATTTTATTTATTTCATTATATGATTCTAAGATTGTTAGTACAAAATAGTAGGTATATATATTTTTAGCGTTTACGTAGCGCTGTGGCTGCCATTGTAGACGCGCAGCTGACTTCAAAGCGAGGCTTAAAAAGGCTTTCAGCAATTAAATATTAAAGACAACGGCCTGAAATATGACGGCATAGTACATTGTTGAGCATGGCTTTGACGGGTGCTATGTAAAATATTGTTGAGATAAATATGAAAAATCTTTTATATGTACACTCTTAAGGAGTAAGCAATACAATAGTTTTTCTACGCTTGGAATTATAAGTTTGTATAATAATTGGAAGGATATTGGCTTATAATACCACCATGGACCAATAGATTGGTACAGGATTTTATCGAAGTGTATGGAGTTGTTCCTGGTCACCTCCAGTCCCCTGGTGGATATTTTTTTTTTTTCTTGGTGGCAAACGAGCACCCAGCAAACCTGATGGTAAGTGTTACTGCCATCCACGGACTTTCGCAATGCAAGGTGTACAGCAAGCCCGCTCTCTACCAATGAAATACTTAAACTCATCCAGAAAATTAGGTTGCGGTCTCTTTCATTCACCAAACGAAGCACAGCAGCTCATTGTCAATGCTGAGACGTCGTCGATTTTCTGCGAGAATGTAGCACTACCCCGTTCGGACCGACCTGCGGTTGTAGACAGAAAACTATCATCAGTCTGGTTCTACCACTATTGAATTTACATCGAGAGGTAAATTGATTTACTAAATGATACCATTCAGCATAGTATCAGACAGCTTGGTGTAAAGCATTATGTTAGATATTCCTTGTGTTATATAGAGAAGTAGGTGAAATTCTGTCTTATTTGTAGTACTATACTGCTTCTCTTCTTGTAGCTGTACAGTTTCTTATTCAAATCAATTAATAAAGTAATTTTTTTTTTTTTTTTTCTCCATGTTGTACCGCTTTGCATAGGAGAGAAGTGGATTTATTGCAATTACTGTTTTTCTTTTTTTAATAAGTTTGTTGCTCAAGACAATTAAAAGCGTTTCCTGAGGCTTCCTGAAGGTCAAACCTTGGTGTTATTTATGGAGATGAATCCTGACTTAAAGGAGTAACAGTGATAAAAACCTGTGGTGGGATTAATTACAATAGAAAAAAGAAGAGCCAAATGAATAATTGATTTGTATTCTTACTCCATAGCCACGTGTAGTGTGTGTAGGATGTAATTTACTTCTGTGTTTAAAATCTCAGTCAAGAGGATGTTTGTGAAAAGGTCTGGTACATCATCATTTATCATCACCATTTCGCCCTTTGCTGCTGTAAGTAGGCTCCTCCCTGAAATGAGGGGGTAGTGCCGTAATTGCCATGCTTTGCAGGTGGATTTATAATCACAGTGAAGTGCTATGCGTTTTCCAGGATAGAGCTACTGTTCTTTTTCTTACCGCGAACTAGTGAGAGATGTTTACAATTGTAATCTTATCTCATCGCCTCTCGTGGAATAGCTCATAGTTTTTCTTGCTGTGTTATCTGCTTAGCTTTTTCTTACGTGACCTGAAGGACAAGAAGGTGATACATAGAGTTCTTAAAACGTCGTTATAAGGATAATCTTAGTAATATATCAGCTACACTTAGCGCCTTTGTAGTTATTAATGAGAATTTCTTAAAAATGTCAATTATAATTGAACGCCTCACGTTGAGGTCTTGCTCTACTCTCGATATATGAAAATCAAGCACTTTTCAAATCTAAAAATGATTGTATTTTTCTAACATTGCACTTATAGGATAATATTATCATACATATGTCAAGAAATAATATTCGTTTAAACGTATTTGATATTTTTAAAAAGCAATTATTTTGTTTAAAGTAAGAAAAAAGTTGATTAAAAAAATATTCGAGCTTCGTCGAGAGTAGCACCAAATTTAAAAAGTATTTTATTTTTCTTTTATTTTAATTTATGGCATTGACTAATAGTAAATGATAAATAATATAAAAATTATAAGGCGTGCACTTTTGGATTTTCCAAATTATTTTTAGTCTATTTCAGAACCAGTATTTGATGGACTTTTCATATATATTTTCCTTCTTGGCATTCAACTAGCGAAGAGAAAAAAATCGAAATAAAACCCTTTCCCAACCACTTTGTTCCAGCGTGGTATAATAGGTCAATTTTCTTTCTACTGTGGAAGAGACTCGAGCCCAGGACTGGGACATATATGAGCTGAGATGATGAGTATACTAATGAAGCATCAATATTATTAGGGGAAGGTTGCGATGATTGGACCACATAACTTTAAAGTGTCATATCTAATAAAATAAAAGTGATAGAATACAACTAATGATTAAAATTTAATCCTTTCTTAATAAAAATAAGATGCTGTATTTATTTCAATTTAAAGTTGAGCAATTTTAGCAGGATAGTGTTAAAATTATGAGATGCGTTGCTTTCTTTGGACCACCACCGTTGCATTGAATGAACCGCCCAGTTGCCATCAATGGACTTAGAAAGCTTCAGGCAAAAGGTCCAATCATGATAATATGATTAAACCACATAATTTTAATCAACTTTTATTAATAAGAATAATCGCAATCACATAATTAACGATTAACGTTACATTTTAAAACTTAAAACATTGGTAACAAAATGTAGGTGTTCACTAATCTATATATATTATATATACATACATATCATCACGCCATATCACCGTAGCCGAGAGAACAGAGTGCCAGAGAACTCTATTCTTGCACGCCGTAGGCAGAGAGAACAGAGTGCCAGAGAACTCTATTCTTGCATACTTCACTCGCTTCCTCAACATTCATAATTCTCTTCATACACGCTCGCCGGTTTCAGAGACTCTTGACACCACCTTCCTTCAGTACGTGACCAATCTGGTCTACGTAGGTTACTCTTGGTCTCCCCCGGTACCTACATCCTAAACTATTATATATATATATACATATATTAATATTATTAACACTAAACAAATATATTTTATAAATACAGTTTAATAAATATGCGCTGTGTGTTAGCGACTACGAATACTACCAACCCTTACTTTGCTCGTGAATATAGTGAAAGACTACTAAGAGTTAATACCGACCTGCGCCAACACCACCTGATGCCGTTTGGTTAACAATTACATACCCAAGGAGGGTAGACATATGCAATATGTACGATGGAAGAATTACATATTGCGTCGACCCCAAGTAATTGGGATAAGAGCAAGAGAATGATAAATTTAATAAACATATATATATACTTACTATAAAATAAAATTGAATCTATCAAGTTGTATCTAATAAATTCGTTTGACTTAATAAAACTAATTGATGTACTCGTATCAAATAAAATAATTCATTATATTACATTTTTGTGTATATTTTCGTTATGTATTTGTTTTGAAGATTGAAAAGCTTATAATGTCGGTCGTATCAATTCATATAGTTTATAATTTATAACTAAATTATATATTTGATAAATATGGCGGACTTTTGGCGGGAATCTAAAACGTCATGTTGTGCTCTTGTATTATATTCGATATCTTAGTGTTTTAACGTGTTATATTAGATAATTTTTATGGTGTTTTATGTAATATGATGTGACAGAACAGCTGGGATGTAGTGAATATCATATAAAAGTGCTTTACAACGTTTTCGTTTTCCATCAAAATTCCTACAACATACCATTAACAGTGTCACCATAGCAGTGTTGATGGCGACAATTCGACTGACTGACAGACAATGACTAACTTGAAGAGATTAAGAACGTGAAGATAATTATAACTCGACACTGGCAAAAATGGCTCGTATAAGTAGCTGATTGCCAATACATAAAAAGAAGAAGAAGAAGAAGCTGCAACTTAACTTTGACATTGGCTTTAGTATAAACAGAGCCACAACAAAAAAAAAAAAAAAAAAATATGGCTTTCAAACGTCTAGACATTAATAGCTATTTTAAAATAATATATTAGTATAGATAAATATTAGAGTAACAAATTGAATGATATTATGTTTACAGATTGAGAGAAGCTTAATTTTTCTTTATATTTTTTTAACGTATCTAATTCCCATTCGTCCTCTATATGCGTTTGGGAAATTTAAGAGGATTTTCTCGTCCAATGCCACAGTGTCTGAAAATAAAGGTTTATAATCAGCGATGACTTAGTGCAAACCTGCTCAGCGTGCTATGGAGAGGATTATGCTTAGTATTTGTCCGTGTGGTGACGGAGTAAAAATACATTTCACCACCCCCTTCTTACCCCCCTTCTTATCTTACCCATGGGTGATAGTACGACACGACTAAGGGATATAAAAGGCATATAACATCTATGCGAGAGAAGGAACTCTCGGAGGAAAACTCGTAACAGAACCCTATATGTTGGTATAGGGTTTTGTTTCGAGTTTACGTCTGACCAGCGTGGTATAGTTGGTCAATTACCCTTCCATTATGGAGGAGGCCTGAGCCCAAGAGTGGGACATATAGAAGCTGAGATGATGATGATGATTTTTCTACGTGTTAATATTTGGTATACGGCAAGTCTTAGAAGAACGAGTGAGAAGCGACAATAGGCAGATTACATCGCTTGTCAAACCGACAACCGTTGGGGAAGAAAGGTTCTAAAGTAGCTACGATGAATTGGAGGACGCATCTTAGGACGACCCCTCGATATTCTCGTGGGAAGGCCTATGTTCAACAGTGGACATCTAAAGGTAGGATGGAATATAAATCCTACTAACGGCCATCAAAAGAGGGTTAGTCTTTATTTCGAGTGTTCGTTTCTTGAAGTGATATTGTTTCCTTTTATTTCTTGATCAATTTGTATAATACTCACGGGAAAGAAATGGGTAGTGATCAGAGTATACTTAATTCATTACCAAATAGACCACTCATCATTAATTTAGTTCATATATATGCAAATACTGGAATCAATCTTCTTGCAAAATAAGAGGAAATTTAATCTCGCTAGTCAGACGGATTTGATATATAATATAACATTTTATTTCCTGTTTTTCTTCTCGTGCATAGATGTTATATGCATATCTATTTATCACCATCATCACAGGGTTGTAACAGTGGACATATATGGGTATATATGTCCACTATTGGACTCAGGTCTCCTCCGTAATGGGAGGGAAATTAAACTACTAATACCACATTGGTCAGATGTGTTGGTAGAGGGTTTTGTGTCGAGTTTTCCATTTCTACATCTACATAAGATGTTATATGCGTTTTATATCCCTTAGTCGTCCCTTACAGTCAATCACGGGTAAGATAGGGGGTGGTGAATTGTATTCTTACTCCGTCACCATACGGATGATTCATATCTCTTAGTTGTGCTTAAAAAGAAACAGACTCAACTTTGAAAAGCTATAGAAATATTAGATATAAGAAAGAGATTACCTTGAAAAGTAATAAATATATTAAAGAGCTTCTGAGGCACTAATTTTTCTTTTCTATTTTCTAGACATTCAGTGTGACTCCTCGTATCTATTTCAATTTAATCATTCTATTGAGAATATAACCATAGAAATAATAATAATGTATGCTTCATGTCTTTTTGATTAAGAAGAAAAAATCTGGAGACTCAACCAATAGCTCACCGGATCAGGTACGTTTTTTTTTTTTTCGCAGTGTGGACAAATCGATCCGGGGCGACAAAAGAGGCGACGCGCAACCCCATGCACCCACCCTGCAACCACCTCTCTACGCCGTGCGAGCGGGCCACCGGTACCCGATGTCTTCGGTTGCCCGCCCGGCGGTTTACCCTTACGGGTTCCTCCCGTGTCGACGCCCCGATAGCTTTCGCCGTTGGGGCGTCGACGGGTGACCGGACAAATCCCCGGTCCGATCACCCGAAGCCTCGGTTAGGGCGTCATCAGGCGCAGATATTCGCGCCTGCGCCGCCCCGGCCGCTGATGGCGGCCCGGGTCGTGGGAATTTTCCCGGACTCGTTCCGCCGCCTCCTTCTGCGAGATGACAGCCTCGCAGAAGGCGGCGACCCCATCCCAGTTCCTGACGCTGTCGACCATCGCTTTCGCGACAGCCGGCAGCGTCAGGTCGGCACCGATAACAGCGACGAGGTCACGGCACTGCCCGTCCCAGCTCGGACATACCTCGAGCGTATGTTACGCCGTGTCCTCGTCACTACTGCAATGGTGGCAGGATGGAGTCCACTCCCTATACGCGACCGTGTGCAGGTACAAGCCAAAACAACCGTGCCCCGATAATACCTGCACCAGCCGGAAGGAGAGGACTCCGTACCGCTGCTCCATCCACTCCATCAGTACCTACGGGCCGGAGGGCCTCAACGGTAAGATGTCTCAATGATGAGAGAGCTTTTTTTTGTGGTGGGCTATGGACGTGATGGCGCCCCGCCAGATCGGTCTGGGGCGATGGAAGAGGCAGCGCGCAACCCCATAGACCCACCCTGCAAACACCTCTCTTCGCCGTGCGATCGGTATCGTGCCACCGGTACCCGATCTTTGCCATCGGTGGCCCGCCCGGCGGTTTACCCTCGCGGCTTCCTCTCGTGTTGACGCCCCGATAGCTTTCGCTGTCGGGGCGTCGTCCTCACGCGGTGGCCTCACGTCGGGTGACTGGACTATTCCCCGGTCCGATCACCCGAAGCCTCGGTTAGGACGGCATCAGGCGCATATATTCGCGCCTACGCCGCCCGGCGCAGATCGAGCCCGCATGGAGGGAATCCTCCCGGACTCGCACCACCGCCTCCTTCTGCGAGATGACAGCCTCGCAGAAGGCGGCGACCGCGATGACAAATGCAGCCTACAGCTTTCCAAGGTGTATATAAATAAGTTCGTTATTTATTATTATCCAAAGCTATTAATTAATAATACCTCTATTTCTATTGTAACTGCAACTAGAAATTTGGGTCTTATTTTCGATAGTGAAATGAGATTTGAAAAACATGTCAGTGAAAAGATCAGAGCTGCTTTTTATAAATTAAAGATACTGTATGGTATTAGGAAAAATCTATCAAAAGAAATACGTAATTTACTATGTGATATTCTTATATTATCTCCTTTTGATTGTTGTAGTACTGTTTACGGCCCTCGACTATATTCTAAAACTGCACATTCAATACAAAGACTTCAAAATGCATGCATCAGATTCTGTTTTCATGTTCCTAGAAGGGAACATGTAACGCCGTATATGATCAAATATAATATTTTAAACATGAAATAAAGAAGAGAGCTTCTGCTTGCATGTACAACTCAAAAAATACTATGGAATAAAAAGCCAGAATACTTATTTGAAAAACTAACATGGCTGAGAGATTCTCACTCAAGAAATATTCGCTCTAAATTATCCTACATTCTTCAAATACCAATCCATAAGACTAGTGGTTTCAAAGGCTGTTTCAAATATAGTGCATCAAAAATATGGAATAATATTCCTCCTCTTATGAGACAAAAGATAAGTTTCGGCCTCTTTAAAAAAAATATAATTCTCTACTATTAGTACGTACTACAACCATATTTGATGCAACATTTATAATAAACTAGCAAATAATCGTATACTAATGTCTGTATAGCGTTGAAATATGCTATAAATTCTTCTATTCCATCCACTGAAAACCACTACCCGCCCATACACAATCCACCTGAAAACACAAGCAACCTGTTTAGGCAATTAAACACACACGCGCAGACGCATACACAAGCAAATTTCATGTAATAGCACACCCTCACTTTACAATTTAATTCTTCATCTATCTTTTCATTTTCTATATTCTTTACTTTATGTTATTTCTATTATTACTACTCTTGCTTTAATTATATTATTTTTTTTTTTTACTCCTAACCTAACCCCTAGAGGGTTTGCTGAAAACCAGCCATGCATATAAACCATGTCATACAGCGCTGAGCATTCCCCTATTGACAATATAATGTGTAATTAGTTATTAAAAGCGATACATATATTGTAACTGTTACCTATTTGCTCATTTGTTATATTGCCAAAAAATCTGATTCTATTCTGTAGTATTATATTATGTAGGATTAAAAAGTTAATTAGTGAGATCTGGATATGTCACACCTTTGGCTGCCTCTTAAGGTGTAAATATATAAAACAAACTTTAACTGCACCGATGGCGTAGTGGTTAAGATACCAACCTCCCGTGCCAGTGCCGTGGGTTCGATTCCCACGCAGTACAATACTTTGTGCGATCCGCAAATTGTTGTTCTGAGTCTGGGTGTAATTTGTCTGTGCTAATTATATGTTTGTAAAGTACTCTGCAATACAAGGATTATTTTATTAGTGCAGGGTGGTGTAGAAAAAGAAAAAAAAAGAACCGCACGTAACAAGCAATCATCTTTTTGGCGTAGCGGCATGATGGGAAAGCCTGTGAGGCTGTTCACCTTTAGACAGATTATACTCATTCATAATATCTGGAAGGATAGCATGGAGCTTCCATTATCATCATCATCATCATCGCAGCTCATACATGTCTCACTGGTCGGTCCCAATTTCCTCCACAATATTCTTTTTGTGGTTGCGGTGGAAGCGTGGTTTCCTTTTGGAAACCACGCTTCTCGAACGGGTTTGGTATACTTTTTTTCCCTTTTATATACTATACTAGCAGACCCAGCCACGCGTTGCTGTGGCTAAGGTAGCCTCAGTAACACTTGGTGGTTATGCTAATAAATTGTAGCTTATATGTAACGTTTGTACGTTTAACATAGTGCCATCTATTAAATACTTACTCAATCCAGTCAATAGATAACAAATAATTATGACTGTCAAATAATAGACAAATAATTAGCAATAAAATAATATTGAGACTATAAATTGAGAAGGAAGCTAACCTATCTTTTAAGTTGGATTAAACTACACATACTGTGCAAATTTGATTAAAATCGGTTAAGTACTTTAGGAGTCCATCGCGGACAAACAACGTGACGCGTAATTTATATACCACGTGAACTTTATGTATGGGAACACCTGAAAATCTCGAGAACTATGGATATATCGGAAAATGACCGAGACAAAAGTTTCATGAGAAGGAACGGGAAACTCGAATCAAAGCTCAAATTTGACCTTGGGCATGACCTTCACCCAAATTCGAAGGTCAACTTTGTTTTTTTTAATGGGAACCCCTATTTTTGACCTCGGATTCGGAAAGAGCGGAAAATTTTACGTTCAGAACCATATACATACTTTTATTTTAAGGTCGTAGGAAGGTCGCTTACAAAAAGACCTCACATCAAATGATTTTCACACTGGAACACCTGAATATCTCGGTAAATAGCGATTTTTTGAAAAAATGTGTCAGGTAAAAGTTTTATGTGATGTAACAAGGAACTCGATTCCAAATTCAAAGTTGACTTCGAGCATGACCTTGACCAAAATTTGGAGTTCAACTTCGTTTTTTTAAATGGGAACCCCTATTTTCCACTTCATATTTGGAAAGAACGGAAAATTCTACGTTGATAACCATATTCATACTTCATATCCGAAGGTCGTCATCGATCATCGCCCCAACCCCGCATCATTAATAAAGATATCCTTTCACGCTCAGAAAGGCGTTCAACCATGGTAATAGTGAAGAGACGAATATGAATACGATCAAAATGTATGAATTAGAATAAGCAAAAGAGCTAAAAATCATTCACACAATAGATTAATCAATATTATCCAACTTACAACCAATACTACAACTACAAGTCTGCTACGGTAAAATATGTATCGATTGGAAAATCTAGGAATTAAGTAGTTTCGCCGTCCCATTTACGCAGTGGAGAAGGAAAATCGGACGCCGCATATCGGATGTTCAAGGGAACTGCTTCAATATAATAATAACTTTTTACGCTTTTCATTGATTTCGTAATAATGACAGACATGCTTTTGAATGTAGAATTTTTCGTTCTTTCCAAATATGAAGTAAAAAATAGGGGTTCACATTTAAAAAAACGAAGTTGACCTCCAAATTTTGGTCAAGGTCATGCTCAAAGTCAACTTTTAATCTGGAATGGAGTTCCCTGTTCTTTCCCATGAAACTTTTGCCTCAAACATTTTTTTGAAAAATCGGTATTTACTGAGATATCCTGGTGTTCCAGTGTGAAAATCAGTTGATATGAGGTCCTTTTTTATAATTTCGTTTCCAGCGACCTTCCTACTACCTTCAAAAATGAAGTATGAATATGGTTTTGAACGTAAAATTTCCCGTTTTTTCCGAATCTGAGGTCATAAATAGAGGTTCCCATTTAAAAAAACAAAGTTGACCTTCGAATTTGAGTGAAGGTCATGCCCAAGGTCAAATTTGAGCTTTGATTCGAGTTCCCCGTTTTTTCTCATGAAACTTTTGTCCGGGTCATTGCCCGATATATCCAATAGTTCTCGAGATTTTCAGGTGTTCCCATACATAAAGTTCACCCTGTATAATAAGATAATACCTTTTAGTCATCTTATACAACACCTACACATCTTACATCCCTCAACCAACCGCCTGCCCAATGTAAACCACATAATTCAATCCCTATTTTAATCACACAGTACACAGGTGGTATTGGCACAGGTTTATAACCTTTTAATTCATACACCACTGATATAGAGCGACGAGTGAATGCGGGAAATAGAGTGAACGGAGCGTTGGGGCAACTTCTCGGCAGCCACCACCTCAGCCAGAAGGCACGTGTAGCAAAACATAACGCAGTGCTTGTCCCAACATTACTGTATGGACGCAAGAGTTGGGTATGCAGAAAAGAGCATGAAAGCAAAATTAATGCGGTCGAAATGCGATCTCTACGGAAAATCTGTGGAGTTAGGCTGACCGACCGCATTCGCAACGACGACGTAAGAGAGCGAGTAGGTATGAAAGAGAGTATTGGTGTAAAGATGCGAAAGGGAATGCTCCGATGGTTCGGACATGTGGAAAGAATGCCGAACGAACGTCTAGTTAAGAAGATATACAATGCGAAAGTGGAAGGATGTAGGTACCGGGGGAGACCGAGACTCACCTACCTAGACCAGATTAGTCACGTGCTGAAAGAAGGTGGAGTCAAGAGTCTCCGAAACCGGCGAGCGTGTATAAAGAGAATTATGAATGTTGAAGAAGCGAGTGAAGTATGCAAGGATAGAGTTCTCTGGCACTCTGTTCTCTCTGCCTACCCTGCAAGGGATATGGCGTGATATGTATGTATGCAATTCATATATTTACCTATCAATGTCTCCTGTTATACGTGGATAGTCCACGTATAACTCCCACGTATAGTCCCACTACGGAAATAAAATCATAATCGCCACTCTTAGCAGTTGGGTTGGCAATCATCATTGGGATAATAAGTTTTGATGGTATGAAAAAAGAAAGAGAAATCTAACTATTTTTACGGATTCCATCGCGTTTGTATTTGATATTTAATTTTCGGACATTTCGAACACTTTAGAGCGTTCATGGTCATTGCACTTTAGTCCTCCCGTGGATTCCCGAAATTAATAATTAAATGCCGAACGAACGTCTGGTTAAGAAGGTCGAAAGATGTAGGCATCGGGGGAGACCGAGACTAACCTACCTAGACCAGATCGGTCATGTACTGAAGAAAGGTGGAGTCAAGAGTCTCCGAAACCGGCGAGCGTGTATGAAGAGAATTATGAATGTCGAGGAAGCGAGTGAAGTATGCAAGGATAGAGTTCTCTGGCACTCTATTCTATCTGCCTATCCTGCAAAGGACATGGCGTGATGGTATGTATGTATGTATTATAATCAACAACCACTATAGAATCCATAAAAATAGATTTTATTTAAAAGAAAGAAAAATCATTTATTACTCTCTTCGTTATAAGTACATGCTTATTGTTATAATATTAGTGGGAAGTAAGATTATTTGATGTTATATTTTTAGAAAAAAAAAAATAATAGCTACAGATTCTTTACTTCAAAAAAAAAATGATTATTTTCCGGATATAAAACAAGCCACGTCTTTCCTTAATCTACTTAAGACAGTCAATCTGTTGAAGGTAGAAAAAAAAATTGATAAAATACACTACATTTTTCATTGCTCCACCATTTTGGTTGTTAATGCAAGCGTGGGAGCTTAGAGCGGCTGGTGAATACTGAATAAGATCCCTTCGGATAATGCTGGCTAATTTATGAGTGCTATCAGGTTAATAAATTCCGCTATTGACACCTCTTATTTAACCTTGACAACGGCATTTCTGTTTATTATAGTAAATACCTTAGTTAGCGGTAGCGGCTACGAATACTAGCAACATTTACTTTGCTCGTGGATGTCATAAAAGACGACTAAGAGCCTTATAACGACCTGGGCTAGTTCCATCTGATGCCGTATGGTCAACAATTACATTCGCAAGGAGGGTTGACGTCTGGCAGGCGGCCGGTCATAAAACTATTGTCAATAACTTTTACAATATGTGCTATGAAAGAAGGGTACATATTGTATCGACCCCAAGCAATTGGGATAAGAGTAGGAGAATGATGATATAGTAAATATTATAGTACTATTATATTAAAAATTAATATTGTCTTCTATCAAATTTTGGTGAATTTTGAGTCCTTTGAATATGTAACTTTTGAGACTGAAGTGAGGAAATCATTTCTTCACGGAGCGGTCAACCAATTTGGGATCATGGCGATATTTTGGGAGATTACCGAACTCATAGTCTGACGATGGAGTTCCTTTTGCAATCGTTCCGTCTGTTTTACGACTCACATGGGCAAATTAAGAGTGATAAGGTGTTTCTTGAAGGTAAGGTTAATTAGTATAGAAAAATGCATTTTTTTTTGTGATGACACAGAGTTCAAATTTATTTATGAAGAAATATACAATATGAAAGTATGACATTCGAAGAATATTATATGAAATTTTCACGAAGAAATATTATAATGATTAAAAAAATCAAAAACCCGACTGCATAAAAAGTCACCAAAACTACGTACATAATAAAAAAACTGAAAAGAAAAAAACAAGCACTTAGATGTCCGGTGGTCTAGAATTCTATAATATATTATTGAATAAATACTATTTCAGAAAATGAAATATATTTTAATAATAGAACATGACAACTGAACAGTCGGGATCCTTTATTCGACAGCAAATCTAATTTTTCAATGGATCCCGACTGTTCAGCTGTCATGTTCTATTATTAAAATATATTTCATTTTCTGCAATAGTATTTATTCAATAATATATTATAGAATTCTAGACCACCGGACATCTAAGTGCTTGTTTTTTCTTTTCAGTTTTTTTATTATGTACGTAGTTTTGGTGACTTTTTATGCAGTCGGGTTTTTGATTTTTTTAATCATTTTTTTTATTTTATACTTTTTAGTTATAAATACCTAGGTAGCTATAGTTATCTTAGTTATTAATAAGTAGGTAAGTACCTAACTATATATAGTTTTGCGACTGAAGTTGAGTGCTAAATCGTTAGAAATTGGAGATGGGCGACCGCGTCAGACATTAGATACTTTAGGTAGGACTACCTATGGTATATTGGACAATATACCTACTAGATACTTCAGTATATGTCCACCCACATCCAGTTATATGAATTTTTCGTCTTTTCATTGTAAATTTCTACTGTCTAAAAAACCTATATGTGAGAAAGGTTGTTATGAAACTTTAAATCGATATAGATCTTAAACGGCCAGTCGAATCGAAAAATGTTGAGAGAAAACTAATAATGATTTTTAAATACCTATTCAACGATACCCCACTCGACATAGTTTGTTGACTTTATTTTTTAAAATTTTCACAAAATGGCGTCCAGTAGTTGCCATATTGAATTTTCATTAACGTCATGTCTTTAGTGACACTCGCCGGATTAAGAGGAATCGATTGACGTGCGAATCATAAAAATCGGCACAGGCGTTTGGTATATATACTGCTTCAAAGGAACATACAAACATACATATGTACATACATAGACTGTTAAACACAATACCACTCCTTTGCAGTCGGGTAAAAATACGGCAATGGCAGCAATTATACGGATGTGCCTTGGGAAAAAATAGTATTACGGGGCCCATGAATGGCTAAAATTTTAAAAAATCTCTCGTGCGTTACTTCTCAAAATATGTACAGAAAGAGTTTTCAAAATTTCAAAAGGATCGGTGCAGTAGTTTTGCTGTTATGAGCACCGACTTTGAAAACGTGACTTTTGAAAGACGCTTTAAACTTTTGAACACTAAAAATTAATGAAAAATTCATAAGCGAATTTAATCGGCTTCCTCACTCTGAATCATCAATACCAGGTCTATAAAGGATGTTGCTATCATTCATGATGTCTAAACCATATTTATGCTCCTATGTACTATGAATTCTGTCTACTTTAATTTGTTTTTCAGTTTTCTACTCTGCTCGGGTCGGGTAGGTACAGAAATCCGACAGATATAAAAATATTTATAACTTCGTCAATTTTGCTCCAATAGACTTGAAATTGTGACACAATATTTTTGAGATATTGCGCATTTAGTTTGAAAAATAAAAAAGTAATGCAAAAAATACCTTACCCCCTCCTTAATAATACAAGTTTAACACAATTAGAACTAATACACTGCATTATTTATGTACTTACAATTTTTAGCATTGTGGATTTTATTTGAAGAAACTAGACAAAAATATATTTAAAATTAAAAAATATCATTAATGCAATATATTTAAGGTGTATAAGAAAAAAAAACGGGTGTATTAATAACCATGAACGCTGTAAAGTATTCAAAACGTCGGGCAATTAAAGATCAAATACAAACACAATAGAATTCATAAAAATAGTTTTATTTTAAATGCGTAATACTCGCGTATACATTGGAGAAAATTTACGTACAATTTGATAATTTATCATACATGCACGGCCTTTTCTTACTCTCCATGTATTATATAACACAATAATGAAAGCGATATCCACCAAAAGGCCTGCATGTTTAAAAAAACAATTCACTCACAAAACATTTCTCTTACATTCCCAACTCGACACTCGACCTCATCGGGCAATTTAAATTTAATTCTGCCTTCTATCTCACCCATTACTTGTATTTACGGAGGGATCATGCCACTTGAGGATCATTCGATTCTATTTTATTATTTTATGAAGAAACCTCGAGTTATCTTAAGGCAACCTTAACGTCAATGATGCCACTGGATAAATAAGATTTTTTTATTAATATACTAGCAGACCGGGCCACGCGTTGCTGTGGCTTAGGTTAGCCTCAGTAACACTTTTTGTTTATTCTAACAAATTTTAGCTTATATAAAGCGTTTGTACATTTAACATAGCGCCATCTATTAAATACTTACTGAATCCAGTCAACAGATTCAGCCATCTTTTAAAATCCTTTTGATATAACATATGATTTTGACTGTCAAATATTAGACATATAATTTGCAATAAAATAATATTACTATAAATTGAGATTTAAGCTATCCTATCTTTTCAATTGGATTAAACTACACTTGCTGTGCAAATTTGGTTAAAATCGGTTAAGTACTTTATGAGTCCATCGCGGACAAACAACGTGACACGTAATTTATATATATAAGATTTATTGATATCGTAACGAGGGTTGGTAATGAGATAAATATACAATGCTGCCATTCAAAAAAAAATATCAATGATTTAGTCCCCTTGCCTATTTTTTTTTAATAAAAATAATATGTGACTAGTACTACTACTTTATTTGCCCGCAGGAGTCGTAAAAACAGGCTAAAACGTCACTATATGAAGGCAACAATAACTCTCTCTGAGATAACTCATGACATAAACTACGATCGCCAATTCGCCTCCTAAGTGTAGCAATAGAGGTATTATACTTGAAAAAAAAAATCTAACAGTTGGTGATAACGAATTAATTATTATTAACTAGATATAATATAAATAATCTATAATAAATAATTAATCTATTTTAATTAGTCAGTATGATAACGTAGTAAGAATACAATTCATCACCCCCTATCTTACCATCGTAAGAGACGACTAAGGGATATAAAATGCATATAACATCTATGCAAGAGAAGGAAAACTCGAAAGAAAACGCTATACCAACACGACTGACGAGCAAGTTATAGTTAGTCAATTTCTCTCCCATTTTAGAGGAGGCTCAAGCAGTAGGACGTATGTGAGCTGAAATGTTGATGGTAATACCAGGATAATAAATGTGAAAAATATAGAATTATTCTCCTTGGAAATGTCTTAATGTAACTATGGACGGGGATAAATATCTGATGTCTGTGGACTTATTTAGAATCCTAATATAAGGTATTCTGGTGAATAAACAGATATTCAGGATTATTTCGAGTCTACAAAGATGCGACATCAGTTTTTTTTTATTGCTTATGGTGGCAAACGAGCAAGCAGCACACCTGATGGTAAGTGTCACTGCTGCCTATGGACTTTGCTATACCAAGGGTATAGCTAGGCGGCTGCCTACCATTACAATTCCCAAACCCCCCCGCTCACCAAACGAAGCGCAATAGCACATTGCCATTACTCAGACGTCGATCTTCTGCGAGAGTATGCTACTACCCCGGACGGACCAGCCAGCGGCTGTAGACAAAGAACTGTCAATAGCATGGTCCTACCATTATTGATACTGATAGAAATCAGTATTGTATTCAAAAGATAGAATGGATACTTCCTATATATGACTAAATTTAGACACCAGACTGCTCTTCTAATCTTCGATAGAAGGGCTAGTTCAGTACAATTCATAGTCTGAAAGTATAAATAAGAAACTTCAAACCCATTTTAATTTAAAAGATTTAGCTGCAGCTGTACTTCGTAATCATTTTTAATATTATGACGAGTTTTTTTTTTAAAGATTATAGTGGCAAAACAGCCAGCAACATGAAGGTAAGTGGTACTGCCGCTCATGAACCTTTCAAATACTAGGGGTACAGCTAGGCCGTTTCCTATTAATCAAAATCTACCCAGAAAGTTAGTTATTCGACTCAGAAAGTTCGGTACTCGACGTGCAACAACACATTGCCACTATTTAGACATCGATTTTATACGAGAGTATGGTGCTATCCCAGCCAGGGATGGTTGACAGAAAACTGTGTTGATAATATAGCTCTACCGTCACAATGTTATCATGCACATTTATAATAAAGACGTTGGTTCAACTTTTTGTGTTTATCTTTAATGATTCACTTCATAAATATAAAAAGAGAGTGTTGTCATCACTAAATTCCATTTAACTCTTTCAAATAATTAAATTATATTAATCATTTCAACTTTTTTTTTTTTTTATAATGAAGAATTAATAATTATTTTGTTTCTTTCTTTTTTTATAGTTTGTTTCCGTAATTTGTTGCCATTTCTGTGCATGCTGTGATAGCTTAAGAATTGAGCATTTAGTATTAATTTTATGTTATATTTATATTTTAATATGTACAATGTATCAATTACTAGCTATCCTAAAAATGAATAAATAAATAAATAGGACCACACTGTTGACAGTTCTCTGTCTACAGCCGCTGGCGGGTCCGTCCGGGGTAGTATCACACTCTCGCAGAAGATCAACGTCTGAGTCATGGCAATGTGCTATTGCTTTTCATGCGGTGAGCAAGAGAGCCGGTAGCCCAACTGGGGATGGTTTGGGTTTGTAATGGTAGGCAGCGGCCTAGCTGTAGTCTTGGTTATAGCAAAGGTCTATGGGCGTCAGTGACACTTACCATCAGGTGCGCTGCTTGCTCGTTTACCACCATAAGTAATTATAAAAAAAACGTAGGCTATACTAAAAGTACATAAACCTAATTAATATAAAGCAGTAGTAACTAATCTTCAGTGACGCACAAACGTGCATAGTAACATAACATTACGAAAGTTACTACTCAGATACCTAACGCAGAGCTACCAATAAACCTTTAAACTCCATAGTGGTTTGATGTGAACTATTTACCTACAACAATTTAACAACAACCAGGGTTGCGTTAATGATACCGCGTGAGGGCGACGTCCACACGAGAACCCGTGAGGGTAAACCGCCGCGCGGGCCACCGAAGACAAAGATCGGGTAACGGTGGCCCGCTTGCACGGCGAAGAGAGGTGTTTGCAGGGTAGGTCTATGGGGTTGCGCGCCACCTCTTCCGTCGCCCCAGACCGATTTGGCTGGGCGCGACCACTTCCATAGCCCACCGCAAAAAAAAAGAAGGATTGCATTAACGATGAGATAACTCAAATATATAGTAATTAAGACATAGTTTAAAAAAACACATTCGTGGGTTGCTACCTAAATAACTGAATTTAACTTAATGCTGAATTATTTTTCCATTCGAAACTAATGCATATTAGTATGTTATTTTAATTTATACACTACAGAAAAAAAAACAAAAAATATAAAAAAAATACAAAAAAAAAACAACAATGCATGTTGTTTTTTTATATTTCTAAGATATAAATTATGTAATACGTCATCATCATCTTGCTCTTATGCCAATTATTTGGGATCGACGTAATATTTCATCTTCCTTCATACAGTCCTATCAGACGTCATCTCTGCAGTCACTCCCTGTCCATCCATGTCATGTCTCACGCAGTCCATCCATCTTTTCTTTGGTCTTCCTTTACCCCTAAAGCCTTCAACATTCATATATAAAAATTTCCTCACAACATTACTTTCATCCCGTCTCATCACAAGATCCATACCATGTCAACCTTTCACTGCTTAACTTTTCCGTCACTGACGCAACTTTCAAACTTCCTCTTATATAATACGTATTAAATTATGTAATACGTCATCATTATTCTCCTACTCTTATTCCAATTACTTGGGCTCAATACAATATGTACTCTTCTTTCATAGTACATATTGTAAAAGTTATTGGCAATAGTTTTATGACCAGCCGCCTACCAGACGTCAACCCTCCTTGGGAATGTAATTGTTGACCAAACGGCATCAGATGAAGTTGGCCCAGGTCATTATAAGTCTCTTAGTCGTCTTTTACGACATCCACGAGCAAAGTAAGGATTGGTAGTATTGGTAGCCGCTACCACACAGCTAAAATTATGTAACACGTATGGCTATAAAATACATTTTTCTTTCTTTCTTTACTTTATTTATTCACAATTTTACAGAACCATTATAAATAAATCGCCATAAAGTATAGCACGAAAATCTCTGATAATTATGAATAAACCGCCTCGTATGCTGTAGCAATAAAATATGGGCTATCAATCAATGACATTACATAATGACATTTATTTAGGTGGAAAAACGAGCGCGCGCTTACTCGCCATCAAATTGGAGTCCTTATCTGTTAAGAAGCATGCGGTTACCATGTGGAAAAAGGGAATAAAATATGGTTGTTTTGAGATTGAATTTCGTAAGTGGAAATTGGAGCTAAGATTGTATTACGCGAGCTTTTTATCTATTGTAGTGAAAAGTATTTACCTGTATTATAATATAAAACGCCTTACTTCTCCGTAGATCGTAAAAATAGAATGAATGATTACTAGGAGAATGGATAGAAGCACCTAGTGGATTTTGATGACGTATTAATGAAATGTGTATTTGAAATAACAATCAAAGAGATCGTATTATTTAATTTTTATTCACAGAAATAATATCTTCACAGATATCAATGATAAAGTTGTAATATTAAATTTAAACATACAAGGCTACAAAATACCATTTATACAAGTATATACCCACAGAAGCAGTGAAAGAAGAAGAAATAGATAGGGATCAGTAGGCTATTTTGGAAGAGACTTTCACCCGAAGAGAGTTTATTGTAAATAAATAAAAATAAAATACATATCATCACGCCATATCCCTTGCAGGGTAGGCAGAGAGAACAGAGTGCCAGAGAACTCTATCCTTGCATACTTCACTCGCTTCCTGAACATTCATAATTCTCTTCATACACGCTCGCCGGTTTCGGAGACTATTGACTTCACCTTACTTCAGTAAGTGACTAATCTGGTTAAGGTAAGTTAGTCTCGGTCTCCCCCGGTACCTACATCCTATAAAATAGAATTTTTTTATTATCACACGAAGGACTCAAACCCATACCTATTGGAAATCCATTTCAATTGTCCTCCTTCTTAAACATTCATTACATAGGTTCGCTCGTTAAATAGGTTTTTATAAATAACCTAGGATGTTAAACGCTAAGCTAGTTTTAGTAATTTGAAGAGGTTCTTGCGAAATAATAAAAATAAAAAAAAAACATCGTCATTAGGTACCTATCTCTCCTCCATAATAGAAGGGAAATTGACCTACTATACCCCGCTGGTCAGATGTGTTGGTAGTGTTTGGTTTAGAGTTTTACTTCTTTTGCATAGAAGTTATAGGTACGCATTTTCTATCCCTCAGCCGTCTCTATCGATAACCCACGGGTAAGATAGAGGGTGGTGAATTGTATTCTTATTCTGTCACCACACGTATATATATAAAAAATATTATCAAATAAAAAAAAACCTTAGTTTATTATTACACCACAACTATTGCTAACTGTACTGAATTAGTATAAATATGGTTAAATTATGTAGTAAGTATATTTAGCATAATAATATAATTTTTCGTTTATTATTTTGCAAGAAATTGGCTTTTTACTTTATTTACTACTAGCTTTTCTGCCCACGACTTCGTTGTAGTGATTTACCTTCCATTGGATTACGTACGGTTAAGTTGAAAGGGGTTTCTGCGGTTGTAGGCTAATGCGCTTGAAAATATTTCTATAATAATGACTGCTTTTTTGAAGTAATCGCCATGAAAGCGGTCGGATCACATCAACATCATAACTTTCCTAGGATAGTGCTACTACTCATTATCCTTCATAATTCAGTCTTTCACAGCTAGATGTAGATCTTTATAATACCATATAACATAGTCATTTATTAAAAGGATTATTTCCATAATCACCATTCTTGGTAAGCGGGTTGGCGGTAACAGCAAGCTGATATAAGTTTCTCATAAATGATATATCTCAGCAATTTTTTACAACTCCCACAGTCAACTAAAAAGTGGTAACAACGGGTTTCTTATGCTGTCGCTTCTGTTGCCCTAGTAAATTCCTTATCTCTTTCGTAAGATTGCCACGGGAAATTAAGCGATGATGATAAATTGTGTCCTTCATTTATCACAGAATGATATAATAAAAAAAAATATTTATCTGCAGATATGGCATTGTTAAGATATAGAGCTACCATCTGCGTTATCCATGTGATAACGGGAACGGGACGAATACAGTTGTCACTACTCCTTACATGCAGTTGGAAGTTGTAAAAATCGGCTGAGGGTATCATTAGAAATGTTGGCAGCAGCTGTCTCCTGGAAAATGTATAACATCGACTATGATCGCTAATTCGGCAACCAATCTTTATTTTAGTGGTAGGACCACGCTGTTGAGAGTCCTCTGTCTACAGCCGCGGGCCGGTCCATCCGAGGTAGTAACACATTCTCGCAGAAGATCGACGTCTGAGTAATGGCAATGTGCTATTGTGCTTCGTTCGGTGAGCGAGAGAGCCAGCAGCTCAACTGTGGTGGGTTTGGGCTTTTGTAATGATAGGCAGCGGCCTAACTATAGTCTTGGTTATAGTATAGATCCATAGGCGGCAGTGACACTTACCATCAGGTGTGCTGCTTATTCGTTTGCCACCATCTATTAGCTGATGGATAGATAAATGAAAATCTCATAAAATAAGGATTAATTTCTTTGAGCAATATGTTATATTTAATAATAAAAAATATTAAAAATTCATCAGCGCTCATCCCCCTTAATAAAACGATCAATCTCCATCACGAATATAACGCATGGAGAATTTTTATCGCAGCATTGAGTGAAGCTCGATAAGAGTCGTTTATATTGGACACTGGCTCAGGTAAATTATTGCTATCATTATATCCCAAATATACATGTGTAGGAGGAGACAAACAATGAATCGAGGGGAAAAGGTCTCTTTAATCAAAAGAAAAAAAAATGGCATAATTTGCCAACGTCCATATTTCTATATAATTATATTTTGATTCTAACTGCCTTATATACCTGTGTGGTAGCGGCTACGAATACTACCAACCCTTACTTTGCTCGTGGATGTTGTAAAAGACGACTAAGAGCCTTATAACAATCTGGGCCAACTCCATATGATACCTTTTGGTCAACAATAACATTCCCAAGGAGGGTTGACGTCTGGCAGGCGGCCGGTCATAAAACTATTGCTAATAACTTCTACAATATGTACCATGAAAAAAGGGTACATATTGTATCGACCCGAAGTAATTGGGATAATAGTAGGAGAATGATGATTCTAATTGGCTTATATGAAAGTTTGATATTGAATAAAACTATTCTTGTAAGTATATATTTGTATTTCTTTTTTTCATTGCTCTTGGTGGCAAATGAGCAAGCAGTACACCTGATGGTTAGTATTATTGCCGCCCTTTTTTGCAATATCAGGGGTACAGCTAAACTGCTGCTTACCAATGAAAATCTCAAACCCACCCAAATAACTGGGCTTTCGGTTCACCAAATGAAGCACAGCAGCATATTGCCACTGCTCAGACGTCGATCTTCTACGAGAATGTTGTACTACACTGAACGGACCGTACCGCAGTTGCAGAGAGAAAACTGTCAACAGTTTCACTG
Source organism: Lymantria monacha (assembly GCA_905163515.2). NCBI lineage: Eukaryota > Metazoa > Arthropoda > Insecta > Lepidoptera > Erebidae > Lymantria > Lymantria monacha. The sequence continues at coordinate 31,051,839 of LR991091.1, read as the reverse complement.
TCAAAACTGTCAACAGTGTAGCCAACCAATATAATATTATTACGTTTTGTGTTTTCCGTATGGTGATCGAGTACGAATACATTCTCCAGCCTCTCCCTTACTCGTCGATGATTATAAGAGATGACTAATATGATACGCAAGTAACATCACGACATGAGAAGGGAAACTTAAAATCCTATATAAATTGGTCTGCCCAGTGCGGTATTGTAAGTCAATTGCCCTTCAATGCGGAAGAGGTTCGAACCAAGAAATGGGTGGTACATCATATTATTATTTTTCTACGGTAAAATTTAAATCTTCTTTAGAGGGGTATCCTCTATCATGAACATTATATATTACAAATATCAACTGTATTTAGAACAATAGGCCGACTCAATACTAATAAGCAGAATATCCGCAGCCTCTATTATTTGTCGGCCGGCTCTATGGTTTTCTTTTATAGCACAATGTTCGGTTACTTGAAAAACTCCAGCGAAAATATTGTATGGCAACGGCTTTCGTTTAAATATCATTCTTAAACTGAAAATCTTTTTATTTTAAGCACCACCCTGGACTAAAAAAATAATCCTTGGGGACTTTACAAACAACTTAATTAACGCAGACAAATTATATCCAGATTGAGAGCAAAACACTTTGTGGTTCGCATAAAGTATTGTCCTGTGCAGAAATTGATCCCACGGCAGTGGCACGGAAGGTCGCTCTTAACCACTACGCCATTTTATATAATCTATACTAAACGATTAGTCATACTCAATCTGTATTGAGTTTCGCTGATTATAATTCAGTACAATACATTCATTCGCTAATCTACCGATCTTCCCTGTTAGATATAGGCCTCCCTGTAAAGGGAGGACAACAACAGAACAAAAATAACTTTATATAGGTTGTTGTGAAGTGGCGGCTTCAAATCTACCAACTTTTACAGTGCTCGTGGCTAATGTATAAAATGAATAAGAGTTTTACAGCGCCTGAACGCACAGCAAATTTCTGGAGTTGTTAAAAAATGGAACGGAAACTATGATAATGACACTGCGGGGATTTGCTAGTTTTTTATATTAAACAGGATGTGATGTTAGATCACACTTGAGTAACATAATCTCATCTTCTCCGACATTCATTACAAGTCTTTTGTGAGTATTGTACATCTTCAAGTGTTTATCTTTCCGTGTGGTGTAAGAATATAGTTCACGACCCCTTATTTTACCCGTAGGTGAATAAATGTGGTTGTAATAAATGACGATAAAGTATTTGTATAACATCTATGCAAGAGAAGGCAAATTGAATAAAACCCTATACCAACACGTCTGACCAGCGTGATGTAATAGGTCAATTTCCCTCCTAATGTAGAGGAGGCTCGAGCCTAGTAATGGGACATATATGAGCTGAGATGATGATGAAGAATCATATAGTTTACAATTTGGTAATTCCACTTTCAACCAATTGGATATAAAAATTAGTTTTCCAGCATTAATATTTCGACAGAATCCATCTCCATATTATTTATTTCAAAATGACCAGTTAATATAGCTTCGTTTTTAATCCGCCGGTGGATTCAGTTCCCGGTGAATAATTACGAATTTCATAGAGCATAGCCACTGTTTGGCGAATGGAAAGAACCGTGCAAATAACGAAAATCGCCTCCAGCTTCCAAATTGATTTTTTACTTTTGTACAAATAGTGATTTAAATTCAATTTACAAATATTTGGCATGATCAAATTTCTTTGTGTGATTGCTACATGCCTCTATGTAAGAACGGAGTAAAAATACACTTCAACAACCCCATCCTGAACGTTGGTGTTGTAAAATAACTAAGTATTTTAAGGATAATAGGCGTATAACATCTATGTATGAGAATTAAAAATCTGAAATACTCAAATTACTGAAATTTAGCATTTAAAATGGTTTATGGTAAAGAATGCCGAACGAACGTCTGGTTAAGAAGATATACAATGCGAAAGTGGAAGGATGTAGGTACCGAGGGAGACCGAGACTAACCTACCTAGACCAGATCGGTCAGGTACTGAAGGAAGGTGGAGTCAAGAGTCTCCGAAACCGGCGAGCGTGTATGAAGAGAATTATGAATGTTGAGGAAGCGAGTGAAGTATGCAGAGATAGAGTTCTCTGGCACTCTGTTCTCTCTGCCTACCCTGCAAGGGATATGGCGTGATGATATGTGTGTGTATGTGTGTAAAATGGTTTATTATTTATAAAAACTTGATTACGAGCGAAAAATAATTGTCACAGATAGGATACGAACCCACACCTATTTTAAATCCGTTCCAATAATGCCATCACTTACACCAGCATGAGCTGTTGTGTGACATTTAATCTTCGGCAAACCTCGAACCAAAAACCTATACCAACACAAGGCCAATTATTCTCCAATTACGGAAGAGACTCGAGCCCAACAATGGGTCATATATGAGCTGAGATGATATTTAATGACAACATCAGATTTAATTTCTATTTACATTTGCTGCTCATATTTTATGAAGTTAGTATAATAATACTTGCCTAAAAGTATATGTCAAGATACCTAAAACAATAAAGCATTGAAAATACATAAAAAACAACTACTTTCAGATCCTCTGCCATAAAACTGACCGTTGTTTCTAAATCGTAAAGGAACAGAAACCTATATATTCACCAAAATATGTTTATAGTTTCTCTAACTATGCGGTAACTCAATACAGGATGAATTTTAGATTTTGTTTGCGTATGTATTTATATTAAAAAAAAGGTTTTTTTACATTATTTCCTTAAAGATTTCTGATGGTTACGCGCGTATTACATACACATCAATATATATAAAAGAAAGTTGTGTAAGTTACACCACTTATAACTCAAGAACGAATGGACCAATTTTTAAGATTTTTTTTTTGTTTTTGGATATGCCTTCGTCGGGCATAAAATAAAAGTATTAAAATAATACATATTTATCAACAATAAAATTATCATTAAAAACATCAGTTAAAATATCAAGTCAACCGTTAATTTGTTCATGTTATAAGCGTCCGATTAATGGTAACGACTTGACTTATTGACAGACAATGACTATTAAGGCTACACAATGTGAGGAAATGATAAATAATATATGAAAAGAAAAAATAAGACTTGGCTGTATGGGCTTTAATCCCTTTGCCTGTTCTAATGGACGAACAGAACCAAAAAAATGTTCATGTTATAAAAAAAAACGCAACTGACAGCTTACGTAATATTGTCTATGGTTTGTTTTGAAAATACCGCGAAACATTGAAATTAAAATTGACCGCTCGATGAATTTATTTTGGGACTTTTGACGGAAATTTGAAAACGTCATGTGGTGCTCTTGTATTATATTCGATATCTTAGTGTTTTAATGTGTTATATCAGATAATTTTGATGGCATTTTATGTAATATGATGCGGCGGAACTACTGGGATGTAGTGAATATCATATAAAAGTGCTTTACAACGTTTTCGTTTTCCATCAAAATTCCCACAAGATACCATTAACAGTGTGGCCATTGCACTGTTAATGGCAACAATTTGACTTAGACAACGACTGACTTGAAAGACTAAAAACGTGAAAATATTTATAACTTGACACTGGCACCAATAGCTCGTATATGTAGCTGATTGCCAATATACCTATAAGAAGAAGAAGACTTTTGACGGGAATTTGAAAACGTCATGTGGTGCTCTTGTATTATATTCGATATCTTAGTGTTTTAACGTGTTATATTAGATAATTTTGATGGCATTTTATGTAATGTGATGGGGCAGTACTGGGATATAGTGAATATCATATAAAAGTGCTTTACAACGTTTTCGTTTTCCATCAAAATTCCCACAAGATACCATTAACAGTGTGGCCATTGCACTGTTAATGGTGACAATTTGACTTAGACAATGACTAACCTGACAAGACTATAAACGTAATAATAATTATAACTTGACACTGGCACCAATAGCTCGTATATGTAGCTGATTGCCAATATATAAGAAGAAGAAGAAGAAGAAGAAGAAGAAGAAGAAGAATTTATTTTGTGGCGAGTGTGCTGTGATTACTATTATAATAAGTCGTATTGTGTCGAAATTATTATTAACAATGCTTTGATCAAGTAGATCTAATCTTTCCCAACAAAGTCATTAATGGTGCTTCTTACTCTTGCTGGCACGTCATTAAAGTTTTGATCTTTAAATTTATATATTATTTATTTTTATTATCATGATAAAAACATAACTTAATAATTTTTAATTAACAGAAATCTGCTCACTCATTGACTGTTAGGCGGAACAAAGTTTGGCAGATCGGCTGGTTTGAAATAAAATTACTTTTACGGATTTTATCGCGTTTGGCGAGGGATAAGAGAACACACAGTACAGCCCTCTCGTTACTAGTAAAGATTTCGAAACGTCGAGAAATTAAAAAAATCAAATACATACGCGATAGAATCCGTAATATTTTTAATTTTATATAGAACATAAAATTACCATAATTTTCTTTACGTGAGAAAAACTTTGGCTTATTATGTTAAAGTAGCGAGACTTACTTTTATTGTCGGATGTTGTTAAATACGTTATAGTTAACAAAAAAAATCAGAGGTATTACAAAAACAATATATTAACTACACAGATGGCGTAGTGGTTAAGATACTGACCGTTAATTGCATGTTTATAAAGTCCCCAGCAATACCAGGATTATTTCCTTAGTGCAGGGTGGTGTCTAAAAAAAAAGACATGTAATAATATCATCATGATTTTTTTTTTTTTTTATTGCTTATGGCGGCAAACGAGCAGACAGCACACCTGATGGTAAGTGTCACTGCCGCCCATGGACCTTTGCCAATGGTATAGCTAGGCCGCTGCCTACCAATACAACCCTGAACCCACCCCAGTTAGGCTTCCGGCTCTCTCGCTCACCGAACGAAGCGCAATAGCACATTGCTATTACTCAGACGTCGATCTTCTGCGAGAGTGTGGTACTACCCCGGACGGACCGACCCGCGGCTGTAGACAGAGAACTGTCCACAGCGTGGTCCTACCACAATAAAAAAAAAATATTTAGATACCCAATTTAAGAGTTCTGAGATATTTTATAACTCGTATTTCAAAGCGCATAATATTAGCCACTAAGATAATGTATCGAAATTGGTTGAGTGGCAAAGAAACAAACAGCTCACTTGTTGGCAAGTGTTATTGCCGCCCATCGAGCTGACTACCAATCAAAGCTCACCTAAGTTCGACTACCAACTCCCTTGGTCCCCAAAAAAATTGCAACAGCACATCGCCACTACTCATAAGTTGATTTTGTGCGACAGTCTGATACTACCCTGGACGGATCGGCCTACGGCTGTATACAGAATACCTATAACGATGTGGTCCTACCATTAATACAATTACTACAGAATTACTTACCCATCATTGGATGTGGACTTCGTCTATAGTGTTAGGGTGAATGATGTGCCAATAATACGCTGTCCTGACAGTTTGGTATAAAGTTTTGTTCCTCAAGAATTATTCTCTATAGTTATGAGTTTCAATAGCAACGCGATTTAGAAAGAAAAGTGAGTTATAACATTATTCTTTCGATATTATTCTCCACCAGAAACAGATATATCATTACAAACATCCGATAGATATATAAAACTAGAGAGAAATACCCCCGAGAAGCAATGTACGATGGTTTACAGCGTTTTTACGATACCTCCTTATCTTGAATTATGAGAGAAATCGGTGATTTGCATTGCAAATATTTTATGCCGAGACAACGATTTGTTGGCTCCCGGTACAGAAAATATGTGATCGATACCATTCAAGTAGGTTAATATGTTTATAGTAACAGTAAATATCATGGATAAATAAAATATTAAACAGTTAACAGACTAAAACGACAATTTGATTTTTAAGGCGCCATATTACTTGATATTAATTTGTAAATATTTTATACAATCTTTATCATTCATGGTCTCTCCCAGAGAGCTACGGCAGTCAGTCATCACCACAGTATTGACCAAAGCAGTGTACTCTTTAGCCAGAACTTGAACTGCGCCGTAAAATTTGGCGCAGCCAACAGGCGCTTGGGCTTTTCTGGATAGTTAGCCTTTTAGCGACAGTCCCGCTGAAACATTTTAGTACTTTTGGCGATACATCCAGAAATCCCGCAACGTACCTAAAGAGCAGTATTACCGGTAATCCGCAGCCGAAACAAAAGGTAAGACGTAAATAGATAAAAATATTTTATTTACAAAGGACACGGGAAATAAAACCTCACTCCAAACCAAAAAATATGGATATTTACTTTGAAATAAGGGACAGGAAGATAGACCTACCACTTTTAATCAAGTTACTGTGCGCTTCAATAAAGAAAGGAATACGGCATAGATTTTATGTGGAATAGGATATAAACTTCTTACTACTATGTGAAGAGAAATCTCCAGAACTTCAATTTGCAAGACATGTGTCCAATCAATATTCAGAATTCTGCGAAGAATTGCAAGTTGAAGTTATAGAAGCTGCTCGTGGCAAGGAATACGAAGTTTCCTCATATTCTATTCCATTGATCATTTCGATATTCTAGTATGAAATCTAATATTTGAATTTCTATCGAAAGTTTTGGAGATTGCTCATTCATTGGCAATGAAAATTTTACTTTCTTCTACTGTCTTATCTAGACCCATATTCTCTTATATTTTGAGATGTATGATGTATTGATTAACCATATCAAAATTATGAGTTGCCCTTCCTATCCTCCATTCAAAAATAATAAAGGATTTCCATCACTCCCATTTCTATGTATTATAAGACCAACACTGTTAATAGTTTTCTGTGTACAGCCGTGGACCGGTCTGTCCGGGGTAGTGGTATACTCTTGCAGAAAATCGACATCTGGACGGTGGTGTGCTGCTGTGTTTCTTTCAATGAGCGACAGGTCCGGCAGCCCAATTTTCTGTTATAATAAATACTTACTATCAGTTATGCTGCATGCTCGTTTGCCACCAAACGTCAATGAATTCTAAAAAAAAATTGAATATAAATCAAAAACATTCGCTTATTTATTCAGAATGTACTTTCCAAGATCTCGTACAACATAATTTAAACACGAAGATAAATTTATAGGTTTACTTAGAAGTTATTGCCCCTTTCAGCCTTACATACGAATAGCGAATTCAAAATAACATTTCGTGATTTTGATCTAAGTATATAGAACCGTTATGTAAATATACATATTATATATATATATATATATATATATATATATATATATATATATATATATATATATATATATATATATATATATACTTAATTTATTCATTCTGAATTTCAATCTCGCGGTGTGCCGAGTGCCGATTGGCATTTTCTCTATATACATATGAAATTGTCGACGTTTAATGTACTCAAATAAAAGATAAGGATGGCTATATATTGATGAGTTTTCATATCCATTTGAAGCATTTGGTAATCAATTCATCATATCTCATACTTTATAATTTCAATAAATAATTTTTTTCAGTCAATGTTGATTGCACAGATAGCATAGTGGCTAAAATACGACCTAGCATGTCAAATGTCTGGCTACGGTTCTCCTTTACATCCATCCATTCAACAGCCTATTGAGGTCCATTAACCTCTGCATGGAGTTTAATATCATTAATTCATTACCACCACTTTGTTGGATGGGTTGCTGTTGTCTTCTTATCTATTAGCCTTTTACTCAATTTTTGCTTCATGTTTCCCGTTTTATATAGGAGGGAATTCGGATTTTTAATATAATGGAATATTTTTTTTTATTCGGCAAGTAGGTTATAGAACCACTTGCCGCTCATTCGTCACTCCAAATAGAGCGGACGGCGTTTGTCCAAACTATAGTGTGCCAAAAAAAAACTATGTATGTCAAACCAAGAGTAATTCAGTTTTTTCACTTTTCATAATTATTTTACATAGGTATATGAAATACATTAGGTAGGTACATATTTCTGCTTTGTTGCTCTACCATAGGTATTAGCATGTTGGATGAAAAACGATTGCCTGTAGTGTTGATACAAATGTTGAAATGGATGTGCGGTGTGACTAGAATGTATAAAACAAGAAATGAACATATTAGAGGAAATTTGAAAGTTGCGCCAGTAACGGAAAAGATAATGAGTGAAAGGTTGACATGGTATGGACATGTGGTGAGACGGGATAAAAATAACGTTGAGGCAAGTATTAAGTATGAATATTGAAGGCTTTAAGGCTAAAGGGCGACTAAAGAAAAGGCGAATAGTCACTGTTAAACATGACATGGCAGGGAGTGACTACAGAGAGGACGTCTGATAAGACTGTATGGAACATATTACATATTGCATCGACCCAAAGTATTTGGTATAGGAGCAAAACGAAGACGATAAATATTAAATATAAAATTGTATATAACAATAGTATTCTTAAATCCACTCCGGTGTGATGCCTTTTTTCTGTCGCCCCGGATGGATTAGCGGGGTATAACCACACCGTAGCCCGCCGCCAAAAAAAAGCTGTGATGTCCTTCGAACTAGGATATGTTATTTTTCCTCTAAAATTGAGTGTAAATTATGGATGGCTTTGTCAGTTCCGGACGATCTATCAGACAACCGATAGAATTACATTAATCTGTGACTAAAAAATAAAATCTCCATAGCGTAGATTTATTGTGTTTATATTTCATCTATACTGTTTAGTATTTTTCATACTAGTACGGTCTGCCCGTTCTATTTTTATCTGCAACCGTAAGCGTATTGTTCAGTACAATTAATTAATTCAGTGTAAAAGTATGATGTTGGTTCCGAGTTGAGAGCCCTCAGCACTCACTCATAGTCCGGGCTATTCTGTAAAAGCCATCTGCGGGTAACAACTAAAAGACAAGACCCAATCAAAATAGTATTATTAATAAAAAAGTGCTTATTCAAACAACTTGCACAATCATTTACATTCACCGCATCCAGGAACAGCTTCAACAAGCTATATATTTAATATATTCCATAATAATTAACTGATTAAAGCAGATAATTTTATATTTTAGTCAATTCAATTCATTCCTTACACGTTAAGCCCCCAGATTACATAAGCGGACCACCGACGACAAAAACCGGGAATCGGTGACCCACTCATATGGCGTTGAGAGCTTGAGAGCTATGTGGTTGGCAGACTGCCGTCGCATGGCGTCTCTTCTATCGCCCCGAGAGAATTGGGTGGGGTGTGACTAAACCTGTCCCAGACTGGGGTCGCATGCCGTCTCTTCTATCGCCCCGAGTGAATCGGGTGGACTGTGACTAAACCTGTCCCTGACTGGGGTCGCATGCCGTATCTTCTATCACCCGGAGTGAATCGGTTGGGGTGTGATTAAACCTGTCCCAGACTGGAGTCACATGCCGTGCCTTCTATCACTCGGAGTGAATCGGGTGGGGTGTGACTAAACCTGTCCCAGACTGGGGTCGCATGCCGTCTCTTCTATCGCCCTGAGTGAATCGGGTGGGGTGTGGTTAAACATGTTCCAGACTGGGGTCGCATGCCGTGTCTTCTATCACCCGGAGTGAATCGGGTGGAGTATGACTAAACCAATCCCAGACTGGAGTCACATGCCGTGCCTTCTATCACTCGGAGTGAATCGGGTGGGGTGTGACTATACCTGTCACAAAAAAAAATCCGATCATGAGTTTAACTACTAAAGCACCTCATCATATTGTATTAATTTTCTTTTAAAGAGAGGATTAGCTAATGACGTATTTGTATAACAAATGTTACTCTACACAAAAAGTGTTATTCCATAAATTATTATTCATAAATAATATCATATTTTTATTTATATACTTCCAAAAAAACATAGCTATAAAGCCATTAATTTACTCTGTATAGATAAACCAAAATATATAGATTATAAGTGTACACATTGAGAGAGCACTTATCTCGTAAATCATAACATAAAGCTTCCTTCCTATTTGTCAACTTTATCCTCGAGTATTTCTGAATGATGGCCAGTCATTAATGATGGGACTCCATCTAAGGCCATTGGGGGCAGACCTCCTTGAGCCTATTTGTCCTCTACTGGTAGTGATAAATGGGAATGTCTCGGCCATTGGTATTAGCCGAGACATTGGAAAAGAGCCGTGGAGCAAACTGGAAACATACGGGTGAATTTATTGTAGCGCAACCGCAAGTCTATAATGATATTTTCTTGAATTGTAAAAACAAATAAAGATCTTGCTTTTCTTTCTTCTTTTAAGTAACTAGTTACATATACATATGTGCACTTTTACTTCATAAAAAATAATTAGAAGTATTGTACTGATATTTTGTTTCATATTTTTACATACATACATATCATCACGCCATATCCCTTGCAGGGTAGGCAGAGAGAACAGAGTGCCAGAGAACTCTATCCTTGCATACTTCACTCGCTTCCTCAACATTCATAACTCTCTTCATACACGCTCGCCGGTTTCGGAGACTCTTGACTCCAACTTCCTTCAGTACATGACCGATCTGGTCTAGGTAGGTTAGTCTCGGTCTCCCGCGGTACCTACATCCTTCCACTTTCGCATTGTATATCTTCTTAACCAGACGTTCGTTCTGCATTCTTTCCACATGTCCGAACCATCGGAGCATTCCCTTTCGCATCTTTACACCGATACTCTCTTTCATACCTACTCGCTCTCTTACGTCGTCGTTACGAATGCGATCGATCAGCCTAACTCCACAGATTTTCCGTAGAGATCGCATTTCGACCGCATTAATTTTACTTTCATACTCTTTTCTGCATACCCAACTCTCGCTTCCATACAGTAATGTTGGGACAAGTACTGCGTTATGTATTGCTACACGTGCCTTCTGGCTGAGGTGGTGGCTACCGAGAAGTTGCCCCAACGCTCCATTCACTCTATTCCCCGCATTCACTCTTCGCTCTATATCAGTGGTGTACCTTCCATCTCGGCTAAATCCACATCCAAGATATACAAATTCATCCACTTGCTCTAGTACATCATTACCTATTGTTACTCTTACATCTGTTCTGGCTTCATCTCTTTCAAAGACCGTTATTTTGGTTTTGCTCACATTCACGCGTAGACCCCTTTTCTTACAATCGTCTGTCATTGTGTCGACTAGAGTCGGCAGGTCAGTCGCCGACTGTGCCAGCAGGACTGCATCATCTGCATAGAGCAGAGCAGTGACCACTGAGTCGCCCATCTGGACTCCCACATTCATATCGTTCAACCTTTGGAGACATTTATCCAGATATATGATAAACAGTCTGGCTGACAGAACGCACCCCTGCTTAACACCGATATTGACGTCAAACCAAGGCGACATTCCATCATCCAGCCGCACACAGGCTCTACACTCCATGTAACTGGACTGCACAGCCTGCAGCAGTTTACCGTTAATACCATACTCCGGTAAAATGTCCCAAAGTTCCTTTCGTACAACCGTGTAAAATGCTCTCTCCAGATCCACAAAACTGCAGAAAACCCTCTGACCTAGAGCCAGATGCTTCTCCACAATGTTGCGCAGAGAGAACACTTGATCCATGCATCCCCTTCCACTCCTGAAACCTCATTGTTTCTCACACAATAAACCATCAGACACCATCCTCATTCTCCTTTCAATAATTTTACCGTACACTTTTGCTGCCAAACTAGTCAAGCTTATGGCTCTGTAATATTTATATTTTTAGTCTCACATAAATAAAATATTTAGTTGGACATAGTAAAGCTGCCCGTGTGTTGACGGAATAAAAATATACTTCATCACCGCCTCTCTTGCACATATGTACCGTAAAAGATGACTAAGAAATATATTATGCAGGTAACAGCACTGTAAGTGAAGGAAAACTTGGGTTAAATTCTACCAAACCGTCTGACCAGCCTGGTACTATAAGTCAATCGCCCTTCTATTGTCGAACAGCCTCAAGCCAGGCAGTTAATCATACGCTAAATCATAATTTCGATGATGATAAATAAGGTACCTATTATTAACGTCAACTGAGCACAATTTAAAACTTAGAAACTGCTGAGACGTTTCTGTGGATATCCTCGAAGTATCCGCAGAAAACTTCGATAAATCCTCTTGGTCTGGTTCATAACTTAAACCTCACGATCGGATATGACTTTTAGAAGAAGAAGACGTAAGAAAGGAATATGTGGAAATTAATACAATAAAGCTAAAACAATCTATATCTCACTTTGTACAATAATATATTCTATAAATGTATCTACACCATCTTATAAAATATGGCGGAAACGCGAAATTTGTAAATTCGTATGCTTTCCAATGTTTCGTACGTGAAAATAATATTCGCCATTATAATAACATGTGTTATGGCGTTTTCTGGCTTAAATAATTTTTGATGCTTCCTATTTTCTATATAATGTTGACAAATATTTCTTATTTGTGTATGGTGTATAACTGTAAGAATGCCGAACGAACGTCTGGTTAAGAAGATATACAATGCGAAAGTGGAAGGATGTAGGTACCGGGGGAGACCAAGACCCAGGTGGGTCTCGGTCTCTAACCTAACCTAGACCAGATTGGTCACGTACTGAAGGAAGGTGGAGTCAAGAGTCTCCGAAACCGGCGAGCGTGTATGAAGAGAATTATGAATGTTGAGGAAGCGAGTGAAGTATGCAAGGATAGAGTTCTCTGGCACTCTATTCTCTCTGCCTACCCTGCAAGGGATATGGCGTGATAATGTGTATGTATGTATGGTGACGGAATAAGAATGCAATTTATCGCCCTTCTCTTGCCGGTAGGCATCGTAAAAGACAATTATGATAGGGTTTTATTTGAGTTTTCTGGGGGTTGGTATAGGATTTTCAGTTTGTCTTCTCTTACATAGATGTTATTTGCTTATTGAAAATAACAATTAATTGCTTGCATTTGCTTATTATATATTATCTGTGTGGTGACGGAGTACGAATACAATTCACCACCCCCTATCTTACCTATGGGTGATCGTAACAGACGACTAAGGGATATAAAACGCATATAATATCTATGCAAGCAAAGGAAAACTCGAAACGAAACCCTATACCAAGATGTCTGACCAGCGCGGTATAGTAGGTTAATTTCCCTCCCATTACGGAGGAGGCCCGAGCCCAACAGTGGGACCTATATGGGCTGTAATGATGATGATTTGGTTATTGCAAATAACATCTACGGAAGAGAAGGAAAACTCCAAATAAAACTCTATAACCAACCCGTCTGATCAGCGTGGTATAGTAAGTCAATTTCGGAACGTTCATCATATGATAAAAATATTTAATAATCAATAAAATTCTTCTAAATAAGGTCTTGTCATAGTTACTATCCTTGCCAAAGTTTATATTAGATCGGAAAGTTATTTGCTTATAAAAGTTTTTTGACAAAAAGGAAACCGTCTTCAAGTCGTCGCGGTTGGCATTTATTGCATAGTTCTGCCCATCATCAGATGTCTACGAAATTTGAATGGGACCATTTTGGAACAAACCTCTTTTAAATAAAAAAAAAGTATTTAGAAATGCATAGTCTATGGTAGATATTTTTTTCTATTCTTTATTATACTCTTATTAAATTAAGTACTCAGATGGTGTAGTAGTTAGGATATAGATCTACCCTACAAGTGTTCTGGATTCGATTCCTACCTAGGACAAAATTTTATGCGATTCATAAATTATTGTTCACATCCAGATTAGAGTCCGTTAAATTGAAAGTTTGTAAAGTCCCCCAATAGCCAAGGACCTTCCTTGGTTTTGGGTGTAATCTTTCAGAAAAAAAAACAACAAAAGGTTTTATATTTTATTATAAGTCATACTACCTACATCCCCCGTTTTAGAGTTTATACGTCAACCTTGCTATTAATACGTCAATAGCTACTGCTACATATCGAGCCTTTACCGCCAAATGATCGTAAGCGACACTTTTGGCGAAATGCGTTTTTTATTAAAACTAGTATATTAAGCCATAACGGACCCACCCCTTTTGGTGATACCCTCTAAAAAAATACCGTTATAAAATTATAGGATGTGCAAAAATTATCATGAATAGATATATTTTTAAAACCTTAACGTAAGCGGCAAGCATTTTTATCTTATGTGCCTTGCGTACGACTTTTTGAAGCGCAACAGACCCTATTTGTTATCGCAAGCGACATGCGTACGGACTTTTCGGTGTTTAATATAGACAAACCTGTCGTGGCATTTACTTGAAAGTTATGATACAAGAAACATCGTTCTGATTAAATTATTGTTTAAAAAACCTTTTACCAAAAAAATTAAACCGCCGAAACAACTGAAAAGCAAACACAAAATCAGCAACATCATTTTTCTTAATAGTTTTGTATAGGAATGATTCATTTCCTAATAATAGGGATTTAAATATGAAATTGCTATTTTAACGTACCTACGTCGCCACTTTGAATTAAAGTTAAACCTGAATGATGTCAGATATCAAAGTGAAACTGTTTTCAAACGAAATGAAGGGATTTTGGACCGAACCGCGACGTGTGATGAAAAGTGGATTCTCTATGATAATCGCAAGCGAATAACGCAATGGCTGACCCTAGATCAAACGCCACATCAATGCCCTAAAGTAAAGCTTACCCATAGAAAGGTAACTGTTTGGTGGTCACTTCGTGGCGTAATTTACTACAGCTTCCTCAGATCTGGTCAAGCAATAAACGCAGATGTCTACTGTGCAGAACTGCGAAGAATGCGAATGGCGAAACTCGCAGTAATACAGCCACGACTTGTCAATTGATCTTCACCATTATTGCTCTATAATAACGCAAGACCTCATACTGCTCGAGAAACTGTTTTAGCACTACAATACCTGCAGTTAGAAACCATATGTCATGTCCTCCGTACTCGCCACATCTCACCCCAACCGACTACAATTTTTTACGCAGTTTGGACCATTTTCTGCACGGAAAAAAACATCTTCCGAGGAAGCAGTACAAAATACCTTCACACAATTTGTGGAGTCCAGGACCCCAGAGTTCTATTGCAAAGGTTTAAATGATCTTCCAATTAGATGGCAGAAATGTATAAACAATGAGGGGAAATACTTTCATTAAAGAAATCTATTTTATGAATAAAAAAATGGTTTTAATTTATCAGTACTACAGTACAGTAGTACAGTACAGTAGTATACATACATATCATCACGCCATATCCCTTGCACTGTAGGCAGAGAGAACAGAGTGCCAGAGAACTCTATCTTTGCATACTTCACTCGCTTCCTCAACATTCATAATTCTCTTCATACACGCTCGCCGGTTTCGGTGACTCTTGACTCCACCTTCCTTCAGTACATGACCGATCTGGTCTAGGTAGGTTAGTCTCGGTCTCCTCCGGTACCTACATCCTTCCACTTTCGCATTGTATATCTTCTTAACCAGACGTTCATTCGGCATTCTTTCCACATGTATAATTAATATATAATTTAATATCATTTCCTCTTATATATATATATCTATATAACTACAACAAAAACTATCTCATCTCTTTCTCGGTCGAAAAATATAGTTATTTTAATAGACATTTTTATCGTAAACGTCAAAATAGCTTTAGATTATGACAGCAAATATATTATAAGCTCCATAAATAGCATAAATAATAATTATTATTGTTTATTTTTAATTATACATGTTAGTGTCTAAAAATCATTAATGAATATTAAAATTTAACTTACTCGAACATTTCTGTTTAAAAATATTTTAAAAAAAACTCTCCTGTAAAATTTGATTTCTGTCGGTTACGCTAAAATGGCGGTAAAGGCTCGATATTTGTCACGCAAATAATCCTATAGGGACTTCCCCGTGTTTTATATAAAGTACGATTTACACGAGCTGATGCACATGTGAGTATATATTATTTTAGTAGTTGTATCCGCTGTTTTTCTTGCATTGGTTATTTAGATAATTATTATTATGATATTTATAATTATTTTTATTTAAAATGATAAATAACATAGTTTAATTTTGACATCCAGCAATACATCAGTGAAACCATTTTTTATGTTTACGGTAGCAAACGAGCAAGCAGCACAGCTCATGGTAAGTGTTACTGCCGCCCATGGACTAGGATTACAGCTAGGCCGCTACCTATCAAGCAAAATACTCCCAAGTTAGGAATCCGGCTCTTTCGCTCAACAAACGAAATGCAATAGTATGTTGCCACTGCTCAGATTTCGCTTTTCTACGAGTCTGTGGCACTACCCCAGGCGAACCGACACGCGAGTGTAGACAGAAAACTGTAACTAGCGTGGTCCTACCACTACAGACCTTTACTCTTATAAAAACTAATTTACGTTATTAGTTTTCAGCCAGCCTCTCTGCAGGTAACGGTCTATTCGGTTCAGTACCTTATTACCGTTTTAATAGTTTGGTTTTTCTTGTTACTTGAGAAATATGCAATGCACTAGAATGCATGCTATTCGGTGTAAATTATACTTAAGAAAAACGAG
Source organism: Lymantria monacha (assembly GCA_905163515.2). Classification (NCBI taxonomy): domain Eukaryota; kingdom Metazoa; phylum Arthropoda; class Insecta; order Lepidoptera; family Erebidae; genus Lymantria; species Lymantria monacha. Next base: position 31,035,399 of record LR991091.1, on the reverse strand, counting down.
AAGCTGGTTACAGTCGAAAACCCCATAGCGGTCATTAACTCCCTTTTGCCTTTATGGCTGTAATTTTTTACGAACTTTGTTTAAAGATGATCTTGCTTTTTTGTCTTGCGACCTAGATAATTTAGTTCACTAGTATAAAAGCAAAGTACGACTCTGAATTATAATATTTCTACATATATGTAAATAAACAATGGGTATTAAGTACAAATTCCTTCCACTCTAACTAATTCAAAATACTAAATCAAGTAATCTTTGAAACTATTTCGGCGTAAATTTTAGTAGTTTTGTTTGAATAATTACTCGTATAACAACTTATTTGTTTTTACACAAAAAAAAATGTATTTTAGTTAAGAAATTCGTACCAGTTGATTGTGTACTCAATTGATTGTGAGGGTTGATGCGACTAGTTATGGGGCTGGTCGCAGTCTTTTCGTCGCCCCAGATGGTTTGTGGGGAGGGTAACCATCTAATATACCATAGTCAAAATAAGGGTATCTAAAGCGGGGTTATAGAAGGCGGATAGGCGAAGGGATTAAGTCGGCACCGCCATAGATCAAGGATTATCTTTCACTTTAATTTATTATGATAATTTTTACAGTAATTATTAGCTGCAAGTTTTGGTGACACAATCCACATGATGAGTTTAGTTTTTAGTGGGTACATATAATATCCGCTATAAGGAATTAATCCTTATGGCATGGGAGACATCACAAACAAAGTATTTCACCCAGACACAGAATACTAATTTGCTAATTTCACTAAGAATCATATTGCATGATTATTGAACCTATGACACTACGAGAGCTCATTTATCTATATCACTCTACCATTTGTGTAGTCAACTTCATTTATAAAACAAACAAAATCGACGGATTATGAAAAAAATAAATAGGTTTAATTGCTAGGTTAACGTATTTTTGAGGTACCCTGCGCTATAAATATATAAAACCGAATAATGTTATGAAAATTCAAAAAGAACGCCTCGGGCTGAGGTTTACTACATAATTTTTACGTAATATAAACGCTGTGTAATGTAATAAAGATTTTAATTGAAGCGGCCCGGTTTCTGCCATCATATTATGTGTTCCATTTTCATAGTATTTTTAAGGAATTCCTTTTATTAAATAACTCAGTAAAATGACATACGCGTCAAAAAAAGATCCACCGTCCAAATACAAAGGGCTCTTGAAGCTTGTTGGACATCTATTTGCCTTAACGCTTTACGCACAAGTAAGTAGAGATTTAAAAGGCATTGGGCACTAGAGAGCTGAAGGTAAGATTTTATTTGATTTACGTTTAATATTAAAGATTCAATCATGTTGGACTCCAGTGTTGAGTGGACTTTGACCCAGAGACCATTGCGATCGAGTGTGAGAATTTAGGAAATTTCAATTTAAAATTGACTATTTGCCACTCTCAGGCCTCCAAAATTGGTTTTCAGTCACACTAGAAGTCAATTAGTGTTTTGACAAAAATCACGAAATATCACAAGGGTGTACTAAGATATCACGTGTATTTATTTTCCCGTCAAACGCCGAGATTTCTAAACTGAAAAGTGGCGTGTAGTGTGACTTTGACTTGCCTTTGCCAGCCAACGAATGATATCGTGTAAAGTAGGTGATCTGTATAAAGACCTCTTTGCAAAGTATAAAAAAGCAAAAAACCGAGAATATAATGAGCTGTGGGCTACTTCTTTGTAGGTACTAAAACTTCACGTGATGTTGGTGGGGAAGGGGGTCATAGTCTTAAACTTCACCACGTATCACCAAGGGGGAGGGGGTTAAAAAATGCTAAAAAAGATTACGTGATTAATGGACGTCCCCTTATCGACATTTATTATATTTTGTTTTTCTTTTTTTGTGTTGTATTTACAGTTTAGTTATTATGTTATTTTTCCTATAAAACCTTTATATTTCATTCGACTTATTGTAATATCTAAATTTAAGCTAAGTGTCAATAACAAAGATTTCTTTCTTTCTTTGCATTTCCACTTTAGGGAATGCATTAATTCCTAAGACCTAGTACCTACTTATTACAGAATAAAATCTTCAAATCACTTTTTATTGGTCTATGGATGTTAACCTTGTTGAAAGTAGTGAGCGCAAAGAGATCTGTCTTTAGTACAAACAACTAAGGAGGCAAACTCTCCCACATATCTCCTGGCTTCACCTGTTACATGTAGGCTGTATGATTGTAACCCACAGTCACTCTTTTTTACTTCTCTTCTGCTATGTTACAAACCAAAATATTTAAGGCAAGATATCCAAAAGCCTTCTTCTTCTTCTTAATGAATGGCCTCTGTGAGTGATTAACCACAACTTCGCCAATATCAAGTAAAATAAGTTTAATAAATTATAATAGATTTATATTTTAGTCGTCAATCATGTCGGTCTTCTTAGTCGTGTCCCTTCATCAATACTTCTATAAGCTATCCAAAAGGAAGTGGCTTTTGGCTATACGAAGTTTGGCTTAATATGTTGCACGAAGTGAGTCTTCCCACATTATCTGAATTATCACTTAGTCCTGTTATAAATAAAAAAATAGAAAGAAAGGATGTAAAAAAAAACTATTTTTTGTGAAATATCCATTTAATAAATGTATACAATATTATTTATATTTACAAAAGCCAAATATATCACATTACCTAAATAATATAGCTTTTATTTAAATTCCAAAATTATATTGAAAAATAAATGAAAGCGTGGTTGTAATAAATGAAAAGTTTTAAATAGTTTTGTATAAGAATTCTATAAAACCTCTTATATTTCTCTGTGACGGGTTAAGAATGTATCAACAACCCTTTCTCGTTGTACTCTTCTTTTTTGGGTCCGTTTATTATACGGTTTATCTAATTAATCGAGCTACAGAATGGCAGCCTGAGCTTCCATAAACTGCCGTGTTTTCCTTTATTACATATTGAGTGGGTCATCGAAACCAATGCCTTGACTCCATGATAGGTTATGCCTTCAAGCATTTTGCAGATAATTACGATTATACAAATAATACTTTATTAATACGATAATATGATAAAACCCAAAACGTTTTTAAGACAAACTGCATACCTACTTTATTAAATCAGTTCAGAGCCCTTATCAATTATATTATTTAATACCAATCAAACATTTAACACAACCACCTTACGATATCTATAGGGAATCGATATGCAAAAAAAATCATTGTCATAATTTAGATAATCTATTTTTGCATTTAAAACCTTATGACAACATGTATTATGTTATCTCTGGTGGCATAGCGAGTGAAAATCCAGAAGCTTTATTTTTTATGTCCACAACACATTCAACGTAGCCGGTTTTGCGATATCTGTATGAAATAGTATTAGCTAAGAAAATATTCTATAAAATTTCTCTATAAACGTATTACGAGTATATTATGACATCAAACTTTATTAACATAGACTGTTGGCATAACTTGTAAGAGCCATTTCAAGGCTACTTCGTACATTTTATATTTATAAAGGTTACACTGCCTATATATAACTTTAAATTTTGAAATAATTAACAAGAAGTAACAATAAGGAATTTTCTTGGAAAAATATATAAATATTTTTTACAAGGTGAATCGAGATAACCCAGATCAAAGCTATTATTTCAGACAAAATTCGTAGAACACAAGCAAGACTATTAGTTTAGCCAGGGTGAAATTATTTTGCCTTGGGCTAAACTAGCAATGTTTAGTACGAATTAATATCGAGGTTAGTCAAATAAATAAATTAACGATAGAAATAATATCGTGATAATATCTGAAATATTAATTGGTAATGTAATTATTCATTGATATTTTTACTCTTCTAAGGTTAGGTAAGTTAAAAATGTAAACAGTATAAAAGGCTACAAGGATAAAGGAAGACTGAAGACATATGACGGTTTTTGTGAAGAATCCTATGACAAGAAAGGAGGTGAAATCAGTGATGACATATGAGACAAAGAGTGTGTGGAAGAGAAATATATGCGTTTCAATCAAGTTGAGTTCGATAGAACATGAAGATAAAATTGATGACAAAACAAATTCTAAATGCCAATTGTGCCTTTATTATATAATTATTTTTACACAAACTTAATAATTTTTTTTTACAAGCATTTAAAATTTATAAAATATCACGCAATATTAACAATTTAAATGAAAACAGAAAGTTTAATAATATAAATTAAACTCACATTGACGAAATTTTTGGTCTATGTGTATAGGTACTACAAATATATAGTTGTCAAAACTCACAATGGATATGCTTACACTGTAACTAAGTTGAAGAAAGACTTACAATCGCCATCTACTAGATTATTTGGAGAATTCCATGCACCGGAACGGAATAAGAATAAAGTGGCCCACATCTACAGTTTACACGCCTTGGTAAATGAAACTTAGTATACTTTAAACTGTATCACTAATTATACTGTTAAGAAGTGTAACATTTTCATTTTATTTTGTGCAAATTTACTCGTGGATGTTGCAAAAGACGACTAAGAGCTTTATATCGACCTAGGACAACTCCACTTGATACCGTTTAGTGAACAATTACATTCCCAAGGAGAGTTGAGGTTAATCAGGCGGTCGGTGATAAAATTAATGCTAACAACTTTTGCAATATGTAAAAGTACATATTGCGTTGACCACCATGTAATTGGCATAAAAGAGCAGGAGAATAATGATGATGGCGATAATGAAGGTTTTTTTATTTTATTATTTAACAAATGCCAATATATAATCTAAAATATCAGCCAAGTTTACATATTCAAGGTAAAAAAAAGAATCTATCGCATGCTTTTGTAATATGCCTAATTAAACTAGTCAACATTTACATATATATATATATATATATATATATATATATATATATATATATATATACCAATAATTATCACAACACAACATACATATGTGAGCTACATTTTTAAATATAACGTCATGGAAGCTATCGCCTCAAACAATGATGTATTAGATATGCGTGCTGTATACTCATACATTTACAATGAAAAATTTACGTTATTAATTTCACAAGTCTTTGTTCATGTTCAAAAGACTTTCATATTTCATTTGGCCCCAAAACTGTTTCAAAATATTTTTGTGGTGCAAATTTGTACTTATTTCTTTTAAAAGTTCGATTCTTATTCGCCGATATTAAAATACTTGGATATACTTATTTAACAATTTCATTGATCAAAATAACTATATATAAGCGAGTACTCGTATATACATCTTTAATAGAAATCCGTTCCTGTATTGATATTGTCAATAAGTACATGTTCATTATTAGCTTCGATAGCTCAGGCAATTTTGGTACAAATACTACAAAATCTATCCTGGATATGCTAAAGATCGAACACGAATAAAAATCGAAACTATAACTTCATTAGCATTACCTACTACAAAAATATTCTGAATATTATTGCGTTGCGTTGCATAACTTTTTTAAAACCTTATTACCCTAAATCATAATATATTAAAAATGATACCTTATAATAATTTTCCCAACTCTCGCCTTCGTTTCGTATTCAAAAGGATACATTAGTTTTCTAATTGTACATCTTATGGGTCTAATACACTAGCTTTTTAACATCGAATCACAAGTGTTGTTTGGCTGTGATTTTGCCTATCTACTTGAGGGAAGCTAGCGTGTGTGAGCCTAATGTAGCCGCAATACTAAAGACGATTTACAAATACAAGCTTATTTTAAATAGTGCATGTATAATCATAACAAGACGATTGCTCTCCTTGACTTCTTGCCGAATCATTTGTGATTCGAATATTGGATGAAGAACCACCTGTCTCCCAAAGACCAGGCGTTTCTATAATCTAAAGAGGAAAACGTATAAGTTACTATAAAAATCTTTATAGATAAAATAGTGCTAATTTTATTTCAAATTATATCAGAAGATAATAATCAATTATTCTTAGCCAGTATTCAAAGATTAAATCAAGTGTGTGTGATGTGACGAAGGAGAAAAATAGAACGGTTATCACTTTTTGCGCAGTTATAGCTTTTGGGTAGTTATCGAAGAAAAAATTGTGTTTATATAATATCACTAAGTGAAAAGAATACTCGAAATAACATCTTTTACCAAACCGACGGCCTGGCTACTGTGGTATAGTAGCTTAATTTCCCTACATCAGGTAAAGGCTTATGCCCGGCATGTATGCATACTGAGGAGAGAATCGTATTCAGTATCTTTATTTTTTATAAAATTATTACTATATTTTCTATTCCTTTTAACAACACCGTGTGTTTTCTTTTCCATATTTTAACTGAATTATCTTTTACATTAATCTAAAACGACTTTGATTACCATAATAAGTTATTTCTAGTAGACTTTTTTATTGTTTTGTACAAGTTTTTCTGTTTCCTATAGTGAATTCATATAACATTTTGAATAAATTTTAACTATCTATAGGTACTCCTATAAAATCTTGAAGTATTCCGTAGCCGGCTCTATAGATAAAAGACATCATCAACTACTTTGAAACCAAAAACATACTATCATGAACGATATTACCTCTAATTAATTTTTACAATACCAAAAACGAGTAAGCGTCATAAACAGTTAAATCTAAAATCTCTTACTTCACGATGAAAATTGCATTCAACTGCATCAAAGTGCTCCTGGCTCTTTAGAAACGGGTGTAAAGTTGAAAAATAATTTCTTACCTTTTGAACGAGTTCCTCGAAAGCCAAATTGATGCCTTCCTGAGTCTTAGCACTGCTCTCAATGAATAACATCCTATGTTTTTGAGCGAACGCTTTACCTTGTTCTCTGGATACGACACGATTGTGCTAAAATAAAGATTTATTAAAACGCATCTAGAAAATACGAGAATTAAATCTAAGCAAATTTTATAACGCTTGTGGGATCTGGTCCAGCTATAATCTTTTACATTGTATCGGGGTTCGAAGAGCATCACACTGCAGCTAATTATTACTGATCATGTTGTACTATTTCTTTTTTTATAAAAAAGTCAGAATAGAAATAGTATTAATAGACAAATCCACTGAGTTTCTTGCCGGATCTCCTCAGTAGCGGTTACGTTCCAATCCGATGGTAGTTTATTCGATTAATTTAAAATATTAAAGTTGACAACATGTAAGTGCCCTCGCAGGGTTTATACATAACAAATGAGTTTTAATTGAAATGAAAAATATTTTATGAATAACGTAGGTAACATACCATACATAATATACCCGCTTTATTAGTGAGGTAAATTAAGGACTTAACTATTGATTGTATGATCCCGATTTGGAATTCCACAAGGAGGCAAGTATTTTTAGCCTTTTGGCGATCCAAATTTTCAATTTACTAATATGTAATCATGCCAAGTAAAAGGCTTATTTTATCCCTGAATAGAAAATTATAAGTGTGGTAGGTATAATCTCCACTTAACCATTCTAGGATAAAGTAGATCTTAGGCTATAAAAAGATGTATTACTGACTGGCACCGACAAAATACTACATAAATGTGTGACCTTTGAACTTACTTTATCAATCTTGTTGCCCACAACTAGGCATACGATGTTCTTCTTAGTTGAATATACTTGAAGTTCTTCGACCCACTCGTTTAGTTTTGTCAAGGACTTTGGTTCGGATACATCATAAACTAAAATGGCGCCGTGAGCATCTCTACAACAATATAAAACAATAAAATTTTTCCTTTCTTTTTTTTTGAATTTCTGATGTTAAAATAGAGATTTTATACTCTCGTTCTTATTATGCAATCCGCAATACGTCCCACCGTGTACGCCTTTCGGTCTTACCCGTGGATGTCGTAAAAGACAAATAAGGGATACAATATCTATGCAATAGAAGAACATCTCAAAATAAATCTCTATACCAACACAGTCAGTGGAGGAGGCTCGAACCCAACAGTGGGACATACGAATTTATAATTCATACTACTAGTACATTTTTGATTTCGATACTAATAAAATTTTGAGACGTTCATATAGCAGCTTAAATACTTCTGCTCAAACAAGGCCAAAATCTAGGGCGCTCTGTAGATAGATAGATAGATATATCTATCTATCTAGGGCGCTCTGTAGATAGATAGATAGATATATCTATCTATCTAGGGCGCTCTGTAGATAGATAGATAGATATATCTATCTATCTACAGATATATCTATCTATCTAGATATCTACTATAGATATATCTATCTATCTAGATAGATAGATAGATATATCTATCTATCTACAGAGCGCTCTAGATTTTTGTGTGTCTTGATGTCCAACAACGGATAGTGAAAGGCTATACTATAATAATCGTACAACCTTTCGCTATCCATTGTTGGACATAGCCCTCCCTCATAAGATCATGGACCCTAATTTTAAAAAAGCCCTTTTTCATTTTTTTCTCATTCCATTTACAAATCCCATGGGAAAGTATGGGTTGGTGACGATTTCATTCTTATCCTATCGTCACATGCGATCTATACTGCTCATATACCACCGAAAAAGAAACTGAAATAAGTTCTGTAGATAGTCAATATGTTTACAGTACCTATAAAAACTGGATGTAAGTGTTCTATATCTTTCTTGTCCAGCTGTGTCCCATATACCAAGCTTGACTTTCATACCATTCACGTCCATGACCTTGCATTTGTAGTCCACTCCGATTGTGGCTGGGAATGATGCATTGTAGTCTCCTGTTGTAAATGCGAGGATAATGCTAAAAATAAAGGGTAAACTATAATAAAGGGGAAGAGTTTATTTATTTATATGAGAATCTTAAACTTAGAAAAAGAATTACTCGGTTTGAACTTTAAAAATATTGCAATTTTGGGGATTTTCTCTCCATTAATTAGCATATTTATTGAAAATATTTATTCCAAATAGGAACACAAGCTATGGAGACAAATGTTAACAAATCAGACAAAATACTAACAATGAGATATAGTTAATGCACTATTAATTATGATGTTGTTACAACGTCTATTGTAATAACAAATTTATATTAAAGCATCTGAACGATGTACAGTAGAATCCTTTTATTATGTCGCTTATATTGATTAACTGCTTAATATGACGTTATTACATGGCTTAGTTTGGTTTTCATATAAAATCCTTTATAAAAAGATGGATATGATGACCTGACCTGACCGCTTATAGTGACAAGTTTCTTATTATATATAGCCTGTTTAAAAAAAAATCATGGCTGGTTATAGTGACCGACATGACTCCTAATGTATTTTCCCGTTTTCGTTGCCTCCCCCTTAGTTTGGTGTGCGCAATGCACATGGCTCGTTTTTATTTTGTTTATTAAAGACAATTACAAGTCGATAGTTGAAGATTGTTAGTGATTTGCAAACAAAAAGACATCAAAATGTTAAGATTTGGTAAAAGTGATACCATTTTTATGATTTGACGGTAAAGATTATAGATAAGAGAGAAATGATATTCAAACTAGAAAATTCAAACACATCTCTTGCAAATTTGAATCGGTCATTCAAAAATATTAATGTTTTTTAATAACAAGAACCAGATTAAAGAATCATTTGATTCGATTGAATGTGAGAGAGGTTCTTTGAAAAGATTACAAGTACCTACATGTTGATCAAGTGTTAATTCAGTGGTTAATTTTGCAGTTTTTCTGTTTATTAAGCCGACTTTATGTATGTACCTAACAAAACGTTATGCATTTTCTAAGAACTTCTGCTTTGTGTGACATCCAATTCGTATAAGGTACTTGCCACTTCCCTTCAATGTCACTATACAAGGATTCTACTGTAATATATTATATTACAGTACTTACTATACTTTCATCAAGAAGAAGAAGAAGAAGTATATACATACATTATTTTAAAATAAATAAAATCAATAGAACAATAATTGCTCTATACTAGAAGAGTTGTGGGGGCATCTAGATATATATTTACAATAAAGTTATATATTTATATGGAATTATAGTGGGACTGGTTTTTTGGTTCTAAGTATTTACAGCAGATTGGTCATGTACTGAAAGAAGGTACAGCCAAGAGTCTCCGAAACCGGCGAGCTTGTATGAAGAGAATTATGAATGTTGAGGAAGCGAGTGAAGTATGCAAGGATAGAGTTCTCTGGCACTCTGTTCTCTCTGCCTACCCTGCAAGGGATATGGCGTGATGATATGTATGTATATATGTATGTATTTACAGCAAAATCATCCACCACAGAAAAAGTAAAATTGGCCTATAATATTATGCTAGCTAAATAGGTTGGCCTATTATGATTGCCTAACTATTTGTGAGACATGTGGATTATGGCATTAACCCTACTAGGAAAACCTATATTCAACATTGGACATCAATAATCAAATGAATGGATGGATGGACAGTTACTTTTTTAAAGACAAGAGCCTGAATTAAACAATTAATCCTTGTATTGATTTAAACATACAGTTAACAGACACAAACAATACCCACACTCAGAACAATAATTTATGGATCTCACAAAATATTGTTTTATATGGGAATTGAATCTGCAACATTTGAAGAATAGGTTAGTATTTAAATTGCTGTGCAATATTTACAATAACAGTTGGATGAATGGATGCAAATATGGAGGCAAATAGGGTATTCTGACACATGCAGATAAAAACATGGGTAATACACATTATTGTATGATTAAGGTTAATTTTAGGTTTGGAGGTGTTTTTTTTCCCCTATATCAAGCTGTATCATTCCTTGTGGGAATGGAGTACAAATACAATTCACAGCACCCCACCAATCTACTCCTGGGTGTCATACATGTCGACTAAGGGATTTGATAGGGATGTAACATCACTGCAAGGGAAGATTTAATTCTCATATGAAATAATTCTTTGTGACCTCCATAGTGAAATGCTTCTAGTTTCTATTGTAAGTAGATAATTTGTATACTTATACAGGATGGATTTTATTACTAGAATAACTTAAACTGGGTGTAGGAATGACATCATAAAAAACATTAAAGTTAGTTTAATCAAAACTTAGGTACAATTTTTTCAACTTTTTTGGATAGTGTATCATGGTCTGATACACCCCCCTTCAAGGATTCTACTAATTAAATCGGCAACCTGTGTATCTATAAAGTCTACTGTAACACAGGAATTCATTCATTAGTGAGCATCTCGTCTCTCACAACAATATAACATAATTTTGTGTTATTAAAACTATATTGTCTAACTATCAAACTTATAGTCAAAATTTAATCTTAGATCTCTAAAAATTTAATACTATTATAGACCTATATTAATATTGTGTTATACATATGTGGAAGTACTGAAAAAAGGTGGAGTCAAGAGTCCCCGAAACCGGCGAGCGTGTATGAAGAGAATTATGAATGTTGAGGAAGCGAGTGAAGTATACAAGGATAGAGTTCTCTGGCACTCTGTTCTCTCTGACTACCCTGCAAGGGATATGGCGTGATAATATGTATGTATGTACATATGTAGATATGACAATTAAATGTAGGAAGAAACACATTACTAATTAAATATATTAAAAGTTTATCTATGGTCTATATGCTAAAATACAAGTCAAGGTTAGAAAACAAAGATTGTAAAATGTTTTTAATAACAGTCATAATAAGCAATGTATTATGTTAGTATTAAGCCATCTTCTAACTCTGATATAGCTCATACATACATGAAAAGTTTATTAGTAAGTAAACTGTTTGATTTTCAAGAGCTGTACTTTAATAGAAAAAGAAACAATAGAATTGTGTCTTTGTAATTATATATTCTATGGTTGATAGTTTTTTGAAGAATTAATATTACTTTTGATATATTAGTAATACGCTTTTTGTAAACTTATCATCCACTTAAATCATAAGAGTTAAAATTTCATAATAATGAGTCAGCATTCCACTTTTAAACAGCATTTTAGTAAGTACTGTTGATAAGGTTAAGTGAATTTAGTTAGCTAGGTTATTCTTACCTCGATTTTCCAACACCACTTTCACCGATTACTAAAATCTTTAACGTCGTAACGTAATCCATTTTAGACACGATAATAATAGATAAATGTATTTAGTATTAATGTGATCGGTCAATACTATGTGACGCGCTTTCAAAAACAGAATATCAGTATAATGATATAGCTATGTACTCTGTATTTAAACCACAATTATGAACTAGTAAATTAAATAATTTTTCACTACGTACTATATTTTACAACTTAATTACAATTACACAATGCAAAATAAGAACAAAAACAATTTCTGACAATGAATGACGTATATGACATTTTGCGTATTGGTCAAATTCTGATTGCTCCGTCACAAAACGTCTTGTTATTGCAAAAAAAAAATAGTTACATCTACATTGTTATCTGAATAAATAAATAAGAGGAGTTTTAGTGGGAAAGGAAAAGTGTCATGTGGGGCTCTTGTATAATATTAAACATCTTAGTGTTTTAACGTGTTATATTAAATAATTTTAATGGCATTTTACGTAATTTAATGCGCTAGAAGTACTGAGATGTAGTGTACCTATATGATACAACAGTGCCTTACATACGATTTCATTTTTAGAATGTGGCCATGGTACTTTTGAATGCGACGATTTGACTTATTGACGGACGATGACTACGAATGAAGTTATTTTATAAACCAAGATTTGGCTTAAAGGTCTTAGTAACCAAGACATAAACTCCAAAAAAAAAATGAAAATAAAATAATATTTTTTATAAATACTGATTTCTTATATTTCGCGAATTTTACTCAAATAAGACTCGCTACACTATTATTGATGAGTATTGATGAGTATTGGTGTAAAGATGCGAAAGGGAATGCTCCGATAGTTCGGACATGTGGAAAGAATGCCGAATGAACGTCTGGTTAATAAGATTTACAATGCGAAAGTGGAAGGATGTAGGTACCGGGGTAGACCGCGTGATGATATGTATGTAGGTATGTATGTGTCTATCATTAATTCAAGATTAATTATTTTATTATTATACATTTTATTTCAGACAAAGTCCATATATAATAGAAATAGGTATTACTTATAAACTAAGTAATGTTAGTATATACATATTATTTTTTAAATTCGGCAATATTAATGGATAATTAAAAAGACTATTTACAGGTGGATGATGACGATTAAAGGGAGTAAACGTCCAACACAAGAGTGCAAGAGAGGAGAAACTCTGGTGACGGGTTAATATATATTGCTATTACCGCCCTGTGAGGCAACGCGATACGAATTCAATTATCGCTATCCCCTACTCACCCATGGGGGTCCTGAAAATAAGCTAAGGGACTGGTCAGCTCTCGTCTGGTAAGAACCAGACGAAAATAATTATATAACAACTCACTGTGATCGCCAACCCGCCTGCTAACCGGTGGTGCAGTTCGCAGTTCCTTCGCATCACATTCCATAAAATACCATCAAAATTATTTAATTATATAACACGTTAAAATACTAAGATAATAAATAAAAAAGAATAATTAAAGAAATTAGAAAAACCGACTGTATAAAAAGTAACCAAAACCTACGTACATAATAAAAAAACTGAAAAGATAAAAAACAAGCACTTAGATGTCCGGTGGTCTAGAATGCCATAATATATTATTGAATAAATACTATTGCAGAAACAAAATATATTTTAATAATAGAACATGACAACTGAACAGTCGGATTCCATTATTCGACAGCAAATCTAATTTTTCAGTGGATCCCGACTGTTCAGTTGCCATGTTCTATTATTAAAATATATTTTATTTTCTGCAATAGTATTTATTCAATAATATATTATGGAATGCTAGACCACCGGACATCTAAGTGCTTGTTTTTTTCTTTTCAGTTTTTTTTATTATGTACGTAGTTTTGGTTACTTTTTATACAGTCGGGTTTTTTGATTTCTTTAATTATTTTTTTTTTATTTTATACTTTTTAGTTATGAATACCTAGGTAGCTATAGTTATTTATTAATAAGTAGATAAATACCTAACTATATATAGTTTTTCGACTGAAGTTGAGTACTAAATCGTTAAAAATTGGAGATGGGCGACCGCGTAAGACATTAGATACTTCAGGTAGGACTACCTATGGTATATTGGACAATATACCTAAGTACTAGATACTTCAGTATATGTCCATCCACATCTAGTTATATGAATTTTTCGTTTTTTCATCGTAAATTTCTACTGTCTAGAAAACCTATATGTGAGAAAGGTTGTTACGAAACTTTAAATTGATATAGATCCTAAACGGACAGTCAAATCGAAAAATGTTGAGAGAAAACTAATAATGATTTTTAAATACCTATTCAACAATACCCCACTCTACATAGTTTGTTGACTTCTTGTTCTTCTTCTTCTCTTCTTCTTCTTTGTCGACTTTTTTTTAATTTTCACAATATGGCGTCCAGTAGTCGCTATATTGAATTTTCATTAACGTCATATCTTTAGTGACACTCGCCGGATTAAGAGGAATCGATTGACGTGCGAATCATTAAAATCGGCCCAGGCATTTGGTCTATATAGTGCTTCAAAGGAACATACAAACATACATACATACCTAGACTGTTAAACACAATACCACTCCTTTGCGTTGCGCAATCGGGTAAAAAACACCATATAAGACGGTCATGTGCGCGCTAAAAGTCCAAGCGGTATTGGGTTTACAATCCCAAACATAACGGCAAAATATCATTTAAAATAAAAGTCAGACCCTAAAACCAGACCATAAACTGAAAAATCTGCTCGCTCTCTATAGATTATGTTTCAAAAGGGGAGCGAACTCTATTCAACAGTATTTAGGTCTCGAAGTCAATGCAGAACGGGACAAAACGTTTCTTTATTTCATTAGAATGCATTCACCGAGCTATCTATTGTGCAGTCTGTCGCCCTGCAGCCTCCTTTCTAAACAATTGAGTTTTTATTACAAAGAAAATGAAGTGTTATCGTGATACATTTTTCTTGAGATTTTTTTTTATAAAGAACATTTACTAAGAATTAAATCTTTGTGTCACGGATGGCCTTATAAATTAGCGAATGAGCTTGAGGCCCATGCGCAACTTATGGTAGTAAAACCAATATTTCTGGTATTACAAGGATTCATGAGTGGCAGTTACCACTTACCATCAGGTAGACTGCTAGCTCACCTGCCATTAAAAACAATAAAAATATATATTACTAGCGGACCCGGCACACTTCGTTCCGCCTAACAGTTAACGAATGAGATGAGCAGATTTCGATTACTTTAAAATTATTAAGTTATTTTTTTTATTATATTAATAAATATGAATGCTGTGTGGTAGCGGCTACCAATACTACCAACCCTTACTTTGCTCGTGGATGTCGTAAAAAACGACTAAGAGCCTTATAACGACCTGGGCCAACTCCATCTGATCCCGTTGGGCAACAATTACATTCCCAAGGAGGGTTGACGTCTGACAGGCGGCTGGTCATAAAACTATTGCCAATAACTTTTACAATATGTACTATGAAAGAAGAGTACATATTGTATCGACCCCAAGTAATTGGGATAAGAGTAGGAGAATGATGATGTTAATAAATATGAATCCCTACTAATATATAAATGTGAATGTAAGTTTATTTGTTACGCTTTCACGCTAAAACTACTCAACCGATCATCATGAAACATTGTACACATATTCTTGGAGGTATTAAAAGTAACATAGGATACTTTTTATTAAAAAAAATCAAAATTTTTATATGAAAAATTAAAAAATTGTTTGTCAAAAATTCTCAAAATCTAGCTTCTTCAACGCCATCTAGCAGTCCAGTAATGAAGTTCCAACCCTGAGTATTGTAATACCGTTGCACTGTATTACCGACGGTCAAAAATAAAAATAGGGATCAAAAACTTTAGGAAAGTAACCTTTTACGCGGGCGAAGCCGCGGGCATAAGCTAGTAATATATAAATTAAAAAAAATCAATCAGTTTAATATCGTGCCAGCAAGACGAAGTACTTTGTGTTAGACGAAATTTTTCTTCATGTGCGTTGAAAATTATCTAATTGTTGATCTCTGGGATTTACTCAACGATTTCGCATTGTCAACCGAGCCATTTCACGGGCTGCCTCGCATTGAATCGCATTGAGAAACACGAAGTTGGGCCATATTAACGCGACGGTCTTCCCGACCCTTCCCTATCTGTATGGTAACGGAGTAAGACTATCTTACACGCGGGTGATCGTAAGAGGGATATAAAACGCGAAAAAGATGTAAAAAACTAAGGGATATAAAACGCATATAACATCTATGCAAGAGAAGGTTTTACTGTGGTAGGACCACGCTGTTGACAGTTCTCAGTCTGCAGCCACGGGCCGGTCCGTCCGGGGTAGTACCACACTCCCGCAGAAAATCGACGTTTGAGCAGTGGCAATGTGCTGTTGCGCTTCGTTTGGTGAGCGTGGGAGCCGGATGCCCAACTTTCCTTTCTGGGTGTGTTTACGTGTGGTGGGTTCAGATGGTGCCTGAAACTTGCGGTGGTGAAGTCTTGGTTGGAGTATTGAGCGTGAGAGGCTGACATGGGAAACAGGGAGACCCGGTGGAAATGGTCACCGCCGGCCACCTGCCGGTCAGCAGGGGACCCGAACCCAGGATTATCCTCCCTGGGAGGCTGTCCCAAATCCCGTCGTGTAGTCGTTGTGCCGGAGCAGGAAACCGGAGTGGATTACAGCGGCTGCGCACGGGAGGGTACCGGGGGCCCTTCCGTGTTTCGTGTCACCTTCTCACAAAACTTACCCTCCCAACCATGCACTGTGCCCTGCCCCTTTTTTTTGGTACCATCGAATCTCATTGCACGCATCCACATTCCCTTCCTCCTCTTCTTAAAAAAACCCTAATGAAAAGAAATAGAAAAAAGAGAAAGTTTTTTACGGCGGTCCCCTTATCCACATTTGATGTGAATTTTTGCAATATCAGGGGTTTACATAGCAATCTCGACGCCATTCACCACCATCTTGAGACGGCGCGGCCTGCCTTGCTCTTTTTAACGGAAACACAGATAGGCGCTTCGGATGATATTTCGTACCTTAACTACCCCGGCTACGAGTTGGAGCACTCCTTCCGTCGTAAGGCTGGAGTGTGCGTATTCATTCGGGGTGATATCTGTTGTCGCCGGCTTCGGGCCCTCGAACATGATGACCTGTCAATCTTGTGGTTGCGCGTAGACTATGGAGGGTTTATCCGCATCTACGCGTGCCTCTACAGGTCGCAGGGCAGTGATTCGGGGTCAACTCAATTATTTGAGAACGTCCAATGGGGGATTGATGAAATATTGGAGCAGTGTCCATCACCGGAGGTGGTGGTTCTTGGAGGCTTCAACGCTCATCATAAAGAGTGGTTGGGGTCCCGAGCCACTGACCTCCAGGGTCGATATCTGTTCAATATGGTCACGGCCTATGGACTCTCACAACTGGTGACACAGCCCACCCGTGTCCCAGACATTGAGAGCCATGAGTCTTCTTTACTGGATCTTCTGCTGACTACACACCAGCAAGGATACCGGGTAGTGGTTGAAGCTCCTCTTGAGTCATCTGACCACTGCCTGATCCGTAGCAGAGCCCCTGTTGCGAGGCCTAATCACTCTACAGTGACTGGGACTCGCAGAGTCTGGCAATATAAATCAGCAGATTGGGATGGACTTCGTGAGTTTTACGCATCCTACCCATGGAAGCGGCTTTGCTTCGCCTTTGAGGACCCTGGCGTTTGTGCGGACTGCGTTACCGAAACGGTTATTACGCGGATGGATTTATTCATCCCGAATACCAAAATACCCGTCGGCGGACGCAGCCGCCCTTGGTTTAACAAAACCTGCAGGACGGCTGCACGGCAGAAGCAGTCCACATATCGGGCCTGGAACAAGGCTAAAATTGTCAAGACCCGAACATCAGAGAGGTGAAGCGAAAATTTAACGCCGCTTCTAGATCTAGTAAGAAGGCTATTGCCAGTGCCAAGGCAGAACATGTTGCCAGAATTGGCGAGCGATTGGAGAGTTATCCCGCTGAGAGTCGTGCATTCTGGTCGCTCGCCTAGGCCGCCCAAGGCAACTTCTGGCGGTCCAATCTCCCACAACTACAGAAAAGCGATGGAAGACTAGCCCACAGCGCAAAGGAGAAGGCCGATCTTTTAGGTCAATTCTTTACCTGTAACTCGACTTTGGACGCGGGAGCTGCCACACCACCTACCATCCCGCGGTGTGACAGCTCCTGACCTGAAATCTGTATCTCGCAGCGAGCGGTCAGGCGGGAACTGCGGCTTTTAGACGTCCATAAGTCGAGTGGGCCGGATGGCATCCCTACAGTGGTCTTAAAGACGTGCGCCCCTGACTTAACCCCCGTCCTCACGCGCTTATACCGCCTTTACTACGACACTAATAGGGTTCCATCTTCGTGGAAGATTGCCAAGTCCACCCGATCCCTAACAAGGGAGACCGGGCGGACCCATCGATTTACAGGTCGATTGCGATAACATCCTTGCTCTCCAAAGTAATGGAGAAAATTATAAACCGCCAGCTTCTGCAGTACCTTGAGGATCACCAGTTGATCAGTGATCGCCAATACGGCTTTCGACATGGTCGATCGGCTGGTGATCTTCTTGTGTAGGTTATACACCGTTGGGCAGAGGCTTTGGAGGGCAAGGGTGAGGCGCTAGCATTCAGCCTAGATATCGCAAAGGCGTTCGATAGGGTCTGGCACGGGGCCCTTCTATCGAAGCTACCTTCTTATGGAATCACCTAGGGACTCTGTAAATGGATCGACAGCTTCCTGGATGGTTGGAGTATAAAAGTCGCCGTCGATGGCTCTTGCTCCGATACCATAACCATTAACACTGGTGTACCACAGGGCTCGGTGCTCTCCCCGACGCTGTTTATCCTGCATATCAATGACATGCTCTCTATAGAGAATATGCATTGCTATGCGGTATACCGAGCATCAGAATATCCCTCGGAGTATATTACAGGAAAGAAGGACTCAACTTGTGTCTGAAGTCGAGCGCTCTCTGGGGCGAGCCTTGAAATGGGGTGAACGGAACTTATTCCAGTTCAATCCCATTAAGACACAAGTTTGCGCGTTCACTGCAAAGAAGGACCCGTTTGTCATGGCGCCTCATTTCCAAGGAGTAACTCTCCAAATTGCCGAGAGTATTGGGATCCTTGGCGTCGAACTATCAAGCAAAGTCCAGTTTGGGAGTCATTTGGAGGACAAAGCCAAATTGGCAAGTAGAAAGCTGGGCGTCCTGAACAGAGCCAGGCGGTACTTCACACCGAGACAACGTCTTGTGCTATATAAGGCACAAGTCCGCCCTCATGTGGAGTACTGCTCACATCTCTGGGCAGACGCGCCCAAATATCAGCTAGACCCACTTAACTCCCTGCAAAGACGTGCTGTTCGAATCGTCGGTGATCCCAATCTCACGGAAAGACTGGAGTCATTGGGGAGCCGGAGAGACTTTGGGTCTCTCTGTGTACTCTACAAGCTCTTTGACGGGGAGTGCTCTGAGGAACTATTTGACTTGGTACCACCGTCACCATTTTATCACCGTACCACTCGACACCGCAGCAGGATTCATCCATTTCACCTGGAAACGATACGGACATCTACTGTACGTTTTCAGCGATCATTTCTACCACGTACGTGCAAAATCTGGAATGAACTACCTGCTGCCGTGTTGCCCGAGCGCGATTACATGTCCTTTTTTAAACAAGGTTTAAGAAGAGCTCTTTCTTCACGGTTGGCAGCGGCCTAGCTGTGCCCTGGTATTGCAAAGGTCCATGAGCGGCAGTGTCACTTACCATCATGCTTGCTCGTTTGTCACCACCGGTAATAACAAAAAAAAAGAGGAACCTCAAAATGAGCCCTATACCAACACGTCTGAGCAGCGTGGTATAGTAGGTTAATTTCCCTCCGATTATGGAGGAGGCTCGAGCCTAACAGTGGGACATGTTAGCTGAGATCAGTTGAGATGATGGTCTTACCGTGAAATATCTTGTTCTTCTGCCGTGGTTACATTCGTGATGTTTCGAACTCTAATTGCAATACGGCTTTGCCTGGAAAGATTTGATCTTATTGATCGCGGCATTGTTGATGACAATATAGACACAATATGATTTATTATAACAATATTCATAAGAAATCGTAACACTCGCACAAAATAACACTGACTGGACAAATTTTGGTTGACATTAGTCAACTTTTTGCGCTATTTTCCAAATGAACCATTAGACCACGTAATGACGTGTGCTGTCAGTTGTGTTTTGTTACATCATCAACAAATGAACGTTTAGAACTGATGTTTTTTCTTTTTTTTTTGTTTATTAATATCATATTTTAATATTCTATTCCCGATGATAACAAACTCAAAAATATAAAATTATAAAAATTGGTCCAGCCGTTCTCGAGTTATAGGTGTTGTAACTAACACAACTTTCTTTTATATATATAGATTAATAATTTTAAAGTTGTTTAAAGATGAACCATGCATCTGCTGTTATTTATATTAAACAATAAGTCTCACTAAGGAATAAATGCCTATTTCGCCTGAGATTTTATGAATGTAGCTAAATTATTGACCTGCTCTTATCACAATTACTTGAGGTCGACGTAATATGTACTTCTCTTCCAACGGACATATTACAAAAGTTATTGGCAATAGTTTTATGACCGAACGGTCATAAAACTATTGCCGGCTTACCTGGCGTCAAACTTTCTTGGGACTACTCAAACGACATCAGATGGAGTTGGCCCAGGTCGATATAAAGCTCTTGTTCATATTCTACAGCATATTCGAGCAGAGCTAAGATTTATAGTATTTGTAGCTGTTATCACATAGCAATTATACATACATACATACATATCATCACGCCATATCCCTTGCAGGGTAGGCAGAGAGAACAGAGTGCCAGAGAACCCTATCTCTGCATACTTCACTCGCTTCCTCAACATTCATAATTCTCTTCATACACGCTCGCCGGTTTCGGAGGTTCGTTTTCGGTCTTCAGGTTAGTCATTGTCCGCCAGTAAGGCAAATCGTCGCCATTGACAGTGCTATGGCCACACTGTTAATGGTATCTTCTGGGATTTTTGGTGAAAAACGATAACGTTGTAAAGCTTTTATATCATGTTCATTATCCCAGCAGTTCTGTCGCATTACATTACATAAAATACCCTAAGAATTATTCAATATAACACGTTAAATCACTAAGATATCGAATATAATAAAAGAGCACCGTAATATATGACGTTTTCAGATTCCCGCCAAAATTCTATAAGACTGTCATTAGATATGTAATTTTTTTCAATGATAATATGTGTTTTAATCTATTTTTTTCGGGTCAAAATATTGCTGAGAAAATAAAATGTACTTTTAAAACGTGTGCGAGTTTTAAATCATTTTTCTTTATACAGAAATAGTAGTAAGTCTGCCATTTAAGAATTAAAATAGGAAAATTAATCTTTATTTTCTTTATTACTTGAATACTTAATAATGAAACAATCATATCTGTTTTGTAATAATTCTCTTGAGCAATATGTTAATATACTAAAATCATGTTGCTCAACAAAAAGGAGATTTCGGCCAAAATAAATGACTACTAATCACTCTATTATCCCAAGGGGCGTTAAGTTATACAGCAATTAACGAAAATAGGTCAACATGTTCAACTTGTGAAAGCTAAAAGATAGCGTAACGTTTTTGAATAAAATATATTTCGAAAATTCATTACTCTACTTCTTCTTTAATAGAGTAATCTTTGTTTTATTTCATAGAGATAGTCTTCTTTTTAGTCGATTCGTCGTCGAGTCGTGATCATCATGTAGCATAGAGATAGTATTGTATTCCTAAGTCTATGTTTTATTTTCTTTCTTCTTTTTTAATTTTTCAGACTCAGTGACAGAGATATACATACATATATACATATCATCACGCCATATCCCTTGCAGGGTAGGCAAAGAGATGAGATATACGTCTAATATATTCTTAGTCTAGACCACAGATATATATTATTATTGTCAGTTTACCTGAGGCGCCTAGTGGCAGACTATTTGCAGGGGCGCAGCGTCCTCTACACCAACCGAGTAGGGGACGTTGTGCGAACGCCCATGACGTGCGGTGTTCCGCAGGGGTCGGTCCTCGGACCCACCCTGTGGAATATCGGCTACGACTGGGCGTTGAGGGGGAGCCTCCCGCCCGGGCTGGGCGTGATATGTTACGCCGACGTGTACGTTTATGAATATCTGCACACGGTCGTCGGGAGGGAGAGTACACCGTCCTGCCACCACTGCGATTGCGACGAGGACACGGCGCAGCATACGCTCGAGGTTTGTGCCGCTTGGGCAGAGCAGCGTCGTGAACTCGTCACAATCATCGGTGCTGACCTGACGCTGCCTACCATCGCCAGGGCGATGCTCGACAGCGTCAGGAACTGGGACGCGGTCGCATCCTTCTGCGAGGCATTAGTCTCGCGGAAGGAGGCGGCGGAGCGCGTGCGCGAGGAGGGTCTCCTCGACGACGCGAGCCGCCGCCGGCGACTGGGGCGGCGCAGGCGCTATTACCTGCGCCTAATGCCGCCCTAGCCGAGGAGGCGGGTGACTGGATCGGGGAATTAGTCCGTCACCCGCCAAGAGGCCGACCGCGTGAGGAAAGACCGACATCCTACCCGAGGGGGGGACGTCGGTCGAGGAGAGGGTACTCCTCAGGGGTATTCCGTCGGGACGACCACTGACGTCAAGTCACTCTGCTCCGGTGGTCGGCCCAACGACGAAGGCGACATCACGGGTGGGTTACGGGTGTGCGTGCTTACGCCCCTCTGTCTCTCCGGACGGAGTGGTGCGAGGAGTGCGCCGACCGTAACCCAACCCAAAAAAATAAAAAGGAAAGATATATATTATTATAGATATTACTCTGAGGTTTATACAAGTTCTTCTGTTATGAAACTCAAGCGTTCTGCATAACTGGAGGGAAATTCAACTGCTCCGCCACCCTTGCTATACGGATTGGCATGGAGATAATATTGAGTTTTCTTGCGATCACGTTATAATTTTTTTCACATTTTAACAAAGGTGCGATAAAATTATATTCTTTGAGTACCAATTCAATCCAGTTCCAATTTACAAATACAACAAAAAATGTTTCTCAAAAAGTTGTAAGTAATTTAATTTGATAGTTCTTTGCGTCGCAAATAATTTGCATTTAATTAAAAAATAATTAATTTCCAACGTACCTATATAATTTTCAATTAAAAAAATATGCTCTATCGTTTTGTATTTTACGCCGATAAATATTGTTTTAATTCGTTCATTACGTTCGTAAAATGAAATTGATTCATTGTCGTATTGAATTACGGAACTCTTTGTACTTGCCGATGATCGTGAAAATATACGACTATATTTAAATAAATATACTCACAACCTTTTGTTTGGGATGTTGCTGGATCAGTGATAATGTTGGGATTAATAGTTACATTCATTTGGGATACTTTAGAGATCCTTTCGAAACAATGGTATGATGATATATTTATCAGTTATTATTATCAATAAATTTTGTCTTACTGATATTGTAAACGCATTTTTTTTTATGAAAGCTTATTATCACAGCAAAACGAGCATTTTAGCATCGACATGGATTATAATTTCGATTAGATTGATTTACCACCTTAGCCGAGGCAGTGGGTGACCAAGGGTTATCTGGTCGCCCTGGGACAGTCCACCGTGTGAGGACGATGTCCCGACGGTGGAAGCTGCCAGGGTAACCTGCAGGGTGGGCAATGATGTGTACGGGTACCGGTGGCTCACTCGTATGGACTTGTAGGGCAGGTCCATAGCGTCGCGCGCCAGTTCTTCTGTGGATCGCATACTTTTTATTCTGGCAAGTGTATGGTTCCGTGGAATAAATTTTGATTGGCAATTTTTTTTACGCCGTGGACATAATTTTTCAGGGTAATGCATATTTTTACTACGCTAAGTATTCTCATTACACACAAGTATCTCATTTCCGTGTGGTGACGGAGTAAGAATACAATTCATTATTTACCCGTGAGTGATCGTATGAGACGACTGAGGGATATAAAACGCGTATAACATCTATGCGAGAGAAGGAAAACTCGAAATAAAACCCTATACCAACACGTTTGACCAGCGTGGTATAGTGTGACAGGTCAATTACCCTCCCATTATGTAGGATACTCGAGCCCAACAGTGGGACATATATGAGCTTAGATGATGACTCTCATTAGTTTTTTGTTTAAATAGTATACGCTATTATAAGTGCTAATCCAGAGTCTTCGGGACAACGGACAGCAGCAGTCGCTTGCAAAATATGACACCGATCTATGATTTTCAGCAATTCTGCTAAACGTAGCGATTGGGGAGTAATTAAATATTGGACATCGATATATAGGTATTTCTATACCAACGTTATGCATTTTTTTATAGCTTATACAAATAGTTAATGCCATACATTAAGGATTTTGATGGCTTATACAAATAAGTCTGTTATATGGCATAAAGGATTTTGTGGCATACAAATATGTTATTGTATATATATACAATAACATATTTGTATATAAAAAAAAAACAGCGGAAAAGTAAGCACAGGTATCTATCAGATGTTAAAAAAAAACAAATATATATTACATCTTACGTTCACTAAAGATGAAATTGTTTCTAACTTTTGTAAGTATAGCTTATTTTTTTATTTTCTCTTATATAAAATTTATTTCTAGATGATATTTCAAAATATGAAGTAATAAAATTTCATTTTGCAAGACCAAGCAATATAGAAAAATTCAATAAATAGAATGAATAGAAAACAAACAAGTGTGCGAGTCAGCGTTTCAAATTATCCAGCGAATAGGAGCGATTGAACGAATGAAATGAACGGGACCGAATGGAATGGCAAGCTGGACGGATCTTTAGGTGCTGCTATTATTTTGATTGGAGGTACCGATGTACCCTGGGAATCTTATATGGGCTAAATTAAGGGTCAGTATCAACTAAAATTATTATAATTGAGTTTATAGATTTTTATGTCAAATATATAATATATCTATATGTAGATAAACAGATTAAAATTTTATCTGTCAAAGATCGGTAGGCAATTCTTTTTTATTTTCCTTTTTTAAATTAACCCATTACTTCCCAAGCATCGAAAAAATGGGAATATTTTGATGAAATTTTTAAATTAAGTTCTTAATACAATAAGAAAAAGTAATATGACAAAAGAAAGTCAAAAATAATATCATTTTCGCTGAGTCAGCCCGTCCTATAAATATGACAACGGGGACATGTGATTAGAAATAAAGAGAGTTAATAATTATAAGAAAATGAGCTTTATTCAAAAACTATGACCGCAAACATTGCGAAAATAACATTTTATGAGCTTATTTTGTATGATAAGGTTTGAAACAATCACTGCAAAGTGTTTTTTCACATTTAGCACAAAAGGTTAAAGGTTTTTCTTACAACCTAGTCCTTGGCAACGCCTCTGTTTGTCCGTCTTTGTCATATAGTGACCAAAATGGTAAAACCTAACAGGCTGTAAAAGAACTTCTGAACAACCTGGTGTAGGTTTACTTGCTTTGCCTTCCCATTTTTTCATCCAAGAAAAACAAATCCTTCTTCTGTAATCTAGCAGAGGTATAGTCACGTCTTTATGTACCTGTTCGTAAATAATCCATGCATTCACTAAGTACATATGTATCTAAAACATGGATGACTAAAGGCCAATACCATGTTTTACCTCTAAAGGGGATTGGATATTTAGAAATTAGCCAGTCATGTTTAGCCACTACTCCCACCTCTCTCTCTCTGTTTTTGTTATAATTATGAAAAAAAATTGATTGACGGCTACTTTGGCCCTTTCTGTCTTGAGTACCTATTAGTTTTCATAAAGGGTTCAACAGTATCAAAATTAGCCAGGAGACATACTACATTGTTGTCGTGCCAGTTTACGCATATTTCATTATTTCTATCAAAGCGATGATCGGTATGACCTCGGCGTTTCTTCTTCATTTCTTGTTTGATTATGATAGGAAATTTCTTAGTCCTATTATCTCTGTCTGTCCCTGTAGCTCTGAACCTTTCAGATTTCAAATCAATCAACAATTTCATGATGGTGAAGAAGTTATCGAAGTAGACTACATGTGCGTTGGGATCTGTACATACTGCGAGTAACTTTTTTACAACTCTTGAACCGAAGCCATCGTCAGTACTATTAGAGATCTGAGCTTCCTTGCTACTAGCGAAAAAGAAAGCTTTCTTGCTATAGCGAAATGTTATAACAATATCAGCTGACTCTACACAGTACCCGAAGCTTGTATCCAAACCTCACTGGTTTACCTTTTATAAATTGTTTGATCCCATGATGACCAAGTATTTAACGATCATTTCATCAACAGCTAAATTGGATTCAAAACTTTCAGAATGATTTGATATGATGATATGAGCTTTATCGATAAATGGGCGAATTTTGAAACTTTTGTCAGTATTATCAATTCTTGAGTTGTCATTGAAATGTAAATAGGATTTAATTTTATCAAAATGATTACGAGGCATTGCTCGTTCATCAAATGAAATGTGTACATCGTCATCGCTACTCCAATAAAGGTTTCTTTTTTTTAACGAGCAGCATACTAAGGGTATAGCTATAGCTAGACCGGTGCCTACCAGTATAACCCGAAACCCACTCAATTGGGCCCCCGGCTCTCTCGCTCACCGAACGGAGCGCAAAAGTAGGTATATTGCGATTACTCAGACGTCAATCTTCTGCGAGAGTCTGGTAGTACCCCGGACGGACCGGCCTGCAGCTGTAGACAGAGACTGTCAATAACGTGCTCCCTTTCTTCAATCTTATAAACAATTCCTAAATTTTAACTCAAGATCGATAAATAAATCACAATTGTATCACGAGATGTACTGCGTTCAGCGTACACTTATCGACTAATGTAAACTTTACAAGAAACAAATAAGCACTCAGAAGAAACAAACAATTGACACTTATGAACCTATACTTAGCGTAACAGGATCGAACACTCTTTCTCGGATAATTGTATAGACATGTTCCCAATGTCATATTTATAGGACAGCTTATTTTGAATGTATACCACTTGTTCCATAATTATATTTTGTTGTTGTTTTTATTTATTATATATTTGGTAGAGATCTAACAATCAGTTTTATGTATTTTAAAGTGGATCACATTTTTCTTTCGCGGTATATAAAATCGGAACATACTGCTCTTTTTGAGGCGACAAAAATGATCAGTTAGAATAAATTACATTAAATTTACGTAAACATTTTTTACAGCGATAAAAATATATTTTGTTAGAAAAATAATGTAAAAGTACGAATTTCACCAGAAATTTATAAAATAAAAGCAATAACATGAAAAATAAAAAATAATAATATAGTGTCCTAAAAATAGGACTGTGGGGACGAATGGGTTAAGGCTCAATATTAACTAAAAGATAATAAAATTGGAATTAAGCCAATTCTCTCAGTCAGAGGCGGGTAAATTTTTCTTAAAACATGTTTTTTTAGGTTCTATGTGTATAGCTTTATTGAACTTGAAATATTATAGATAATAAAACATAACGGTAGAAATTAGTGAAATTTAGCCATTAACATGCTTGCATATTTATAAATACAATAATACTACAATAAATAGGAGCAATAATTATAAATGTCAGAAGCTGTGTGGTAGCGGCTACGAATACTACCAACCCTTAGTTTGTTCGTGGATGTCGTAAAATACGACTATGACCTAGGTCAACTCCATCTGATGCCGTTTGGTCCGCAATTACATTCCCAAGGAGGGTTGACGTCTGGCAGGCGGCCGGTCATAAAACTATTGCCAATAACTTTTACAATATGTGCTATGAAATAGGAGTACATATTGTATCAACCCCAAGTAATTGAGATAAGAGTAGGAGAATGATAATGATGATTATAAATGTCATAAAATTGGGCCAATATAACTACGAAGCATTTACCTGGTACGAGGCAGTCTCCGTTGTTAAAACAACTATTGAAATAGTAAATTCTTTTTAAATCGTTAATGAACTAAATCGTTAATTGTTTGAATATTATTTCCAAGTAGTATTATTAATTATTTTAGTGAATACATAAAATAATAGTAATAATTATGTAAGAAATTCTCTTTTCCGTGTGTTGACGGAGCAAGAATATAATTCACAATCGCTATCTTACCAGAGGGTGATCGTACGAGACGACTAAGGGATATATAACATCTATGAGGCCCGTGCCCCACAGTACGATCTATATGGGCTGAGATGATGATGAATAAATCTTCTTTAGAGATGTTGCGAGGGGAGCTTGTATATAAATAATATTGTAAATAAGTAATAAAATACAAAATTTGATATTACTCAGAAAATATGGCTATAAAATTGAATAAATTAGAACAGTCTTGGCCTTAAGACAACTCCGGTCTGAAACACCGTGGGCCATTTTATTCTTTCGGACAGACTACCCAGTCTTTTATGTCTAGAGAAAATAGATTTTACTGGAACCTAGATCGTTGGAGTTCTAGATAGATTTAAAAATTATAGTTTTGTAAATCGTATCTGTGTAATTTGTGCTAAAATTCTTAAAATTAGGTACATATACCGATATAAAAAAAAAACTAATAATTCGATTGACTAATGATTGTCGCCAAAAACCAAACCTTAGGATGGATTTTTAATTGATAATGTGCAAGGTACTTGAAATGTACTAAACTAATAAAAGAGGAAATGAAGAAAAGCTAATAGTGATAGTTAACAAACATTTTAAAAGTAGGCAATGACTCTGGGTGTCGTACAGCCACTATCAAATCATTCTATAAACACGCAGCTTGTATAACAAAGATGTTTAGCATAGGAATTAGTATAGAGCGATGATAGATGTGATAATGTATTTAAAACCAATGGGCATTATAATTCAAACTATTGTATTCAATTTTAAATGCCATGTTGTTGATATGGATATTTGCTGGCAGGTAAATGCAACAAGCAAAGTACTATGGACATTGCATGTTAATGTTCTGTACCAGCAAATTGGCCGTTGGCTACAACAGTTTACAGATTTGACAAGTGCAATTGATAATGGTTTTATATTTATTTGAATAGTTTGAATATCGGACATGACTTTTGGTACATGTAAATTAAGCTTCATGTAACTGCAATCATAGTTTTTATCTTTTTTTAAATCGCCACCTTGCACTATGGAATTAATCCTTGTATTGCGGGTGAATTTAAATATATATACTATAGTTCGTATTAAATCGTTTATTTCACAATAAATGTTTACATAGTCCAATATAGTCACATAAAATAATCAACAATATGGAATATTACAAAGTATGAACACTACGAAACTCGCGTCGGTGCGCCGGCGCGTGTACCGCGCGCGTGGTCCCTGAGCAAGGTCATAGTTCACACTATTCACAGTGCCCACGCGTGGACACACACCGCCGCTGGTCGCACGCAGGCGACCGCGGGCGAGAGGTACGCGGGGCGCAGGGCGCAGCCGCGCGCTCGGGTCGTTCCGGCGAGGCTCCGAAACGCTCCGGAGCCCTGCGCGTTCGCCGAGGGCGCGGGGTAGGAGGGGTAACCGTGTTAGGCGCTATATCCTCCCCCTCCAAGGCAGTGGAAGAATTGGGAGCTGCCTTGGGAACTGATGATGGCGTATGTTTACGTGGTCTCCCCTTATTGCGGGGGTGAACAGCCACATCGGCATCACCACCATATGGTGATAGGAGACTGGCATGATATTTTCCACGTGGTGAATTGTTTTTGTCCACTACTTCGAACGTGGTAGGAGAAACTACCTTATGAATACGGTAGGGGCCTTCGCGACGCGGAGCGAACTTACTTGTAAAACCTTTCGCAGCCTGGCTTAGACGATGGCTCTCCACGAGAACGAGGTCACCCTCCTGATACTGTGGTCCAACACGGCGG
The DNA here is from genome assembly GCA_905163515.2 of Lymantria monacha. Taxonomy (NCBI): domain Eukaryota; kingdom Metazoa; phylum Arthropoda; class Insecta; order Lepidoptera; family Erebidae; genus Lymantria; species Lymantria monacha. The sequence goes on along the minus strand of LR991091.1, from coordinate 31,005,507 downwards.
CCCTTGTCCGCGGCTTCCTTTCGTATATCTTGCTGACGTTCTATTCGCCACTTTACATCTTGCAGGCTTTGAACAAAATCGTGCAAGTATGGCGTAATTTGCGGTATATAGTTTTCCTGTTCTATGATCGCTCGCATGTCATGTGTTACATCTACAGGTGAGCGGAAAGAGCGGGCAAATGTGAGATAAGCGGCGGAGTGACCAGTGGCTTGGTTTAACGTGGTATTTAACGCGAATCTAACCGCAGGAAGAACTTCAGGCCAGTGGCGATGCTCCGGGTCTATGAGAATCGCCAACATCTGTTTCATCTCTCGGTTCTTTCGTTCAGCGGGATTACATTCGGGATGATAAACTGGGGTTAGATTTTGCTTGATATCTAGTACGAGCATAACCTTCTGCATTACAGCCGAAACGAATTGTAAGCCATTGTCTGAAATAACACGCCGAGGAAAACCATATCTCATAAAAACTTCTTCTATTAATATCTTAGCACAACTTTCCGAGTTAGCCTCTACCAAGGGGAACAATTCAACCCATCTACTTGCTGTATCCTCAATTAAGAAAATCCATCTCTCTCCTTTACTTCCTTCTGGTAAGGGACCAAACAGGTCCATGGCAAGAACTTCAAACCGTTGTTGGGGGACCGGCGTTTGCAGAAGTCCAGCTGGTTTGAGATTGGTAGGCTTAAACTTTTGGCATAAATCACAAGATTTAAGATATTTGGCAACATATTGGCGCATGTTAGAGAAATAATAGCGTTCTTTCATCTTCTTTAGTGTGCGCTCAAGGCCAAGATGTCCTGCTGTTGGTGAGTCATGGAATTCCTTCATTATTTCCGCACGCATGGACTCTGGCACAACCAATTGTGGTTCTTCTGATTCTCCGCCAGGGTCGAATCGGAACATCACTCCTTGGTGAATATAATATCCTCTTTCTGTCCAGCGGGCAGCGGCATCACTGTCTTCGAAGTCGGTAAATATCCCTTTCAGGTCACTATCTTCGAGCTGGAGTGCGCGGATCTCTTCAAAGCTACGGTGAGGTAAGTCAACTGCGATTAGGCTAATATCACAGGCGGGCTCCTCTTCCATAGAGGTGGGACATACAGGACGACTCAGTGTATCCGCCACTACATTCGCTTTACCCGGGGTGTATTCAACATTCAAATTAAAAGCTTGCACCTTTAGGGCCCACCTTGCCAGGCGGCCACTTGGAGTCTTAAGTGTAAGCAACCACTTTAAGGGTTGATGGTCAGTAGCAACGTGTATTTGAGCACCTTCAAGATAACCTCGAAATTTGTCGAGGGCCCACACCACAGCTAGTGCTTCTCGCTCTGTCGTAGTGTAGTTACGCTCTGCCGACGTCAATAACCTGCTTGCGTATTCAATAGGTCTCTCCGACTTCGGATCTGGTCCTTGCATGAGCACAGCACCTATAGCATATGAACTGGCATCTGTGCGCAGAATAAAAGGTTCTTCGAAGTCTGCCTTTCGCAAGATGGGACTACTGGCTAATCTCTGCTTAAGTTCTTCGAAGGATTTAGTCTCAACTTCTACCCATTGCCAGGGTCTATCCTTCTTGGTCAGGTCCGTCAGGGGCCTTGCTACTTCAGAAAACTGAGGGATGAACTTGCGAAACCATGAACAGGTTTGTAAGAAGGTCCTCAACTCCTTCAGTCTGGTAGGAGGTTTCATGTCCATCACGGCCTGGACCTTATCCGGGTCAGATTCTATGCCGTGAGTGGTGATTACGTGGCCTAAATAAGACACCTTGTCTCTGGCGAAAACACATTTCTTTCTGTTCGCCTTGAGCTTGAATATCCTGAGCCGATCAAACACTTGCTGCAAGTCACGGAGGTGGGAAGTAATAGTATCCGATATTATCCAAATATCGTCCAAATACGTGGCCACAGTTACATCCTTCAGACCAGATCGAAACCTGTCCATCAATCGTTGGAACGTCGACGGTGAATTCTTAAGCCCAAAAGGCATACGTCGAAATTGAAAAGTTCCGAACGGCGATACGAAAGCTGTCTTGTGTTTATCTTCTGGCGCAAGACAACACTGAAAGTAGCCAGATTTTAAATCAATTGTTGACATTACACAACCACTTCTAGTCGAGGAGATGATGTCGTCGATCAGAGGCAAGGGATACTTATCAGTGCGAGTCACTGCGTTTAATTTTCTATAATCGACGCAGAATCTAGTACTTCCATTCTTCTTAGGTACTAACACGACTGGAGAAGTCCACTCTGATTCGGCTTCCTCTATTACTCCCTCTTCTAACATCTTATCTATTTCAGCTCTCATTATCTCTTTCTTCACAGGGGACACTCGGTAAGGCGGCGTGCAGACAGGTGCGGCGTTACCTGTATCGATTCTGTGTATAGCAAAAGGGGTCGGCCCTCCCCCTGCACTGAAAATATCTTCATTATCTTTCAGGAGTGCAGCCAAGTTCTCCCTATCTGATGCTGATAAGAGTGTGCCCTCGCACTCGCGGAGGCCAACAGAAGAGCTAACTACGGCGAGATCCTCGCCTTCGTATTTCAAATCGCAAAAGCCCGTACCACGTAACGCGTACCGATTATTTTCAAAGTCGAGTACCATGCCAGCATCCTGTATAAAATTCATACCCAAAAGTGAATCGGTGGCGCCAGGTAAAACCATGAATGACGTTAAAACGGTTACACCTCGCAGCTTAATACTAACTACAGTGGTTTCTACAATCTCTGTACGTCTAGTACCATCCGCGAATTTTAAATCAGTCTCTACGAAATTAAATATCTGACCGTTATTACGTAAATATTTTGTTAAACTAACACTCGCGACGGAATTTTTAGCGCCTGTATCGAGTAAGGCGGTACCCACGGCACTATATACTTCTATATTGAATATAGGGCGCACACGCGGTTTAAACTCGACACTATTTAGTTTCACTGACATTGATTGAAATGCCGTCGTTGACGACGACGCTGGCGGCGCAGATCGTCGTTGTTTACAAACCTCAAAATTCGATCGAATCACACCGGGCGCACCGCATCCAAAACAGGCGAGGGCCGGGCGACTATCCGGTTGTAATTGGATTGGTTCAGTCTTAACGGTCTCCGAATTCTTGTTAATTAGTCGACGACAATCGTCTTTGACATGACCGAAGAGTTTACAGAAAGAGCACCAAGGTCTAGGCTTGACGGCACGCGGCGTACTCACAGAGTTAGGCGCCGCAGAAAATCCATCTGACACTGGCGGTGTAAAGTTCGTCACAGGTACCGAGGCAGTAGGCATGTTCATGTTCCTTCTTGTAGAAGTGGGGACGCTCGTCTCTTCCAATAAGTCTTCTACAGCTCGAGCGTTATGCAACAGCTCGGAGAAGGAGCTAAAAGTGTCTCTACCCACTCGTTCTCTTATTCTTCTGTGCAGTAGACCGTATACCATATCTAATTGTACTGGATTTTCCGGTAGTGTTTGGGGCGGTAATTGTGCCAATAATGCTCGAAGCCTGCACACAAATAAATCTGTCTTCTCGTCGCCCTGCACTTTACTAAAGATCTCTCTATATATGCGATGAGGCGGGAGACGTGGCCCAAAGGTTTGTCGTAGCAAGTACAATGCGTCATCCCAACTGCCTACGCTATGCTTAATGCCTTGCCACCACGTGGCAGCGAAGCCGGTTAGTAACATCGGGAGTCCTCTCAGTGCTATTTCATTGCTAATCGCTAGGCAATCCTTATAAATTTCTACAGCATTTATAAACGCGACGATATCACCGGTACTATCGAATCTCGCAGAACAATTTGAAAAATTGCCACTACTCACGGTTACCGGCGGCGTCGATGACGGCGAGCCCTGAAGCGGGGGCTGCGGCCGTAATGTCTGCAGTAAGAATGCAAACTGCTGGTCGGACAACACGATGTTGGGCTGTGCTGAGGTGACGGACGGCATAAACCCATGCAGCGGCGGCGATTGGACTGGCAGTGGCCTCGGTGGTGGGGCGGACACGCCGGCGGACTCTTCTTGTCCAGCCAACGGCGGCGTTGACGTACGCTCGTCAACCATGACGCTCCCACGACCGTGTGACGGCATCTCGCCGTCTCCATGCGATCCCGCACCGGAGTACATTTCGGAGTTCATTCTGCTCGACCGTGTAAACACCATCACAACGAAAATGCCTTTTTAAACTTATTAACGCACGTAACGTAAGTCCGGTTTAAAGCGGTAGTAGGTATAGGTACAGTTTACTACGCGTTTAAACATGTCGCCGTACGTTGGGACGCCAGATTATAGTTCATATTAAATCGTTTATTTCACAATAAATGTTTACATAGTCCAATATAGTCACATAAAATAATCAACAATATGGAATATTACAAAGTATGAACACTACGAAACTCGCGTCGGTGCGCCGGCGCGTGTACCGCGCGCGTGGTCCCTGAGCAAGGTCTCAAGGTGAAGGTATATATTTATGTATTAAACTAACACACTGTAAAAATAATAAATGTTATTTCCAATGGAAAAAAAAATCTTTGTTACAGTATTTATGGTAAGACTAAGTAATTAACGCAGACAAATTACACCCACATTCAGAACAATCTTAACTATTATAATCTTAACTATTACGCCATCTGTGCAATATTTGAATGAAAAATTTCATTATTTATTCTACCTCTTGGTGGCAGATGAACAAGCAAATCATCTGAGTAAGTTGCTATTGCCACCCGTGAGCCCTGGCGATATAAGGGGAATAGCCAAGTCGTTGCCCACAGTGACAAAATATCTCTTCAGTCGAGAAAACAACGCAGCAGGTAGTTTCTTCTAGATTCTTCACGTGCATGGGAGAAGGGTGCAGAAAATTTACACTCTGGAATGACATTCTTTCCACGTAATATGGTTAAACTTTACAACCCTACTGTGGCATCAAGTGGTAAGATGATAGATATGAGAAATTCGTAACACACCAAATCGCCCTTTAAATTTTAATACTACCAACCCTTACTTTGCTTGTGGATGTCGTAAAAGAGCTTAATATTGACCTGGGCCAACACCACCTGATGCCGTTTTGTCAATAATTACATTGCCAAGGAAGGTTGATCTCAGGCAAGGGGGCGGTCATAAAACTATATCCAATAACTTTTTACAATATGTAGGATGGAAACAGAGTACATATTGTGTCGAACCCAAGTAATTGGGATAAGATAGATAAAGATGATACTTGAAGTAATAGATTACTTGATAGTAAAATTACTTATGAAATTGAATAAGTTTAATTTTGTTATGGGTTTTTCCACGTTTATTATTGAACAGTATTGTAGTTACAAATACCTCAAACTCGACATTCACACAGCATAAACATTTTGATATGACTATAAAACAGGAATAATACGTGTTACATGCTCCTGTATAGTACACGATGACGTTTTGAATCCCAATTTGTACCGTTTAAAACGATACAGCTGCAACATTGTTTCGCATTCAACTCTTAAAGTGATTATACAAAGTTCAAAATTGCATGTTTGATGTATATTATTAAAATTGTTTTGGATGTTTCAACATCATATTGATTTGCAGTTGATATATATCTTATACATTTGTATGAAGGTTTAATATTGTTTGTGTTATGTGTATTGTAATTTCGTAGTTAGAAAATGCATTGGACATAACGACAAAGTTGGTGTGTAATGTACAAACTTGCAGTTCGGGTCGTAATTCCTTGTGTATATTGTTTGGTTATATTTGCTTTACACTGTACAAGAGACGAATATCTACATATATTGCGGTATCTATAGAGTTTAATTTTAGAATAATTTCCCTCGTGATTTTAAAATATATACCAGTTTTTTTTTAATAGTAGCAATAAGCCCACGGGAAGGCTACTATATAGAGATGTTAAGTTTGCAGTTATTACAATGTTACGTTTTTAAATTGGTAGGACCATGCTGTGGAATACTTTCTGTCTGCATATCAAATCAAATTATTGGTTATGCATAAGCCCCATATTATTAATTTTACATGACGTAAGACCCCTTAGTCCTCCCGTGACCATGCACGCTGTAAAATGTTCGAAACGTCGGGAAATTAAAAATCAAATATAAACAATACAGTATCCGTAAAATAGTTATATTTCAAATGTGTAAACATCAACGATTTTTTTTTTTTTGTAATTATATTTTTTTTAGTTATCTATGGCTGCATTTAAAAGTAAAGAAAACAATATATATGCAAGCTTGGAATGGATCGACGTATGAGCGTCGTTCTTCTGCAATGTCTGCAATTGTGCTTCGTTCGGAGAGCGAGAGAGCCGGAAGCCTAACTGGGTGGGTTTGGGGTTTGTATTGATAGGCAGCGACCTAACTATACCCCTGGTATTGCAAAGTTCCATGAATGGCAGTAACACTTATCATCAGGTGCGCAGCTTGCGCGTTTGTCACCATCGGAATTAAACAAATAAAAAAGATTTATCTTTAAAAAATTACTACCTATTTGAAAATATTATATTACAGTTTTTAAAACGATTATCACTTTCCTATAATGACGTGTCAAAATTCTCCTTCTGTTTCTCAATTAGAAGCGCCTTAATTACAAAAAGATGTCTTGGAAAATAATTTTATATTCACTAAGGCATCTGTAAACGGTTACTTCCTTTTGATCATTTAATGGAAAAGTGAAAAGGCTAGACTAAAAGGCATTTTAATTTCGCTACAAACGAAATTGGACTGTCAAGTTTCAGGATAGTGTTCAAAGTGTTTGTTAAAGAAATATTTTACTTATCAATCAAGTATATAAACTATCTTCTACTGAGACCTATAACGGTGGAATGAAGCGATGTTAAAGTTTTCTAATTCTAATCATGAAATAGTTTTACTGACAAATTTGATTTACAAATGAATTTGTTATTTCTTGATAGACTTTCACGTCTTTTTCTTTCTCCTCTTTTTTGTATTGGCAATCAGCTACTTATATGAGCTATTGTTGCCAGTGTCGCGTTATAATTTTCTGCACGTCTTTAGCCTCTTCTGCTTAGTCAGTTATCGGTCAGTAATTCAAAACGTCGTCATCAATAATACTATGGCTACACTATTAATGTATTTTCTTGTTTAAAATGAGAACATTGTAAAGCACTTTTATATCATATTCACTACATCTTAGCAGTTCCTTCGCATCATATTATATAAAATGCCATCAAATTATTTAACATAACACGTTAAAATATAAAGATATTGAATATAATACAAGATGACCACGCGACGTTTTCAGATTCACGCCAAATGTTCAGTTCGGAGCTGATGGATGGTAAGAGAGAGAGATAATAAGAAGTATGTAATATCATCAGCAATCTTGCCTTCTCCATAACGAGAGGGATACCATTGTTTTTTGGCAGCGGGCTCGGTATATCAAATCCCGCTAAACCGTCTGGGGCTAAATGGCCAGGAAATACTATTATGGTGAGAAGATAAAAATAATGATGTATTTTATAAAATATAGTAACTTTAATCCCAAAAGTAGTTTTTATAACACATCATTCCAATAAAATCATAATAGGTGTGCATTTTCTAATAGATCATCATATGATGATAATTCATCATCATCATCATCTAAGCTCATATATGTCTCATTACTGGGCTCGAGCGTCCGCAATACGAGGAAAATGACCTACTATGCCACGCTGGTCACACATGTTGGTATAAAATTTTGATTCGAGTTTTCCATCTCTTGCATAGATGTTATATGCATTTTGTAGCTCTTAGTCGTCTCTTACGATCACCCGCGGGTTAGATAGAAGGGTGGTGAATAGTATTCTTACTCTGTCATCATCATCATTCTCCTACTTTTATCCCAATTGCTTGGGGTCGATACATTATGTATTCTTCTTTCATAGTTCATATTGTAAAAGTTATGTGCAATAGTTTTATGACCAGCCGCCTGTCAGACATCAACTCTCCTTGGGAATGTAATTGTTGATCAAACGGCATCAGATAGAGTTGGCCCAGGTCATTATAAGGCTCTTAGTTGTCTTTTACGACATCCACGAGCAAAGTAAGGGTTGGTAATATTCGTAGCCGCTACTACACTATTCTTACTCTGCCATCGCACAAATTTACCTAACAGATAGCTGCTGGCCAATATTTATGATACCTACGTGCAAGTAAGTAATAAGTGACAATTGTTTATTACTGATATAAAGGATATTGTAAACTCCAATTTCGTTTTAATATAAATAGTTGCCGATCTCATACGATGCAACTATGTACTTTATGAAAGTCATTCGTCCACCTGACGTAGTCCTTTGTTCACGATTTACGATGGACCCAGCTAGATTACATTTGGTAGTTTATAAAACGAAACTTATAGTTTCTATTTTAATCGAAGATTGAAACGATCAATTTCTTGGAACAGTATTTTTCTTTTCAGCTTGTTTGTTGTATGTTCTACTGCTAGGTATGGACCTCCTTCAGTAGGAGTGGGAATTTGATCTATTACCAGCATCTGCCCGTGGCTTGGCCCACGTGAAAAGTAACTTTACCAAATTTGAAAAGTCCAATGGCTCTCGGGTGAAAAAATAGCCAATGTCTCAGAAAATGTTCTATCATGTGCCAATTTACATCCAAATCCGTTCGAAGGTTTACAAGTTAATAAAACAGATAAATAACTTTTGAGGAGACAAAACCTATATTACGGTATTAATCCTTGTATTGTTGAAGACTACATACATACAAACGGACACAGCGGTGAGAGATTGTAATGGTAGGCAGCAGCCTAACTATAGCCTTGATTATGGCAAAATCCATGAGCGGCAGTAACACTTACCATCAGGTGTGCACATTGATCGTTTGCCACCTTAAGCAATAAAAAAAACACACAAATAAAGGTAGTATTCCGATGTTAACGACCGCGACATGCGACCCCGACCGGCGACCACGAACGAGTCGCGCGACCCATTGCTTAGTATGAATTTATATGAAGAACTAAACAAACGCCGCGATCGCGTCCCGCAAGCGTTGGGTGTGGCGTCAGAGGCAGTGCAATCGCGCGACGCAGGCGAAAAATTCATAAAAATATCGGTGTTTCATGAATGTTTGAAAGCAACCCACGTCTTCAAGCGATGTGAACATTGAGTGGATCTTCTTCCTTTCTTCCGAAGGAATAGACACTAAATATCTTCAAATCATATTAACATATCATCATTTCATCATCATCTTCAACTTCCTATAGCTGCTGAATAACTTTTTCTAGCTGCGTAGAAATTATCTGATATTTCGCTATAATAGAACAAAATCGTCACCCATTATACTATGGAAAGAGTGGCGTGTCGCGGTCGCGTCGCTGACATCGGAATACTGGCAGTCGCCCTGCGACAGGCGATCTTGATTGCGTAATCGGATGGTCGTAGTCGCGGGTCGCGGCCGCTAACAACGAATTGCTACCTTTACACGCAAGCTGAGAACATTACTATCCTGTGCGGAACCCATGACAGTCTGTATGGTAGGTTGGTATTTCAACCACTACGCCATGTGTGCATATTCTTACTACATACTACATATTATTTAGCATCATCATCTCAGTCCATAATATATGTATGCTCCACTGTTGGGCTCGGGCCTCCTCCACAATGGGAGGGTAATTGACCTACTATACCACGCTGGTCAGACGTGTTAGTATAGGGTTTTGTTTCGAGTTTTCCTTCTCTTGCATAGATGTGATATGCGTTTTTATATCCCTTAGTCGTCTCGTACGATCAGCCACGGGATATAGGGGGTGGTGAATTGAATTCTTACTCCGTCACCACACGGACAATTATTGTTAAATCGAATAGTATTATTTTTATTTTGTTATTATACGGCAAAATGTTGAGTTGAAGACAGAAATTCATAGTAATTCTTTGGCGTATAAAAAGAAAATGCCAAAATATTCACTTGAATTGATGGCAACACAACACGGTGAATATTTCTTGCCCAATCAAGGAAAACGGAGCCTACGTGTTTCGTAGAGAATCCTGTATTGGATTTATGTTATTTATGTAAGAGTTAGGTAAGTTGAATGAATAGAACATATGCTGTACAAGTATTTCGGAATATTTCTATATAGGCAATAGTTCTTAAAGGACTGCACAGATGGGGTAGTGGTTAAGGTACCGACCTTCCGTGCCAGTGTTCTGGGCTCGATGCCCACGCGGACAATACTTTGTGAGATTCACAGTGTTGTTCTGAGTCTGGGTGTAATTAGTCTTCATTTTGCAGGTTCTTTTTTTTTTTTTTTATTAGATTAATTGTTGGTCCACAGACTTTTGTCCGTGCTTTTTTTATGTTGTATATTTTAGTCATTATGTTGAAGTTGAAGTTATATAATTCAATTTTTCTTGAAGTGGCTATGATATTATACATTTATGATGGTTTATATGTATTTTAAAGAGGTTATGCGTTATTAGTTTATTGTGAACTTGTGATGATGTCTTTCATTTTGCAGGTTTGTAAACTCCCTTGCAATACAAGGATTATTTATTTAATGCAGGGTGGGGTCTTTTTTTTTAAAAAGACCCTTTTTGCCATCATGTTATATCTCTCAAAATGATACGTAAAATTTAATGATGCAAACACAATTTTGTAGTTAATGTATGTATATCGTTATTGACAGAAAAATATTTAAAATACAGGTTTTGCGAAAATTTTACGAGAAAAGGGATTTACGTACGCGTATTCATCGTCCATTCAAACGTAACTGGCGGTCGCTTAAGCCCTGATTATCACGAACTTGAAGAATAAATCTCCAATTTTATGCAATTAAGATGAATGATAAACTCAAACTTATCATCATTCTTCTACTCTTGTCCCAATTACTTGGGGTCGATACAATATGTACTCTTCTTTCATAGTACATATTCTAAAAGTTATTGACAATAGTTTTATGAATGGTCACCTTTTTTTTTTCGCAAGGTGGGACCATGGATGTGGTCGCGCCCCGGCAAATCGGCCCGGGGCGACGGAAGAGGCGGCGCGCAACCTCATGAAACCCACCCTTTTTTTTTTTATTTTTTTTATTTTTTTTATTGGTGGGCTATGGGTGCGTCTCGCCCCGCCAAATCGGTCCGGTGTGACGGAGAAGGCGGCGCGTGATCCCATAGACCCACCGTAAAATCCTCTCTCTTCGCCGTGCGAGCGGACCACCGGTACCCGATCTTTGTCTTCGGTGGTCCGCTCGGCGGTTTACCCTCGCGGGTTCCTCTCGTCGACGCCCCGACAGATTTCGCCGTCGGGGCGTCGCCCTCACGCGGTGGCCTCGCGTCGGGTGACCGGACAATTCCCCGGTCCGATCACACGCGTCCAAAACCCACTTCACGGTGGTTATGGGAGACTTTAACGTGAAACTAGGCAAAGGGAGTGATGATGAGCTGAGAGTGGGGAAACATGGATATGGACAGAGAAACCAGAGGGGCCAGAAACTGGCTGAATTTCTGGATAGGGAAAGCCTCTTTATGATGAATTCCTTCTTCGGAAAGCAGCCACAAAGGAAATGGACCTGGATTAGCCCAGATGGTTCAACAAAAAACGAGATAGACTTCATCTTGTCGGACAAACGACATATATTTAATGATGTCTCAGTGATCAGCCGGATTAAAACTGGGAGCGATCACCGAATAGTACGAGGCACATTAAATATCCACACAAAAGTCGAACGGTCACGCTTGATGAAGTCTACCCTCCGACCTACACCTGTCCAATACCAGAACCTCGAAAACTTTCAACTCGAACTACACAATCGCTTCGAATGTCTAGACGAGTGCGAATCTCCGAACGATATAAACAACAGGTTCGTGGAAACTGTCCACGCGGTTGGGTCGAAATTTTTCAAGGCTCACCGTGCTAATAGACCTAAAAAACTTTCTGACCAGACTCTCAAGCTCATGGAGCGGAGAAAAGAAATGACAGTACAGTCTTCAGCCGATTGGTCCGAACACAGGCAGCTAAATAGGCAGATCTCCAGGTCTGTGCGTCGCGATATTCGCCAATTTAATACGCTCCGTATTAAAGAAGCGATAGAGCGGAATCGTGGCTCAAAAGTGTTCGCACAAGATCTGTCTATCGGGCAAAGCCAAATGACTAAGCTGAAGACCGATGACGGCACTGTCATTTCATCCCAAAGTGAGATCTTGGGAGAGGTCGAAAGGTTCTATGGACAGTTATATAAAACATACCGAAATCCTGTTGTCGGCTTGGTCCAAGATCCCAGATCCAAGCTAACTCGGCACTATACCGAAGAAATCCCGGACATTGGCTTGTGCGAGATCAGAATGGCTCTCGAACAACTTAGAAACGGTAAGGCACCGGGAGATGACGGAATTACGGCAGAGCTCCTGAAGGCAGGCGGCAAGCCGGTCTTAAAAGCCCTTCAGAAGCTATTTAATTCCGTTATCCTCGGGGGCGACGTTCCAGAGTCGTGGACCAGGAGTGTGGTGGTGCTGTTCTTCAAGAAGGGCGACAAAGCTCTTCTAAAGAACTACAGACCCATCTCACTCTTGAGCCACGTCTACAAGTTGTTTTCGAGAGTCATTACCAATCGACTCACGTGCAAGCTTGATGACTTCCAGCCGCCCGAACAAGCTGGCTTCCGAAAAGGCTATAGCACCATAGACCATATCCTCACGCTTCGGCAGATTATCCAGAAGACCGAGGAGTACAATCGGCCTCTGTGTATAGCGTTTGTGGACTATGAGAAAGCCTTTGATTCAGTCGAAACTTGGGCGGTGCTGCAGTCCCTTCAGCGGTGCCAAATCGACTATCGTTATATCGAAGTGCTGAAGTGTTTGTATAGGAACGCCACAATGTCAGTCCGTATTCGGGATAAGAGTACGAAACCGATCCAGTTGCAGAAAGGCGTGAGACAGGGAGACGTCATCTCTCCGAAACTGTTCACCACTGCACTGGAAGATGTCTTCAAGCTTTTAGACTGGACCGGACTCGGCATCAACATCAATGGCGAATACATCACTTACCTTCGATTCGCAGACGATATTGTCGTCATGGCAGAATCCATGGAGGACCTGGGCACCATGCTCAACGATCTCAGCAGGGTATCCCAACTAGTGGGTTTACGAATGAACCGCCCCGGCCGCTGGTGGCGGCCCGGGTCGCGGGAGTCCTCCCTGACTCGTTCCGCCGCCTCCTTCCGCGAGATGACAGCCTCGCAGAAGGCGGCGACCGCGTCCCAATTCCTGACGCTGTCGACCATCGCCCTTGCGACAGCCGGCAGTGACAGGTCGGCACCGATAATAGCGACGAGGTCGCGGCGCTGCCCGTCCCAGCCCGAGCATTCCTCGAGCGTATGTTGCGCCGTGTCCTCGTCACTACTGCAATGATGGCAGCCCGGAGTCCACTCCCTGTACACGACCGTGTGCAGGTATTTCCCGAAGCACCCGTGCCCTGTCAACACCTGCACCAGTCGGAAGGTGAGGACCCCGTGCCGCCGCTCCATCCATTTCATCAATACGGGCCGGAAGGCTTCGACGGTCACGATACCGTGTCTAGGCCTCTCCAGCCGCGTAACCCAACGGGCGATGACGTCTCGGCGGGCGTCCTCGCGCCAGGTGGCTATCTCGCTCAACGATGGGGAGCCACCCTCCTCGCGCACTGAGGTAACCCGCCGGTAGAGGTCGTCGAGAACCAGACCCAAGTACTTCATATGGGCCTGGATGTTGATCTGGATGGAGTTGACGACTAACAAGGCGCCGGTTGGCAGCCTTACGCGTGGCCCATGGAATAATAGGGACTCCGTCTTATTTAAGGCCACCCTGAGCCCCAGCGCCTCGATTCGCCTGACCATCTCCTCGGTGCCGAGAGTGGCCAGGCTCGCCGCCTCTTCGAGTGTCCTGCCCCGGGCTGTGACGAGCGTGTCGTCAGCATAGCACACCAAGCTCAGCCCGGGGGGGAGACTCCCTCTCAACGCCCAGTCGTACCCGATGTCCCACAGAGTCGGCCCCAGAACCGATCCCTGTGGAACACCGCACGACATGGGCGTCCGCACAATGTCCCCTGCGGGACCCGCGCAGAGGATACTGCGCCCCTCCAAATAGTCTGCCACCAGCCGCCTGAGGTACAGGGGCACTCCATGGAACCGGAGCGCCTCCTTGATGCAGCTGAATGGCAGACTATTGAATGCGTTGGCGATGTCCAGCGACACCGCCAACAGCACTCCCTTGCCGGCGACAGCCTCCGCGGCCGTCTGCCTCAGGCGTAGCAGGGCCCCGATGGTCGAACGCCCCCTCCTAAACCCATATTGAGCGTCCGACAGATGGGGCCCCACCTCCTCCAAGTGTCGGGTCTTAAAACATCCGGGGGCCGTCCCGGCTTTGGCAGGAGAACCAACCTCCCCTCCTTCCAGCACTCAGGGAACCGTCCAGACGTCAGACAGGCGTTGAACAGTTGCCTGAGGCGAGGCTCGAAGTGCTCGAGGAGCGACGTCAACACCCGGACTGGTATTCCGTCCGGGCCGGGGGCCGTGGTGGCGGAGCGAATCCGCGCCACTGCCGCCCCCACTTCCGACTCCGTCACGGGTGGAACACTCTCGTCGTCGGCCTCCCGGTCTTGATCTGGTGAAGCCATGACCGGGGGCGTGTGTCCCGACTGCCGTGGAAATAGCTCCTCGATCACCCTACAGAGGAAGTCGGGCTGGAGGGTCTCGGTGAGGGGGGGGCCCTGCGCGCGAAGCTTGTTCAGTGACGCGCGATACGGGTGACCCCAGGGGTCACGGTCGAGACCGTCCAACATCTCCTGCCAACTCGCATCCTTGGCGGCTCGGATGGCCAGCCGAAAGGCAGTACGCGCACTGCGGTACGTCTCGTACAGCTGGCCCTCCCGCTCAGCGTCGCGGTGACGCCGCCGGCTGCGGGTGTAGGACCTTCGGGCACTAATGCACGCCGCACGAAGGTCCGCCAGTCTTGGGGACCACCAGTAGACCCCCTGCCTCGGAGGTAGACGCCGCACCCTAGGCATGGCCGCATCGCAGACCTGCGTTAACGCACTGCGGATGCGGACAGCCTCAACGTCCACTCCGTCCGCTGGGGGTGGTGAGGACAGCCACGTGTTCACGATGGCCGCCTCCGCCAGTAGGTCCCTATCCAGACGCCCCACAGCCCACCGCGGAAATGCGGGAGCTCGGTCCGCCCTGTGACCCCTGCTGGGGTCCCGGAGAGGGGAGACCTCCATCCGGATGTAACGGTGATCCGACAGGCTCTCCGCCTCCTCCAGGACACGCCAGTTCCTCACTCGTGGTGCGACAGCAGGGCTACCGAACGACAAGTCCACTATCGACCCACCCTGCTGTCGCACACACGTGTTCACTGAGCCTCTGTTTAGGACACAGAGGCCCAGTGACGGCGCCCACTCCACGATCGCCCGCCCGCGATCGTCCGTCATCGGGGACCCCCACGCCGTGGATTTGGCGTTGAAGTCCCGCAGGACCAGGACGAGGCCCGGTGCCAGTCGCCGTATCGAAGCCTCCAAGGTGGTGAGGTAGGCCCCGAAATCGTCCATTCTCCTATTAGGGGAGAGGTATACACTGTAGAGCGTGACCCCTCCCCAATCCGCAGCGACAAATTCCTCGCCCCTATCCAAGAGGGATAAGGACGGGAAGTGCCGCTGCGTGGAGGTGACGATTGCCGCGGTTCCGTTACGGCTGACCACCCAATTGGGGCGATCAGGCAAACAGTACGGTTCCGCGACTACGGCTGCACCGATCGACCACTCCGCCATGGATTGCAGGAGGAGATCCTGCGCACCGGCGGAGTGGTTGGTGTTGGCCTGCAGGAGGTGAATGGATTCTGCAGCCATTAGTGGGCCGTATCCATCACCTCCGCCTCGCCAGTGGGCGATCGGGCCGCGCTAGTAGCGGGAGCGGCCGTGGTCGAAAGGCCGCCCCGCCCCTTTGGGGCCATGAAACCCACCCTGCCAACACCTCTCTTCGCCGTGCGAGTGGGCCACCGGTACCCGATCTTTGTCTTCGGTGGCTGGCCCGGCGGTATACCCTTGCGGGTTACTCTGTTGTCGATGCTCCGACAGCTTTCGCCGTCGGGGCGTCGCCCTCACGCAATGGACTCACGTCGGGTGACCGGACAAGCCAGACGTCAACTCTCCTTGGGAATATAATTGTCGACCAAACGGCATCAGATAAAGTCGGCCTAAGTCATTATAAGGCTCTTAGTTATCTTTTACGACATCCACGAGCAAAGTAAGGGTTGGTAGTATTCGCAGCCGCTACCACACAGCATCAGAATGATAAACTCAAAATATGCTATACAAAAGTAACTGTTAAATAATTAATGTTTCCTTGTAATATAAAAAAGATCATTTCTATCGTACCTTTTTACGACATTTTCTTGTTTTTTGAATTTATCAGTATCAGCTTTAACTATTGATCATACGACTTTTAAAACAGAGTGAATGTTATAATTGTCTAGGATAGCCAACCTTTTGAGTCGGAAGAACAAAAAATTAGAATTTATAAAAGTTTAAAGTTTTTAAAGAACCACATTTTTTTTTTGCCATCGTAAATTTATGCCTAATCCTCATTAATCAATTCAGAACCATTTTTAAGTGTTTTATTTATAATTTTTTTTTTTTTTTTGCGTATTGTACTAAAGAGCCACAACTTCACATCCATAGAGCCGCATGTGGCTCGCGAGCTGCAGGTTGCCGACCCCTGGTCTAGGAGAAGACCACCTTTTTTTTTTTTTTTTTATTGGTGGGCTATGGATGCGTCTCGCCCTGCCGAATCGGTCCGGGGTGACGGAAAAGGCGGCGCGTCACCCCATAGACCCACCGTAAAACCATCTCTCTTCGCCGTGCGAGCGGACCACCGGTACTCGATTTTAACTTCGGTGGCCATAGGAGAAGACCACCTAGGAGAGTCCTGTTGTTCTGTGTTATTCTAATGGAAATGTAGGCGGTGGTTATACTTTATGTAATTAAAGCATCGCATTATATAGTGGTAGGGGCCACACTGTTGTCAGTTTTCTGTCTACACCCTTGCTATTCGAGTTAGTAAAACACTCTCGCTGAAAATTGACGACTGAGTGGCAATGTGCTATTGCGCTTCGTTCGATGAACAAGAGAACCTGAAGCCAAATTTCTGATTGGATTTTTATTGGTGTACAGTGGTTGAGCTGAATAGTTAAGTTCTATGCGGTAGTAACACTTGTTATCAGATAAACTGCTTGCTCGTTTGCCACCATTAGAAATATAAATACATACATATCATCACGCCATATCTTTTGCAGGGTAGGCAGAGAGAACAGAGTGCCAACGAACTCTATCCTTGCATACTTCACTCGCTTCCTCAACATTCATAATTCTCTTCATACACGCTCGCCGGTTTCGGAAACTCTTGACTCCACCTTCCTTCAGTACGTGACTAATCTGGTCTAGGTAGGTGAGTCTCAGTCTCTCCCGGTACCTACATCCTTCCACTTTCGCATTATATATCATCTTAACCAGACGTTCGTTCGACATTCTTTCCACATGTCCGAACCATCGGAGCATTCAGTTTCGCATCTTTACACCAATACTCTCTTTCATACCTACTCGCTCTCTCTTACGTCGTCGTTACGAATGCGATCGGTCAAAAGCTTTTTCTCTCTTCCTACCCTGCAAGGGATATGGCGTGATGATATGTATGTATGTAGAAATATAAAAAAAAAACAAGTATTCCCTAGTATAAGCAAAAAAAAAACAAGCTGAAGCTATCGAGTTTACATTTCCATTTCGGATCAGCCATAAAGCATAAGTTTATGTGATGTACGAGATCTGCCGTTAGCATGCGAACACTGAATTTTATACGCCCCCCTGTTTTCTGAATACTGAGCGAGTTACAAGTTAAGGATACGTAATGATTTGACTTTATTTTGATTTACTGCTGAAGCATCTAGAATTTTTCCAATATTATTGTAATATCTCAATTTTATTTTGTATCTCATCATCATTCATCATTCTCCTACTCTTATCCCAATTGCTTGGGGTCGATACAATATGTACTCTTCTTTCATAGTACCTATTATAAATTAAAGTTATTGGCAATAGTTTTATGACCGTTATTAAACTAATCCCTATCCCTACTAATATATAAATGTGAATGTAAGTTTGTTTGTTACGCTTTCACGCTAAAACTACTCAACCGATCATCATGAAACATTGTACACATATTTTTGGAGGTATTAAAAGTAACATAGGATACTTTTTATTAAAAAAAATCAAAATTTTTATATGAAAAATAAAAAAATTGTTTGTCATAAAATCTCAAAATCTAGCTTCTTCAACGCTATCTAGCAGTCCAGTAATGAAGTTCCAACCCTGAGTATTGTAATACCGTTGCACTGTATTACCGACGGTCAAAAATAAAAATAGGGGATCAAAAACTTTAGGAAAGTAACCTTTTACGCGGGCGAAGCCGCGGGCAGAAGCTAGTTAATTTATAATTTCTTCGATCATAAAATATTTCACAAAACAAATTATCTATCCTAGCTCGGTCTCCAGAGCAATCGACGCTTTCCCGCCTAAAAGACAATATATTTTAATAAAAAAGTAACTTATATTTATTTACGCTTCATAAACTATTCGTCTTGTAGCGGCTACGTAAGTACGTATATTACTAAGCCTTGTTTTGCTCGTGGATGTCGTAAAATATGACTAAGAGTTTTATATCGACATAGCCTAATTCCACCTGATACTGTATGGTTAATAATTACATTCTCAAGGAAAATTGACGTCAGGCAGGCGGCCGGTCATGCTCATGCCGAACGTGGGCGGACCCGACGGGCGATGGTGGTTCCGGTAGCATTTTCGTCAAATTGCTCCCCGGCTGGTCGGCGCGGCGTCCGCCCTTTCTCGGCTCATGGCGAACGTGGGCGGACCCAGTTTTCAGGGCCGACGGCTGTATGCGGGGGTGATCCGCTCAATGGCCATGTACGGTGCACCCGTGTGGGCGAGGGCTCTGAACGCCCAGCTCAGGGCCGTTCTGTGGAAGCCACAGAAGGTCATGGCGGTCAGAGCCATTCGCGGGTACCGCACGGTGTCAACCGAGGCGGCATGCCTATTGGCCGGGACACCCCCCTGGGACCTAGAGGCGGAGATGCTCTCCGACCTCTAGCGGCGGGTAACCTCAGTGCGTGACGAGGGTGGCTCCCCATCGTCAAACGAAATAGCCACCTGGCGCGAGGACGCCCGCTGAGACGTCATCGCCCGTTGGATTACGCGGCTGGAGAGGCCTAGACACGGTGTTGTTACCGTTGAGGCCCTCCGGCCCGTACTGATGGAGTGGATGGAGTGGCGGCACGGAGTCCTCTCCTTCCGGCTGGTGCAGGTATTGTCGGGGCACGGTTGCTTCGGCTTGTACCTGCACACGGTCGCGTATAGGGAGTGGGCTCCGTCCTGCCACCATTGCAGTAGTGACGAGGACACGGCGCAACATACGCTCGAGGTATGTCCGAGCTGGGACGGGCAGCGCAGTGACCTCGTCGCTGTTATCGGTGCCGACCTGACGCTGCCGGCTGTCGTGAAAGCGATGATCGACAGCGTCAGGAATTGGGACGCGGTGGCCGCCTTCTGCGAGGCTGTCATCTCGCAGAAGGAGGCGGCGGAACGAGTCCAGGAGGATTCCCGTGACCCGGGCCGCCGTCAGCGGTCGGAGCGGCGCAGGCGCGAATATCTGTGCCTGATGCCGCCCTAACCGAGGCTTCGGGTGATCGGACCGGGGAATTGTCCGGTCACTCGACGTGAGGCCACCGCGTGAGGGCGACGCCCTGACGGCGAAAGCTGTCGGGGCGTCGACACGGAAAGAACCCGTAAGGGTAAACCGCTGGGCGGGCTACCGAAGGCAAAGATCGGGTACCGGTGGCCCGCTCGCACGGCGAAGAGAGGTGTTTGCAGGGTGGGTCCATGGGGTTGCGCGCCGCCTCTTTTGTCGCCCCGGATCGATTTGTCGGAGCGCGACCACATCCATGGTCCACCCTGTAGGAGAAAAAAAAAAGGCAGCCGGTCATAAAAATATTGCTAATCGTCATCATCTTATCATCTCAGCTCATATACGTTCCACTGTAGGGCTCGAGCCTCCTGCATAATAGGAGGGAAATTGACCTACTATACCACACTGGTCAGACGTGTTGATATAGGGTTTTGTTTCGAATTTGCCTTCTCTCGCATAGGTGTGATATGCGTTTTATATTCCTTAGCCGTCTCTTACGATCACCCACGGGTAAGACAGGGGGTGGTGAATTGTATTCTTATTTCGTCACCACACGGGGAGGACTATTGCTAACAAATTTTGCAATAAGTATGTTTGGATATTGCGTTGACCTCGAGTATTTGGAATAAGAGAATGAAACATTTTATCTTTTGTTCTCTTCTTGTATTATGCTAACAGAAATTAATTGTTCATATTTTTTCTTATACGCAGATGTAATAAACTTCTTGTCTGACCAAAGATATAAAACCGGTAGCTTAGTATCAACAGTCGCCATTTTATTCCGCTATATTAAAAAAAATAAAAAAGATTAAACTTATAGAATAATCATTTATTAGATAAAAGAAAATAAATTATCTTTATTAGAAGGGCCCTAATAAAGCCTATCCAAAGCAAAAATTGTGGTTCACCGCAACGATCTCCAGGGACCCAGCAGTAATGGAATTCGACCCGATGGCATTAAAGGGTTAACTATGTCCTACTTATACATGTGTATCTATGTACATATATGTATTTTGATTTATATAATAAATTGCTAGAATAGTATATTAATGAAACAACAAGTTATGTCATTTCAGCTCATATAAGTCCCACTGTTGGGCTCAAGCCTCCTTCATAATGGAAGGGAAATTGACCTACTATACCACGCTTGTCAGACGTGTTGGTATAGATTTTTTTTTCGAGTTTTCCATCTCTTGAATAGTTGTTAATGCATTTTATATCCTTTAGTCGTCTCGTACGATCACCCACAGGTAAGATAGGGGGCGGTGAATTGTATTCTTACTCCGTCACTACACAGCTTATGTATTTATACGGTACTGCAGAAAAACATAAAGTTTGTATTTTGTGTATTATGCCAGCAGCTTTGCTTGCCTTAATTACTTACACTGTTAAAAATATCTGCATTTTTTTACAAAAAAACATTGGAAGTTTTTAAGCGCAACAAGAAAGTAATACTATAATTCCGTTTTGTAAATTTACTATACAATACGTGTAGGGTTATTACAAAAAGATTCTAAAATTACAACTCACTATAGTAAGTTTATGTCATTCCTTCACATGTTTTGTAATTTTACTCTAATTGTATTATGTTTTGTATTAGTATACGTTGATTTGGAATTCTGCTCTTATTTGTTTTGTAAAACAATTGTAATTTTACATTTTTGGAACGAAGTTCCTTATCGCGCGTTGTGAAAGGGGGCTAGACGGAAAAAATTCTTACGAAAAGTTGTCACGACACTTTTTGCTATAGTAAGCTATTGTAAGCTGTGCGGCGTCGCTCGTCGGTTCTCTTATAGAAAGCAAGCCAGATATTTTCATTTCTATTTCGCATTGAACAGTGTGGTGTCGCGACGATTTTTTTTATAGATAGAGTGATTCAAGAGGAAGGTTTATATGTATAATATATGCATAATGTACTAAAGAAACACTGATAATTTTAGAGGTTTCTAATGTGATGTCGTAAATAAACACATTATTTTGCGCTTACATTGCAAACGCTGGCTGAACCCTACGAAATAGATCAAAATAAAGTACTACAGTATTATACAGCTTAAAAAGGCCTACAAAAAATTTCGCGATGGTATATATCTATCTCTTAAGGATAACATACTATATCCATTTTAATACTTTAAAAAATGTTCTATTATAAAACGGTAATTGAAAAGCTATTTACACAAATACTGTATTGATCCTTATCATTTTAAATACATTAGTTGGCTTGAGCATTTCATGAAGATATTTTTTTCCTTCAGACCATGCAAATTAAATCAATACCTTAAGAGATATAGCAAAATCAAAATAATGCGCAACGAAATTATTTTCGCCCGTGACCGGGCCGCGTGGCCGGCTCGCGTTCGAGCTCGGGGCCGAAAAGTTTTGGTAGTCTAGTGGAATTGTATATCTTATTATTAATATTATAAACGTGAAAGTTTGTAATAATGTATGGATGTGAACATGTTTGTTGCTCTTTCACGTAAAAACTACTGAATGGATTTTGATGAAATTTATAGTAATATAGCTTGCACATCAGAATAACACATAGGCTATAATTTATAAAGATATTTTGCAAATTGGCTAAAGTATAACGATAAAAATCGCTTAAGGCAGAAAAAAATTATATAATTAAAATAGAACTTCGTTCCATCCGGGTGTCCCTTGACACCTCCGGTTTTTTTTTAATAGTAGTTATTTATTGAAGTAAAACTTCTTCTTCTTCTTTTTATGTATTGGCAATCAGCTACTTATATGAGCCATTTTTGCCAGTGTCGAGTTATAATTATCTTCACGTTCTTAATCTCTTCAGGTTAGTCATTGTCTGTCAGTCAGTCGAATTGTCGCCATCAACAGTGCTATGGTAACACTGTTAATGGTATGTTGTAGGAATTTTGATGGAAAACGAAAACGTTGTAAAGCACTTTTATATGATATTCACTACATCCCAGCTGTTCTGTCACATCATATTACATAAAATACCATAAAAATTATCTAATATAACACGTTAAAACACTAAGATATCGAATATAATACAAGAGCACAACGGCGTTGGAAAAAAAAAACTACCGTCACATTTTTTGGTTACGCGCCATCTTGAAGGGAAACTTTTTTGCGCGCATGAGGGTAAATTTTTTACAGATGAAACGCGACACGAGGAACGCGCCACGAGAGAGAACGAGAGCGAGAAAGAGAGAGAGAGAGAGAGTGAGAGAGAAAGAGAGAGTACACGCTATTAGTTGTTGTATGTAAACGAGATTTAAAAAATAGTTTGCCTAAGTTTCACTTCTGATATGTGTACTTTGTACGCACGCATAATTAATTATTTTAAAGTTTATTACTACAGTAGATGTTGATATCATGTTTTAGTTGGATATATTTTTTTTAGGAGATATTGGTCTGGACACATCCCGTTCATTCCTCCCGGTGCGACGGAATGATGGCGCGCGGTTTTATAATCTGCGTTATTGCCTTCCCATCGCCATTGGACTGAAGCCTTGACTTCCGTGGAAGTTGGATATCTACTAATACATCGGTAAAAATTGCATCCAATTCCATAAGGATTTTTTTGCATGATACATATACAAACAAGCAAAAGAAAATACTAAAATTGTTGTTTTAACTCCTTTTGCTATAATAAACACTGCCATATTATGTTTTTCCATATCAATAATATCATCATTCTCCTACTCTCATCCCAATTGCTTGGGAATCGAAACAATATGTACTCGTATAATACATATTATAACAGTTATTGGCAATAGTTTTATGACCCGCCAGACGTCAACCCTCCTTGGGAATATAATTGTTGACCAAACGGCATTAGATGGAGTTGGCCCAGGTCGTAATAGGGCTCTTAGTCGTCTTTTACGACATTCACGAGCAAAGTAAGGGTTGTTAGTATTCGTAGCCGCTACCACACAGCAATATTTAATTATATGAAATAATTCTATATCAATAATAATATATAGACATTATTCTGTAATAATTTTATTATATGTATAAATCTTCTTCACAATAGAAAATAAATTGTTCTATCATACCACGCAGAAGGTTAAGTATGAATTATAATTTTGAGTTTTCCTTCTGTGTTAGTTATGTTATCTGGTACATTATTTAGTTTAATTTAATAGTGGTAAGACCGCGCTGCTGACAGTTTTCTGTCTACAGCCGCGCGCCAGACCGTCCGGGGTAGTACCACACTCTCGCAGAAGATCGATGTCTGAGTAATGGCAATTTGCTATTGCGCTTCGTTCGGTGAGCAAGAGAGCCGGAAACCTACTGGGTGGGTTTGGGGATTGTAATGATAGGCAGTGACCTAGCTATAGCCTTGGTCCTTCCGTGCCAGTGCCGTGGGTTCGATTCCCACGCAGGACATTACTTTCTGCGATCCACAAAGTGTTGTTCTGAGTCTGGGTATAATGTGTCTGCGTTAATTGCATGTTTGTAAAGTCCCCCGCAATACAAGGTTTATTTCCTTAGTGCACGGTGGTGTATTAAAAAAAAAAAAAAACGGCCCATGGACGGCAGTGACACCTACCATCAGGTATGCTGTTTGCTCGTTTTACTACCATAAGCAATAATAAAAAAAACAATGACTGCAGGCAATTAAATAGTTGATCAATTATTATAATTTTTGTTGTGTAATGTCTACGAATGCTACCAATATTTACATTGCTCTTGGATCTCATAAGATGAGAGATGAGAGATGATGAGATGAGAGTTTTATATCAATCTAGGTCAACTCCATCTGCTGTTGTTAGAAGAAGGATTGACCTGAGATAAGTAGTCACTTACCAGTCGGTAATAAAACTATTTTCAAAACTTATGCAATATGTACGGTGTAAAAAAAAGTATATATTGCTTTGAGTTCAAGTTAGTTATTAATATTATTGTAATCCTGGAAATTCGTTATTCTTTTGTGTTATATTAAGTTCTCTTAAGTTATAATATAATATTATTCAATATAAATTACAAAGAAAATGGAATATTATATAAAATTTAAAAAATAACAGATAAGATAATATATGTAAGTATATATGATATTTTTTTTTTTAATCTTTATTGAAAATAGAGGCCTTTATCTGCATAGATAATGTCGCCTTCATTGGCAAGTACAGAAGTAGATAACAGAGGTATAACCTAACCTAACCTAACCTAACCAATATTATCTATTCTTAGTATATACATACATATCATCACGTCATATCCCTTGCAGGGTAGGCAGAGACAACAGAATGCCAGAGAACTCTATCCTTGCATACTTCACTCGCTTCCTCAACATTCATAATTCTCTTCATACACGCTCGCCGGTTACGGAGACTCTTGACTCCATCTACCTTCAGTACCTGACCAATCTGTCTCGGTAGGTTAGTCTCGGTCTTCCCCGGTACCTACATCCTTCCACTTTCGCATTGTATATCTACTTAAACAGACGTTCGTTTTATTATTACTCTATTCTTAATCACTAATATAAATATATTATAGATCAACTTGGCTTATTATTATTCTTGAAACTAATAATTTCAAAGCATATAATTGAGAATATAAATTGTTGAAATTAGTAATAAATCTCATTGTTAGCTAAATGGGAACGTGTTAGATGCAATGTAGTTAATATAAGGAACTATGGTCACTGTAACTGTACTGAAATTATAGATAAGAAGTTTAATATCTTTCAATTAAAAAGCTTTTTACGTAAATTAAAATTTAATGACACGATGACGTTTCGTGTGGTCACCACTCCCTATCTTACCCGTGGGTGATCGTAAGATACGACTGAGGGATAAAATATGCAAATAACATCTACGCCAGAGAAGGGAAACTCGAAACGAATCCCTATGCCAACAAGGGAGGTAAATTGACCTACTACACCACGCTGGTCAGAAGCGTGGTTTAGTAGGTCAATTTCCCTCTCACTGTGGAGGAGGCTCGAGCTCAATAGTGGGATGTGTGTAAGCTGATATTATGATGATACGATAAAGTTACACTAAAAAAGGAAGAATGTGATACCGATTATTATTTTTTACGGGTTTTATTTCTTTATTTGCGTGATTTTTTTTATAAATATATTTTCAAAGTTATATTATATATTTTTTTAAATTAAAGTGTTTTTTTTTATTTATTTTTTTATTTGTGCGTCTCTTAGAGTTTAGTTTTCTGAAGGAATAACTTCTCTTTTTTTTTTGTTGTCAGGCTATGGTGCATTCAAGCTCCGACCAAGCCGTCCGGGGTGATAGAAGAGACGGCGTGCGACCCGATAACCTGCCGTGCGCATACCTCTATGTTACCATATGGGCGGGCTACCGGTTTTCCGATCATTATCATCGTTGGCCTTACAATTTCTTCGTCTTCACGCGATGAGCCTCACTACGGGTTGCGAACTAATTTCCAGTCCAGCCACCGGCTGCCTCGGCTATCTGCATATTATTCCTATAATGTAGTTATCTTTTAAGACATCCATGGATACAAATAAAAAAACACCACCCCGTAGGTAGTGAATTATATTTTGAACCTTCACCGTAAGATTAAGTTCTAACCATAAGGTTAATTTCGTAAGGATGTTTAAAACAAAAAAAAGGTTAATTTCACACAAACTTATATTAAAATATAAAAAAAAACTTAAGGTATTGAATACAAATAGTAGAGTCAACTGCGCTTGATGAAGATTAAAACCGGACTGAGGAAGCTTCCTAGATGGGAAGACAAAAATGCTGATGAAGAAGTAGACAGAGTTGGAAACTATAACAGAACGCAGGTCTTAATATGAATATGACTAATTTAAAAGCTTTATATTCTTTAAATTTATCGTCAAACAACGAACATACGAGATGAATTGCAATAATAAAAAAACATTGATAAAATACTAAACTAACAGAAAGAGCATCAAATTTCACACTAAAAATATTTTATGAGCCTTTTTTACTTTTTCCATGTATTTTTCATTCAACATTTCGTAATAAACAATTTTAAAGCATTTGCCGATATTCTATGGACCTAAAATTTATCCAAATATTAATCTATAGAGATTTGCAGCTTAATATATGAGCTGTGTGGTAGCGGCTACGAATACTACCAACCCTTACTTTGCTCTGGATGTCGTAAAAGACGACTAAGAGTCTTATAACGACCTGAGCCAATTCCATCTGATGCCGTTTGGTCAACAATTGCATTCCCAAGGAGGTTTGACGTCTGGCAGGCGGCCGGTCATAAACGCCAATATTATTATTGCTAATATTTTTAAAATATGTACTATGAAAGAAGAGTACATATTGTATCAACCCCAAGTAATGAATGATAATTCATAGCTAAATTTTTGATCGGCGATCGCAATTGGTGTTACAGTTTACCCATTAGAAAACTGCTGCTTATTTTCCTAGTAATGCCTAAGGCGATTTTTACAAATGCCATAGGCAAGTAATTTAGCCATTTTATATTTATTTCATTTTCTTTTTTTTTTTTTTTTTTTTTTAAAACACCTCCCTGCACTAAGGAAAATAATCCTTGTATTGCGGGGGACTTTACAAACATGCAATTAACGCAGACAAATTACACCCAGACTCAGAACAATACTTTGTGGATCGCACAAAGTAATGTCCTGCGTGGGAATCGAACCCACGGCACTGGCACGGAAGGTCGGTATCTTAACCACTACGCCATCTGTGCAGTCTTCAGTCATTATCAAATGGATGACAATTAGTTCACTTTTTTTTGGGAGACAGATTATGGTCTAGTCTGACTTCCCTCGATCCCGTACGGGGTGATGGAAGGGACGGTGTGCAACTCCATAACTTGCTTTATTTCTCTATTCCTGTTTGGAACGAGGTACCCGTTTCGTGTATTTGGTATTTCTTGCGACAGATTACCCTTTTGAGTACCAACACATCTGCTGCTGTTGAGACGACGTCCTAACGCGTGAGTCTCTCCATGGGTGGGGGACTAATTCCTAGATCAACAATTTATAACACTGAAGTAATTTTAAGATCAATCGAATTACGCAGCATATAATAATAAATACTGAAGAATTCTACTGAATTAGGTAGTGCCACTGTGCAGACAAGCCATCAAGCCACCACCGATGTTAGTCCAAATATTAATGGTCAGACAACAATAATAGTCTTCTCCGATTGGTGACGGAGTAAGAATATAATTCACCTTTTAGTTTCTTGCCTTGTTGCCTTAGCGATTGAGTATCGCAAAGACGACTGAGTGATAAGGTATAATTTTTTTTTAAATTTAAATATCATCATCTTAGCTCATATACAATCTCACTGTTAAATTTTGAGCCTCCTACTCTATTGAATTGATCTACTATACCACGCTAGTCCAGCGAGTATAGGATAGTATTTTTTTTATAAGAGAAAATACTCGGCACTAAGGTCCTTGTATTGTGGGGGAAAAAAATTCAAAATGGACACAAATTACATCCATACTTAGAATAAATTGTGGATTGCACAATGTATTGTTATACATATGAATCGAACCCACAACACTAGCATGGTGGATCTGTGCAATAAGGTTAGTTATTTTAATATATTAAAGCAAAAACTATCCGTGTGGTAACGGAGTAAGAATACGATACAGCGACCACTATCTTACTCGTGGGTGATCGTAAAAGTTGACGAAGGGATAAAATATGAACATGCATATATAAAATCTATACAAAAGAAGGAAAACTCGAAATAAATCCCTATATCAACGTCTGATCAGCGTGGTGTAGTTAATTTCCCTGTTAGTATAGAGGAGGATTGAGTCCACTAGTGGGACAAATATTAACGGAGATGTCAATTAAAGGAAATATAACAATTTGTTATCTTGGTGATATCAAGTTGATGTGTAGATACCCTAAGTTTCAAGATGTTCTATTATTATAGTGTTTCTCGAACATTCGCTCGAAATAATTAAACTCGTCATGTGTTGTGCCTTGCTGGATAGGGTTTCTTGTTTGTGACATATGAATATATTAGGATTGGAGCACAGTTGTGTTATGTACGTGTACAATACAGTACTTGCGATTTGGTCTAGAAAGTACTCGATCTCCTCGTTTACGTTATATTTTAGCAATGTATGTAGAAAATAATACTTTCGTTTCTTTTATGAATCTTAATACTCACACACAAACATATACAAATAC
This sequence comes from Lymantria monacha, assembly GCA_905163515.2. Taxonomy (NCBI): domain Eukaryota; kingdom Metazoa; phylum Arthropoda; class Insecta; order Lepidoptera; family Erebidae; genus Lymantria; species Lymantria monacha. Next base: position 30,976,671 of record LR991091.1, on the reverse strand, counting down.
ACACTCACATGTATACGCATTCAAACACACTCACATGCATGTGTTAAAACACAAATATGCATACACAAAAATATATAAACACACACATGCTCATACATATACACATTCAAAGACACGCATATGTGTGGTATTATAAAAGTGAAAATACACGCACGGCTTTTTTTTAGCAGACTATGGTCGAAATACATGCCATCCGTTTCATCCGGGGTAACAGAAAGCCGACGCGTGGCCCCTAACCCACCGTATTCCCTCCCTATCACCATTGGGCCAGCCACTGGTACCTAATCCTTGAAGTCCGTGGTCAGCCTGGCGGATTACCTTTTCGGGTACCAATCCTCGTAGACGTCCCGGGGCGTCGCACTCACATGGTCAGCCTCTCTGCGGGTGACGGATTATATACCCTGTCCAGCCACCCATGGTAGCACCAGGTGCAGGTTACCAGGCACTCGCACCTGCACCGCCCCACGCGCCGCACAGTGGGAAAATCGCGTATGTTTCGTCTCAAAACTCCGTATCTCAGTTGTTTCAAAACTAAATGAGCTGTAATTTTGCACACATATACTTGAATCTTTAAAGTTTAAATAAAATAGCATTGATTTTAAAAATTCTGTTTATAAATAAATGAAAAAAATAAAATTTAAAAAATGCATGCATTATATAAGAAAAAAATACAATATATGCTTGTTTAATTTACACAAATGGTAGAACATAGTACCAAATTAGAAAAAAAAATATTGGTACACAATTCAGCAAGCTCCTACAGATTTTAATTGACAGCAAGAAGGGCCTTGGCTTCATCTAAAAGTTCTTTCAATATTGTTTCTGAGGTATTTCTCAAATATGATATATATGGATCAGAAGTGTACAATAAGGTATGGAACACGTCTTCATTAATAGCCGCTCTTGAACACTTTCTAGAATGATGCAGTCTAAACTTTTTGTAATCCTTATTTCGGGATTCTTGCGCGTCTTCGGAAAATTGATCGATAGGTAAAATAGCATAGTACTCAATGATATGCGGAAAATCTGTGGAGTTAGGCTGACCGACCGTATTCGTAACGACGACGTAAGAGAGCGAGTAGGTATGAAAGAGAGTATTGGTGTAAAGATGCGAAAGGGAATGCTCCGATGGTTCGGACATGTGGAAAGAATGCCGAACGAACGCCTGGTTAAGAAGATATACAATGTGAAAGTGGAAGGATGTAGGTAGCGAGGGAGACCGAGACTAACCTACCTAGACCAGATCGGTCATGTACTGAAGGAAGGTGGAGTCAAGAGTCTCCGAAACCGGCGAGCGTGTATGAAGAGAATTATGAATGTTGAGGAAGCGAGTGAAGTATGCAGAGATAGAGTTCTCTGGCACTCTGTTCTCTCTGCCTACCCTGCAAGGGATATGGCGTGATGATATGTATGTATGTGTATTCAATGATTTTTCCTCCGTGAATAAGTACTCGTATAGTATGCACGGAAGAAGGCATATAATACCAATTATAATTATTTACGTATAGTTGGACTGTACTATATGCGTATTCCCCGAACTTTTTTAAATCAACAGTCATTCCAGATGACACAGTTTCTCGTATTATGTTCATTCGTTTTATAAGTTCTACGTGTACACCTGTAATGTCTGCAGAGCGCGAGTAATTCTGAAAAAAGGTCCAAGCTGTGTTTCCGTCATTACTATTTCCAGTGCCTTGACGAGGTTGCTCGCTATGCAGTCCCATTTCTTCCCTAAACCGCTTTTGCATCAGTTTTTTTCTTTTCGTCTTTGATTTTTTATTTTCAAACGTAGTAGCTGACCACTTTTCAAAAGACAAGTTATAGGAAAAGTTCATTTCCATACTCCTAATCCAAGCATGTAGTGTTGACAGTCCTTATTGAAATGAACTTTCATTCACATCTCGTGTCTTAACTGCCTCTAAGTTATTCATTTGCCGAGGAGTAGCACTACAAACTATACAAGAAGCGCTCGAATGAGTTTCAGTTAAAACTTGTGCCACTTTACCACCAATCATGGTTTAAAATAGGTCATGAGTAATTTTGATTACCTCACCATTCTTATTTATCAGAGAAGGAGACAGTTTTTTGTCTGATTGTTAATATCAGCCACAACAAACGTGGTTTTTCAGGAGTTTCTTTAGCAAACTCTAACAATATAGGTCTGCAATATCTAACAGATGAGCAGGTTTCATTCTTCCAAACAACAGTATTAGTTGTCCCATCTATGAGTCTAATGGGTACAAGTGAAGCAATAAAACGGTTTGTATCTGATATTAAATCACTTTCTTTGGGTAAAACTTGCTTGTATTCACTCTGCCATGATGACCCGTCACAACCGTATTTACAGAATAGTTTCATTTTTCTTAAACCGTTTTTGTAAACTGAATCAATTTGTAATATACGTGCTACAGTATGATCCAACAAGTCTTGCAGATTCACTTTTGCACTTATCGTTGAAAAAAAAAAAAACAAAATTATAAAAATATTTTTTTTATCTCCTGATATGTTTTGGCTCCGTGTATGAAAAAGTGCAAGTATGAGCAAATTTTTTTTTCTCCTTGCATTTATTAATGTATAAAGATCTTAAAACAATAAATATCTCGACAGCGCCAAGCAGAGGTAAAGCGTAAAGGTCTCGTTAAACAAAAATGAACACTAAAAATATACCATCTTAAACTATATTGGTTAATTGTATTTTATTAAACCAATATTTATAATATTAATTATGGAACGTTATGCGGAGATCATAAGCATTCCAAAAATGTGTAATACTTACACATGCTTTGCATTGCATACTTATACATGTAAATGAAAAACTTTTGAGTAATGTGGCGTTGAATTTTAGTAACATATTGCACCAAAATTACGTTATCAAACATGAGTCAGCTTTGATACCTATTTATATACATTATGATTAACTAAAAAAAAACTAAAAAATTGCGAAAAGAAAGCTTATTTATTAGACTATATTAATTTATTAATTTTATTCCATTACAACGACCTTCACATGAAACGGTTTTGAGACGGCTTTGTATGGGGCCTTACTACAGTGCGCCGGCGACGGAGCCTGTCACTAAAGAGGATTACCTTTCGGATCCGTCTTCTACCACGATACGACTGTCTTACAGAAGTTGACGATCGCGTCAAAGTTCCTGACGCTGTCGAGTATTGCCTTAGCGATGGGGATGGTCTGTAATTTTTAATATTAGTAGAATCTGCAGTCGATTTTTAATATATTAACGGCAAAGTGTGGTGGCGGAGTAAAATACAGTTCACCACCCCATATCTTATTCGTGGGTGATCGTAAGAGACTACTAAGAGATATGAAATGCATGTAACATCTATGCAAGAGAAGGAAAAATCGAAACAAAACACTATAGCAACACGTCTGACCACCGTGCTTTTGTAAGTCAATTTCCCTCCCATTATGGTGGAGGCACGAGCCCAACGGTGGAACGTATATGAGCTGAGATGATAAACGGCAAAGTGAGGGATCATTATTATTGTATTCTTGCTTCATCATCATCTGATAAAAAAATCTTGTATATTCATCATAATATGATAATGACTTCTAATGTTTACGCGAGTATAACACATTTGAAAATAAAACTACTTTTACGGATTCTATCGCGTTTGTATTTGATTTATAATTTCCCGACGTTTCGAACACTTTACAGTGATCATGGTCACGGGAGGACTGAGGTGTCTTACGTCCAATATGTCATTGTTATTACAGAAATTTATTTATATCTACCCTATAAGATATTAAATTTTGACCCACATTTTTATACAAAATTAATACAAATTCATTGCCAGTACAAAAAGAGAATGATTCTATATATAAAATTTATGTTGTTTATGATTTGTTATTATTAAGGTATTTAATTTATGATAATTATTATTGTGGCCATTTTACAATTTTTACAAAACTTACAAAAAAAGAATATTGAAAAGACATATTGGACGTAAGACACTTCAGTCCTCCCGTGACTATGATCACTGTAAAGTGTGCGAAACGTCGGGAAATTATAAATCAAATATAAACGCGATTGAATCCGTAAAAGTAGTTTTATTTTAAATAATATGATAATATTATTATCATCATTATATTATTTTAGTTAGCAAAAGTATCATTGTTTGATGTAGGTGGCACAGGACCGTTGTGAATGGCATGCCTAATGCTGTTGCTAATGGGAGGCCTATTGTCCAACAGTGGACTTTCATAGGCTGATGGATGGATGGAAGTATCATTGTTGCACTTGGACCGCCTCTATAATAGAGGACAAAATACTTAATAAATTTGACTGCACAAATCGTTTATTGGTTAATATGTATCTACTTTTTCAACTAACTTTTGCTAGTGGTAGGAACAGTCTGTTGACAGTTTTCTGTCTAGAGCCACGGGCCAGTCCGTCCAGGGTAGTACCCCACTCTCGCAGAAGATCGACGTCTGAGTAATGGCAATGTGCTATAGCGCTTCGTTCGGTGAGCGAGAGAGCCGGAAGCCCAACTGGGTGGGTTTATGGTTTATATTGGTAGGCCGCTGCCTAAGCTATAATCTTAGTATTGGAAAGCTCATTGGGCGGCAGTGACACTTACCATCAGGGGTGCTGCTTGCTCGTTTGCCACCATAAGCAATAAAAAAAAACTTTCAATTCTATTCAGGTCAATATTTTATGCCATCCACAAATTGTTATTTTTTTTTTAATTTAAGTAATTTGTGTACGTTAAAATACATGTTTGTAAAGTCCTCCCCAATAAATGGAATATTTCTTTGGTGCAGCGTGCTGTCTATAAAAAAAATTACCTAATGTATCACGCTACTCAGTTGAGTAAATATAAATTAAATTTTGAGATACTCTTGTTATTTTCTGCTTGAGCCTTTGTTTACGATGAAGAAAAATAGAAGTTGGTAAATTATATTCTTTTTAGAACACACAAAAATTAAAAAAAAAATATATATTCACCATCATTTTCCGTGTGGTGACGGGGTAAGAATAAAATTCACCATCCCTATCTTACCCGTGGGTGATCATAAGAGACGACTAAGGGATATAAAACGCATATAACATCTATGCAAGAGAATGAAAACTCGAAAGAAAACCCTATACCAACACGTCTGACCAGCAGGTATAGTAGGTCAATTTCCCTTCCATTATGGAGGAGGCCGGAGCCCAACAGTGGGACATATATGGGCTGAGATGATTCATCATTATCATTTTCCTATTCTTATCTCAACTACTTAGGATCGACGAAATATATAGGTACTCCTATTCCATATCGTATACATAGCAAAAGTTGGCAATAGTTTTATGACTGGCCGCCTGCCTGACATCAAAACTCCTTAGGAATGTAATTGTTGACCAGACGGCAGCAAGTGTAGTTGATAAGGCTCAAAAAAAATACATATATATACAGGGTGTCCCAAAATTCAACGATAAGCTGGCACCAGCAGGTGGACCTACATATGACTACTCGAGAACAGAAAAGAAAAAAATTCTACCTTGATTTTTTTTTTCATTACGACAAAAAAAACCAAAATCTTTAAAAATGGACATCCTTTATTATATTATTAAGTGCTATTGCTACAGTTTTACAAGTAATTCTGTGATTTTTTTTGTATTGGCAAGGTAAGTAGCACTACTATCGATCACAGCCATTAAAAATTCCAGAATATCTATAGTTTTTACACAAAAATCAATCAAAACTATGTTTTTTTCATAAATTATGTAAGATTTTGACTTTCAGCTCACTTTCACTCATCATAGTGCAAAAAAAAAGTATGGACACTACTGTGGCAAATAGTATTAAAAATTGGCGCAACTAACTACAATTCTAAAATGGTATAACATTCAAGGCAAACTAGCTACAAAAATATACTTAGGTGTACTATTTCAAAATAACAACCATATTTCGAAAATTGTTAGTGTTGATAGTAATCACTTTTAGTAAGTAGCCAAAATGTTTTTGTAGCAAGTTCCCAGAATTTGAATGAGACATGTGCGTAGTCCGTAGATCCACAGTCTGAATTATTTTATGGCGAAGCTCGTCCAAGTTTGCAATCGGTTTTGTGTAGACTCTGTCCTTTAGACAACCCCAATAGAAAAAGTCCAGGGGATTTAGATCGGGTGAACGGGGTGGCCACAAGATAGGACCAAGTCGACCGATCCAACGCCCTGGGTACTCTTGGTCTAAGTACTCTCGCACAGGACGGGCATAGTGAGCTGGGCAACCATCGTTTTGAAACCACATGGTTTGCAAATCACTTAAGGGCACATCTTCTAATAATCCTGGCAACTCATTTTGTAAGAAGTTTAAATAACTATTGCCATCTATGTTTCCTTGTAACTCAAAGGGCCCTATCACTTTGCCATTTATTATGCCAGTCCATAGGTTAACCTTAAATTGGTATTGGGATTGTCTTCTCTCACCAGGTGCAGATTTTCATTGTTCCAGCTATGAAGATTGTGAAGATTTAAATATCCATCTTTCTTGCAGGTTGTTTCATCACGACGACGTGACGTTTTAAAATTCTATGTGCAGTACTTTTTGGGATTCCCGTTGCTGCTTGTACAGCACGTACAGAGGTAGTTGAATCGTTTTCTATTTCAGTGAGAACTTCTTCATCGTGTTCCGATCTAGGTTTTCCAGCGTTTCGCCTGTCAGATGGTATACGATCCTCCGAAAAAGCTTGATACACGTTAATAAATACGCGATAATCCGGATACCTTTGAAGATTAGGGTACCTTGCTCGATATAATCTGCTAGCAGCGTTGGCATTGCATCGGCATTCTCCTTAAATTAGGTGCATATTAGCGTATTCTAACGCTGTGTATGGTAGCGGCATGATGAATGCTAAACACTTGAAAATAAGGCAAAACTTCTTTAAAAAAAAACACAAAATCACAGTCTAAAATAATGCCAAGTCAGGTCAATTTCCAGGTCACTTAATTCAATCCAAAAGTCGTCAGTACCAGAGCCACTTTAATTAAAACAGAACGGTGTGCAGTAAATAAAGAAGTAGAGCATACTGACTTGCTGTGCTGCTGAGGACATTAATTACTTCTCCACCTGCATTAATGTTACTAAACAATTAGCATCTATCTATCTCCCTCTAACGTATAATCTCTCTGTCTCTGTCTAACTTATTTTATCTTATGGAATACGCACATGTCTCATTAAAATTCTGAGAACTTGCTACAAAAACATTTTGGCTACATAGTAAAAGTGATTACTATCAACACTAACAATTTTCGAAATATGGTTGTTATTTTGAAATAGTACACCTAAGTATATTTTTGTGGCTAGTTTGTCTAGAATGTTATACCATTTTAGAATTGTAGTTAGATGCGCCAATTTTTAATACTATTTGCCACAGTAGTGTCCATACTTTTTTTTTTCACTATGATGAGTGAAAGTGAGCTGAAAGTCAAAATCTTACATAATTTATGAAAAAAACATAGTTTTGATTGATTTTTGTGTAAAAACTATAGATATTCTGGAATTTTTAATGGTTGTGATCGATAGTAGTGCTACTTACCTTGCCAATACAAAAAAAAAACACAGAATTACTTGTAAAACTGTAGCAATAGCACTTAATGATATAATAAAGGATGTCCATTTTTAAAGATTTTGGTTTTTTTGTCGTAATGAAAAGAAAAATCAAGGTAGAATTTTTTTCTTTTCTGTTCTCGAGTAGTCATATGTAGGTCCACCTGCTGGTGCCAGCTTATCGTTGAATTTTGGGACACCCTGTATATATATATATATACAAAAGCTAAATTATGCAGTCATTATTATAAACGCAGCTTTACCAAGCTTGTCTTACAGAAGTTAAGAGGGTGACATCGGTGTCGTACATGCAAGTCAGTGCAATGCAAACAATAATTTAACTCACGCTTAGTTTATGCTTATCCTTTGCTTATCCTAAAGGACTTTAGATTGTATATCTATTGCAGAACATATATGCACATATTTTAATGATTTCTGATGTTACTTACAGAAGCATTACATATAGAACAAAACCAGTCTTCTCATAACAATGAATGTTTAAAAATGTCTGAATTAAAAATGTGAGTCATAATTTAATATCTTATAGGGTAGATAATTATAAATTTCCGTAATAACAATGACATATTGGACGTAAGACACCTTAGTCCTTCCGTGACCATAATCACTGTAAAGTGTTCGAAACGTTGGGAAATTAAAAATCAAATACAAACGCGATAGAATCCGTAAAAATAGTTTTATTTCAGTGTTCTTAGTGTACGTGTTCTAGTACTAGACTCCTACTTCCTCCACAATGAGAGGGAAATTAAGATACGTATTACTCAGGCGGGGTGGTATAGGGTTTTATTTCGAGTTTTCCTTCTATTTTATAGGTGCTATAAGCTTAATATATCTCTTCATCGTCTTTTACAATATCTGCATGATAAGAGCATAATGAGTGAAGCAGTTCATATGTATACTGAAAATATCGTAGCTTATTTTAAACTATTAAGGAGGTTTGGCCCCGGAAAGTTTACATATAATTCTTATTTAAAGAATATCTGTATATTGATGAAATTAATTTTGCAAAAATATTTTTTTTATAAAACACGCCATCCCACACTAAGGAAATCCGTGTATTGAATGTGACTTTATAAAAATATAATAAAGGCAAACAAATTACATCTAGACTCAGAACTACAGTTTGTGAATCGCAATGAGTATTTTCCTGCGTAGGAATCAAACTCACGACACTGGCACGGAAGGTCGTATTTTAACCATTACGCCATCTGTGCATTCTGTCAATGATGATGGGGAGAGGATACGATGGGTTATGGGACCAAGCGCTGCTTTTCCGTCGCCTCGGATGGAACGAGCGCCGTGTGTCCGGACCATCGCCTACCAAAAAAAGGGTATTTAAAAATTCAATTTTGAAAATAGAACTATTGAAATAAAGTTACGATATTTTTTTTTTAAAGTTAATAAATTATGAGACTTGTTTAGAGAAAGTTTAAAAAATGTTAACTAGAATACGATTGAAAGCTACTTTCAAAATACTATTATAGTTATAAATAGATTAGAAGAGAAATAGAACATTATAAAATTATATAAAATTCTTAGATCTTGAATTCAAATTAGATAACATTATTTCACATCTCAGACAGAATACGTACAAAGAATTTTTTTTAGTATAAGTATAAGACGACTACTTTCGAATTGACGACAAAATCTTTTATGAGAGAATATTTTTTTATCTTAAGAATAACGTCTTAATACTGATATAAGTAGCGCATAAAACAAGCTTGGTTTTTAGCATTGAATATATTTTAAATGCGATATCATACGAAATTAATGATTTGACTTCAAAAGACGACTTTTTATATATTAAACTAGCTTTAGCTCGCGCCTTCGCCGCTTTGTTCATGAGAAGGTAGCCTATGTCCTTCCCCAAGCTTCAGTCATGCATTAAATTAATTACTCCTCATAACTTTAGTTACCTGCAAGTAGAAAGCCCGCTAAAATCGGTCCAGCCGTTTCAAAGATTAGCTGGAACAAACAGACAGACAGACGAAGAGGCAGTGTATTTTTTTTTTATGTAAGTGCCCGGGGCTGTAGACCGGATGGGCCACTGAAGAAAAGAACGCGCACCAGTGGCCCACCTGCAATGCGTAGAGAGGTATGTTGTAGGGCGGGCCTACGGGGTCGTGCGCCGTTCCGTAGCCCGCCGCCAAAAAAAAAAAAGCCGCAGATGGCTTTGACAGCTTTACGCGGACTATTGTCTATTCTTAACAATGGTCAAATTTACTTTTATATTCTAAAACTACTTTTTTTTGTCTAAAAACACTGACAAAACGATATTATCTACAAATAAAACTGAGTTATATGAATTTATCGTCCCCGAAACCATTTGCATACTAAATTTAACGGAAATCGTTGGTGTCGTGTTCAGGATTCTGAATATAGAGAAATATATAAGAGTTTGGTCATTTAAAGATATTAGATACATTGATATACAAAGTAGTATAGTTAAAACGTATTTATATATTTTTAATGTAAAATATTTATGCATAGCTTGAAGGCAATAGATAATTTATTGTCTTCTCATTTGACAAACTTTGCCACTGCTTTACTCCAATTAGAGTTAAATTTCATAAATTCTTTTCTTCGAATCTTGACTTTAGAAAAAGAAACTACTTGCAAATTTTTCATATACCTAGTTTAATTAGTTTCAGCTCAGTGTTGATAAGTTAGTTAATCAGCTTTTTTTTATTGCTCATGGTGGTAAACGAGCAAGCAGCATACCTGATGATAAGTGTTACTGCTACACATGAAACTTAGTAATACCAGGGGTACTGGGCCACTGCTTACCAATGAAAACCCCATCCCCATCTAGAAAGTTGTGCTGCCGGCTCTCCTGTTCACTGAACGATACACAGCAGCATGATACACAGCAACTGTTTGGTCAACAATTACAAGTCATAAAATATTGCCAATAACTTTTGCAATATGTAGGAAGATGAGGAGTACATATTGCGTTGACTCCAATTAATTGGGATAAGGGCAGGAAAATGATGGGTATATAAAGCTTGAAAAAAAGAAATAATTTTAATTTACGACAATAAAATAGACGTTTAAATTCACATTGGTATTAAATTGCGGACGTACGTATAAGCAGAAAATAAAAATATAGTTTGAAATATTGTGCAGACGACACTTTCGTGAAATTTTATATTTTGCGAGGACATAAAGAGCTTGTTATTCATGTTCGTAGTTTCCGGCGACGCTAGTTCTCTCATTTCCGCGTGACCTGCACTTTGACCTCGCGTACTTACAATGTATTTTTGACATACGTTAAAATGAATCGCTTTGTATGACGCGTTCAAATTATAATGACCAAAGAAGCTGCTAACATATTATTTTGATCTTAGAATCCAACTTCGTACTATGAAGTCACTAAAGTAAGTTTACCTTATTGTCGCAATGCTGAAGCGGTTTTAGAATTCAAATCACTGTGTTTTATTATTTTGTAACACCAGAAAATAACCTGACGTGTCAAATACTAAAATACAGTAATAAATGCCATATAATAAATTCAAAATCTTAGTACATACATACATCACGCCATATCCCATGCAGTGTAGGCAGAGAGAACAGAGTGCCAGAGAACTCTATACTTGCATACTTCACTCGCTTCTTTAACATTCATAATTCTCTTCATACACGCTCGCCGGTTTCGGAGACTCCACCTTCCTTCAGTACATGACCGATCTGGTCTAGGTAGGTTAGACTGGGTCTTCCCCGGTACCTACATCCTTCCACTTTGGCATTGTATATCTTCTTAACCAGACGTTCGTTTGGCATTCTTTCCACATGTCCGAACCATCGGAGCATTCCCTTTTGCATCTTTACACCAATACTCTATTTCATACCAAAATCTTAGTAATTTATATAATAGGGTCGGATTAAGAAAACACTTCACCACCCCCATCTCGCCAGTGGGTGATTGTAAGAGATGACTACGGGATATAAAACGTATATAACATCTATTCCAGAGAAGTAAAAATCGAAACAAAACCCTATACCAACATGTCTGACCAGTGCGGTATAGTAGAAAAATTTCCTTCTCATTATAGAAGAGGCTTGAGTCCAACAGTTGGACATATATGAGCTAAGATGATCATCTAACTGAAAAGTTAGAGTTTTCAGCCGGTATAATGTATGATCATTGTCCGGCAGATGGCAAAAGTCTTGCATAAAATCGACAAATATAATTAGAACCACAATTCAATTGTCATACAACAGCTCACACTTATCTAACTAGTAGAACGATTGGACATATATGAGTTAAGATGATCATCTAACTGAAAAGTTAGAGTTTACAGCCGGTATAATGTATGATCGTTGTCCGGTAGATGGCTCAAGTCTTGCATAAAATCGACAAATATAATTAGAACCACAATTCAATTGTCATACAACAGCTCACACTTATCTAACTAGTAGAACGATTGGACATATATGAGTTAAGATGATCATCTAACTGAAAAGTTAGAGTTTACAGCCGGTATAATGTATGATCGTTGTCCGGTAGATGGCTCAAGTCTTGCATAAAATCGACAAATATAATTAGAACCACAATTCAATTGTCATACAACAGCTCACACTTATCTAACTAGTAGAACGATTGGACATATATGAGCTAAGATGATCATCTAACTGAAAAGTTAGAGTTTACAGCCGGTATAATGTATGATCGTTGTCCGGTAGATGGCTCAAGTCTTGCATAAAATCGACAAATATAATTAGAACCACAATTCAATTGTCATACAACAGCTCACACTTATCTAACTAGTAGAACGATTGGACATATATGAGCTAAGATGATCATCTAACTGAAAAGTTAGAGTTTACAGCCGGTATAATGTATGATCGTTGTCCGGTAGATGGCTCAAGTCTTGCATAAAATCGACAAATATAATTAGAACCACAATTCAATTGTCATACAACAGCTCACACTTATCTAACTAGTAGAACGATTGGACATATATGAGCTAAGATGATCATCTAACTGAAAAGTTAGAGTTTACAGCCGGTATAATGTATGATCGTTGTCCGGTAGATGGCTCAAGTCTTGCATAAAATCGACAAATATAATTAGAACCACAATTCAATTGTCATACAACAGTTCACACTTATCTAACTAGTAGAACAATTGGTTCAGATTTACAATAGATATGGGTTCGAGTCCCACGTGTGACATTCATTATTCGCTCGTAAACAAGTTTTTTATAAATAACCTAGCATGTTAAATTCCAAATCTCATTGATTTGATCAAATAATTGTTTTATTCCTGTACTTATAAATGATGTGGAATAATAAAGGGTTATTGTTAGTATTATTAAAAATTATTACAACATTTAAAATATCTAAGAAGTAGCAAACCACTATCAAATAGAGAACGTAAAATGAAGTACAATGAAAACAAGGATTGATACACGGTTTTTGATACCAATTCTTATGTCTGAGTTGAGGCAATGTAGGTACTGTTGCCCTTCGTAAGGAAGCTCGAAGTCCAACTTAGATGGTTTTTGGTTGATAAACAGCGTATAGCTACGCCTGGTATTGCAAAGGTCCATGAGTAGTAGTAACTCTTACCATTAGATGTGCTCCTTGCTCGTTTGCCACCATAAGCATTAAAAAAAGAGTTCGATTTCTCCATGTGGTGATATAATATATGATTGTCTAGAATTTCTTCATCTTCAGCGTATGTAGTAGATAGCATTATTGGAGAATAAGAGTTTTGCAATGAGATTACTATTTCTCCTTTCTTTATGAGAAAAAATTTCGTCTAAAAATCATCATCATCATTCTCCTACTCTTATCCCAATTACTTGGGGTCGATACAATATGTACTCTTCTCTCATAGTACATATTTTAAAACTCATTGGCAATAGTTTTATGACCGACCGCCTGCCAGAAGTTAACCCTCCTTTTTTTTTTTTTTTTTGGATGGCTTATGGTTGGCGCACTCCTCGCACCACGCCGTCCGGGGCGACAGAGGGGCGTAAGCATGCACACCCGTAACCCACCCGTGACGTCGCCTTCGTCGCTGGGCCGACCACCGGAGCAGAGTGACTTGACGTTGGTCGGGAAGTTAACCCTCCTTGGGAATATAATTGTAGACCAAACGACATCAGATAGAGTTGGCTCAGGTCGTTGTAAGGCTCTTAGTCGTCTTTTACGACATACACGAGAAAAGTAAGGGTTGGCAGTATTCGTAGCCGCTACTACACAACATATTTCGTCTAAAAGTAGGGGGTATAAATATAGCGAAAACGAATGATCATCAATCCACCTTTTACTGTTGGATGTATTCCTCCCAAAAATGTCCATATATCGCAGACATTAATTAGAAGGGTTGTTGCCCTAATCACAACACTAAGTAAAGGGGTAGAAGATAGTAAGGTGTTATATGTTCTCCAGGAGTGTGGTTCATTCAGAAATCAGCTCGGGTATCACCAGAGGAATACCTGTGGTAATCCCTGATCTGATTTTTTACAAGTAAGAGGTGGCTTCAACTATATTCGTATCCAGTCATCATACGGGAAAAATAAGTGGGTGAAATGAAAGAAGAATGATACTTTTTTATTATTATTCCTAGTATATAAATAAATAAATTTTGTTAAGAATTTAATAAACACATAATAAGAAACACTGGATTTTATCTAGCGCGGAGATGAAACCGACCTTCCGTGCCAGTGGCGTAGGTTCGATTCCTACGCAGAATTATACTTTGTGAGATCCACAAACTATTGATCTGAGTCTGGGTGTAATTTGTCTGCAATTATGAGTTTGTAAAGTCCCACCGCTATACAAGTATTATTTCCTTGGAGCAGGTAGGTGTCTTGTTAAAAAGTAAAACCTACGAATTACATATCCAATTTTTTTGGGACATATATTTACTTGGGACATATATTTTTTCTTGCAATCGCACCGGATATGTGGTTTAAACCTTAACTGCAAAAAGTGTTTGGTTGTATACAGTTTCTTTTTTCTGATTCGCCATCCAAACATGGCGGGCGAAAATTCGTGTCACAATTTTTATATTTCATTTTTTAAAGCTAAAGTTTTATGTCCACTCCGTGTTTTAGTGGGCGTTATTATTTTTGATGTAGTTTTAGTTTTATGACACTGTTAATAGCTTGATATAAAAGTTGGGCATGAGATGGCTTCGGTAGTTTCAGTACGATAATAATGTTCTAAAATCTAAAAGGTTATCACTAAATGTCGTATTCATATCTCTATTTGTTCCCTGATTTTGGCTCTTATGAACTGATAATTGTAAATTTTAATCTATGGAATATATATATATATATATTCCAGATATAGATATAGAATATATATATATATATATATATATAATAGAATATATATTTATATATATATATGTGTGTGTGTGTGTGTGTGTGTGTGTGTGCATGCGTGTGTGCGTGCGCGTGTGTCCCGAGCCGCCGCCGGCAACTGGGGCAGCGCAGGCGCGATTACCTGCGCCCGATGCCGCTCTAGCCGAGGCCGCGGGTGATTGGATCGGGGAATTAGCCTGTCACCCGCCGAGAGGCCAACCGCGTGAGGAAAGATCGACATCCTCCCCGAGGGGGGGACATCGGTCGAGAAGAAGGTACTCCTCAGGGGGTATTCCGTTGGGCCCACCACTGACGTCAAGTCACTCTGCTCCGGTGGTCGGCCCAACGACAAAGGCGACGTCACGGGTGGGTTACGTATTAATAAACTGTGATAGTGTTATAATTATCATAAATTTAATTTTCAATAATAACTGGCCAAAAAACAAAATAATTTATCTGTAGAATCGATTTACTTTTCTACCGGTAATGTACCCTTCCCTAGGTGGACTGACGATATTTAAAAGGTGCTAGGGAACCGTTGGATGCAGGTGGACCGGAACCGTTTTCCCTGTCTATGGCATTTTCGTGGGGAAGCCTTGGTCCAATAGTGGATTTCTACGGGCTGATGGATGGATGGAATGTATTGGCATCAAAAATTTGTATCAAAATTTAATAGATAATCTATAACGGGTAGATCTATCTATAGTTCTAGGCCAACTCCATCTGATCGGTATAAAAATATTTTTATTTCAAATCAAAATAACAATTTTTCAATTTTTTTTGGCTTTTTTTGTGTATTTGTACACACATCACACAGAAAACTATTGTATGGGATCGAATGCAATTTTCAGATATATCATATATTGCTATTTGTCCAATTTAAGACAGAAAGTCATCAGAAAAACTATTGCTATTTTCTATTAATTTTTTTTTTCTTTTGGGGTGAGTTACGGTCGGAGCACTCCTCGCACCACTCCATCCGGGGTGACAGAGGGGCGTAAGCACGCACACCCGCAACCCACCCGTGTACCTCGCCTTCGTCGTTGGAACGGCCACCGGAGCAGCGTGATTTTGTCGTCAGTGGCCGGCCCGACGGAATATCCCCTGAGGGGTACCCTCTCCTTGAGCGACGTCCCCACGGGGAGGACGTCGCTCAAGGAGAGGTTAGACTATGGTCTGGATACATGGCGGCGCGTGGCCTCATAACCCACCATATTCCTTCCTTATCACCATTAGGCCGGCCACTGGTAACGAATCCTCGACGTCCGTGGCATCCGTGGCAGTCCGGACTCCGTCACCATATGTAATAGTTCTTATATTATTTAAAATACGAAAAAGTATTTAGAGAAAGTACTTCTACATCCAATTTATTCAATGATAACCCAATGAACAGATTACACGTTTTTATCTCTGAATGAGGAAAATATATAAGATATTGCCGTGACAGGGCTAAAGGGAGACGGCTAATGTTGCCTTATCGCATATCCTTTGTCCCTTTTCTTAATGTTATTAGATATCCAATTTACTAGACCTTAGGACCTTTATTAATTATTGTTTTATTGCAATTATTATGCGGGTAGGTAATTATCTGGCATTAAAATAATATGTTGTTGGAAAGAATATTTTGTTTGTGACAATTTTAATTTTATAATTAGAATATTTTTTATCCATGTGGTGATAGAATAGAAATAAAAGAGTCATCACCTCTTCATAATCATTGGGTGATTCAAAAAGACGATTAATTGATATAAAAATAGTTTTATTTCAAATACTTGAGTAAACATCAGAAATCATTAAATTAAAGTTTCTTGTTAATTGATATTTTATTGTAACCCTCCAACTCGCGCATTGTCGGAAAAACTGGCTGATTTAAAAATAGACAAATCGGTTAATTCATATGCGCCACCTATAACGACGAAATGATATAGTTGTATCGAATTTACGAGAAACATAAAATTCAACTAGAAATTTGTGTTAAATTGACGAACAATTTTTTTTTAGATATTGAAGAACGAACCAACATGACAGCTTATTAGATTATAATGGACAATTTGATAGATTTTTATTCTCTACTATCGACATCACTGTCGGAAACAATATTAAAAAGAATTATATTCCATTAAAATAGATTTCTGACCCTCAAACCTTGCAAAAATAGTTTTATTTGTAGATACCTAGAAATAAGTTAAAATTTAAATATTTTAGTGAACAATTGATTGAATTAGGCGATACATGGCGGAAATCCATTATTATTATAAAATGGAGGAGAGGAAGGAAGACCCACCACTTTCCCACGTTTAATCAATATACTGTACACCTCAAGAAAGGAAGGAATACGGGATGGGATCAAGGTGGAATAGGATATGAAGATGAAGAAGTGCGACTTCGAATAGAATGCAATGCAAGTAGAAGTTCTGGAGGCGGTGCTCATCACAAGAGTAAGATTTCCTTATATCCTATTTCACCTTGATCCCATCCCGTATTCCTTCCTTTCTGGAGTTGTACGGTATATTGATTAACCGTGGGAAAGTGGAGGGTCTTCCTTCCTCTCTTCCATTTTATAATAATTTTAGTGAATGTTATTATGCTGTTTTATGCTGTGTATCTTATGTGGTATCCTATGTGGTAGTGGCTACGACTACTATTAACTCTTACTTTGCTCGTGCATGTTGTAAAAAACGACTAGGAGCTTCATATTGACCTGGGCCAATACCACCTGACGCAATTTGGTCAACAATTACATTCCCAAACAGGGTTGACGTAAGCCAGGCGGCTGTTCATAAAACTGTTGCCAATAACTTTTGTAATAATTATGTTTACATATTGCATCGACTCCAACTGAAAAAGTAACACCAATCAACTGACATAGATATACACCTAAACCTTCATAACTACATATAACTTATTAACAGGCTTTCTACCACAGATTAGATATCACAACAGAATCCCGTCTACGCGTCTGTAACTGCTATTTTTACTCGTTTTCGCCACGAAACCACTCAACCGTAACGCTAATGTTGCCAGAGCACACTCTTGGAATCGCCACCTTTCGATGGGCGATAAGATAAGTAATTAGAATAAGAGCAGGCGAATGATGTTATTACTCTGTCTTAAGAATTATAGTCTGCACTAATAATGAAAATGTGATTGACATTACCTTCGTGGGATAGATAACACATTAACATTAGTGAAACCCCTCCTCCTCCTCTCAGCCCATATATGTCCCACTGTTGGGCTCGGGCCTCCTCCGCAACGGGAGGGATATTGACCTACTATACCACGCTGGTCAGACATGTTAGTATAGGGTATTATTTCGAGTTTTCCTTCTTTTGCACAGATGCCATATGCATGTTGTATCCCTTAATCGTCTTGTACGATACCCACGGACAAGAGAGGGGGGTGGTGAATTGTATTCTTACTCCATCACCACACGGAAATATAACCAAGTCAACTAAGCGAAATTCCATGAACACTTAATTGTAAAATATATTGAACGCGTTTCAAGACATTATTAGAGTCTAAATCTTAGACGACAGTTCCTCTTTCCCATGTAACATAACACAACGTAATTAATTCAACCCGTAATATTTTATAATTAATGTTATAATTTAAATATTCGCTTAAATAAATGCTCAAGGTAAAATAATTGTGGATGGGTACTTTACTTCCTATTGGTATTATAAATACAAAAATTTCGGGACATTTATTCATTACCCTCTTATTACAATTTCGAAATTATGAAGTTTTTTTTTATTGCTTGTGGTGGCAAACGAGCACGCAGCACTTTCGCAGTTTCAGTTATTGCAGTCACTGCTGCCAACGGACCTTGCAATACTAAGGGTATATATAGCTAGGCCGCTGCCTACCATTACAATCTCCAAACCCACCTAGTTGGGTATTCGGCTCTCTCGCTCACCGAACGAAGCGCAATAGCATATTGCCATTACTCAGACGTCGATATTCTGCGAGAGTGTGGTACTACCCTGGACGGACCGGCCCGTGACTGTAGACAACTGTCAACAGCGTGGTCCTACCACTTTTAATAGTGGGCCTTATTGTGAATGGCAGACTGTCCTTGACCGGTCAGCCATCACCAGTATTGCATCCAATATCAATTAACATATTTATGAGATTTCCTAACAGTGAGACGAATAATGATTTTTGATGTTTATACGAGTATTACAAATTTGAAGTCTATTTACCGAAGAAAACAAATGTCATATACCTTTTATGACACTAGATGGATATTATGAGTTTAATCATATATCTTTTGATTTAGCTAATGCACTAGCAGTTTTATTTTCCAAAGTATAGCTAAAAAGATGCTAGATGCGAGCAGATTCGATAGTATCCTAGCATTTGTGGATGATTTATTTATTCCTATAAAGTCTCTTACTGAAGAATTCCAAAAACTGTTTTAAAATTGATCAGAGAGTATGGATTAATACTTAAACTATGCAAGTTTATTTTTTTTCTCGCCTACCTACTATTATTTCATTGAGGCTATGACGTGTCTGCAGATGGACGTAAACAAAGTCAACATAAAACTAGCTATTAAACATATTCCGACCCCAACCAATATAGGTACATGAATCTGGATATTTTTCTAAAGTAGCTAGCCACTTTTGTAAGTTTTTTAATGTATTACCCGAATAGCAAGGACCTTAACTTTACTGCTATAAAAAATCTGTAAGTGGAACAATGTGAAATATGTAGTCTGATTCTGTAGAAAATGCTGTACTTACTTTAAACGTTACGTTCTAGTGCTCCATAATTCCAATTTTTAAAATTGAACTTCATGCAGATTCAATTGCAAGTTCAGTGGGAATAGATGGAATTATCTTGCAACGTAACGTAATTTCTTAAAACGGTGGCGTAATTCAGACGGTAAACCTACAGAAGAAAAATATTAACACTCTTGCGAACTAGACTCTTAGTCGTAGTTTGTAAAGGAAATTTAGACCTTATTTATCAGATCTTGTTCCAAGGATCGCGAGATGGTTTTTACAGATAGATGAATACGAGTTTAAAGTAGAGTATCGACCAGGTCATTAAGGCATGTTGATGCACTTAGCAGAAATCTTATTGAAGATTCCAATGATGACTATCTACTTGAAAACACGATTTTGGTGATGTAAACAAAAAAAACAGATTGGTTTATGACACATGATAGTTATACAAATTACTGAAATTTAGCATTTAATATGCTTAATTATTTATAAAAACCCGATTACGAAGCAAAAAACGATTTCACAAGCGGGATTAGAATCCGCGCCTATTAGGATTCCGGCCCAATCTCAGTAATTTGAATAACAAGGTTGTGTCATCGTTTAATACAATTCTAACTTCAAAGTTTGATGTATTAAGCCTATAACAATGTGTAAACATTATCGGGTAGATGGCATACGTCACCTTAAGACGTAAATACGATACGAAGCGAGATTTGCATGTCCTACAATAGTTCACGGTGGTGTAGTGGCAGCACGATTGGGCCAGAATCCCAATAGGCGCGGGTTCGAATCCCGCTTGTGACATCGTTTTTCGCTTCGTAATCGGGTTTTTATATATGATAGTTATAGTTTGACGATTCATAAAAAGTATAGTGTGGGTGATTTGGTAAAAATTAACTAAAGTATTGTGCAATGATAATCTTGAACAGAGCAAAAAAAGAAAAGCTTACTAAATTTATAAGACCATATAGAGTTGGCAAATTAATAGATAACGATAGGTATGCCCTAACAGGAGTACTAAGATTCAGTAAAACTAAGAAATCAATACTGTTAGTTAGTGCCGCTCACATGAGACCATGAATTAATGATAAAGTTCTTTGCGTCGAAGTGACAATGACGGTAACAGTCACCCTGATTCATCATAAAGAACAGTATTAGTATTTAGCAAATACATGTACATTTTTTTATTGAATCATTATATAGATTCAGTATTTATGTATTTACAACTTAAGTATTTATGTTTTATATAAGGTATCGGCAAAGTGTTCAAATCAGAATGTCATGATTTTGTTTTATTTTTTTTTCTGAAGGTCTACATTACATTGTTATTATTCGTCATTATAATTTAGTTAACCACTATTATAGAAATAAATTTGTTTCACTTCCATGTCTTCCTCCTGTATTTTTACTGCGTACGTCGGAGCCTGTACGCAGTCCGATGGCCGAATGTCATGATTTCTCAAAAAGTGTCGTGTCATATATTACAAATCATACATTATAAACATTTTCAAGTTGTTAGTAGACTTTGGTTAATTAAATGGTAATCGAATTAGTGACGCAATCTTTAAAAAACTGGCAAGACCTGAGAACTATGTGAGTGAAAAGTTGGCAACACTATTTTAAACGGAAGTGTTTGACAATTGATATTTTGTGTGGTGGGGCGCGTACGACATTACGTTGTGAAGTACGATTCATAGTAATTCATTACGAGGCGTGCTTTGGTGGAAGTAACACGGAGTCAGAGCCTTCTCGAACAAGACCCGACAGATCTACAATATAACGATCGTAACATAGGAGAAGAAAAGCTCTAAACAAAACCCTATACCAACACGTCTGACGGGCATGGTATATTAGGTCAATTTCTCTCTCATTATGGAGGAGGAGCCACACAATGAGACATATATGAGCTGAGACGAGACGAAGTTTAGAGTCCATGCTCTTTATTAGGTTACAATTATATACGTAATGAATCCATTACTAATGGTACGAACTATTTCTACGAGTCTTCTAGTAATTAAAAAGTATTATACCCTTGTGAAAGGAAACAGAAAAAAAAGTATATTTGCTTTAACTTTCGATCTTCAGAAGACGAATCGTGGATTTCAATTGATATTCAGGTAGGTAGGTACATATCGATCAAATTTAAAATTCACTCCAATCAGATAATGGAAGAAATACGTTTCACCCTTGACGTGCTCAGGTAACAATAAAACTTTGTCGGCCATTTTACACTTTGCAGTTTTGATGGCTATAGTGACTGTACAATTTGCTTGAAATTTGTTTGTGAACTCGTTTCCAAGTTCTATATTATTTCTTTATTAAATTATACTTACTAGACTATACAGTTTATTTGTGTAGTAATAGAATAGTATATATAATAATGTAGCACAATAGTATAATAATGTAATTCAGATACCTTTACTTAGAAGACGACTATGAAAGATATGAAGATAATATGAACAAGAGGAAAAAGCTTTAAGAATGATTCACGCTACACCGCGTCGCGACCGGAGAATGTCCTGGCCGGGGCACGGTCTACCATTAAGGTATACTTTTGTATGAAGTTATTCATGCCTGACCGTGGCTCGGCTGTGCCCCGGCCGTGCGCCGCCGGGTCTCGGCCGGGGCATGGCGTTGAAATGTCGGTGGGTATTGTTTCCCGGCTCCGGCATGGTCGGGCCCCGACATGTTCTAATATGAACATATGCGCCCGGGCGCCCGCAAAACAGTCAACGTCAAATCTTAGTAAGGTGAGCAGCTCAACAGCAAAATCGACGATGAGAGATTATTAGAATGTGTGCGCAAGTACTCTGTGATTTACGACATGAGCCATCCTAAGTATTTAGATAACAAATACAAAAATATTATTTGTAAAACCGTTTCTGTCGAAATAAAACAATCTGGTAAGTAGGTAGTAGTCAAGTCTATCGACAGATTAATATCACTAGTTGACAAAAACCACATAACATAGACACGGCCGTGCAAAGAATACACCCAAACAACCCGGTATAACATGAATGACTGACCCGGCTGGCGTACGGTGGACATGCCCCAGCCGCGGTCCGGTCCGGTCGCGACACGGTATAGCGTGCATCATCCTTTAAACAATTATTTGTGCTAATTAATTAGGAGCACTTGTATCCAATAGTGAGAAAATCAATTGTAAAAAATTAAAACTGAATTACTATTATTATTTAATTTCTGATTGTGTGCATTATAATGTTTACGCGAATGTTTCGCATTTGAAATTAAGCTATTTTTACGGCTTCTATCGCGTTTGTATTTGATTTGACCTTCATTTTCACGTCATCCCGTGACCTTGAATGCTGCAAAGTGACATGAAAACATCGGATAGTTAAAATAAAATACAAAAGCAATAGATTTCGTAAAAATAGTTTTATTTCAAATACTATTACAATTGATAGATATATAGCGGAGCATAGAGTTTTTAAATGATTCTTTTATTTGATATTACACCCCGTTCGACCTCAGCATATTATGCGGGATACACCGTCACAGCTCGGGAAACAATTCAATACTTACTATTCGTTCTTAAATGTTTATTTATTTAGAGGCGAGACTTTATATCATGTATAGGCCAGAGTAAGTAATTGTTATTGATTATTTCTAGACGAAAAAGTCTTACATTAAATTTTCCCGACTATATTCTCGCGATTATTAGTGATATTCTGCCGTTAGATTTGGAACGAAATGTTATAATAATATAATAAATAATATATCTAAATATAAATTAGGATTATAAATTAACTTAACATTATAAATAGTTACTTAAGTACTATTTACATTTTTTAAGCTGGACAGTTGGGTTATGATATTTACTTACGAATTGCCTTTCATCTCCGATTTTATATTTTTTTATCCCTTGGTCGACTTTTACGAAAATTTCGAGAAAAGATGTGATACTAAACTGTACTCCTGTTTCGTTAGAACAAGAAATATAAGAACATGTATATTAGGGAGCCGTACTATTGAAAATTTAGATATTTTAGATTGAAAACACAACCTTTTCATTCCAACCAATAGAAATGATAAAATACACTTCTTATATAAATATGGTATCATTCAAATTTATTCACCTTATAAATATATGGAAAAGAAACCAATATTACATTACATACCAATTTTCCTTGATTCGCTTCTACGGAGCAGCAAAAGGAGGCAGGTAGACGTAAAACAATATCGACATTGTCATGTCGCGACATATGACGCTCTCCGCACTTTATATTATTCGGGCTTTTCTGTTTATTGGGCAGACAACATATACCAATTCATCTGTATCAATAGTGAAAAATTGTTTACGATATTTTTCAATGGGGCTTGAGTATAAGGAAGTTCCGCGTTTGACAAGTAATGTCTCAAATATTTCCATAAAGATACGTATTTCTGTTGAAAATGATTGGCTCATATAAAATTTTGAGTGAATATGTAGAGGAAATTAGGACGATTAATAAAGATTTATTAATTAAATATGAATGTTGCCTATAAGAACACACTTGTGGCATTTTATGAGTGAGATCAATTCAGTAATCGAAAACGAAATAATGATAAGTGAAGATAAGTTGTAATCACTGTAAAAGGTGACAAATTTTAAACCAAATTTTTGCTTACTGGTTAGTGTGATATAATATTCCAGATTCCAATGTCCACCTCATAATCAAAGAGGCTCGAGATTATCAGAGAGCCAATAGTGGTAGGACCACGCTGTTGATAGTTTTCTGTTTACAGCCGCGTGCCGTGAGTAGCAGAAGATCGATGTCTGAGTAATGGCAATGTGCTATTTCGCTTCGTTCGGTGAGTGAGAGAGCCGGAAGCCCAACTGGGTGGGTTTTCAGGATATTATTGGTAGGCAGCGGCTTAAGCTATTTACCTTTAGTATTGCAAAGGTCCATGGGTGGCAGTGACACTTACCATCAGGTGTGGTGCTAGCTCGTTTGCCACCATGAGCAATAACGAAAAGGCTCAATAAAGATATTGACTGAAAAGGAAGATATATATAATGTTAGTCCAAAATGTAAATTTCTTCAATGTTGAACCTCATACCACATCCTGATGAAGTCACTAATTTACACACAGGAAAAAAAACAATTTATTAGAATTTAGAAATCGAGAAAATTAGCCATTTTGTGACAAATTAGTGTAAGTAATAAAAAGTAATATTTCACTTTTATCAGCGTCTGTACATTGACCTACATTACGGCCTCAAGTATGTTTTAGTTTTGATCATGGCTCCAACAAAGTTTTCTAAAATAAATAGAGGTGTTACTTGGACAAATGCTCGACGATTTAGCAACGGTGCATCGTTGGAACAGAATATATGACTGCAAGTTATAGGATACAGCGGCAAGTACTTGAAATGAGGAAAATAAACGGGGGAAATAAATGTAGTAAGAAATTGTTTGGTACTTTTGTTTTATGAGGGTAGTTTGAGCTTTGTATAGTGTTATTAAGCGTCTGAAACGTTTTTTATTTTATATTTTTATAGGCCTCACGTCTTTATACTCTATGATGAAAAAAAAATAAAAACAATAAATTTAAGTAACATGTTTTTAGTTAAATAAAAAGCAAAATTTATTAAAAAGATCAAATTTTACAGTACACAGAATTTTTTTCAATATTCAAAATGGCGGTTAAATATAGAAATATCATAATGACATTTATGACAGCCTTTGAACTTTAATGTGATGATTTGTCATTTTTATATTAAAATACAAACGATATCAAACCATCCATCATTCTCCTACTCTTATCCCAGTTATTTGGGGTCGATACAATATGTACTCTTCTTTCATAGTACATATTGTAAAAGTTATTGGCAATAGTTTTATGACCGGCCGCCTGCCAGACGTCAACCCATACGAACAATATCAAACCATCATCATTCATCATTCTTCTACTCTTATCCCAAATACTTGGGGTCGGTACAATATGTACTATTCTTTCATAGTACATATTGTAGAAGTTATTGGCAATAGTTTTATGACCGGCCGCGTGCCAGACGTCAACCCTCCTTGGGAATGTAATTGTTGACCAAACGGCATCTGATGGAGTTGGCCTAGGTTGTCATAAGGCTCTTAGTCGTCTTTTACGACACCCACGAGCAAAGCAAGGGTTGGTAGTATTCGAAGCCGCTACCACACAGCTTATAACAATATCAAACCATCGTAATTATTATTTTTGAAATTTTCGAGAAATATCAACTCTTTTTTTTGGGCCGACGATATATCTCTAGCCATATTAGGCATTGAATGTTTAATAATAAAGCGTTACCTAGCAACCAATCAAAGGCAAATACTAATAAAACTTTATGTCATAAATATATCAGTTTCACCTAGTACAAAAAAAAACCGAGATCATAACGATTGAAGTAACATCCAAGGAAGATCAGAAAGGACAATAAGATAGTTGTAGTAACAGAGAATGCAAGGAAGACGTTTTGTTCACATCAAAAACTGACTAAACGAAATAATAGAGTTTCAAAAAGTTCTATTTGTATTATATTTATGTTTTGCACAGATAACGTATGGTTAAGATACTGACCCATAGTTGTGGATTACACAGATGCCGTAGTGTTTAAGATTGTTGACCCACCGTATCAGTGCCGAGTTCGATTCCCATTCCCATCACATAATTTGTATCCGTAATTATAAGTTTGTAAAGTCTCCGCAATACAAAGATTATTTCATTATAGTCTATCTAATCTAAGAAGTGCATTTGGACAGCTGTCAGAGTAAGGTGTCTAGGTATGTGAACCAAATAATCGCTATCGAAAATATCCGATTTTGATGAGAAATCGATATTAATTCTTTGTAATTAATAATCTGTTTATTTTTTTATTTTTCAAAAAGGAGATGAAATATTAAGTGCTAAATTAACACTAAACAAATTTAATTATTTCATCATAAAATCTATTTATCATATTTAGTAGGATTAGGTTAAGTAAAAACAAAAACTGGATTTGAAAATAGCTACTTGTTCAGAATCTATAGTATTACTTGAATTATCACCGTCGCGAACATTAATAATTATATCCTTATCAATAAAATTGTCGAAACGTACATCTCTGTCAAAATCTATATTCGATTAAATATATTAATCTAATATTTTTAGCGATTATTTAGATATTCGCGAATTGGAAGTTGTCAAGCACTACTGTTTAGAACGTTATGACGTGAAATTGTAAGATCGTCCATAATAATTATTATTTACAATGTTATTTTAATTTTAAATTAGTTTTACAAGTTTCAACATTACATTATTGTACAAGTAACTCACTCGCAACGTTAATTATGTAAATAACTTAATATTTCTTTAAAATTTCAGATTTATTGTTTGCAATCATGTGTATACGTTTGACCAAAGTTATTGTGTATTAAAAAATGCGAAACGTCCAAATGCACTTCTTAGATTAGATGAACTATAGTGCACGGTATAGAATTTTCTAAAAAAAAAATATGGTTCTTAGTACCCATATAATTATATAAACGGGCATTAGTTCTTTATACCTTTTTAGCGTGCAGGGTGCTGCTTTAAAATTTATCTAAATTATTATTATATTATTATGGATATTATAAGTCCTTCAACGAAAATAATAACACACCAATTCGTATTTAACATATGATAAAATAAATGTTTCCCAAATGCACGCCTCATAAGCGAAGCGTTGAGGTCTTGCTCTACTCTCGACATATGAAAATCAAGTACTTTTCAAACATAAAAATGATTGTAATTTTCTCACATTGCACTTATAGGATAATATTATAATACATATATCAAGAAAATTACAGAGCCATAAGCTTGACCAGTTTGACAGCAAAAGTGTATGGTAAAATTATTGAAAGGAGAATGAGGATGGTGTCCGATGGTTTACTGTGTGAGACACAAGGAGGTTTCAGGAGTGGAAAGGGATGCATGGATCAAGTGTTCTCTCTGCGCAATATTGTGGAGAAGCATCTGGCTCTAGGTCAGAGGGTTTTCTGCAGTTTTGTGGATCTGGAGAGAGCATTTAACACGGTTGTACGAAAGGAACTTTGGGACATTTTACCGGAGTATGGTATTAACGGTAAACTGCTACAGGCTGTGCAGTCCAGTTACATGGGCTGTAGAGCCTGTGTGGGGCTGGATGATGGAATGTCGCCTTGGTTTGACGTCAATATCGGCGTTAAGCAGGGGTGCGTTCTGTCAGCCAGGCTGTTTATCATATATCTGAATAAATGTCTCCAAAGGTTGATCGATATGAATGTGGGACTCCAGATGGGCGACTCAGTGGTCACTGCTCTGCTTTATGCAGATGATGCAGTCCTGCTGGCACAGTCAGCGACTGACCTGCAGACCCTAGTCGACACAATGACAGAAGATTGTAAGAAAAGGGGTCTACGCGTGAATGTGAGCAAAACCAAAATAATGGTATTTGAAAGAGATGAAGCCAGAACAGATGTAAGAGTAACAATAGGTAATGATATACTAGAGCAAGTGGATGAATTTGTACATCTTGGATGTGGATTTAGCCGAGATGGAAGGTACACCACTGATATAGAGCGAAGAGTGAATGCGGGAAATAGAGTGAACGGAACGTTGGGGCAACTTCTCGGCAGCCACCACCTCAGCCAGAAGGCACGTGTAGCAATACATAACGCAGTGCTTGTCCCAACATTACTGTATGGAAGCGAGAGTTGGGTATGCAGAAAAGAGTATGAAAGTAAAATTAATGCGGTCGAAATGCGATCTCTGCGGAAAATCTGTGGAGTTAGGCTGACCGACCGCATTCGTAACGACGACTTAAGAGAGTGAGTAGGTATGAAAGAGAGTATTGGTGTAAAGATGCGAAAGGGCATGCTCCGATGGTTCGGACATGTGGAAAGAATGCCGAACGAACGTCTGGTTAAGAAGATATACAATGCGAAAGTGGAAGGATGTAGGTACCGAGGGAGACCGAGACTAACCTACCTAGACCAGATCGGTCATGTACTGAAGGAAGGTGGAGTCAAGAGTCTCCGAATCCGGCGAGGGTGTATGAAGAGAATTATGAATGTTGAGGAAGCGAGTGAAGTATGCAGAGATAGAGTTCTCTGGTACTCTGTTCTCTCTGCCTACCCTGCAAGGGATATGGCGTGATGGTATGTATGTATGTATATGTCAAGAAAAAACATTCGTTTAAACGTATTTTATATTTTTAAAAAGCAATTATTTTGTTTAAAGTAAGAAAATAGTTGATTAAAAAAAATATTCGAGGACGTCGGATAAAATATTTTTTGTATCTGGCAGAATTACGCCCGTAAAAATGAATGTATCGAAGTTTTTCTTTTATTAAAAGCTTCATAATCGCAACGCGCTGTTTCCTTTCGAAAATGGTTTGGTAATTCTTTGTCGTTTAATTGCAATTAATAAAAAACTAAACTGCTTAGTCTTCAGTGTATGTATACTTTATGAAAATTGGGTTCGTTTACATTTTTTTGTTCGTCCATTCAGACAGGCAAAGGAAATCCCATTCAGCCTATACAGCTATGTTTAGCTCTACGTCGAGAATGGCACGAAATTTCAAAAGTATTTCTGTTCTTTCATTACACACTTATATTTAGTGTCACCTGTCCCGTTGTCTGTAATCAAATCTTGCAAGTTAAATTTGATCCACTTCCTGGTTTCCGATTGAGCTGAAATTTAGCATGCGTATATAAATCGGATGACAATGCAATATTATTGTGACATAGAGCTGATCTGATGATGGACCTGGAAGCTGGCCATAGGAACTCTGTAATTAAATGACGCAATCCTTTCGAGTTTGGGCTCATTTGATTTGTCTTGACGATTACTTTAATACTATATGGTAACCAGGGTCTGACGATGGACCTGGAAGCGGGCCAAAGAAACTCCGTAATTAAACGACGCAACCCCATCGAGTTTGGGCTCATTTGATTCGTCTTGATGAGTACTTTGATACTATATGCTAACCAGGGTCTGAAGATGGACCTGGAAGCTGGCCATAGGAACTCCGTAATTAAACGACGCAACCACATCGAAATTGGGCTTGTTTGATTCGTCTTGGCGAGTACTTTGATACTATATGAAAACCAGGGTCTGACCATGGTCCTGGAAGCTAGCCCATAGGAACTCCGTAGTTAAACGATGCAACCTCATCAAGTTTAGACTCGTTTGATTTGTCTTGTCGAGTACTTTGAGACTATATGGTAACTAGGGTCTGACAATAGACCTAGAAGCTGGCCATAGGAACTCCGTAATTAAACGATGCAAATCCATCGAAATTGGGCTAATTTGATTCGTCTTGGCGAGTATTTTGATATTATATGGAAAATAGGATCTGATCATGGACCTGGAAGCGGGCCATAGGAACTCCGTAATTAAACGACGCAACCTTAGCGAGTTTAGGCTCATTTGATTCGTCTTGACGAGTACTTTGATACTATATGCTAACCAGGGTCTGACGATGGACCTGGAAGCTAGCCATAGGAACTCCGTAATTAAACGACGCAACCCCATCGAAATTGGGTTTGTTTGATTCGTCTTGGCGAGTACTTTGATACTATTCGGAAACCAGGGTCTGACCATGGACCTGGAAGCTAGCCCATAGGAACTCCGTAATTAAACGACGCAACCTCATCAAGTTTAGACTCGTTTGATTTGTCTTGTCGAGTACTTTGAGACTATATGGTAACTAGGGTCTGACGATAGACCTAGAAGCTGGCCATAGGAACTCCGTAATTAAACGACGCAAATCCATCGAAATTGGACTAATTTGATTCGTCTTGGCGAGTATTTTAATATTATATGGAAAATAGGGTCTGATCATGGACCTGGAAGCGGGCCATAGGAACTCCGTAATTAAACGACGCAACTCCATCGAGTTTGGACTCGTTTGATTCGTCTTGACGAGTACTTTGATACTATATGGTAACCAGGGTCTGATGTTGGACCTGGAAGATGGCCATAGGAAAAAGAAGGTGCTAAATGTTCTTAATCATGCCATCAAAATGTAACGCGCTTTTATTTATAAAATTAGGACTGTGATAGAAACGGGAAGATTTAATAATTATGGTGTAAAGTTTTAGTGTTAAAAATATATAATTATGAACGGTTTTGAATTATTTTGTAATAGACGACGAAGCTTAATTGTCGTTAAAGGTTACAATGAACTTATAAAGTGTTATATGTCTTATTAGAGTTAATTTATTTTTACCTTTTTATTTTTTTATTTTATTAGTAAATAGTAAAAGATTGTTTTTAAAAAAGGCTTTTTCTTTAATTTTATTTTTATTTCTGGCATTGACTAATAAATAGTAAATGATAAAAAATATAAAAATTATGAGGCGTGCACTTTTGGATTTTCCAAATTATATTAATTTTCTCAGAAAACGTAATTGCCAACCTATTTGAAAATTTATGTCTTTCATCTAGTTCATATTCGTAAATAAACCAAATTCCTGGATTCAAAATTCTCTGAAAACGTAATTGCCAACCTATTAGAAAATTTATGTCTTTCATCTAGTTCATATTCGTAAATAAACCAAATTCCTGGATTAATCAGTGACGTTATTTATTTATTGCAGTAAAAAGTTCTTTTATTTATTTAACTATGATTTCTGATTCCAGTGAAACGTTATTTTATTTATTTGTTTATGAGTATATCATAGTAAGCTGTGTGGTAGTGGCTAAGAACACTATCAACCCTTACTTTGCTCGTGGATGTGGTAAAAGACGACTAAGAGCCTTATAACGACCTGGGCCAACTCCATCTAATGCCGTTTGGTCAACAATTATGTTCCCAAGGAGGGTTCACGTCTGGCAAGCGGCCGGTCATAAAACTATTGCCAATAACTTTTACAATATGTACGTACGTACTATGAAAGAAGAGTACATATTGTATCGATCCCATGTAATTTGGATAGGGAGTAGGAGAATAATGATGAATGTAATGGAATGTCTGCAAGATCTCAGATGTTTACTTGATATTATTATCGCCCATATAAAGTTAGCGATTCTGTAATTATACCCTTGCGATGTTATAGCTATAGAATGTTCTTTTTTTTTTTTCCCGCAAGGTGGACCTTGGATGTGGTCGCGCCCCGACAAATCGGTCCGGGGCGACAGAAGAGGCGGCGCACAACTCCATGGACCCATGACCGGCCTGCCTGACGTTAACACTCCTTGGGAATGTAATTATTGGCCAGACAACATAAGATGCCGTTTAACTAATTCAATATAAAGCTCTTAGATGTCTTTTACAACATCCACGAGAAAGGTAAGGATTAAGACACCCATGGGCGAGATAGGAAGTGGTGACTTGCATTCTCACTCCGTACCATAAGCACATAGAAAGATTACATATACGTATGTATATATCATCACGTCATATCCCTTGCAGGGTAGGCAGAGAGCACCTGCCGCGAGGACGCCCGCCGAGACGTCATCGCCCGTTGGGTTACGCGGCTGGAGAGGCCAAGACACGGTGTCGTTACCGTCGAGGCCCTCCGGCCCGTACTGATGGAATGGATGGAGCGGCGGCACGGAGTCCTCACCTTTCGGCTGGTGCAGGTATTGGCGGGGCACGGGTGTTTCGGTTTGTACGTGCACACGGTCGCGTATAGGGAGTGGACTCTGGCCTGCCACCATTGCAGCAGTGACGAGGACACGGCGAGACACACACTGGAGGTGTGTCCGAGTTGGGACGGGCAGCGCCGTGACCTCGTCGCTGTTATCGGTGCCGACCTGACGCTGCCGGCTGTCGCGAGGGCGATGGTCGACAGCGTCAGGAACTGGGACGCGGTCGCCACCTTCTGCGAGGCTGTCATCTCGCAGAAGGAGACGGCGGAACGAGTCCGGGAGGATTCCCTTGACCCGGGCCGCCGTCAGCGGCCGGGGCGGCGCAGGCGCGAATACCTGCGCCTGATGCCGCCCTAACCGAGGCTTCGGGTGATCGGACCGGGGAATTGTCTGGTCACCCGACGTGAGGCCACCGCGTGAGGACGACGCCTTGACGGCGAAAGCTGTCGGGGCGTCGACAGGAGAGGAGCCCGAGAGGGCATACCGCCGAGCGGGCCACCGAAGACAAAAATCGGGTACCGGTGGTCCGCTCGCACGGCGAAGAAGAGGTGCTTGCAGGGTGGGTCAATGGGGTTGCGCGCCGCCTCTTCCGTCACCCCGGACCGACTTGGCGAGGTGCGACGTCCATGGCCCACCTCAAAAAAAAAAAAAAAAAAAAGGGTAGGCAGAGAGAACTCTATCTCTGCATACTTCACTCGCTTCCTCAACATTCATAATTCTCTTCATACACGCTCGCCGGTTTCGGAGACTCTTGACTCCACCTTCCTTCAGTATGTGACCGATCTGGTCTAGGTAGGTGAGTCTCGGTCTCCCCCGGTACCTACGTCCTTCCACTTTCGCATTGTATATCATAGAAAGATTATAAAATTAATACAGATATGTCGTCATATCTTTCAACTTAAACCAGTATCTAAAGAGAGACATATTCAGAACTGGCAATGTTCGATCGGTATGGATTGGTTTTGCAAGTACCATTGAGGATGTTCTGCGATACACGCCTAATGGTATGTCGATAAGGCAGATACGATTACTCTGTGTTTGAAACTGGAACTAAATATTCACAATTACATGAATGCATGATTAGTCTCAATAGTTGCCTATTATTACAAGTGTTGTGAAGTTAATTTATATATTTGACTAGCTTCTGCCCGCGGCTTCGCCCGCGTAAAAGGCACCATTTCTAAAGTTTTTCATCCTCTATTTTTATTTAACCCCTTAATTTTAATGTCATATTTATTTATATCTAATCAATAGCCTAAAAATAAGTTTCAAGCTACTGGCTTTAAAAATGACGACAATTCCTCACAACTTTTCATCCCCCTTTACAACCCTTTTTTTTTGCATTAAAAAGAAAAAATATGTATCCTTTATCAGGCTCTAGACTATCTGTGTACCAAATTTCATTTAGACTGATTTAGTAGTTTTGGCGTGAAAGAGCGACAGACAGACAGAGTTACTTTCACATTTATAACATTAGTAAGGATAATAATTTTATTTTTTTTGAGGTTAATCATCATCATCTTGTCTTAATTAATTGGGGTCGACGCAATATGTACTCGTCATCCATGGGACATATTGCAAAAGTTATTGGCAAAAGTTTTATGATCGGTCCCCTGTCTGACGTCAACCCTCCTTAGGAATGTAATCATTGACAAAACGACATCAGTTGGAGTTCATCATTCCAAATATCTTTTTTTTTTAATAAAAATGTTCTACAATTTTATCTTTAATGACATTATATGAATAATACATTTATTGTAATTATTTATTTATTTAAAATCTAACATCTTTATACCCGAAGGTGGCTTAGGGGTTAATACCCCATAATATGTTAATACATATCCACAGTTCGCCGAACAATAGTCTCTTGACAGGGAACCATAGTTCTAGCTTGTTGAAACAAATCGCTGAAAATTCTCCAAAGTCTGGAAAAACCCAACAGCACATTTTTATACCCTTTTTTTATACGGTGGACTATAGATGCGTCTCGCCCCGCCAAATCGGTCCGGGGTGACGGAAGAGGCGGCGCGTGACCCCATAGACCCACCGTGCAACTCCTCTCTTCGCCATGCGAGCGGGCCACCGGTACCCGTCTTTCTTTTGTAAAGGATAGATTATTAGAGACGAATGAAACAAACGAATGCTGAATAAACACTGCATATATTTGGTAAGAGTAATGTATTTATAACAAAGATAAAGTACACGTCATATCTATATATGTACTACATCTCACCTCCCCCGCAAAAGGAAAATAAAATAAATGTAAATATATTTTATTTTCGTTTCATCAAATCAAAAATAGTTAAATACATGTTAAATATGATTGTGTATTATCATTATACAATAATGATTAAAACAGTTAAAATACAGGTTACACATTGTTTTCTTACATAAGGAAAAAAAAAGCAAAAAGTAAACTACATTACAAATTAATTAGAACTAGCAGGTGTATACAGTTTGGTTCTATTCTTATGTACTAAATAACTTTTATTATTTTTAACAATCTCTACATTAGGTGAACAATCTTTGATTATGATATATGGGCCCGAGTAAATACTTTGGAATTTATCGCCTGTCTCATTTTTTATTAAAATTAAATCATTGGCATTATATGATACTGGATTAATATTACGATCATATTTTATTTGTCTCATTATTTTACTATTAATTAAGTTTTCCCGTGCCTCTTTTTGTGATATTTGGATTCTATATTTCAATTCTAGAGGATAACTATCAAAGTTATATACAGGTTCAACTTTACCCGAGTTCAAATTTGATGGTAAAACACATTTTTTTCCAAAAACTAGCTCAAACGGGGTAAATTTAGTTGAACTATGAACGGATGTATTATGGGAAAAACACCAAAACGGAAGCCACGTACTCCATGACATTGTGTGCTTTTCTATTTGTATTCTTAAATAACTACCTAACTGCTTATGAGAATTCTCTAACGCTCCAATGGACTGGTGATGATATGCTGTTGATTGTAACTGTTTAATTTGCAAAAGTTTACTTACCTCGTTCATGGTGGTTGACACAAACTCGGTCCCCCTATCGGTGGCAATTTCTTTCGGGATGCCATATCTAAGGATAAAGTTATTTACTAAACTCCTAGCTACCTCAATAGTTTGCTTAGAAGTTAAAGGGTATGCTTCATTATATTTGGTCAATTCACACTGTATAGTCAATATGTACACGTTGTTATTATAATCTCTTTCCAGCGTACCTACTAAATCCAAATAAACCTTTTCAAACGTTGAGTGCGCTGTAGTGGTTATAGTCATGGGCTCCTTTGTATGATGTGATGAGTGTTTTTCTCTTTGACACTTGTCACATTTTTTAACAAAAGCTATCGCATCAGCTTCAATACCTGGCCAAAAGTAATACTTTTTAATATTTCTAATCATTCGCCGTACGCCCGCATGACCACTGGTGGGTAAAATATGGAAATCATTCAATATTACACTTTGATCGTCCTTATTATTTACTCTTTCTACATCTTTTAATATGCAAAGCCGTGGCCCTAACCAATTATTTATTTTCCTTATTTCTGATACTACCTTTTTTATAAAAATGTGATTATTATTATTATTTATACAATATAACTCATTTATTCCAATTTTCATACAAAATTTACTCAACTCCCTCACAAATTCGCCTGGCGGTAATTGTGATCGGGAAGCCAGCTTAATAAAAATAGAATTTTTTGAGGGTACAAATGAAAAGCATTTACTTTCGTACTCCATTAATTTTAAGTTATTATATTGCTTGTTTTCGTAATTCTCTATAAAACGATACTTGACCGAATTAGGTCAAATATTTAGGCTTATTTTGAACTTCTACAATTTTCAAATTATCCGTTATCGGTTGACTATCGTGAATAATAGTAGCATCTTGTGCTTGTTTAGCTTTCTGACCTCGTGTCATTACATTCATACTGATGTTTCGATTCATTTCTTTTAAATCATCAGACGTTATGCATATACGTGACATTGCATCAGCAGCTGCATTATGTTTTCCTTTTAGGTATTCAACAGTAAAATCATATTCTTCTAAAATTATCCTTAATTTCATTAACCTACTTGAGGGATCTCGCATACTAAATAAAGATATAAGCGGCTTATGATCCGTTTGAATTTTAAACTTACGACGGTATAAATAAGGTCTAAAATGTTTTATTCCCCAAACAATCGCAAGCATTTCTTTTTCTATAGTCGGGTACATTTTTCTGCTTTTTTCAAACTTCTACTAGCGTAAGCCACAGGTCTACTATCATTATTACACAAAACTGCGCCTAGAGCTTGTTCTGAAGCATCTGTTTGTAAAATAAACTGATTAGATTCCGAAAAATCAGGGTACTGTAATACAGGATGTGAGATAATACTTTGTTCCAATAAATCGAATGATTTTTGACACTCACAGTCTCAGTTAAATGTTATGCCTTTTTTAGATAAGTTATTTAATGGATATGCTTTCTTTGCAAAATTGGGAATGAATTTTCGGTAATAATTAACGAACGCGACAAATCACTTGACTTCGTCAACATTAGTAGGCACAGGATAATTTTTTACGACGCCTATTTTATTTGGATCTGGTACCACACCCTTGGCAGATACAACATGTCCTAAATAAAGCAATTCCTTTTCTAAGAAGCTGCACTTTAGAGGATTTAATTTTAAGTTTACTTTGCGTAAACGCTCAAATATGTCCTGTAAATTACTAATATGTGTGGTTAAATTTCGGCTAAAACATACAAGGTCATCTTGGTATATTAAACATTTTTCATAATTTAAGCCTGTCATGGCCATAGTCATCATCCTCGCAAACGAACTCGGACTAGTTTTAAGTCCCATAGGCATCCGAGTCATTTGAAACTGTCCCGAACAAAATGCACTGTACTTGCGACTGTTAGGAGCTAAGCTGAGG
Organism: Lymantria monacha; assembly: GCA_905163515.2. Classification (NCBI taxonomy): domain Eukaryota; kingdom Metazoa; phylum Arthropoda; class Insecta; order Lepidoptera; family Erebidae; genus Lymantria; species Lymantria monacha. The sequence continues at coordinate 30,939,554 of LR991091.1, read as the reverse complement.
TTGTAGTATCCTTGTTGTAAATCTATATGCGAGAAATATATACTGCCAGATAATGAATCTAATATTTCCGTAATATTTGGAAGTGGGAACTTATCATTTTGTATATTATTGTTCAGTTTTCGGTAATCAATTACTAACCTCCACTTTTTATTTTCGTTATTAGATTTTTTAGGCACCAATAAGATAGGACTGGACCATTCACTTTGACATGGTTCTATAATGCCCTGTTTTAACATATTTTTAATTTGATTATTAATTTCATTTTTTAATGAATAAGGTAACCTATACGGTTTTGAATATATAGGCCTGCATGCGTCTTCTTTTAGCTCTATCGAATGTTGATAAATATCTGTCGTGGACAATTTATCGCCTTCTAAATAAAATACATCGGTATATTTTGCACATAAATTTTCTATGTTAATTTTTTCTTCTTTATTTAGCCTACTTAAATTTAATTTTGAAAATAACTGCTTGACACGTGTTGAATTATTAGAACTTCTATCAAAGATACAAATATTGTAATGCGATGCACTGTGTGTATCAAGATTTAATTCTGACAACGTTACGTCATTATCCGTAGAGTTTAAAACGCGTATGGGTATTCTGCCATTAATTGGTGTCACTAAGGCACTCGCTACGAAAATTCCTTGCCGTATTTCTTTCGCACAAACTACGACATCTTCTATCAAACTTGTTTTAACATAATGTATAGATTTTGACCTAGCAGGTAATTTCATTAAATATTGTTTTAAATATGTAAGCGGTAATATAAGTTATTTTCCCTCATACCATAATCGTAACATATTATTATTAAGATCAATGACAGATCTATACTTGCCAAAAAAGTCTTGGCCTAAAATTCCGTTCGCCTTACAAGGTAGAGAATTGAAAACATTAAATTTATGAGTAATATGTTGTTCATCTAAAGATAACTGTAAATAAACATATCCAATGGCTCGGACTTCGCTACCAATTCCATTTATGACTATGTTTTCTTTGTGAATTGGAACATTCAAATGCAACACGTGTTCATATTTTAAAGCCGATATGGAAGCGCCTGTATCAACTAAAAAACTACGTATACTAGAATTATTGATATAAAGGTCTACGCAATAACTACTTTCACTCCCTAAAATAGTATAAGTTTTAACCTCGAAAAACTCATTTTCGCACTCTTTACTCTGCTGAAATGTACCAGATTGCGCTGGTATCGATTCATTACCTGGTGGTGGTGATTCTCCAGTTAATAAGTGCATCTGTCCCCTAAACGGAGCATTGTTTGTAATATTATTACTAGAGTTACCTCTATAATTGCCTCTACCTCTGGGTACCTCCTGTGCAGTTGGCTGCTGCCACTGCTGGAACTGCTGTCTGTTGTCGGCGCGCGGCTGCGACTAGTGGCCTGCGTAACCGCGTGGCCGGGGACTATAATACGCACCTCTACCGTAGCCTCTCTGCGGGTTGTAAAACGTCCTCTGCCTGGAATTGTTATTAAATGTGTTGTTATTAATAGTACCACGTCTCATTAGGAACATTTCACCTGTTGAGTTTGATGATGAGCAATCTTCATCGATTGCTGCTTGAATTGCATCTTTTAAGTCATTAAATTTCTGTGCTGCAATAATGGTGCCAACCCTACGATTACGCAGACCCTCACAAAATTATTTGATAGCCTGATTTTCATTAACAGATTTTAATACATCATATTTTACCGCATCTCCACTGGCCTGGGTAATCGTAAGCTCAACAAACATTTCCGACAACTTTTTCCCATAATCATATAGATAAGTCATTCTGTCGAGAGGTCAATAATTGTTTTTGTAACGCATTAGCTGATTTTTGTGGCAGTAACATACGCTTCATATCACTTATGAGTGTATCGATAGTTTCATAATTTTTAAATACTTTTAGTTTTGCATGCTGCGATAATCTACTTTTCAACACAAAAATTATCAATTCCTTTTTCGAATCAGCGTCAATAACCGAACTATAATACTCAATGCCATCTATTAATTGTCTTGTGTTGGAAACTTCGTTAGTCATTACAGATAATAAATTCAAAGCGATTTTCAGGTCGAACTTGCCCATTTTTCTTATAATATGCTGTTCCTGGCACAACTTAATTATTTCTCAATATAGTTTATCAAAATGTTCACAATATTTTAATAACAAATTTTCTTCTTTTATATTTATGCTTTTATTTATGCTATCAATACAAGAATTATATTGTTGAATAATACTCTTAGCCTCACTAATTTTTTTCTCTAAAATATTACCAGTCCTACGAGAGAGGCCAATTTTTATAAGATATGTTCTCACTTTTAATAACTCTTCGTACAACTTTAGCAAAATGTCTTCCTCCATATAATATTATTATAACATTTATCTCTTTATAAGTACTTAGTATATAGCTTATGTTTAAAATAGACCAATAAAATAAATTATCGAACGTAAATATAAGAAACAGTATAAGCAAAGTAAAGAAATACGTACCTATTTGATTTACTGGATTAAAACTTTATTTATCTCTTCTATTGTTTAATTACATTCCTGCTTAATAAATGCCTATTATATATTATATCCTGGTATGGATGTACTTATTATTATCAATATAGCAGCTGAAATTAAACAGAACATATTATGCATATATAAAAGTCAAATAGCGCCGTAGAAACCGCACAGTACACATCACAAGTTCAATGACCTATACAGTATTTGAAGATATTTGTCAGGTTAGGGAACGATGAGGCTGACATGCTCTATGAGCCTAAAGCCTCCATAAAAAAAATAAGAATAAATAAAATAAAATAAAAAAAAAAGATCTATACACGGTACACATCTTATACAGATTACTTTACTTGAAAATTACACTTCGGCTTCATTTATCTTCATATCTGGGTACGCAACACGTCTGTGATAGAACGATCCTCTATTTGCGCTATTCTGAAATTCTTGGCGTACCCAGCGCAAGTGGCATTTCCGGTATATGCGAAATACCGAATAAAGTATACCAGCATACGCTGGTTGCTACCAAGACAAAAATCAACAGCAGTATATTTGTCGTCGATAAATGGTATCTCAGATCTTCTAGTGCTACTTGGTTTTGGCCTCCTTGTGCTGACTGAGCAATTACAACTTCTTTAGACTCTGTTTTATCCATTTTCTATTAAATTGTATACGTGCCGTATGCGTCACCAAAGACAAAATCAATGATAATAATTTCAACATCATTAAAACTTGCACTAACACATTAATGTTTATGTAATACGTTCCTTATTAGGACAGCCGTCTCGAATTCGCGTGTTCTACGAGACATCTTTTGTCACGGTCACCATGTGAAGGATAGATTATTAGAGACGAATGAAACAAACGAATGCTGAATAAACACTGCATATATTTGGTAAGAGTAATGTATTTATAACAAAGATAAAGTACACGTCATATCTATATACATATGTACTACATCTCACTTTCATCTTTGTCTTCGGTGGCACATTTTTATACCCCTAGGATTCCTAGTATCAATCTCACAATTAATCTAGCAAGCTTACTTTTTTCGAGTATTACCAATTTATGTAAGAAAAAAAAATTGTATTTTTTTTTATTTATATAATGCTCAGTTTTCTTAAAGTCTGGCACTATCATAACCAATTTCAGTTCCTATTATCCTGTATGAGAAAAATATTATGATTAATGTGGCCAATAAAGCTAAACTACGTAACGATAGCTGAAAACAGTTATGATTTATCTGCTTTAAAATTGCAACATGGCTAGACATTTATGTTGGCAAAACGAGACCATTTAATGTGTCTCTTTAAATTTTAAAATTTCACTGTAACATACATATGTAATATCATTCGCTACATAGTTAAATCAGAATCGATTGATATCGATTGAGATTCTTATTCTTAGCTCATTAAAGTTCTGTTGGGCATGGACCTTTTCCACATGAAAAAAATTGTCTAAAAGGCCACACTGGCATGGTTAGGCGTGTTGCTTTTCCCTTTTTTTACGATACTCTCGAAAAGGAACAGGTAATGATATTTTTTTCCCGTGTGATGACTGAATAAGAATACTATTCACGACCCCATATCTTACCCGTGGGTGATCGTACGAGACGACTAAGGGATATAAAACGCATATGACATCTATGCGAGAGAATGAAAACTCGAAACAAAACCCTATACCAAAACGTCTGACCAGCGCGGTATAGTAGGTTAATTTCCCTCCCATTACAAAGGAGGCCCGAGCCCAACAGCGGGACATTTATGGGCTGTGAAGATGATGATGATGAATGATAATTTTACTTCTACTTCGTCAACATTCGGACATCATCACTCACAACATCACTCTAAATAAAACCCTATATTAGCTTGTCAGACCAATGTGGTACAGGTCAATTTTCCTCCCATTTTGGAGAACGTTGAAGCTCAGTAGTGGTACGTGTATGAGTTGAGATGATGATGATTCTATAATACAATACAATAACTCTTTATTGTACATCACTTATTGTCTTACGCTGTATCGTCCGTTTCGTGATTGCTATTCGAGAACCTTTCTTACCCAACAGTTGTTGGTTACAGGAGCGATATGGCCTACCCGTTGCCCAAAGAATTAGCATGTTAGACATGCTAATTCTTTGGGCTGTCCCGGTTACGTCCGTTTTCTACAGAGTTCCGTATTCCAGATTTTGTCACGTAGCGCCTAGTCCTCTCAATAGCGTGCGCTGAGAGATTTTCAGCCTTTTTATAAGGCCGACTTTTGGAGACCACGTTTTCATTTTGCTACTGAAGTTTTGTATCAGAGTTGTCTATAATAGTGAATTATCGATGAAAACACCCAAGTTCTTAACATATTTCAAGAGAATTCCTCATTTTTTTAATGCTATTTAAATATTAGTTGTGAAACACTAACCTGTAACTTTAATCGATGAAATGGAGGCTTAAATTCATATTTAAATCTATGAACTGTTTGTTTAAGAAAGTAGTTTACGGTAATAATTGAAAATCTATGTGTAAGTTTTAATTTAAAAGGATTTAATTTAAAACCTACAGGTTTTATTGAAGTGGTTCCTCATAAAGTTTAAGTAACTAGTTTCTTATAGTTTGCAAAATAGAAATATACAAGAATACCCATCATGTTAAGTTATTCATCATTTCAGCTCATATATGTCTCACTACTGGGCTCGAGCCTCCTCCATAATGGGAATGAAAATGACCTACTACACCACGCTGGTCAGACGTGTTGGTATAGGGTTTTGTTTCGAGTTTTCCTTCTCTTGCATAGATGTTATATGCATTTTAAATCCCATAGTCGTCTCTTACGATCACCCACGGGTAAGATAGGGGGTGGTGAATTGTATTCTTACTCCGTCACCACACGGAAAAGTTAAGTTATTATAAGGAGGATAATAACTGTAGCCAATGACCTCTACGTTTGTGTTTTTTGGATGATTATAATACCTATATCACGACATATAAGACAGAAGAAAATGTGGTGATATGTTGTAATTTTATTCTGACACTATAGAGACATTGTTACAATTTCTCTAGGCCTTCCAGAATTATTATACGCAGTAACAAAAACCGGTCACAATTGTATTAGATACAGCAAAAACCTTTAATTAAGTCAATGTTTCCAAAACATTTGATTTAATTAGAGGCGAGCTGAAGCTATTGTTTGATCAGAGATAAGAAAAGGTTCCACAGTCGTGGGTGTTGATTAACAAGAAACATGAGTCCTGTTACTCCAAATAACATTGTCGAAATATATATTAATCAATTTTCAATTTCGACCAACCGGAAATGTGTAAGCAAGCGTAAACATATAAAACAAAGCAGCAATGATGTAGACCCAGTTGAAAATATTAACGAACCCTTTAAACCGTTGAAAAGCGCTCGAAAATTTGATGTCATATCCACTAAGCGTTGAAAAATAAAATATACTGCCTGCCCTAATGATGTTTATGAACCGCGTATACAAACAAAGTGACTAGCAAAACCTGTCGGGCATTGTTTCGATGAACAATAGACAAACGAGAATAGCCGTTGATTTTCGCGGTGCCAAAGAAATTTAATTTTGTTTTGATGTTTTAATAATATGATTGAGGAAAGAGGACGTTTGACAGCGTCTAGTATAGTGATAATGGAATTAATTGTCGAGATGGACAAAAATGTTAATAATATTTGCGAAGGAAGAATAGAATTCACCACTCACTCTTTCACATAGGTGTCATAATAAATGAATAAGAGATATAAGCATATATTGTCACTATCAGTGAATGAAAACTCGAAATAAAACCTTATCAAATCGTCTGACCAGTTTGATATATTTCCCTGCTAATGTAGAAGAAGCCATTGGCCAGTAATAAGACTAAAGGGCTGACGAAGAAGAGTTTATAGTCTTGCCCATTGTCCTCGAAGGGGTTATTATTAACCGACTTCTAAAAGGAGGAGTCGGTGCCAGTGTCGGTATTTTTAGTGTAGGAATTTCATTATAGTAAATAAGCTGTTTATAATTTTGTTTAGGGATTGGCACCGATTTCAAACCTATCAATAGATATATTAAGTTATTGATACTTTTTAGTTTTTGAAGTCGGGTTTTTTAAACCTTTTTTTTTATTTTTTATGCTTACGTTATTATACTTTACGTTATCTTGATCTAAATCCATAGTCCGCCACACAATTCCTAACCCTACATAATTTGGATCGAGTTAATCGCCAGTAAAAAGGGCATGAAACTAGACTGCTGTCGAAAAATTTACAAAGACCGGGCATATCCAAACATACTCAATTGTTATATATTATTTATTACTTATATTTGATATGCGAAACAATAAATAGCATCGCATATATAAATAAATAAAACTCATCTGCAAACCGGAAAACCATTGTTGGAATAGGATTTTCAATGGGTTCTTGATGTGATAATCACTTTTTAATTCGCAAATGAAATTATTAATTTCTTTTCCGGACTTCCGGTGCAATTCTGCACTGTAACAAAGAAGCAGCTGAAAAGTAATTTTGTATTTATAAATAGAAAACTGAAATTTCATTTTGGATACATCATGATATTTTCATTGTCATATTTTTGGAGTTACATATTTTTGCTATTTATTATATTTAGACTTATTAAATAGGCTTATTAAAATATTAGAATAGCTTTGGGAATCAGTTTATTATATCGTTGACTCTTCTTTATTGTGCCAAAAGAATATGCCAAATATTCGGCTAAAATAAATATGAGTAAAGAATGTAATAAATACGTTTATTCAATTATTTATTATTGCCGTAGTCTATAGTCTAATCGTACTTCAACCTGGTTGGTATGAATTCCTTTGACCAGTCCTAAAACTTTTTACTACTTTTTCAGCGGACTATCATCACCGTGATGGATTAACTTCTATTACCCGCCGGACGAATTATATTTTCGAGCACCTATTTCCTGAGTGATGGCTACTGCTTAATTTTGCCGACATATAAGCGTTAAACTATAAAAAAAAAGCAAAATGAAACGTCCTATCGTTTTATGGTTGATTACATTTCCAATTTATCCAATATAAGGGTAACGACAAAGATCCTCGACAGTTCTGTGAAGTACCAGTTACCGCATCATTAGTTTACCATGTCAAAGACATGGGACTATGTACGAAATCCTAAGGCTTTAGTCCGAATATACATAGGAACAAGGTGCGATATATTGTGTTGATAGTATCGCCTTTGATGTTTCACCGCTAAAGGGGGTATGCTTGTGTTTAAGATCTCAATAATTACGGTTAAAAGTGAAAGATCAAAGGACTTATTTGAGGATATTTTTTACCAACTGGTGACTGAAGTTAAATTGAATGCAAAGATGGCGTACAATTCCAAGTATTGATCAAGAAAAATGTAGATGGTTCGATCTTTACGTAGGATATTTCTTTGTGCGATTTATTGTGCTTTTTTATTTTTGTGCTGTGGGGTAGCAGCTACGAATTATTTAATTTTTCAAAGCAAAATTGTTACCTTATTCTATTTTTTGCCTGTATGTTCGACTCTGCCGTGTTGTTAACAGCTATCATCATTATCATCATCATCATCATCATTTCAGCCCATCACCGTCCACTGCTGGACGTAGGCCTCCCTCATGGTACGCCACAGAGTGCGGTCCCGTGCCGTCTGCATCCATCGACGCCCAGTAACTCTCACCAGGTCGTCTGTCTACCTTGGGTCGTCCCATACTGTGTCGTCCGGTACGTGGTCGCCACTCTAGAACCTTTTTTACCCAGCGGTTGTCGGTTCTTCGAGCGATGTGGCCTGCCCATTGCCACTTCAGCGTGCAAATTCTTCGTGCTATGTCGGTTACAACCGTTTTTCTGCGGATTTCCGTATTACGGATTCTATCACGCAGAGAAATCCCGACCATAGCTCGTTCCATAGCACGCTGAGCGACTTTGAGCTTGGTTATGAGGCCTACATTTAGGGACCACGTTTCCGTGCCGTAAGTCATCACGTTAACGGTTATGAATGCTACTAACCTTTGCTTTGCTCGTGGATGTCGTAACAGACAACTAAGAGCTTCATATAGACCTAAGACAACTCAAACTGATGTCTTTTGGTAAACAATTGCAATGTCATGTAGGGTTGACGTCAAGCAGGTGACTGGTCATAAAAGTATTGCCAATTACTTCTGTAATATGTACGAGCACATAGTACGTTGACTCCAAGTAATGGGGCTAAGAGCAGGAAATTAATAAAGATTTTTTATTTTTATTGATTAAGATGATATGATTGTACAGATGTCGTAGTGGTTAAGATACTGATCCATTGTGCCAGTGTACTATATTTTGTGTGATCCACAAACTGCTGTTCTAAATCTGAGTTGTAATTTGTGTTCGTTAAATTGAATATTTGTGAAGTCCCACGCATTATAAGGATTATTTCCTTAGTGCCTTGTGCTGTCTTCGAAAAAAAAAACAATAAAACAATTGTTTATAAAAACCGAATATGAGCGAGAAATGTCACAAGTGAGATTCGAACCCACACCTATTGAAAATCCGTCCCAATAGTGCTGCCACTTACACCATCGTGAATTATTGTAGGACATTCAATTCTTGTATCGTATTATATTTACGTCTTTAAGGAGACGTGTGCCATCTACCCGACAATGTTCACACATTTTACAGGCTTAACACTTCAAACTTTGCAGTTAGAATTCTATTAAACGATGACACAACCCTGTTATTAAAATTACTGAAATTTAGCGTTTAATATGCTTGATTATTTATAAAAACCGAATACGAGCGAAAAATGTCACAAGTAGCGAATACAAGCGAAATTTTTTTTTATAAATATAATCAAGCATATTAAATGCTACATTTCAGTAATTTGAATAACAGGGTTGTGTCATCGTTTAATATAATTCCAACTGCAAAGTTTGAAGTGTTAAGCCTGTAAAATGTGTCAACATTGTCGGGTAGATGGAGCATGTCTCCTCAAAGACGTAAATATAATACGATGCGATAATTGAATATCCTACAATAGTTCACGGTGATGTAAATGGCAGCATGATTGGGATGGATTTCCAATAGGTGTGGGTTCGAATCTCACTTGTGACATTTCTCGCTCGTATTCGGTTTTTATAAATAATCAAGCATATTAAATGCTAAATTTCAGTAATTTGAAAACGATTGTTATGAAATTGAGTGTTATGTTCGATAATTGTATGTTTATAAAATCCACAGTAAATTAATTATTAATAATTAGTGTAAGATCAAAGAAAAAATATACAAAATACAAGTACCTACTTCACTTACAGTACTTCACATATAGTATATGTACATACTAACGGGTTTATGGATGCTATCTTGAACTGATAATATCATTATGAAATCAACTGATCAGCTTACCTCATAATAAATGCTGTAAACTAAAGAAAATATTTTAATATTTTAAAAGGTTTCTAATTATATTGTAAAGAGCTCTGTAAACTAATTTTGTTATAAATAATGCTAGAGGAGAACATTTTAAATTAAAATTACTAAAAAGATCCTTAATTAATTTGATACAAGAGAATATTTAAAGATTTGGAGTCTTTTATAGATCAGATATACTTAGAGTTTGATGATATTAGTTATCGCTTGATTTCTGGCATCATCATCATTCAACCTTTTGTCATCCACTGCTGGACGGCTTCCCTCATATTTTGCCACAAAGTGTGGTCTAGCCACCTTTATCAAGTTGATTTATGCCATGTAAAAATAAAGTTTATGGAAATAATTTTGAATTTAGGTATAGCTCACCCAATTATTAGTGCAGGGAGGTGTCATTCTAAAAAAAAAAAAAAAAAAAAATTATCAAGTTGGTGCTTCATGCTGTTTACAGCATTACCTTCGGATTTTTATTTACTTATTAACTGCATGTAGGTACGTGGTAAAATAAGGGGATAGTGATAAATTGTATCATTAATTGTTATATGGAAAATTAAATAACAAAACTATAATAAATATTCTGTGTGGTGACGGAGTAAGATTATAACCATGATCACTGTAAAGTGTTCGAAACGTCGTTTCTTTATTAATTATTTTAAATGTGTAATACTCGCGTTTATATTAGAAAGTATTCCATTAAAATCATCATTATTATCATCTAATATATAAACACTGTTGGATTCGAGTGTCCTCCATATTGGAAAAGAAACCGACCTACTACACACCTAGGACAGTATATAACGTACTTATTGTGGCTATCTAATGCATATTATAGGATTTTTTTACAAAAAGCAACACCCTGCACTAAAGCAATAATCCTTGTATTGCAGGAGACCTTACAAACATTAACGAACACAAATTACACCCAGACTCAGAACAGCAATTTCTGTATCGCGCAAAGTATTGTCCTAGGTGAGAATTGAACCCACGGCACTGGCCTTGCGAGGTCAGTCACGACGGACCGGCCCGCAGCAGTAGATAGAGAACAGTGTACAGCTTGGTCCTATAAAATATATAATAAATTAAAAATATATAAAGTTTATTAATTAATAACATATTAAATTGAAAACGGGGAAATACTCTGCGCAGTAATTATGTACGGCTGGTTCTGCATAGTAATTATGCACGGCTGGTTTTCAGCTACCCCTAGACAGTAAAAAAGAAGAAAATAATAAAATAATTAAAACAAGAGCAATAATAATATAAATAACATACAATAAAAGATGAAGAAAATAAATAGATAAAATGAAGAATTCAATTTTAATGTGAGGGTGTGCCATAGATGAAATATACTTATATATGCGGCAGTGCGTGTGTGCGTGAGCGTGTAAACAAGTTGCAATTTCAGGTACCTGCATCATGATTTTCCTTTTTTATCCCTGCGGCACCTACAGTTCTTTCGTTATTATGACGTTTGTAACAGTACCGCAATATAGGACATTGGCTAGTAATAAAATGCATGCATAATATGTAAGAATCATCATCACCATCATTATTTCAGTTCACACAAGTCCCATTGGTAAGCACGAGCCTCTTCTACGATATGAAAAAGAAATACCTTCTATGCCACGCTGGTCTGATGGTTTGATATAGGTTTCTCTTTAGGAGTTTCCTTCTAATGACGACAATAATATTGTCTTTATTAATATTATTGTGTTATAAGTAACACAAGAATCAATAAGATCATCAGCTCATGTACATCTTATATTATATATACATTTCATTTCTTAGCTTAACACCTTCGGCGCCAAGAATGATTTCCAAAATCATACATATTTTTGTTTTCTTTTTTATTAATTTTATGGTACCCCAAACCCAAGTAGACCAAAAGATTCGCCAAGGCCAAACCTTTTTTATCTTTAAAGAAATGTATGCAAATCGTGAGCATTTGTGATACACAACGACTTAAACGCAATGGACACGGTGTATCATTTTTGATACACTGACGCCGAAGGTGTTAAGCTTGCCACAGAGATGATATCTGATAGGGTTGTATGGAAGGAGAAGACATATTGCATCGATCCTAAATAAATGGGGATAAGAGAAAGTTGATGATGATGATGATTGCTGAGCTTAAGCTTCCTTTATAATACAAAAAATACTTACTATGTCACATTAATCAGATGGTTTGGTATATAGTTTTATTTTCAGTTTTCCTGCTGTCGACGATAAAATATATATATCCTTACTAATATTATAAATGCGAAAGTAACTCTGTCTGGCTGTCGCTCTTTCACGCCAAAACTACTGAACCGATCTAAATTAAATTTGGTACACAGATAGTCTAGAGCCTGATAAATGACATAGGCTACTTTTTAATGCAAAAAAGGGTTGTAAAGAGGCATGAAAAGTTGTAAGGAAGTATCGTCAGAAGCTTGAAACTTATTTTTAGGCTATTGATTAGATGTAAATATATATGGCATTAAAATTTTGTAAAATATTAACTCTTAAGGAGTAAAATAATAATAATAATAACAATAACTTTATTTCCAAAACATAATTTACAAATTTTAACAAAATTGAGTTTCCATTTAAGTTCTAAGATCTTCTTGTGTTTAATTCTCTGACACCCAAACTAAGATTAAACTTGTGTTATGGATGCCAGGTCCCTCTCGAAAGTTACACTGATTAAAAGATAAAAAACATAACGGAGTATCACACTTTATACAATATATACGAACGCAAATTGCTGCTGCTACTATTGCTATATTTCCTTTTTTATTTAGTTATGTATCAGCAAAATGAGCCTCTTTAGGAAATAAATTACAGTGTAATTGTGTAAGTGTGAGTGATTGTTAGAGTTTTCTTGTAGTTGTTGCATGTGGGTATGTGTGTATGTGGTGCGGTTAGTGTTGTGAATGGTATATAAGTGTCTACGTATATATGTACATTTGATATTTGTTTATGATATATAGGTGCGGGTATGGTATATATGGTGTACTTGGTGTATGTACATTTATGTATGGAATTATCTTCACAGATTGCGCATTTCATATTAGCTGTTCAGTTTCCTGATAAGTGAGTGTCATAATCCACTCACTTACAATTTTTTTAAAGTGGTCTTTATTTAGGCTATATATCTCGCATATCTTATTTATCTTGTTATAGATCTCACCTCCAAGTGTCTGAAAATGTCTTTCAGCCAGTTTAGATTTGTGTCTTTCTGGTCGGCATACGTTCGTGCATCTACGTTTTGTACGATAAAGATCAGGGTTATAAAATAGAGTATCATGTTTACGTAAAACAATGAAGAGCACAAACAATTGTCTAACAGTCATGACCTGATTATCTTTATACAATTGTATAGTATCATATCTAAAGTGTTTAAAAGTCATGACCTTAAGAACAGCCCTTTGCGCTCGTTCTAGTTGTAACATGTGGGATTTAGCAGCACCACCCCAGACTGTTATACCAAAAGTTAGTATCGACTGGCATAGCGAAAAATATACCAATCGCATAGTTTCATTGTCAGCACTATACCGCAAAATTTTGAAAATAGATATTAGTTTCCTAACCCTAGCAGATAGTCCCTTAATTTGGATATTCCATGAAAATAATGTATCTAATGTAATACCAAGGTATTTGATTTGATTTCTTCTGGTTAGTTGCGGGCACGTACACAAATCTGTTTCATTACAAGTGTGGGCTCGAATAGTAAAAGATTCATCTGGCTGTGAGGCAGATTTCATTGAAAAAGTGATATAGCTAGTTTTCTCAAGATTTAAAGTGAGAGCGTTTGTAGATAACCAAGGCATAACAACACTTAGCACCGATTCCGCCAGCCGCTGCACTTGATATCAGTTTCGACCACGAATCAATAATGCTGTATCATCGGCATAGGTAAATATGTTGCAATTAGGTATTGATAAATTGCATAAACTGTTGACATATATGAGGAACAGCGTAGGTCTCAAAATTGAGCCTTGCGGAACTCCATGAGACAGAGACTGCTCATCACTTACAAGTGAATCGACTTTCGTGCATTGGGTTCGCTCAGAAAGATAACTCTTAAAAAGTGTCAGTGCTGACCCTCTTATTCCTATTTTCTCCAATTTTTTGATCAGGATAGATATACAGATAGTGTCAAATGCTTTAGACAAATCCATAAATACACCCAAACACTTAGAGCCTGAGTCAAGTATGCCAACAGCTGTGTCAACTAAAGCCGCTACGGCATCAATGCATGACTTGCCTCTACGGAAACCGTATTGGTTTTTTGATAGGATATGCTGGGCTTCGAGAAAGTTTACAAGGCGGTTATTAAGTAGTTTTTCTAGGATCTTTGACAATACGGGTAAAATAGATATGGGCCTATAGCTATTGATGTTGCCCCTATCTCCACTCTTGAAAACAGGTGTGACTATTGCTTTCTTGAGAATTTTCGGAAAAACACTTTTTGAGAAGCAGAGATTACAGATATGTGTAATAAGAGGAACCAAGGTTTCACGGCTCATCTTTAGTAATCTAGTACTTATTCCATCCCAACCGGCAGCGGAATCGGTACGAAGATCCATCATAATTCTCTCTACCTCAAGTTCATCTGGTGGAAGTAATACGAGAGAGTTTAATTGAACTTCTTCTTCAAAATAAGCAGTAAGATCCTGATTCGTACTTACATGTTTGCTTGCGAGATTTTCACCTATTTTTGCAAAGTGCTCATTGATTATATTCAAAGAATTTTTATGGTTAAAACCAGATGCAGTGAGATCAATCGAGTAAGGTTTGTCATTTTTGCGATTCAATATATTATTTATAGTTTTCCACGTAAGCTTCGCATTATTTTTAGCCTTTAGTAATTCATTCCTTTCGTAATTTCTTTTTAACCGATTTAAAAGTTTATTACAAAAATTGCGGTACCGGATGTAGGTAACTTTCAAAACATAGTCATCAGGGGACTTTTTGCATTTTCTATGTAAATTATCCCTATTCCGTATACACTTTAACAATCCAGGTGTTATCCAAGGCTTGCTGATTCGCATTTTAGAAGGTAATTTAATTAATTTAGTATGATTGTTAATTATCACAACAAGTTTATGAATTAATGTTTCAGTAGCTACATTTGGATCGTCAGATATTATAACATCATTAAAGTTCGTATTTGAAATTTCTAGGCTTACTTTATTTATATCTATTTTTATAAGACTTTTGCTAGGATTTAGAACTTTTTTAGTATTCATACAAACAAGTACCGGTGCATGGTCTGTTATATGACTATCCAATATAAATGAAATCACAGGACTATGTACTTTAATCATCGCGTGATCCAAACAGCTATTTCCCCTCGTGGGAGAGGTATATGCTGGTAACAACCCTTGTGTTGCAGTCAAATTCATATACTCATTTTGGTGTGGATCATTACTGCCAGGGCTAATATTGATATTCATATCTCCCATAAGAAATATATTTTTACCATTAGATATCGTGGATAATAAACTGTCTAAACTATTCAAAAAGTTATGAATCTGACGAAAGCTAGGTGGACGGTATACAGCAACTATAACAGTATCAGTACCAAGATTACACACAAGACAGTTTGCGTCTATGAGATTTGTCTCTGCGACATAATGTTTTAAATTAGAATTTATGTAAAGCACTATACCGTCATTTTGGTTAAAATTATTTATTGTAGAATATACAGTGAATCCTGGAAGTATGGGAATGTCCACGGCTTTGCTTAGCCAGCATTCTGAGAAAATTATAACATCACAGTTAACTTGTAAAGAGGACAATAGTACCACTGCATCACCAAAATTCTTATTATAAAAATAGAGGTAGTAGGTCTTAAAATAAAAATAGAGGATGAAAAACTTTAGGAAAGTAACCTTTTACGCGTGCGAAGCCGCGGGCAGAAGCTAGTTATATATAATTATAAAGAGTAAAATAAAATTACATGCAAAATAACTTTCATTTTCAATGATAAGCAAGCACTAACTTTATCAATGATATTACATCGGACTACTTACACAAGCCGAGGAGGTAACTCAATTTACCAATTACGTGGAGGAGGGGTGCCTCAAGGCTCGTCACTGGGCCCGCTAACGATGTTAT
The DNA here is from genome assembly GCA_905163515.2 of Lymantria monacha. Taxonomy (NCBI): domain Eukaryota; kingdom Metazoa; phylum Arthropoda; class Insecta; order Lepidoptera; family Erebidae; genus Lymantria; species Lymantria monacha. The sequence continues at coordinate 30,923,539 of LR991091.1, read as the reverse complement.
GTAAGGAAGAATTGTGTTGTGACTGCCAATATTTGGTGCTACTAAAATTAGTCTGACTTAGATCAGTGTAGCAATGTGAATTAGAAAACACAGTTTCGCACTTAAGCTGTCTAAGATAATTTTAAGACAAATTAAATGACAACTGAAGTACTATCATTAGCCTTTAAGTGCTTTTACATTATCAAATAAGTTCTGGCCAGATAAATATTTAATAAACTTAAAATACTAACCTAACCTACTAATCTATATTAGTATATTATTATATTATATATTATTTATATTAATAATAGTTATCCGTGTGGTGACGAAGTAAAAATACAATTCACCACCCCTTATCTTACCCGTGGGTGATCGTAAGAGACGACTAAGGGATATAAAATGCATGTAACATCTATGTAAGAGAAGGAAAACTCGAAACAAAACCCTATACCAACACGTCTGACCAGCGCGGTATAGTAGGTTAATTTCCCTCGGAGGAGGTTCGAGCCTAACAGTGGGGCATATATGGGCTGTGTTGATGATGATGATGAGTTAATATTTAATAGTGGTAGGACCACGCTGTTGACAGATTTCTGTCTACAGCCGTGGGCCGGTCCGTTCAGGGTACCACACGCCACAGAAGATCGACGCCTGAGTAATGGCAATGTGCTATTGCGCTTCGTATGGTAAGTGAGAGAGCCGGCAACCCAACTGGGTGGGTTTGGAGATTGTAATGGTAGGCAGCGACCTAGCTATAGCCTTGGTTATAAGGTTAAAAGTCCATGAGCGGCAGTGCCGCTTACCATCAGGTGTGCTACTTGCTCGTTTGCCACCATAAGCAATAAAAAATGTATATTATGTTTATATGAAATAAAACTATTTTTCATTTTGTTTTAAATATATTTTACCCTGTTTTGAATACTATTCAGATTACAGCTCGATCGCGGGGATGACTAATATATTTGACGTTAAATAAGTCATCGCAGGGGTTACTTATCAATCTACATTATTGGGAACCTCCTAAGTTACATAATTCACCTTGGCCCTTTAGTCCCTATAATTAAAATAATAGCCATTGAATATTATTATTTTCTTAATTCTATCTTTTTTTTTCTGGTGATAATTTCTATCTTTTTTTCTGGTGATGTGAAACTCAATTTTGGGCCCAGGCTCCTTTAAAATGTTGAGAAAATTTACCGAAGCTACGCTAGCTACGATCAGATAGGTGAGTCGCAAATATTCGCCAGACGAGGTTATGAAGCAATAAGCAGCGCATTCCTGACGATAGGTAGATTGTGGCAGTCTGCCCAGGAGAAAAAGTGGACAACAACTAGAAACCAATTGAATCCTATCAATTCGACATAATGCTTACCACTAAGATCATTACAGTAGCTATATAATCCATAATCCCGTGACGTCAATAACAAGACGAACCCTCCCCCCGGGGCTTGTAAGCAAATTGTAATTATAATTAGAGAATTTTCTTTAGCAAAAATGTAGCCCCGAAGCAAATTGGATAGATAAACAACGTAAGATTATGAAGGTTGGTGGATTTTAAGGCGCCTTTTTGACAATGATAAGGCAAAGAGACATGTTTAGGCAATATTTTTAGTTGGTTATTAACTTATATCGCATTTCGTTCATTATTAAAGTAGTTTCTTGATTTATTATTATAATTATTTTCTGTTTACTTACACAAATCATCGCTTCTTATAACGCTTTAAGTTGTAGAATAAATTCATAAGCGAAACTTGTATAACCAATACTTCATATGCAAATTATAAAACTGGAATTATAAAACTTTATTATTTATTCTTAAGACGTGGAAAAATGACCTCTGATAGAGTTGTATGAAAGGAGAAGACATATTGCGTCGACTTCAAATAAATTGGGATTAGAGCAAGTTGATGATGACGTGGAAAAATTCTAAATTATTTAGATGTCTAGAGATCCCACCGAAGACAAAGATTGGGTACCGGTGGCCCGCTCGCACGGCGAAGAGAGGTGTTTGCAGGGTGGGTCCATGGGGTTGCGTGCCGCCTCTTCTGTCGCCCCGGACGATTTGTCGGGGCGCGACCACATCCATGGTCCACCTTGCGGGAAAAAAAAAGTTGTCTAGAGATTGGTGAAACATAAATAGTAAAAATAGTTTTTTTTTTATTTATAAGTACATAAAATAAATTTTTCTTTGAACACTTGGATTAAATAAATTCTTTCTTAAGAGAGTTTCTAGATGATATAACTTTCTAGTTAAAATTTAAATCATATAGAAATGCGAAACTATAAAATAAATTACTTTTTTTTTTTTGGGGTGGGCTACGGTCGTTGCGCTCCTCGCACCACTCTGTCCAGGGCGACAGAGGGGCGTAAGCACGCACACCCATAACCCACCCGTTAACCTCGCCTTCGTCGTTGGACCGGCCACCGGAGCAGCGTGAACTTGTCGTCAGTGGCCGGCCCGACGGAATACCCCCCGAGGGGTACCTTCTTCTTGAGCGACATCCCCTCCTCGCGGTCAGCCTCTCGGCGGGTGACGGACTAATTCCCTGGTCCAGTCACCCGTGGCCTCAGCTAGGGCGGCATAAGGCGCAGGTAATCGCGCCTACGCCGCTCCAGTCGCCGGCGACGGCTCGCGTCGTCGAGGAGACGCTCCTCGCGCACGCGCTCCGCCGCCTCCTTCCGCGAGACTGCTGCCTCGCAGAAGGCTGCGACTGCGTCCCTGTTCCTGACGCTGTCGAGCATCGCCCTGGCGATGGTCGGCAGCGTCAGGTCAGCACCGATGACTGCGACGAGTTCACGGCGCTGCCCTGCCCAAGCGGCACAAGCCTCGAGCGTATGCTGCGCCGAAAATAAATTACTTGCTCTATGTTCTGCGACAATTTGTTAAAAGCTGTATCCAAAATATGATCTTCTTTGTTGTTCTTTATATACATTTCACTGCTGAATAAGAAACTTCTGCATAGTAAAATACTAGCTAGATAATTTGAAATAAAATTTTATTTTGAGAGTTTTATGATACGATCAAAAAAAAATAGTAGCAATGACTTTATTTTATTACACTGGCATGAAAAACTCTAACCTCACTGTATCATCCAAGGCCGGATCCATGGGTGGGATCATGGGAGTCATAATCCCTTTTGGGTAGGATCTACGTACCTTTAATATAAAAAAATATAAATTTGTTATCGAATTCAATATATTTTAATGTATAGCAATCAAATACTTTTCAATTAGAATAATTATTATAACCGAATTGGAGCTTGGCATGACTAGACAAAATGAAGAATATGACCCCACTGACCGACTACGTGACCCTAACCTGCAAGCTGAATCCGCCCTTTGTATCATCGATCTTTTCTAACTCTTAGTTTTTCGTTTTGTTTCACACACAAACTTTTAGATAGTTAGTAAGGAGTACTTGAGGAAGGTTAAGTAAGTTACCGCGTCTCGGTAATTTTGAAGACTAATTGTTACATGTGGGGGAAACTAGTTTGATCAATGCTATATTGTTACTTCTGGGGGGCTTTAATGGAAATAAATTTGTACTAATTTAACGATCAATTCAATTACTCAATATACATATACCTTAGTGATTTAGCTTTTAAAGAATACCTAATTCTTTTGTGTGAAGAACGACGCATTTAACTTCACGTAGGATTTTTTTTGAACTATTCAATAATAATTATACCTACTCAGTTTGGGTTTGAAAATTATTTAAAAAATATTTTTGTTATATCTTTTGGTGACAAACGAGCAAGCAGCACATCTAATGGTAAGTGACCTCATGGACCTTTGCAATACTAGGGGTACAGCTAGGCCATTGCAAGGCAATAATCTCAAACCTAACCAAAAAGATGTGTTTCTGGCTCTCTCGATCACCGAACGAAGCACAGCAGCACATTGTCACTGCTAAGTCGTCGATTTGCTGCGAGAGTGTGGTAATACCCTGGACAGAGCAGCTCGTGGCTGTAAACAGAGAACTGTCAACAGTGTTGTCCTACCACTATTACAATTAAGGCATATAAATTGAGAATGAAGTGTTGGTGGTATCTAAGGTAAAAATAAAATGAAAATATGTATTAATTTTCATAATTGACATTTAAAATTAATTAATCTGTTAAAACAATATTTTTTATTTGATTACAATTGAATGTATGATTTAGATTATAAACATTTTGTTTCACTGTCTATTCTTATGACTCCGCCAGATTATACTCCTCGCTTTGCTCATCGCAGCGATACTGCCCTCTCCGGTCAAGACACTGTGGCTCTATTTGCGCAATTATTAGCGACGACACTTTGTTGTTTTGTAGCACAATGAATGTTAAAATAGTACCAACATGCACGCTATGAACAATTCGTGTTCTTATTGCCAGCCTTTGCTCTCGCGCCTGGAATCAAGCAAGAAGCGTAACGAGTGGCGTGAGAAGTAAGGGTGCAACATTATGCGTCACTCTCTTTTCCTCAATACTTCCTACGCTTCTTGGCGAGTGTGTAGCAAGGTTATTAGCGCTGGTTGCATATAAAAAAATAAATTTAATTTATACTTCACATTACACCGCCAATTTAATGATACGATAACAAATAAAAAATAAGGCCATAATAATGTGTAACCTAACCTAAACAAACATTCTATAATGGCGGATGGCAGCCATGTTTGTTTTGGCAGCCGTGTCAAACATGACCGGACGGGGATTATCCGGGTACTGAGAGCCGGGTGCGGAAAAAAATTGACCGAGATATATATTGCCGCGATATTCGATGGTTTTTGCATTGGTTTTTATTGTACATCGCATTGTTTGCATACTTGGATTTTATTTCGTTGTTAATGCCATAAAAAAGATTGATACAAAGCATATTTTAGTTATGCATTGAAAACATGAGTAATAGTAATATTTAAGTTTGCCGTAGGTATATTGTTATTATTTATTTAAAAAAATATTCCTTGCTATAATTATTTAATTCTATGCTTTTTAAATAGTAACAGTAAAAATGTTGTTATTTAAAAACTTGCCGAAACTAACGATAAGAGCCTATACTAGAAAAATAAAATTTTCGAATTTCTTTTTAGTAGGTATATTGCGTACCTAGACAGAGTTTGAAATTTATAAAGCAAAAACCTATATGCATGCCTTTTTATGTGCTATAATTTATGTGTTAAAAACTAATTAAATGAAAAAGCGAAGAATTTTAAATGTTACTACGTTACGTTCTTTTTTTAAACGAATGTGATGTTTAATAAAAATATCTATGCTCTTATTGCCAAGTTTATAAGGTACTCTGTGTTTTTTGGTCAATAAAAATATTTTAGCTTTGATACATGGAAACGAAGACAATTCATAAGTATCTTTTTGGCAATTTTTTTTTTAAATTTTAAATAAGTATTTATTGTTTTAAACTTGACAAATTATAGTCTGTTTTTAACCCAGTGAAGAATGACACTTAAAAGTCATCATATATTTTGAACTTAATTTCGCACCTGCAGAATCATAATTAATTTTTTAAATTACGTATTTTTCTAAGGTGTTTTATAGACATAATTTTTCAATATTAACCAAATCCACTAATACACACTAACAAATACCACAAGAAAATAAACTTATCAAAATAAATTATTTCACATTAAGATAAGCAAACAAAATCGTAGTTCTCACTCAATCCTCATAACTTTTCCACTAATACACGAAAACAAACTTAACCTGACGTTTATTAATATCCACTCGTATAGTCAAAGACAAAACGGCCTTTTTAATTATTAACACGGAACAGATAAAGATTCGCCATTTCGGCCGAGTAAAGCAATCAACTCAGACCCTACTCTGTAACTGTCATGTACAATCAAATGCTTTCGCTTTAGACAAAAAGACCAACGAATATGTACATTTAAACATTGTTCTATTTCTTCATAAATAAGGTTGAATATTGTATGATTTCTTTTTATTTATAAGCATTAGAGAATGGTATATTTCTGCTATTACTAACTAGTATTAAACAAAGTTTTCTAGTTCCATAGGCACGTTCTATTTCAAGATCGTTTTAAATCACTATAATTTTGCTATGTTTTTTTAATATTTTTCCTTGTTGTGATAGAGTGAGAATACTGTTCGATACTCCATCTCTAACCCATGGCTGTCGTAAAATGATATCTAAGGGATATTATATGCCAATAATATACTTCCGTATGGTGACGGAGTAAGAATACAATTCACCACCCTCTATCTTACCCGTGGGTGATCGTAAGAGACAATTTAGGGATAAAATATGCATTTAACATCTATGCAAGAGAAGGAAAAATCGAATAAAATCCTATACTAACACGTCTGACCAGCGTGATTTAGTAGGTCGATTTGAGCTCATGTATGAGCTGATATGATGAAATGAATATTTATTAGGCAAGTGAAGGAAAACTTGTTACAAAAATTGTATCAATTCGATTGACTGTGCTATAGATAGTACCTAGGTCATTATCCCTCCTATTGAATGCACAGAAGACGTAGTGGTTAAAATAACATCCTACCGCGCCAGGGGTTTGATTCCCATATTTTATGTGATTTACAAATTTAGTTATTTTAAGTCTGGGTGTGATTTGTATCCTTTGTGTTCTATTTCCAATCTTTTTATTTCAAACACGTAATATATGAATTATCTGAGTGGTGACGGAGAAGAATATAACAATTCATCACTATCTATCTTGCCTTTGAGTGCCGTAAAAGACTGTTAGGGGATAATATGCAAGAACATTTATACAAGAGAAGTAAACGTCTAAAATTAAATAAACCTCTACCAATTCGTTTAATCGACGTGATAGACTAGTCCAATATCTCTTATCTGGAGAAGGTTAGAGCTTGGCAATGGGATTAATGAGATATGAATATTTAAATACCCATCATCATTCTCCTACTCTTATCCCAATTATTTGGCGTGGATACAATATGTACTCTATTTTCATATTACATATTGTAAACGTTATTGGTTATAGTTTTATGACCGGCCGCCTGCCAGATGTCAGCCCTCCTTGGGAATGTAATTGTTGACTAAACGGCATCAGATGGAGTACCAGACCATGGCCCAGGTCGTTATAATGAATATCTAAGTTGTTAATATTTTGTGAATAAAATTATATATATTTTACGAACGTGTGAGAGTTAGAATCGAATGAAATATGTATGTTTTTCTTTTATTTCTTCTCAGTCCACGTTTATCCCTTGGTGTATCTATCTTCAGATGTGGAAAATAAAGGTACTGAAACATGGAGGGAAATTGGTCTATTACACCACGCTGGTCAGAAAAGTTGGTATCAGGTACCGACAAACCCGGCAATAAGGAAATAATCCTTGTATTGCGGAGGCTTTACAAATATTGCATTTAATGGATAATAATTACACCCAGACTTGACAAGAATAATATGTGAAACGCACACAGTATTGTCCTGCGTAAAAATTGAACCCAAGACACCGGCACGATAGATCAGTATATTAACCCCTACACCATTTTTTAAGTCTAGAATTAACACTATGTATAATATCTTTAAAATAATACAATCTAAAATCATATTTTAAAATTAACAACTGACTTGATTTGTTCATAAGGTGAATTTTGTTAAGTATAAACCATAAACAATGGCCCTTCCCATTACTGTAATACTTGAGAGGGTCCCCACCATTACCATCGCAATAAACTCCATAACATAGATGATGTCTATCATAGAGAATCATTTACGGAAAGTGGAGATGTAATATTTATGGTACGTACATTTTATTTTTCTATTAAGAAAATATATTTTGCACTAAGTAAAAATTATTAAATTGTGAGGGACTTTCATATGTTACCAGATTTAGAGTAAGAGTAAAATGTTTTATAATTTAAAAGTTTAAAAGAGCCGGAAGCTCAACTGGGGTGGGATTGGGGTTTGTATTGGTAGACAGCGGCCTAGCTATACCCTTGGTATTGCAAAGGTCCATGGGCGGCAGTGACACTTACCATCAGGTGTGCTGTCAGCCCGTTTGCCACCATTAGCAATTAAAAAAAAAATTGCTTATTTTCTCACAAGTACCATAGGGCCTACTTCTGTGTTTAATAATCATGTATCTCATCAACATCATTCTCTTACTCTTATCCCAAATACTTGGCGCCGCCACGCAGGACAATATTTGTGCGATCCCCAAAATGTTGTTCTGATTCTGGGTATAATTTGTCTACATTAATCGCATGTTTTTAAAGTCCTCCACAATGCAAAGATTATTTTCTTAATACAGGTTGGTGTCTTAAAAAATGAAATTAAGAAAACCTAAATAATTGATTGAAATATTAATATGAAACACTGCGGCAATCCATTATTATTTTGAAAAAGAGAAAAATGAATGATGAAGTTGTGGTAGTGTTATGAGATATTCTCAAGTTGGAAATTTTCTAATGATCCAGTAGCCGATTCTTGCTACCACGGGAAAGTAAGAGGTGATGACACATTGTACTCTTAGACTCTCACTAAGTGGAAACTAAATCAAATCATTTATTTCATTATAATCACAGTCCATAAATGTCCCACTTTTGAGCTCGGGCCTCCACAGTATTGGGAGAGAAATTAACCTACTATACCGCGCTGGTCAGACGTGTTGGTATGGGGTTTTGTTTCAAGTTTTCCTTCTCTCGCATAGATGTTATATGCGTTTTATATCCTTTAGTCGTCTCGTACGATCATCCAAGGGTAAGATATGGGTAGGAGTATTCTTACTCCATCACCACACGGAATCACACGGAATCATTTATTTATTATTTGTAAACCCTTATTTGTAAACAGTGTTAAATAAGTAGTATGTGTGTCCTCAAACTATTTATTTAACATTTTGTTTGAAACTGATCAAATACTACCGAATTAAAACGCGTCCGCAAGCTGAGATAATCCAGCAAGAAACTCAAAGTTATTATAGCACTATTTATATGGTGAGCTGTGTATTCAATACTATATGTGGATAGACTCATAGGCAGATGATTCAATATAGTAAAATACCCACAATGCCAGTAATCTGATTAATAGGCAGTGGGCCATCCTTTTGTTTTGGTATCCGTCCGGTGCGACAACAGAATTAACAGCTTACTCCAAAAACCCGCCTAACAAAATACCTCTACGACGTGCCAGCGAGTAGAGACATCGTGCTACACCTAATGGACTATAGAATATAAAATAGTCATTTAATCAGCCAGTAAAAAGAAAAGTATAAGCGACAATGTATATCCCCAATTCGCACATACAATATGCTTAGTTCTATATCACTAAGCAATCACTTAAGAAGCTACTGTTTTATAGATATTTTATGAGTGTTATAAAGTGTTATCAGAAACACTTGGTTTGATTACACATCATAATTATAAAGTATTATAACATTAGTTCATATTGTTAATGTTCGTGGTTATTATACTCGTATAACTGATGTCATCAATTGAGATAATGATTTCTTTACTGTATTGAGACTCCTTTAATATAAACTCTATAGGGTTTAGTTGGCTTTACTAGTATAGATTTCCGTAAATCAATAAATAACATCATTATAATCAGATTTGTATGTTTCTACCCAACGAAGGAAACAATAAGTCTATCGCCACTTATTTCGTGGATGATGCATAGAAAACTGTTAATAAAATTTTATTCTAACCATTTGGTCGAATCATGGTTGATTTAGAAATCTAGATCCAATTTTAGGATACTTTTGACGAAAGGAATAAAGTTATTTTCGACTCATGGTGAACGAAGAAAACATTGAGTCTACCTGCTACTTATTTCCTGGATGATGCTAAGAAAACTGTTGATAAAATTGTATTTTATTCTGAATATATTCAAATTATGGTTGACATAGAAATCTAAAATACATATGATGAAAACAATAATGTTATTTTAAACTCATGACAATCATATCTATAATGACCTCTAATATTTAGGCGAGTATTACACATTTGAAATAAAAATACTTTTACGGATTCTATCGCGTTTATATTTGATTTTTAATTTCCGACGTTTCGAACACTTTAGAGTGATCATGGTCCAGTCCTCCCGTGACCAGTTTTATTTCAATCATATCTAAACCTAGTCTAACAGTTGCACCTTTTTAATTATAACAATCTTTTTTTATTTTTTTTTTTATTGGTCGGCTATGGATGCGTCTCGCCCCGGCGAATCGGTCCGGGGTGACGGAAAGGCGGCGCGTGACCCCATAGACCCACCGTAAATTCTCTCTCTTCGCCGTGCGAGCGGGCCACTCGATTTTTGACTTCGGTGGCCCGCCCGGCGGTTTACCCTCGCGGGTTCCTCTCGTCGACGCCCCGACAGATTTCGCCGTCAGGGCATCGCCCTCACGCGGTGGCCTCACGTCGGGTGACCGGACAATTCCTCGGTCCGATCACCCGAGGCCTCGGTTAGGGCGGCATCAGGCGTAGATATTCGCGCCTGCGCCGCCCCGGCCGCTGACGGCGGCCTGGGTCGCGGGAATCCTCCCGGACTCCTTCCGCGAGATGACAGCCTCGCAGAAGGCGGCGACCACGTCCCACTTCCTGATGCTGTCGACCATCGCCCTCGCGACAGCCGGCAGCGTCATGTCGGCACCGATAACAGCGACGAGGTCACAGCGCTGCCGGTCCCAGCCCGGACACACCTCCAGCGTATGTTGCGCCGTGTCCTCGCCACTGCTACAATGGTGGCAGGCCGTAGTCCACTCCCTATACGCGACCGTGTGCAGGTACAAGCCGAAGCATCCGTGCCCCGACAATACCTGCACCAGTCGAAAGGAGAGGACTCCGTGCCGCTCCATCCACTCCATCAGTATGGGCCGGAGGGCCTCGACGGTGACGACATCGTGTCTAGGCCTCTCCAGCCGCGTAGCCCAACGGGCGATGACGTCTCGGCGGGCGTCCTCGCGCCAGGTGGCTATCTCGCTCAGCGATGGGGAGCCACTTTCGTCGCGCAGTGAGGTAACCCGCTGGTAGAGGTCGGAGAGCATCTCCGCCTCTAAGTCCCACGGGGGTGTCCCGGCCAGTAGGCATGACGCTTCGGTCGATACCGTGCGGTACCCGCGAATGGCTCTGACCGCCATGACTCTCTGCGGTCTCCACAGAACAGCCCTGAGCTGGGCGTTCAGAGCCCTCGCCCACACGGGTGCGCTGTACATGGCCATCGAGCGGATCACCCCCGTATACAGCCGTCGGCCCTCGAAGCCGCCCACGTTCGGCATGAGCCGCGAAAGGGCGGACGCCGCGCCGACCAGCCGGAGAGCAATTCGGTGAAAATGCTCCCGGAACCACCATCACCCGTCGAGCACCAGACCCAAGTACTTCATATGGGCCTGGATACTGATGTGGACGGAGTTGACGACTAACGAGGCGCCAATTGGCGGCCTTACGTGTGGCCCATGGAATAATAGGGCCTCCGTCTTATTTAGGGCCACCCTGAGCCCCAGCGCCTCGATTCACCTGACTATCTCCTCGGTGCCGAGAGTGGCCAGGCTTGCCGCCTCTTTGAGTGTCCTGCCCCGGGCTGTGACGAACGTATCGTCAGCATAGCATATCAAGCTCAGCCCGGGGGGGAGACTCCCTCTCAACGCCCAGTCCCGGCTTCGGCAGGGGAACCAACCTCCCCTCCTTCCAGCACTCAGGGAACCGTCCAGATGCCAGACAGGCGTTGTACAGCTACCTGAGGCGAGGCTTGAGGTGCTTGAGGAGCGACGTCAGCACCCGGACTGGTATTCCGTCCGGGCCGGGGGCCGTGGTGGCGGAACGAATCCGCGCCACAGCCGCCCCCACTGCCGACTCCGTCACGGGCGGAACACTCTCGTCGTCGGCCTCCCGGTCTCGATCTGGTGAAGCCATGACCGGGGGCGTGTGTTCCGACTGCCGCGGAAACAGCTCCTCGACCACCCTACAGAGGAAGTCGGGCTGGAGGGTCTCGGTGATCCTGCGCGCGCAGCTTGTTCAGCGACGCGCGATACGGGCGACCCCACGGGTCACGGTCGAGACCGTCCAGCATCTCCTGCCAACTCGCATCCTTGGCGGCTCGGATGGCCAGCTGAAAGGCCGTCGGCGCACTGCGGTACGCCTCGTACAGCTGGCCCTCCTGCTCAGCGTCGCGGTGACGCCGCCGCCTGCGGGTGTAGGACCTTCGGGCACTGATACACGTCGCACGAAGGTCCGCCAGTCTTGGGGACCACCAGTAGACCCCCTGCCTCGGAGGTAGACGCCGCCGCACTCTGGGCATGGCTGCATCGCAGATCTGCGTTAACGCACTGCGGATGCGGACAGCCTCACCGTCCACTCCGTCCGCTGGGGGCGGTGAGGACAGCCACATGTGAATGATGGCCGCCTCCGCCAGTAGGTCCCTATCAAGACGACCCACAGCCCACCGCGGAAACGCGGGAGCTCCGTCCGCCCTGTGACCCCTACTGGGGTCCCGGAGAGGGGAGACCTCCATCCGGATGTACTGGTGGTCCGATAGGGTCTCCTCCTCCTCCAGGATACTCCAGTTCCTTAATCGTGGTGCCACAGCGGGGCTAACTAACGACAAGTCCACTATCGACCCGCCCTGCTGCCGCACACACGTGTTCACTGAGCCCCTGTTAAGAACACAGAGGCCCAGTGAAGCCGCCCACTCGATGACCGCCCGCCCGCGGTCGTCCGTCATAGGGGACCCCCACGCCGAGGATTTGGCGTTGAAGTCCCCCAGAACCAAGACGAGGCCCGGTGCCAGTCGCCGTATCGAGGCCTCCAGGTTGGTGAGGGAGGCCCCGAAATCGTCCATTCTCCTGGTAGGGGAGAGGTATACGCTGTAGAGCGTGACCACTCCCCACTCTACCGCGACTAATTCCTCGCCCCTATCCAAAAGAGACAAGGACGGGTAGTGCCGCTGCGTTGAGACGACGATTGCCGCAGTTCCATTTCGGCTGACCACCCAATTGGGGCGATCAGGCACGCAGTACGGTTCCGCGACTACGGCTGCACCAATCGACCACTCCGCCATGGATTGCAGGAGTAAATCCTGCGCACCGGCGGAGTGGTTAGTGTTGGCTTGCAAGAGGTGGTGCATGGATTGTGTAGCCATTACGGCGGACTTGAGCCCCTTGCGCGGCCTCTTCTTTTTACCGGCTCCTGCCTGTGGAGCAGGAGCGGGGACCTCAGCGGCGCGCTTGGCCTCCGCTCTCCTCTTCTGGCCATGACTCTTCCGATCGCGCTCGGCCACCTGCCAACCCTCGGGCGCAGCAGGCGCGACAGGCGCAGAAGGCGCAGTCGTTGACGCGCTAGTCGTCGCCGGCGGTGTTGTTGCCGACGATAACTGCGGTCCGGCAGGAGCCGGTACCGTCCTCTTCTTTGACGCGGGCCCCTTGGGCTTGGGCGCACCCGCGGCCGCGGCTTAGCTGCCCCCCACGCGGCCACCCTGACAAGGCAGCGGGGCGGGGGCTGATGCCACATGCGGCCGCTTGTCCGCGGCGAGAGGCGGCTGAACACGTGGTTCTGGAGGCAACCTTGCCTCCAGAACGGCCAAGCGCGCATCGACGAGTTTTCCAACTGCGTCGATGATTTGGCGCAGGGCCTCGTCCGGTAAGCCTCCCACCGCAAGTATCGGGGTCGGCTGAGCCTCTTCAGGGGCCCGCTCCGTGGCGCCTGGCGGCTTTGGCGCCGCAGGAACGCTAGCCGGCGGCACGCGGTCCGCAGCGGGAGGCGTCTTCCTCACCACGGGGACCGGTTTCGCTGCGGCAGCTACGCCAGCGCCAGCCGGCGGCGCGTGCCCTGCAGCGGGTGGCGTCTTTCTCGCCACGGGGACGGGTGTGACCGTGACGCCAGTGCCCAGCGTCGTCGACACCGCAGCGCGAGGCGGTTTTAGCGCTGCAGCGGCCGCTGAGTAGCCGGCCTTGTTATGTATAACAATCTTAATATGGGCATAAATTTTACATACACACATATCATCACGCCATATCCCTTAGGTAGGCAGAGAGAACGGAGTGCAGAGAACTCAATCCTTGCATACTTCACTCGCTTCCTCAACATTCATAATTCTCTTCATACACGCTCGCCGGTTTCAGAGACTCTTGACTCCAACTTCCTTCAGTACGTGACCAATCTGGTCTAGGTAGGTGAGTCTCGGTCTCCCCCGGACCTACATCTTTCCACTTTCGCATTGTATATCTTCTTAACCAGACGTTTGTTCGGCATTCTTTCCACATGTCCGAACCATCGGAGCATTCCCTTTCGCATCTTTACACCAATACTCTCTTTCATACCTACTCGCGTAAATTATAAGTATTGCTTAAAATATACGCCTACTATAATCCAATTATATCTGTGGTGATAGAGTGAGAATGGAATTCACCACCGCTTTTTTTTGCCCGTAAGTTAAAGGCGACTAAGGGACATACAGTAAATATATAGATGTTTGCATGAGTAATAGATGAAAGACTCAAAATAAAATTGTATTCCAAGTCGTTCCACGTAATGTTGAATTTCTTTCTATTCAAAAGGAGGTTCGTGCTCAAATGTGAGATTTATATGAGCTGAGGTGATGATATTTCATCTGTCTATAATGTTTGAAAATCAGGATACCAACGATTAGTCTTCAACATATGTCTGTTTAAGGTAAATAATGTTTAGCATCCGAGTTGGCGATTGAAATTGGACATCAATTACAATCATAAAAACGATGTAGAAGAAGAATATTGTTCATATTCTCTTGGAACTTATTACTATAACTCCACCTACACATTGTGTTATTAATGTGCATTACACCATCTATATCTTATTTTTTAATTTTTTTATTACTCAACGCCCTGCACTTGGGAAATAATCCTTGGATATATAATTAGATTGCTATTGGATAATAATAATTGGAACGGATTTCCAATAAGTGTGGCTTCGAGTCCCACATGTGACATCATTTTTCCCTCGTAAACAAGTTTTTATAAATAACTTAGCATGATACATTTTAGTAAATTAAGTAATCCTTGTATTGTGGGGGACTTTACAAGCATATAATAAAAAGAAAGAAAGAGATTTCATTTTGTAAACCTCATTCATTAACATTAATTAGAAACCAACGAAAGAATGAAGTCGCGGATATCAAGCAACAACAACTATGCAAATAAAGTAAAACAGACAAATTACACTTGACTCAGAACAAATATTGCTCCGCCTAGGAATCAAACCCACGACACTGGCAGGTTAGTTCAGTATCTTTACCACTGCGCCATCTGTGCAGCCAATATCCTTACTAATACTATAAATGCCAAAGGAACTCTGTCTGTCTGTCTGTCTGTCGCTCTTTCACGTCAAAACTACTGAACCGATCTAAATGAAGTTTGGTATACAGATAGTCTAGAGCCTGATAAAGGGGTTGTAAAGAGGAATAAAAAGATGTAAGGAAGTATCGTCACTTTTAAAGCTAGAAACTTGAAACTCATTTTTGTGCTAATGATTAAATATAAAATTTACCTTTAAGGGGTAAAATAAAAATAGGGGATGAAAAACTTTAGAAAAATAACCTTTTACGCGGGTGAACCCGCGGGCAGAAGCTAGTATAATATAATACCTTATTTTATTTATTCTAGTCACACCAAATATATACTTTAACATTTGAAAAGAATTCAAATGCGTTACAAAAATAAAATTCGAGGCAATAAGAAAGAAAAAAAAACCGATAGAATTGAGGACGTTTTGAAGCTTTCAGAGTTCAGGTTACATTCACTTAAAAGGACTTTTTATACGTAATATTCTTGCGATTATTTGACGTGAATAATGCCTTCAATAGTGTCGTATTACTAAAGTATAAACGTTTTTTTATGTTTATTATTATTATGAGTCAATGCTCGTTTGTTTGTTTTTTGTTTGACTCATCGTTTTGACTCTAAAAATAAGATTACTTTAACAATTTAATTTGACATTGTCCGCTAGATGGCATACGTCACCTTGAAGACGTAAGATATAATATGAAGCGAAATTTGCATGTCCTAAAATAGTTCACGATGGTGTAAGTGGCAGCACGATTGGGCCGGATTCCCAATAGGTGCGGGTTCGAACCCCGCTTGTGACATCATTTTTCGTTTCGTAATCGGGTATTTATAAACAATTAAGCATATTAAATGCTAAAAATTTCAGTGATTTGAATTTAATTTCAAGTAAGAAGTGATGAAGTAATGTTTTACTAAATGTTAAGTAATTTTTAGTGGTAGGACCACGCTGTTGATAGTTCTCTGTCTACAGTCGCGGACCGGCCTGTTCGGGGTAGTACCACACTCTCGCAGAAGATCGACGTCTGAATAATGGTAACATGCTATTGCGCTTCGTTCGTTGAGCGAGAGAGCTGCAAGCCCAACTGAGTGGGTTTGGGGTTTGTATTTGTATCCATGAGCAGCTGTAACACTTACATAAAAAAAATATGTACGTGAGTATTGATTTTGACTGCACAGATGCCGTAATGGTTAAGATCCTTCCGTGCCAGTTCCGTGGGTTTGACTCGTTCACAGGACAATACTTTCTGCGATCCATAAATTATTGTTCTGAGTCTGGGTGTAATTTGTCTGTGTTAATTATATTATATATGTTTGTAAAGTCCCAATACGAGGATTATTCCCGTAGTACAGGGTGGTGTTTTCTTGAAGAAAAAATAAAAAAGAAATGGATAAGGAAAATCTAAAAAATGTAGGCTCTTAAATTCTTTGGTACTTACTTTTGATTGCCAGTCCGGCTGCCAAGCGTGAAAAATATGATACTACCTATTTGTATGAGACAATGAACATTGATGAATGGAGGTTTTGATTTTTTTCGTTTTAAAGTTTATGGTGGTAAGCGGGCAAGCAGCACCTGATGGTGTTTCTGCCACCCTAGGCCTTTGCAATATCAGTAGTACATCTAGCCTACTAATAAAAACCTCATATCCACCCAAAATGTTGAGCTGCCGATTTTTGGCTCACCAATTGAACGCAACAGCACATTGCTAATCAGACGTCGATTTTCTGCCGGAGTACGGTACAACCCCGGATAGACCGGCTCGCTGTGGACAGAAAACTGTCAACTCTACATATTTACATATCATCACGCCATGTCCCTTCCAGGGTAGGCAGAGAGAACAGAGTGCCAGAGAACTCTATCCTTGCATACTTCACTCGCTTCCTCAACATTCATAATTCTCTTCATACACGCTCGCCGGTTTCGGAGACTCTTGACTCCACCTTCCTTCAGTACGTGACCAATCTGGTCTAGGTAGGTGAGTTTTGGTCTCCCCCGGTACCTACATCCTTCCACTTTCGCATTGTATATCTTCTTAACCAGACAAACGTCTGGTTAAGGCATTATTACTTATTTATTACTATTTTCTATCGTGTTTGTATGTAATTTTTAATTTTTTCCAACATTTCGTACACTTTATAACATTCCTGGTCACGTAAGGACTGTCCTCCATTGACATAAAATCAAATACAAACGAATCCGTAAAATTAGTTTTATTTCAAATGTTCCAAACGATCAAAGTACATTTACGATAAACCAGACTACATATAGAGTTACTGAATTGCTGTTCATGTATTAAATCTTAATAAAATATTAGACTTTCTGATTTGATAAATAAGAAAACTCGACTGATAAGAAACATGTAGAACATAAGTCAGAAGTTAAGCAATTTTCAAAATAAATAACCCATATATAAAACTTCAAACATTACTAAGGAAAAAACACATGTTTTTTTTTCGCAATCACAATGTTTTGTAAAATTATTACCCGTACGCCGTCATAAATAGATAGCCAGGCGTGAGTGTGGAACTCATTAAAAGTAAAGCTTTAGGTGCTTCCTCGTAAATTTATTGTACATCTCGCAACTCCAATGGTTTTATTGTTGGTGCTTATGTAAATGATGTGTAGGGATTAAAATTTAATAAATGAGAAGTCTCTCTGTATTTTCTTCTATATGATAATGTTGGAGGAATACAATTCACCACTTGACTCTATTTGCGTGTGGGTTTTGTAAAATACAACTAAGGGACATAGTATGTAAACATTAGTTGCAAGCCTCCCGCATAAAGGAGAGGAGAGTGAAGTTAGGAATTATATATTATCTGGAAGAAGTTTTCCTTTCACACTGTTAGAGAGAATTTTAGTCCTTTTTCTCCTTTTTTTTGTCGCAACTTCCATGACCTAGTAAAAGGTGAGATATTTATTCGTGTATATTAATTGTTTCTGTACTCATTAAGGTAATATAATATTTATTGGCAGATATAGAATATTTAAAGTCTCAATTCATATATATTGAAAAGTCATTAACTACAGATATCCAAAAACTAGGTAGCGTTCGCTACCATAATTTTATAATACCTCAATGATAATTAAAAAAAAAAAAGAATTGGGTGCGTGTACTTTAGTACGCGCGTGAGAAGTTGTACATCTTTAAGATCATTAAAATATAGTTTTTAATTGCATGCAAATAAAATAATAAAAGGACTAGAAAAGTATAGGATATTTTTCTTCACTAATATTTACGAATAGTAAATAATATTAATCAAAATATTCAATTTAAATCATTGCTGAATATTATTTATTAGCACATATAATTCGCACCTGTATGAGAGTTAAATACGTGTTGTGAATGTAAAAACCAGAAAGAGGTTTTATTTCTATTTTGTTGGTAGCATTTTTTCGTGAACTAATGAGTGGTTTTGCGGCCAACTTCAACCTGTGTTACTTTTGTGTTATAATGACGCACGCGCATCTTATTTGCGGCCATCTTAAACCTGTTATTTTTGTGTTACACCGATGCGTGCGCATCTTAAGAAGTAGTAAGGAATACAACTTATGTAGAACTTCAAAAATGTTATTTCCATAGTTGTTATGTCAACAGCTACTATCTATTATCAGTTTAATAATATCCCGTAGTTAACAATATTTGTACATTTTGCTATCATCACTGCTCCTATGTTTATTATATATTATATACCTTGTTACCTTTCTCGACAAACAAGCTATATTTACATTATAGTTTTCTCATATCTAAGCATGAGTTCGTTAGACTAGCTTGTTTAAAAAAACTCTTTAGCTTTATAATAGTACTAGCAATCCCAGCCCGTTGGTTTGTTTGTAAAATTCGATATATCGTAGCGCCGCCTGGTGGTGAGTTACATCAATGGGCAAATAAAATTAGTGGTAGCCCGCTCGCTCGGCGTGGAGAAGTACTTGTAGGGCGGGTCTATGTGGTCGTACGCCGCTTTTTCTGTCGCCCCGGACGGATTTAGCGCGGCGTGACCACTCCATAGCCCGCCGCCAAAAAAAAAAGGACCACACTGTTGACAGTTCTCTGTCTACAGTCGCAGGTCGGTCCATACGGGGTAGTATCACACTTTCGTAGAAGATCGACGTCTGAGTAATAACAATATACATTTCGTTGTGCTTTGTTCGGTGAGCGAGAGAGCCGGCAGCCCAACTGGGTGGGTTTGAGGTTTGTATTGGTAGGCAGCGGCCTAGCTATACCCTTGGTATTGCAAAGATCCATGAGTGGCAGGCACAATTACCAAGTACTGGACGTCGATGGCCTCCTTTTGCGAGGAAGTCATCTCTGCAAAGGACGCCGCTGAGCGGGAACGCGAAGCACTCGCGTCGCCGAATTCGCGCCGCCGGCGGCGATCAGGGAGAGGGAGGCGCCGCTACGCGAACCTCCTCCCACCGCCTTGACGACTGACTGGTCGTGGCCACATGGCCAAGCGTAGGGGTGTCGGGGATAGAATGTCATTAGACGATCTCTCCGGCATTCCGTAAAAGCGCGGAAGGGACCGCTGTTGGTTTTAGTAGGTATTCCGGCCGCCAACATCTATGGCCGGCGAGTCCCACACGCCCCCCCGTCTGTCACTGGCGGGGGATAGTGCGTAAAAGCATTTCCACAGTGTTAACAAAAAAAAAGGCACAATTACCAACAGCTGTGATGCATGCTCGTTTGCCACAATAAGAAAAAAAAATCTTGATCATGAAATAATACATATACATATTTATATACAATTTTCATAGTGATCGGTCAAATAGTTTCTGAGTTGAGCGATGTCATATATAGATACAAACATCCTCTTTTATAGATATAGAGCTAAAAGTAGGTGACATTTGTATATTTATTAGCTGCATTTCTACCGTTTTATATTCCTGGCCAACGTTTAAAGGAAGTAAGGGGCGTCAATGTAGATACATATATTATCACAGCATCGGAAATCTTAAAGAAGAGTAAGTTTTATTTGTTGTTAAATATAAATCATTGTCCCATCGTAGCAACGGGATAAATTCAAATTTAAAATCATTTATTTCATATAAACATCCGGAACTTATATAGTAATAATTTTACCTCTTTTTTTTTTTTTTTTTTTTTTTTTTTTTGGGGTGGGTTATGGTCGGCGCTCCTCTCGCACCACTCCGTCCGGGGCGACAGAGGGGCGTAAGCACGCATACCCGTAACCCACCCACGAACCTCGCCTACGTCGTTGGACCGGCCACTGGAGCAGCGTGAACTTGTCGTCAGTGGCCGGCCCGATGGAATACCCCCTGAGAGGTACCCTCCCCTTGTATGACGTCCCCCCCCCGGGGCGGGCGTCGTTCCCTCCTCGCGCGGTCAGCCTCTCGGCGGGTGACGGACTAATTCCCCGGTCCAGTCACCCGCGGCCTCGGCTAGGGCGGCATCAGGCGCAGGTAATCGCGCCTACGCCACCCCAGTCGCCGGCGGCGGTTCGCGTCGTCGAGGAGACGCTCCTCGCGCACGCGCTCTGCCGCCTCCTTCCGCGAGACTACTGCCTCGCAGAAGGCTGCGACCGCGTCCCAGTTCCTGACGCTGTCGAGCATCGCCCTGGCGATGGTCGGCAGCGTCAGGTTGGCACCGATGATTGCGACGAGTTCACGGCGCTGCTCTGCCCAAGCGGCACACGCCTCGAGCGTATGCTGCGCCGTATCCTCGTCGCAATCGCAGTGGTGGCAGGACGGTGTACTCTCCCTCCTGACGACCGTGTACAGGTATTTGGCGAAGCATCCATGCCCCGTCAAAACCTGCACCAGTCGGAAGGAGAGCACCCCGTGCCGCCGTTCCAACCACTGCATCAGCACCGGCCGGAAGGCCTCCACAGTCCGCACACCGAACCGAGGCCTCTCCAGCCGGACTGCCCAACGAGCAATGACGTCTCGGCGGGCGTCGACACGCCAGGCGGTGAGCTCCCTCAGTGAGACCACACAGCCCCCCGTTCGCACCCCCGACACCCGCCGATACAAATCGGCGAGCATTTCCGCCTCCAGGTCCCACGGGGGAGTCCCGGCCAACAGGCACGCTGCCTCCGTCGCCACCGTGCGGTACCCGCGTACGGCCCTGACCGCCATGGCCCTCTGTGGTCGCCACAGAAGAGCCCTGAGTCGGACGGTCAGGGATCCCGCCCACACCGGTGCGCCGTACAGGGCCATCGACCGGACGGCCCCCGAGTACAGCTTTCGGCACGTAGCGCTCGGTCCGCCCACGTTCGGCATAAGCCACGAAAGGGCGGACGCCGCGCCGACGAGCCGCGGAGCGAGCCTGCGGAAATGCTCCCGAAACCACCAATGCCCGTCGAGTACCAGGCCCAAATACCTCATATGGGCCCGGATGCTGATGTCAACCGAATTGACGGTGATCGAGACGCCGATGGGAGGACTCATGCGGGGCCCATGGAACAAGAGGGCCTCCGTCTTGTCCAGGGCCACCCTCAACCCCAGCGCCTCGATCCGCCTGACGATCTCTTCGGTGCCGAGAGTTGCCAGGCTTGCCGCCTCCTCCAGCGTCCCACCGCGGGCTGTGACGAGCGTGTCGTCGGCGTAACAGATTACGCCCAGCCCGGGTGGGAGGCTCCCTCTCAACGCCCAGTCGTAGCCGATGTTCCACAGGATGGGTCCGAGGACCGACCCCTGTGGGACACCGCACGTCATGGGCGTTCGCGCAACGTCCCCTACTCGGTTGGTGTAGAGGACACTGCGCCCCTCCAGATAGTCTGCCACTAGCCGCCTCAGGTAAACTGGCACTCCGTGGTATCGAAGCGCCTCCCTGATGCAGCTAAATGGCAGACTATTGAATGCGTTGGCAATGTCCAGGGACAGGGACGTCGAACGACCCCTCCTGAACCCAAGCTGGGCGTCCGACAGATCGGGCCCCGTGCCAACGAGGTGCCGCTCGATGCGGGCAGCCAGCACCCTCTCCAATAGCTTGCCACATCGTCGAGCAGCACGATAGGCCTGTAGGCCGAGGCCGACTCGGGAGACCGTCCCGGCTTCGGCAGGAGCACCAGCCTTCCCTCCTTCCAGCACCCAGGGAACCGCCCGGACGCTAAACACGCATCGAACAGCCCCCTGAGGCGGGGTCCCAGGTGATCGAGGACCAGGGCCAGTACGCGGTTGGGAATACCGTCGGGCCCGGGAGCGGTGGATTTCCCGCGCATGCGCGCCACCGCCACCTCCATCTCGGTTTCCGTGACGGGCGAAACACTGTCATCGTCGGCCTCCCGGTCAATGTCTGGCGAAGTCATGACCGGGGGCGTGTGCTCCGCCCGTCGCGGGAACAGGTCCTCGACGACCCTGGTGAGGAGGTCGGGCTGGAGGGTCTCGGTGATTGGGGGCGCGCGCGGAGCTTATTCAGCGCCGCGCGATAGGGGCGACCCCAGGGGTCACGATCGAGACCGTCCAGCATCTCCTGCCGACTGACGTCCTTGGCGGTACGGACGGCCAGCCTGAAGGCCGACCGCGCATTGCGGTAGCCCTCATAAAGCCGGCCCTCCCGCTCCTCATCGCGATGGTGCCGCCGGCTGCGGGTGTAGGCCCTCCGGGCGCGTATACATGCGGACCGAAGATCCGCCAGCTCCCGGGACCACCAGTGGACAGCCCTTTTCGGAGGCAGACACCGTACACGGGGCATGGCCGCATCGCAGATCTGCGTCAACGCATTGCGGATGCGGCCAGCCTCGGCGTCCACCCCGTCCAACTGGCGGGCAGAAGACAGCCACGAGTGAATGATGGCTGCCTCCGCCAGCAGGTCCTGGTCTAGACGACTCACAGCCCATCGCCGGAACGCGGGACGTCCGTCCGCCTCATGACCCCTGCTGGGCGTCGGAAGGGTCCGGGAGACCTCCATCCGGATATACCGGTGGTCCGATAGGGTCTCAACCTCCTCCGCGACTCACCAGCTCCTCACGCGTGCGGCGACAATGGGGCTAGCGAACGACAAGTCCACTATCGACCCGCCCCGCTGCCGCACGCACGTATACACTGAGCCCCTGTTCAGCAAACAGAGGCCCAGTGTCGCCGCCCACTCCTCGACCGCCCGTCCTCGGTCGTCCGTCCTGGTGGATCCCCACGCCATGGACTTGGCGTTGAAGTCCCCCATAACGAAGACTTGGCGCGGTGCCAGTCGCCGTAACGAGGCCCCCAAGATGGTGAGGGAGGCCCCGAAATCAGTCACGCTCCTGTTAGGGGAGAGATAGACTCCGAAAAGCGTAATCTCTTCCCAGTCCGCCGCGACGTATCCGATGCCCCTATCCCTAAGAGTCAGGGACGACGAAGGCCACGACGTGGAGGCGACGATTGCCACAGTGCCGTCGGCGCTACCCAGCCAGTTAGGCCGGTCGGGCACCACGTACGGCTCCGCGGCTACGGCTACTCCTATCAACCACTCCGCCATGGCTTGCAGGAAAACGTCCTGCGCACCGGCGGAGTGGTTGAGATTGGCTTGGAGGAGACGGATGGATTCGTGGTCCATTAACGGGCCGTATCCATCGTCTCCTCCTCCGCGCTAACGGGCGATCGGGTCGCGGTCGGAGCGGGAGCGGGCCCGGTCGATGGGCCGCCCCGCCCCTTTGGGGCCGATGCCGGGTAATTTTACCTCTGATGTTTACTCGAGTATTACACATTTGAAATAAAACTATTTTACAGATTCTAGTCAGACTCACAATCCTCCAATCTGTCAGACTGATAGTCCTTCCGTGAATATTAACACTGTGAAGTGTTTGAAACCTCGAGCAATTGAAAATCAGATACGAATGTGATGGAATCCGTAAAAAAAGTTTTGTTTCAAATAATTTAACTTTTTAATATAATTCAATAAAATAATGATTGGGCAAGAAGCTCTTATTACTTTTTTCTTCTTATTTTTATATAAAATTGTATATTAACATGTTTAGTAAGTATTAGTTCCAGTGTGATACTCGTCGAACGAGGATATACAAAAATTCTTAAATTTAATGCAAAACTTTATAGCTTAACCAGATGCCATAAACGAGTGATCACAAGTTAACTAGCCATCACTTTCCTCAATCCCTTGGAAAGGAAGGGAGAGACCCGAGACTGGCCAAGGGTTTCCACAATGGGTAACAGTTCTCTTCTGGCAATGTATATATCGGCAACTAGCCTACCAAGAGTTGCGACGATGACAGCACTAACTTCAAATTAGTGACACAGTGTGATGAAGAATTACATGTAGCAGTGAAAAGCGAAAGGCTGAATGATGAGAAATTCATAACAGTCATTAGTATCACCGAGCTACCTATCAGGTGCGCTGATTGTGGCATTATCCTTCTTCGATACGCTGATGGGCGGAATGGTAGGCGGACCTTTGGCAGCCACGTGAAAGTGTCAAGTGATGGTTTTGTATTATATTAAATATCTTTGTATTTTAATGTGTTATCCTTACTAATATTATAAATGCGAAAGTAGCTCTGTGTGTCTGTCTGTCTGTCGCTCTTTCGCGGCAAAACTACTGAACCAATCTAAATAAAATTTGGTACACAGATAGTCTAGAACCTGACAAAGGACATAGGCTACTTTTTAATGCAAAAAAGGGTTGTAAAGGGGGTTGAAAATTTGTATGGAAGTGTCGTCATTTTTAAAGCCAGAAGCTTGAAACTTATTTTTTAGGCTATTGATTAGATGTAAATAAATATGATATTAAAATTTTGTAAAAATTTACCCTTGAGGGGTAAAATAAAATTAGGGGATGAAAAACTTTAGGAAAGTAACCTTTTACGCAAGCGAAGCCGCGGGCAGAAGCTAGTATTAAATAATTTTGATAGTATTTTATGTAATGTGATGCAGAAGAACTGCTGGGTTGTAATGAATAATAAAAGTGCTTTACAAATGTTTTCGTATTCCATCAAAATTGCCAGAAGATACCAATTACTGTGTCGTCACAGTGCTATTGAAGATGACAATTTGACTTACTAACGGACAATGACTAATTTGAAGTAGAGTAGAACTAAACATTTTATTGTGGTAGGACCACGCTGTGGACAGTTCTCTGTCTACAGCCGCGGGCCGGTCCGTCCGGGGTAGTACCACACTCTCGTAGAAGATCGATGTCTGAGTAATAGCAATGTGCTATTGCGCTTCGTTCGGTGAGCGAGAGAGCCGGAAGCCTAACTGGGGTGGGTTCAGGGTTGTATTGGTAGGCAGTGGCCTAGCTATACCATTGGCAAAGGTCCATGGGCGGCAGTGACACTTACCATCAGGTGTGCTGTCTGCTCGTTTGCCGCCATAAGCAATAAAAAAAAAAAAAACATGAAGAATCCGATATTTTTGTGAAAAAAAAAAATTTTAACACTGGCAGTTATATCTCGTATTAATAGCTGATTGCTAATAAAAAAAAAAGAAAAAGAAAAATGTGAATATTATGAATGTTATTTTAAACTATCAAAAACTGCTTATAACTATTTATCTTGACCAAGATATTATTGAAACCGATGTAGAAAGGTGAACTTAATCAGATATCAGTTTATTGTCATTTCGTACATTGCTTTTATTACTTGGTCATAGCAGTACATTTCCTTCGTTCAAATTGTACAAAACCAAACTTTTATCTTTATTTCCTTTGAGCGAAAATTGAAAATTCTTTAAATATACTTACGTGTTATCTATTTATAGGAAATTCAACTTTATTTTTAACTGTATTAGGTACAAAATTAAATAATAGCAACTTCCATCATATCCTACACATGGTTAGTAAATTCGAATGAAGCTCTTTCTGGCTGGATCAACCATTTCAATGAAATACGAACGATATTTATAACTGTGTGACCATAAGGTTTTTGGGCTCTGTGAATTTACCGTTTAAAGTTTTCAACTGAATAACATATTATAATAATCTTTTATAGATAAATCTAATATAGATAAAATAGTAAATCTACGTCATTATAGCTTTGTGTTAGCTGCTAAGAATACTACCAACTTTTGTATTTCTCATAGGTGTCATAAGAGTACTTTTTTTTTCTCGCTGTGGAAACGCATTTATGCGGTTTCCCCGCCAGTGGTAGACAATGGGGGAGTGTGGGACCCGCCCCACCGGCTACTCGACTGGAATACCCACTAAAACCACAGCGACCCCATCCGCCTTTTACGGGGTGCTGGAGAGATGGTCTATTGATATTCGATCCGACACGTCAACGTTTGGTCAGCTGGCCACATCCTGTCGACATTGAAGACGGTGGGAGGAGATGCGCATATCGGAGCCTCCTGCCCTCTGGCCGTGGCTGGCCAGGTGAGTGTGTGGATGCAATTGCCTTGCATTCCCACTCCGCGGCCTCCTTTTTAGAGACCTCCTCGCAGAAAGAGGACATCGACGACCAGCACTTGTTGCTGTCGATCATCTTCAAATACCTCCACTATGTGGCGTGCATCATCCAGTGACGCGCCACACTTATGGCATCCTGAGGTATTTTGTCTCCCAATTCTGTGCAGGTATTGGGTACAGGTGCACTTACAGAAGACCCCGTGTCTGGTAAGCACCTACACCACCCTGAAGCTTAGGCTGCCGTGCTTTCTGTTCATTCAGCGGTGGAGATGCGGTGCAACCGCCTCTACATTCCCCTGCCCTGCTTCGGGGGACTCCAGTTATTCCTTCCACCACCGGATGCCTCCCCTTTCCCTTATTCTTTGCAACAAGACTCCCAGAGCAACCTACACCAATTCATAGGTTTTTTTTTATTGCTTATGGTGGCAAACGAGCAAGCAGCACACCTGATGGTAAGTGTCACTACCGCCCATGGACTTTTGCTGTAACCAAGACTATAGCTAGGCCGCTGCCTGTCATTACAATCCCCAAACCCACCCAATTGGGCTTTCGGCGCTCTCACTCACCGAACGAAGCGCAATAGCACATTGCCATTACTCAGACGTCAGTTTTCTGCGAGTGTGTGGTACTACCCCAGACGGATCGGCCCGCGATTGTAGACAGAGAACTGTCAACAGCGTGGTCCTACCACTGTTAAAATTAGGTATAATCTTTGCAACAGATAACAAATACTATTATAGCATAGAAATGCATTGATGTCTGTGATATCCACTCGATATTCAATACAACGGCTTGCGTTGTTGGAAGCATGCAACTCGGATATATGTTTGCATAAATCATTGATTCATCTATATGCCAAGCCTCAAATACATTTATGCTGATTGAAAGGATAGGTTATGTCTTATGAATAATTGTACCTATATTATTTTTGTTATCGTCGGTTAGTTTTGAAGCGTTCTCTGACTCTGGCTACAGTATAACAAGCAAGTAGGTACAT
Organism: Lymantria monacha; assembly: GCA_905163515.2. Lineage (NCBI taxonomy): Eukaryota > Metazoa > Arthropoda > Insecta > Lepidoptera > Erebidae > Lymantria > Lymantria monacha. The sequence continues at coordinate 30,896,012 of LR991091.1, read as the reverse complement.
AATATGAGACTTGTACTATTCTTTGTGTTTAGGAGGGCCGTCAGCAATTTACTCGTGATCGGGTGCGGCTTGTGGATCTGGTCCAGCCATTTTTGTTTCTTTTTGTTTTTATAAATATTCTTAGTTTAATTTAGTATTATTTACAAAATTTAAAAAAAAAATGAATCTTTACTCGAATGGCATCTCACTGGAGCTAACATAAATTAAACAAGTAACCAATCACTTTCGTGAAAATATATAATTAAAAAAAAAATTACAATCCCATTGAGTTTCTTGCCGGATCTTCTCAGTATGTGGCTGCTTTCCGATCCGGTGGTAGATTCATCATTACAGCCCATAAATGTCCCACTGTTGGGCTCGGGCCTCCTCCGCAGTGGGAGAGAAATTAACCTACTATACCGCACTGGTTAGACGTGTTGGTATAGGGTTTTGTTTCGAGTTTTCCTTCTCTCGCCTATGTTATATGCGTTTTATATCCCTTAGTCGTCTCGTACGATCACCCACGGGTAAGATATGGGGTGGTGAATAGTATTCTACTCCGTCACCACACGGTGAGTATTTAAAATTAGGTAGATTAATTAAAATTAATTAAAGAAAATAATGTAAAATTGACAATATGTAAGCGCCCCTATGGGGCTTATGCATAATAAATGATTTGATTTGAGTCATATTGAGTTTGTTTAAATATTAATCTTGGCTTGGGCTGAAATCTTACCCGTGGGTGATCGTACGAGACGACTAAGGGATATAAAACGCATTTAACATCTATGCGAGAGAAGGAAACCTCGAAACTAAACCCTATACCAACACGTCTGACCAGCGTGGTATATTATGGTAGGTCAATTACCCTACAGAGGAGGCTCGAGACCAACAGTGGGACATGATGATGAATTTTATTTGTCCTTTGTTAAAACAAATAAAGATATTTTCTTTCTTTTTCTTTTTTTTCGTATAAACGTGAAGTAGATTACAATGTTTATTACCATTTCATTTTCAGGGTGCTATCATTAGTATCCACTAAGATCGCCACATCCCTAATAGGAAATGTCATTGCAATGGAAGAATACATTATACAATACAAAATAAATTTATAACACCACCTATATGAGTCGGATGTTGATAAGGGATAGATGAAATGATTATATCGTGCAAGCCCCTGTGGCCTAATGGATAAGGCATCGGCCTCCTAAGCCGGGGATTGTGGGTTCGAGTCCCACCAGGGGTATAATAAATAATTATCTTTTTTTTTTGTTACAAAATTATTTAATTTCTTTATTACTAATTTATTTGTATAAATAAAATATAATAATAGAGTTAAAGTTACAATAATTCACTCTGGTGTAAGATTTCTTGAATGCCTTCACCGTTGTAATCATCCAAGTTACGCAGTAGTATGTCATATAGTATTTTTTTTTGTATTAGCAATCACCTAATTATACGAGCAATTGTTGCCAGTGTTGAGTTACAATTTGTTTCACGTCTTTCAAATCTCGTTAGTAAGTCAAATTATCGACATCAACAGTATTATCAATGCTATGGCCACACTGTTAATGGTACCTTCTGGTAATTTTGGTGAAAAACGAAACTCTAAAGCACTTTTATATCATATTCACTATATCCCAACAATTCCTTTGCGTCACATTACATAAAATGCTATCAAAATTATTTAATATAACACTTTAAAAAACTAAGGTGTTGAATATAATGCAAGACTACCACATGACACTTACATACATATTCGCGCCAAAAGTCCTATTCAACTTCAGGTGGAAATATATTCATTATATGTAGAAATAAAATTTTATTCTTTTTCAAAAATGAAATACCTAGAAAGGGTTAAATAGCAGCTAACATTGTTTATACATACATTTGTTTTAGATTATTTTAACTTAAAATGGAGTTTGATCGTCCAAACAACAAATTTAAATTATAGTTTGCAAAATCCAAAAGTGCACGTCTCATAATTTTATATTATTTATTTATCATTTACTATTAGTCAATGCCATAAATGAAAATGAAAAAAAAAAAACTTTTGAAATTTCATGCCATTCTCGACGTAGTGCTATGTGTGTGTGTGTGTGTGTGTGTGTGTATGTAATGTATGTGGACATAGCTGTTCGTTTACAATAGGCTGTATGGAATTTGTTTCCTTTGCCTGGCCGAGTAGACGAATATAAAAATGTAAACGAACACAATTTTCATAAGGTATACATACACTAATGACTAAGCAGTTTAGTTTTTATTAACTGCAATTAAACGAAAAAGAATTACCAAGCCATTTTCGAACGGAAACAGCGCGTTGCGATTATGAAATATAAAAAAAATATATATTTTGATAAAAATATCAGATACATTTAAACGTATGTTTTTCATGACGTGTGTATGATAATATTATCCTATGAGGCGTGCAATATAACTCAAATTGTAATCAAAATCCATATAACTAAACAATCCATAGATTTTAACCATATTTTTTTCTATCCAAAGAGTTACCTTACGCTCAATAACAAAAGCGCATTAGGTAAGCTATTGATCAGTACACACATTACGTCTAATTTGCTCGCGACTAGAAACACACGATTCGTCGCATCCGGATGGTTGCTGATTTGTCTCAGTAATGGGAGCATTAGTCTAGCGGTCCATTTGATGTGCGAATCAATTCTACTACCTACTGTCTCTTTGTTTATTGGTTCTGATTTTTCTTGAACTTACGGAGATTTTTCCTTGTTTCCTATGATTTTTTTTTATGCGTTCGTGTATTAAGTATACGGTACTATTAGATCGTGCAACTCAACTAGTTATAAAGAAAAGATGAATTTTATCTATTTCTATAAGAGAGGATATTTGTATATATGATATCGCTAAACTCAGAAACTATTTGAGCGATCATTATGAAAATTTGTATGTATATGTATTTTTTCATGGAGAAGGTTTAAATGGCCATTGATATAACTCGCCACCAGGCGGCGCTGCGGTATATGGACTTCTACATACAAAACGGGCTGGCGTTACAAATATTTTATAAAATTTGTTTTTTTTTTTTATAATTAAAGAATTTCTACACAAACTTGCTTTGGCTAACAATGGCGACTGCAATCCTGGTGAAGGATAGAAACGACTCGGACTATTACTCTATTACTCTATTGTAGGCGAGCACGTAGAAACCAGACCCGTTGTTAGCAGTTATTAGTCAAAAAAATATATTCTAAATAATATTCAAGTTATAAAGTCAGTTATTGCTGATTTGATTGTTTGTATTAACGTCAATTGATAATATATATTGTCAATTGATAAAGTCAGCAATATGGTATTGAAATTAGGGAAGTAACAGTACAATAACTTATTCATATTATTATTCATCATCACAGTCCATAAATGTCCCGCTGTTGGGCTCGGGCCTCCTCCGTAATGGGAGGGAAATTAACCCACTATACCGCGCTGCTCAAACGTGTTGGTATAGGGTTTTGTTTCGAGTATTCCTTCTCTTGCATAGATGTTATATGCGTTTTATACCCCTTAGTCGTCTCGTACGATCATCCACGGATAAGATATGGGGTGGTGAATAGTATTCTTACTCCGTCACCACACGGAAAATATATTATTATTATTATTATTCTATCATATTATTTTTATTCTTATGAAATTGTACTCATAAAAAGTGTGGTAACGAAATTCATGCTGTGATTATCACACCAAAAGAGTAAAAAAAAAACTATATAGCCATATAAACTATATAGTCTTAAGAATTACAAAAACCGACTAAAGGAGTGCCAATTTAGTGAATAATAGTAGGAATACTTTTACACAACTCGCACCATCTGCAATAACCAACCCATCTATAAATCTTGTTCAATTTGGTATTTCCTTACTCCATGTTCAATTGTGAATGTTGGTAGTATGATGATGGTTGAATGGATATATGATATAGAAGAAGAACGTATTTTTGATGTATTTTGACATAGATGGCGAAAAGTGTCTGAAAGGTTAAAAACTTTTTTATCTTCTATGGGTGGATGAATTCATAGAAAATTTGTGCTGACATCATCTAGGTACTATTTTATCCGAAAAATAAATTTATCTCATTTTTAAAACGTGTGTAAATATGTAATAAAATTATATATAATACAAATATTAGCAATTTTTAATATCATCGATAAAAATATATTACATACAATTTCATTTCATGTTTTCTTTTTTTATACTCGTAGTAATGCAGCAATCCTTAAGTTCCCAATTCGATTCGAATATATCCCAATAGATATTTAAAAAAATACATGTATGGAAGATTTTCCGCTCAATAAAAAAGAATAATTCAAATGAATGTAAAATAATTTAAATTAAGAATAAGAATACATGTACCTACCTAACGTAATTTATAATAAGAACATTAAACTGTAAATATAACTATTTTCTTTTCTATGTTAGTATATTAAAAGACTCGTATACTCTTCATTAAGAATTTCTTTTGTGTCTGGAAACAAAATTCAGTTATGAGAGAACTTCGCTGAGGGCCAAAACTTTATTCATACCTACGTCTTTGTATTAGGTTGTCTAAAACTTCAGCAGGTTATAATTTATTTCTGCTTTGAAAACGTGGCGTTAAAGCCGAATATTATATTTTATTTTATTAAATTTATAAACGTTTTCTATATTTTATAATGATCACAATACTTATTGTAATCGTTAAAGTTTCTTAAATAAAACGAAAAATCTGTAGTACTGTAAGAGTACAGCAGTAAGAATCAATTCACCACCCTCTATCTTACTCGTGGGTGATCGTAAGAGATGACTAAAGGATATAAAACGCATGCTACTCGCCCACTACTACACCAAGCTGGTTAGACGTGTTGGTATAAGGTTTAGTTTCGAGTTTTCGTTCTGTTCCCTTATCTAGAGAACAGAGAACGAAAACTCGAAACTAAACCTTATACCAACACGTCTGACCAACTTGGTATAGTAAGTCAATTTCCCTTCCTTTGTGGAGGAGGCTGGAGCTCAACAGTGGGACGAGCTAGATATGAGCTGAGATAATGATGACTGGTTCTATTAATAAAAATAAACACATATTCATTTTTATTCCGTACTTTTATATATTTTTTTTTAAATTTATTTAGTGATTAAATTATATATGACTATATGTAATGGCCAAAGGTTAGATAGAGGCATTACTAGCTAGCGGTATGCGTTTCAAGAAGATTTTTTAAAAAACAATACTGTACCTTAAAAAATAAATCCTTATTGTTCAGTTAGACCAATCATTCAGGGCGACGGAAGGGCGACTTGGTTATTTGTACTAATAATAACTCCGCACTTAGAAAATAATCTATGTATTACGAGGGAACTTAACAGCCTCTGCCTGTCTCTCCGTTAACGTATACTGTTGGACATATATATTTATTTCCGAGTTGGAGAAATTGCCATAATCCCTACGCGTTTCAGGGAGTGGCCACCGAAGATAAAGATTGGGTACCGGTGGCCCGCTCGCACGGCGAAGGGAGGGTATGCAGGGTGGTTCCATGGGGTTGCGTGCCGCCTCTTCTGTCGCCCCGGACTGATTTGGCGGAGCGCGACCACATCCATAGTCCTCCGCTAGGAAAACAAAGGCTTTTCAGAGAGTTTAACGATCGCCATTATTTTTATAATTTTTCCAGTATAGTCATCTCCTAGTAATTCTTACGATTGCTACGTAAAAGAGTGGTTTGATGACACATTATGATCTCAATCCATACTAGTAAGAAAGTAGAAAGAATGGACACGTAAAATTCAAGCGATTTAATGAGAATGAAACAGTTAAAAGGGCAAGATAAGGGTAGACGTATTCGAATGAAATTGGTGATGCATTTGATAAAAGGTCAAAACAGTAGAATAAAATAAAATTGATTGCACAGAGGACGTGGTCGTTAAAGTACCACCGTACCTAGTGTCACGGGTTCAATTCCCATGCAGGACAATACTTTGTATGATCCACAAATTATTATCCCGAGTCTGGCTGTAATTTGTGTCCGTGAATTAAATGTTTGTAAATTCCCCCGCTATACAAGGATTATTTCCTTAGTGTAGGGTGTCTTAATATTATATTAGGATTTCAAATTATCACGGTCGTTATATTTATAAAATTAACGTGATTTGTACTGTGTATTTTATTACTAAAGAATTGCCGATATTGCAAGCACTAGTAGCGAGCGTTTAGTCACCCAGAAACTCTCCTCTATAAGTATGATAAATACATGATTTGAATCCAGTAAACAATAATTTCGCTAGAATTGAATATTTAAGTGAGCGTGTGTGGTAGAATGAAGTGAAAAATTACAACCTTATACATTCGAACATAGGTTAAGAATAGTAGTCTCGTTTTAAAAAAATAAGACAGCACCAAAGGACTGGGCAGCAGCGTTCCTCTGGATAATACTAATTACGGTTTCATAACCGCATGCTAAGCGTAAAGATTATCACATTATTTCTATGGAGACGCCTATGCCTATTAAATTTCGATAGGGTAATGGATGGGTGGATAGATATACGTAGGAATGACTATACACTAATATAGATATAGATTACAATAAAAGTTTACATTATATTGTGCGTAAGGTCGTATTATACGAAGGCAGCGAAATAAAAGTGTATCCTTTCTGTAAGACGATATTAGGATCCTCGCACATAGCCGACATGCGTGCGGAATTTCTATTAGCTACCTAACAGAGCATTTTGCTTTATGTTCTGTATGTTGAAATATATGGAAACACATTTGAGCGAGCTGGATTATTTTGACAGTTCATAATTCATATTGTAATATATTTTTGCTTCCATTTTTCTTACTACATATAAGTATGTTATATTGTAAGCTAAAAGTTAACATCATAATGATAATAAAAAAAGATGAATTTCATAGTATCGGCGATTTCGTCTAATTGCAGAAGAGAATTGTGTCTATCCATGGGACGTACATGAGCTGTCAAGAGATTTTTTTTTGAGTATACTCTTCTATTATAATTACTATTTTATTAATTCCATTTATCAGACCCTCATTATCCGAAAGAGGAAAAATATTCTAACCGACAGTATTACAATGAAGTGAAATAAATGTATAATATTTTATTAAATCACCGTCCGTCAAAAGAAATGTAATTACAGTGCTTATTTTTATATAATTCATGAGTAATTGAGTAATTTTAGAAAACAATAGTTGTATGAAACTTGTTATGACCGAGCTTAGAAAGCATTGAGTATAACCTCTGACTAAAATATTTACTTACCCATACACAGTAATTTTTAAATGGAATGATTGATCAACTAAAGATTAAATTTAAATGACATCTATTATCTTGAAATATACTAATAATACCTGCAATGTATGTACTCCCACCTACATTTTTTGAATCTTATTCCCTTTTTCGCCAATGACATTCAAATTTTGCGAGACACCTAAGTCAATTTAATTAATAATTGACTGTCTTAGGCGTTACCTAAACTTCCGCGAGGGTAAACCGCCGAGCGGGTCACCGAAGACAAAGACCGGGTACCGGTGGCCCACTCACACGGCGCAGAGAGGAGTTTGCATGGTGGGTCTATGAGGTCACGCGCCGCCTCGTCACCCCGGACCGATTTGGCGGGGTGAGAAGCATCCATAGCCCAGCGCAAAAAAAAGGCGTTCACTAAACTCGGTGAAAATATCATAAGTAGTATCATTAAGAAAGGTACTAAAACATATACGAACATACTTGCGTGTACCTATTATAAATCGTATGTTTTCACATAGGGCTCTCGCCCCAGATCACGGTGAGCCGTGGACAACGCAATATGAGATGAAAGGGATTGTTCCCCTGTACGCGATAAAAATAACACAAATAACGATTCCCAGCTATTTATTTATGTACATTACATTACAATGTTTTGCGCATTGCTTTTTAAAAAGGAATGCGCGTGGAAAACATTTTATTCGTTTTCGGTATGACAATGAATTTCATGTGATGTGGAGATAAGGATGAACAAATTTGTCTGCATGTTTATGGGCGAAGAGGTGTAACTACAGATCAGTCGTACTGAGAGTATCGGGGATTCGATTCTCACGCAAGATAATTATTATTACTTATGTTATCCACAATAATTATCTGGTTCTGGAAATTTGTATCTATTAAATTGTGTATTTGTGAAGTTCCCCTTGGCACAAGGATTAATTCCTCAGTGAGGGTTGTTGTTTTTTTTTCAATTCTTTTATGACTTATGGTGACAAACGAGCAAGGAATATACTTGATGGTAAGTGTTACTGCCGCCTATGGACCTTTGCAAAACCAGGGGTACAGCTAGGCCGCTACCTATTAATAATCTACTACCAATAATCCTAAACCCACCCAGAAACATGAGCTTCCGGCTTTTTCGCACTCTCACCGATCGAAGCACAATAGTATATGCCATTGATCAGACATCGACCTACTGCGAGAGTGTGGTGCTACTACTAAGAGAAGGAAAACTCGAAACAAAACCTTATACCAACACGTTTGACCAGCGTGGTATAGTAGGTAAATTTCCCTCCCATTACGGAGGAGGCTCGAGCCCAACAGTGGTATATATTATGAGCTGAGATGATGATGTGGTACTACATCGGACGGATCGGCCCGCGGCTGTAGACAGAGAACTTTCAACAGTGTGATCCTAACACTATCAAACTTTTTTTTTTTAGTGTGTCTTAGTTGTTAGCCTCAGATGGCTATGACAACTTTACCCAGACTGTGGGTGAGCGCTGAGGGCTCTCAACCCGTAACTATCAAACTATAACTTCACCTGTATTTATGTTCAGTCGCTCACTTCCACTAAACCTATTGGTATATATATATTGATGTTTTTTTTTTGTTATGAAAATTGGTACATACTTTTGATCTAAGTGACAATGATCAATTAAATGCCACCTTTATTAGTCTAATATGGCGCATGTCAAAAAAGGCGATTCATAATTTTCACAGTAAACTGTATGATATGAGTATCAAATGAAAGGGCTTGATAAGCAAATCACAATAGGTGAAGTGATGTCATTCTAAATTCAATATGGCTGATGTTATAAAATAACTATCCATCATTTTTCATATGACTCCTTTGATATGGTATCAAATGAAAGGACTTGATGAGTGAAACACAAAAATTGAAGTGACTTCATTCTAAACTCAATATGGCGAATAATACAAAAAAAAACTACTTATAATTTGAATTTTTTTTTGGTAGGCATACACAGGCAATTCCATCCAAGACGACGGAAGGGCGGCTCGTTGCGCCGTGACCCACTGTATTCCATCCTCATCGCCATTGGGCTTTCGGATACCATCCTCCATTGACACCTCGGCTTGCTGCCGGGACGTTGCTCTGACGCGATCAGCCTCTGGGCGGATGACAGACTATTTCCCGATCTAGTCACCTGCGGCCTCGGCTAAGACGGTATCAGGGTCAGGTACTCGCACCTGCATTGCCTCAGTCGCCAGGAGCAGAACGTGGCACCGAAGAGGATTTTCTCTCAGACCCACTCCTCCGCCTCCGTCCGCGTCGCAGTTCCTGAGCATCGCCTTAGCGATGGTCGGCAACGTCAGGTCGGCACCGATGATTACGACGAGTTCACGCCGTTGCTCTGCCCAGGCCACACAGACCTCAAGCGCGTAATTGCAGTGGTGGCAGGACAGTGTCCTCTCTCTCCTCACGTATGCGTTCAGGTACTTGGCGAAACAGCCAATGTCCGTCAAGACCTGCACAAGTCGGAAGGAAAGGAACCCGTACTGTCGACCCAACCACTCCATCAGCATCGGTGCGAAGGCCTCAATGGTCCGAACACTGAATCAAGGCTGCTTCTTGGATTGCTATGACGTAGCTACGAATTCACGGCGGGCGTCGCTCCGTCAGGTGGCCATCTTGCTGGACGAGACGTTGCCTCTTCCTGCCCGTATCGCCAACAGCCGCCGGTACAGTCCGGCAAGCATCTCCGCCTTCAGGTCCCACGGGGAGTGCCGGCCAACAGGCATGCCGCCTCCGTTGCCACCATGCAGTATCCGCGTACCTATGGCTCTCTGTGATTGCCACAGGAGAGCCCTAAGTCAGACGGTCAGAGAAACCGCCCACAAAAAATGCGGCGTCTACTCTATATACCGAGGGCTGGAGGACAGTCACGAATGCACTAGGGCTGCCGCTGTCAGTATCCTGATTGAGTCTACCCATAGTCCACGGCGGACCTCCCTCTGAGTTCACCGGTCCCTCACACTTATAATGCCTAATGTATATATATATATATATATATATATATATATATATATATATATATATATATATATATATTGCACGCCTCATAAGCGAAGCGTTGAGGTCTTGCTCTACTCTCGATATATGAAAATCAAGCACTTTTCAAACCTAAACATGATTGTATTTTTCTCACATTGCACTTATAGGATAATATTATTATACACATGTCAAGAAAAAACATTCGTCTAAACGTATTTGATATTTTTAAAAGCAATTATTTTGTTTAAAGTAAGAAAAAAGTTGATAAAAAAAAATATTCGAGGCCGTCCGGATGTTACCGTAAGTATCTGGCATTATCACGACCGTAAAAATGAATGTATCGATGTTTTTCTTTTATTAAAAGCTTCATAATCGCAACGCGCTGTTTCCTTTCGAAAATGGCTTGATAATTATTTGTCGTTTAATTGCAATTAATAAAAAAAACTAAACTGCTTAGTCATTAGTGTACCTATGTATACTTTATGAAAATTGGGTTGGTTTACATTTTTTGTTCGTCCATTCAGACAGGCAAAGGAAATAAATTCCATTCAGCCTATACAGCTATGTTTAGCTCTACGTCGAGAATGGCACGAAATTTCAAAAGTAGTTTCTTTTCTTTCATTACGAGTATGTACAAGCTTTTATTTAGTTTCACCTGTCCCGTTGTCTGTAATCAAATCTTGTAAGTTAAATTTGATCCCTTTTCCGTGTTCCAATTGAGCTGAAATTTTGCATGCATGTATAAATTAGATGACAATGCAATATTATTGTAACATAGAGCTGACCTAATGATGGACCTTTTTTTTTTTTTTTTTTTTTTTTTTTTTTTTTGGGGGGTGGGCTACGGTTGGCGCACTCCTCGCCCCACTCCGTCCGGGGTGACAGAGAGGCGTAAGCGCGCACACCCGTAACCCACCCGTGACGTCGCCTTCGTCGTTGGGCCGACCACCGGAGTCACTCTGGACTTGACGTTAGTGGTCGGCCCGACGGAATACCCCTGAGGAGTGCCCTCTCCTCGACCGACATCCCCCCCTCGGGTAGGATGTCGGTCTTTCCTCACGCGGTCGGCCTCTCGGCGGGTGACGGCCTAATTCCCCGATCCAGTCACCCGCGGCCTTGGCTAGGGCGGCATCAGGCGCAGGTAATCGCGCCTGCGCCGCCCCAGTCGCCGGCGGCGGCTCGCGCCGTCGAGGAGACGCTCCTCGCGCACACGCTCCGCCGCCTCCTTCCGCGAGACTACTGCCTCGCAGAAGGTTGCGACCGCGTCCCAGTTCCTGACGCTGTCGAGCATCGCCCTGGCGATGGTCGGCAGCGTCAGGTCGGCACCGATGATTGCGACGAGTTCACGACGCTGCTCTGCCCAAGCGGCACAAACCTCGAGCGTATGCTGCGCCGTGTCTTCGCCGCAATCGCAGTGGTGGCAGGACGGTGTACTCTCCCTCCTGACGACCTTGTGCAGGTATTTGGCGAAGCATCCATGCCCCGTCAAAACCTGCACCAGTCGGAAGGAGAGCACCCCGTGCCGCCGTTCCAACCACTGCATCAGCACCGGCCGGAAGGCCTCTACGGTCCGCACACCGAACCGAGGCCTCTCCAGCCGGACTGCCCAACGGGCAATGACATCTAGGCGGGCGTCAACGCGCCAGGCGGTGAGTTCCTTCAAAGAGGCCACACCGCCCTCCGCGCGCACCCCCGACACCCGCCGGCGTCCCACGGCGGACTCCCGGCCAACAGGCACGCTGCCTCCGTCGCCACCGTGCGGTACCCGCGTACAGCCCTGACCGCCATGGCCCTCTGTGGTCGCCACAGAAGAGCCCTGAGTCGGACGGTCAGGGACCCCGCCCACACCGGTGCGCCGTACAGGGCCATCGACCGGACGACCCCCGTGTACAGCTGTCGGCACGTAGCGCTCGGTCCGCCCACATTCGGCATTAGCCATGAAAGGGCGGACGCCGCGCTGACGAGCCGCGGAGCGAGCCTGCGGAAATGCTCCCGAAACCACCAATGCCCGTCGAGCACCAGGCCCAAATACCTCATATGGGCCCGGATGCTGATGTCAACCGAATTGACGGTGATCGAAACGCCGATGGGAGGGCCTATGCGGGGCCCATGGAACAAGAGGGCCTCCGTCTTGTCCAGGGCCACCCTCAACCCCAGCGCCTCGATCCGCCTGACGATCTCTTCGGTGCCGAGAGTCGCCAGGCCTGCCGCCTCCTCCAGCGTCCTACCGCGGGCTGTGACGAGCGTGTCGTCGGCGTAACAGATCACGCCCAGCCCGGGTAGGAGGCTCCCTCTCAACGCCCAGTCGTAGCCGATGTTCCACAGGGTGGGTCCAAGGACCGACCCCTGTGGGACACCGCACGTCATGGGCGTTCGCACAACGTCCCCTACTCGGTTGGTGTAGAGGACGCTGCGCCCCTCCAAATAGTCTGCCACTAGCCGCCTCAGGTAAACTGGCACTCCGTGGTATCGGAGCGCCTCCCTGATGCAGCTAAATGGCAGACTATTGAATGCGTTGGCGATGTCCAGGGACACCACCAACAGCACTCCTCCGCCGGCGACGGCCTCAGTCGCCACGGCCCTCAGGCGCAGCAGAGCCGCGATCGTCGAACGACCCCTCCTGAACCCAAACTGGGCGTCCGACAGATCGGGCCCCGTGCCAACGAGGTGCCGCTCGATGCGGGCAGCCAGCACCCTCTCCAATAGCTTGCCCGCATCGTCGAGCAGCACGATAGGCCTGTAGGCCGAGGCCAACTCTGGAGACCGTCCCGGCTTCGGCAGGAGCACCAGCCTCCCCTCCTTCCAGCACCCAGGGAACCGCCCGGACGCTAAACACGCGTCGAACAGCCCCCTGAGGCGGGGACACAGGTGGTCGAGGACCAGGGCCAGCACGCGGTTGGGAACACCGTCGGGCCCGGGGGCAGTGGATTTGCCGCGCATGCGCGCCACCGCCACCCCCATCTCGGTTGCCGTGATGGGCGGAACACTGTCATCGTCGGCCTCCCGGTCAGTGTCTGGCGAAGCCATGACCGGGGGCGTGTGCTCCGCCCGTCGCGGGAACAGGTCCTCGACGACCCTGGTGAGGAGGCCGGGCTGGAGGGTCTCGGTGAGGGGGGGGCCCCGCGCGATAGGGGCGACCCCAGGGGTCTCGATCGAGACCGTCCAGCATCTCCTGCCGACTGACGTCCTTGGGGGTACGGACGGCCAGCCTGAAGGCCGACCGCGCATCGCGGTAGCCCTCATAAAGCCGGCCCTCCCGCTCCTCATTACGATGGTGCCGCCGGCTGCGGGTGTAAGCCCTCCGGGCGCATATACATGCGGCCCGAAGATCCGCCAGCTCCCGGGACCACCAGTGGACAGCCCTTTTCGAGGGCAGACACCGTACACGGGGCATGGCCGCATCGCAGATCTGCGTCAAAGCATTGCGGATGCGGCCAGCCTCGGCGTCCACCCCGTCCAACTGTTGGGCAGAGGACAGCCATGAGTGGACGATGGCTGCCTCCGCCAGCAGGTCCCGGTCCAAACGACCCACAGCCCATCGCGGGAACGCAGGACGTCCGTCCGCCTGATGACCCCTGCCGGGCGTCGGGAGGGTCCGGGAGACCTCCATCCGGATATACCGGTGGTCCGATAGGGTCTTAACCTCCTCCGCGACGCACCAGCTCCTCACGCGTGCGGCGACAATGGGGCTAGCGAACGACAAGTCCACTATCGACCCGCCCCGCTGCCGCACGCACGTATGCACCGAGCCCCTGTTCAACAAACAGAGGCCCAGTGCCGCCGCCCACTCCTCGACCGCCCGTCCTCGGTCGTCCGTCCTGGGGGACCCCCACGCCATGGACTTGGCGTTGAAGTCCCCCAGAACGAAGACTTGGCGCGGTGCCAGTCGCCGTAACGAGGCCCCTAAGATGGTGAGGGAGACCCCAAAATCAGTCACGCTCCTGTTAGGGGAGAGATAGACTCCGAAAAGCGTAATCTCTCCCCAGTCCGCCGCGACGTATCCGACGCCCCTATCCCTAAGGGTCAGGGACGACGAAGGCCACGACGTGGAGGCGACGATTGCCACAGTGCCGTCGGTGCTACCCAGCCAGTTAGGTCGGTCGGGCACCACGTACGGCTCTGCGGCTACGGCTACTGCTATCAACCACTCCGCCATGGCTTGCAGGAAAACGTCCTGCGCACCGGCGGAGTGGTTGAGATTGGCTTGGAGGAGACGGATGGCTTCGTGGTCCATTAACGGGCCGTATCCATCGTCTCCTCCTCCGCGCTAATGGGCGATCGGGTCGCGATCGGAGCGGGAGCGGGCCCGGTCGATGAGTCGCCCCGCCCCTTTGGGGCCGATGCCGGGGGTCTGCAGTCCCCAGAGCCCATGCGGTGCTTGGCAGGCCTATTGCCCGCCGCACACGCGGGGCAGTGGGGCACCGCAGAGCACGATGCTGCCTGGTGCCCAGCCTGACCGCAGCGGAAGCATAGCCCGCTGCAGTCAAAGCAGTTGCGACACGTCGGTCGGGTATGCCCGACCGCCATGCATTTGTAACACCTCGCGGGCCGGGGCTCCAGCACAGTTACCCGCGCCGAACTCCAGCCCACGAGGAGTCTGCCTGAGTCGACCAATTTCTTGACCGACTCCACCGGGCACTGCACCCAGACAGCACCGACGCCGCCCGGACCAGGACGGATGGTGCCAATCCGGACGGTGTCCGAGGCACATCCGGTACGCACCATAATGGCCTCCCGGACGTCCTCCACCGTCACGGAATCGTCCAGACCCGTGAGGCGCATCTCTGCGCACTTGACGGGCCTGGCGATTCGGACTCCATCCTCCGGCCCGAACAGCCCCCTCAGCTTCGAGGCCACACTATCAGCCGCCTTGGCGCCCTCGGCCCCAGGGAACTCGAGAATTCGAGCCCCTGTCCGGGCCTTGCGGGTCCTCGCCTCGACGCCCCCGATGTCGGAGACGTCCAGCTCCCGCCGGGCGCGTCTTAGGACAGCCTCATAGTTGAGGCCCCTCTCGGCCGCCTCAGGCAGCACGGTGATAATGACCGCAGCTGTCTTCGGCAACTTGAGGCCCCTGCGCGACCTCTTTCCCCCTTTGTCGGCTCCCGCCTGTGGAGCAGCAGCCACAGCGGCACTCTTGGCTGCCGCTCTCCGTTTCTGACCGCGTTCCTTCCTGCTCCGCCCAGCCACCTGCCAGCCCTGTTCGAGCCTGGCAGCAGCGCTAGGCACAGCAGACGCAGTCGCGGGTGCGCTGGCCGGAGCCTGCGGTGCAGCCGCCGGCGCCCGCCGCTGCCCGGCCTTGGCGGGAGCCGGCACCGTGCCGGCCTTCTTCTTGGCCCCCTTAGGCCCACCTACGGCCGCAGCATAGCTCACCACGCGGCCACCCTGACAGGGCAGCTGGGTGGGAGCTGACGCTTGCGGCCGCATGGCTGGCACTAAAAGTGCGAATTGAGACCGCAGGTCGGCCACGTCCTTGGCCAACCCGCGGTTCTCCTTCCGCACCGCCGACAGCTCCGACTCGAGTCGCCGGTTTCGCTCTCGCAGGCCGGAGACCTCCCTACTGAGGCGGGCGTTTGCGGCCTGCAGGGCCGCCACCTCACCGCCTTGATCGCCCGGACCCGGGACCGATCTCGCCGCCACCGCTGACCCACGATCCCTGCGCCCACGGCGCGCGGTCGGGACCTTGGGAGGAGGCATGACGACACTCCCCTCCGAGTCGGAGCTGCCGCCCTTGTACAGGGGGCGCTTCCGGGCACTCGGGGGAAGGGTCTCCTCCCTCTCCCTGACATTCAGGGCCACCGTCAGAGCCTTCACCGCAGGGTGCGGCTCAGACTCCTCGGCGGCCTCGGCAGCCGAGCTGCCCTCCTCCATACTGGACGGCTCTGTGGCATTGCCGCCCTCGTCCCGGCTTCGGTCAACCTCCTCGTCGGACGGCTCTGCGGCTTGCCCGCCCTCGTCCGACAGCTTCTCCAGGGCCGTATCGGCATCGGAGCTTCTGCGGCTCTCCAACGACGGCCCTGCGGCTTTACTGCCGCCCTCCCTCTGCGACGGCTCTGCGGTGGATCCGCCCTCGTCGCTCGACAGCTCCGATGAGCTGCCACTCCTCGTCCCCTCCTTGGACGGCTCTGCGACATCGTCGCCCTCGTCCTGGGACACACACCTGCCTGCGGCGCTACCACATCCGATTGCGACGGCTCTGCGGCATCTGTGCCGCCCTCGTCGCTGGGAACGCTGGTCTCGCGGCGTGCCGCGACCTTCAGCGCCTCCCTTTCCTTCTTAAGTCGGTTGGCGCGCCGTTTAACGCGCTCGCCGGCTAGGGTGATCACCTTCCTGCGCTTCTTCTTTTTTATTGGGGCCTCTATGATAGGTGCCGGGCCCTCGGCGGACGCCTCGAGTCCTAGGGACGAGGCGTCGTTTGTGTCAGTTTTACATTGGCTTGACAAGGCCTTGAGGTGGGAATCACTATGATTCCCGTCGGTAGAATTTTTAAATTTGGAAGCATTCATAGTGAATCCCACGAGTATGGGAGAACTAACGGTCGACCCGGGCAGAGATCCCTGTACCCGGGCAAGCCTACATTTACCAATCAGGGGGTCGGCCGGTACCCTGGCTGGAGCGTGCTAACGACAGAACAACCCATCTGCCATGCATCTTCTCGCCGCACGCCAGAACTTAAGATTCTGGGTGATTTCCGAATTCGAATGTTGATTCGAACTCTTTATAGAGGTTGTCTTCCTCGCGGTCCGGGCGGTTAAGCCAAGACCCTCGTTCCTGATACTACGCCTCACGACAACTTGTCTTGAAGCAAGATATCAGGTTTACGATATGTCGGCGGTGGCATAAGCCTGCCCAGCCCTCAAATTAATGAGTGACCGGGCCCGTCCGAAATTTCGCCTCCTGTACCCTCTACAAATAGAGAGTCAGGAGCGAATTGGGGCTCAACCCATTGCTGGGGAACCCCCCCTCGCGCCAGAGATTCGCTACGGGCGACAATTCGACAGAGGGATCTGGGGGACTGTCGCCCGCACCCAGGGTACACCACGCGGAGGTTTCTGGCGTCGTACCCCACCTAATGATGGACCTGGAAGCTGGCCATAGGAACTCTGTAATTAAACGACGCAACCCCATCGAAATTGGGCTTATTTGATTCATCTTGACGAGTACTTTGAAACTATATGGAAACCAGGGTCTGATCATGGATCTGGAAGCTGTCCATAGGAACTCCGTAGTTAAGCGAAGCAATCCCATTGAGTTTGGGCTCGTTTGATTCGTATTGACGAGTACTTTGATACTATATGGAAACCAGGGTCTGACCATGGACCTGGAAGCTGTCTATAGGAACTCCGTAATTAAGCGACGCAACTCCATCGAGTTTGGGCTCGTTTGATTCGTCTTGACGAGTACTTTGAAACTATATGGTAACCAGGGTCTGACGATGGACTTGGAATCTGGCCATAGGAACTCCGTAATTAAACAACGAAACCCCATCGAGTTTGGGCTCGCTTGATTCGTCTTTAAGAGTACTTTGATACTATATGGTAACTAGATTCTGATGATGGACCTGGAAGCTGGCTATAGGAACTCCGTAATTAAAAGACGCAATCGCAGCGAGTTTGGGCTCGTTTGATTCGTCTTGACGAGTATTTTGGTTGGCGTGAATATGCAACTCCAACAAATTGGGGAAAAAAGTTCGTTCCGCTTATTATGAATGTGGATTATGTCTGATTGATTAGATGGATGACCCAATGCCATAGTAAGCACGTGCCAAGGGTTGAATGGTATGAGGGTGTATAAACATTTCATATCGCTTACGTTGCACCTCAGAGTACCAGAGCGAGCCCTGTTATACTGAA
Source organism: Lymantria monacha (assembly GCA_905163515.2). NCBI lineage: Eukaryota > Metazoa > Arthropoda > Insecta > Lepidoptera > Erebidae > Lymantria > Lymantria monacha. The sequence goes on along the minus strand of LR991091.1, from coordinate 30,877,911 downwards.
GCCCTTCTCCCTCCACAATGGACCACTGGGGTGATGAACCGTTTTTATCCTATATTTGTAGGAACAACCCGAATAATAAAAATACTAATTAAATAGTTAAAAATAAAATTAAAGAAAAACATTTTTTTTTAAAAACAATCTTTTATTTCTAATAAAATAAACTAAAAAGTTAAAAATAAATTAACTCTAATCAGACATATAACACTTGTAACATTATACGTTATAAGTTCATTGTAACCTTTAACGATAATTAAGCTTCTTCGCCTACAACAAAATAATTCCATATCGTACATAATTATATATTTTTAACACCATAATTATTAAATCTTCCCGTTTCGTCCCAATTTTATAAATAAAAGTGTGTTGCATTTTTTGGTAATTATCTACTAAACAGCTTGCTTTTAAAAAAGGATTTTTTTCTTTAATTTTATTTTCATTTCTGGCATTGACTAATAGTAAATGATAAATAATATAAAAATTATGAGGCGTGCACTTTTGGATTTTCCAAATTATATTTATATACACGCACACACATATGCGAATTATTTAAATGGAGTGTACATAAATGCCTGCCTGTCTGAGAACAAAAGCTGATGAAATTCATCACTTTTCAATTAACCTGGGGTCGAGCGATCCGTTTGTTTAAAATAGATTATGGCCGGTTCGATGGACAAAGCTGAAAAACTCCAATTTCATTGATTACTTTGTCAAAAGCGTATTGTTTGATAGCTTCCTAACTAAAACAGTAGCATGGTCGCATATTAAAATATATGTATATAATATTATTACTATACATAATTCGTTAGATCATCATCATTCACCATCATTCTCCTACTCTTATCCCAATTACTTGGGTTCAATACAATTTATACTCTTCTTTCATAGTACATAGTGTAAATGTTATTGGCAATAATTTTATGACCGGCTGCCTGCCAGACATCTTAGGAATGTACTTGTTGACCAAACGGCATCAAATGGAGTTGGCCCAAGTCGATGTAAGGTTCTTAGTCGTCTTTTACGACATCCACGAGCAAAGTAAGGGTTGGTAGTATTCATAACCGCTACCACACAGTTAGTCGTTACAATTATGTATATTTAATCGCTTATGCAAATGTGGGGATTCGTGATTCTACCCTAGCAACAATAGAGCTGCTGAATGCCATGGTTAAGTTGTGGTAAAAGGGTATAAATAGTGGATTAAAATATGTAAAAGGAAAAAAGTTTGGATAGCAACACTGTTCTGTGAATTTTATAACACGAACTGCGAACGCCGAACGGCCTGCCAAAGACTATGGCATTTTTCTCTTATGACGGAAAGTCTTAGTCAAATAGAAAATAATGATAAGCTAATGATGGATGGATAAATCATCATCATCTCGGCTCATATATGACCTACTATTGGGCGCGAGCCTTCTCTATAATAGGAGGGCAATTGAACTACTATACCACGCTGGTCACACGTATTGGTATAGGGTTTTGTTTCGATTTTTCCTTCTCTTGCATAGATGTTATATGCCTTTTGTATCCCTTAGTCGTCCCTTACGATCACTCAGAGTTAAGATAAGGGGTGGTGATTTGTATTATTACTCCGTCACCACACGGATGGATAAATACTATATTTCTATTTCAGTACCCTGGACCAGGGAATAGTAATGAGACCAAGTTTAAAACTGTTTGTACTATTTATATTGTGGTAATGATCTTAATAACCATACGGATCCTTCTATTAACTTGTTTGTGAGTTTTCTTTTAAAGAAACACCTGTTAAAGATTAGATCCTATATCATAGTATAAGGATCTATTATTTAATATAAGGGCCTTAAAGAAAACCCACAAACAAGTAAATGGAAAAATCCGCATGAATATTAGGAGAAATTCTAGTACTCAAATTGTACAAACAGTTTTAAGCTTGTTCTCATTACGTATTCCCTGGTCATCTTAAACTTGAGTTGTAACATCGCATTCGCTGTAACAGACGGGCATAAATTTACTGAAATTTTAGCATTTAATATGCTTAATTTATAAAATCCGATTACGAAATGAAAAATTGATGTCGCAAGCGGGATTCGAACCCGCGCCTATTGGGATATATCTATTGTAGTGGCAGCACGATTGGGCCGGAATCCCAATAGGCGCGGGTTCGAATCCCGCTTGCGACATCAATTTTTCATTTCGTAATCGGATTTTATAGACGGGCATAAATTTTACAAAAATAGCTACCTTCATAACTTGGAAATAACTAAGTTATGCAATGAAAATATAATGTATACGTTTCAAAAATTACTCAAAAAGAACTTAAAATAATCTAAACATTTTATTACTACACTATATTTTCCGCGACAGAGTAAGAATAAAAAATCATCCTCCTTTTTTCCCCGTCATCATTCTCCTACTCTTATCCCAATTGCTTGGGGTCGATACAATATGTACTCTTCTTCTTTCATAGTACATATTGTAAAAGTTATTTGCAATAGTTTTACGACCGGCCGCCTGCCAGACATCAACCTTCCTTGGGAATGTATTTGTTGACCAAACGGCATCAGATGGAGTTGGTCTAGGTCGTTATATGGCTCTTAGTCGTCTTTTACGAAATCAACGAGCAGAGTAAGGGTTGGTAGTATTCGTAGCCGCTACCACACAACCATTTTCCCCGTAATATCACTAAATAAAAAGAAAAACTTGAAATATAATCTCAATGAAAGCAGAAGGCCATGATGCTGATAATTTACTGGTTCATTTCTTAATTTAAACGTTCTTTTCTATTTTTAATGCATTCTTTCTAGCATCTACGGTAGTAGTTAATAAAAAAGAAACGAAACTAACCCGGTTGACCAGCATAACCATTTGATAGTAGATTTATATTTCTACTTTTCTAATAAAAGCTTTGGACTAAGACTCAAAAATTCCGTGTCCTTTTCAAAGAGTGCCATATTTGTCCAGGACAATAATATAGTAGCTTTATAATTTTTGAAATAAAATTATTTTTACGGATTCCATCGCGTTTATATTTGATTTATAATTGCCTGACGTTTCGAACACTTTACAGTGATCATACTCCGCCTGTGACCATCACTCACTGTAAAGTGAATCACTGTAAAGTATTCGAAGCATCGGGCAATTAAAAATCAAATACAAACGCGATAGAATCCGTAAAAGTAGTTTTATTTCAACTGTGTAATACTCGCGTTAATATCAAAAACTATTAAGCTTCAGAGCTTATAGATTCATATTAGTAAAAGAAGGAGTCTAGTAATATAGAACTGCACAGATAATCGGGAGATAGCATACTGAATTTTTGAGTGGACCAGTTTGTTTGAACTTTCAGTTAATCATATTTTACCTAAACCCTAAGTGTTTTATTTTATGCCCGATATACAGGGTGCCGATTTTATTACTAGAATAACTTAAATTAGGTGTAGGAATGACGTCATAAAAAACATTAAAGTTATTTGCAGACTCCTAGCTCTGCTCAATCCCGAGATAAAGTGATTTGTTTCTTATCAGAACAGCAGGTTTGTCACCGTACATTAACCTGTAGGTACATTTCGACCCAGCTGTGCGGCGGCGAGCGCAGCGCGAGCGGGGCTACTAGTAGTAGCTGAACTAGTAGGCAAATGCCTACTAGTTCAGTGTCACACGCATGAATATATGCCTACATCGAATTTTTATAGTACAAGTGTCTTGACCGCTTATCAGTATGGCAATTTAACCAAAACTTAGATACTATTTTTTTAGTAATTTGGATAGTGTTTTAGACTAATTAAATCGGCAACCTGTATAATATGGCTTAGGGATTATTATTGTTCTTTAATGATACAATATCCCACACTAAGAATACTGTCCCTCTTGTGTGGCAGAAGAAAATTCTATTCAGTAAAGACAAAAATCCAGTTATTATTCAGATAGAAATAATTATTTATGTATTGCTCAAGGAACTGCTCTACTTGAGTATACCACACACTCCGCCAAATCCATCTGGGTTAACAGAAGAGGTGGCGCGCGATCCCATAGACCCTGGATTTATGGAGTCGCGCGCCGCCAAAGACCGGGTTCCGTTGGCCCGCCTGGCGATTTACCATCGTGGGTTCCTCTCGAGTCGATGCCCCGGTAGCTTTCGCCGTCGGAGCATCGTCCTCACGTGGTGGCCTCACTTCGGGCGACCGGACTAATCCCCGGTCCGATCACCCGATTCCTCGGCTAGGGCGGTATCGGGCGCAGAGTATACCACCCATGACACATAGTCGTCTGTCTACATCGCAACACAATTTACGCAGACAACTAAGTCTATACAACTTTCAATAATAAAAACACTAAATAATATTTTTCAATATAATCTACTAGTAAATCTTCTAGAAAAATAACTTTATGATTGAAAACACGACGTGATTCCCCACGAAATATGCTAACCGTACCGCCGAAATTTGTCGAAGAACTCGTTCACTTAATCTTTTTTGTCTTGAGTAAAATCCACGTTTATTCCCAATATCGCTATTGACAGACGGCAGTAATAATTTTACGATCTCCTGAGGAACATTCCGTTCTATATATACGTGAGCGAACTTTCTACGATTGGCGGTAATCTCTTTTATTGTTGATGAAACGATTTGATGCATTGCGAATGTTAAGTTTGATCCATATCTCAATTGGACTATTCGAGAAATAGTTAAGTAGGTATAATAATAATATAAATATCTGAATGACCGAGTTTTGCTCGTTATTTTGGCAAATATATTTAAATCATCATTATAATTCTTCTACTCTTATCCCAATTACTTGGGATCGATACAATATGTACTATGAAAATACAATATGTACTCTTCTTTCATAGTACATATTGTAAAAGTTATTGGCAATAGTTTTATGACCGGCCGCCTGCCATACGTCAACTCTCCTTGGGAATGTAATTATTGACCAAACAGCATCAGATGGAGTTGGCCCAGGTCGTTATAAGGCTCTTTATTAAGGGTCGCTCGTATTAAGGGTCGTCTTTAATGACATCCACGAGCAAAGTAAAGGTTGGTAGTATTCGTAGCCGCTGTCACACAGCTATATACATTTAAATATAAGTAGCAAAACATAAATTAAAAAAATAATGAAAAATCAAAAATCCGACTACGTAAAAAGTGAAACAAATTACGTACCTACATAATAAAAAAATGAAAAGATTAATACAAGTACTTAGATGTCCGGTGGTCTAGAATTCTATACTATATTATTGAATGAATACTATTGAAGAAAATAAAATATATTCTAATAAAGGAACTTAACAACTAAATAGTCAGGATCCATTCAAAAATTAGATTGGCTGTCGAATAATGGATCCCGACTGTTTAGTTGCTATACCAATCCTTTGCGTCACGCAGTCGGGTAAAAAGGGAATCTAAGGATCCGAACCAAGCTCCGGTTTGTCTGGATTAGATGGCTTGAATTTCCAATTAATCTATATCTATTCTTAAGAACAACGTCAAAATTTGCCTTTATATTTTATTAGTTTTCAGTCAAAGAAAAATGATATTTTTTTATTGCCTGAAAATATTGACAAAATAATATATTATAGCTTGATTAATTAAATCGCCATCGTAATCCCTTGCATGCTAAATTGCATGGAAATCATTGGATCCGTTTCCGAGATTCAATGTCTTAAAAGCCAATGACTAATACTATCTACGCAAGAGAAGGAACATGAAGTAAAACCCTATAACAACTAGCGTGGTCAATCTCCTTCTCACTGTGGAGGAGGCTCGAGCACTACGTATGAAATGATATTGTAGTAATACCATTGTGGTCATTTATATTTGTGCGTGAATTTCATTAATTAATTAATCAGTCTATAGGAAACCACTATTGCACAAAAGATTCTTTTAGGGAGGATTGTACTAATATAGTCAGTCACCCTTAGTAGGCCAATTGGGAATTGCAATTAATATTATGAGTTGTCCAGATGAATGCTTCCACCCATTTTTCCTTTCCTCAGTCACTTTTAAGACACCTTTTTTTTTTTTTTTTTCGCAAGGTAGGACCATGGATGTGGTCGCGCCCCGGCAAATCGGCCCGGGGCGATGGAAGAGGCAGCGCGCAACCCCATGGACCCACCCTGCAAACACCTTTCTTCGCCGTGCGAGCGGACCACCGGTACCCGATCTTTTTCTTCGGTGGCCCGCCCGGCGATATACCCTCTCGGGTTTCTCTCTCGTGGACGCACCGACAGCTTTCGCCGTCGAGGCGTCGCCCTCACGCACTTTTAAGACACCCTACATTAAAGAAAGGCGTGACAATATAATGACTTTACCATAGGGAAATATGCGAGTAATATGAAATTCATAGTAACGAGGATCTTACTATAAACCATTTCTGCATGTCAATCCTTCAGGCTATATCAGAAACAGCCATTCTCTTAAGTATTATTCTATATGGTTTTATTTAATTGACAAATCCAACGCATAAATCTGTTCACATATAATTCTGTGCAACTTTCAGCTGCTTTCCATCCATTCATTCATTTATTATTCGCTCATCGGCATCTAGCTTTAGACATAGACCAATGAACTACTTGAATCTAAAGGTTCCCTGTGATATTTTCGATATCATTACTGTACCTCATTACGTAAGAAGCTTTAACGTATATTCTTCAATATTCATTTCTCATAGCGACAATGCTAAACTTGCATTTTAATATTACTAAGCTTTCCAATTTTAAGAAAGGTAACCTGAAAATTTTATCTGCTATGAAGAACTAAACGCTGGTAACAAATTCTAACCAGTACATCCCTACCATCAGTTAGAACTAACTAAATTTCACGGTCGAGTAGCCAACTCTATTCTGTAAAGGCTTCGCTTCGTAGAACCGAGCTTGTTTTATTGAGCTTGAATCTGTAGGCGCGTAGCTACGTGATTTTATTGACTTTACTTTTATTTCCAAAAGAGATTTTTTTTGTTATTTTTTTTAATATATTTTTACTTATCGTGTATTGATGCAGCAAGAAAATCAACTGCTGATGGGGAATGCTTTGAGAAGCTGCTTGCCTCGATATCAGCGTCTCTTTTTTATCATTGTACCACTCAATGCTGAAGCACAGTTCACCCATACCATTTGAAAATGATATCGTTCTCGACTGTAGGTTTTCATTGTACATTTCCCTCACACAAATGCAACTTCAGAAAAGTACATACATACATACATATCATCGCGCCATATTCCTTGCAGGGTAGGCAGAGAGAACAGAGTGCCAGAGAACTCTATCCTTGCATACTTCACTCGCTTCAACATTCATAATTATCTTCATACACGCTCGCCGGTTTCGGAGACTCTTGACTCCACCTTCTTTCAGCACGTTACCAATCTGGTCTAGGTAGGTGAGTCTCGGTCTCCCCCGGTACCTACATCCTTCCACTTTCGCATTGTATATTTTCTTAACCAGACGTTCGTTCGGCATTCTTTTCACATGTCCGAACCATCGGAGCATTCCCTTTCGCATCTTTACACCAATACTCTCTTTCATACTCACTCGCTCTCTTACGTCGTCGTTGCGAATGCGGTCGGTCAGCCTAACTCCACAGATTTTCCGTAGAGATCGCATTTCGACCGCAGTAATTTTGCTTTCATGCTCTTTTCTGCATACCCAACTCTCGCTGCCATATAGTAACGTTGTGACAAGCACAGCGTTATGTATTGCTACACCTGCCTTCTGGCTGAGGTGGTGGCTACCGAAAAGTTGTCCCAACGCTCCGTACACTCTATTTCCCGCATTCACTCTTCGATCTATATCAGTGGTGTACCTTCCATCTCGGCTAAAACCACATCCAAGATATACAAATTCATCCACTTGCTCTAGTACATCATTACCTATTTTTATTCTTACATCTGTTCTGGCTTCATCTCTTTCAAAGACCATTATTTTGGTTTTGCTCATCTTGCGATTTAATGGCAGTTACTTTTCTTACGATATGCGGCGGCTTTGTTCTGTCACTATTATTGTTAAAGATTATGAGTGGCTGTAGTAGCTACTTACTATCAGGTGTGTTGATTGGTCGTCTGTCACCAAAAGATAATAAAAAAAAATCGACTATGATCACCAAATTGCTTCCCAAATTTGACGATTGTAGAATTAAACACCCAAATTACGTACGTATAGAGTGCTCAGTGGTTAAGATACCATTAACCTATCGTGCCAATGTCGTGAGTTCGATTTTCTAATAGCGTAACTTTGTGGTTGGCTGGTCACGGACGTCAAGGATTCAGTAACAGTGGCGAGCCCAATGGCGACGGGAAAGGAATACGGCGGTTTATGGGGCCACGTGTCGCCCTTTCGTCACCCCTGACAGAACGGACAGCGTGGGTCTAGAACACAGCCTGGCAAAAAAAAAGAGATAATTTTGTATGCGATCCAAAAATTGTTCGGAGTCTGGATGAAATTTGTGTCCGCTGTGTATTTGTAAAGTTCCCCTCAATACAAATATTATTTCCTTAGTACAAGGTCTTTATAAAGAAAAAAGTCTGTCCTTTTGTTATAATACCTAAGCCAAATAATCATAAATTCATCATCATCACAGCCCATAAATGTCCCACTGTTATGCTCGGGTCTCCTCGGCAGTGGGAGGGAAATTAACCTACTATACCGCGCTGTTCAGACGTGTTTGTATAGGGTTTTGTTTCGAGTTTTCCTTCTCTCGCATTGATGTTATATGCGTTTTATATCCCTTAGTCGTCTAGTACGATCACCCACGGGTAAGATATGAGGTTGTGAATAGTGTTCTACTCCGTCACCACACGGAAAAATCATAAATTACATTGCCCTAAATTAAGTGAACAATCCTAACCATAATATTAAGTTAAATAACAACGTAAATAACAAATATAAACCAACAACACTCGGTAAAGAGCAACTAATTGTAGGATATTGCCAACTTCTCGTAACAGGCAAGAGGGAACTAATAATTAATAGAGTACACGCCACTTCAAGACAGGTGCTTGAGGGAATGTTCTAGATATTGCCGGAGTATTTTTAGAGGCGGTTAAAGTGTCGGTTGTAAGGAGGAAAACTGTAATGCAATGGGTAATTGTTTTTATAAATTAAATGTTTACAAAAGGGAATTGTTTTATGACACGCTTTTATTATTTTAACGTGTTTATAACTTGATCTTTATTTCAATTATTTTTTTGTTGGTTTTATTTACGAAAATTTTGTTGGGTTTTAGTTACGCGAAAATGTTATTTACGCAAATATTACATATTATTTTTACGGCTTAAAACATAATAACCATTTATATTTCAGTTAACCAATGACCCGTCAGAATGAACAATATGCTAGGGCTCTTCTGTGTCTTCTTTCTGTGGACGTCGGTCAAGCTGAGGGTACCCCTCAGGGGGTATTCCGTCGGGCCGGCCACTGATGTTTAGTTCACGCTGCTAGTGGTCGATCCAACGACGAAGGCGAGGTATCACGGGTGGGTTACAGGTGTGTGTGCTTACGCCCCTCTGTCGCCCAGGACGGAGAGGAGCGAGGAGTGCGCCGACCGTAGCCCACCCCAAAAAAAATAGGATTAAACAATATGCACTTATATTTAGAAAGTTAATACTACAGAAAATAATTTAAATGTTGTCCTCACTCAAATATCTTCAATTTAAGCGGTACAGTTGAGTATAAGAGTAATTTTAAATTACATAATAAAAACGAAAGTATTTTTACGGTTTTTAACAAGTTTGTATTTCATTTTTAAGTTTCGCAGACTTTACAGAATTATGACGCAAAGACACTGTAAAATTAATACACACAACGTTGGAAAGTGTTCGAAATGTCGGTAATTTAAAAAACGTGATAAAAGTTATAATATATATATATATATATATATATATATATATATATATATATATATATATATATATAAAATTAGTTTATGTGTAATACACAATAAACATACACATAATAAGCATCAGACAAAATAAAATCATTCAATTATTTACGTTAATGATTCCCACGCCGAAGAATACTTTGTGAGATACACAAACAAAAAAAAAAAGAAAAGTTTTTCTAAGCCTGAGTGCAATTTGTATTTCTTAATTACATACTCGTACATATTTGCAAAGTCCTTCGCAATACAAAGATTATTGGCAAAATGCAAGTTAAAGTCTTTTAAAAAAAATTAAATATTTTTTTACTAATCATCTATCAAGTGACGTTTGATTCAATGATCTAATATTTAAGCGAGTATTTTACATTTTAATTTGAATAAAGATCGTTCGAAATGTGAAATTAAAAATGAAATATAAACGCGATAAAATCCTTGAAAATATTTTTCTTTTATATAATACTAGCTTCTGCCCGGGGTTTCACCCGCGTAAAAGGTTAATTCCCTAAAGATTTTCATCTCGATATTTTTATTTTACCCCTTAAGGGTAATTTAATGTCATATTTATTTACATCTAACCAGTGGCCTAAAAATAAGTTTCAAGCTCTGGCTTTAAAAATGACGATAATTTCTTACAACTTTTCATCCCCCTTTACAACCCTTTTTTGCATTAAAAAGTAGCCTGTTATTGTTAGACAGCTCACGTATTTAATTTATTTATTAGCATATTGCTAATATTAATTATGTTATAGACATGTAGTAATTTTAAACTAAATTCTAAGCAAACTCTAATACTCTGAAACACTAGGCAGCCAAATTTAACAGCCACTGACCATCTGCAATGGGTAGTAAAGTTACTCTGTATAAAGTTTCACCACTAGACCGGTGAATTTAGTTCGCAGCTAAAAGCTAGGCGATTGCTTGTAGTTATGACTGTTAGATTGAGTTTGAGCTTGACGCCTACCTAACTACACTGAAGCACTATAAACTTGTACAAGCAGTTGTTACTTTATCTAAGCGTAGCTTTGAAACTTGAGTAAGAGTTCGCTCATACTATATTTTTTTATAAAAATTAATTTTCAATCATCTTTGCATCATTTTAATAACTTACATTTGTGATCTCTGATGTTTACGTTTAAAACTATTTTTACAGATTCTATCGCGTTTGTATTAAATGTTTAATTGTTTATCTAAAGAACGCTGGTGGCTATTCTGCTGGTAATCATTTAGTTTTTACAACTGAAACGGATAAATATGGGTTGATAACACGTCGTATTTCAAACTTGTTGTTAGTGACGGGTTTAGCCTTAGGCCCTGCACGCCCGAGTCTAGGTCGTTAAATGATCGTTAAACCATGTCAAGGAAGCTGTACCAGTTACGGCCCAATGGCGATAGGGAGGGAATACGGTGGGCTATGGGGCCACGCGCCGTTCTTCCGTCGCCCTGGACGGAACGGACGGGGTGTGTTCAGACCATAGCCTGCACAAAATAGAAACTATAGAAGGGAAATTGACCAATAGTGAAGGAGACTGGTGTAATAACACAATGCTGCTCAGCCAGATTGGCATAGTTTTATATCTTATTCTCCTTCTCTTGAATGATGAAGAGTTTTTATTCATATTTAATCATTTAGCCAGCTTTTACGATACCCAAGACCAAGAAATCAAGTGGAAAATTGTATTTTTACTCCATCACTACATGACAAATTAAACTATAAATCATCATCATCATTTATAAAAGCCGATTACGAAATGAAAAATGATGTCGCAAGCGGGATTCGAACCCGCGCCTATTGGGATTCCGGCCCAATCGTGCTGCCGGATTGGGCCGGAATCCCAATAGGCGCGGGTTCGAATCCCGCTTGCGACATCATTTTTCATTTCGTAATCGGATTTTATAAATAATTAAGCATATTAAATGCTAAATTTCAGTAATTTAAATAACAAGGTTGTGTCATCGTTTAATACAATTCTAACTGTAAAGTTTGAAGTATTAAGCCTATAACAATGTGTAAACATTGTCGGGTAGATAGCATACCGTCACCTTAAGACGTAAATATAATACGAAGTGAAATTTGCATGTCCTACAATTAGTCGCGGTGGTGTAGTGGCAGCACGATTGGGCCCGAATCCCAATAGGCGCGGGTTCGAATCCCGCTTGCGACATCATTTTTCATTTCGTAATCGGATTTTATAAATAATTAAGCATATTAAATGCTAAATTTCAGTAATTTAAATCATCATCATTCTTCCACTTTTATCCCAATTTCTTAGGGTCAATACAATGTGTACTCTTCTTTCATAATACATATCGTAAAAGTTATTGGTAATAATTTTATGACCGGCCGCCTGCCTGACGTCAACCCTTCTTGGGAATGTAATTGTTGACTAAACGGCATCAGATGAAGTTGGCCCAGGTTGTTTGAAGGCTCTTAGTCGTCTTATACGATATCCAAAAGTAAAGTAAGGATTGGTAGTATTCGTAGCTGCTACCATACATATATATATATATATATATATATATAGATATATACATACACACATATGCAGTAGCATCAAAAATAGACTTGCAAAATATCATCTCGATGTTTTCCATTACCTATAATGCTCCAACTCTTCAAAGGTAGTGTTTATGTGGAAGATATATTGTGCACACATGAAGATCCGTAAAAAGGTTTTTGCCGAACCGACGCATAATTTTCTCGTGTTAACATAATATTTATAACTAGGCCTAAGTAAATATTCTCAGTTTGCACGGGGAAATGTGAAACCGGAGCTTTTTATTTTTTATCATTTTGTTTATTGCTTAAATGGAATGAGTCCAGCGTTGAATTTTTGCATATACGTTTTTATTTGTATTATTTTTTATAATAATATTTTGTTGTTTTTGGTCCTACAAATACTAACAATACTTGTAATGCTCTTGGGTCTCGTAAAAGACGACTAAGAGGCAATTTCATAAAGTCTCCTCAAAAATATTATTCCCAAAGAGACTTGACGTTAGAACGGCGGCTATTGATAAAACTATTGCCAATTTTTTTTTTAATTACGATGGCAGAATAGTATATATAAAATTAAAACTAAATAATTATAGCATGAGATCAGGTTGATGATAATTTTCATAATCATATTATTTTGTTTCTTGAAGCAATTATTTATTAAAATTATAGTTAAGATCTAGTAAACTTTTGAACTATGGAGCGGGCTATGCTCGGGATTTCTCTGCGAGATAGAATCCGAAATACGGAAATCCGCAGACGAACGGGTGTAACCGACATAGCACCAAGAATTAGCACGCTGAAGTGGCAATGGGCAGGCCACATCGCTCGAAGAACCGACAACCGCTGGGGAAGAAAGGTTCTAGAGTGGCGACCACGTACCGGACGACGCAGTGTGGGACGCCCCCCCACTAGGTGGACAGACGACTTAGTGAAGGTTGCTGGGCGTCGTTGGATACAGGCGGCACAGGACCGCACTCTGTGGCGTAAAATGAGGGAGACCTACGTTCAGCAGTGGACGGCAATAGGCTGAAATGATGATGATGATGATGAAACTTTTGGACCCGAAGTAAGAATAGAATTTAACCACTCCTTAATCGTAAATTTTATGAGATATGTAAGATATAGTAAAGAGATAATCAAAATAAGAAAAGGAAAACTCGAAATGTGTAGGATTTTATTTGAAGTTGTTTAACCGGTTTCGCAATAATTATATGAGGTTCACTTTTCTTTCATTGTAATTCTTCTAACTCTTCAATTAATTAAATAATTTCTATTTTTTTATTGCTCTTAGTGGCAAACGAACGAGCGGCACATGCGATGGTGAGTATTACTGCCGCCCATGGACCTTTGCAATATATCAGGAGTACAGCTAGACCATTGCTTACCAATAAAAATCCCAAACCCACCCAGAAAGTTGGCCTTCCGGTTAGCCTCTGAATCTTCAGTAGACTTATTTTCTTGTACAGAGAAATGTTTTATGTCTGTGGCTGAGAAGTATGCGGAGGCACTGACCATTAGCAGCAGTATATATTGATCCAAATTTATTATATTTTATCTTTATTGTAATTATTCAATACATCCTTAATAATATGTTATTTTCCTCAGTATGTATAAAAATATTGTCTATTATTGTGTATGGCACGCTGTTAGCAATAATGAAATTAAATAAATAAATAAATATATAATAAAATAAACAATTATTCTTTTGAATATACATAATAATTATGTATATCTTGTGAATTGTATTGTTGAGCTATTTGATTATTATTTTTGATTTATTTTTGTTTGTAAAGAAGCGTTAATGATGAATTTAAACTTTAATCCTTGATCATAAACTATTATAATAGTGGTAAGACCATGCTGTTGACAGTTCTCTGTCTACGACCGCGGGCCGGTCGGTCCGGGGTAGTACCACACTCTCGCCGAAAATCGACGTATCGACTAGTAATGACAATGTGCTATTGCGCTTCGTTCGGTGAGCGAGAGAGCCGGAAGCCCAACTGGGTGGGTTTGGGGATTGTATTGGTAGGCAGCGGTCTAGCTATAGCCTTGTTTATAGCAAAGAGCCATGGGTGGCAGAGACACTTACCATCAGGTGTGCTGCTTGCTCGTTTGCCACCATAAGCAATAAAAAAAAACACTTATTTATAAACTAAAAATTACTTGTCAGCACGACTGCATCATCTGCATAGAGCAGAGCAGTGACCACTGAGTCGCCCATCTGGACTCCCACATTCATATCGTTCAACCTTTGGAGACATTTATTTATCCAGATATATGATAAACAGATATATACATAGATGTTATAAGCGTTTTATATCCCGTAGTCGTCCTTTACGATCACCCACGGGTAAGATAGAGAGTGGTGAATTGTATTCTCACTCCGACACCACACGTATTTTATTTTTATGTTAATTGATGTAAAAAAAAAACAAATTAATACATAAGGTTTCTACACACTTCTATTGGTCGTCGTCAATGACTGTGATATTTTTTTTTTTGGGAATATACTATGGGAACATACTCCACCCAAATCGTTAGGGTTCGCAAAAGAGATGATGTCCGACCCCATAACCTGTCGTACTCTACCTCTTTAACGCTATCTGTACCATTTATACGGAATAATTGTCTCCCGTGATTGATAAACACTATAAAATATAAAACATTTTTATATGCGCGATTATTATTATAGGCCTGCTTTTATTGCTCCAAAGCTTGGCTATATAAAGTTGTTCAAATTTATATTAAGTTCAAAGTAATCAAAAGCGATTGTATCTCCGTCTATTTTTAATATGAAAATCTCGCAATCCATATTCCAGGCATGTCTGAAGGATCGCGTCGGCCCTTTGAGCCACGTCACAGATATCCTATAACAATATAGTTATAAATCTCATACATTTTTATAACACAATTTCCAATCATTTATATGATTTTTTGATATGATTGGCTTATTTTGAGTCTACTTTGAAGTAACATGAATTCATTGCACTGCTTTGTGATTTTTATTGAAGTTGTATCGGCTATCGGGGCGACGTTAGATGGTATAGCGGGGATGACAGAGGACAAGGCCTCGCTACCTCGGACTAGGTTCGTGAACAAATTCAAATTACGTAGTTGTATAAAACTTACTATGGTACTTACATATTATCATACATACATACATATCAGCACACCATATCCCTTGCAAGGTAGGCAGTGAGAACAGAGTGCCAGAGAACTCTATCTTTGCATACTTCACTCGCTTCCTCAACATTCATAATTCTCTTCATACACGCTCGCCGAATTCGGAGACTCTTGACTTCACCTTCCTTCAGTGCGTGGCCAATCTAGTCTAGGTAGGTTAGTCTCGGTCTCCCCCGGTACCTACATCCTTCCACTTTCGCATTGTATATTTTTTTAACCAAACGTTCGTTTGGCATTCTTTACACATGTCCGAACCATCGGAGCATTCCCTTTCGCATCTTTACACCAATACTCTCTTTCATACGCACTCGCTCTTTTACGTCGTCGTTGCGAATGCGGTCGGTCAGCCTAACTCCACAGATTTGCCATAGAGATCGCATTTCGACCGCATTAATTTTACTTTCATATTCTTTTCTGCATACCCAACTCTCTTTTCCTTATAGTAATGTTGGGACAAGCACTACGTTATGTATTGCTACACGTGCCTTCTGGTTGAGGTGGTGGCTACCGAGAAGTTGCTCCAACGCTCTGTTCACTCTATTTCCTGCATTCACTCTTCGCTCTATGTCAGTGGTGTACCTTCCATCTCGGCTAAATCCACATCCAAGATATACAAATTCATCCACTTTTTCTAACAATGTTTCCTAAATTTCATTTTATTATTAAAACCTTTACCAACAAAAGTTTTTGTTGTTATTAGTTTTTCAATATCGACCTGCACATCTAAGATGTATCTTAAATAATTAAAAAGAGATGAAAATCAATTTATTCGCTGAATTTAAATTGTCATCAAAATAAATTGCGAAATAGGACTCGATAAACTTTATTAATTACGTTAAATTTGAAGGTGTAGTGAATTCTAAGTTTTCGTTGTTTATTCTATTATTATATTATCTAACAAAAGAATAGTAAAACCAAAATAATCCCAATTTGTAACTTTCATTATTATTGTTAAATTCTTTGTTATAAACTGAATAATGTTAATGTCTATAAAGTTTTAACTTTTAGGTATACAGCCTTTGTAACCGTTTCAAGCATAAAAGAATTTATTCAAGGTCAACTGTAAAAGTTATACAACTTATTATCATTAAATTATAAATTACTGAATAAATTTAACATTTTACTACATAAGGTAATATCTCAACATGTAAATAAAAATACCCATTTTAAAAAACTTTAAAAATATGTTTGTGTAGCTTTAAAAGAAAAGGGGTCTACGCGTGAATGTGAGCAAAACCAAAATAATGGTCTTTGAAAGAGATAAAACCAGAACAGATGTAAGAGTAACAATAGGTAATGATGTACTAGAGCAAGTGGATGAATTTGTATATCTTGGATGTGGATTTAGCCGAGATGGAAGGTACACCACTGATATAGAGCGAAGAGTGAATGCGGGAAATAGAGTGAACGGAGCGTTGGGGCAACTTTTCGGCAGCCACCACCTCAGCCAGAAGGCACGTGTAGCAATACATAACGCAGTGCTTGTCCCAACATTACTATATGGAAGCGAGAGTTGGGTATGCAGAAAAGAGTATGATAGTAAAATTAATGCGGTCGAAATGCGATCTCTGCGGAAAATCTGTGGAGTTAGGCTGACCGACCGCATTCGTAACGACGACGTAAGAGAGCGAGTAGGTATGAAAGAGGGTATTGGTGTAAAGATGCGAAAGGGAATGCTCCGATGGTTCGGACATGTGGAAAGAATGCCGAAAGAACGCCTGGTTAAGAAGATATACAATGCGAAAGTGGAAGGATGTAGGTACCGAGGGAGACCGAGACTAACCTACCTAGACCAGATCGGTCATGTACTGAAGGAAGGTGGAGTCAAGAGTCTCCGAAACCGGCGAGCGTGTATGAAGAGAATTATGAATGTTGAGGAAGCGAGTGAAGTATGCAGAGATAGAGTTCTCTGGCACTCTGTTCTCTCTGCCTACCCTGCAAGGGATATGGCGTGATGATATGTATGTATGTATGTATTAAAAATATGTATTTTTTTTTCAATTAAACTAGCAACATCGATAATTTTATTAATATTTCTTTAAGCCTTCTGTACGATAGAAGATACTATACCATTTTGTTTGGTGTCATTTTGATGAATAGATTTAAGTCATATTTTGCCTTATTCTATCAATTATCTCAAATTTTTATGGATGTGTGGGGTGACAAGATTAGACAAGATACGAAATGAGTATATTTGGAGAAGTTTGAAAGTAACACCAGTGATAGTAAAGTTTAAGAGCGTGAGATTGTCTTGGTATGGACATGTGATGAGGAGGAATGAAAGGCATGTGACAAGGAGGGTTATCAATATGCTTATGAATGGGCGTAAGAATCGTGGGAGACCCAAAAAGAGATGGATGGATTGTGTAAATTAGGACTAGACATGCGCGAAACAGTACTTCGAGAAGTGATGTTATATGGCATTACATTTCGTGCCGAATAATACTACATTTTACCATCACTTCAAACATCACACATGACATGAAATGTCATGATGCGTAATGCGTAATGCGATAGCGCTCTATATATACGGCGGCCGGCGTCAAGAAATATAAGCCTTAACGTTCTGAAAATAAAGCTCAAAATAAATATTGAATTGCCAGACACCGAACATTGCAGAAATGCAGAACAGTACACGGGTGTTTGCGTCATGTTTAATGTGATGTGTGATGTTTATTGTGATGTAATGTTTAGTCGCGTCATGTGTAGTGGGGCAGTACGCGGTCGGGTAATATTACGTGTGATACATCACTCGCATTACTTACACATGTCTAATTAGGACATATGTATGAAAGTTGTGAGTGCAGATACGACAGCTGATAGAAGATTGTGGAAGGCAAGAACGTGTTGTGCCAACACCACTTAGTGTGGGATGAAGGCAGGCAAATGATGATATCTCTAATTATACTGCCAATATTAATCCACATGCAAAACCATATGAATATTGAAACTGCAAGCTGTTTGATGAAAAATTAATGTCAATAAAGGCAATATAGTACTCATATATTTTAAACTTCAAATTTACCACACCAAATTATACGTTTTAATTATCATCATCATCTCAGCTCATTTATGTCCCACTGTTGGACTCGAGCCTGATCATTATGGAAGAGGCTCGTGGAGGGAAATTGACCTACTATGTCACGCTGACCAGATGTGTTGGTATAGGGTTTTGTTTCGAGTATTTCTTTTCTTGCAAGGCACACAGCACGCTGGGTGACGACCCACAGCACGCTGGGTGCTGAACACTCGGATCCTACTACTACAAAATTAACGAGATGCTCGCTCCGATCCGAGTGCGAGGCGCCGCTACTATAGCCCCGCCCCACACGGATCCGAGTGATCGGCATGGAATGTGTTTCATCTTTCACGACAACTATAGGTAAAATAGAGAGTGGTGAATTGTATTCTTACTCCGTCACTACATAGATGGGTTGAGTATAATCATCATTATCTTAGCTTATATGCGTTCCGCTGCTGGATTCTAAGCTTCTAATATTAATAATACTATGCCACGCTGATCAGACGGGTTGGTATAGAGTTTTAATTCAAGTTTTCCTTCTCTTGCATATATGTTATATGCATTTTATACCTCTTAGTCGTCTTTTACGATACTAATTTTTCGTTATTAGTACTTGGTAGTCCTCAGATCACACTGTTGAAAGTTTTTTGCCTACAGCAACAAGCCGGTTCATCCAGGGTAGTACCATACTCTGGCAGAAAATTTACATTTGAGCCGGAATAATGTGCTGTTGTATTTCGTATGGTCAGCGTGAGAGCCAGAAGCTCAAATTTTTTGATATGTTTGGATTGGTAGACAACAGCTCAGCTGTATAGTTGGTATTGCGGAGATCCATGAGCGGCAGTACCATCTACCATCAGGTATGTTGCTAGGTCATTTGCCATCATAATCATTGAAAAATCTTATTCCGTCATCACATGGATGGATTGAGTGTAGTAAAATATATTTAAAATGTCAGAAGTATTTTATAAAGTTATTATTATATTATGTAATACAAAACTCGTACTTACCACTTGTGTTAATTACTTTCATCAACTATCCTGTTACATTTACAGTTCGTACCTTATCTTGTAACACAATTACCACTTGGTAACTTTCATTGGCATCACTAACCTTATTTCCAGTTTAAGAGCAAGGAAATAAAAGATTCCCCTTACCAGAGTAATCCTGGAGCATGTGCCGCGAATGGTCAGTGAGATAAGGCCGCTAATTTATAGCGTTTCAATACCTTTTCATCGTGAAACTTTTGAATCTAGAAGAGACTTTTGTTAAATGATTTTAAATTTTTTTTATATTTTTTTGATCGTAGACTGCCTGTGCGAGCTGTTTAGTTTACATGAATTACTTGGCTATTTAACACAACCCAAAACATTGATAATATAAAGATTGATTTCTTAATCGCAGCGGGGTAGGGACGAAAAATAACGTTCAATACGTTTTCAATAATTTTGAAACATCGCTAATCTTGCAGAATTATCATCATACTCCTGCTCTTATCACAATTACTTGTAGTCGACCCAATATGTACTTGTACATATTAAAAAAAGTTCCCAAGGAGGGTCTGGCAGACGGCCGGTCATGATAATATTGGCAATAACTTTTACAATATGTACTATAAAAGACGAGTACATATTGTATCGACTCCAGTCACTACCACACAGCACATTCTAGTATGATTGGTTGGTGGCGTTTGTATAGGGGTTCAGCGGTATATACCAAACAAAAACAAAGCCACTGTCCACAGTTTGTATATTATATAATAAATAATTTATCAGAAAGCACAATAGAGTGGATAGTTTTTTTGAAGGTACAGTAGAAGTAGTGTAAGAACTTTGTACACATAGGATAGCACAATAACAAACAATAACATTACGCGTCGTGGCGGATGTATAGATAGGCGATATGCGCTTCGTGTCACTGAGGTATATCGACTCACTCCACTCGATCGAGCGTTGCGCCGGCGCGGCGGTATGCAACAAACTGTTGCACCGCTAGTGATGAGAATGTAATGCAGCCGTACGCGACATCGACAGTTGTGTTATTGTTTTAAGTATTAAATGTATATGTGTATGATGTATGCTTATGTGTATTATATATATATATATATATATATATATATATATATATATATATATATATATATATATATATAGGTGTATTATATATGTTTATGTGTGTTATATATATAGATGGCCTACACTAGTAAAGATAATGGAAATAATATTTAAATTGTAAATTTCTGTTTTTTTTTGTCGCGACGCCCCGCACGGATTAGCGGGGCGTGACTGTTCCGTAGCCCGCCACCAAAAGAAAAAAAAAAAAAAACCCTATTGTAAATACAGAAGAAGGCGTAATCAAAATATAAAATTTAAAAAAATATATATTCTCAAAAATCTTAATCAGATCCAGTAGCTGTATGTCATTGTTCCTTAAGTCAGAGGCTAGCAGATGTTGAGAATTTAGTTGTGCTCACGTATTATTCTTTCACAAGTTATTTGTGTGCCAAGCTGTGTGACTTTTACTTGTTTCGATATTAAACTATCTTAGCTATGGAATCGATATAGCCGAGAACGATATTACATTTGATGATATTAGTCTGGCTGTTTTCTTCTCTATTCTATGGACGGATTAAGATTAAAGATGTTCTGGCACTCCGTAATAGTAAGTGAAACTATCGCATACCCTGAATGCAAAAAAAAAATGAAAATATATTCAAATTACTAAAATTTAGCATTTACATACATACATACATATCATCACGCCATATCCCTTGCAGGGTAGGCAGAGAGAACAGAGTGCCAGAGAACTCTATCTCTGCATATTTTTTTTTTTTTCTCTGCATTTTTTTTTTTTTTAGCATTTAACGCTAGTTTATTTATAATAATTTGATTACGAACGAAAAATGAATGTCACGTGTATAACTCGAACCCACATCTATTGAAAATCCCTTCTGAATGTCCTACGACTTAGACAAGTGTGAGCTATGTATATTTTGTCGTCTTTATGGTAGATGTGTGCCATCTACCCGACAATGTTTACACATTATACAGACTTAATACTCTAACTTGACAGTTAGAATTGTATTAAACTATGATACGACCTTGTTATTCAAATTACTAAAACTTAGTATTTAACGTGTGCGGTTATTTATAAAAACTTGATTACGAGAGAAAAATGAATGTCATACGTAGGACTCGAACCCACATCTATTGGAAATCCGTTCCCATCGTTCTACTTCTTAGACAAGTGTGAGCTATCGTATACTATTCAATTCGTGGCTCGTATTATTTTGTCATCTTTATGGTATACGTATGCCATCTACCCGATAATTTTTACACATAAAGATTAACTCAAATACAATACGAGCAACAAACTGAATGTCATACGATAGCTCACACATGTGTCAGTGGTAGGATGATTGGAACGGATTTCCATTAGTTGTGGGTTTGAGTCCCACATGTGACATTCATTTTCACTCATAAATAAGTTTTTATGAAAATATATGAGAATCCGTAACCGAAAACGAATATAAACATTTCGATTAATGTTGCATAGGGTCGGTATATTTATGAGACACGTTATTACGGGTTTTCCGTATCCATATCCAGATCTGAAGCTTCATATCCGCAATATTCTTACTTAGAACCACCACATGTAATCGTCTTTTCCTTCCCGAGGAAATCGTAAGAAACCGATGAAGACGACGTTCCACTGTTGGGTTTGCTCCTACATAATGGGAGGCAAATTGATTTACTTTATACTATGTTGATCAGATGAGTTGGAACTCAATTTATTTTAAGTTTTCCTTACATCTTACATCGATGTTATCTGCATATGATATTCCGTTGTAGTCTTTTACGACACTTAGGGGCAAGAAAATAGTAATGAATTTTATATATTCTTCAATAAATATATATAATTATTCATTTATTTGGCACACCAATATTATAATTACAATAAATAAGTATATATCACATCCATTAATGAATCAACTATAACCATTCTTGAATCCAACTGATGAATTTTGTTTTTTAATTTGTTATAAAAGATCACCAGCTTGCACTAAATAAATAATCATTGTATTGTGGGGGACATAATATAATTAATGCAGACAAGTTAACACCCGCCGCCGGGCTACCAGAACCTGATCTTTGTCTTCGGTGGCCCACTAAATACAAAGATCGGATTCCGGTAACCCACTCACACAGTGAAGATAGGCGCTTTGCAGGGTGGGTCTATGGGGTCGCGCTCTTCTGTCGCCCCGGACCGAATTGGCGGGGCGTGACCACCTCCATAGTTCACCACAAAAAAAAGACAAGTTAACATCCAGACGTAAAACAACAGTTTGGGGATTGCACAAAGTATTGTCCTTCGTAGCAATCGAACCCACAGGACTGGCACGGAAGGTCGGTATCTTAACCACTAAGTCATCTGCACAGTCATGTGAAGGTCATCATGTGCAGTCAACACTATCAAAAAATATCAAAATCAGTCCAGCCGTTTAGAACGAGTTCAGTTACATACATACATACAGAAGAATTATGTGTAAAGAGATATTTGCCCATTTAGTAACTAAAAGAATAAACGTTGAATTACATTGTACTAAATCAACATTACAAAATAAATCAACTACACGTCATGTCTGAGATCGTAATCTTTATGACCTAAGAGCTAGAGTATAGGATTACTGTTAAATTTATTGTACCTCGACCCTAGCCTTGTTCTCAAGCTTAACAGCCTTTAACAAAGGATTATACTAAGTATCGATAGTCAACTTACACTTAGATGTGATAAGTAATATCGATTGCTCATTAAAGCAAATTTAAAAGTCGAACTAATTGGACAGGACTCCAAAAATTTTACCCCCGATGTAATTAAAAGTTTGTTTTGGAATTGCCTTTTTTTCTTTAAACAGACCGAATTTCTATATTGTATATACTTTGTTAAAAAATATACGATTATGCAAGACACAGTTAAAATTTCTGTGAAAGTTTTTGTTTTCTTGTTAGAATACAGGGCTTTCAAAATAAAACAGACAAGTATACGGTTTTTTCTTTTCTTATACGAAAAATATGATTACCAATTTGACTGCCAAGTGTGGTTATTATATCTTTACATATTCGTGGGAAGACTTCTGCCCATTAGGGGACGTCAGCTATTTTTTTTTTTTGGCAGCGAGCAGGGGGCTCCCCCATATGATGATATTGGATAGTTTTTTTATATAATATCTCTATGGGCAAATGTTTGAAAATATAAAGTACAGAGGATTTCTAGATAAGGAACGTAGAAACCTAACAACATCTAATAACAATATTAAACGATTTTTTATGCTCACCATTTTGACGTGTATTTGACCCTACAAATATGATGAATTTTCTGTCATATTCTCCAAAATATCTATAAAAATAATTTAATTTATATAAACCACGAATGGTTTCATATTTCAAATTGACTTCGCTTTTAATTCAAAATCATTATCGGTCACTGATGCACGTCCTCACCTTCGGTAGAGCGATAGATGTGTACGCTATTAGAAAATATCAAGGAGATACTTGAAAGTTTTTGGTTGGTTCTGATAAAATTTTCAATTTGCTGTGTGATAAATGATATCAACCCTTGAATTGGTCGTGAGTGTTGTAAAAGTCGACTAAGGCCTTAATATTGACCTGGAATAACTCAATCTGATGTTTTATAAGCAATTACATTCCCAAGAAGAGTTAAAAGTTGATGTCAGGCTGGTAGTTCCCTAGCCGAGGCAGCGGGTGACCGGATCGGGGATTTTTTTTTTCATTTATTATGCATAGAAACTGCGAGGGCACTTACACATTGTCAGTTTTAACATATTAAATTAATGCAATAAACTATCATCAGATCGGAAGTAGACCACTACTGAGAAGATCCGGCAAGAAACTCAGCGGGTTAGTCTATTATTGTTATTTCTTTTAAATTTTTTTATTATAAAAAAATGGTACAAAATGTTTAATAAGAAATAGCTCCAGTGTGATGCCCTTTGAACCCAATAGTTGAAATAGAATATAAAATAACCACGGCTGGACCAGATCCCGCAGGCGGCACCCGATCACGAGTTAACTACTAGGGCAGCCATCACTCCCCTCAACCACCTTGGAGGGAAGGGAGAGACCCGCCCCACGCCGCTACCGCAAGAAGACCTTTCAGTGAGCATGACCAATACCATGAGCTACAAACGCTAACCAAAGTCAAAATTCGTTGGGCAAAACACGCTACGCTTTACAAGTATGTAAAATATTATAAAATAAAAACGAATAGTTTACAAAGATATAGTAATTGCTGAATGAGGAGCTGCTCATAGCCAGTCTGTAGCATCACTTAGATAATCCGCGATTTTATAATAACCTCTTTTCCAGAGTCTGTTTTTGACAGCCCTTTCAAATTTATTCACGGGCATGTCTCGGATATCTCTTGGTAATTTATTATAAAAGCGTATACATTGCCCCATGAATGACCTATTAATTCTTTCAAGACGAGTATTGTGTGCAACTAATTTGTCCTTATTCCGAGTATTAACACAATGAATGTCACAATATCTTTCAAAATTACTGATATTTCTTTTTACATACAATACATTGTCGTATATATATTGTGATACAACAGTCGGAATATTTCTTTGAATTTCTCTCGAAGTGAAACTCTTGGGCCTAGATTATAAATTGCTCGGACAGCCCTTTTTGGAGAACAAAGATACTACTCAGATCCGCGGAGCATCCCCACAGTAATATGCCGTATGACATTAGACTATGAAAATAAGCGAAATAAACTATTCTAGCTGTTTCAATATCAGTCAATACTAGATCAGTATGGTCGCCCTTGGAGAGAGGCCACCGCGTGAAGACGACGCCCTGACATCGAGATATATTAGTCGAGATGATAGGGCGTCGACCCGAGAAGATACCCGTGACGGTAGACCGCTGGATAGGCCACTGAAGAAAAGAACGCGTACCAATAGGCCACCCGCAAGGCGTCGAGAGGTATATTGTAGGGTGGGAGAAACGACGCACGACCCCGTAGGGTCGTGCGTCGTTTCTCCCGTCGCTCCGGACGGATTAGCGGGGCGTGACCATTCCGTGGCCCGGCGAAAAAAATAAAAAATCTGGTTAACCACCAGCCTTTTTCATCAAACTTCATCATACATACATACAACATCACAAACAACATCATAAAGCTATTGGTAAAATTATTTGCAATATGTACGATGTAAACAGAATACATATTGCATCATTCCCAAGTAATTGGGATAACAACAAAATGATGATGATTATAACATTTTGAAATTTTAACTACAATTTCATTTCTAGGTTTTGCCAACCCTATGAGTGTAATAACGTAAAATTTAAGAAACACGGAAAATAAATTATAACTTAAATCGAAGTCGTAAAGACCCAAACACCTTCCAAAGAAAATATTCCAATGACGAGGTCAAATTTATTGAGAACACCACACTTAGTAGGCCCATATAATCTCTTACAAAGTTACCTACAGATTGTATATAGTGAATCGATAATGCAAATTTTATGTAAAGAGACTGTGAGAGGGCAAATTTCTGTAGGGGAACCTCGAGCCGATCCAATCAGTGAATCTTAATAATGTGTATCGAATGTTTAGTTTCACAGGTCTACATCTGCCCCAACTATTAATCTTAAACTCACTTAAACTAACAAATTTATTAATTGCCTGGCAATTATGATTTTATTATCACTTTTAAGAAACTAATGGTCCACAGCAGAAGCCAATAGCTTTATAGAGTATCTTTGTAATATTTGCTGTAGAATTCAGTCTTCTAGCATTACTAGAATTGGATTTTTTTTTCTTTAAACATTTATATTCTGAATACTGCTGCTCCTTCAAGTGATGAAGATATTCTAGGATTATAACATATGATGTCAGAGCATTTGAGGATGCTGGCTATTAATGCCCATATACGTTTGAGACAACCAAGATTTAAGGCCTTAAATGATTTGCCGAGAAATGGAGAATTTCACATACATTCAATAGCAT
This sequence comes from Lymantria monacha, assembly GCA_905163515.2. Taxonomy (NCBI): domain Eukaryota; kingdom Metazoa; phylum Arthropoda; class Insecta; order Lepidoptera; family Erebidae; genus Lymantria; species Lymantria monacha. Next base: position 30,851,326 of record LR991091.1, on the reverse strand, counting down.
ATTATAAATCTGCATTCGTGTATAGATAGTTAACAATCTCTATGTTATTCTTCATATTTAAAAAAATCAATGAATAAAAATTTAAAAAGAAATTACAGATGCACCTTTACTATAAGAGATATACTCTTGATTAACCGTATATTAATCACTTACTGAGCTATCACTAAAACACGCTAGAGTAAGTTCATTAATTACCTCAAATTAAAGAACAATACAACCCTAATATAGAATCTTGGGTTATCATTTATTGGTCACCCCATTAAGCGTTCACTAAAATACACTAAAGTATCCACTAATTATTTTATATAAGGATTCATTATCATCATCATCATCATCACAGACCACAAACGTCCCACTATTGGGCTCGGGCCTCCTCCGTAATGGGAGAGAAATTAACCTACTCTACCAAGCTGGTCAAACGTGTTGGTATAGGGCTTTGTTTCGAGTTTTCCCTCTCTCGCATAGATGCCATATGCGTTTTATATCCCTTAGTCGTATCGTACGATCATCCACGGGCAAGATATGGGGTGGTGAATGGTATTCTTACTCTGTCACCACACGGAAAAGAATAAAAGAATTACAAATTCAAAATGGATATTTGGCTTGTTATATATTGGTCTAAGCTGCCACTGAGCTATCGTTAAAATACAACAAAGTACCCGATCACTATTTATATCCAACCATTCATCAAGTTATCGATATCTAATATGTGATAGTGGGGACACAATGTATGATTTAATATAAAAAAAAATATAAATTTTATTTCGTCTTAATTTTCTTTTAATAGTCAATATATTATAGATACTTGAAATGGGAGTTAGTCGAAAATTCTTAGACGATTCTAACTCGTAATTATATGGTATCTCCAACTGCTAATATAATACGCAAACGTTGAGTGTAACGTTGAAATTATGTTTGTGTATGTTTGTTCTGAGGGGTATATCAATATCCAACGTCAGCCCTTTGGCATAGCTAACAAAGCAGAAAGGTCAGGCCAAGTGCCCTTTCGTTAACTGTCACATATCGCACATTCAGGTTTTAGCTCGTTACTCGGTATACTTTTAAGACATAATTATAGACAAATTTATTGGCCTGTTGCTTAGTTACATTTTAGATTCAGGTATATGTTATATCTCTAAATAATTAAATAAAAGTTCAGCAACAGATTTCTTTTTTTTTATTATTCTTGGTGGCAAACGTGCAAACAGCACTCCTGATGGTAAGATGTTACTATCGCTTATGGAATTTTACGTTTACTAATATCAGAGTACAGCTAGATCCATCTATAAATTTGTGCTGCCGGCTTTTTCACTCACCGAACGAAGCACAACAGCATATGGCCACTGCTCAGACGTCAATTTTATGCGAGAGTGCGGTAATAACCCGGTCAGACCGACCCGCGGCTGTAGACAGAAAGCTGTCAACAGAGTGGTCCTACCACTTAATATTCAAATTGATAGTATAGGATTATAATTATGGTCAAATTTTCTCTCATTGTGCTACGCTCGTAGACCGGCTTGAAAAATGAATAAATCTAGAATAGTAAAATATTTTACAATAAAGAATTTATGAACCCTAAAACTACTTTGAATTCAAATTCTGTGAATTATTAATAAACTTGTAACTATCAACATTATTATTTACGAAGTTAACAAGACAAAAACACGTGTAACTTGTTAACCAAAACCACCCAAAACCACTTTATTTAGCAAATTCTAACTAACTTTACTTATACCAATGAAATCTTAGTTATAACTTACCGACACATAACTGTGTATTATTGGGTTAGGGCGTGTCAAATTGGCATCTAACTCTGGCCAAACTTGAGAGTTCGTATTTGACTGAAGTGAATTTGTAACTCCATTCGCCCCTTGACGATAAGTTGTGAATGTGGGTTGATTGTAGCTTCATAGTTTAAGACGACATCTATGATGGATTCCGTATAAAATTTACTAATACACACAATTTATATGCCATATATAATACTAGCGATCCGCCCTCGCTTCGCTTTGGTTACATCAATTCAGTTGTGTAGTTTACTTTCACGACATAGAATTCCTTTCGGAGATGGAATTTCTGAAAAGCCTACTTCATCCAACCTTTACAAGGCAGAAACAAAGTCCACCAAATTCCAAGTCTGTAGGGACAGGATTGGAAAATATGGATTTTTTGAGTTAACACTTACGTAATCGTGGAATTTTTAAAAAAGCCGTTCTTGGTTTACCTCTGTATCGTAACACAAATATGTCTACCGAAATTCAAATCTGTAGGAGCTATTTTTAAAAACTGTGATTTATACACCTCAGCAATCCCCCTTGCGGGTGGAATTTCATAAAATTAGTTCTTAGCTCTACTGGAAGGAATATTCCTATCAAATTTAAAGTCTTTAGGCCTTATGGTTCCAGAGATATCGTAATGAGTCAATACATAGGTAGAAATCTCTTATATACATATAGATTTTCAAATTTAATATCTATTTACTCTTTATTACCTAAGTTTTTTATAAGAAACTAATATAGTTTAATTTCAGAACTATTTAATTCAAGTGGAATAAACATTTATAATAATTTGTTCATGGTGTTGTCTAATTTCGATATTTTATATTGAGATTCTATAAATATTGCTCTGAAGAGCTAATGTAAGATAATACAGCAGCGCTAGCAGCGGTTTCTGTATTTTGTATGGGAATAATTTGACTCTGTCGAGTACTTTTTAATAATTGTTTTTTACTATTTAATTACAATTACTCTAAATCTTAATTTCAATAATAATATTAGCAGAGTTTGCATAAATCCATAAGTAACCGATAATAAAATAGTATCAAGAAAATTAAACGTTGTCGTATCTAAAATGGTCATAGCGATGAATATCGAGGACTCCCAAAACATTCCAACACGATATCCATATTTAGAGAATACAAGAGGCGTCTGATTCCGCAACAGAGAAACTTCTCGATTTAATTTATACACTTGTTTGGTTTTACTCTTATCGAATGCGGGAACTAAGTTTCTAGGAATCAGGAGAAATTACCGCCGCCATTGTGAGATCTCACACGGAAAAGTTTTGGAGTCGGAATGATCAAGTTTTGAATAGATTTGTATTTTAGATATTCGATATTCCGATACTCGGGGAATTTTAGTTTGGCAAACTATTGGACTGAAAATGATTTGAATATTTTTTAGACTTTTAACTGATTTATAATATAAACGTTAACAGAACTCAAGTTTTTATAAATTTGATTTCACAGAAGTAAAATCTGTATTGCGATCTTTTTAGTTAGTAATTAACAAAGTACTATTCGAGCTGTGTGGCGACTACAAATACTACCAACACTTAATTGCTCGTGGATGTCGTAAAAGATGACTTTTTAGTCATCATCATAGGTCGTTATAAGGCTTTTGCCTTATAACGACCTGGTCCAACTGCACCTGATGCCGTTTGATCAACAATTACATTCCCAAGGAGGGTTGACGTCTGGCACGCGGCCGCTCATAAAACTATTGCTAATAACTTTTACAATATGTACTATGAAAAAAAAGTGTATATTGTATCAACCCCAAATATTTGGGATAAGAGTAGGAGAATGATGATAACAAAATACTATTCAGTTAACAAGAAGAATTTACAAGAAATTACTTCAAAAGCAATCAATTTATTTGGGTGGCGTTTATTTTATTAATCAATTGCAATATAATTATTCAAATAATTAAAAAATTATAAATGCAAAACCAGAGAAGTTACATAGTAAATAGTTTCCAATAGAAACTTTCCTTTAAACTAAACTCAAAACGTTTCTGTTTAGCATCAAAGTGGAAATCCAAAATCCCTTAAGCCGTGTTAGCGATTTACTAACGTGTCATATAAATCAAACTATTGTAAAATAACGCTTACTATGTAAATATTAAGGTTGATCTTGATGGTATGCCTAACGTTGTTTTGGAATAAATGTGAGCGAATCCAACTAGCAACTTTATTTTCAAAGCGACAATTGCCCAACTAGGTTTTGCCAACTAATTGTTGGGATTAAGGTTCACTTCGCTTACTAAGTTGTCGCTTAGATATTTGAATTTAATCCTATTTAGGCTTTATCCTTTGCCAAATTCCCTGTAGGTAATATATTTGCCAAATGTCGTTATCATACTCGTATGTTACATTGGATTTTTTTTTTGTATTGTAAAAGTGGACACGGAAATGAAAAATAAGAATGTTTCATAGTGAGTATTTTTACAAATTCAGCCTGTAAAATTTATGAAAATTTATTGTAAATAATTAAAAAAATAAATTAATCTGTTATATATATAACATAAGCACAGCAATTTCTGATTAATTCATAAGAATTATTAATTACCTATGATGAAAAATTATACTCATAGATCTTAAAAAATGTTAAAAGACAGAAAATACTTAAAATGCAGATGCACTTTAGAGTTAGCATAACGATACATACATACATATCATCACGCCATATCCCTTGCAGGGTAGGCAGAAAGAACAGAGTGCCAGAGAATTATATCCTTGCATACTTCACTCGCTTCCTCAACATTCATAATTCTCTTCATACACGTTCGCCGGTTTCAGAGACTCTTGGCTCGACCTTCCTTCAGTACGTAACCAATCTGGTCTAGGTAGGTGAGCCTCGGTCTACCCCGGTACCTACATCCTTCCACTTTCGCATTGTATATCTTCTTAACCAGACGTTCGTTCGGCATTCTTTCCACATGTCCGAACCATCGGAGTTCTCGTCGTTCGTTCGTTCCCTATTGCATCTTTACACCAATACTCTCTTTCATACCTCCTCGCTCTCTTACGTCGTCGTTGCGAATACGGTCGGTCAGCCTAACTCCACAAATAGATAGCATAACAATTTAAAATGTAATGAGAGTTTAACATAAAAAAATATCTCATTAGTTATAAATTCTAAGTGTTTATTCTAAACTTTAATTTAAAAAAAAAAAATAGAAACGTTAAGGCGATAATTTTACCTATTAATCTAGATTTAAATTTTAGATTTAAAACATTAAAAGACAACAAAAGACTTGGTAAATTTTCAATCTGTAACAATGAATATTGCCTTATTATTTATTATATACGAATAAAATTATGTTAGAGTATCATCTACCTTGTTGATGATTAAAAAGTCGGACTTCTTGGAAAAGAGTGGATATTTTAAAAATATAACATATTTTGTTTTAACATAATATTTTTTAATTAGAACAGATTACAAAGCAGACGCGCAGTCTTAACATCGTTTACGACGCGGAACAAATTAAAATGCATTATTTCATCATTATAAATAATGAACTATCAGGAGAGGGATTACATGTGAACAAATTTTAATAAGCGTTCCAACTTTTGATGAAAATAAGTGTTGCGTTTTATTGAATTGACACTTCTTTGCGCGCGTGTTGGTAAAATGTTTACAGATGAAACGTAATATTAGTGACACGAAAATAGCTAGCGAGAAAGATTAAGAGAGAGTAAGATAGGGTGAACGTCGTATTACACACATAGCCATGGAGCGAGAGGAGGGAGAGAGCGAGAGAGAAAGGGAGATCGAGAAAAAATACACGCTGTTGGTTGATGTATGCAAACGAGATTTAAAAATTAGTTTGCCAAAGAAGTTTCACTTCTGACATATGTACTTTGTATGGATGCACTTTTTATTTTTTGTTAATTACTGATTTTATATGCATCATGTAGATTTGTTTCATCACCATCATTTTCCTGCTCTTATCCCAAATACTTGGAGTCGACACAATATGTATTCTTACATATTACAAAAGTTATTGGCCATGGATCTGGCAATGGCAATGAATATCTTGGATGTGGATTTAGCCGGGATGGAAGGTACACCACTGATATAGAGCGAAGAGTGAATGCGGGAAATAGAGTGAACGGAGCGTTGAGGCAACTGCTCGGCAGCCACCACCTCAGCCAAAAGGCACGTGTAGCAATACATAACGCAGTGCTTGTCCCAATATTACTGTATGGAAGCGAGAGTTGGGTATGCAGAAAAGAGTATGAAAGTAAAATTAATGCGGTCGAAATGCGATCTCTGCGGAAAATCTGTGGAGTTAGGCTGACCGACCGCATTCGTAACGACGACGTAAGAGAGCGAGTAGATATGAAAGAGAGTATTGGTGTAAAGATGCGAAAGGGAATGCTCCGATGGTTCGAACATGTGGAAAGAATGCCGAACGAACGTCTGGTTAAGAAGATATACAATGCGAAAGTGGAAGGATGTAGGTACCGAGGGAGACCGAGACTAACCTACCTAGACCAGATCGGTCATGTACTGAAGGAAGGTGGAGTCAAGAGTCTCCGAAACCGGCGAGCATGTATGAAGAGAATTATGAATGTTGAGGAAGCGAGTGAAGTATGCAGAGATAGAGTTCTCTGGCTCTCTGTTCTCTCTGCCTACCCTGCAAGGGATATAGCGTGATGATATGTATGTATGTATTAGCAATGGTTTTATGACCAACTGCCTGTTCGATGTCAACCGTCCTTGGCAATGTAATTGTTGACTAAACGGTATGAGGTTGGGTTGGCCCAGATCGATATAGATTTGCTTGGGTACTCCAATTATAATTATTTAATTATCTTTCAAAAGATTTGTGATAAATAACATTATCCCCGTTTTAATTTATAACAATATAGTATTATTCATTCAATGGTATTGCACATCCCATTATAAAAAACGAGTTATTAATTAAAAATATTATTATTAATTAATTATTTATATAAAAAATTTTCTACGAAGTTATATAGGGGGATATGGAAGATTATTAAAAAAATCTCTCAATAAATTTTAATGGATAACCTTTAAATAAGCAATCCCTGAAAATTTTTTTTATTCAAATTATTGGAAACGGCTTCAACAATTTCCACGAAATTTATTATACAGAAGGTTTTAGCGATAAATGAATTTAGCTAAGGTTCATTTATAGAAAAGCTCATTTTATCAGTGTTTTAGGCAGTGAATAGAAATATTATTAGAATATGAAGGTAAATTTGACTACTGCCATCAAGAATAAAAATAATTTGGAAAATCCAAAAGTGTACGCCTCATAATTTTTATATTATTTATCATTTACAATATGACATATAGTCAATGCCATAAATTAATGATACTTTTGAAACTTCTTGCCATTCTCGACGTAGAGCTAAACATAGGTGTATAGGCTGTAAGGGATTTCTTTCCTTTGCCTGTCTGAATAGACGAACAAAAAAATGTAAACGAACCCAATTTATACAAGGTGAAAAGACTAAGCAGTTTAGTTTTTTTATTAATTGCAATTAAACGACAAAGAATTACCAAGCCATTTTCGAAAGAAAACAGCGCGTTGCGATTATGAAGCTTTTAATAAAAGAAATACTTAAATACATTAATTTCTACTGTCATGATCGTGCCAGATCCAGAATATTTAATCCGGACGTTCTCGAATATTTTTTTTTAATCAACTATTTTCTTTTTTTACTTGAAAACAAAACGATTGCTTTTAAAAAATATTAAACACGTTTAAACGAATGTTTTTCTTGACATATGTATGATAATATTATCCTATAAGTGTAATGTGAGAAAATATCAAGCATTTTTAGGTTTGAAAATTTCTTAATTTTTATATATCGAGAAAAGAGCAAGACCTCAACGAGGCGTGCAATATCTAAGTTGTGAAATCGGCACATCTATGAGCCAGCTATCCAGTCCTTTAATTTAGACAGTCATATACTAACTCGGCTGATTAATGTAGCGTAATAAGGTTATATCACTTCTCTAGAGAAAATTCGTGTGGAGAATTTTGACTTATATTAATTGTAAAGAAGTAGCATTGTCTATTTTCAATGTAAAGTTTTTAGTTATCATGCATACGATATCATCATTTTTCTACTCGTATCCCAATTACTTGGGGTCGATACAGTATGTACTCTTCTTTCATAGTACATATTGTACAAGTTACTGGCAATAGTTTTATGACCGGCCGCCTGCCAGACGTCCTTGGGAATGTAATTGTTGACCAAACGGCATCAGATGGAGTTGGCCCAGGTTATAAGGCTCTTAGTCAACATTTACAACATCCTCAAGCAAAATAAGGGTTGATAGGATTCGTAGCCGCTACCACACAGCTTAACATGCATACGATATATATTTGAATTAATAATACCGATGCATGAGTTGATACTTATGTTTCTACAAACCATTTCATAATATAGTAGTAAGTAACATCGCGATACTATCAACATTTACACGACATGCAAGCACTAACTATAACATAGTGATGGGATGAAGTCGATAGTTTCTTTTATTATAATAAAATTATACTATCTATATAAAATTACGCAGAATAAGTAGTAATTGCATAGTTTAAAACAAAGTCACTTCCAATCTTCTGTACGTTTAGATCTTTTAAAACACGCCACAGATTTTAATGCGGTTTTTATCAATAAACAGTATGATATAAGAGGAATGTTAATATGTATAATACCTGCACATCATAGTAGAGAAAAGCTGAGAATTTCAATATATATAATAAAGCAAACGCTGGATAAACTTTACGAGATATATCAAAATTATGTAATACGAAATTGTAAATCTTAAAAATATCTAACTAATTTTCCGTGTGATGACGGAGTAAGAATACTATTTACCACCCCATATATTACCCGTGGGTGATTGTATGAGACGACTAAGGGATATAATACGCATATAATATCTATACGAGAGAAAGAAATCTCGAAACAAAATCCTATACCAATACGTCTGACCAGCGCGGTATAGTAGGTTAATTTCCTTCCCATTACGGAGGAGGCCCGAGCCCGATAGTGGGACATTTATGGGCTGTGATGATGATGATGAAAAAGATCTAAATACAAGTTCAGCTAATATATGCCTATCTCTTAAGGATAATCTACAGTAAACATGATTACCATTTACATAGTACTAAAAATTAATGGTTTTTTACGAAGCTGTATTAAACAGTATAGTTTTATTTTTTATCCAATAAATACATTAGATACTTGGTACGTTTAATATAGATCAAAATTATCTTTTATTATATTACTAGAATAAATATCTTAGAAATTATCAGATTTAAAATCTGGTGGCACGAAGTTGCGAAAACTAAAGTGAAGCGGGGACGAGTCTCTAGTAATACAAAGTAACTAAATATAATAAATTTTCCGGATGAAGTAAGAATATAATTTACCAACTCCTTTCTTACCCGTAAGTTTCCTAAAAGACAAGACTAAGCGATGTTAACCTAGCGCACTATAATGTGGTATATTCGGTCATTTTCCCTCCCATTGCAGAGGAGGCTCGAGTTCAAAAGTGAGACGTATATGAATTGAGACGAAAACCGTGTAAGCATTAGAAATCATTAAGTTTATATTATGTAATATCTAAAAAGTAGTTAGGATAGTAATGAATCAATATTATAATTATAAAACTGAATACATTCTATAATAATATATACTAGACCAGTTTGGTTACGTACTGAAATAAAGTGGAGTCAAGAGTCTCCGAAACCGGCGAGCGTGTATGAAGAGAATTATGAATGTTGAGGAAGCGAGTGAAGTATGCAAGGATAGAGTTTTTTGGTACTCTGTTCTCTCTGCCTACCCTGCAAGAGATATGGCGTGATGATATGTATGTATTTATGTATGTACATTCTTTTTCTTAACGCGCTGAATTTAAGGGTTTATGGTCTTAAGAGATTTTTAAAGTAGTAGAAAAAAACTGTTTATTAAAGGTTTACAAGAGCTTAATAGACTATATACCTATAAAACTGCGTTGAATAGAAGTATTGTCTCTAAACGGTGTGAAATCTTCTAAAATATAGTACGCAATATTAAACGTTAGGCGAGATTACCATTGTTATAACAACTGCTGAGACAACAAAAATTGTCCTTGATAGATATTTTCATTAATACTAACAGTAATATCACGGAATGATGTGAGATTTTAGATAAAATAATAGAATTAAATATATAAATAGTCCAGGGAAGCGAAACTTGTAGCCCACACACACAGAAATAATGAAGACAGGTTTATTTATCGATATAGAAATTTCAGGGGGGGCATAGTCCGGAGCGTGCTCGTTCGCGTCCCCTGCCAGTCTAATTAGACTGCTAATCCGGCTCGAAATGCGTACCGCAATGCGGGTTAGGGCGTCCCCCGGAGGCGACGCGTACCGACCCGCCCCCGTCGGTACGAACATCGGCAGTTGCGGCGATGGGGGCCGCCACCCATCACGCCTTGCCCAGTTAGGCGAGTCGAGGAGAACGGAGTGCCGGGTGGGCACGTGGAATGTAAGAGGTTGTGTGGAAGGTAAGTTGCACGAGCTGATATCCGTCATGGCGGACAAACAGCTAGACGTGCTCTGTGTAACAGAGACCAAGCGAAGGGGCAGCGACGCCTGCGATCTTCCTGGTGGCGGGATGGCTCTGTGGTCTGGTGTACCACAGAGCGATCGAGCCAGCATGGGGGTAGGAGTGCTGTTGTCCTCTCGCTTGGCCTCAGGTGTGAAGGATTACGGAATGTATGATCCCAGACTTCTCTGGGTCCGTATAAAACTAGGTGTCACCAAGGTATTCATGGTTGTAGCATATGCTCCCGTAGGATCCTCGGTGGCATCAGACCTAGAGAAGTTTTGGGATAATGTTAGGGAAGTTCTGGATATGGCAGAAACCAGTGAACGCGTGATTGTATGCGGAGATTTGAACGGATGGGTGGGGACCAAGCGTCCCGACTATGAGGACGTACTTGGTCCATTTGGTGATAAGAGAGTGAACGACGCAGGTAGGCTCATAGCGGATGTATGTATGGAGAGAAACCTTATTGTGTCAAACACATTTTTCCAACATAAGGACATCCATATGTATACATGGAGAAGGAATGAACAGAAAAGCATAATAGATTTAATTTTGGTAGACAGTCGCCTCCGAAGCAAAATATTGGACGCAAGAGCCTACAGGGGCCCCACAGTCGACACGGACCACTATCTCGTTATTGCGAGATTTAGTGGTCTGTTCAGAAAGTGGAGGCACTGGCGAGAGCGTGTCCACTTCGGAGGGCTTGAAAGAATAAGGGTTGAAAGGTTGCAAGAAGAGTGTGTAAGAGAAAAGTATGCAGAGGGTGTCCGAGAACGGCTGACGATGGCAAGCCAGCCGCAATCGGACATTGAAGAATGCTGGAGAGTATTGAAAGAGAGTATGGTAGATACAGCGAAAGAAGTATGTGGAAGTTCAAAGAAGCATAGAAAAACAAATGGTGATGCATGGTGGGATGCGGAAGTGGCAGCTTCCGTAGAGCAAAAGAAGAAAGCGTGGCTGGACTATGTCTCTTCTTTGAATCTGAATGACAGTATGACTGAACAGAAGAAAGAAATATATCGGCAATGTAAGAATGACACCAAGGCCTTAGTGAAAGAGAAACGTGATAGAGCAAGTATGAGTGCAGAAGATAGGCTGACTAAAAACTTCGAGGGTAACACCAAACTCTTTTGGAGGGAGGTGAAGAAGTCTCGGGGTGGTTGGTCAGCCTTCAGAATGAATAAAATAAGGTCTAAAGGTGGAGACATTCTTACACAAACACAAGACGTGTTAAGCCGATGGAGTGAATATTTTGGCGATATGTATGCGGATGCTACGGTTGGCGCCGGTGTTGGATGTGGTTTAGTAGATCAACATTTGACAACGGCGTCCTCCGATGGCATCAGTATGGATGAAGTTGAATGGGCGATAAGAAGTTTGAAAAATGGTAAGGCAGCGGGCATTGATATGGTGTCTGCCGAGATGATCAAGCTTGGTGGCTCTTGTGTCTGGGAGGCGTTCCTGTTGCTCCTCAATTTATGTTGGAGCTCGGGAATGGTTCTCAGGGACTGGAATAGCGCAGTCATCGTGCCTTTGTTTAAAAACAAGGGTTCACGTTATGACTGCGCAAATTACAGAGCCATAAGCTTGACCAGTTTGGCAGCAAAAGTGTATGGAAAAATTATTGAAAGGAGAATGAGGATGGTGTCCGATGGTTTACTGTGTGAGACACAAGGAGGTTTCAGGAGTGGAAGGGGATGCATGGATCAAGTGTTCTCTCTGCGCAACATTGTGGAGAAACATCTGGCTCTAGGTCAGAGGGTTTTCTGCAGTTTTGTGGATCTGGAGAGAGCATTTGACACGGTTGTACGAAAGGAACTTTGGGACATTTTACCGGAGTATGGTATTAACGGTAAACTGCTACAGGCTGTGCAGTCCAGTTACATGGGCTGTAGAGCCTGTGTGCGGCTGGATGATGGAATGTCGCCTTGGTTTAACGTCAATATCGGCGTTAAGCAGGGGTGCGTTCTGTCAGCCAGGCTGTTTATCATATATCTGGATAAATGTCTCCAAAGGTTGAACGATATGAATGTGGGAGTCCAGATGGGCGACTCAGTGGTCACTGCTCTGCTTTATGCAGATGATGCAGTCCTGCTGGCACAGTCAGCGATTGACCTGCAGACCCTAGTCGACACAATGACAGAAGATTGTAAGAAAAGGGGTCTACGCGTGAATGTGAGCAAAACCAAAATAATGGTCTTTGAAAGAGATAAAACCAGAACAGATGTAAGAGTAACAATAGGTAATGATGTACTAGAGCAAGTGGATGAATTTGTATATCTTGGATGTGGATTTAGCCGAGATGGAAGGTACACCACTGATATAGAGCGAAGAGTGAATGCGGGAAATAGAGTGAACGGAGCGTTGGGGCAACTTCTCGGCAGCCACCACCTCAGCCAGAAGGCACGTGTAGCAATACATAACGCAGTGCTTGTCCCAACATTACTGTATGGAAGCGAGAGTTGGGTATGCAGAAAAGAGTATGATAGTAAAATTAATGCGGTCGAAATGCGATCTCTGCGGAAAATCTGTGGAGTTAGGCTGACCGACCGCATTCGTAACGACGACGTAAGAGAGCGAGTAGGTATGAAAGAGAGTATTGGTGTAAAGATGCGAAAGGGAATGCTCCGATGGTTCGGACATGTGGAAAGAATGCCGAACGAACGCCTGGTTAAGAAGATATACAATGCGAAAGTGGAAGGATGTAGGTACCGAGGGAGACCGAGACTAACCTACCTAGACCAGATCGGTCATGTACTGAAGGAAGGTGGAGTCAAGAGTCTCCGAAACCGGCGAGCGTGTATGAAGAGAATTATGAATGTTGAGGAAGCGAGTGAAGTATGCAGAGATAGAGTTCTCTGGCACTCTGTTCTCTCTGCCTACCCTGCAAGGGATATGGCGTGATGATATGTATGTATGTAGAAAATTCACATCACTATTACTGATATAAGTTGAATATCAAGGAGGGTCCCGACGAAGCGTGCTAAGCAGTACTCAGAACAACATTAACGCAGCGATCCGATTACATTGAGAGCTAGTTCAAAGCAATTGAGCAATGCTTTGTTTTGATTATAATCACAAGTTTATACATATTAAATTTTCAATTAATAATGATTTTAGATATAACACGAAATTGCATATTTGAAATAAAATATTTACACATTCCATCGTGTTTGTATTTGATTTTTAATTCTTCAACGTTTTGAATACTTTCAGCGTTCATGATTATGGTAGAACTAAGGTGTAATAAGGAGGACTTGTTGGACGTGAGACACCTTAATTTTCCCGTGACTATGAACGTTATGGGGGACTCCAGTTGCACAGATGGCGTAATGGTTTAAGATATTGACCTTTACGTACAAGGTATCGTGATTTCGATTCCCATGCAGAACAATATTTTATGCGATCAGCAATCTATTTTTCAAGTCTGCGTGTAATTTGCATCTGTTAATTGAATGTTTGTTGAGTCCTCCGTAATACAAGACTTATTTCTTGAGATAAGAGTGTGTTATCTTTAAAAAAATATGATCAATACTGTCTTAATAAAGCTACCATATAGAGGACAAATATGTAGAAAGGATTTTAATTTTAAGGTGCGTTTACATCCCAGAAAGGCTTTACGTAGTTTTTCGTAAGGCGACACTAAAGAATGCGAAAAAGCATGTGAGTGGAATAAAAAAGTTCCGTTCTCTAAGGTATAAAAGGATTTCGCCCTCAATAATTTTTTTTATTGGGGATTTACGAAAAAGGTTTGGAATTTACGGATTTTCTGTGACCTAATATTGATGTGGGTATTTGGGTTTGGATATTATAATTATTATTTTGTGGTAATTTATAAAAAGAACATAGGTAATAGATCATTATCATCTCTTTGATTTTATTCCAGTTACTTGGAGTCGATACAATATGTCCCTACTCTTCTTCCATCCTTTCACCATCTCAGCTTATAGATGTTTCACTGTTGGGCTCGAGCCTCCTCTGTAATAGAAGGGAAATTGACCTATTATACCACGCTTGTCAGACTACATGTCTGTGGGTGGTTTTTGTTTCAAGTTTTCCTTCTCTTGCATAAATTTTGTATGCTTATATCCCTTAGGTGTCTCTTACGATCACCCACCAGTAAGATAGGGGGTGGTGAATTGTAATCTTACTCCGTCACCACACGGAAATCTTTCATCGTACATATTGCAAAAGTTTTAGTAACAGTATTATTCATAATACTGTTACTAAAACTTTGCCTGATTTTAATCCTCTTTGGAAATATATTTGTTAACCAGATGGCACTAAATGTAGAGATCCTGACCGATGTAAAGTTCTTAGTCAAACGATGAGTCGTAATACCAGGATTAATATTAGGGCTAGTAATACCCGTAGTTACCAAAACATAACTTGAATGAAAACTGCTGTATTGTGATGGATGAAATTACAAAATTTCATCACCCTTTACGTTCCCGTGGTAAAGATCTATTGCGGGATCACTAGAACACCAACCGTGAGTCGTTTACAAGAATATGATGAATGATAAATAAATCTACAGAAAGGATCACCAAGAAAATGGGGGATTCTCTTGATGTTTCCTCGCTGGTTTTTCCGATACACATGACAACTTACTATTGGTAAAAGGTGATAATACAATGTATCTTAACGAATTCCATCATCGAGATAGGTCTTTTTCGGCTTAAGCATATAACTCATTGGGTGTACAGACAAAATCGCTTGTGTGTACATATGCTACGTAAAAATTAGAGATAGAATATCACAAGAGAGGAAAGATAGAATGTAATCGCTGTAAATTTCGATGTTAAGCTATTTAATTTTATTTGTAAAGAAAAATGCCTTAAAGATTAAATAATTGTGGAACAAGAAACCTGCAATAAACGGACGCAAGTAGCACTCATAGTAAACAATCATTTGTAGAGCACCTAAAGAGTTATCGTACTTAGGGGTCGGACCCACGATATTTGGCTTGAGAGGTTGCAACTGAGACTACTGCGACACCTATGCAGTCAAGTCTATGTCATTGTTTTTAAAGATATGATTTGTTTAGTTAGTGATATTTTTCCATAATAAATGTATCGTATTTGACATTTAAGCATCTGTTTACATTTCTTAAGTAATTATTATGGGTTCGGGTTAAAATAATTTTCTGCATCTAGTAGAGACCTGTATGGTAGGAGTATATAAAGACTGTTAAGAAAATGAAATAAAACAAAAAATATAAAAATATAAATATTTATTGTTATCAGCCTATATTTATACTAGGTGATCTAACAGACTCTGTTTTTGACAGACGCAGTTTCTATTCAACAGACGCTGTAGTTTTTTTATAACTATAAAAATACTTTTCCTAGAAATCTATGAGTTCAATAGCTACCTATAGTTTCTAATTGTTAAAAATAGACTAGTAGAATTATATATTTATAAAGAAAATAGTCTAAATCAGACTGTCAAAGTAATAATCCTATTCTTTACGGGCTTTATAATCTTCGTATAGTTAGTTTTCCGCTTAGATATGATCGGTTTGAATTTCAATTGTATTTGTCTCGTTGATATTATTTTTTTGATTCCTTCCGTAGTTATATCTGAATTTACAATATCATATTTCAAATTTTTACCACGCCCCGAATGTTCCGCCATCTTTCTTAACATCACTTCGAAATTTGATAGTTTCATACTGTTTTTTTTTAATGGTATATTATATTTCTTCGATTTAACTTTTTTCATCATCGCTTTATTTATAAAATATTTTGGCGGTTGCATTATTTCTAAATTTACTTTGTATATAACTGTTATGTTTTCTTGTTGTGCTAATTTTTCAATTTCATCATAGTATTTCTTGAACTCCCTATTAGCTGCGTCGCCTTTAATTTCAAAATGTTTTGGTATTTCTTTAAAGTAACGCATTGCATATCTTGAATTATGTACATCTGAAAAAGCATTTATTTCTTATTAGTTTACTCGTATGTTAACGGAGAACGTAATCCATCAACCATTCGCGGATATCTGAAGGACGTATGAAGGATAAGTGAAGTTATTATTACTAGAAGAGAAGGAAACTACAAAATAAAATCTTATACCGCCTGACCAGCGTATTATAGAAGATCAATTTTCATCTTATTGTAGTGTAAATCCCTGACCAATATTGTAGCAAATATATGAACTAAAAACGAAGAGTTAAATTTATCATTATCATCAGCCTACCAACTTCCATGACTGGATATCATAAATCTTCTAAATTGATTGTCTCTTTGGAAGACCTAAGTCTATAAACAATGTTTTGAAATAGGGTGGTTGATTGCAAATATTATTATAGGATGCCCGTTCCTAGGAGAGTGCTGTCGTCCATTCTGGGGATCCCTCAGCTAGTTTTCACGATTTCTATAAGAAAGTAAGGGTTGATTATATAATATAATCTTAATCTATCACAACACAGAGTTTATTGTTAGATTCATCATCAACATCCTACTCTTTTCCTTATAACCCGAGGTCGAAACCATAGGTACTCGTCTGCCGCAGCATAAGTTGCACAAAAGTTATTGGCAATAGTTTTATGACCGGCCGCCTGACTGACGTCAATGCTCTTCGGGAATGCAATTGTTGACAAAACAGCACCAGATGGAATTAGCCAAGGTCACATTTAGAAGCAATTTAAGGGTTGGTAGTTGGTTAGTATTCATAGCAATGTTTAATATTAGAGCACTTTAGGAATATTCCACTAGGTCTTGTGGGAAGCTGGATTATCTACATTATCCCTAGAGAATATAGTCGGTAAAATGAACAGGAGACGGGGGATCAATTACTAATCACAAACTGAAGCAAAGCTAATTAATGACGTAAGTCATATCCTGTCTTAATACTTGATTGGTACCTTTTAATTTACAACATAGAAGACTTTTAATATACATATATGAAATAAAACTATTTTTACGGATTCTATCGCGTATGTATTTGAATTTTAATATCCCGATTTTCAAATATTTTATAGCGTTCATGGTCACGAGTCTTCATTCTCTTACTCTTATCCCAATTACTTGAGGTCGATACAATATGTGCTCTTCTTTCATAGTACATATTGTAAAAGTTATTGGCAATAGTTTTATGACCGGCCACCTATCAAACGTCAACCCCCCTTTTTTATTTTTTGCGGTGGACTATGGATGAGGTCGCGTCCCTCCAAATCGGTCCGGGGCGACGGAAGAGGCGGCACGCAACCCCATAGACACACCCTGCCAACACCTCTCTTCGCCGTGCGAGCGGACCACCGGTACCCGATCTTTGTCATCGGTGGCCTTGGGAATGTAATTGTTGACCAAACGGAATCAGATGTAGTTGGCCCAGGTCATTATAAGTCTCTTAGTCGTCTTTTACGACATCCAAGAGCAAAGTAAGGGAGGACTTCCGTGTATACTTGCGTAGACATCAGAATTCGTTAGACTTTTAATACACAAAAAAAAACTGTTATATGCTACTTTTTACATCATAAATATATCTCAGCCAGCATAAGTCTCTCTGTTAGGCTCAGGTCTCCTCTATAATAGGAGGGTAATTAATCTACTATACTGCGCTCACCAGACTTTGGTATAGGTAAGGTTGTATATCGAGATTTCCTGCTCTTGCTCATAGATGCCATATGCATATTAGACCTTCTTCTACGACACCCACGGACAAGAGATAGGGTGGTAAACTATGTTCTTACTCCGTCACCACACGGAGAATGAAAAAAAAAGGGTGTGTGTCAGCTCCGACGCACGACTGGAGTTAACTCGTTAAGTACGATTATCAATAAATTTGACTAAAAATAATATATATATTTATTTACATTTATTAAAACTGTTCAGTGAAGTATTATCTCACGTCAGAAAGTGAAAGGTACGCAGAATAGGTTGCGCACCAAAAACATAACGAGGTCATTCGATCACTAGCTTTTACTCCTCAAATTTTTCTCATACCGGGCGCCTTATATGAAAATCGATTCTTAAGGAGTAAACTCCAAAAATATATAAAACAAAAACTCACTGTCATAATTTTCCTGTGCCTTCACCCAAGTTACAAATATATATATAACCAAGTGTCTCATTTTTGTATATTTTTATACTTATATTATTATAAATTTTATGTTATAAAAAACTATACTATAATTATAACACTAATATATAAATGATTCCTATGTTTACACTGTATCTGACTGAGCTGACTTTAGTCTATAGACGACTTACGAACAAAGATATAGTATTATACCAAACAGATGGCTTTTATCGGCAAATTTCTTTAAAAAAATAGATTAACATGTTTCATTAAACAATCGCACTCGCTATGGCGTTAAGGCTCTTAACACTATAATATGTAGTTACGGAAAATTTAACGTTCTTTTGAATAATTTTTAAGTATTTTTATGAATGATATCTATTTATTTTAGGTAACACCTAATGTAAATAAATTCTATATAGTGACTGAGTAAGAATACAATAATCATTATCTCTTACTCTCCTATGGGTGATTGTAAAATGTGACTAAATTGCGTAAACAGATAATATCAATTTAAAAGGAGGAATTTTCTTCTCTACTTAACTGACCTGAATATATTCCTAAATCATTACTTAACTGACCTAAATATATTCCTAAATCAACACTCAGATTCTCGTTGAAAAATTATATACACTTCTAAACTATGCCAAAGCTTTGTTTAATGATAATATTTTTCTGACTTATTCACGCTATGTAAATTAGAAAAAAAAATGAAGAATGGTGACGGAGTAGGATTACAATTCACCATATCCTTTTTGCTTCATCATCATTCTCCTACTCTTATCCCAATTACTTGGGGTCAATACAATATGTACTCTTCTTTCATAGTACATATTGTAAAAGTTATTGGCAATAGTTTTATGACCGGCCACCTGCCAGATGTCAACCAGATGCCAAGTGCCATCGGAATGTAATTGTTAACCAAACGGCATCTGATGGAGTTGGCCCAGGTCGTTAGAAGTCATCTAGTTTTTGCCTGTGGGTGTAAAAGATCACTAAGGGATACAGATAACATCTATGCAACAGCAAATAAACTCGAAATAAAACCCTATACCAACCAGTTTCACTAGCGTGGCATAAGTCATTTCCTATTGAGGAATAGGCTCGAGTCCAGCTTTTAGATAGATATACATGGACACAGACGATGACTTGGTATAGAAGAAACAATGTTGTAGTCAACTTTTTCGATATCTGCATTATTTTATACACTAAAAAGGAAGCGTAAATGTCACGACTTCAAGGGAAAGACCAAGCCATACTTTTCTGGACCAAATTGGAGATGTATTGACGAAAGAGTAAGAGTATTCGTAATAGCATGTATGAAAACTGTGATGAGTGTGAATAAAACGATGGAGGTATGCCAGGATCGTGACTTGTGGAAATCCGTAGCCTTTGCCTACCCGTCTGGGAAATAGGCTTGAGGAATTTATATAAATTTTTAGGCTGTCAGCAAAGAACCATGCATAAAGAATTATCGCATTTTATTATGTAAAATAACCACTCGATATTCATCTGTAATTAACTTAAGACAATCAATAAATCAATAGATTTGCAAACGAAATTAGCTGACAGTTATATTGCCGATATCATGAATTACAAATGGACCAATATAATTAACATTTGAAATGAGCGAAGATCGCATTATCGAAGATAATACAACGTCTTTGGCCTTAATTTTAATACAAAAAATCTATATTTAGCTTAGTTTTGTTAATTACTTATATAGGATAATTAATGTATTTTTAATTATTAAAAAAAAGCAACTAGACTGCAAAAATTAATACAAAATACAGCAACTTTTAATATAAAATTATTTATAGTTCTAGCAGCTTCATTCACGTGAGACTTGTGCTGATTTTACTGATTTTAAAGATGCTTTATTTGACCACCGTGCCTATTAATAATCCAAAAACATAATGCGATTGTTATACTGCGCTTGGCAATTTGTCTTTACAAAAAAAAATATAAATATTATGTATGTCTTACACTGTTTAATAAGAATTAGTAATAATTTGATTAACTTAATAGTTTGAGTAATATATACATACATACATATCATCACGCCATATCCCTTGCAGGGTAGGCAGAGAGAACAGAGTGCCAGAGAACTCTATCCTTGCATACTTCACTCGCTTCCTCAACATTCATAATTCTCTTCATACACGCTCGCCGGTTTCGGAGACTTTTGACTCCACCTTCTTTCAGTACGTGACCAATCTGGTCTAGGTAGGTGAGTCTCGGTCTCCCTCGGTACCTATATCCTTCCACTTTCGCATTGTATATCTTCTTAACCAGACGTTCGTTCGGCATTCTTTCCACATGTCCGAATCATCGGAGCATTCCCTTTCGCATCTGAGTAGTTTGAGTAATAATTAGATTAATTGAATGACATGGAAATATATCAAAGAGACGAGGTTTTGAGATAGAGGTTAAGCGTTGATTGACAGTGGCTGATCACGGGTACAAGTGCTGACATGGCATTTCCCATCAGCATCTCCATAACAGCATCGAATATATAACAGATACAAGGAGAAAAAGCAATAAGTCTAAATTTATAAGTTAATGAATCCTATTAAAATTATTGTATATACATTAATAATATGAATTTCATCTTAATAAATGTTATTTTATAGAATGAATTGGCATAATGTAATTAACTCTCTCTCATACTAAAATATCACATTAAAGACTTTAAGACAAGTTTCATTTAAAAATAATATTTCAATTACATATTTTAATAATAAATATATTCTTTATATTAGATATAATTTAGCATCTCAATTATATTTGATTATACATATTGTTAATTTTAAATTTATTCAATAAACTACCACTGGATCGGCACGTAACCATCGTTGAGAAGATCCAGCAAAATAACTCAGCGTGCCTTGTATCTATATATATATATATATATATTTTTAACGTTATTTATGAAAATATTTTAAAGTTGTGAATAACGCTTACAGTAAGTATTAGCTTCAGTGTGATTACTTTCGAACCACGATATAATATAATTCTTAAATGTCATGTTAAAAGATTAGAGTTGAATTTGATTAAAAATTAATTAAAAAATCGTCATCTCAGCACATATACTCGTAAATATTGGACTCAAGGAATATGACCTACTATAACACGCTAGTCAGATGTGTTGCTTGAGTTTTGTTTCGATCTTCCCTTCTCTTGTCATATGCGTTTATATCCCTTAGTCGTCTCTTGCGATCACCCACGGGTAAGATAGGTGATGAATGGTATTCTTACTCGGTCACTACGCGTATATTATTATATGTTAAAAAATACTACATTATAATTCACACAGTAATTCGCAAGTACAATTTCAGTGTTAATAAGTCATTGTGTTAAACGCCTTATCTAACATGATTGTTCTGTAACAGCTGATAATGAGTTTAAAAAAAAAGAGAATTGTGGATATCACAATTCAAACAGATGCTGAATTTCATAAAATAAAATTCATTTAAAAGAGAAAAGAGATATTGGTACCATACATTAGATGGAATACAATATAGTTTGTCGTATTTTATTATTTGAAAAGCATAGAAGTATCCTTGTGTGGAGAATGATAATAGGAAAACGTTAAGTAAGGATATTTTGGTTACATGAAATAATGATAATAGCGAATGAGATACAAGCTTCAGGTGCAATAGGTGGAATAATTGGAGTACTAGTGTTGATGTGAAAATGTTTTCAAAAGAACTAGATATTTTGTGTGAGATTTTTGTACAAAAATATATTTAATGATCAGCCTTTTCTTTTTTTTTTTTATTGGTGGGCTATGGGTGCGTCTCGCCCCGCCAAATCGGTCCGGGGTGACGGAGAAAGCGGCGCGTGACCCCATAGACCCACCGTAAAATCCTCTCTCTTCGCCATGCGAGCGGACCACCGGTACCCGATCTTTGTCTTCGGTGGTCCGCTCGGCGGTTTACCCTCGCAGGTTCCTCTCGTCGACGCCCCGACAGGTTTCGCCATCGGGGCGTCGCCCTCACGCGGTGGCCTCGCGTCGGGTGACCGGACAATTTCCCAGTCCGATCACCCGAGGCCTGGGTTAGGGCGGCATCAGGCGCAGGTATTCGCGCCTGCGCCGCCCCGGCCGCTGGCGGCGGCCCGGGTCGCGGGCGTCCTCCCTGACTCGTTCCGCCGCCTCCTTCCGCGAGATAACAGCCTCGCAGAAGGCGGCGACCGCGTCCCAATTCCTGACGCTGTCGACCATCGCCCTCGCGACAGCCGGCAGCGCCAGGTCGGCACCGATAATAGGGACGAGGTCGCGGCGCTGCCCGTCCCAGCCCGAGCATTCCTCGAGCGTATGTTGCGCCGTGTCCTCGTCACTGCTGCAATGATGGCAGCCCGGAGTCCACTCCCTGTACACGACCGTGTGCAGGTATTTCCCGAAGCACCCGTGCCCCGTCAACACCTGCACCAGTCGGAAGGTGAGGACCCCGTGCCGCCGCTCCATCCATTTCATCAATACGGGCCGGAAGGCCTCGACGGTCACGATACCGTATCTAGGCCTCTCCAGCCGCGTAACCCAACGGGCGATGACGTCTCGGCGGGTGTCCTCGCGCCAGGTGGCTATCTCGCTCAACGATGGGGAGCCACCTTCCTCGCGCACTGAGGTAACCCGTCGGTAGAGGTCGGAGAGCATCTCCGCCTCTAGGTCCCACGGGGGTGTCCCAGCCAATAGGCACGCCGCCTCTGTCGACACCGTGCGGTACCCGCGAATGGTTCTGACCGCCATGGCTCTCTGTGGCCTCCACAGAACCGCCCTGAGCTGGGCGTTCAGAGCCCTCGCCCACACGGGTGCGCCGTACATGGCCATCGAGCGGATGACCCCCGTATACAGCCGTCGGCCCTCGAAACTGGGTCCGCCCACATTCGGCATGAGCCGAGAAAGAGCGGACGCCGCGCCGACCAGCCGGTGAGCAATCTGTCGGAAATGCTCCCGGAACCACCATCGCCCGTGGAGCACCAGACCCAAGTACTTCATATGGGCCTGGATGTTGATCTGGATGGAGTTGACGACTAACGAGGCGCCGGTTGGCAGCCTTACGCGTGGCCCATGGAATAATAGGGCCTCCGTCTTAGTTAAGGCCACCTTGAGCCCCAGCGCCTCGATTCGCCTGACCATCTCCTCGGTGCCGAGAGTGGCCAGGCTCGCCGCCTCTTCGGGTGTCCTGCCCCGGGCTGTGACGAGCGTGTCGTCAGCATAGCACACCAAGCTCAGCCCGGGGGGGAGACTCCCTCTCAACGCCCAATCGTACCCGATGTCCCACAGAGTCGGCCCCAGAACTGACCGCACGACATGGGCGTTTAATGATCAGCCTGGCTATAGAAAAAAAAAAAAAAAAAAAGCAGTATTAGTGCTTACCTTTTTTTAGGGTAATGAAAATTTAGATGGAATATCGGCGACCCGCCCACATGGAGCTAGAGGACTACGAGTAAAGCAGGTTATGAGGTCGCACACCTACCTTTCGTAGAGCGTGACCATATTGCAAACTAACCACAAAAAACTATAATGAATGTTACCATATAACTCAAAGGATAAAGCAAGCCGGCTAAATAGCGGTGAGGAGATATGGAAACCTATGGAGCTGGGCACCGTTTTTTTATTGCCTCAAATAATTTAGGTGGGATGTGACCCCTTATGTCTTTGAAAATATATCTGTAAAAGAAACAAGCCAGCTTTCTGGATGGTTGGAGTTTAAAATTCGTCATCGATGGCTCATACTTCCAGACCAGGACCATTAATGGTGGTATATCATAGGGCGCGGTGCTCTCCCCGACACTGTTTACACTGCTTATCAACGGCATATTCTCCAAAGAGAATATGCGTTGCTATGCGGATGAGAGTACGGATGATGCGTGATAACCTGAACATTGGAATGTTCCTCGAAATGTGGTTCAACTTGTGTGGCAAATCGAGTGCGCTCTTATGCAGGCCTTGGAATGGGGAGAAAAGAATTTGCCCGCAACGACACATGTTTGCACATTCACTGCAAAAATACAAATCAGACGTTGTATATTGTAGCGCTTTGGTTTCAAAGAGTAAATCTCCAAATTTTCGAGAGTATTGGGATCCTCGGCATTGAACTGCCAAGCGAAGTCTAATTCGTGAGCCATTTGGAGGACAACCCCAAATTGGCAAGCAAAAAGTTAGGCATCCTAAATAGAGCAAAGTACTACTTTACGCCGAGATAACGTCTTGAGACATATAAAGGTTATTATCTTATACATTATTTGTAAGACTTTGGGGGGATAAGACTTCATAATCCATCATAAAAAAATCATACAAAGATTAATTACACCAATTAAATAAAGTTCTATTTTAAGATTATAATTGCTTTATATAACAAGAAAAATAATATTTAATTATAGAAATTAATTGTATAAACAATAAGCAATAAATTGCAATATGCCTAAACAATATCATCAACGAAACAAATTTGAAAGCAACCTTTTAAAAGTAATCATGAAATCAATCGAAGCGTACTCGTTGTGTTCATATTCCCAGCGGTGGCTATTATGCTTCATCGATACCTATTACGTATTATTACTATATAGATATATGGTTTCAATATATTCTTTAATAATACCAGCTCTCTAAGGTAATCGTTAAAGTTTAATCTTTTAATCTATTCGATGATATGATTAAACATTCTCGATCTAACTAGATATTTAGTCCACAAAGTTTTAGTTTGGAAATTTCAAATTTGTTAATCAGATTAGTTTACAATCTTATCTTCAGGGCGTTAGTTTGGTTACATAGATTATAGTTAAGTTTTAAGAAAACATATGTAGGTGGAGAATATTAGGCATGACTTTGGTAATTTGTTATAAAATTTTCGCTCGTGTGGTTAAGTATATATGCCTATAACCACTATTTACTTTAAGAGAATATCGTGAAATACTACTAAAATATGTAAACATATCATTACAGTAAGTCAAGGAAAACAAAAATTTTAAAGTTTTATGAATCCAAAAGTTTGCGTTGGTCAGTAGAGCAAACTCTTCGTATATGGAAGAGTCTCTTATCGAACAGTGGGATTTATATGATCTAGCTAAATTGATATTAGCTTTAATAGTATTAGGTCCATACTGTTGGCAGTTTTCTGCCATCTGTCCATTCTGATCCGTCCGGAGAAGTACTACACTCTCGCAGAAAATCGACATTGGAGCAGTGGCAATATGCTGTTGAGCTTTGTGCGATCGAGCAAGAGAGCCAGAAGCCCAACTTTTTGTGTGGACTTCGGTTGATAGGCAGTGACTTCGCCATGCCCCTGGTATTGAAAAAATGCATGAGTAGCAGTAACACTTACCATCAGGTGTGAAACTTTCTCGCCACCATCTCGACGATAATGATTATAAGTTACCCAGGACAATATTATTGACTACTTTCCTAGTGTTTCTTAACATTTTTTTTTCTACTTCATCATTCTCCTACTCTTATCCCAATTACTTGGGGTCGATACAGTATGTACTCTTCTTTCATCTTTAAAGTTATTGGCAATAGTTTTATGACGCCTGCCAGACGTCAACTGTCCTTGAGAATAACATTCTTTTTCTACTTCCTTAGAAAAGATTTCTTTGTGGTGACAGATTAGGATGCCTTTTGTTACAATCGTTTACTTTATATAAATATTACAAATATTTTGTCACACAAAAATACATTGAAACAAAATACTGAGAAGCTTAAAAAGGCATCATAAAAATTATCCGCATTGATCTCATATTATGATACTCTAGGGACTGTCCATTTTATTATGCCGAATTGTAATACTCTGAAATACTGAAAAAGGATATTACTATATTTTATATCGAAAAATGTGAGTTAAAATTTAATAACTAATACTGTAGAGGGTAGATATCAGCGTCTGTCATTATGATTCCTTGTTACATGTGAGACACCCTAGTCGTCCCGTGACAATAAACGCGGGCAATTAAGAAACATATACAAACACCCGAAACTCTTTTCTTTTCTAAGCTCTTATAACTCAATAAAGATTCTTTAAAAACGGCGTTTCACCTGCTATTTCACACTGGCCGAATGGTTCGCTATATTTCTAATTTTTCTTTACGTTTAATAGTGTCTAAACGTGTTGTGACTAGTTAAGAATATAATATGCAAATATTTAATTTCCCGTGGGAGTCGTAATAATTAGCAAGTAATAATTAGCTAGTGATCTCTAAGAATATAAACTCCAGAAGCACGTTTCTGGGAAACTCCAAAATATTATAACACCGATTGTGATCCTTTCGAGCTTGCTAAGCCTGGCGACTTGTATTAACCTCTGAGTTAGGGTGATCCACCTTCAACAGAATACATAGGCTGATGAATGATCATCATCATCTATTTGTTTTTTTATTTTTATGGTGGCAAACGAGCAAGCAGCACACCTGTTGGTAAGGGTCACTGTCTTCCATGGACCCTTGCTATACCAAGGGTATAGCTAAGCCACTGCCTAGCAATACAATCCCCAAAACTCACCCAGATGGGCCTCCGAGTCTCTCGCTCACCGAACGAAGTGCAATAGCACATTCCCATTACTCAAACGTCGATCTTCTCCCCCGGTACTACCCCGGATGAACCAGCCCGCGGCTGTAGACAGAGAACTATGTACAGCATGGTCCTTCCACTATTGATATATCATCTAGACAGAGATTACCTGCTTAAGAATTTCTGATGTTATACATATAAAAAAAAGTGTGTAGGTACCGGGGGAGAACGAGACTCACCTACCTAGACAAGATTGGTCAAGTACTGAAGGAAGGTGGAGTCAAGAGTCTCCGAAACCGGCGAGCGTGTATGAAGACAATTATTAATGTTGAGGAAGCGAGTGAAGTATGCAAGGATAGAGTTCTCTAGCATTCTGTTCTCTCTGCCTACCCTGCGAGGGATATGGCATGATGATATGTATATATGGGTGTGGCCCAAGGATCTTCTGTGTCCAATATACTATTCACACTTTTAATGAATGATCTACCTAACTGTGTCTTATCAGGTGAGGTATTCATGTACGCCGACGATGTCGCAATTATTGTAAATGCAATTGACCTAGGTGGCCTCGAACAACGCCTAAATATGGCTGCGTTTAAAGTATCAAACTGGTTTAATGTAAATGGCCTAGCGCTAAATATCAAAAAAACCCATTTTATACATTTTTCTTTATCAGGACGCCAAACCAGAAACTTACGCGTAATGATAAACGGATTAAAAATAGAACAAGTTGAAAGTACTAGATTTCTAGGCTTTGAGGTAGACAAGGGTCTAACCTGGAGTTCGCATATTGATAAGTTGTGATCCAGGCTTGGCAGCGCTTGCTACGCGCTTTGCCGTCTGTCGCGTGTAGTATCTGCTGATGTCGTGCGGATCTGTTATTTCGCGACTGTGCACTCGGTCCTACAGTATGGAGCTGAGTTGTGGTGTCAAGCTGCTGACAGACTACGTGTTTTCAGAATGCAAAAACGGGCTGTTCGAGCCATTGTAAAAGTCACACAAAAAACTTCAGTTAGACCGTTCTTTGTTTCACTGGAAATATTAACTTTCCCATGTATAGTAATATTTCAGATATGTGTGTACATGTGGGACAACTTAAGTAGTTATGAAAGGCGAGGAGACAGACATGACTATACCACTCGTCAGGCTGACAAGCTCGCGTCACTGCCACATCGTCTGTCAAAGTCTAGCAAATTGACACATATTATGGGCCCTCAAATATATAACAGATTGCCAGCGACTGTTACTTCGGCTGTTACGCGAACAGCTTTTAAAACTAAACTCAGGCGCTGGCTCGCTCAAAATGCCTTTTATACTGTTGACGAATTAATGGATAGGTCAATAACCGATTGTGAATGACTTTTTTACCTATTTATTTTTATTTTGTATTTTATAAAATATTAAATTATTGTAATGACATTAAGTTATAACGAAATGACAATTATGTAATCAAAACAGCTTTGACTTGTAATGTTATATATTACCAATAAAAATGTAACAGATTGAAAATAACAAGGTTGTGTCATCGTTTAATACAATTCTAACTGTAAAGTTTGAAGTATTAAGCCTATAACAATGTGTAAACATTGTCGGGTAGATAGCATACCGTCACCTTAAGACGTAAATATAATACGGAATGAAATTTGCATGTCCTACAATTAGTCGCGGTGGTGCAGTGGCAGCACGATTGGGCCGGAATCCCAATAGGCGCGGGTTCGAATCCCGCTTGCGACAACATTTTTCATTTCGTAATCGGATTTTATAAATAATTAAGCATATTAAATGCTATATTTCAGTAATTTAAAATGTTTATCCTGTTTATCCTGTTTATACATATAAAAATAGAGTGAATGAAGTAATGAAGAGAAATTACGACATTCAAATGGTCCGGCTGAAAATTTTTCAGCAATACACAAAACCAATAGATTAATAAAAGAAATCTATCCGTGTGGTGATGGACTAAGAATGCAATGCACCATCGACGATTAAGGGATATGAAAGTAATATAAGATGTAGATGTTGCCAGGCAAGAGAAGGGAAACTCGAAACAAAATCCTATACCAACACGTCTGACCAGCGTGGCATAGTAGATCAATATTTCTCGTACTATGGAAGAGGCTCGAGCCCAACATTGGGACGTATACAAGCTGAGATGATGATGAGAGGAACAAAAGAAATTATAATCATTATTTTATTTGAAACAATCGTCTAGAATGACAATCTAAGCACTAAAAGATTCTAAGCAGAGTTAGTCTCGAAAGTTCTACGTGACTTGTTCAATATGTTTTTAAAAAATGATACAAAGCAGTGTCCAGAGGTAGTTCGGAGTTACCCTAACTCTTAAGATGTCCAGCTCAATCAATACTTATTGAGAACTTCCGCGCCACCCAGCTGAATTCAATATAACTTAAAGTTTACACACCGTAAATAAAACTTATTGAAACTTATGTGTTCTATGATTTAATGTAAAAGTAGTTTGAGGTTGTGAAAATTAAACCATGAATAAAAAAGTTTTGGCTTTAGGAATTTTTAGCGGAGTGATTTATTATTTGAAAGTTTTTTTTTTTGCTTATTCCCTAATGCATGCTAAGAGTGAATGATAATTGCAGATAACTGCTTTAGTTCAAGATTGTATGTAATTAACAAAGGGTCAGCAATTTAATCTTCTTTTATTAATTTTTTCAAACTTCTTATTGTAAACTTTAAGAAAAAACAAGTGTATTTGACCTGGCTGGGTGTATCTAGTATTTGATGGTCAATAATAATCCATCCATATTTCTGTCCATTAGACTATGAATGTTCACCGCCGAACACAAGCCAACAAAAGATTGTTACTCCCTATTCTCCTGATGTGTGTGTTGTTTACGTAAGTGTATATGTGCGTTCTTGCGTACGTGCTTCCTTGCACGCGAGTATGCGTCTGTGCAAGTCATTGGTCCATCTTACGGCAGGCGTCCTACACTGTGACGTTAGATACATGGTTACTACCTGAAAATATTTGTTACCAAGAGGTCATCGGTTCGTCGAGCGATATGGCGTGCCTATTACCACTTCAGCGAGCTAATTTATTGTGATATATCAGTTATAGCCATTCTGTAAATAATATAAAAACACAAAAAATACTATCTATTTCAAATCCTAAAATATTTCATAAAGATAAAATAACTAAAACCAATTTCGAGCAACTTTAAACATAAACACAATAGTAATTAATCATTTTATATTGCCTTGTTTTCATCGAAGCCTCACGAAATGTGAATAGTTGATTTGAAACGAGCAAAGTCTAATCGTTAGGGGTTCGAGTAAACAAATAAACGAATAATATTCGATGTAATCGATTGGGAAATGAATGTTTATCGATAAACTTTCTCGATTATTTTCTTTTTCGCTTAAGTGGCTATGTGTTATTTATGATTTGGGTCATTATATTGATAATAGTAATTTAGAACTCATGTGAAATAGTTACGAAAAATCATTAATATATACGATTACTAACATTGATAAAAATTTTTCATGATCATTGTCATAATCATCATGCTTCTCGCTCGATATTATTGTTGAGGTCAGTAATATGCAATCTTCTTCCATCGTACATATTACAAAAGTAATTGGCAATAGTTTTATGAACGACCACTTACCTCATGTCTACCGTCCTTGGGAATATTGATTAAACAGCATCAAGCAATCATCAATAATGCTTGTTGTCTTACTTTGGGCTGATAGTATTCGTAGCCGCTATTATACAGCATTTCATTTTAATGACCATGATATTCAAATATTCTCATGGTAGTAGGGTAAACAAGTACATATACACAATGTCAGTACCCTTTATTTAAAGTAATAAATTATAATGGAAAATGTCTGCATATAACATCACTGCAAGATAAAAAAAAAATCGAAATTAAACCCTATTTTAATCCGCCTGCTTAGTGTTGCAATCAGACAGCTAATTTATTCAATTAAAAAATAAAATTATTAATAATATATATTGATATTATAGATATCTGATGTTTACGCGAGTATTAAACATTTGAAATAAGACTACTTTAAGGATTCTATCGCGTTTGTATTTGATTTTTAATTTGCCGACGTTTCGAATAAATCGATGGAAAATCTCGTAACCCATATAAATTTCATCGGAATAAATAGAAATAATATTTCAACGATATTTTTTTTATTTGTTCCTAGAATTTGCCTTCAGGTTTTACAATAATGCTCATTAGATTCATCAAGCATGTAACTTTTGATTTTGTTCATCTTATTTATTCCTAAAATTTGTATTTAGTAAACATTCGCTGCTGTTATCTAATATATAATTTAAGAAATATTTAAAAAAATAAGTGCATAACTCATCCCTATCCGTGTAGTGACGAAGTAAGAATAAAATTCACCACCCCCTATCTTACCCGTGGGTGATCGTAAGACACGACTAAGGGATATAAAACGCATATAACATCTATGCAAGATATCGAGATATAGACCCACGAGTTAGATAGGGGGTGGTGAATTATATTCTTATTCCGACACCACACGAAATTAATTGGCATATATGTTAGAGATATTTATGATTTCTTAGAAATATAAATTAATACCTAAAAAATATGAGACTCTGATAATTTTAGTCTCTTTTCCTCTATATATATAGAGTAACACTCTTGCGGAACTGTAACGCTACTCAAGCTTAACGTGGGAAAAGTGCACGGTCCCCGAACGTCCTTATAAAAGCTTCGTTTCAAAAAGGTGGTCCATTTACAATATACTTTCAGCAAAACATGTCTGAACGTGCCCTTCGCAGCATTATTTTGGCTCATAAAACTTTTATGTCTCAATACTGCGTGCTCTTCATTATCGACGTGTCCTGTTACGTCACGGGGCATTGTGGCTACGTCATTATGTTTTTATTCATCTCCTGTTTGTATTCAACAAACGTTGATTTAGATTTATTTGATAGTTCGCGTTCCTTTTCGTGTGGTGACGGAGTAAGAATACAAATCACCACCCCTTATCTTATCTGTGGGTGATCGTAAGAGACGACTAAGGGATATAAAACGCATATAAGAAAGAAAACTCAAAACAAAACCCTATATCAACACGTCTGACCAGCGTGGTATAGTAGGTTAATTTCCCTCCCATTACAAAGGAGGCCCAAGCCCAACAGTGGGACGTATGGGCTGTGATGATGATGATTTTCATTATTATATTGATATTTTTTCTTTTGTAGTGGCCACGAATTCAGCTAACCTTTAAATCGCTCATTTGTGTTGTAAAAGACGAGTAAGAGTTTTGGACTGTGGTAGGACCACGCTGTTGACAGTTTTCTGTCTGTATGGGGTAGTACCACACTCTCGCAGAAGATCAACGACTGAGCAATGGCAATGTGCTGTCACGCTTCATTTGGTGAGCGAGAGAGAGCCGGAAGCATGACTGAGTGTGTTTGAGGTTATTATTGGTAAGCAGCGGTTTAGCTATACCCCTGGTATTGCAAAAGTCGATGGACGGCGGTAACACTTACCATCAAGTGCGCTGTTTGCTCATTTCCCCCCAATTTACAATAAAAAAAAAACACTCAACTCTCCTTGGAATGTAATTGTTGACCAAACGGCATCAAGTGGAGTTTGCCGAGATCGATTCAAAGCTCTTAGTGGTCTTTTACGACATCCACGAGTAAAGTAAGGGTTAGTAGTATTCGTAGCTACCACACAGCACTATACACTCTGAAAATAGTTATTAATTTGCTGTATGTTTAGAATTTTGTTCTTTTTTACTTTATTATCAACCAGTTATCAGTTTATAAACATCAATTATTAGACATAAGCGGCATGAATTTACGCACTATCCCCCACCGGTGACAGACGCAGTGGTGTGTGGGACTCGCCGAAGAACTTCTCGACCAAAATACCCACTAAAACTACAGCGGTCCATTCTGCGCTTTTACGGGGTGCCGGAGAGATCATCTATTGACATTCCATCGATCAAGACATCATCTATTGACATTCCATTGATCGAGAGATCGTCTATGGACATAGCCATAACGTCGTAATCGCCATAAAATGCAAGTTGTAGATTGCAGTTGGCATTATAAATTTATGAAATTTTAGTGAGGACCATACTGTTGACAGCTGTCTACAGATGCGGTCCGGCTAGTCCGTGGTAGTATCACACTCTCGCAGAAGATCTACCTCTGAGTAATGGCAATGTGCTATTACGCTTCATTTGGTGAGCGAGAGATTCGGCAGGCCAACTGGGTGGGTTTGGAGTTTTTATTGGTAGGCCAACGGCCTAGCCCTTGGTATTGCAAAGGTCCATAGTTTCATAGGAGGCAGTGACACTTATCATTAGGTGCGCTGCTTGCTCGTTTGCCCACCATAAGTAATAAAAAAAATAGACTTGGACGCTTGAACTAGAGTTAAAGCCCTTGGCTCTATCGTCGAACACTTGCAGTAGTGACTTGACTGTGTTACTGATATCACATAGGTCCACTACTACTACTACCACTACTTACCATCAGGTGGGCTGGTTACTCCTTTACCAATGAAATCTAATAAAAAAAAATTAAGAACATATCTTCCAAAATTGTTTTGTGTAGTAATCGAAGCCATTATAATCGGTAGAAAAGTTTGTTACTCTGATTATTACATCATTTATTCGTTCAAAATTGTCCGGTACAAAAATTGCCACCAAAACTTATAATACAATACAGAAATGAATTTATTATATAAAAATAATCTAGTAATGTTTCTTTCTACTCTATCTGTTGTCTAGTTTGCAACTTGTCAAAGAACAAATGAGAACCAAGAGAAATGATATCGAGTGTCATCATAGCGTATCGATGATCGATAATATCTTTAGCACTAGAGTGGCCCCTGAACGAGAAAAATATCGTTTGTGGTAAGTTTCTTTGTTAGTAGTTCGAGTTGTCAATCGTTGTTATTACGTACCTATCTCTAAAATATAAGAAATAGCAATTTTTAAGAGACCAGTCAAGAATAATCAAAATGTTATGTATATTAAACTAGCTTTTGTCCGCGGCTTCGCCCGCGTAAAAGGTTACTTTCCTAAAGTTTTTCATCCCCTATTTTTATTTTACCCCTTAAGGGTATATAGGGGATTTTACAAAATGTTAATGTCATATTTATTTATATCTCATCAATTCAAGCTTCTGGCTTTAAAAATGACGATACTTCCTCATAACTTTTCATCCCCCTTTACAACCCTTTTTTTGCATTAAAAAGTAGCCTATGTCCTTTATCAGGCGCTAGACTATATATGTACCAAATTTCATTTAGATCGGTTCAGTAGTTTTGGCGTAAAAGAGCGACAGACAGACGGAGTTACTTTCGCATTTATAATATTAGTAAGGATGATTAGTTATGTCTACCATTTTCTTTTCGTTGATCTTTATTATCTTTATTATGTTATGACTTATATATTTATTATGTTGAAATTTACCATATTATTATTTTTTATGCTAAATAACGTTATATTTTAAGTTAGATATTTAGCTATACATAAGTAACATAAAATTGAATGCCCTCTGCATTCAATTTTATGTAATATCTTTTTACGTGGCACTTTTACTATAGATAGATAAATAAAAATTCAAAACAATGTTATTTGGATAAATAACTGAGACATTACATATAACATTTAACATATTAGATCATGTATAAAAATTTGGTTTACGAAAAAAATATTGTCACACGTGGGATTCGTACCCACACATATTGGAATTCCGTTCCAAATATCTTCCGTTCCAATATGTTCTATTTTCACCCGATAATAAATGTAATTCTATATATCTAAAATAAATAAAAATAGTTCCTGAATACAGGAACCGGATTGTCGTGTGGTGACGAAGTAAAAATACAATTCACCACCCCCTATCTTGCCCGTGGGTGATGGTAAGAAACGACTAAGGGATATTAAACGCATATAACATCTATGCGAGAGAACGAAAACTCGAAACAAAACCCTATACCAACACGTCTGACCAGCGTGGTATATAGTAGTTCAATTGCCCTCCCATTATGGAGGAGGCTCGAGCCCAACAGTGGGACGTTTATGAGCTGAGATGATGATGATGATGATACAGGAACCCTTTTGTATAAAAGAATGAAAATTCCTTTGGATTTAAACTTTGGGTGTCATTAGCATAATTAAATATTATATTTAATTCACAAACCAGATTTTTCAAGTTTTTACAAAACTAATTTTACGTAAATACTATAAGGTATGTATGAAACATTAATTTCGTTAATGTTTCATACCTACCTGTAGTTTGGCTAAGTAAATTTGCTGAGAAAGAGTAATAAATTGTCCTGCCATGAAAACCATAAAAATGACATTTATTTTCACAATTACAATATTAGATAGTAGTAACTAGATAATCTTTGATCTGTGGGAGTGAGAAGAGTCTTAAGAGATATGATATGTAGATGCACGGACGTTCCGTGCAAGAGAAGGAAAACTTGCAAAAAATATCCAAACGGTCTGATCAGTGTACTTTTCGTTTGATTGTGGAGAAGGCTTGACCCAACAGTGGGGTTCATTTGAACTGAGGATGTAATATATTTATATATTAATATTAAAAATTGTGTCGTTTTTACTATTAGTTCACAAAAACAATTATTTTTTCTATACCCATTCGCTTAGAGCATTGAAAAAAGATGAGACAAAGAACAGAACTACCAGAAATATTAACTATATTTTTGCAAGAGCAAAAAAATAGCAATACTTAATACAAATAAA
Organism: Lymantria monacha; assembly: GCA_905163515.2. Lineage (NCBI taxonomy): Eukaryota > Metazoa > Arthropoda > Insecta > Lepidoptera > Erebidae > Lymantria > Lymantria monacha. The sequence goes on along the minus strand of LR991091.1, from coordinate 30,815,679 downwards.
AGGGTCCTGTCATCGTTTAATACAATTCTAACTGCAAAGTTAGTGTATTAAATATGTACAATGTGTAAACAACATTGGTTAGATGGCACACTTCTCCTTTATACACGAAAATATAATACAAAGGGAAAATTGAATGTCATACAACAGTTCATGCTGGTGTAAGTGGTAGCATGATTAGAACGGATTTCTAATAGGTGTGGGTTCGCATCCCATGTGTGAAAAATCATTTTTCCCTCGTAATCATTTTTTTATAAATAATCAAGCATGTTAGATGCTAAATTTCAGTAATTTGAATAATATTATACTTCAAAATTACCGTATCTTGGCCATAGGTGTCGTAGAAGACGACTTAGAGATATAATAATTATGACTACATAGATGGCGTAGCGGTTAAGACACAGACTTACCGTGCCAGTGTCGTGGATTTGATTCTCATGCAGAACAATACTTTGTGCAATCCACAAACTGTTATTCTGAGTTTAGATGTAATTTATCTGCGTTAATTGTATATTTGTAAATTCCTCCACAATACAACAATTATTAAGTTAGTAGACTTTTTAAGAAAAAAAAAATAGAAAATGTACCAGAGAAAGAACATTTAAAATAACCTCTTAGCAATCCATTTGAACAGCGTGGTATGATACGTCAGTTTACCTCATAATGTGGAGGAGGCAAATGCCCAACAATGAAACGTATATGAAATAATGATGGTGATATTAATTACACTCTATTCATCATAATTATTCCCCTTCATTGGGCTCGAGCCTACTTCATAATGGGAGGAAAATTTATCTACTATACCACGCTCGTCAGACGTGTTGGTATAGAGTTTTGTTTCGAGTACTCCTTCCCTTGCATAGATGCTGTATGCGTTTTATATCCCTCAGTCATCTCTTACGATCACCCACGGGTGAAATGGCGGTGAATTTTATTCTTACAACGTCAACACACCTATTACAACATATAAACTCTCCATTCAATATCTATAACTACTAAACAAAGTTAAAAGCCATAGAGATCACTTTCTATACGAATACGTTATTAGGTAAGAAGTTGACGACAATGTGGCGTCAAAAAAGTTGCTATCACATAAAAGTGTGGTTACCGGCTCAGTATTCATATCCAAGTTGATGGACCACGAAAAAAAAACATGACGACAAAGTTTGTTAGAAAAGCTATATTCTACAATGATATTGATAATGGTGAACATAATGTGTAAGCAGTTGAAATGATTTATTTGTATTGCTTATGGTAAACGAGCAAGGAGTACACCTGATGGTAAGTGTTATTGCCATACATGGACCTTTGCAATACCTGAAGCTTAGCTAGGCTATCGGTCAACTAAAATCTACGCAGGACGTTGCGCTTCCGGTTTTCTCGCTCCCGCTAAGCCCAATAGTAAATTACTGAAATTTAGCATTTAATATGCTTAATCTATATATATATATATATATATATATATATAGATTTCCACCTATGTATTGACTCATCACGATATCTCTGGAACCATAGGGTCTACAAACCTCAAATTTGGTAGGAATATTTCTTTCGCCGAGTAGAGGTCAGCTAAGAACGGATTTTACGAAATTATATCCCTAAAGGGGTGAAAAAGCAGGGTAAAGTTTGTATGGGACAATGTGATTCCTTGGTCCAATCTATTTCAAATTTTGCATAAACATTCTTTAACAGAATTGATGAAAGATGTGATTCAAATTTTATTGAGACTTATCTCCTAACTGGGTTAAAAAGGGGTGGAAAGCTATTTTAGGGGTGATTTGCTTTAAAGTTGATATCAATACTTCTTAGTGATTTTGATTTAAAAGACATTTTATTTTGACACATGTTTGAAAACTAAATTCGATTATATTCAAAAAACCGGCTAAGAGTGACTCGGAGTCGCGCACGAAGGGTTCCGTACCATTATCTATAAATGGCAAAATAATCATGTTTGTTGTATGGGGGCTTAAATTCTCTATTTGTTTTATTTTAATTTAATTATTTATTTCTAAAGGGAATATATTACTAAATGACTACCTATTTTTGTTATCAATATCGAGCAAAAACCTTACCTTTATTGTGTGGGAGCCCCCTTAAATTTTTATTTTATTGTTTTTTAGTATTTGTCGTTGTAGCGGCAAAAGAAATTCATCATTTGTGAAAAATTCAACTGTCCAACTATCACGGTTCATGAGAGCAACCTGGTGGCAGACAGGCTAAGCAACGGATAGACAGCAGAGTCTTAGTAATAGGGTCCTGTTTTATCTTTTGGGTATGGAACTCTAAAAAGGTTGATGTCACATAAACGTTCTTCTTCTTCTCTTTGTGTATTGGCAATCAGCTACTTATACGAGCTATTGGTGCCAGTGTCAAGTTATAATTATTTTAACGTTTTTAGTCTTTTAGGTTAGTCATTGTCTAAGTCAAAAGTTCACCATAAACAGTGCTATGGCTACACTGTTAATGGTATCTTGTGGAAATTTTGATGGAAAACGAAAACGTTGTAACTTTTATATACACTTTTATATGATATTCACTACATCCCAGTAGTTCCGCCGCATCATCATCACAGCCCATATATCATCCATGCACTCTTAAAGTACTTAACCGATTTTAATCAAATTTGCATAATATGTGTAGTTTGATCCAACTTAAAAGATAGGATAGCTTCCATCTCAATTTATAGTCACAATATTATTTTATTGCAAATTATTTGTCTATTATTTGACAGTCACAATTATCTGTTATCTCCAAACGATTCTAACAGATGGTGATATCGGTTGACTGGATTGAGTAAGTATTTAATAGATGGCGCTATGTTAAATGTAGAAACGTTTCAAATAAGCTACAATTTATTAGCACAACCACCACGTGTTACTGAGACTACATTAGCCACAGCAACGCGTGGCCAGGTCTGCTAGTTATTTATAAAAACCCCATTTTATGCTAAATTACAGTAATTTGAATAACAGGGTTGCGTCATTGTTTAATACATATCTAACTGCAAAGTTTGAAGTGTGAAGCCAACACTGTAAACATTATCGGGTAGATGGCACACGTCACCTTAAAGAGGTAAATGTAATACGATGCGAATATTGAATGTCCTACAATCCACCAAGTTCACAATGGTCTAAGTGGCAGCACTATTGGAACGGTGTGGGTTCGAATCCCACTTGTGACAATCATTTTTTGCTCGTAATCGGGTTTTTACAATAGTACATTGCCACAGTTCAGACATCGATTTTCTGCGAGAAAATACGGTTCAAATTGCAGAGATGAAGATTATCGAAGTATTGTTCTATTATCAACCTGAACATCTAAATGGAGTAAGTTCAGACCTTGAGCAAGTGATTATATCTCTCTCCATCTATAAATGCTATTGATGGAGCCCATTTAAGAGAATGGATGGCATCAAGGGCCGTTCTTTTAGCCAGTTTTGTGACTTACACAGTAAAGTAAGGATTTTTTAAAACGACTTAGGTGGTAGAAGAACAGACAGCTTAATGGTAAATGCCGCCCATCGTTATCATCATCATTATCTTAGTTCGTATACGTCTCACACTAATCTCTCGTCTCAATCCGTGTGGTGACGGAGTAAGAATACTATTCACCACCCCATATCTTACACGTGGGTGATCGTACGAGACGACTAAGGGATATACAATACATATAACATCTATGCGAGAGAAGGAAACCTCGAAACAAAGCCCTATACCAACACGTCTGACAAGCGCGGTATAGTAGGTTAATTTCACTCTCATTACGGAGGAGGCCCGAGCCCAACAGTGGGACAGTTATGGGCTGTGATGATGATGATGATGATAATGATACACACTTTTCCTTTCTGTTATACCCCCTTTGTTGCGGAATTTCGGAAATCTTTTCCTAGTGGATTACTACGCCATAAAAAGAAGATATTTTCAAAATTTTATGTTTCTAGTTTTAGTAGATTTCGCTTGGCGGTAATTAGTCGTTCAACTAGATTCGCAGGCCTCCGCAGGATTCCGGTTTGAAAGTAGCGCCAGTGCGAGCAAAGTTGAACAGTGAACGTCTGACTTGGTATGGACAAGTGATTAGACGGGATGAAAGTAATGTTGTAAGAAAAGTTTGAACTATGAATGTTGAAGACTTTATGAGTAAGGGAAGACCGAAGAAAAGATGAATGGATTGCGTGAAGCATGATATGAGTAGAAAGGGAGTTAACGCAGAGATGACATCGGATAGGATTGTGTGGAATAGGACATATTGCGTCGATCCCAAGTAATTGGGATAAAAACAGAGTAATGAATGAATATTTGTATGTGATAGGTCCACGCTGTTGACAGTTTTCTGTCTACAGTTGCGATCCAGTTCGTCCGGGGTAGTACCACACTCTCGCAGAAGATCGACGTCTGAGTAATGGCAATGTGCTATTGCGCTTCGTTCAGTGAGCGAGAGAGCCGGCAGCCCAACTGGGTGGGTTTGGGGATTGTAATGGTAGACAGCGGCCTAGCTTATACCCTTGGTACTACAAAGGTCCATGGGCGGTAGTGACACTTACCATCAGGTATGCTGCTTGCTTGTTTGCCACCAGAAGCAATAAAAAAAATACCACAAAGTTCAGACGGGTTGGCAAGATATTTATTTCAAGTTTTCTTCACTTGGATAGATGTTATATTATGCATATATATATTATACATATATATATATGTATATATTTTTGATTTCTTGTTCGATTCTTACTGTCACCTGTGAAAGAGAGATGATGAATTGTTTTCTTACTCCATCATCGCACGAAAAACTATCGTCTATGGACATCTAAGGGTAATAATCACCAAGGGGCATAGCTGGGTTGCTAAGCACGGTAAAGTTTTATTCGGCTATTCTTATCCTACCATCAAGGGGATAATGTACGAATTAATAATTGAATAAATCTATCAAGTAATAACTCTTTATTAATACTATCAATTACATTAGACGATTGAAATTCCATATCAATAAAACTGTCGTTAATATATTAGTCTCAGAGCTAGACTATACCCGAAATGGATTAACCACAATAGTAGAAATGTTAGGCATTCTGTATTTAGTTTCTTTGGAAATTAATTACAGCTAAATTGATTCGAATGGAATACATTCGGCAATTTCCATTTTAATAATATAATAAATTACCATTATTAGCTGTGTGGTAGCGGCTACGAATACTACCAACCCTTAATTTGCTCGTGGATGTCATAAAAACAACTAAGAGCCTAATAATGACGTGGTCTAACTTCATCTGATGCCATTTAGTCAACAATTACATTCTTTTACAATATGTACTATGAAAGAAGAGTACATATTGTATCGACCCCAAGTAATTGGGATAAGATTAGGAGAATGATGAATAAATTACCATTATTCTTTCTGATGGGTGTCGAAAGAATCGGCTAAGGGTCAGAACAGTGGACAATAACGGTTTTGGAAGGCGTGAAATACCAACTGCAATCACTTAAATAGGTGCCTGTCGTGGTTATTTTGAAATTATACCGTATTTGAGGAGATAAGACTTTAGCAGTTGATATTGATTGGCTGACAAATGAATTATTTAAAGTGTGAATGAATGAATGAATGTTATGCATTATGAGTGTATGAATAATGAATGATTGAATGAAACAATAAATGAATGAAAGAATGAGTAAATGATTGAATGATGAATGAACGTTTGAGGTGAGTTGACCAGGGAAAGGTATATTTAGAGTGAGTTACTCGTTTGCTGACAGAGTAAGAAAATAATTTATTACGGTATTTTCCTACTACTACCTACTACGATAGAAAATAATACAAGGGAACTAAAAACTGAATCCTCATAGATTTAGAACATCAAAGACGAGGGTTCGATAACAGCGGTCCGATTAGTTAGCAATAGAGAGATAGATACAGCCAGTTATGAAATATGGCCCGGGTATAACTAGATCACAGCCAACCTCCAAAAAAACAAGTGTTTAGAATTAGAGCATAATTCACCACTCTTACCCGTGGGTGATCGTAAAAGACGACTAAGGGCTATAAAACGCATATAACATCTATACAAGAGTAGGAAAACTCGAAACAAAACCCTATATCAACACGTTTGACCAGCGTGTTATAGTAGGTTAATTTCCCTCCCATTACGGAGGAGGCCTGAGCCCAACAGTGGGACCATATATGGGCTGTAATGATGATGGTGATGATCTTTTATTTGTGAGCGAATGAATAACTGTTTGTGTAGTGCAATGCAAGTATATATATATATATATATATATATATATATATATATATATATATATAAGCTGACAAGGAGTTACTGATGCTAGCAATATACATAATTCTTATTTAATATTCAGTCATCAATCTGTGAAGTCCGCCCTAACCAGCCCACAAACGATTCAAGACAATTTCGCGCATTTTATCGGATCTTGTAATTGTAACATAACGCCGGTCGTCTCAGAAGGCTGCTCCATTCTGTTCCATTAGAAAAATGGAAATTTATCCGCTGCCTCGTTCGTGAAAGTAATTTTCGATAAAACAATTTGTCCCCGGAACCGTTCCACACATCTGTTCTGTGATCCGGGGTTTCAATTTTTCCGTTACTACATTTGTGTGTTCTAAGTAAGTTTGGTTCGAGGTTTTTTTGTGTTACTTCTTTTCTATTTTATATCAATGTCAAAAGAAAACTTTATAGCTGCAATACCTAGTAGTAAAAAGTTAGAATATCTTGTAAGCTATTTTTATTAACTGTTCGAAGATATCTGTGAGTTTATAACGTACAAAAGATTATTATCTTAATACCATTATTTAGATTTAATTTCAATTTATAATTGACAATAATTCTGGTTTTATTGTTACACGAGTATTAAACATTTGAAATAAAACTATTTTTTAAGGATTCTATCACGCTTTTATTTAGTTTTTAATTGTCCGACGTTTCGAACACTTTGCAGCGTACATGGTCAAGGTTGAACAGTCAGTCCTCCCATTTGAATTATTATTCCAATTCTGTTTTAATTATAATCTAAATTTAATAAAGTATTTCCTTATGACCTGAGCCAACTCCATCTAATGCCGTTTAATCAACGATTACATTCCCAAGGAGGGTTGGCGTCTGGCAGGCGGCCGGTCATAAAACTATTGCCAATGACTTCTACAATACGTACTATGAACAAAGAGTACATATTGTATCGACCCCAAGTAATTGGGATAAGAGAAGGAGAATGATGATGTTTTAATAATGTATTTCAGAGATTTTAATTTATACAATTACATGAATATAATTTATTATAATTAAATAAATGAGTCAACAGATTTAGGAATTTCTTTCCTTCTTTTTTTACTATTTCGGGTCATATAAATCCTCCAAAGTAGGAGGGAAAATGTCTTCTCTTGTGTTATATGCATATTATATTCTTCAGTTATCCTTTTCAACACCCACGGCTACGAGAGGAGGGATAGTATATTTGTACTCTTAATCTGTTACCATATGGAAACTTAATATATTAATGTGTATATTTATTTTTCTAAAGTAACTCTCATATGTAAAATTATCAGGGAAGACATTCACTATCGTTACCTACTTAATAAATTAGAATATTCCATCTGACCTTAAACACTTGCATTTCATATCTACATAAGCTCATATATCGATAGATTGAGGTTTATTTATCAGCCGTAGTAAAACTTAATTCTGTTTGAACGCTTGTAAAGTGATTAGTTTTCAAAAGGGCAAGCCATCGACTGAAATTGAATGCAACGGTTCACTATCAATTCAATAGATACGAGTATAGATGTGTTAATTGGGTAAAAACCGATAAAAAAAATATTTTCAAATTAATCTTAAGGAAATTATTCAAGTTTGTATTATATAACGTATTTTTTTATATTAAAGGTGGCAAGTAATTTATACTAAAATTTAAGTGGCAACCAAAAAAAAAACTAGCATTTATTTTCACGACCATCAATAATATTCACCATTAATCATTCTCTGAAATTTCCTAAACCCTTCTCTACTTCATTAGATTTCGAACACCGATCTCGCAAAAAAGCGAAGTTAAAAGGGCAAGGTAATCGGCAAAGTTAAACGGGGACTTGTCAACGACTTAAAGGCGAGCTGAGTGATTCCCGAGCACTCGATAAGGGCGGGGTTTCTTTACATGGAATGAAATCACTTTACAAAAAAAAAATATAATAATATTTTTGTATTCCTGTAACTTAAAAAAAAAATAACAGACACATATATTACGGCAGATAATTTATAGCTCGTACCGTAACGATAGAATTGGTCATAGTTTCATGATTCAAATATTTTCTCAAACTATCTCTGTAGTTATTTTACCGAAAAAGCCTTATTGTTCAAACACTAAATCTTATGCTTATAACATTAGAGAAATCAAACAGTTTATTTTGGCTAATACGTAATAAGTATGCGGTAATTAATTTTTAAGCGTTTTTAACTTTCCCGTATTAGAATGAACTTCACTGGAAACCAAGATTCTGAAAATCATCGCCATTTAAGATGGAAATAATTAAACTTTAACATTTATTTTTTAGAAATCTTAAGCCGCGTATCGACTTCGCGCTCCAAAAGGACGAACATTGGCGCGCGAACCGGCCGCGCAAAATAGATATTACTTTGGAACGCGCGCCAATTTTTGCTTTTTCAAACGTGGCGCGCCAGTTGAGACGGACACGAAAGTATTTTGTGTGTTTGTTGCGTTCAAAGTGATGGTATAACCAAAGTTGATGTCAAGGTGGTACAAAAGAACTGCTGTGGAATAGCAAAAATTCTTTGCATCATAATAAATAGGTGCATATCTGTCATAAGTGTCATTCCATACTGCATCCTTTTACGGTAAAACTTTTTCATCCAACAACGCACTCTTCTTTTTTGTTTTCTCTTATACATAATACTGTGAATAACTGTTAACGCGCATCCGGGGCGACAGAGAAGCGTAAGCACGTGCACCCGTAACCCACCCGTGACACCTCGCCTTCGTCGTTGGACCGACCACTAGAGCAGCGTGAACTTAACGTCAGTGGTCGGCCCGACGGAATACTTCCTTAGGCGTACCCTCTCCTTGACCGATGTCCCATCCCTTGGCGAGGACGTTGGTCTTTCCGCACGCGAACGCATGCGATGCCTGCATGATGAAAGATCAAACACTGTAACAGTTGCCTTGCGCGCCAGGCGCGCTTAGTTTGTATAGTTCATATATTTGGAACGCGTACCGTGGAACGCACTGTCGGCGCGGTGAGTCATGGCACGCGCGCCAGGAGCGCGAAGTCGACACGCGGCTAGATTTTATGACTGTGATAATTACTATCTGATCTACTATATACTATCTGATAGATACTATCTGATCATGTAATGCAGCAGAAGATTTAGTAATATAATGTCAACTTATTTTTTAGCTTATGAAGTCATCCCAAATAGAAATGGCAGCAGTAAAAGAAACGTAACATATTTAAATTACTCCTGATAACTTATAGTCTTATCATCATCATCATCTCAGCTCATATATGTCCCACTGTTGAGGTCGAGCCTCCTCCATAATAGGAGGGAAATAGACCTACTATATCACGCTGGTCATTCGTATTGGTATAGAGCTTTGTTCCGAGTTTTTGCTTCTCTTACATAGATGTTATATGCATTTTATATCCTTTAGTTGTCTCGTACGATCGTAAGATAGGGGGTGGTGAATTGTATTTTTACTCCATCACCACACGGAAAATAGTCTCATATGGTAACATTTTATATACCAGACTATTCAGGATATTTCCAGACTTCGTTATTGATTTTGATTGAAATAGATGGCAAACCTAATTGGTGGTTCTCACGTCATCTAATCTTTTGAATCCCTAAACTCATAAAGTTCTAGTAATGGCAAAGCCACACTATTGACAGTTATCTGTCTATGGCGGCGGCTCCGTCCGTGGTAGTACCACATTCTCGCAGAAAATTGCAGCCCCATTGCAAACCCAACTTTCTGGGTGGGTTTGGGTTGGTAGGTATCGACCTAGCTGTAGCTTTGTTATTGCAAACGTCCATGAGCGTAACACTTACCATCAAGGGTGCTGCTTGCTCATTTGTCAACATAAGAAAAAAAAATAGATAGGCAGGTAATTTTATTTTATTTATCTTATTATAAAGACATTGCTATGTATATCAGTCTCACTATGCATTGCTTCTGAAAATTATCTTCAACTTGAATACTCTTTACTTCATCACAAGTTAGTTGCGATAAGATACTCTGTCCGTTTATCGCTGTTTTTTATTATAAAAAAAAAAACTGTAAACCTCGCTCATAGGTATTCTAGGTTAAAAAAACAGACCATACCCTCAAACGCGCCGCGTTATTTTCTCTTACTTCTAAAGTAAAGTACATTTTAAGACTTAATGACAAATGCCGAAAGTCCAAAAGTTGTAATGGTAACGAAACCCGTCAACGGACTTAGAAATTGAGCACTCAAATTGATTCTACTCTGTAAAAGTTTTGTTTAATTTTTAATGAAAATTTGAACAGTATATTCACTTTAGACACGTCTTAGATTCTTAATGGAAAACAGAAAATGGAAATTTATTTTAGATTTATTCTAATTTGTACTCAATATTAAAAACATATTATAGGATTTTATGATAAAAAAATCCAAAACTTGGTATTAGAGCATTTTTTTATTATTTGTGAAAACATGTTGTGTAGCTAAGTTCTTAAACAATCTATGGTTAATTCGATTTGACATATTCTGCCATTATAGGCGTACAAATTGTCATGACGTTAACGATAAAGTTTTTATTTCTTATGGTGACAAACGAGCAAACAGCACACCTGATATTAATTGTTACTGCCGCTCACAGATCTTTGCAATATAAAAGGTAGAGCTAGGCCATTGCCTACCAACCCAAATCCATCCAAAAATTGGGCTCTGGGCTCTCTTGTTCACTGAACGACGCGCAACAGTACATTTTCACTGTTCTGACGTCAATTTTCTATGAGTGTGGTTAGTACCACCGCCACCACTACCCCGGATGAACTAGACCGTGGCTGCAAATAAAAAAAAATCAACATTGTGGTATTACCACTACTGAATTGTGTTAGTAAATAAATGTTTATATATCATTATAACTATTTTATTAATAACTATTTAATTTCTCCGTATGGACCCCCGTGCTTGCCCATGGTTTTCATTCAGAAGCGAATTTCTTATATGAGATCTTGCAATTCGTATGTCGGGATGTCGCTCAGAAGTTAAACGAAAGAATAATCTGATAGACGTGGTTTGGAAGCCAAATTTTAATGATACAGACTATATGCTTAAAGAGTAGAAAAGGTCTTTGAATTAGTTATAGTTTCCCATGTCAAAAAAATACTCACTAACATAGTATAATTAAAAAAAAACATACTAAGGAAATAATCCTTGTATTGTGGAGGACTTTACAAACACAGAAATAACACCCAGACACGGAACAACAGTTTGTAGATTACATAAAGTAGTGTCTTAAAATAAAATGTCTTGCGTGGGAATCAAACCCATGACACTGGCATAACAGATGGATATTTTAACCAATACATCATATATGAAGTCTAAATATGAAATAAATATTTTTTAATATGAAATATTTTTTTTTATAAAAAATGACGTCAACTACGGGAACTACAAAATAAAATCATAGCAAAATTGCAAAAAAACTATCACCGAGTCGGTTTGCGTTTTAAATTTCAAGCTCTTCATCAAAACTGCAGCATGATTTCACCCCCAATTAAGCTCGTTATTTATGCATTCGGTTATATTTAGCAACTTAGTTGCGGGTGTATTCTATATTTACTCTATAGTAACTAACGTATGGTATTTAATATATAATTTTCTTTCTTTTTTGGGATATCGAAAAAGAAGAATAAAGGACAAAAAAGTAATGCATATAGTGGCAGGTTAAGAACATATATAACATAACACATAGCTGTGTGGTAGCGGCTACGAATACTACCAACCCTTACTTTGCTCGTGGATGTCGTAAAAGACGACTAAGACTTATAACAACCTGGGCCAACTCCATCTGATGCCGTTTGGTCAACAATTACATTATCAAGGAGGGTTGACGTCTAGCAGGCGGCCGGTCATAACACTATCACCAATAACTTTTACAATATGTACTATCAAAGAAGAGTACATATTGTATCGACCCCAGGTAATTGGGATAAGAGTAGGAGAATGATGATGATGGCAGATTAAGAACATAATATCTGTCGATCTGTCACCACCTATTACTTTCCGTAGATGTAATTGATACCTCAACCCGCAGAATAGGAAAGACCTATGTTCATTCAATACACTTGGATATATTAATGGATATCATCGTTGTCCCAATTACTTGGGGTCCACGCAATATATACTTGTACATATTGCAAAGGTTATAGCAATAGTTTTACGACTGGCCATCTGCCTGATGTCAATCCCTTTTTAGGAATGTAGTAGTTGATCAAACAGCATCAGGTGGAGCTGTCTCAGTTCCATATAAAGCTCTTAGTTGTCTTTTACGACCTCGATGAGCAAAGTAAGCGTTGGTAGTATTCATAGCTGCTACCACACAGCAAATGATAATCTAAAATTTGCCATATAGTATCTATAAGTATGCAATAAATATTAATAAAAGACTTATAAATACATTAAAAAAGACTAGCCACTAAATATTATTAATATTTTCATACTATAGTTATAGTGAGCACTTGTAAAACGATCAGAATAAGTCCGGCAACGCTCGGCGCAGGAAACACGAGTATTTGGCAAGTGCGACGACAGCCTTGTATCATTTTAAATGAGTCGGTTAATCGGTACGATACCGGTATTTTTGATGGTAGTATTATAATAAGGTTTTGAATATTTTTTTATTGAGTAGTATAAGAGAAGAAAAATACAAAATCTTTTACCAACATGTCTGATCTGCGTACACCTAATAACTGTTGTACAACGTCAATTGCTGTCCTATTGTAGCACGAGCTTAGCTCATACAATGGTATGAGCTGAAATGATGATAATGATGTAATTATATGTAGTTTTCAGGTAAAGAGACGTACTATTTAAGAGGCTGAAGATCTGCGATGTAGGTGCTCTATAATTTTCTATTTTATTGAAGTTGAAAATACCGTGTCCATTGTCTGCTTATAAAATGAATAGAAGGTCTTCTAATGGAATAATGAGAAAAAGAAAGTTAATTTTCGTAACCATCATAGATTGCACTTCTGCTTAGTGATTATACGCAGTCTTCTCTTGGAATAATATTAAATACTTCATTTTCGTTCAAATATCTTAAGAAAACTAGTAATTATGTTACTTTGCTGTTAGAATCCCATTTAAAAACTACTAAAAATCAATCTTATGTGATTAAATTCTGTCAACATCTCTATCATTTTTAAAATAAAAAAGACTAATGACGAATTAATAATAATGGCAGATCGGTATTTTCATAACAACAGCAGAATCGGAAGTTTCAAAATGGTTAAATTGAATACATTTTTTTTTAATTTCTACAGCTATTGTAATATAAAGGGTACTGCAATAAAATTAATAAATATTGATAATATACATTCATCTATTCATAATTTCGATGTCCATTATTAGAAAAAAATCTCCTCACTAGAGGGCGTATAAATTTAAAATAGTCACGCAGAGTTAGTTGGATTTTTACATTGTGGTCATAGAGTAAGTATTAACCACCTCTTGTCATTACCGTAGGTGTTGTAAAGGACGATAAATGGATATAATAAGGATATAATATCTACACTGTGTGGTGACGGAGTAAGAATACAATTCACCACCCCCATCTTAACCGTGGGTAATCGTACGAGACGACTAAGGAATATAAAACGCATATAACATCTATGCAAGAGAAGGAAAACTCGAAACAAAACCCTATACCAACTCGTTTCACCAGCGCGGTATAGTAGGTCAATTTTCCCTACCATTATGGAGGAGGCTTGAGCCCAACAGTGGGACATATGTAAGCTGAGATGATGATGAACAACATTTTAAGCAATGAACCGTAGGAGTGATATTCTCAGGAGAATCCTGTCCAACAGTAGATGACTGCAAACTGGTGGATGAAATATAGTAATAGTTGGTAAATTTACTTGTTGGCGATGACCGCATTGGCGGCGGCTATCACATCAGGTGGGCGTGGTGAAGCAGCAGCTTCCAGGGAACGGGCGTACGGCATTGGTGTGTTGACACCTGTAACTCGACACGCAGGAGCGTCCAGCTCGAAAAATTATGAAGACTCCATTACACGAGCGCATATCTCAGCACCAAAAATTTCCCTCCCATTACAAAGGAGGCCCGAGCCCAATAGTGGGACATATGTAGGCTGGGATTATGATGATGAATATCTACACAAGAGAAGAAGACCTTGAAATAAAACCCTATACCAACACATCTAATCATCATGGTGTAGTAGATCAATTACTCTCTGACTATGGAGGAAGTTCGAGACCAGCAGTAGAATGAGAATAATACTACACCTTCCTCTAGTACATCTGTACCTGATATGTATGTCTCCCAGATCAAGCATGGGGTGGAGAGATTTATTAAATGCTAGCGAAATATAATATACGAGTAAAATAAAGTACATTTTTCAACATGTCTACATGTTTGCTAAGCTTTGTATAAAATTTTCATCATGTAGGTAATTTCCTAGAAATAATTTTAATATACATAAATAAGATTTACATTCAGTAATAATAGAAAATATAATTTTTTTTTGTTATGGTAGCAGAAGAGCAAGCAGCACAACCGATAGTAAGTGTTTCAGCCACTCAAAACCTTTGCGGGACCAGGAGTACAGCTAAGCCGCTTCCTACCAAGCAAAACCCAACCAGAAAATCAGGCTTCCGGTTCGCTCATTTAAGATACCATGCATATGATATTTATTGACTAAATAAAGAAACCAAGCATATTATATGGATTTTACTTTAACTGAATATTAACAATAAAATATCACGTTATATTTCGTCTCTAGTGACTTTTCTATAAAGGAACAGATTTAGATTGTGACACGCTACTAATTTTTTTCCCGAGAATAAAAGATACATACATACATACATAGCCTCACGCCTGTTTCCCTGAGGGGTAGGCAGAGACTACGGATTGCCACAAACCACGATCCTGACATACCTCCATCGCTTCATTCACGCTCATCACAGTCTTCATGCATGCTCTACGATTACGCGTACTACTAATCTGACCTTTCACTAACACATCTTCAATTTGATCCAGGAAAGTACGACGTGGTCTTCCCCTTGTAATCGTCCCACTCACACTCGCTTTGTATACTTGTTTAGTCAACCTTTCTTCACTCATTCTTTCCACGTGTCCGAACCACCTCAGCATACCCTTTTTTATCTTTGTCACTACTTCTTCATTCATACCGCAGCGCTCTCGTATAACACTATTCCTAATTTTATCTTTCAGACTTACACCACACATACTACGAAGAGCTCTCATCTCTACAGCATTTATGCTACTTTCATGTCTTCCCTGCCAAATCCAACTTTCACTGCCATACATGAGAGTGGGAACTAATACTCCCTTATGTACAGCTAGGCGTGCCTTGTTAGATACATTCCTACTTTTCATAAAAGCGTACAATGCCCCATTCACTTTATTACCAGCATTTACTCGTCTTTCAACATCTTCATCATTTTTACCATCACTAGTAAACAGTACACCCAAGTATACAAATTCTTTCACCTGTTCCAATCCCTCACCATTTATAAAAATATTACATTCCGTCATACATTTATCCTTTTCAAAGACCATTACTTTCGTCTTACTTACATTTACTTTCATACCTTTTCTTTCAAAAGCATCATGCATAGTAGTTACCATCGCCTGTAAGTCTTCAGCCGACGATGCAAGTAAAACCTGATCATCGGCATAAAGAAGACATTTAACGAGTAAATCATTCATTCTTAAACCACACTCATTATTTTTCAAATCTTGCAAACAGCTATCCATAAATAGGTTAAACAGCCACGGTGACGCTACACATCCCTGTTTGACACCTTTATCAATGTTAAACCATTCTGTGTAGGACCCGTTTATCCTTACACAGGCTCTGGAATCCTTATAAATGGATTTCAGCGCCTGAATAAGATGCCTATTTACCCCATACATAGATAGTACCGACCACAGTTCATTCCTCCTCACTTTGTCATAAGCCTTCTCTAAATCAATGAAAGCGCAAAAGACTTTCTGACCTTTAGCCAAAAATTTTTGCGCCATGCATCGTAAAGAGAAAACTTGATCCGTGGAACCCATACTCTTTCGAAAACCCGCTTGTGCATCCCATATTTTCTTTTCGGTCACTTTCACTACTCTTTCAATCAACACTTTCGCATACAGTTTGCCGACAATGCTAAGGAGGCTTATGCCCCTGTAGTTTCTACAATCTTGCCGTGAACCTTTCCCTTTGTAGAGAGGTACAATTACCGCCTGACACCAGTCTATAGGTACTCGGCCATTAGTCCAGCAAAGATTGAAGAGCTGGTGTAGGATGTTAGTTGTAATATCTTCTCCAGCCGTCAGCATTTCAACTGTAATCCTGTCGTATCCTGCAGACTTACCCGCTCTCATACCTTTCAATGCATTTGTAATTTCTATCATACTTATGCATTCTCCTTCCTCGAGATCCCTTTCATTCTCAAATGATAATTTTTGTGGCTCTTCTCTTTCAAATAAGCTTTCAAAGTATTCCTTCCATCTCTCTAGTATACATTCTTCTCCATACACTGTCCTTCCATATTTATCGCTGATCGAGACTAGCTCTGTATTTTGCGCTTTGCCTCGAGCCGATCTTATGGACTTCCAGAAAATCTTCGAGTTAGTTTGGAAATCCTTCGATAATCTTCTATCGTACTCGTCTTTTTGATCTTCTTTCTTTCTTCTAACAATTTCTTTCACATCTCTTTTTTTCTCTTATATTCTTCTTTGGCTATATCTATGTCTTCATTCGTTGCTTTCTTCATTCTCTCATTGGCTCTGACAGCAAGCCAATCTACCCAGGCTTTCTTCTTCTCACGAACTACACTCTACACATCTTTATCCCACCATATATTCTTCACCTTGTTTACTTTCATTCTTCTAGTCACACCACATATTTCTGTAGCAACATTTACCACCTGTTTTTTAAAAGTCTTCCATAATTCTTCCATACTACAAATATCAGCCACATGAAAAAACTTTTCCTTTAGTTTACTTTTGTATTTATCTCTAATATACTCATCTTGCAAATTTTCTACTTTTATTCTTTCTAGCACACTTTTCGGGTTATGTATCCGGTTTCGCCACGTTTTCATAAGACCACTTATTCTAGTCATTACTAGAAAGTGGTCTGTATGAATACCAATACCGCGATATACCCTAGTGTCTAGTACTTTCTTTCTGAGCCTTTCATCTACTATTACAAAATCAATTATACTCTTTCTTACATTCTTTGCTTCACGTGTATACATATGGATCTTTTTGTGCTCAAACATAGTGTTTGTAACACAAAGATTCCATTCCAAGCACACTTCTAGCAGACTTCGACCATTTTCATTCACGCTTTCATCACCAAACCTTCCTAAAACCTTTTCAAATCCTTCTCTGCTTACTCCTACCCATCCATTAAAATCCCCTAACAAAATCAACCTTTCATTCAAATTACATAATCTCAAAACATCCCGCAGTTCCTCCCAAAATTTCTCTCTTGCATCCTGTTCACATTTATTGTTATGTAATCCCACGTTCACAGGAGCATATACTCCCACAACAAAAATACGAGTCAAACCTACTTTCATCCTTATCCATACTAATCTAGCATTCACACAATCATACTCTTTCACACATTGAGCCATTCGAGCAGAAAGAAGGAGACCAACTCCCTGACAGGCTCTACTAGTCATTGGTACCCCGGACCAGTACGCCGTGTCCTTACACGGCCATGACTAGTAATCTCACATCCCTTTCGCTTCGTCTCATTCACACAGAGAATATCAATCTTTTTATCATCCATCATTTGACATACCTCATTTAATTTCTCTTTCATTCCTCCTCCTACATTTAGCGTGGCAAAGCGGCACTCCGTAGACCGCTTTTCGCCCTCATTGGGAACGAGACGTGAAGGGTTGCGAGCCGCATCGCCGTCATTTGGAATTTTAATTTTTTTAGTACAATTCATAGCATTCCCACTAAGATAATATAAAATAATAGTGTCCCATATAATAACGGATTAAGAAAGCTGTGTGGTAGCGGCTACGAATACTACCAACCCTGACTTTGCTCGTAGATGTCGTAAAAGACGACTAAGACCTTATAATGGGCACCGTTTGGACAACAATTACATTCCTAAGGGGGTCTGACGTCTGGCAGGCGGCCGGTCATAAAACTATTGCTAATAACTTTTATAATATATAATATGAAAGAAGAGTACATACTGTATCGACGCCAAGTAATTGGGATAAGAGTAGGAGAATGATGATAATAACGAATTAAGAACGAAATATCTTTTATTAGTAATTTCATTTAGGTATTCGCATCTATTTCCATTGTGTATCGAAGAACATTGATGAGTTGGAGTAAGTTAGACTAAAATGATCTATACGAGTTCATTAAATAATAGTTTAAATGAAAATTTTAATATTGTTAATAGTGTTAAAATATGATTAATAATATCCTTGCAATGACAGAATAAGAATACAATTCGTTTTTGACCTATGAATGATCAAAAAAGATGATTAAGGAGTGTAAGCAGATAACAAAACTGCAAGAGAAGATACACTAGAAATAGAACTATATACAAGGCTATCTGACCAGAGTGATATACTCGTAGAACATCAATCTCCCACGGCAGTGGAGGCCCACATTTTCAAAACAAATTCATTGCTAATACAGAAAGAAAATAATTCTATGTATAAAATTTTATATTGTGTATGATTAGTTATCATTAAAAAAATATTTATGATAATTAATATATTAAAAACTAGTAAGTTTAAAATACTAACTAATACAAATTATAACTAATAAAAATTATTCTTTAATTCAATCTTATTGAGATTTGATTTGATACAAAACAAATCAAATTACTCGTAAATCATTATTACTATACGCTACGTCAAGCATAACGGCTTAGTGTATAATATATGTAGAACAATCTGGCCGGGCTATAACTAAAGATAGCTAAATTGTACTAGTGTAATCCATTGATTAATCCCTTCGTAATAGTCGATTAGATTATATAGAAACTATTCCGTGAATCTACCTTAACTTCCTTTATTGATCAAGCCATGCTCATTAATTATATATTGGTCTATATACGACTATTTCTTAGAAAGGCAGATAGAGTGAATCGATTTGTATTTGATATGGTCGTAATCCTTCTAAGCTTTTCTACTCGATGATGGAGCATGAATACAATTCACCTCACTCTGTCTTTACAGTGATTATCGATACACGAAAAAAAGAAAGAAAGAAAAGATATTTGATTGTTTTCAAGATAAATGACTATACAAAACATTAAAAAAAAATCGGCTAAGTGCGAGTTATACTCGCGCACAAAGGCTTCCGTAAACCTAAAAAATAAATGTGATGTAACTAAAAATTTAGGATTATTCTGAATTTGTCCTTTATATGTGCTATAAAACATTGCTTCATAACAAATTTCAAGATTCTAGGTCGACTGGAAGTATACTTTAGGTTTTCATTCCCTTGTAAGTAGTTGCGAATTTGAAAATATGCGGCTTAAATTGCTGTTTCTTTTGATTCCGTTGGCATAGAAGTTTGATTTTGTTACAACTTAAAGTTATTATAGACCTGAGTATTGACCTGACCTGACCTGAGACCTGAGTATTATGATATGAATTTCAATTTAATACCTTTACACGTTCAGGAGGAAAGTGGTAGTGAGTATAAAATTATTAAAAATATTTTTTATATATAATATAATTGAAAATTTACGGTTTTCACAATTTTTCCTTTATCTGTGCTATAAAACGTTGCTTCTTACCAAATTTCAAGATTCTGAGTTCACGGGAAATACCCTGTAGGTTATGATTCCCTTGCGAGTGTCGAAAATTTGCAGAAATTTGCGACATAAACAGCTGCATCTTTTGATTGCGTTAGCTTAAAAGTTAATTTTTTTCTAAGCTCCAAGGGACTTCGCTTGCCGTCCGCAGCATTTTCCTATTATTCCTTCTACCGATTTTTACGACTTCCATGGAAAAATAAAGGAATCGTCATCTCATCTTATATATGTCCCACTCTTGGGCTCGAGCCTCTTCCATATTGAGAGCCGTATTAACCTACTATACCACGCTGGTCGGACGTGTTGGTATAGGGTTTTGTTTCGAGTTTGCCTTCTCTTGCATAAATGTTATATGCGATTTTTATCCCTTAGTCATCCCTTACGATCACCCACGGGTAAGATAGGGCGCTGAATTGTATTCTTACTTCGTCACCACACAGATGAATAAAGAAGTATAACATATTATTTTCAATATAAAAGTAACTTAATAATATTACCGCACGTTGAGTATAGGTACGATGATAAGGGAATACGTAGGTACATAAAAAAGTACTTAGTTTATAAAATAACTTCGATGAAAATATTGGTACAAATCGTGTCCCCTTGCGTATTATTTTACAAGAAATGTGCTTACCGACAATTTTTTTCGTCCATTCACTTTGACATATCACATTTCGAATTCCCGACAACACTCCCAAGTACATGATGAAATCTTTCGTTCTTTGAGTTGCGATGAAACGCCTGTCCATCATAATCTGTAAGAATTTGTACAGTCCGCCCCAAAGATGCTTTTGTACATCACTTGAATACAGATGACTTGTTTTTTATTTAGCTATTTTTTCACGTAAAGACTTGTCTATATTGTGTTTTAGTAGAATTTTGCGTTTGAAGATTATTTGGAGGTCGCTTTATTAGGTTTGCTAGGATTTATTTTACATTAGCCTTTGAAGTTGCTAACTTCGTATGCTATGGAATCTTTTGTTAGGATGAAAATATTAAAGCAAGATTGACTCCCAATTTTACACCTTGAGGGATAAATATATAATTTTTAAGTAGCTAATTTTTATAATATTTTTTTTCAGGGAGTATTTACATTACAAAAATAAAACGCTATATAGTAATTATTTGTACTATTTTTTATATAGTGACAAAATATGTAACTGTACTATCGCAAACTTTAATATCCTCTTTTACTCCCTTAGAGGATGAAACTTGGAACGAGATGTCAGGCCTGCGGACCCGAAACAGGAACCTGGGCGACATGCTGGCGGAGATGCGTCGGGCAAACCGCCAGTTGCTGATCGACGTGGCCGACCTCAAGGCGCAGGTGGCGCTGTTCGTGTCGCCTGCGCCAGCCGCGCCACCAGCCAAGACCGGCTACTCATCGGCCGCTGCGGCGCCAAAGCCGCCTCGCGCTGCGGCGCCGACGACGTTGGGTGATGGCGTCACCGTCACACCCGTCCCCGCGGCGAGGAAGACGCCTGCCGCCGCGAAGCGCGCGCCGCCGGCTGACGCTGGCGCAGTCGCCGCGGCGAGACTCCCTGTCCCGGTGGTGAGGTTGACGCCTCTCCCCGCGGACCGCTTGCCGCCGGCTAGCGCCCCTGCGGCGGCAAAGCCGCCAGGCGCCGTAGAACGGGCCCCTGAGGAGGCTCAGCCGACCCCGTTTGAGGTGGGAGGCATATCGGACGAGGCCCTCGCCAAAATCATCGGCGCAGTGGGCAAGCTCGTCGATGCGCGCTTCGCCGTTCTGGAGGCGAGGTTGCCTCCAGAACCACGTGTCCGACCACCTCTCGCCGCGGACAAGCGGCCGCATGTGGCACCAGCCCCCGCCCCGCTGCCTTGTCAGGGTGGCCGCGTGGGGAGCTACGCCGCGGCCGCGGCCGGGCCTAAGCCCAAAGGCCCCGGCCCAGCTCCGAAGGGACCCGCCCTGAGGAGGAAGACGGCTCCGGCTCCTGCCGGACCGCTGAAGTCGCCCGCAATAACACCGCCGGCGACGACCAGCGAGGCTGCGACGAGACCTTCCGCGTCTGGCACGACTGCCGTACCCGAACAGGGTTGGCAGGTGGCCGAGCGCGACGGAAGGAGTCGCGGCCAAAGAAGGAGAGCGGAGGCCAAGCGCGCCGCTGAGGTCCCCGCTCCACAGGCAGGAGCCGGACGGAAGAAGAGACCGCGCAAGGGGCTCAAGTCGCCGAAGACGGCCGCAGTGGTGATCACTGTGCTGCCCGAGGCGGCCGAGAAGGGCCTCAGCTACGAGGCCGTCTTGAGGAAGGCCCGGCGGGAGCTAGACGTCTCCGATATTGGAGGCGTCGAAGCCAGGACCCGCAAGGCCCGGACGGGGGCTCGAATTCTCGAGTTCCCAGGGGCCGAGGGCGCCAAGACGGCCGACAGCGTGGCCGAGAAGCTGCGAGGTTTATTCGCCGTGGAGGGTGGCATCAAGATCGCCAGGCCCGTCAAGTGCGCCGAAATGCGCATTTCGGGTTTGGACGATTCGGTGACGGTGGAAGACATCCGGGAGGCTATTGCCTCGAAAACCGGGTGTCCCATAGACACCGTCCGGGTCGGTGCCATTCGTCCCGGTCCGGGTGGCGTAGGTGCTGCCTGGGCGCAGTGCCCGGTAGAGTCGGTCAGGCAACTGGCCGGCTCAGGCAGGCTCCTCGTGGGCTGGAGCTCGGCGCGGGTAACCGTGCTTGAGCGCCGGCCCGCGAGGTGCTACAAGTGCATGGCGGTCGGACACACTCGACCGACGTGCACTAATTGCTTCGACTGCGGCGGATTGTGTTTCCGCTGCGGTCAGACCGGGCACGTGGCGGCATCTTGCGCCGCCCCGCCCCACTGCCCCGCGTGTGCGGCGGGCAATAAGCCCGCCAAGCACCGCATGGGCTCTGGGGCGTGCAAACCTCCAGCTTCGGCCCCAAAGGCGCGGGGCGGCCCTACGACCACGGCCGCTCCCGCTCCTAGCGCGGTCCGATCGCCCGCTGGCGAGGAGGTCATGGACACAACCCGATAATGGGTACACCAGCCATGCACCTCCTCCTGCAGGCCAACACCAACCACTCCGCCGGAGCGCAGGATCTCCTCCTGCAATCCATGGCGGAGTGGTCGATTGGTGCAGCCGTAGTCGCGGAACCGTACGCCGTGCCTGATCGCCCCAATTGGGTGGTCAGTCGAAACGGTACTGCGGCAATCGTCGTCTCAACGCAGCGGCACTTCCCGTCCTTGTCCCTTTTTGATAGGGGCGAGGAATTTGTCGCGGCGGAGTGGGGAGGGGTCACGCTCTACAGCGTATACCTCTCCCCCACTAGGAGGATGGACGATTTCGGGGCCTCACTCACCACCTTGGAGGCCTCGATACGGCGACTGGCACCGGGCCTCGTCCTGGTTCTGGGGGACTTCAACGCCAAATCCACGGCGTGGGGCTCCCCTATGACGGACGACCGCGGGCGGGCGGTCAACGAGTGGGCGGCTTCACTGGGCCTCTGTGTTCTGAACAGAGGCTCGGTGAACACGTGTGTGCGGCGGCAGGGCGGGTCGATAGTGGACTTGTCGTTCGCTAGCCCCGCTGTCGCGCCACGGGTGAGGAACTGGAGTGTCCTGGAGGAGGCGGAGACCCTGTCGGACCACCGGTACATCCGGATGGAGGTCTCCCCCCGGGAACCCGGTAGGGGTCACAGGGCGGACGGAGCTCCCGCGTTTCCGCGGTGGGCTGTGGGTCGTCTTGACAGGGATCTACTGGCGGAGGCGGCCATTGTCAGTACGTGGCTGTCCTCACCACCCCCAGCAGACGGAGTGGACGCTGAGGCTGTCCGCATTCGCAGTGCGTTAACGCAGATCTGCGATGCGGCCATGCCCAGAGTGCGGCGGCGTCCGCCTCCGAGGCAGGGGGTCTACTGGTGGTCCCCAAGACTGGCGGACCTTCGTGCGGCGTGTATCAGTGCCCGAAGGTCCTACACCCGCAGCCGGCGGCGTCACCGCGACGTCGAGCGGGAGGGCCAGCTGTACGAGGCGTACCGCAGTGCGCGGACTGCCTTTCGGCTGGCCATCCGAGCCGCCAAGGGCGCGAGTTGGCAGGAGATGCTGGACGGTCTCGACCGTGACCCCTGGGGTCGCCCATATCGCGCGGCGCTGAACAAGCTTCGCGCGCGGGCCCCCCCCCTCACCGAGACCCTCCAGCCCGACTTCCTTCGTAGGGTGGTCGAGGAGCTGTTTCCACGGCAGTCGGAACACACGCCCCCGGTCATGGCTCCGCCAGATCAGGACCGGGAGGCCGACGACGACGAGAGTGTTCCGCCCGTGACGGAGTCGGAAGTGGGGGCGGCCGTGGCGAAGATTCGTTCCGCCACCACGGCCCCCGGCCCGGACGGAATTCCAGTCCGGGTGCTGACGTCGCTCCTCGAGCACTTCGAGCCTCGCCTCAGGCAGCTGTTCAACGCCTGTCTGACGTCTGGACGGTTCCCTGAGTGCTGGAAGGAAGGGAGGTTGGTTCTCCTGCCAAAGCCGGGACGGTCCCCGGATTTGCCGTCGGCCTACAGGCCCATCGTGCTCCTCGACGATGTGGGTAAGCTGCTGGAGCGTGTGCTCGCTGCCCGCATCGTCCGACACCTGGAGGAGGTGGGGCCCGATCTGTCGGACGCTCAGTATGGGTTTCGGAGGGGGCGTTCGACCATCGGGGCCCTATTACGCCTGAGGCAGGCGGCCGCGGAGGCCGTCGCCGGGAAGGGAGTGCTGTTGGCGGTGTCGTTGGACATCGCCAACGCATTCAATAGTCTGCCATTCGGCTGCATCAGGGAGGCGCTCCGGTTCCATGGAGTGCCCCTGTACCTCAGGCGGCTGGTGGCAGACTATTTGGAGGGCCGCAGTATCCTCTGCGCGGGTCCCGCAGGGGACATTGTGCGGACGCCCATGTCGTGCGGCGTTCCACAGGGGTCGGTTCTGGGGCCGACCCTGTGGGACATCGGGTACGACTGGGCGTTGAGAGGGAGTCTCCCCCCCGGGCTGAGCTTGGTGTGCTACGCTGACGACACGCTCGTCACAGCCCGGGGCAGGACACTCGAAGAGGCGGCGAGCCTGGCCACTCTCGGCACCGAGGAGATGGTCAGGCGGATCGAGGCGCTGGGGCTCAGGGTGGCCCTAAACAAGACGGAGGCCCTACTTTTCCATGGGCCCCGTGTGAGGCTACCCATCGGCGCCTCGATAGTGGTAAACTCCATCCACATCAGCATCCAGGCCCATATGAGGTACTTGGGTCTGGTGCTCGACGGGCGATGGTGGTTCCGGGAGCATTTCCGACAGATTGCTCCCCGGCTTGTCGGCGCGGCGTCCGCCCTTTCTCGACTCATGCCGAACGTGGGCGGACCCAGTTTCGAGGGCCGACGGCTGTATGCGGGGGTCATCCGCTCGATGGCCATGTACGGCGCACCCGTGTGGGCGAGGGCTCTGAACGCCCAGCTCAGGGCGGTTCTGTGGAGGCCACAGAGAGCCATGGCGGTCAGAGCCATTCGCGGGTACCGCACGGTGTCGACAGAGGCGGCGTGCCTGTTGGCCGGGACACCCCCGTGGGACCTAGAGGCGGAGATGCTCTCCGACCTCTACCGGCGGGTTATCACAGCGCGCGAGGAAGGTGGCTCCCCATCGTTGAGCGAGATAGCCACCTGGCGCGTGGATGCCCGCCGAGACGTCATCGCCCGTTGGGCTACGCGGCTGGAGAGGCCTAGGCACGGTGTGGAGACCGTTGAGGCCCTCCGGCCCGTATTGATAGAGTGGATGGAGCGGCGGCACGGAGTCCTCACCTTTCGGCTGGTGCAGGTATTGACGGGGCACGGGTGTTTCGGGTTGTACCTGCACAGGGTCGTGTATAGGGAGTGGACTCCGGCCTGCCACCACTGCAGGAGTGGCGAGGACACGGCGCAACACACGCTGGAGGTGTGTCCGGGATGGGAGCGGCAGCGCCGTGACCTCGTCGCTGTCATCGGTGCCGACCTGACGCTGCCGGCCGTCGCGAGGGCGATGGTCGACAGCATCAGGAACTGGGACGCGGTCGCCGCCTTCTGCGAGGCTGTTATCTCGCAGAAGGAAGCGGCGGAACGGGCAAGGGAGGATTCCCGCGCCCCGGGCCGCCGCCAGCGGCCGGGGCGGCGCAGGCGCGAATACCTGCGCCTGATGCCGCCCTAACCGAGGCTTCGGGTGATCGGACCGGGGAATTGTCCGGTCACCCGACGTGAGGCCACCGCGTGAGGGCGACGCCCCGACGGCGAAATCTGTCGGGGCGTCGACGAGAGGAACCCGCGAGGGTGAACCGCCGGGCGGGCCACCGAAGTTAAAAATCGGGTCCCGGTGACCCGCTCGCACGGCGAAGAGAGAGGAGTTTTACGGTGGGTCTATGGGGTCACGCGCCGCCTTTTCCGTCACCCCGGACCGATTTGGCGGGGCGAGACTAATCCATAGTCCACCAAAAAAAAAAAAAAAAAAAAAAAAAAAAGGATGAAACTTGGAAAATGTATTTATTAATTTTAGTATAGGTACTTGTTTATCAGCAATAAACAATAAATAGCTGTGTGGTAGCGGCTACGAATACTACCAGCCCTTACTTTGCTAATGGATGTCGTAAAAGACGACTAAGAGCCTAACAACGACCTGGGCCAACTCCATCTGATGCCGTTTGGTCAACAATTACATTCCCAACGAGGGTTGACGTCTGGAAGGCGGCTGGTCATAAAACTATTGCCAGTAACTTTTACAATATGTACTATGAAAGAAGAGTACATTTTGAATCGACCCCAAGTAATTGGGATAAGCATAGGAGAATGATGATGAGGTACTTGTTTATCACACTTATTCATAATACGTGTTTATTTATAGGAACCAAGTAGGAAACATTGTTTGTTTGTAAATAAATAATGGTAAGTTAGATAATTCACCACCGAAGACAAAAGGTCGGTATTGATGTCCCATCTATATGGCGTACGGAATCTTATGGGCATGCACATCGTCCTTGCCGCTGCCCCAGGATTTTTGGGCAATGTCTGTCTAAAAAATTAGATAGTTAATTGCGTTTAGTATTGCAATCTAGAAATATTATAATATTTTAATAGTGGTAGGACCACGCTGTGAATATTTCTCTGTACACAGATCGACGGATCCGATCCGTCCAGGGTAGTAGCACACTCTCGCAAAAGATCGACGTCTTAGTAATGGCTGTTTGCTATTGCGCTTCGTTCGATGAGCGAGAGAGCCGGAAGCCCAACTGGGGTGGGTTTGGGGTTTGTGTTGTTAAGGTCCATGAGCGGCAGTGACAATTACTATCAGATATGCTGTCTGCTTGTTTGCTATCATAAGCAATAAAAAGAAATACCATGTGTCATTATCCTTTACTTTCTCTTGGGAATCAAACAAAATGGCTGAGGGCTTAGAAGTATATCACCGAAGTTAAAATTGAGTACCGGTGGTCCGCTCGCACGGCGAAGAGAGAAGGTTTTACGGTGGGTCTATGGGGTCACGCGCTGCCTTTTCCGTCACCCCGGACCGATTCGGCGGGGCGAGACGCACCCATAGCCCACAAAAAAAAAAAAAAAAAAAAAAAGGGCTTAGAAGTATATACAGCAGAGAGAATTAGAAGACGCACTTAACATTAATGCCCTTTAAGTTTAAAAGATTAAATGATAAATAAAGAAGTAATTTAAAGTGTCCATTTTGATATATTTCTTTTTACTTTCATAAAAAAGAAAACTAATTTAATATTTTTTTCCATTAAAACTTCACTCTATCAGTCTTTCAATATGGACAACATTAATATTTACAAGTCTGCAAATCCACTATTGAGTTTCAAATTAGTTTTAGCTGTAGAGATTTGTAAAAGATTAAAAGCAAACTTATAAGTAAGACGAGTGGGTGGGTGCATTAATCTGTAAATTGTTGATAAACTCAAAAAATATATTTACTACTAAATAAATTTACATTTGAATATGAAAAGTATACTCGTCTGGCTTTTAATTTTAAATGAAAATCCATTAAAGATCTTAATACATTATAGTATACTGTCATACTGTACATTATTATCTCCCCTCATATATGTCCCACAGCTGGGCTTGAATCTCATTCATAATAGAAAAGCAATTATCCTGCTATATCGAGCTATTTAGACGTGTTGTTCATTATTCTCCTACTCTTATCCCAATTACTTAGGGTCCATGTAATATGTACTTCTTTCATAGTACATATTGTAAAAGTTATTGGCAATTGTTTTATAACCAGCCGCCTGCCAGACGTCAACCCTCCTTGGGAATGTAATTCTTGACCAAACGGCATCAGATGGAGTTGGCCCAAGTCGTTATAAAGCTCTTAGACCTCTTTTACGACATCCACGAGCAAAATAAAAGTTGATAGTGTAGCCGCTACCATACAGTAACTATTTAGACGTGTTGTTATAAGCAGGGGTGGCCCTAGCACATGTAGCGCCCGGGTGCAATCAATAACCTGGCGCACTCTTGTATCAAAATGGAATATGATGATAGTTACAACACGTTCGACTAGACTCCGAACCTCTCTGGAATGCGTTGTGGCATGCTTAGTCTCGTTGTTTTGACACGAAATCAGATAAACGCGATCGGATTATGAAGTTACAGCGAGCATGGCGACAAAGCAACCTACCCAAATCTGTCAAATAACGCAGCCACTACGTTTATAAATGGTTAGGTACTCGCTGCGTTCGGCGTGCCCGCTCCGTGCGGAGCATTACAGTGGAGACTCTATGTTTCGCGAGCGGCACTCGGCGCCCCTTAACGCCCAGCGCCCGGGTGCACCGCACCCTCTGCACTATAAGTAAAGCCGCCCCTGGTTATAAGGTTTTATTTAGAGTTTTCTTTTCTTATATAGTTATATTCTTATATAGTGTATTATATTCCTTAGTCATCTTTGAATAGTTCCACAGACAAGCAAAAGTGATGGTAAATTGTATTCTTATTCAGTTACCGCTTGGAATATAGAAAATCACAAGGGGTTGGTGAATTGCATTTTTGTTCAGTTATCATATGGAATATAGAGCTGCAAGCTGGACCGTTCGAGGTAGTCCCAAAACTCAATAAATGTAGGTCTGAATAGTGGCAAAGTGCTGTTGTGCTTCGTTCGGTATGTGAGAGAGCAAGCTGCCTAACATGGGTGGAGTTTGATTGGTAGGCAGCGGCCTAGCTATACTCCTGCTACGGCAAAAGTACATGAGTGGTAGTAAGTAAATTTAAATACTGGTAGGAGCACGCTGTTGATAGTTCTCTGTTTGCAGCTGCAGGCCGGTTCGTCCGGGGTAGTACCACACTCTCACAGAAGATCGACGTATGAGTAATAGCAATATGCTATTGCGCTTCGTTCGGTGAGCGAGAGATCCGGAAGCCTAATTGGGTGAGTTTGGGGTTTATATTCGTATGCGGCGGCCTAGTTATACCCTTGGTATTGCAAAGATCCATGGGTGGCAGTGACACTTACCATCAGGTGTGCTGCCTGCTCGTTTGCCACCATTAGCAATAAAAAAAAATACTTACCATTAGGTGTACTGCATGCTCGTTTGACAGCATAAGCCGTAAAAAAATCATGTCTAATAGGAAGTAAGATAAAAAGCGAAATTGAAGTATAAGTAAAATAAATATACATATTTATGTGACTACGTCTTTACAATCTCATCAAAATTCAGATCTGTATTGCCTTTCATCAGTTCAAATGGAACGATGTTTATAATAATCAAAATTTTATTCAGGTAACATAATTAGGTTTCATTGAAACGTGAAGATATTCAATTGGGTAAAGTAAATCCTTGTTTGTAATAATAAATCGTAATTAAATCACCTAAATAAATTACTTTCGGAAGTAATTTCATGATCAACCTTCTTGTAGTAATTTTAATATCATTTCACTATCATTCTCTTACTCTTATCTCAATTACTTGGGGATCTATACAATATGTACTCTTCTTTCATAGTACATATTGTAAAAGTTATTGGCAATAGTTTTATGACCGGCTGCCTTCCAGACGTCAACCCTCCTTGGGAATGAAATTGTTGACCAAACGGCATCATATGCTGTTGGGCCAGGTCGTTATAAGGCTCTTAGTCGTCTTTTACGACATCCTCAAGCAAAGTAAGGGTTGGTAGTATTCGTAGCCGCTACCACAGAGCTAATTCAATAGTGACTCAATTAATGATTTCTGATGTTAATGTGAGTATTATACAATTGAAATAAAATTATTTTTACGAATTCTATCGCGTTTTTTCCCCGTGTGGTGACGGAGTAAGAATACAATTCACCACCCCTTAACTTTCTCGTGGGTGATCTTAAGACACGACACAGGGATATAAAATGCATATAACATCTAAGAATGAGAAGGAAAACTAGAACCAAAATCCTACACTAATACGTCTGACCAGCGTGGTATGGTATGTAAATTTCTCTCCCATTATGGAGGAGGCGAGCCTAACAATGGAACGTATACGAGCTGAGATGATGATGATGATAATCACGTTTTCATTTGATTTTTAATTTTCCGACATTTCGTACACTTTCCGCTCATTAATCCTCCCGTGACCGTGAACGCTTAAAGTATTCTAAATACCGAGCAAATAAAAATTAAATACAAACGAGGTGACTAAGTTTTTAAAAATAATTATTGGTAATGAAATATTATTTAAAAATCTTCTACTAACAAGTTATATATAATAGATTAGTAGTAGTTTACTTACTAGTCCCTTGAGAAAGATAAGAGAAGATGGCATATTTTTGAAGTGAAAACTTCTTTTGGCGGACCGCACACAGATTTTTTCGTAGGCTGTAAGTGAAGCTGGTCCGTCACGCTCTGAGGTGAAAGGCTCAATCGGGTGAACTCGGGACTGCCGAGTGCACCCGAGCGATAAAGATACAGTCAGCTACTATTCACTGTTGTGTCGCTTATTGTTATTATTAATTATTAACAATTATTCAATAGTTTTTAATAATTATTATTGATATGTAATAATAATTATTTTAACAATCATTTGTTGGTTTATATTGTGAGGTTAGTGTATATAGTTAGTGGTTTATCGTACTAATATTATATAGTGAAAAAAAAAACATTAAAGATTATAAATAAAATATATTTTTTTTTTGATAATTTTAAGTTTTCACTTCTTTCAGCAGTCCTCATGACTGCTTTTTTATAAGACAACACTCAGCGTTATACAAATATAGCGAAGGACTTTATAAACATACAATTAACGAACACAAACTACACACACACACACACACTTTGAACTACAATTTGTGGATCACACAAATCATCTAATTATTGTCCTGCGTGAGAATCAAACCTATCACACTAGTAGAGTAGGTCGGTATTTTAACTATTACGGCATCTGTGTAGTTAATACTCTATGCCTCTTTTCTTCATCCTAGATTTTATTTTATACCTACGACATTTTAGCATCACTGTCATATCATCATCACCATCATCACAGCCTATATATGTCCCACTGTTGAGCTCGGGCCTCTTCCATAATGGGAGGGCAGTTAACGTACTAGACCGCGCTGGTCAGACGTGTTGGTACAGGGTTTTGTTTCGAATTTTCCTTCTCTTGCATAGATGTTATATGCATTTTATATCCCTTAGTCGTCTTTTACGATCACCTACAGGTAAGGTGGAGAACTGTATTCTCTCCCCGTCACCACACGGAAAGAAAACGAATATGGAATCCTTAGCGTCAGCGTCATATATTAGATGACGTTTAACGTCATTGAATCATTAATATTATGTATGTAATATACAGATTGTTATAAGTCTTACCTAAAATTTGAGCATTGTCAGTGAGAACAGCTATATTATATTTTGAATTTTTATCACCGGTGGTACCTATGATAGCACGAGAGAGTTGTACTACATGAAACTACATAAAAACAATGTAAAGTTTTTGACAAATATGCTACGAGAGTCGGACGTACCGCTGCCGACCATCGCTAAGAAGATGCTTGACAGTGTCAAGAATTGGCGGTCAGAAGGTGACAAGGCATGTCAGAGAGGTAAATCTCAACGCTGCGCACTCCGCTGCCTGCGAAGTGGGCAGCACTAGGGATTATCCTGCCACCCGCATAGAGGACGACCATGTGAGGGCGACGCCCGGGAACTTTGTTGATGAAGATGGTGAAAGGGTAACCCACCAGACTGGCCACGGATGTCAAGGAACTGGTACCACTGGTCGGTCCAACGGCAATGGAGAGAGAACACGGTGGTGAATGGACCCACACGCCGCCCTATAAAAAAACGGAAAGAAAATATACTGACTAACATGGATGGCAACAAAAGAAAAATCACAAGTCCGGGAATAGCTTAAGACCACTTTAGAATTGCTTAACTAGCGATCATATTACTACCATACCTTATTTACACCTCGAACATATGTAGGTACATATAAGTATGTATCTTTTCATAATCTCAACCATTTGCGGATAACCCACACTTAACTACAAAATATATTATGCTATATTTTTGTAGAGAAAACTTTGCCCCGTGTTTAAAATATCTATCTACTTTTAGAGTATTATACTGAAATTCGATCCACAGGCTAAAAATCACGTCCATAAATATGTAAACAATGATTCCTCCTCATATTCCTGTTTGGTCAAGCCAATCGATCACAAACAATGGATAAAAATGCGCGCCACATAGCTGAAATGACGTCAATATCAAAATGATAGTAAATGCAAGCAATAATATATGTATAATAAGAGAAATTCAATAGTAACTTTTTAAAGTAAAACTCCGGATATAACTAAGCTATATATAAGCACAAATGACTCCAGCAAGCCGAAACACCAATCACTGGACGTAGTTAAAATCCAATGATTGACATTTCCGCCTCAACTCGCTTGAATCAAGAAAGTTCACACTTAGTTAACTCGAGCAATTACTTCAGTACAATAGGACGAAATCGTTCGTTTAATTTCTGATTTGACTTATCTGTCGATTCCGATTCAATAGTCAAGAGTGTTGAAAAGTTTAAGCATAGTTCTAAAAGATAGAAGAATGTTGCATTTTTGCGCTATTACTTTTAACTGCTATGCAGTGATGTTCAAGTGGTTTACTCCAAGTACCTACGCTTGTTTTATTTCCTATGCTATTTAAACATGATTGTTCTGAGTCTGGGTTTGATATGTGTTTATTAATTCTATGTTTGTAAAATTCTCTGCTACAAAGATTTATTAATTGGTCTGACATGTTTTCTTTAAAAAGATTTTCTCATTAATGTCGTAAAGTATTTGGTGGCTACCATAAAGAACTTTTTTGGTATATTTTATAGTTTTATATTAAACTAGTGGACCCGGCATACTTTGTGCCGCCTAACAATCAATGTACGAAAAGTAAAAATCCTATAGCTCGATCGGAGCGTCACCTATCGGGTCCAATTGCGAATCTGAACCATTCTCAAATCCACTTGACCACACACAAAATTTCAACAAAATCCACCCAATCGTTTAGAAGGAGTTTAGTGTACATACACACGTACATAAGAATTATATATATAAAGATAATTTTGTTGGCTTTTTATATGTGGTATAATGTTGAAAAAGTGCCAAAGTGAAGTGAATATTCTATGATAGTTTTTAATAATGATCTGCCAAAATTCCCAGGATGTATTTTCAATAGGGTAGCCTACGCTCTATTACATGCAATAACTTGACGAATAGTTACTTTGAATATAACATAAAAATAGTACTACTATTCTAAATTCGTGAAGAATTTAGTGGCATGTACTCTGATAATTAATATCTAATCACAAATCAACTTTTTTGTAATTGAAATTATAACTCGATATATTTGTTAGTTCATTAATATCATTATTGCAAGTTGGTGGATTACTTTTAAAAATCATTGAAAAAGAAAACTCGAAATAAAACCCTATATCATGACCATCTTACCAGCGTGGTACAGTAGGTTGGTTGCCTTTATTGTGAAGAAAGGTCGAGCTCAGCAGTGATAAGTATAAGAGTTGAAATCTTGACCAAAATAAGATAATGTGTATTTGTGTAAGCCAGAGACAGTGATCGTATTTGTTACTCATAAAAACAAATTTGTGCTTCAACAAGAAATTGCTTAAAATTCTCAGTATCAATTTTGTTTAAACAATCTAGAAATTTTAAAGTAACAATGAAATTTATAAAAACAAATTATTCAAAAGAAAGTTTTAAATCGTTTTAAATGTACGTTATCTAATTGAAAGCAGTTTTGTAAATTCTCATAACTACGGCAGCCTTCCAGGTCTTTTTACGGCTAAAATAATTTACGACGGTACGAGAATCTAGTACTAATGGGCTGTGCACCTGTGATGTACCAAGTATTATTAAAGACTCAGTCTCTGCAAATAAATTTTAGCAGAAATAAATAAAACATATTTTTTTTTTAATAAGTATTATGAGTACTTTCAACTTAAATGCCTAAAATTTTCCATCATTTTGATGATTATAACTTATTTTGAAATGGGGAAGAGGTTTATTTGTGGTAGGACCATGCTATTGACAGTTCTCTGTCTACAGCCGCGGGCCGGTCCGTCCGGGGTAGTACCATACTCTTGCAGAAGATCGACGTCTGAGTAATGGCAATGTGCTATTGCACTTTGTTCGGTGAGCGAAAGAGCCGGACGCTCAACTGGGTAGTTTTGTGGATTGTAATGGTAGACAGTGGCGTAGCTATTAAGGCTATAGAGCCTTGGTTATAGCAAAGGTCCATGGGCGGCAGTGATACTTACCATCAGGTGTGCTGCTTGCTCGTTTGCCACCATAAGCAATAAATAAAAGGTACGGGACCATGATCAACCAACTTTAAATTAATCTACATATTGCACACTTCAAAAAAAGAAAGGAATATAACAGACAGACAGACTCGAGGTAGATTTGGAAAGAATATTAGAAAAATTCTTACTCGTGTGTTATGAGCAGTCTTCAGAACTTTCAACTTACTGCAGGACTTCGAATATTGATTTATCCTCTATTCATTCAAAATAAAAATAGATTTCAGCCTTGTATCACCTAATCCAATAAATTATCTGATTTAAATTTTTAATCTAATCCCTTTAAATTTATGTTTAGGTATAATAATTTAGGCCACCAAAGACAAAGATCGGGTACCAGTGGTCCACTCGCACGGCGAAGAGAGGAGTCCTTGTAGGGTGGGTCTATGGGGTTGCTCTGTGCGTTGCGCGATAGCCTCACTCCCGGGCCGAGCGTAATTTTTTACGCTGACGACACGCTCGTCACAGTCCAAGGTGGGTAGCTGGAAGAGGAGGCAGGCAGGATTGCAGCTCTTATCACCAAGGAGATTGTCAGGTGGATCGAGGCGCTGGGGCTTAGGATGGCTCTTAATATGACGAAGACTTTATTATTTCATGGGCCCCGGCATCTCAATCACCGTCAATTCGATCCCCATCATCATTCAAGCTCAGATAAAATATCTGGATCTGGTGCCCTACCGGTGATGATGGTACCTTCGCGGCCTGTCTTTATGCTTATGCTGAATGTGGACGGACCCAGCGCTATTTGCCGATAGCTGTACACGAGGGTGGTTCGGAACATGGTCCTGTACGGTGCACCTGTGTGAGCGGAGTCCCTGAATGTCTGTCTATCAGTCCGTCCAGCAGTATACGCTTGAATTTTGTACAGTCTCGGCAATCATCTTGCAGAGAGAGACGGCAGAACGTATCAGAGAAGAGATTTTCCAGGCTGACAATTCTGATAACGAAAAAAAGTGAGGAGGCCTATTTTGTATAGTTTACATCTACAGGCTGATGGATGTAATATAGATATTCTATTATTAGATATACCCCTAGATGGTCAGTAAACTATGCCGAGTAAACCTATAAAAGTGCGGTACTTGGCAGTGTTCGGTTCTTCGGGTTGAGAGCCCTCAGCGCTCACCCATAGTCCGGGTTAAGCTATGACAGCCATCTGCAGCTAACAGCTAAAAGAGAGATACAAAAAACAAAGTGTTCGGTCATTTGTTGTTCGGACATAGTTCGGTACGAACGCGTATAGTTGGATTGCTCGGTGTACGTCAGCCATTTTGTTAAGTTACTGTGTTTTGTTGTTAAATTCATTCTTGTCGTTCTATTTTTGAATATAGAAGTAAGTCGTTAATAACTTGTTGCAATTGATTGTAATTGTTTTCTGACATCTGTTGTGATTTCATTGTTAAAACATTAATTAAATTAAATAAGGCTAGGCTACAGCTGCATTGCTTTTTTTAAATTCCTTTTTAAGTTCTGGTTGCTAAAACTATAATAATAATTTCAGAGTGCAATCATCCTTATAAGTCATGATGGCCAACACTATTCATAGCGTTGAATCGATGCTTTAATTGATACGAACTACGTGTACTAACGAGGTGCATAAATGTATAAGTTTTTATAGATAATTTCACTTCAAAATGGGAATATTTTTTTTGTATATGAAGCTTAAAGGGCTTCGATTACTATCTGCTTGATTTTAGTAAAATAATAAATGTATTTTTACTATTGGATTTAAAATTATTAAACATTGCATTATCCATGTAGTGACGGTGTAAGAATACAATTACCCCGAGTCTTATCCTGGGTTTTTTTTATAGCTTATGGTGGCATATGAGCAAGCAGCACGCCTGATGGTAAGTGTCACTACCTCCCATGGACCTTTGCAATACCAATGGTATAGCTTAGACCGCGGCCTACCAATAAAATCCCCAAACCCACCCAGTTGGGCTTCCGGCTCTCTCGCTCACCGAACGAAGCGCAATAGCATATTGCCATTACTGAGACGTCGATCTTCTGAGAGAGTGTGGTACTACCCCGGATGGACCGGCCCGCGGTTGTAGACAGAAAACTGCCCACAGCGTGGTCCTAACACAATAAGCGTGGTCCTACCACAATAATCATAAGAGTCGTCATCGTAAGAGACGACTACGGAATATAAAATGCACATAACATCTATACAAGAGAAGGAAACCTAGAAACAAACCCTATACCAACACGTTTGACCAGCGTGGTTTCTTAGGTCAATTTCCCTCCCATTACGGAGGAGGCTCGAGCCCAACAGTGGGACATATACGAGCTGAGATGATGAGATAATGAAACATTGTCTTTATTCATTCCTAGCCGTTTATCATCGGTACTAATGGTCAACCAAAAATGATGATGAGGGAGGATGAATGATGAAAAAATGATGGTGAGGGAGTAGTGCAGTAGATTACAAGGTCACACGCCACTTATACGTTGCATCGGACAATTTGGAGAGAGTGCGCCTACAAAAAAAAACTTTATTATGACAGATTTCGTTCCAATTTAATCTGCGTGGTGACAGAGTAAGAATATTATTAATCACTAATTATCTGTGGATATTGTAAAAGATGACTATGATGTATAATTTAAAAAAAAAATAAAGCAGCACTGTAAGAAAAGGAAAACTTATAAATGCCTATATCAAACCATCTGATCAACTTATTATAGTAGGTTAGTTTTCTGTTGTCGATGAGATTCGAGTCCATTAGTGAGACCTATATGAACTGAGGTGCCAGAATGATAACGAAGCTAGATACTCTGGCCAGCGTGACATAGTAGGCTGATTTCTCTGTTAGCAAGGTCTTTACCTAAAATTGGGACATATATGAGTGAAAAGGAAGAATTCTTTAATATTTTCGATCATATTGGGGTTGACTTTAACGTACCATTCAATAGCCTATCAGCTATTTTCGGGAGTAAGCCTACCAAGAATGGATAAAACCATAATCCAATACTTTCAAAAAGTCGCAAGCCACACTTGATAGACGTATTAGCCAATGGAGTTGATATTATTAATTTGCCAGGCGTATGATGCTTTATATTTTTCTAATGATTCCTTTTTCCCATGGAAAAGTAAGAGATAGGAACTTACACCTATATTTTGAACTAGTTTGCCGTAAATCGTATCAATAGAATAATATTTCTTGACGAAACCATTTCATCTTCGAAGCTCAAAAAGTAAAATGATATTCTAAGATTAGACCAGATGAAAGGATATTTAAGGGTACTTGTTTCACCATACTAAGTATCATAAAGTATCTGGCAACCGTGAAGGATGAAAGTGCTGTTCGAGAAATAAATTTCACCCATCGTAAGTTATATTTTTACTGACATTTCATGATTGTCTCACGTTGTTTTTCTGAGTAAACCTTGAAAATTTATATATGTTTGAGGTTTCCAAACTGAGTGATCCGTGTAGAGCAGTATTTTAAATAAGGTATTGCAATTTTAACTTTATCAGGCGCTTGCTTAAATTTAAACGTGAGTTTTTTTTTGCGTCAGTATATAATTAAACTCTTTCTAAACGGCAAGACAGATTTTAATAAACGTTTTGTGAGTATCTAACTGGTTTCTGGCTTATTTGTATTCACAATTGGTCTCGATTGGTGCCGTAGCAATCTTGTTCAATGAATTTTTAATTTGCAACAACATTAAG
Organism: Lymantria monacha; assembly: GCA_905163515.2. Taxonomy (NCBI): domain Eukaryota; kingdom Metazoa; phylum Arthropoda; class Insecta; order Lepidoptera; family Erebidae; genus Lymantria; species Lymantria monacha. The sequence continues at coordinate 30,777,173 of LR991091.1, read as the reverse complement.
TCAGTAGGTGGTGTATTTTTAGTCTGTTGGATTGTATATTTAAAAGTAAATAAAATATTGACTTCGACTATCGAATATGAAATTTTGGATTTCATTTCTAGGACATGCCATATCAAGTTTTACGTCACGTATTAGTAGCTGTATTAAATCTGAATCTTTTTTTTTTATTGGTAATGGTAGCAAACGAGCAAGCAGCACACCTGATGGTAAGTGTCATTGCCGCCCATGGATCATTGCAATACCAAGGGTATAACTAGGCCGCTGTATACCAATATAAACCCCAAACCCACCTAATTAGGCTGCCAGCTCTCTCGCTCACCGAACGAAGCACAATAGCGCATTGCTATTACTCATACGTCGATCTTCTGCGAGAGTGTGGTACTACCCCGGACGGACCGGCCCGCGGCTGCAAACAGAGAACTGTCAAGAGCATGGTCCTACCACTATTAAATCAGTGCTGGATATATAGCAATACAATTTCGGACATTTAAAAAGTAATCTAAAATATAAATGAATGAGTGAAGGATCTTTTTTTATTGCTTATGGTGGAAAACCAGCAAGCAGCACACTTGGTAGTAAAAGTTACTACTGCCCATGGACCTTTGCAATACCAGGGGTATAACTAGGCCACTGCTTACGAATACACACCCCAAATCCATCCAGTTGAGCTTCCGGCTCTCTCGCTCACCGAACGAAGTTCAACAGCACATTGCTATTACTCAGATGTCGATCTTCTGCAAGAGTATGGTATTACCCCGGACGGGCCGACCCGTGGCTGTAGACAGAATACTGTCAAGTGGGTCCTACCACTAAATATACCGTAATCACCACATTTGAAAGGAGGATTGGTGATTAGACAGACCACTAATGATAAGGACTAAGTACTGATGGCTCACTTACATGACGTTAGAGAACGTGTACCACAGGATAGGATATCGACCTGACAAATTGGATGGATTTTCCGTGTGGTGACGGAGTAAAATACAATTCACCATCCCTTATCTTACCCGGGGGTGATCGTACGAGACGACTAAGGGATATAAAACGCATTCATATCTATGTGAGTAGGAAAACTCGAAACAAAATCCTATACCAACACCTCTGACCAGCGTGGTATAGTATCAATTACTCTCCCATTATGGAGGAGGCTGGAGCCCAACAGTGGGACATATATGAGTTGAAATGATGATGATGATGAAATTAGATGGGAATATTGTCATATCATAGTCTGTCTTCAAAGAAAAGGTGGGATCGGCGATAGCATTTAGTGTTATAAACTTCTCAGATCTTCTATTACCATAGGGATCCATTTGCTGGTTTTCACTACAGCCACGGGGAAATTAGAAATAGTGAAGAAGGAGTAATAGTGTATTATAAACCATCACCATTCATCCTGTTACTATTCACTTCTGAATGTAGTTATCCCTCATAAATGAGGTGCTAGTGCCATAATCACCACATTTGGTAGATAGTTGACGATCGTAGAAAGCTATATACCTTTTTTTTTTGTGGTGGACTATGGAGGTGATCGCGCCCCGCTAAATCTGCCCGGGGCTCTTATGATCATTTTGTATAGGGATAGGCAGAGATTTTTATAGTGGTAGGACCACGATGTTGACAGTTTTCTATCTAGCAGCAGGCCAGTCCGTCCGGGGTAGCACCACACTCTCGCAGAAGATCGACGTCTGAGTAATGGAAATGTGCTATTGCGCTTCGTTTGGTGAGCGAGAGAGCCGGAAGTCTAACTGGGTGGGGTTGGGCTTTGTATTGGTAGGCAGTGGCCTAGCTGTACCCTTGGTATTGCAAAGGTCCATGGGCGGCAGTAACACTTACCACCAGGTGTGCTGCTTGCTCGTTTGCCACCATAACCAATAAAAAAAAAGTTTTTTTTAAAGAGGCACACAGTGCACACACACACACACACTTTACAAGCATACAATTAATGCAAAAAAATTACGCACAGACTCAAAACAATAGTTTTTGAATCGCACAAAGTATTGTCTTGCATGGGCATCGAATCCACTGGAACGATAGATCTCAACCACTACGCCATCTGTGCAGTCCAAGATTACAAGTATGACTTCATAAAAGTCTTATATTGATTGAAAATCATCAGTAAATTCCTTTCAAAAGAAAGCTCTATCTTTATAACAAATTTGAAGTCTCAATCTCAAGAAAACGTCCATCAATACTTGTATTAGCAAAGGCTTGTAATAAAATTCCATATTTTTTTGTAAATTTCTTTTGTTCCCAACTACCTTTAGTGATTCTACATTTACCACACGCTACCCGTCTAAGTGACTTTCGATAGAACATATTGGTAGGGTCGGGTCGGACCCTTTCGGGTGGGGGTGGTATTAACATTTTTCCTTATAAATTCAGTTTCATGTTAGCGGTCGTAACCGAAGACCCTTAGAGGCGCGAAAATTTGTAAATTTTATGGAATAGTTGTGGCTGATGAAAAATACTACCGTTCTACTATTTTAACATATTTCCAAAAGAAAATTCTTTGTTTTTCGTTAAAGTTGTATTTCATTAGAAAAATATATAAGAAATTTTTAATTTAACATATTTTCATAAAAATAATCTCTTTTTTTTTTTTAAATGCGCAATTTTTAATGTATACTATTAATTTAAGCATCTGTTGTCTGCTAATATAAATAGTTATTCACAGATTACATTCTATTGTAGATTATTTTTTATATTATGCTTTTATAAAAAAATACAATTCATCATCGTCATCATCATCATCATTCTCCTACTCTTATCCCAATTACTTGGGGTCGATACAATATGTACTCTTCTTTCATAGTACTTATTGTAAAAGTTATTGGCAATAGTTTTATGACCGGCCGCCTGCCTGACGTTAACCCTCCTTGGGAATGTAATTGTCCACAAAAAGGCATTAGATGGAGTTAGCCCAGGTCGTTATAAGACTCTTAGTCATGTTTTACGACATCTACGAGGGTTGGAGGGTTGGTAGTATTCGTAGCCACTACCACACAGCCTATATAAAAATTTCAAATTATACATTTATAAGTCAGTCTTCTTTACGACAATAAAATTAAGTGGTTTCGGAAAACACTATAATAATATTTGACGTCCTAATTATAATAATTATGTAGCTAATTAATTTAAATAACAAATTAGTATTAACTAAGTAGGTGGTACTTAATTATATTAGTTAAGTATTCTCTTGAAAATCAGTTAATTATTTTGTACAAAATTTTGTAAATATGTCTAAGTTGTTTCATATTAATAAATAGTTTATCCGTGTGGTGACGAAGTAAGAATACAATTCACCACCCTCTATCTTACCCGAGGGTGATCGCAAGAGACCACCGAAGACAAAGATCGGGTACCGGTGGCCCGCTCGCACGGCGAAGAGAGGTGCTTGCAGGGTGCGTCCATGGGGTTGCGCGCCAACTCTTCTGTCGCCCCGGACCGATTTGTCGGGGCGCGACCGCATCCATGGTCCACCCTGCGGGGAAAAAAAGAAAAAAAAAGTGTGATCGTAAGAGACGATTAAGGGATATAAAACGCATATAACATCTATGCAAGAGAAAGAAAACTCGAAACAAAACCCTATACCAATACGTCTGACCAGCGTGGTATAGTAGGAGGAGGCCCCAGCCCAACAGTGGAACATATATGAGCTTTGATGATGTGATGAAAAAATAGTTTTATCTCAATAAGTACACTTAAATATTAGATGTGTACAAATAAACCTCATCCATCTTTTTTACTTAGTAATCGTAAAAACCATGACTCTTTATGCTACATGATTAACTTTAAAGAAAAATGTCAGTCATAGGACTGGACAACACATCAGAAAACTTCTTAGTTTCCCAAACTTGCAAACATTATTTTTAGTTTGTTAAGAAATACTTCCTAGGAAATATTTTTTATGTTATCAATTATTATTCTCAATTTATTCATGTAATAAAAGTCTAATAATTGTGTGAATGTCTTCCAACGCACCCTCCTGCAGTACCTGCTTAAGGCTTCATATTATAACTATACCTTATCACCTCGCATTTATGTGCCGTATACTTCCGGTTGACTCTTCCAACCAGAATTAACTATATTCAAGTTGTTTTATCCACGCTAGCCTAATTGTTAAATTGGTTGGAACAGCTTTACAATACAGATGGCTTCTAGTCTTATGTCTGCTAATTATTTTTCACTCGCAAATGAGGTTTTATAAATTATCTAGCACAAAATCAAGAAAAAAATATTAACAATTTAGGTGCATTAAATAATAAAAGGAAGGCACAGTTAATTTTAAATGATCAAACGTAAAACTGTAACGACATTCGATGATTGACTACATAAAAATAAAAAATCTAACTGCTTAAGCAGATTGTTTCAATAAAATTTTAAGTGAACGAATTAAGTTACATTTTATTACATTTTTGATTTAAAAGTTGTGGTAGTCTTGTCGTAATTCGCTTCTACATTTTGTTAGTAGCTAAGTTGTAGGAAAATGTTAGCTGATCGTGAGATCTGATTTATAAATTGAATAGCGGCCATTTTTAATAATAACTAATTAACCATCATTCATTATCATTCTCCTACTCTTATCCCAATTGCTTGAGGTCGATACAATATGTACTGCGCCGTATCCTCGTCGCAATTGCAGTGGTGGCAGGACGGTATACTCTCCCTCCTGACGACCGTGTGCAGGTACTTGGTAACGCCCCGTCAAAACCAACACCAGTCGGAAGGAGAGCACCCCGTGCTGCTGTTCCTACCACTGCATCAGTACCGGCCGGAAGGCTTCCACGGTCCGCACACTGAACCGAGGCCTCTCCAGCCGGACTGCCCAACAGGCAATGACGTCGCGGCGGGCGTCGACGAGCCAGGCGGTGAGCTCCCTCAATGAGATCACACCGCCCTCCACTCGCACCCCCGACACCTGCCGATACAAATCGGCGAGCATCTCCACCTCCAGGTCCCAAGGGGGAGTCCCGGCCAAAAAGTAAACCTTTAGAAGTAATTCATCGAATTCAAATACATATAAGGGCAAATAAATATGAGTCTCCACACTGGTTTTTAAATCTATCTTCGTGTGTCAAGAACGTCATTCTCACTGTAGATTCTCGTGGAAGTTGTAAAAAATCGAATCATGGATCAACAGGAGAGAGGACATGTTGACTCTCTTGAGTAACCAGCTCTCACTGTCAACACCAATCTCCTTGACAATGTGGTGCTTATAGCATTGTTCGCTTTTTGGGTTGGTAATTAAATTCCATGTTATAAATTTCCACATAAAATTCAAATTTTTGGGATTCCCACGGTATAATAAGGGGTAAATACATTAGATTCTTAACTCATTACGACAAGAGACATCATCTATATCATCATCATCATGTCATCAACATCATATCAGCTCATATAGTGGAATGCCACTACTAAGTTCGGGCCGCCTTCAATATTTGAGAGCAATTCACCTATTTGGTATAGCTGGATCTTTTATTACATAAATATGATCTATATATTATTTCTTAGTCGCCTTTTACGACAGTCATGGACAGAGAGGGGGTGTTATATTGTTTTCTCTTTTTATTGCTTATGGTGGCAAACGAGGAAGCAGCACACCTGGTAAGTGTTATTGCCGCCTATGGACCTTAGCTATACCGGGTTACAGCTAGCCCTCTGCCTACTAGTGAAAACCCCAAACCCGCCTGGAAAGTTCGGCTTCCGGTTCTCTCGCTCAACGAACGAAGCACAACAACATATTGCCACTGTTCAGGCGTCAATTTTCTGCGAGAGTGTGGTACTACCGGACGGACCAGCCCGCGGCTGTAGACAGAAAACTGTCAACAGTGTAATCCTACCACTGAAACTCTTCTGAAATTCTTACTCCGCTATTACTTAGAATACGTCACACATATGCTTTTTTGTATAAAATTATTTCAAACAAAGAATATAAAGTTAATTGCAGTCAGGAAAGTTTATATATCTTACGGTTGATCAATTTGTTTGATTTAACGTTTTGTATTGGACAAGAAACGACACTTAGATATTTTATATAGATTTGTTTCGCCTCATTTATGATATTTAACCGTGCAGCGATGCGTGAAGTTTGAATAATTTGAACGTTTCGGGCCCCAATGCTTCAATACTCTTTTATAAGATTAGCTGCTGTTTTTTTTTTACTTCAAATTTGCCGAGCTTATTGTGCTAATTCTTTCTTTTTATTCACAAGTAATGGTGATGGGTTTAATATTTAAGCAGGACCAAATGTTACTATAATTCTGCAAATTACAATTATCTTTTTTAATTTAAAATATATGATTAATTTACTGTATAGACATAATTACTAAGCACCTGAAGAGGTTTTCTGTAGTAGTCTGTCTGACTGTTTTCTGTTGTTGTCATCATCATCATCATCACAGTCCATATATGTTCCACTGTTGGGCTCGGACCTCCTGCGTAATGAGAGGGAAAATTAACCTACTATACCACGCTGGTCAAACGTGTTGATATAGGGTTTTGTTTCGAGTTTTCAAGTGATATCCCTTAGTCATCTCTTAAGATCACCCACAGATAAGATAGGGGGTAGTGAATTGTATTCTTACTCCGTCACCACACGGATATTTTATAGTAAGTGGCATTTATCCGGTTAGATGAGCTATAAAAAAGGTAGTGCTTGATTAGTAGGTTATCGAACACCCATAAAATAAAAATATTTTTGATTGTGCGTCTTTCGGCTTGACTAATATTAATAATGGCAGCTATTCGCTACGCTGACTAGACTAACAAAAAACTAACGAGGGGTCTGATATCTTGGAGAATACGAAACAATTGAATATCCAAGATGGTTGAAAATAAAAGTGACATTTCACCGTATTTAATTTCTTACAGTACTTTCATCGTAATCTTAATTCATATATTCCTATGTACCTTTTTTTTGCGGTGGGCTATTGAGTGGCCACGCTTCGCAAAATCGGTCATCCTGCAAGCACCTCTCTTCGCCGTGCGAGCGGGCCACCGGTACCCGATCTTTGTCTTCGGTGGCCCGCCTGGCGGTTCACCCTCGCGGGTTCTGTTTCTTATGTACCCTATGAACTTCAGGTTTCACCCACTCAGACGGGTTATTTTAAGTTTTTATATCCAGTTTTGCTTCTCTTGTATTGACGTTATCTGCATATCATATCATTTAGTTATTTATTGTGATACCCACGAACGAGAGAAGTGGTGGTGATGAAATACATTCTAACTCTGTCACCACAAGAAAAATAGGTATATGTCATCATTATCTTGCTCTCAACCCAATTACAAACCTTTCTGCTGTCAGCCCTATTTGAGTATGTAATCTTTGACCTGACGACATTAAGTGGAGTTGAGCCAGATCGATATAAAATAGCCATATGTTATGGGAATAAAATCTGAAGAACATATGTATACATTATATTGGAATAAAGGGAGAAGTATGATTGTGACGTCTGACTTAATTTATGAATCTGTGGTTAGCGGATTCTATTGTTCAAATGCCTCGCGCGACTAAAATGCTCTATTCGTGTATATTATTTTGCAAATTATCGTTATCTGTGAATTTAGATATATATTACGGCAATTAATATCTTTATGTTTGAAATATTCATTCAATTTATTAATAAATAAATTCTTTGTAAAAGAGAAATCGTCCAAAAGTTTATCAGATACAAGAAAAGTTTGCGAAATGCCAACCTCACTTTTATTTATTACTACGTTTACCATTTTTGATGTGAAACATCTATAGGCTCACTTGTAAACCGAATTGTTGGCGTGGCGACGCTTGCCGTGGCGACGGGTCGCCACGCTATACTAAGGTATACATATATATATTTTATGTGTAGTAGAGTGTACGGTGTGGCGACGGGTCGCCACGCTATACTAAGGTATACATATATATATATTTTATGTGTAGTAGAGAATACGGTGTGGCGACGGGTCGCCACGCTATACTGAGGTATACATATATATATATATATATATATTTTATATGTAGTAGAGTGTACGGTGTGGCTTCTCACTCAGTTCGACGTTGTTGTTTACTACGGTACACATAACCTGCGTTTTATTTACTTTTGATGTGAAACATTTTTATTTTAATTTTTGACAATAAAATATGTGTGATAGTGATAACTCAGAAGATCAAAGTGATCAACCTTGTGCCTTTATATATTTTTTAATATATAAATTATATTTTTGATAAATTCGTAATACTTAATTTTTTCATTAGGCTATATTTAATTCCTGTAATAATATTATCTTTTATGCATATTACTTGTACACACACGATGTTTCACATCTGCCAGGCGTCCCATGACGGCTCACATTTCCGATCAGATCAGATCCGGCAAGAAACTCAGTGCAAAACAAAAAACTAAATGCAAAAAAGTCAAAATTCGTCAGGCAACACACGCTACGCTTTACAAATATGTATAATTATTAAAAAGAAATAGTAACTAAACAGTTTAAAAAAATAATGTAATTGCTGAAAGAGGAGCTGCTCATAGCCGGTCTGAACTATCGCTTAGATAATCCGAGATTTTATAATAACCTTTTTAACAGAGTCTGTTCTTGACAGCCCTTTTAAACTTGTTCACAGTCATATCTTGGATATCTTTTGGTAATTTATTATAGAAGCGTATACATTGCCCCATGAATGACCTATTAATTCTTTCAAGACGCGTACTGTGTACAACTAATTCGTCCTTATTCCGAGTATTCACACAATGAATATCACAATATCTTTCAAAATTACTGAAATTTCTTTTTACATACGAAACATTTTCGTATATATATATTGTGATACAATAGTCAGAATATTCACCTCTTTGAATTTCTCTCGAAGTGAAACTCTTGGGCCTAGATTATAAATTGCGCGGACAGCCCTTTTTTGCAGAACAAAGATACTACTCAAATCCGCGGCGCATCCCCACAGCAATATGCCGTAAGACATAAGACTATGAAAATAAGAGAAGTAAACTATTCTAGCTGTTTCAATATCGGTCAATACTCGAATTTATTTGACCGCATAAGCCGCTGAGCTAAGCTGTCAACGTTGTGTGGGCAATTGGTGGTCCACCAGTAGGTTTATACTTCTTTTTTGGGTAGGCAATCGTCAGGACATACGCCACTCGTTCTGTCCGGGGCAGAGCAGCGTGTGGCCCCATAACCCACCGTATACCTTCTCCATCGCCATTGGGCCGGCCAGTGGTACCTACCACTTCCTTGCCATCCATGGCCAGCTCGGTGGGTTACACCTTCGGGTACTATCCCTTTTCAATGCCCCGGCTAACTGCCAGGGCGTTGCCCTCACGCGGTCAGTCTCTCTGTGGGTGACGAACTATTCCCCGGGACAGTCACCCGCGGACTCGTTTGGGGCGGCATGAGGCGCTGTACTCGCGCCTGCGCTGCCTTGGCTGCTGGCGGTGGAGCGTGTGATCGAAGAGGATTTCCTCTCGCAGCCACCCCGCCACCTCCTTCCGCGAGATGACTGTCTCGCAGAAGGCAGCGACCGCGTCCCAGTTCCTGACGCTGTCGAGCATCCACTTAGCGATGGTCTATATCGCCAGATCGGCACCGATGACTGCGACGAGTTTACGGCGCTGCTCTGCCCAGGCCACATAGACCTTGAGTGTGTGCTGCGCCGTGTACTTGTCGCAATCGCCGTGATGGCAGGACGGTGTCCTCTCCTTCTTCACGACCGTGTGCAGGTTGCCTTAGCAACTATGCCCCGTCAAGATCTGCACCAGTCGGAAGGAAAGGATTTGGTGCTACCGACCCAACCACTCCTTTCAGCACCGGCCGGAAGACCTCGACGGTCCAAGCACCAAACCAAGGCCTCTCCAGCCGGATTGTCCAACGGGTAATGACGTCAAGTATCTTTATACTACTGTAGAAACGCCTACCTATCATTTTTTTTTGCGGTGGACTATGTAGGTGGTCACGCCCCCCCATATTGGTCCAGGGCGACGGAAGAGACGGGGCGTGACCCCATAAACCGACGTTACAAAGCGCCTCACTTCACCGTGCGATCGGGCCACCGGTACCCGATCTTTGTCTTCGGTGCCCAATGCCTACCTACCCTGCCAAGTATCACGGTTTTAATTCCCATGCATCAAAATATTTTGTGTGATTATGGATCATTAATTGTTGTTCTGGGTCTGGTTATAATGTATTTTTGTAAAGTTACCCAAATTCAAATATTAATTTCTTTAGAGCAGGATGTTATATAATTATAAAAGATAAAAAAAATATCTACTTTGAATTACTTAAATTTAGCATTTAATATGCTTAATTATATCTACTTTGGTTTCGTTTTTAAGACCCACTGAACTAAACTGTTTTATCCATGTGCTGACGGAGTAAGAATACTAATCACCACCCCATATCTTACCCGTGGGTGATCGTACAAGACGACTAAGGGATATAAAATACATATAACATCTATGCGAGAGAAGGAAATCTCGAAACAAAACCCTATGCCAACACGTCTGACCAGTGCGGTATAGTAGATTAATTTCCCTCCCATTACTGAGGAGGGCCGAGCCCAACAGTGGGATATTTATGGGCTGTGATGATGATGATGATGAACTAAACTGATCAATTACACTAATTCAATAAATAATATAATACATTATTATGGATTTCTACAGAAATACAGTTCTCCTAAAGATATGGTAAAGAATGATTAATATATGCTGGTTAAATTCCCTCCCAATCTGATGGAGGCTGATGTTGTGAGTACAGATTCTTTTTTTTTTTAGTTTTCCTTATTTCCGTCAATTATATTATTATGCCATTATATTTTGCCCCTTAACCATCTATTACGATGTCTTCAGGAATAAAAAAGTCACATTATTTTTTAATCATCATTGTTACTTTATAATAATACAAAATATATTACCAACTTATTAGCTAAAAGAAAAATGATCAAGAAATTAAAATATCCATCTCTATCTGTTAATGAAACGTTAATTATTATTATTTTGGATAAGACAAAATTTTGCTCTAAGCAGTAAAATCTTAGGTCATGAGGGACTATACAAACATAGAATTTGTTTACAAAAATAATACCCATCATTCTTCTGCTCTTATCTCAATTATTTGGGGTCGATACAGTATGTAGTATCTTATTTCACAGTACAAATTGTAAAAGTTATTGGCAATAATTTTATGACCGGCCTCCTTGGGAATGTAATTGTTGACCAAACGGCATCAGATGGAGTTTACCCAGGTCGTTATAAGGCTCTTAGTCGTCTTTTACGACATCCACGAGCAAAATAAGGTTTGGTAGTATTCGTAGCCGCTACCACACAGCTTCAAAAATAATACCCAAAAATTGCTTTGCCTCGGTATCAAATTTACGACAATCGATATGGAAAGCCTCTACCTAGATCAGTACATCATCTGTGCATCCAAAATGAGCTGAATAACCGTTTTTGAAATTTAATTGGGTCTAAAAACATGTTTAAACGCTAATTTTACCCCTGAGATCCTTAATTACATTAACATAAGTGCAAATGCTGAAACAATTTGTATTATCAAATATCAATATATCTTCCAATACTATCCGTCCAGAGTCAAGACTGCTTCAGACCACGCTTCCATAAAAATATCAATAAAAATAATCTGAAGTACATTCTTAATTGCTCCCCTCGGTGTTAAAGGAGGATTTCAGACGTATTAAGGCATAGCCGTATATAACACGGTAAACGCATCGTAAAGTCTTACTTTTACGAGAACGGCAAAAAGATTTACCTTACCATGTGAGGTTTATTAGGACCCTGGGGTAATGCCTGTTTTAGTACCGGCAGAGAGCTTTCGTTACCTTTTATTGAAGGAATAGTATATGAGCCAATCCTTTGACTTGAGGTACTTACAAAGTTCGGTTGAAATATTTTTTTTTAAATAAGAGTCCTGGAAATAATCTCACTATATCTTTAAACGAGCAATTCTTGTATATATATATATATATATATGTAATCTGAATCTCGGAAACGGCTCCAACGATTTTCTTGAAATTTAGCATACAAGGGGTCCCGGGGTGATAAATCGATCTAGCTAGGTTTCGTTTATAGAAAATATTATTTTGTTAGTATATTTCGGCAACAAAAATATAATTTTTCGTTGTACTAAAACTATTAGAATATGAAGGTTTTAAAATTTTGACGCTGTCATTAAGAATTGACATTTAGCTCAGTTGGAAAATCGAGTGGTCTAATACAAACAAACCGGAGCTCGGTTCGGATCCTTGCTTTTTCTTATTTATTTTTTGGCATTATTTTTTATTATTTTATTAATTATTATCATTTGCCTACATTTTTGTCTGCGTAGAAGTCGATAATGTTTTAATAGGATTTTCGTTTGTTTTTTACGTTATTATTTTTATTGTTATTTATAGATAATTTGTATAAATGTTTGTATTCCTATATAGTATAACAATCTTAACCGTGTGATGACGGAGTAAGAATACAATTCACCAACCCCTATCTTACCCGTGGGTGATCGTTAGAAACGACTAAGGGATATAAAATGCATATAACATCTATGCAAGAGATGGAAAACTCAAAACAAAACCCTATACCAACAAGTCTGACCAGCACGGTATAGTAGGTTAACTTCCCTCATATTATGGCGGAGGCCTGAGCCCAACAGTGGGACGTATATGAGCTGTGATGATGATGATGATGATGATATCAATCTTTGTTATAGTGTAGGGAAAGTTTAATAAACATAAAAATCAAATTAAATTTTGTTATATATTATGGACACCAAGCTTTTTCTTAGCGGGCCATGTTCTTAAGACAACGCGCTCATTGCGACCGAGGCGACGGAAGGGTAGTGTACGGCCCCATATCCCACCGTCCTTTCCATCAAAATTAAGCCGACCACTGGTACCGTTTCTTTGATATCCCCGCCCACCCGCGATTCTATACCTATTACAGTATTTCTTTGTAAACAATATCTTTTGTTTTCCTTTCGGATGCTAGAGTTGCCAGGCTACTCTGTGAGCTTACTCCGAAGCATGTCACATACAACTGCCCATGGGAGAAGCAGCTTTCTCTCAAATCTACTCCCGCTACCTTAAGAATATGACCTCGAGCTTTGTTTATGGTTATTGCGAAGCAGACTTTAATTGCAAACTGCACTCTTTGAAATTCGAAGGAGTAATTTGATGGTATTTGGAGAATCCTAGGAATAAATACAGACTCTGCTCAAGAACAACCGTTCAGTATAGTTGAACCGATTACATTGCAATGCAATGTTTTTTCTTGTAAACTGGTGGCATTGTATAATTTTGGCGCACCAGCTCTTAATTTTAAGATGTGAGTTGGGAGACCGGGAGCAGAGTATTCAGGAACTCGACCGGTTGTCGCACTCGAGGTTTATAACTTATTCGAAAGATTTATTTTAATATTCGACCACTTCGAATTATTTAAAATATTTGCAAGTAAATAGTATAAATAAATCGAAACGACCATAGTAGCGCACATAGATAGGTCATGTCGTCTTGCGACCAATCTGATCAGCATTAACATCCTGTCTCCCTATCGTATCTTACTGATTGTTCCTAATATAACTCAGCCTTTCCGTCTCAATTTTTTACAAATATGTTGATTAAACCCTGACTAAACAGCGAAAAAAATATAGAAAATGACTATCTCTCTTTACTAATCATTATACGGTAAAAATACACTCGCCAGAGTAAAATTAAAATGGATAATATATCTTATGAGCGATGGATTTCAGTTATACGATGCAATGTGTTATCATGGCTCTCAATTACAATATTCGGCTTAGAAAATTGCTGTGCAACAATTTAAAATTTCAAACTCTACGTCCCTATGACGCCTAAAAGTGTATGACCTCTTTATAGCTTAGAAACTTTCAAATGCCATGTTAATACAGTATTGTGACTTTGAGACATTCCAATTTTAAAGAGTATTTCCATTGTACCAAGCTTTTCTGTGAGTTCAACCTCTTCAGGTTTCCGTACCAAAAGCGTAAAACGGCACCCTATAACTAAGACCTCGCCGTCCGTCCGTCCGTCCATCTGTCTATCATCAGGCTGTATCTCATGAACCATGATAGTTAGACAGCAGTCAAACAGAAATTTTCACAGACGATGTGTTTCTGTTGCCGCTATAACGTCAAATACTAAAAAACAAAATAATATAAATATTTAAGGGGTGCTCCCATACGACAAACGTGATTTTGGCTCCTTTTTGCTCGATAAATTTTTTATTTTCTATTTTTGTACTTTTGCCTTTTTAATTTATTTTTTATTATTTTAATTATATTTAAATATATCTTCCAAAACACACAAAAAAAAATCCCGAGCAAGGCTCGGTCATCCAGATATTAATTATAATATTGATTGATGAATAAATAATTGTCGAATTCTTTTTTAATAAGCTATTTAGTAGACTATCAGCAGTCCTTTGAACTTGGTGTCGCAGAATTCCTTTCCACGCAGATCACGAGCATATGCTGCATGGTGCCATCACAGTGAAAGCAGGGAGTTAGAAATCATCGCCTTCTTCACCATTGCATACAGAGACTTATTCTGGTAATACCATACTTATACCAATCGAAATTGGAGCACTCTGTCTTGCCGTCCGTATACCTACTCCACCAGCCTCTGGTTCTAGTATAGCACATGGCATTTACAGTTTTGATCCCGAACTGAGCCTTCTTCTGCTGGACTGCCCAATGGGTGAAGATATCCTTGGTGGCGTAGATGGGAGATGGCCACGTCGTACCTTAAGTTTTAGTAGCTTTATAAAGACCTATGCCTATTCTTAATTCTGGTAATACCATACTTATACCAATCGAAATTAGAGCACTCCGTCTTGCCGTCCGTATACCTACTCCACCAGCCTCTGGTTCTAGTATAGCACATGGCATTTACAGTTTTGATCCCGAACTGAGCCTTCTTCTGCTGGACTGCCCAATGGGTGAAGATATCCTTGGTGGCGTAGATGGGAGATGGCCGCGTCGTACCTTAAGTTTTAGTAGCTTTATAAAGACCTACCTATCCTAGTTTATAGACTACGTGATAATAAATTTCTACAATAAAATACTTAGTTTACATATAACTATTAAAAATAAAATAATCTGAATTAGTATATATTTATTTTAAGGTTTTACGTTGCAAATGTTTTTCAGCGCAATGAATGCAACTTGTTATGATGGCACCGTTTATGACTGTATTTAAATTCACTGTTTATTGTAAGGTCTCCGCATGGGGTGTCTATGTGGAGCGGGTTTCTGTCTTGCCTTTAAAGTGGATGATAAGAGTGATCGCTCTTTTCATATCTACATAATTTGTGACTGGTTGTCGTGTATGTTTTAGTCATTATCATCATCATAATCACAGTTCATATATGTCACACTGTTGGGTTCGAGCCTCCTCCATAATAGGACAGTAATTGACTTACTATACCACGCTGGTCAGACGTGTTGGTATAGAGTTTTGTTTCGAGTTTTCTTTCTCTCGCATAGATGTTATATGCATTTTATAATCCTTAGTCGTCTATTACCATCATCCACAGGTAAGATAGGGGGTGGTGAATTGTATTCTTACTCCGTCACCACACAGAGGAATGTTTTAGTACAACAATGGTATTTGCATTATATTTTAATGATTTTAAACTTGTTCAAAGGCTATCATATTGTCAATAACATTTAAAGTCTAAGTATCTAATAGTAGATTAATAAAAAACAAAATATAAAATTGGCAATATTTGCCCATAGATTTTATGCATATATTTCATTTGAATTTAATAGTTTAAGAATTAATCTTGTTAAAGTACAGTAGTGAATTACTATTCTATTGCCCTAGGCTATTGGATAAGGATTCATCATTATCATCACAGCTCATATATGTATCACTGTTGAGCTCGAGCCTCCTCCATAATGGGAGGGAAATGGACCTATACCATGCTGGTCAGACGTGTTGGTATAAGGTTTTCTTTTGAGTTTTCCTTCTCTTGTATTATATGCGTTTTGTATCCTATAGTCGTCTCTTACGATCACTCACGGGTGAGATTGGGGATGGTGAATTGTTTTCTTACTCCGTCACCACACGGATAGATATATGATATATGGATAGGGAATAATCTGAACCTTAATCTACAAAACACTTGATAACGTTACTTTAGCAAAAAAAATGCTTATATCATTCGACAAAAGGAAGTCAATCTTGCTACTTGATGAAGAAGAGTGGTTTCTGTGATCGCAGTGTTTCGCTTTTTTACAAATCCAACAAACTCTAGAAACAGATCCGCTCTACTTTATATGAATTTATTAAATTATGTGGAAATAATAGCGAGAGTTGAGTCCGGACCTCGCAACCGCCGGCCTTCTCAGTAGCAACGGACTCCCCGACAATAAACAACAAATAATTTATAATATACTCAATTTTATAGAAATTTTAATAGCGTGATGTAGACTCAGTCTTGTGATTGGGCTGTTATAATAAATTCATTTGTATAATAATTATAATCAATTAAGAATGCATGCTACAGAATAATTGCCTGGTAGTTAGCTTTGCTTCAAATAGCACATTATAACATGCGACCGTTTATCACCGTTAATAGCCCACTTTAAATAAATTATATTTTTTAATTACCTAAAGCATGAGGAAAAGAAAATTAAACACTTGTAGTAATTTATAATTTGTCTCATATTAATTGTATGAATTATTTTTATGACCTAAATGAGCAAGCAGCACAGTTGATGGTAAGTGGTATTGTCACCAAAGACTTACCAACGAAAGCATGGTTCATTGTCTACTGTGGCAGACAGTGCTCTTAAACCTCACTTAAAAAGGACAATACATAACGCTCGAGAAATACTAATGTGAAATGGATGAACTTCACTTCTGTGTCGAGTGATACGGTGGTAAAATCATGGCGGTGGTATCAAGGCAAATAGTTCCTTGCAGCACTTTTCGTAAAAGAACCGGTAGCATTCATTTAAAGTATTATTAGTAATGTTTATGCTAATATAAAGCTACAGTTTGTTTGTTTGTTTGATCGAACTGAGCATCAGTTACTATAACATGATTCTAAAAGGTTATTTGTGTAAAACATCTTTTTATCAGAAATTAATAGGTATTCTCCTACACTTATCCCAATTACTTGGGATCTATACAATATGTACTCTTCTTTCATAGTACATATTATAAAAGTTATTGGCAATAGTTTTATGACCGGCGCCTGTCAGACGTCATCCCTCCTTGAGAATGTAAATGTTGACCAAACGGCATTAGATGGAGTTGGCTCAGGTTATTATAAGGCTCTTATTCGTATTTTATGACATCCACGAACAAAGGAAGGGTTGGTAGTATTCGTAGCCGCTACCACACAGCTTAGTTTAAGTTATAATGCATTATGTTTCTACAAATAGGAATGGAGCAATTTAAATAAATGTTATCAAATAGGGGGCGACATCTCATAAGTCACAGAAAGCCGTTGGATGCAAGTGGCACAAGACCGTTCTGAGTGACATTTGTGGATATTCCTATAACCAACAGTGGACTGGTATCTACGGGCTGATAGATGGATTTAAAATCTAATAATGAATAAGCATCTGTGGCAAGTGTATTTATTACGTAAAAGCTTAAAATCTAAATTAAATCGAAATTTAAAAATCTAATGTAAATAAAAAATCGAATGTAAATGGGCGAAAATCAACTGCTTTTTAATCATAATCATATGCCATGGTAATTTTACATAGCTGGTGATCGAACCGGGGTCCGGTCACCCGAAGTGAGGCCACCGCGTGAGGCCCCGACGGCGAAAGCTGTTGAAGCATCGACTCGAGAGGAACCCGTGAGGGTGAACCGCCGCGCGCCGGGTGGGTCACCGAAAACAAAGATCGGGTACCGGTGGTCCACTCGCACGGTGAAGAGAGGTGCTTGCAGGGTGGGTCTATGGGGTCGCGCGCCGCCTCCTACGTCACCCTGGACCAATTTGGCAGAGCGTGGCCACTCCATAGCCCAACGCAAAAAAAAAAGGTTAAAATACCAGAGAAACAATGAGCAAAATAACAGAAACAAAACAATGACATGATAACCCAAAACTGATTGTTCACTCCTCACTCTTTGAGTGATCCAGTAGTACCCTGATTTTTCTTCAGTAGCTAGTTGGACAGCATAACCTGCTGTATTGTTCTTTTCTTTCGCCATCTTCTTCTTTTCAGCTATATTTTATGCAAGCTATGGTATTGTTGCACACCGGGGCGACAGGATCGACGACGCGTAATCCCATAACTTGCCGCACGTGTACCTATCCAGCACTATATTGGCAGGCCATCGAATCAGCCCACCACCACCAATCATTATCGTAGGTGGGTTAATCTTTCAGGTATTATCTGGAGTCATTACCACGGCAGCTTTCACCGTCAGCTCGTCGACTTATACTTACTTAGTTTAGATATGTACTGATGTTGGGTAAGAGATGAGGATAACTGAAATTACTACACCACACTGATCAAACGGGTTCATCATAATCATCATCATCACAGCCCATATGTGTCCCACTGTTGGGCTCGGGTCTCTTCCGTAATCGGAGGGAAATTAACCTACTATATCAAGCTGGTCAGACGTGTTGGTGTGTTGGTATAGGGTTTTGTTTTGAATTTTCCTTCTCTTGCATAGATGTTATATGCGTTTTATATCACTTTGTCTTCTCTTACGATCACTCACAGGTAAGATCGGGGGTGGCGAATTGTATTCTTACTCCATCATCACACGGCCAAGTTCGTTTATTTCAAATGTTTCTTTTTACGAACTCCTTGAATCGCTTCTTATATCTATTATAAGTCACATAAATTAGAAAACCGTATAGATTGTATTGAATTTTTCTTTTTTACTGTCTTCATTGAAAGGAAAAATCACAAGCCTAAGCTGATGTAGTTTAATTTTTTTTTTAATTATAGTAATGAGGATCTTGTTCTTATCCTAGATACTTGGGGTCGACGCAAAATGTGCTCATCTTCCATAGTAATGATGCACAAATTAAGCAATAGCTTTTGTACTAGTCTCATATCTCATGGTAATCCTCCTTGGGAATGTAATAGTTGACTAGATGGTATCAGATTGAGTTGAACTAGGTCTGCGTTAATCTCTTAGTCTCTACTAAGATACCTAAAAACTATGTAATCATCATTATTATCATCACCATCTCAACTCATATACGTCCTACTACTTCGAGCCTAGGTTCGAGTCTCCTCCACATAGGTGAGAAATTTGACCTACTATATGATTGGTTGGATGGGTTGGTACAGTTATGTCCTTATTATATTATTTACTCGTCTTTTACGATACTCAAAGATAAGATAGGAGATGGTGAATTGTATATGTACGCCATCACAATACAAAAATTAATGGAAGATTTGGTAATAAGCTTTTTAATGAAAATAATGTATGTTTTTCCATTATTTCCAAAATAAAATACAAAAAGGAAGTCAAACTTGTTACTTGACGAAGAAGAGTGTGTTTCTACGAACGCAGACATTCGCTTAACTACAAATCTCACAAACTCTAGAAACAGAACCACTCTACCAAATATTTTTTTAATTTAATAAATTGTTAAATTAGCGAGTGTTGAGTCCGACCCTCGCCACGGTCAGTCTTCCCAGTAACAACGGACTCCCCGAGTGTTCATCGCCAAATAGCTCTTATATATTAAAATGATATGAAAACTTTTATATCGTGATTCAGATTCAAGTATCTGATTGGCTAGTTATTACAATTTAATTTCAATTTCATGATAGTCGTGAGCAGCTACCGTATCCGTGCGTGTTTTTTTTTCAACGGCTGCTAAGTATTATTAATTAGCTTACTTATGCTGTTACTCTATCTACAGTATTCATGGAAGGCATGTACCTATTATTTTAAAATACTTATACAAGTTTCCTACCTTATTTATACTTGCTTAATGAGTATAAATGTAAGAAATTTTAGGCTTGTATTAAATTGTAGGATTTTTATGTAATGATGGAATAGCCTTATTTTAATTTTTTTTTATTGCCTATGGTGGCAAACGAGCAAACAGCACACCTGATGGTAAATTATATTGCTGCACATGGACCTTCACAACATTATCCGTGTTAAGATAATTTTCTATAATATTGAATCAGTATTAATTTTTTATACCTTTCGTGCGGTGATAAAGTAAAAATACAATAGACTAGTCTTATCTGTGGGTTATCGTAAGAGTCGACTAATGTATCCCTTATAAAATGCACATAACATCTATGCAAGAGAAGCAAAACTTGAAACAAAACCCTATACCAAAACACCTGACAGGCGTGGTATAGTAGGTCAATTACCCTCCCATTATGGAGGAATCTCGAGGCCAGCAGGACATATATGAGCTGAGATGATGATGATGATAATGATGACTCCTATTTTGTCCGTGGATGTCGTAAAAAAATACCAAGGAATATAAGATACCTTTTCACATCTTCTCAATAGAGTCGTATAAATCGGCCAAAATATTTCCAGGAGGACGGCAGTAGCATTATCTTGGCCAAAGTTCACTATGCCAAGCGAAAATAATTGCGAATATCCCATCAAAATATGACCACATTATGTGATATTCTATGGACAATATCTACTCTTCTAGCAGTAGAGGGTGTAAGGCTGAATAATTATGATGGTCACTTTAGTGCATTAACTTTATTTGATTTCAAGCTTCTCCTAGACTAACATTTTCTCGGCCACCGAAGACAAAAATCGGGTACCGGTGGCCCGCTCGCACGGCGAAGAAAGGTGTTTTCTAGGTGGGTTTATGGGGTTGCGCGCCGCCTCTTTCATCGCCCCGGACCGATTTGGCCCGGGCGAACATGTCCATAGTCCACCGCGAAAAAAAAAGTAGGCTAACATTATTGGCCACGGATGGCAAGGAAGCGATATCAGTGGCCGGCCCAATAGCGATGGGGAGGGAATACGGTGGGTTATGGGGTCCTGGACGGAACCGGCCATAGTATACCCAAAAAAAAGGCTAACATATTCCACATGGTGAAGGGATAAAAATACAATTTACCAACCTCTGGTGCGTGAGTATCTTAAAAGGCGACTAAGGCATTAAATATGCATATAACATTTACGCAATAGAAAAACCCTATACTGGCCCTTTTCACCAATGTGGTTTAGTAGGTCGATTTTCCTTCTATTGTGGAGAAGTATTGAAGAACTGAAGAAAGCAGCAAGCACCCAGCATTAGGATGATGATTTATCATTCATCATTCTCCTGCTCTTATCCCAATTACTTGGGGTCAACGCAACATGTACTCCTCTTTCTGCATATTGCAAAAGTTATTGGCAATAGTTTTATGACCGGCCGCTTGCCTGACGTCAACCCTCATTAGGAATTTAATTGTTTGTTGGCCCAGGTCGATATGAAGCTCTTAGTCGTCTTTTACGACACCTACGAGCAAAGTGAGGGTTGGTAGTATTTGTAGCCGCTAACACACAGTGACACACATTGGGATAATGATTATACGCTAATATATCTAGAAAATAATTTGGTGCCATAAGTAATACTTCAAATTAGAGACTAAATATGTAATACGTTACCATTTTTTAGTTATCTGTTGCAATCGTAATAACTGCTTGAAGGAATAAGAGAATGAGCTGTCGTGTTCTTCTTTTTTTTTCTTTTTATCCTTTCGAGTCGACGCCTTAAGAGTTTTTGCCGTCGGAACGTCATCCTCACGCAGTGATCTGACTCCGGGCGACCAGACTAATCCCCGGTCCGGTCATCCGATGCCTCGGCTAGGGTGGGATCAGGCGCAAACGGTCGTGTTATTCTGGGAAATTACTGACATCGAGTGCATTAATCCTTTTTTATAGTGGTTGGGCCATGTTGTTGACAGTTTTCTGTCTACAGACGCGGGCTTGCCCATCTAGAGTAGTACCACACTCTCGCAGAAAATCAACGTCTGAGTAGTAGCAATATGCAGTTGCGTTTTGTTCAGTAAGTGAGAGAGCCGGAAGCCCAATTTTTGGAAGTGTTTAGGTTAATTGGCAACGGCTTATTGTGTTTTTGGAAATTACTCCTTAAAAATCGATTTTCATATAAGGTGCCCGGTATGAGAAAAATTTGAGGAGTAAAATCTAGTGATCGAATGACCTCGTTACGTTTTTGGTGCGCAACCTATTCTGCGCACATTTAACTTTCTGACGTGAGATAATACTTCACTGAAAAGTTTTAATGAATGTAAATAAAAATATATATATTATTTTTAGTCAAATGAGCTTTTTTGGGCCTGTTTTGATAATCGTACTTAAGGAGTAAACTCCAGTCGTGCGTCGGAGCTGACACACACACTTTTTTTTTGTTTTTGCAAAGGTTCATGGTTGGCAGTAACACTTTATTTAACCATTACGATCATCAACTGACTACTTATGCAATGTTATAATCGCCACGTTTGGGATTGGTATTTTTTTTTATTGCATATGGCGGTGAACACAGCAGCAAGTCTGATGATATACTAGCCATGCACCTTTGCAATACCAGAGGTATAGTTAAGCCTCTGCCCACAGATCAGAAAATTAGCTACCGGCTCTCTCGCTCACAGAACGAAGTTCAACAGCGCATTGCCACTATTCAGACGTCAATATTCCGCGCGATTGTAGTACTACCTCAACGGAAAGGCTCGCGAATGTAAACAGTAAAATGTCAACAACCCTAGCACTACTAAAAATTTTGCGTCGATCGTCGTAATTCAGATAACAGTGGAACGAATTAAACATTTTTTTACGGATTTGTATTATTTTTATTCTCAATATGTTTTGAATACAAAGTTTATGTTCTGCTATCGATCACGCGATGATACTGTAAAAATAGTCATCCCTTATGACAAAAAGGAAGTCAAACTTGTTACTGGGTGAAGAAGAGGGTGGTTTCTATGAAAGCAATCATTCGTTTTAACCAAATCTTACATCTAGAAACGGGGCCGCTCTACCGAACATGAATTTAATAAACTGTAGCGAGTGTTGAGTCCGGCCCTCGCCACAGCCGGTCTTCTTAGTAACAACGGACTCCCCGAGCATGTTCGCCAAAATGTTTATAATATATTTAAACATGATGAAAACTTTATTATCGTGATTCAGACTCGAGTATTTCATTGGCTTTTAGTAAGTAACCGTAGCCGTTCCATTCACTGAGCATAATGTTATATTGTGTAAACTGTACATTAATTTCACTTTATAAGTTTCGAGAATTGTCAACAAAATTGAATTATATCTTTTAAAGGTATAAATATGGGACAAATAAAAATTAAAATCGTAATTACAAACTTAAAAACGATAATGGATAGAAAAATGATACACGACTCCATATATGGCGTAGTGGTTAAGATACTTACATACAGTGCCAATGTCATGGGTTCGATTTCTAAGTATTACAATAATTTGTGCGATCCACAAATTGTTATAAGACTATGTATAATTGATTGAATTAGGCGATACATAGCGGCAATCTATTATTATTATAAAATGGAGGAGAGGAAGAAAGACCCACAACTTTCCCAAGGTTAATCAATATACCGTACACCTCAAGAAAGGAAGAAATATGGGATGAAATCACGGTGGCATATATGCAAAGTTTTCTGCGGAAAATTACAAGTTGAAGCTCATCGTAGGAATAAGGTTTCCTTATATCCTATTCCACCTTGATCGTATCCCGTATTCTTTCCTTTCTTGAAGTGTACGGTATATTGACTAACCGTGAAAAGTGGTGGGTCTTCCTTCCTCTCCTCCATTTGATAATAATAAGACTGGGTGTCTCATCTCAGCTCATATACTTTCCACTACTGAACTCAAACCTAATCCGCAATAGGGGAGAAATTTAATTACTAAATCATGGTGGTCAGACACTGTTTCTATTTTGAGATTTCCTTCTCTTGTTATATGCATATTATATCTCTAACTCATATTTTACGAGACACACGGGCAAGAATGTATTCTTACAAGGTAAATTGTATTCTTACATCATCATCATCACAGCTCATATATGTCCCAGTGTTGGTCTCGACTCTCGTCCTTTACATCATCACTATATGAAAAAATCGGCCAAGTGCGAGTTGTATTCGCGCACGAAGGGTTTCGTAAAACTAAAAAAAATCAAGTTATTTTATGGGAGCCCCTCTTAAATATTTATTTTATTTTTAGTATTTATTATTATAGCGGCAATACAAATATATCATTCGTGAAAATTTCAACTCTCTAGCTATCACCGTTCTTGAGATACAGCCTGGTGACAGACGGATGGACGGACGGACGGACAGCGAAGTCTCAGTAATAAGGTCCCGTTTTTATCCTTTGGGTACGGAACCCTAAATATCGGCCAAGTGCGAGTTGTGCTCGCCCACGAAGGGTTCCGTAAAACTAAAAAAAAACAAGTTTGTTGTATGGGAGCCCCCCTTAAATATTTATTTTATTTTATTTTTGTTTGTTGTTATAGCGGCAATAGAAATACATCTTCTGTAAAAATTTCAACTGTCTAGCTATCACCGTTCTTGAGATACAGCCTGAAGACAGATGGACGGACGGACGAAGGGACAGCGAAGTCTCAGTAATAGGGTCCCGTTTTTCCCTTTGGGTACGTGAGCCTAAAAAATACATAGGATATTTAAAATTTAAGCAATAGAATTTATCTTATAAAATCAGTATCAGTACTTCTTATTTCTCATATTTCCTGTTACATTTTTCTCTCTGACAAACTAATAGAGGCTCATTTTTCTCTCGTTTAGGGCCGACTTTCTCTTTCAAAGCGAACATAGCTTATATACACATTCTTTATGCAATCTGCGAACGAGTCTCACATGCCCGGGAGTGCTTACATTTAGATGTTCTTCACACATGTCAACTTTTAGTAGCCCACTTTTTGAAGTGAAATTTCTTTATCGACGCATAGGAGAAAAAAAAATGTAACGTCTTTCTGTTGCGCGCCATCTTTATTTCTAAATCACATTTTTTCGTTACGCGCCATATTTATTTTGAAGTGAAACTTCTTCGCGCAATTGAGGGATTTTTTTTACAGTTGAAACGCGACACGAGAGAGAGAGAGTCCAGGCTATTGGTTGATGTATGTAAACGAGATCTAAAAATTAGTTAGCTAAAGTTTCACTTCTGATATGTGTACTTTGTACGCACACATATTTTTTTTTATTAGTAATTATTTATTACAATTAAATATTCTCTTGACAAAAATAGTTAATACAAATACATTAAGCGGTAATGGTAAATTATATATTGTCGAATAAAGCTTATCTCTTATTTTTTTTAAAACACCACCATCCTGTACTAAGGAAATGATCGTCGTATTGGGGAACTTCAAAAACTTATAATTAACGCAGACAAATTACATCCAGACTCAGTATGATACTTTGTGCGATCCAAAAAGTGTTGTTCGGCACTTATATATGAAAAATAAGGTAAATTTGGATTAAATCCCTAAAGCAACCCTTCAGACCAGCGTGGTTTAATAGATCAATTTCCTTTTTATTGTGAAGGAGGCTCTAGTCCAACAGTGAATATGCTATGCTATGCATCTCAGCGATGATATGTAAATTACACTATTATACTTGCAACTTCGTCAACGTAGAAATGATGGGTGGTAGAGACAAGCAGAGAATGCTATCTAAGGTGTACCAGGTATATTCAGTCTACAACCTATATGTGCCATTTCTGTGCTAAAAAAAGGTTAACTTATTGTGCTAACTGATTTGTAATTATTTTTTAATTTACTAAAAAAAAGCGACATTGGAATATTTTATTCCCTATTTTACACCCTTAGAGGATGTAAATTGAGAAATGCTAAAACATATGTTTATTTACTTACAAATAATATATTCTTCTAGATAAATCACTACAATAAAAGTGACATGGCAAAATTTTATTCCCTATTTTACACCCTCAGAGGATGAACAAGGAAAAATGCCAAAACATTTGTTTATTTATTTATAAATAATATATTCTTCGAATAAATCACTCAATGAAAAGTAACAAGACAAAACTTTATCCGCTAATTTATACCCTTAAAAGATGAAAATTAAGGAATGCTAAAATACATGTTTATTTATTTACAAATAATGTATTCTATTACATAAATCACTTTGGCGTTAAGTATCCTTATTCAATTAGGAGTACTAGATATCAATAAAATCTCTTGAAGACAACTTACGGCAACATAAAGTTGCTAATTGTGTACTTATATTTGGACAGCATTAATTTTGCTTTCATGCCCTCGTAGCCACCCATGGCTGTACTATGCACGATTCAAGAGTTATATATCACCGTGCATTTAGACTTAGGTCCGGCATTTAGAAAGCCACTGACGTTTCGGGAATCTCGTTGCGGGATATTTTACTTATTTCTTGTTTGTTTTCTGATGTTGTTATATCCATAATAATGATATATAGCACTGGTTAGTTGTTGTAGGATTTTAAGAAAACCCTTGACCTCCACTGTCACGTCATTTAATAAATACTTATAAGGTAAGGTATTTAGTAAGGCAAAGACTTACGGTTTTATATATCACCTTGCTTTTATAGAAAATGATAACGTAAGAGTATAAATATTAAGAACCCGCGACATTTAGCACTGTAAATCGGTATCATTTGTAAATTTATTTTAATCAAATTACTAAAATTTAGTATTAAATATGCTTAATTATTTATAAAAACCCAATTACGAGCGAAAAATGATCTTCACAAGTGAGATTCGAACCCACACCTATTGGAAATCCGTTCCAATCGTGCTGCCACTTACACCACCATGAAGTTATTGTTAGACATTCAATTTTCGCATCGTATTATATTTTCGTCTTTAAGGAGACTTAAATAACAATAACAATAGTTCATGGTGGTGTAAGTGGCCATCAGTATCCAGGCCCATATGAGGTACTTGGGTCTGGTGCTCGACGGGCGATGGTGGTTCCGGGAGCATTTCCGTCAAATTGCTTCCCGGCTGGTCGGCGCGGCGTCCGCCCTTTCTCGGCTCATGCCGAACGTGGGTGGACCCAGTTTCGAGGGCCGACGGCTGTATGCGGGGGTGATCCGCTCAATGGTCATGTACGGCGCACCCGTGTGGGCGAGAGCTCTGAACGCACAGCTCAGGGCTGTACTGTGGCGGCCACAGTGAGCCATGGCGGTCAGAGCCATTCGAGGGTACCGCACGGTGTCTACCGAGGCGGCATGCCTATTGGCCGGGACACCCCCGTGGGACCTAGAGGCGGAGATGTTTTCCGACCTCTACCGGCGGGTTACCACAATGCGCGACGAGGGTGGCTCCCCATCGTTCAACGAGATAGCCACCTGGTGCGAGGACGCCCACCGAGAAGTCATCGCCCGTTGGGCTACGCGGCTGGAGAGGCCTAGACACGGTGTTATTACCGTTGAGGCCCTCCGGCCCGTACTGATGGAGTGGATGGAGCGGCGGCACGGAGTACTCTCCTTCCGGTTGGTGCAGGTCTTGTCGGGGCATGATTGCTTCTGCAAGTACCTGCACACGATCGTGCGGAGGAAGTGGACTCCGTCCTGCCATCATTGCGACAGCGACGAGGACACGGCGCAACATACGCTGGAGGTGAGTCCGAGCTGGGACGGGCAGCGCCGTGACCTCGTCGCTGTCATCGGTGTCGACCTGACGCTGCCAGCTGTTGCGCGAGCGATGGTCGACAGCGTCAGGAATTGGGACGCGGTCGCCGCTTTCTGCGAGGCTGTCAGCTCGCAGAAGGAGGCAGCGGAACGGGCCCGGGAGGATTCCTGTGACCCGGGTCGCCGCCCGCGGCCGGGGCGGCGCAGGCGCGAATACCTGCGCCTGATGCCGCCCTAACCGAGGCTTCGGGTGATCGGACCGGGGAATTGTTCAGTCACGCGACGTGACGCCACCACGTGAGGGCGACGCCTCGACGGCGAAAGCTGTCGGGGTGTCGACGAGAGAGGAACCCGAGAGGGCGTACCGCCGGGCGGACCACCGAAGACAAAGGTCGGGTACCGGTGGTCCGCTCGCACGGCGAAGAAGAGATGCTTGCAGGGTGGGTTAATGGGGTTGCGTGCCTCCTCTTCCGTCACCCCGGACTGATTTGGCGGGGTGCGACGTCCATAGCCCACCGCAAAAAAAAAATGGTGGTGTAAGTGGCAGCACGATTGGAACGGATTTGTAATAGGTGTCTGTTTGAATCCCACTTGTGACAAATATTTTTCGCTTGTAATCGGGTTTATTTCAATCATTTTTATATTATTAAATCAGTTTTTAATTATTTTTTTATATATGTGTATATTTATGGGAAATACAAAGATATTAATAACCATCATAAAAACCTGCAAACTAAATCATTTTTAATACCTTTTATAATACCACGCGAACAAAGTAGCGGGCAACAGCCAGTTACAAATAAAATAACGTTTCTTAAATCGTTATCTAATAAACTTATATTAGATTTTTTATCACAGCGCTGTGTATATAATAGGTTTTTTTTTTCTTATGCTTTAACAATAGAATGTATCGACGAACTCGAAAAATACACGATGCGAGTTCATTGACCGCTTTAGGTCTTTATAAGTAAAATATATTAATTCGTTTATTTTTGTTCATTGTTTGATGAATGAAGGTTTTATATTTTATAGATTTCTTTTATCCGTGTGGTAACAGAGTAAAGAGAGAATTCAACACATCCATTTTACCCGTGCGTGTCATAAAAGACGTTAATCGTCTTTAGGATATATGCAAATAACATCTATGCAAGAGAAGGAATCCGTGTGGTGACGGAGTAAGAATACAATTCACCAGCCCCTATCTTACCCGTGGGTGAGCGTAAGAGACGACTAAGGGATACAAAACGCATATAACATCTATGCAACAGAAGGAAAACTCGAAATAAGATCCTATACCAACACGTTTGACCAAGCGTGGTATAGTAGGTTAACTTCCCTTCCATTACGGAGGAGGCCCGAGCCCAATAGTGGACATATATGGGTTGTAATGATGATGATGATCAAGAGAAGGAAAGCTCGAAATGAATTGCTATACTAACTAGTCTGCCACCGAAGACAAAAACCGGATGAGCACACGCGCGGCTTCGAGAGTTACATTGCAGGGCGGGTCTATGAGGTCGCGCACCGCTTATGCCGTCGCTCCGAACGGCTTTAGCAGGGTGTGACTATTTCATAGCCCGCTAGTTTGACCAGCATGGTGATTACACCATTGACCTATTAGTCAATTGCCCCCTTATTAATGAGGAGCCTTTAACCAAATAGGAGAAAATTTACAAACTGAAATCATGTTGATGATGAGATTTCTATTTCATTAGCTATATATATAGTAATATGGAACTTTACTTGGATATTCAGGATGGATGGAAGATTCATCGATTAACTTGAGAAGACCATTGTTGGATGTAAGTTGCCTCAAGAGAGACAATGCTTTTACCACCACACGTAAGAGCTTTAGCGGTTACTCCACGCATTTTTAGTTTTAATGAGAGTAAAACCTATTCATCATGTACCTTGGTTGGTTTTGGTTTGTAAATTCTATTCTTAATAATTCTATTTTCTACATCATCTTCATTCTCTTACTCTTGTTCCAAATACTTAGGGTCGATAGAACATGTAGGTACTCTTCTTTTATAGTACATATTGTAAAAGTTATTGGCAATAGTTTTGTGACCGGCCGCCTGCCAGATGTCAACCCTCCTTGAGAATGTAATTGTTGATCAAACGGCATCAGATGGAGTTGACCCAGATCGTTATAAAGCTCTTAGTCATCTTTTACAAAGTAAGGGTTGGTAGTATTCGTAGCCGCTACCACACAGCTCTATCCCTCAATTCTATTCTACACTATGTACATATAATGGTATAGTAAGCATAATATTCTGATTTAATTTAGGTGGTTTATGACGTACGAATAATAACTGTTATAAGCTACTTTTGTATACATACATACATATCATCACGCCATATCCCTTGCAGGGTAGGCAGAGAGAACAGAGTGCCAGAGAACTCTATCTCTGCATACTTCACTCGCTTCCTCAACATTCATAATTCTCTTCATACACGCTCGCCGGTTTCGGAGACTCTTGACTCCACCTTCCTTCAGTACATGACCGATCTGGTCTAGGTAGGTTAGTCTCGGTCTCCCTCGGTACCTACATCCTTCCACTTTCGAATTGTATATCTTCTTAACCAGGCGTTCGTTCGGCATTCTTTCCACATGTCCGAACCATCGGAGCATTCCCTTTCGCATCTTTACACCAATACTCTCTTTCATACCTACTTGCTCTCTTACGTCGTCGTTACGAATGCTGTCGGTCAGCCTAACTCCACAGATTTGCCGCAGAGATCGCATTTCGACCGCATTAATTTTACTTTCATATTCTTTTCTGCATACCCAACTCTCGCTTCCATACAGTAATGTTGGGACAAGCACTGCGTTATGTATTGCTACACTACAGTTGTATACTTCTTTAATACTCTTTATGCAATATAAAAAGACAAAGGCTCTTTTTAAAAGACAAAGGCTCTATACTGTGAAAAAAATATTTTTGTATTGCGGGAGACTTTACAAAAGTACAATTCATCCATATATCCATCCATCAGCCCGTAAACGTCCACTGTTGGACATAGGCCTCCCCACGAGAATGCCATTCAACACGGTCCTGCGCCACCTGCATCCAGCGGTTTCCTGCGACCTTGATAATGTCGTCAGTCCAACTAGTGGGTAGTCGTCCTGCGCGGCGCCGTCCGATCCGTGGTCTCCACTCGAGAACCTTTCTTTCCCAACGGTTGTCGGTTCATCGAACGATATGGTTAAAGTACAATTAACGAATACAAATTAATCCCAAATTCAAAACAACTAAATATTGTACAACACAAGTATCTAACCTACGATAATGGCACGGGTAGGTCAGTATTTGAACCATCACACCGTCTATGCAATTATTTCATACAATACAGTGGCTTTAGAAATTATGTTACAAATTTATTGGAGTTTACTCCTTAAGAATCGATTTTCATATAAGGCGCTCGGTATGAAAAAAAATTAAGGAGTAAAATCTATTGATCGAATGACCTCGTTACGTTTTTGGTGCGCAACCTATTCTGCGCATCTTTCACTTTCTGACGTGAAATAATACTTCACTGAACAGTTCTAATAAATGTAAATAAAAATATATATATTATTTTTAGTCAAATGAGCTTTTTTTGCACCTGTTTTGATAATCGTAGTTAAGGATTAAACTCCAGTCATGCGTCGGAGCTGACATACAAACTTTTTTTTTTAAGAAATTAATGGACGAGAAATACATGCCCCTTGGGGATTTTAAAAGATGACTAAAAAGACTAAGCAGATAACATCACTGCAGTAAAAGAAAAAGCCTATAATACCAGTTGGTATTGTAATATGTCAATTTTACTAGCATATTTTCCGTGTGGTGATGGAGTAAGAATACAATTCATCAACCCCTATGTTACCCATGGGTGATCATAAGAGACGACTAAGGGATATAAAACGCATATGACATCTATGTATAAGAAAGGAAACTTGAAACAAAACCCTATACCAACACGTCTGACCAGCGTGGTATAGTAGGTCAATTTCCCTCTCATTATGGAGAAGGTTCGAGCCCAACAGTGGGACGTATATAAGTTGCTATTATGATGGTGAATTTATCATACACGGTGTGTTGTTGTTAACTTTAACTTTAATACACGATTAGCGAGTTTCGTGCCTGTCATAGGTTCGATGCTCAGGCAGGGCAATTGTTTACCTGATCCATAAATGAATGTTCTCAATCTCTTTATAAATTGTGTCTGTTATATCTATATTTAGAAAACCAGCCATGATACGATTTATTTTATTTTGCTGGATGTTGTAGTTTATTTAGAAAAAAGAAAAGGAAAAATATAATCGAAATATTTATGTTTTTTAAAGTAACAAGTGCAAAAACTTGAAGTATTATATTTGCCAGTGTGAATTTACACTGGCGTACTCCGTTCCAGTGATTGCTTACAATCGTCATCGTGAAACTGTATTTTATTATAGTGGACCAATCACAAACACCAGTCTGAATCGCGGTATTGAAAATTTCTTTACGTTTTAGTATATAACAATATATTCGCTACACGAGTTCGGGGAGTCCGTTGCTACTGGGAAGACCGGCTGTGGCGAGGGCCGGACTCAACTCTCGCTAATCTCCACAATTTAATTTAATAAATTAATGTTCGGTAGAGTGGTTCTGTTTCTAGAGATTGTGAGATTTGTACAAAAGCGAATGTTTGCGTTTATAGAAACCCCCTCTTCTTCATCAGGTAGCAAGTTTGACTTCCTTTTTGTTAATCAATATATATATTATTTTTTACGAAGTATTTTTGATGACTTTCTTTTTGATTTATATTAAAATTGAATTTAAGAAACGACGCTGAGAGTATTGCGGAGGGGAAAAATAAGAGATATTAAATTACACATTATATTCTCCTTAGGGTCGTGTGGAGAATAATGTGTCACCACCTCTTAAATTTCTCTGCATGTCCTATAAACTTGCTAGAGTGGTGAGCAACAACGCTCTCCGGAGAAATTTTTATTATTAAATGCGACTACCAACACGTCTACTTAGCTGATTGATGATTATGGAACTGCCCAACTTCGTGGAAAGGCCTATGTCCCATAGTGGTCACTATCTGGAATGTAAGCTGATGAAAATATGGATATTAAATTAAAAAAATATCAAGACCTAATCTAATGGCATAACTATATGGCAGTGACCATAAAGTTCTAAGTTTATTTAGGTGCTAGGAAATTAAAAATACCAGTTTCAAGTAGTAAAGATGTGTGAAGGTGTGAGGTTTTCTCAGATGAAAATCCAATTGTGCATGCCGTTGAAGTTAAAGTTTCGGCAAGACCTCCAATTGGTGGTGAGAGGTGTTACTGCAAATCCACCGATTCAGACAAAATGTGACCATAACAAAAACGTAAACGATAAAAACTCTTTGTGCGAGTTAAAGTTTATTTTATTTAACTTTAACCCGCACAAAGAGTTCACAGTCACCACATGAATAGATTTGTCATATGTATACACACGTACATATGTACGTGACGGTGTAAAAATATAATTCACCACCCCCTTATCTTGCTCATGAGTGATTGTAAGAGACGACTGATCGATACATCGCATATTACATCTATGTAAGAGAAGGAACACTCGAAACAAAACTCTATACTAACACGTCTGACCAGCATGGTATAGTAGATCAATTTCACGCCCATTATTAAGGAGGCTCGAGCCCAACAGTGGGACATAAATGAGCTAAGATGATGATGATATGAAAAAATATGTAAGGTATGTTACAACTCTACATTTTTGCTCATTGAGGTATGAACTATTAAAGAATGACTGATTTCTTTTAGCTAAAGCCTATCCTACTATTAAACACGACTTTTTTCCTTAAGGGGAGGAAAAATAACCTTCAATATGATGCTAATTATACGGGTTTCTATAGACTTTTCTTTCTCTTGCAGTGCTGTGTTTTTCTTTTAACAAGAACCTCACAACATCATATAATTTATCGCTTCAATACCCATTTGCGCTATCTACGGTTGACAAATAGAATAGAGAATTTATATTTTTATTAAATAAGTATATGATTAATTTAGTTTCTAATATTGCAATTTCTTTAATGCGGTTATTAAACAGTTGCTCCTTTGTAGTCTTTGAAGTGGAACTAATTGGCGAGAATTTGCTCTTGAGCAAGAGAATTGCGTTAATTGATTATGATTTAAAAAAAATGAATTTATTATCTTATAACAGTCCAATCATGAGGCTGAATCTACATCACGCTATTAAGATTTTTATAAAATTGAGTATATTATAAATTATTTGCTGTGTATATTCGGGGAGTCCGTTGCTACTGAGAAGGCCGGCGGTTGCGAGGTCCGGACTCAACTCTCGCTATAAATTCCACATAATTTAAAAAATTCATAAAAAGTAGAGCGGATCTGTTTCTAGAGTTTGTTGGATTTGTAAAAAAAGCGAAACACTGCGATCACAGAAACCACTCTTCTTCATCAAGTAGCAAGATTGACTTCCTTTTTATTTAATAAAACTAATTTTAAAATTAATACTTCTTAATAATTGCCGAGCTTTTACGAGCATTACAAGTAAAATAAATAAAACTATTTTTAGGATTTTTATGTTATGGTATAATAATAGCTTTCGGATAGTAAAATTATTTAATGATAAATAAAATATTAATGATAAAAGGAATATAAAATAAATCTTAGTTATCCCTCCGCTAATTTCTGAAAAGAGTACACATAGGGCGTATAGTGTAATATTCTACTATGTTGTAGATTAGTTAGGCAAAATCATAGATAAGGCTAGTTTCTAAATATTTTTATTTCACTACCTATCTGATATATTATAAGAACACCTGACCTTTTTGAAAGCCTTCAACAGTTTGGTCACTATATGTTCTGAGTGTCCTTCGGTACTTCACTCCACATGAAACCCTTTTTCGTTAATCGCCTCGCACTCATCCTTTTTACACGACAACTCACTGGGGCATACCATATTTATTTGTTTTCTATTTTTCAGTGTCAAATATACTCAAATAAAAGAACAGCAAAATATTTTTTAATATATTAGATATATTAAATACTAGCTTCTGCCCGCGGCCTCGGTTTAGATTACTTTCCTAAAGTTTTTCATCCCCTATTTTTATTTTACCCCTTAAAGGGTAAATTTTGAGGAAAAATGTAAAATAAGTTTCAAGCTTCTGGCTTTAAAAATGACGATACTTCGTTACAACTTTTCATCCCCCTTTACAACCCTTTTTTTGCATTAAAAAGTAGCCTAGTATTAAAAACTAGGAGTATGTCGTTTGTCAGGCTCTAGACCATCTGTGTACCAAATTTCATTTAGATCGGTTCTGTAGTTTTGCCGTGAAAGAGCGACAGACAGAGTTACTTTCGCATTTATAATATTAGTAAGGAAGTAAGGATTCTTATAACAAAATTCAATATATAATTCTTTAGATAATTTTGACTTATAATGAAACAAATTTTGGCCTACGTTATATAGTAGGACTTTTGACGGGAATTTGAAAACGTCATGTGGTGCTCTTGTATTATATTCGATATCTTAGTGGTTTAATGTGTTATATTAGATAATTTGGACGGCATTTTATCTAATATGAAGCGGCGGAACTACTGGGATGTAGTGAATATCGTATAAAAGTGCTTTACAACGTTTTCGTTTTTCATCAAAATTCCCACAAGATACCATTAACAGTGTGGCCATTGCCCTGTTACTGGCGACAATTTGACTTAGACAATGACTAACTTGAAAGACTAAAAACGTGAAAATATTTATAACTTGACATTGGCACCAATAGCTCGTATATGTTGCTGATTGCCAATATATAAGAAGAAAGAGACTATAGTAAACATTTTTTCTCGAGAGTATCATATGGGATCATTGTCGTTATTGAAGTGAAAACTTCTTTTGGCGTACCACACACATCTTTTTTCGTAGGGTGTAAGTGACGGTAATCAGTCACGCTCTGAGGTGAAAGGCTCGATCGTGTGAACTCAGGACCGCCGAGTGTACCCGAGCGAAAAGATACAATCTTCACTGCTGTGTCGCTGTTTTTACTATATTCAATTTATATGTGATAATTGTTATTATTAATTATTACCAATTATTCAATAGTTTTTAATAGTTATTTTTTAACGGCTGGTAATGGTATGGTCACGCCCATATATACTCCTTGGGGCACGATTTTTTATTTATTTGTATTTGTTTTTTTTTTATAGGTTTAAGTTTTCACTTCTGACTGCAGTCCTCATGACTACGTTGTGTTTTTCTTTTAGTCTATGTATAATTTATGTCCGATAATTGTATATGTATTTATAAAGTTCTCCGCATTACAGAAAATACTTTCTGAGTGTAGAGCGTAGTCTACTGTAAGTTTACTGTTGAATAATGGATCCCGACTGTTCAGTTGTCATGTATATTGACTATTATTAAAATATATATTTTATTTTCTGCAATAGTATTTATTCAATAATATATTATAGAATTCTAGACCACCGGACATCTAAGTGCTAGTTTTTTTTTCTTTTCAGTTTTTTATATTCTGTACGTAGTTTTGTTCACTTTTTACGCAGTCGTGTTTTTTGATATTTTTTTAGTTTATACTTTTTAGTTATGAATACATAGGTAACTATAGTTATTTTATTTATTGATAAGTAGGTAAGTACTTAACTATATATAGTGTTTCGACAGAAGTTGAATACTAAATCGTTAGAAGTTGGATATGGGCGACCGCGTAAGACATTAGATACTTTAGGTAGGACTACCTGTGGTGTATTGGACAATATACCTACTAGATACTTTAGTATATGTCCATCCATATCCAGTTATATGAATTTTACGTATTTCATCGTAAATTTCTACTGTCTAAAAACCTCTGTGCCAAAGGCTGTTACGAAAGTTTAAATCGAAATAGATCCTAAACGTCCCGTCAAATCGAAAAATGTTGAGGCAAAACTATTTTAATTTTCAACGATACTCCACTCGATATATTTTGTTGACTTTATTTTTTTGCATTTTCACAATATGGCGTCCAGTAGTCGCACTATTAAATTTTCACTAACGTTATATCTTTAGTGACACTCGGCGGAATAAGAGGAATCGATTAACGTGTGAATCATAAAAATCTGCCCAGGGGTTTGGTCTATATAGTGCTTCAAAGGAAAATACATACATACATAGACTTTTAAACACAATACCACTCCTTTGCGTCGCGCAGTCGGGTAAAAAAAAGATACACTAACTCGTTAATCACTATATACACTTTGAAAAATTAATATTAATTAACCCACTGTTGGCATGTCCAAATAAATTTCATCACGAAGATAAATATACCATAATTATTACGCTTGGGAGCTAGTTTGACATCCCTTCACATTCTTAATTTCAATAGCATTTGGCTGAACTGCAATAATAACCATCATCATCATTTAGCCTTTTGTCTTCCACTGCTGGATGTGTGTCCTTATATTTCGCCACAAAATGAGGTCTTGTGCCGTCCGTATCCAACGACTCTCAGCAGCCTTTACTAGGATGTCGGTCCACTCCTTGGGACGATCAACACTGTGACGTCCGATACGTGGTAGCTACTCTAGAACCTTTCTTCCCCAATGGTTATCGGTTCGTCAAGCATTGTGGCCTGCCCATTGTCACTTCAGCGCGCTAATTCTTCGCATAATCACCAATATCAGTGCTTTGTATATGTTTTCGTGTTTCACTAACATTCATAATATAATACACATTAACTAATGGAACTGATAAAAGCGACGATTTGACTTGATGACGAATACTAACTTTAAATGAAAAATCTAATTTATAAATTAAGTCTTTTCATAAATGTCCGGAAGCCCAACTGAGGGTTTGCGGTTTGTACTAGTAAGCAGCAACCTAGCTGTACCCTTGGTATTGCATAGGTCCGTGGGCGGCATTAACACTTACCATCAGGTGTGCTGCTTGGTCATTTACCACATAAGCAATAAAAAAGAAAATAAAAAAATGTCTTTGTACACATATCAATTTTTTTCTTAAACTGCCATGTGCTTTTGAATTAAGAATAACAAAATCTAGTTATCCCTTACTATCACGTGAGCATCATAAAAAAACCTGCCAAAGAAGCATCAGGAGAATGCGGCGCACGACTCCCCTGGGAAAACTTATTAATAGCATTTTCCCTACATAGAGAGAAGGATCCTTTTACCTCAGCAAATAAGGGCATAGTGTTTACCCCAACGTTTTCCGTGTACATATAACAGTTTGATAAAATAGTGGCGTTTAAATTAAGTTTTGATTACATATCAGAGTTTGTTCATACGTGAATAGTTTTGCCGCAGGCAGGCAAATATTTCAAATATTTTCATATAATACAAGTTTTATTGCCATCAAATATGTTTTTTTGAAACATGTAAACAGTTTTTTTCCATTATAGCTTCATTATTTATTATTATAAATAATTTATGAATAGGATTCCAAATAAATTACATTTTGATTTATATAAGAAAAATGAATATGAAAAAAATCTCGTAAGAAAATATTCTATCTACAATTAAGTTTAAGAAAGTTAAAGAAATACCTTTTTGTGTGGGGGCGGAGTAAGAATACAATTCACTACCCATTATCTTAACCGTGGGTGATCGTTAGAGATGACCAATGGATATGAAACGCATATAACATCTATGCAAGAGAAGTAAAACTCGAATTAAAACCCTATACCAACACGTATGACCAGCGTGGTATAGTAAGTCAATTTCCCTCCCATTATAGAGAAGGCTCGTGCCCAATATTGGAAAATATATGGGCTGAGATGATGATGATATGGAAATACCGGCGCTTGTTAGTTTCACTAGACATATCACTATTACATATAAGCGTAAAAATTCAATTCTAAGCTAAAATAAAGCATTATTTTTTTATACAACAGCAAATTATCAGTAGTTTAAAAGTTATAAAAGCACAGCGAAATGAAGATCTATTAATATCTATAAAAGAGAATGTTTGTATATATGGCATCGCTAAACTCAGAAAATAATTGACTGATTATTATGAAAATTGGTATGTTTATGTATTGTTTTCACGGTTTACTAGTAAATTATATATCTAAAGGGACCTACGACGAAATAGATTTCGTAAAAAAAGGGATAACAGAAAAAATCTAATCAAATCTAAATTATAATTATATAACTGATAAGATTGTTTGCTTTTTTTTTAACGCTCTTATTTCAGGACTCAACTACATAATTTTGTATGTACGTTCCCTAATATGTTATTACTACTATAGAAAAAGAGAATGCTCAATGAATGCCTGCGAAAGGGAATGCTCCGATGGTTTGGACATGTGGAAAGAATGCTAAACGAACGTCTGGTTAAGAATATATACAATACGAAAGTGAAAGGATGTAGGTACTGGGGGAGACCGAGACTAACCTACCTAGAACAGATTGGTCACGTACTGAAGGAAGTTGGAGTCAAGAATTTGCGAAACCGGCGAGCGTGTATGAAGAGAATTATGAATGTTGACGAAGCGAGTGAAGTATGCAGAGATAGAGTTCTCTGGCACTCTGTTCTCTCTGCCTACCCTGCAAGGGATATGGCGTGATGATATGTATGTATATACGTACTACTAATATCTTTATTGCTGCAATTTGTAAAAACATATTTTTATAGAATATCATACGTTTTGAAACTTTTATATCCATGAATACTTAGTTGCTAGCACAAATAATACATAATAATTGTACTCAATCGAACACATAACTACTTCTTTGAAAAAATTACTGATATATGGTATATACACAAACTCATTGTCAAGCAAAGGTAAAGAGAGTTTGCATGACGTGTTAAGGCGTTCGATGCTACTCGTTTCCTGTTCTAAATGGCTAGGCAGATTATAGTGCACTGATCATGAACCCATTCAATTAAACCAATAAAGAAAATAACAAAAATAATGAGTATAGAACTTAAACAGAAAATATAAATTTTTGCCTTCATCTGATTACTATTTAGAGGCCAAGTTCTGCTTATTTTCAGTATCAACAAAAAAAAAATGCCCTTTAATATCAAACCCAGGCGTCTTTTATTTTGCAAGCAAATATGTCAAAATAAAATATGAAAATGGTCTCGTAAAATTTTGTTATAAAAGTCGACCATTTTTCTCGCAATCCTTACCATCAATCCATTTGATTTAGGTACATCTTGCCTTCATTATTTAGATTTTCAACAATGCTACCAACGACTTCTACTAAATCTAGGGCTGGAGGGAAATCAAGCGTCTGTCAGCTAATAACAATAACCGTGTCACAACTGCGGAGACATTTCTGGGGATTTATGACCCTCGTTTATTTTAGTGCAGGTGCCTCCAATAGGATTACTTGCGGTCAAGCCTTACTTCCAAACAAAGGATGGTTCAGAATAGCATTGA
This sequence comes from Lymantria monacha, assembly GCA_905163515.2. NCBI lineage: Eukaryota > Metazoa > Arthropoda > Insecta > Lepidoptera > Erebidae > Lymantria > Lymantria monacha. The sequence goes on along the minus strand of LR991091.1, from coordinate 30,737,153 downwards.
AGTTGAGGGCAGATTTGTTTATCGACAGATAACAATAGGACAACAATTTCTTATATATAATTATGTATTTTTAATTCAAATTCAAATTCATTTATTATAAATAGACCCAGCGAGGACACTTACATATTGTAAGTTTTAACAGAATAAATTAATACAATAAACTGTCAACGCATCGAAACCAGACCACTACTGAGAAGATCCGGCAAGAAACTCAGCATGTTTGTCTATTATTATTATTTCTTTTAATTATTTTTGAATATAAAAAATAATGGTAAAGGTTTAGTAAAAAATAGCTCCAGTGTGATGCCCCCCAGAACCCAATAGTTCAAATATAATGTAAAAAGAACATATTTTATTATTAACTTGCAACTTATATTCTATTTGTTTTTATTATTAATAATAATTAAATTAAGTCTAAATTAAGTAATTATGAATATAAAAGGCTAATTAAATGTTAAAAAAAAAGAGAAAAAATAAATAAAAAACCAATTAAATACTTATTCAAATAAACCGCTGCTAGTAGGTAACGTGCCCAGAATGCTGGCAGCATTGCCACGTTGGATGGCAATGCTCAACCTCTGTGCCAAGTAAAGCCCAGCATTCCGGTCACGTGTCGCTTCATTAAGGCGCTTATTTAATTCTTTAAATATATTATGGGCCCCAGGCCCCCACGGTCCTAAAGTTTCCACCCCAAAAGGCTCAAATATGTATACACTGTCTAGAGTACAGTATGTGCGTCTTCTATTATATTTGAGGTTCTCCGCTGATTCAGCCGCCGCTCCAGCCTTATTTGCAGTTCCTGGAAGATGTGACGGCGCTAAGGTATCAACACAAGTTGCATCCCATACCAAAGGTCGACCCATCTTCCACGTAATTAATGTCATACCATCGGGTCTCTTACCATCAGCGCGAACTAGGCCGCAAGGTTCTAAAATAGCGGCGCAGTTCGCGCTGGTAAAAGCCCGACGGAGGATATCATTAAGACTGGCATGGCGGGACTTCTACCTGCACTCTTTAAGCAGGAGAGGCCGTGATGCCCGAACCGGTCGACGACAAAACCACATTGGCAACGGTGCGGTGCACAACAAGATGCACCCAAGCGTAGACAAGCTGCAATACGGATGTAAAATAACCAATGGCTGGACCGAATCCCACAAGCGGCACCCAATCACGAACTAACTACCTAACCCGATCACGAGCAGCCATCACTCCCCTCAACCACCTTGGAGGGATGGGAGAGACCCGCTCCACGCAGCTACCGCAAGCAGACCATTCAGTGAGTATGATCAATAGCATGTGCTACAAACGCTAACCAAAGTCAAAATTCGGTGGAAAAAAACACTCTACGCTTTATGAGTATGTAAAAATATTAAAAAAAAACCAACATTTTGAATACAATCCATCAATATTATAATATTTATTTGAAAAGTGCTTTTGACAAATTTAATTTTATATGAATTCATTCATCGGCCTATTGACATCCATAGCTGGAGATTGATTCTCCAAAACGGATAATAACTGCCATGCTTGACACATGGATTTGCGATCGTAGTTGATAAGTTACCCAGAAGACTGCTGCTGTTGATGCCGCTGGTGATCCCACCAGCTAACTAAAATATGGTGAGACGTACCCTTAGCATATTACAACCCAGGTGAGGACATTTTTTTCAATTTATCACAAGTCAATCGACGCAGTATAAGATAACCTCTCTCCAAAATAATCTCTATTATATTTCTGTTAAATCGTAATGAGTTTTATTATTAATTTACACTATTTTAATACATAAAGATACGTTTTTTTTTAAATAACCAGTAAATCGTACGACCTTATTTGAATAAAAACTCTCACTTCTGCGTTTCAGAGGAGATTTTGTAAAATATTGGGCTCTAATGTATAATATATATTATTAAAATCTTTAATGACAATGTTTAATGATTTGTACATGAAATAATAGCACGTGCTTTCATATTAATGCAATTAATACTTTGATAATATCTTGTAAAACTCTGAGGAACGAACTTGATGCAGTTATTACCACGTAATTACGATCATTTAAACTAAGTACAGTTTACTAACAATGTTTATGCGTTAATTAGTACACCTTAGGGTGAAATTTCTCCACTTATGGGATAAAGTGACTTTGTAATTAGTATGAGGGATTCAAATTTCAACAGTCATTACATTTATGATTGTTCGACTTTAAGTCATTAATCCTGCATTATTAAAAAATAATATATTTCGATAATTATTATTCTCATGTTCTTATCCCAGTTTCATGTGAGCTATCTGATTGTAATTTATAGATCTTGGTGTGGTCATGCTCACTAAAAAGGTCTCTGCCTGCGGTAGCTACGTGAGCGGGTCTCTCCCTTCCCTCGAATGTGGTTGAGGGGCGTGATGACTGCTTTAGTAGTTAACTCGTGATCGAGTGCCGCTTGTGGAATCTGGTCCAACCATTTCTGTTCTTTTTTGTTTTATTCTTTTTTGTTCTTTTTGTTAATGTTGTATTTAACTTTTAAAAAATAAATCTTTACTCGAAGGGCATCGCACTGGAGCTTAAATAGTCTAAACATGTTGGATACATGTATGCATAATATTAAGAAAACATGTAATTTAAAAAAAAATGACGAGCCTGCTGAGTTTCTTGCCGGATCTTCTCAGTTTGTGGCAGCTTTCCGATCCGGTGGTAGATGAATTTTAAAAAAATATGTAATATTGACAATATGTAAGTGCCCTTTTAGGGCTTATGCATAATAAATGATTTGATTTCATTTGATTTGTGGTCGACGTATTATGTAATAGTGGTAGGACCATGCTGTTGACAATTCTCTGTCTACAGCCGCGGGCCGCTCCGTTCGGGGTAGTACCACACTCTCGCAGAAGACCGACGTCTGAGTAATGGCAATGTGTTATAGCGCTTCGTTCGGTGAGCGAGAGAGCCAGAACTCCAACTGGATAGGTCTGGAGATTTTATTGGTAGGCAGCGGCCTAAGATATACTCTTGGTATTGCAAAGAGTCTATGGGCGGCAGTGACACTTACTATCAGGTGTACATAAACAGTAAAAAAATATGTAAAGATACATATTGCAAAGTTATTGACAATAGTTTTATAACCAGCCGCTTGCCTGACGTCAACTCTAATTGTAATTTTTGACCTAAACGTATCAAGTGGAATTGACCAAGGTCAATATAAAACTCTTAATCGTATTTCACGACATCCACGAGCAAAGCTGCTTTATTTATTTTTTTATTTTTTCACGCTGTTGAAAATGCATTTATGCATTCCCTCTGCACGTTATAGCAAGGGGTGTATGTGGGACTCGCCGATGCAAGATGGCATCGGAATTCCCACTAAATACCAACAGCGCCTCACTACCTCGTCTATTTTGGGGTGCCAGAGTGTCGCCAGCGGCCACGTCCCAGATTTCAGTTATCAAGGGAGGTAGAGACGCGCGTAGTTTCTGCGCCGTCTACCTAATTGTCTTCTGCGGGCGTCAGCAACGTTAACACAAAGTTGGTAGCTGCTATCACACAACACTATATTTTGATAGTATTTAATATTATAGATGTTTTTTAGCTTGAGGGTATATGTATCTTGTGATAATAGCAATATTCTTTTTCCTTGCATAATAAAAAAGGCGGTCTATTGATGGCTTACAAAAACTATCCATACACTGGTGGTAGGAATCACAAAAGATAGTTGTGTTTTTTTTTACCTGGGCTTATTTCATTTGATGCCGTCTAGTCAAAAATTACATTTGTGACATGATACATATTGTGATATAATCATTCTCCTACTTTTATCCCAATTACTTGAGGTCGATACAATATGTACTCTTCTTTCATAGTACATATTGTAAAAGTTATTGGCAATTGTTTCATGACCGGCCGCCTGCCAGACGTCAACCCTCGTTGGGAATGTAATTGTTGACCAAACGTTATCAGATAGAGTTGGCTCAGGTCGTTATAAGGCTCTTAGTCGTATTTTATGACATCCACGAGCAAAGTAAGGGTTGGTAGTATTCGACGCCGCTACCACACAGCTAACGCCGCTATCACACAGCTATGATGACATATTGTGATAATAGCCATAAAAATTCCTTGCGTAATAAAAAAAATGGCAGAGTGATGGCACACAGATACTACCATCCGATACATTGCTGTTAGGAATCGCAAAAGACGAATGAAAGATTTACATCAAACTGGACTAACTCTATCTAATGCTATTTAGTTAACTATTACATCCCTAAGGAGGGTTGACTTTAGGTATATAACTGATTATAAAACTGTTGCCAAAACTATTTAAAATATATAATAATATATTACTTGACTTCATCGGATTGAGAGTCCTCAGTGCTCACCCGGAGTCCGGGTAAAGTTGTCATAGCCATCTGAGGCTAAAAACTTCAACACAAAAAAAAACGTTGCCTCCGTGTAATTAGTATAAGAGTAGAATGATAATTACTTAAAATAGCAAAAATCCAAAACTTTTTACCCAATTTAGAATTCGAATCCGGAACGTGGTGATCTTATTTATAAGAAACATAGGAAAACGACACGGACTGTAAAACGAGTACTTCTCAAAATACGAATGTTATAACATTTCTAGTTCTAAATGTGTAGTTTGTATCCTGAGTACAAATTTCGCAATTAGATAATTAAATTTTAACATGTATACATTAAACTAGTTATATTACCCAACTTAGTTCAGTTAAGAGCAAGAAAATATTACGTGATTTATGAATACCCGATTACGAAACGAAAAATGAAGACGTCACTTCATTACGTGATTTGTTAAAAAATAAGTTCTTCTTTTTATTGCTCTTGGTGGCAAACGAGCACAAGCAAGCAGCATACCTGATGGTAAGTGTCACTGCTGCCTATGGACTTTTGCAATACCAAGGATATAGCTAGGCCGCTGGCTACCAACATAAACCCCAAACCCACCCAGTTGGCCTTCCAGTTCTCTCACTCACCGAACGAAGCACATAGCCATTGCTCAGAAATTGAGAGAGTCCTACCACTACTAAATTTTCTATCTCACGCTAGTTAGGAGAGAAATCTTACACGATTAGATTTTACTTCAGTTTTTTTCTTCTTCTGATATTGAAATTATCTTCTTCCGTCATTTAGATCTTTTGGCATCTCTAGAAAATATGGAGTAAAATTGTATTCCATAAATTTACGAATAGATACAGCTTACCAAAAAAGTCATCATGTAATCCTTCACCAAATCATCTTTACCTTATGTATGGTTAAGATATGAAAATAACTTTCTTATCTCAAAGCATATTATTTCATACATGAAGCCTAAGCAATGCCTAAGCTGGTTGTACGGATTAGAGACAGCCCACCATCCATATTAAAACTATTCATATGATCTATATTGGGCTGGATAGGTACGACGTCATTGAGTGCGCTGGGTGGATTATTATGTTTAAATAAAAAAAACAACAGCGTCATCCAGTGAAAAAGTACGACGAAAAAATGACATTAGAAAGAAAGACTGAATGCAGTATAACAAAATGACATACCAATTATTACATATTTATGGGATTTTAGTTAGAAGTGAGGACATATATTCAGTATTGATAGGACCACGCTGTTGACAGTTTTCTCTCTACAAACGCGGGCTAGAATATCCAGGATAGTACCACACTCTTGCAAAAAATTACATCTGAGCAGTGGCAATATGCCGCTACACTTTGTACGAGAGATCCCACGTTAGGTGGGTTTTGGTTGGTAGGACTATACATCTGGTAATACAAAGGTCCATGGGCGACAGTAACACATTAGGTATTCTGCTTGCTCGTTTGCCACCATAAACAATAACAAAAAAATACTATTATTCCTATAACCTAAAGGGAAAAAGAAAAAGGAAATCCTTTTAGAATATTGAAACAAAATTTCATAGAATGTTATACAAATATAGAGATAGTTAAATACACTTAATATTCTCATGCTTCTAAAAGATATTTGATTAAATATATTTTAACATAGACACGTTTATTATAATTTCAACAGTACTATGTATTTTCAGAAGAGATTTTGGATGTAGTAACGCCTGAATGATTTCCGTGAGCAAATAGACGGGTAATGAATCTCGGTAAGTAACATGTTTTAATATATTTCGTATGAGTTCTATTTATATATGAGAATGTTGTAATTTAAAACCATGAATTCTGCTATTTAAAATATTATTAAAATTATTTAAGGCTGTTAATATTTTCGCTTCTTCTGAAGATGATTATTAGTAAATGTCCTATAATAATTCACGGTGGTGTAAATGGCTGCACGAGTGGGATGGATTTCCAATAGGTATGGGTTCGAATCCCACTTGTGACAATAAATTTTCGCTCGTAATCGGGTTTTTATAAATAATGAAGCATATTAAATGCTACAGTAATTTGAATAACAGGGTCGTGTCATCATTTAATACAATTCTAACTGCAAAGTTTGAAGTATTAAGCTTATACAATGTGTAAACATTGTCGGGTAGATGGCACACGTCTCCTTAAAGACATAAATATAATATGCGATGCGAGAATTGAATGTCCTACAATAATTCACGGTGGTGTAAGTGGCAGCACGATTGGGAAGGATTTCCAATAGGTGTGGGTTCGAATTCCACTTGTGACAATTATTTTTCGCTCGTAATCGGGTTTTTATAAATGATTATTTATCATTTATTAATAGCTTGCTATTTCTAAGATTAATTGTTGTATTATGTCCTCTTATATCAGCTCTTATATTTCCGCATTTGGGGGGCATAGTCCGGAGCGTGCTCGTTCGCGTCCCCTGCCAGTCTAATTAGACTGCTAATCCGGCTCGATATGCGTACCGCAATGAGGGTTAGGGCGTCCCCCGGAGGCGACGCGTACCGACCCGCCCCCGTCGGTACGAAAATCGGCAGTTGCGGCGATGGGGGCCGCCACCCATCACGCTTTGCCCAGTTAGGCGAGTCGAGGAGAACGGAGTGCCGGGTGGGCACGTGGAATGTAAGAGGTTGTGTGGAAGGTAAATTGCACGAGCTGATAACCGTCATGGCGGACAAACAGCTAGACGTGCTCTGTGTAACAGAGACCAAGCGAAGGGGCAGCGACGCCTGCGATCTTCCTGGTGGCGGGATGGCTCTGTGGTCTGGTGTACCACAGAGCGATCGAGCCAGCATGGGGGTAGGAGTGCTGTTGTCCTCTCGCTTGGCCTCAGGTGTGAAGGATTACAGAATGTATGATCCCAGACTTCTCTGGGTCCGTATAAAACTAGGTGTCACCAAGGTATTCATGGTTGTAGCATATGCTCCCGTAGGATCCTCGGTGGCATCAGACCTAGAGAAGTTTTGGGACAATGTTAGGGAAGTTCTGGATATGGCAGAAACCAGTGAACGCGTGATTGTATGCGGAGATTTGAACGGATGGGTGGGGACCAAGCGTCCCGACTATGAGGACGTACTTGGTCCATTTGGTGATAAGAGAGTGAACGACGCAGGTAGGCTCATAGCGGATGTATGCATGGAGAGAAACCTTATTGTGTCAAACACATTTTTCCAACATAAGGACATCCATATGTATACATGGAGAAGGAATGAACAGAAAAGCATAATAGATTTAATTTTGGTAGACAGTCGCCTCCGAAGCAAAATATTGGACGCAAGAGCCTACAGGGGCCCCACAGTCGACACGGACCACTATCTCGTTATTGCGAGATTTAGTGGTCTGTTCAGAAAGTGGAGGCACTGGCGAGAGCGTGTCCACTTCGAAGGGCTTGAAAGAATAAAGGTTGAAAGGTTGCAAGAAGAGTGTGTAAGAGAAAAGTATGCAGAGGGTGTCCGAGAACGGCTGACGATGGCAAGCCAGCCGCAATCGGACATTGAAGAATGCTGGAGAGTATTGAAAGAGAGTATGGTAGATACAGCGAAAGAAGTATGTGGAAGTTCAAAGAAGCATAGAAAAACAAATGGTGATGCATGGTGGGATGCGGCAGTGGCAGCTTCCGTAGAGCAAAAGAAGAAAGCGTGGCTGGACTATGTCTCTTCTTTGAATCTGAATGACAGTATGACTGAACAGAAGAAAGAAATATATCGGCAATGTAAGAATGACACCAAGGCCTTAGTGAAAGAGAAACGTGATAGAGCAAGTATGAGTGCAGAAGATAGGCTGACTAAAAACTTCGAGGGTAACACCAAACTCTTTTGGAGGGAGGTGAATAAGTCTCGGGGTGGTTGGTCAGCCTTCAGAATGAATAAAATAAGGTCTAAAGGTGGAGACATTCTTACACAAACACAAGACGTGTTAAGCCGATGGAGTGAATATTTTGGCGATATGTATGCGGATGCTACGGTTGGCGCCGGTGTTGGATGTGGTTTAGTTGATCAACATTCGACAACGGCGTCCTCCGATGGCATCAGTATGGAGTTTTTATAATTTAGGCCCAAGAGCATCACTGCGCGAAAAATTTAGGGAAATAAACATTCTAACTGTTGTATCACAATTTATATTTGAAAACATATTATATGTAAAAAAAAATATTGATAAATTTGATAAATATAGTGACATTCATCACGTGAATACTAGGAATAAGGATAATCTAGTTATACATCATACTCGCCTACAAAAAATTAGTAGGTCTTTCATGGGGCAATGTATACGCTTTTACAATAAACTACCTAAAGATATCCGAGATATGCCCATAAATAAGTTTAAAAAGGCTATCAAAACTAGACTTTGTAAAAAAGGATATTACAACATTTCGGATTATCTAAATGATAATACGGAATGGTTATGAGATGCTCCTCTCTCAGCAATTACTTTATATAATTTTAACTTTTACGTTGTTTTAGTGCTGATCCTCACTGTTGTCTGAACTCTGTATATTTATCATTGTCACAAATTGTACAGTGTAGCGTGTTTTGCCTAACGAGTTATTTATTGATTTAATTGAGCGATTTGATTGTAATTTATAGATCTTGGTGTGGTCATGCTTACTAAAAAGGTCTCTGCCTGCGGTAGCTACGTGAGCGGGTCTCTCCCTTCCCTCGAATGTGGTTGAGGGGCGTGATGACTGCTTTAGTAGTTAACTCGTGATCGAGTGCCGCTTGTGGAATCTGGTCCAACCATTTCTGTTATTTTTTGTGTTTTTTGTTAATGGTGTATTTAACTTTTAAAAAATAAATCTTTACTCGAAGGGCATCTCACTGGAGCTAATGGGGATTAAACATGTATCCAATAATATTAGAAAACATATAATTTAAAAAAAAAATGACGAGCCCACTGAGTTTCTTGCCGGATCTTCTCAGTTTGTGGCGGCTTTCCGATCCGGTGGTAGATTAATTTAAAAAAAAAAAATGTAATATTGACAATATGTAAGTGCCCTTTTAGGGCTTATGCATAATAAATGATTTGATTTGATTTGATTTGGATGCAGTTGAATGGGCGATAAGAAGTTTGAAAAATGGTAAGGCAGCGGGCATTGATATGGTGTCTGCCGAGATGATCAAGCTTGGTGGCTCTTGTGTCTGGGAGGCGTTCCTGTTGCTCCTCAATTTATGTTGGAGCTCGGGAATGGTTCCCAGGGACTGGAATAGCGCAGTCATCGTGCCTTTGTTTAAAAACAAGGGTTCACGTTATGACTGCGCAAATTACAGAGCCATAAGCTTGACCAGTTTGGCAGCAAAAGTGTATGGAAAAATTATTGAAAGGAGAATGAGGATGGTGTTCGATGGTTTACTGTGTGAGACACAAGGAGGTTTCAGGAGTGGAAGGGGATGCATGGATCAAGTGTTCTCTCTGCGCAACATTGTGGAGAAGCATCTGGCTCTAGGTCAGAGGGTTTTCTGCAGTTTTGTGGATCTGGAGAGAGCATTTGACACGGTTGTACGAAAGGAACTTTGGGACATTTTACCGGAGTATGGTATTAACAGTAAACTGCTACAGGCTGTGCAGTCCAGTTACATGGGCTGTAGAGCCTGTGTGCGGCTGGATGATGGAATGTCGCCTTGGTTTGACGTCAATATCGGCGTTAAGCAGGGGTGCGTTCTGTCAGCCAGGCTGTTTATCATATATCTGGATAAATGTCTCCAAAGGTTGAATGATATGAATGTGGGAGTCCAGATGGGCGACTCAGTGGTCACTGCTCTGCTTTATGCAGATGATGCAGTCCTGCTGGCACAGTCAGCGACTGACCTGCAGACCCTAGTCGACACAATGACAGAAGATTGTAAGAAAAGGGTTCTACGCGTGAATGTGAGCAAAACCAAAATAATGGTCTTTGAAAGAGATAAAACCAGAACAGATGTAAGAGTAACAATAGGTAATGATGTGCTAGAGCAAGTGGATGAATTTGTATATCTTGGATGTGGATTTAGCCGAGATGGAAGGTACACCACTGATATAGAGCGAAGAGTGAATGCGGGAAATAGAGTGAACGGAGCGTTGGGGCAACTTCTCGGCAGCCACCACCTCAGTCAGAAGGCACGTGTAGCAATACATAACGCAGTGCTTGTCCCAACATTACTGTATGGAAGCGAGAGTTGGGTATGCAGAAAAGAGTATGATAGTAAAATTAATGCGGTCGAAATGCGATCTCTGCGGAAAATCTGTGGAGTTAGGCTGACCGACCGCATTCGTAACGACGACGTAAGAGAGCGAGTAGGTATGAAAGAGAGTATTGGTGTAAAGATGCGAAAGAGAATGCTCCGATGGTTCGGACATGTGGAAAGAATGCCGAACGAACGCCTGGTTAAGAAGATATACAATGCGAAAGTGGAAGGATGTAGGTACCGAGGGAGACCGAGACTAACCTACCTAGACCAGATCGGTCATGTACTGAAGGAAGGTGGAGTCAAGAGTCTCCGAAACCGGCGAGCGTGTATGAAGAGAATTATGAATGTTGAGGAAGCGAGTGAAGTATGCAGAGATAGAGTTCTCTGGCACTCTGTTCTCTCTGCCTACCCTGCAAGGGATATGGCGTGATGATATGTATGTATGTTATATTTCCCATTGCTGAGCTCGAGGTGCCTCCACACTAGGGGAGTCATTGACCTTCTACACCATGCTGGTCACCATTCTGCTTTTATTTTGTTGCTCTTGTATAGATGTTATATGCATATTCTATCCCTCAATACTATTTTACGATCACCCACGGGTAGAGAGTGTGTTAAATTGTATTCTTGCTCCGTCACCACCCGGAATCAATCAATTTTGGTGTGGCAACTACAAATGCTACCAAACCTTATATTGTTCGTCGTCGGAAAAATGTCAAGAGTTTTATATTGATACTAGCGGCCCGTCCCGGCTTCGCACGGGTGGACATTTATTTTTTAAACATTTTGGCATAAACGTACAGTAAATGCAGGACATACCTAATTAATAAGGTATTTTGCAATAGTGTATCGCGGGCTCCTTTTGCGTACGTGACATGATGACTGAAAACTATTTATACAAAGTATTTATAGTGACATAACTACAATAGTTAGATACATGCTATCACATTTTTTGTAGATATTGATATGTTCTTTAATATTGTGGAACATTTTTTTGTTCTACCATCAATAGTTTTCGCAGCACATGCGATGAAAGATATTTTATAGGCAATTTTTGCACCTTGGGTAACATTATTGTAGTTTTAGTAGGGATCCTTATTTTTTTATTGCAATAAAAATAGCCTATATTAATCAGTGATAATGTAGCATTCAAATGGTGAAAGAATTTTTAAAATCGATCCAGTACTGTTTGAGCCAATTCGTTACAAACATACATACAAACCTTTCCTCTTTATAATATTAGTATAGATGAAACAATTCCATCTGATATTGTCTGATACTCAATCTATAAAAATCATCATAATCATCATCTTTTTTTTTATTCCTTTTGGTGACAAATAAGCAAGCAGCAACACCTGATGGTAAATGTTACTGCCGCCATGGACTTTTGCTATACCAGAAGTATAGGTCGGCCGCCGCTTATCAATATAAACCCAAACCCAACCAGTTGGGCTTCCGGTTCTCACGCTCACTGAACGAAGCGCAACAGCACCTTGCCATTGCTCAGAAATCGATCTTCTGCGAGAGTATGGTACTACCCCGGACGGACCGGCCCGTGGCTGTAGACATAAATCTGTCAACAGCGTGGTTCTATCCCTATCCCATCTCAGCTCCTATATTTCCTACTGTTGGGTTCGAACCTCCTCTTGGGAGCGAAATTGACCTCAACTATACTGGTCAGACGTGTTGGTATAGGCTCTTGCATAGATATTATGTGTGTTTTATATCCCTTAGTCGTCTCTTACGATCACCCACGGGTAAGATAGGGGGTGATGAATTGTATTCTTACTTCGTCACGACACGGAGAGTCTATAATATACTCAACCTAAAATTTTTTATATATATCACATTACAAAATAAATTGTAATGCACTTAATTGTGACATTATAAATATTTTTGATTTTAATTTAGCATTTATCAAATTCTAAATTATGGTAAGATTTTATAAAACTCATTTGCAATAGAAAAATAATTACCACACATTTATCTTGGACTAAAAACTTGAAACTACATTTATAGGTTGGTATGGATTTTCAGTAAATGTTGATTTAAATTCTGCGTAGTTAATGAGTTCTTCGTAAGTGAATTTTTATTTCAAATATTTTCTCAACATAGAATTCACAGACACAAAACACATTCAAAGAATACATGTGTATTCTTTCATCTTCATTCACAAAGTAGTTTCCTTGTGAAATTATTTGCTAAGGAATTTCTAAATCTACCTTATTAAACTTTTCAGTTTTAATTTATAACAATGAGCTTATGAATAAAACTCTTCAGTATAATTTTCAGAAGGTTTGGACCTTCTTGGAGTAATGCATTGCTTGGAGCATTTCAATTGAGCTTTCGATTTGAGAGCCTTCAGCACTCACATAATAGTATGCGTAAAGCTGTCTTAACCACGTGTGACTAAAAACTATAGTCACACAAAAAATAACTATGCTTTTCATATTTGACAATCTTCTTGTGTATTGGTCAAAATTCTTATGCGTCTCTATCCTTTGCTATCCCATGAGATTCGTAACGAGCAACTGAACGAACATCAAGTGTATAAGCAGTAGTCATTTTCTGTAACCCTAACAATAGAGCATCAATTATATCACCATTAAGCTAGTCGTTGGTCAAATGGACCTAAGATGAACTGTAAATTGATTAACTTCAGTTGTATAATACCATCAGAAAAAAACTTCTGCTAAAAATACTTATGTTTTCCAAATTTTTAATGAGCTTTTAAATGATGTATTTCATAGTTGTTTGTCCGTGTGGTGACGGAGTAAGAATACAATTCACCACCCTCTATCTTACCTGTGGGTGATCGTAAGAGACGACTAAGGGATATAAAACGCATATAACATCTATGCAAGAAAAGAAAAACTCGAAACAAAACCCTATATCAAAACGTCTGACCAGCGTAGTATAGTAGGTTAAACTCCCTCCCATTATGGAGGAAACCCGAGCCCAACAGCGGGACATATATGGGCTGTGATGATGATGATGATGATTGCGGGGTACTTTACAAATATATAATTAACGCAGATAAATTAGACCCAGAATTAAATATTTGCGAAAGTTATGATAAAAATACTTATGAATGTAGGCATTTTTTTTTCTACGGCATAAGTCTAAAATAGTTTAAAACTTATATCGATATATCAAAATAACACAGTATTTACTTATATTAGTTTACTCGTTATCGTCACAAATATTTGTAACATAAATTTTTAAGTAAAACTTAAAAATCAAATATTTGTATGTGGAGAGAGCTACACTCAAAGATGACGTCATAGTTCATAATCTCCATACAAATTCACGTCTATCCTAAACGAATCATTATATTGCGAGAAAGAAATAGAGTATACGAATTCTAAAACTTTATAGATCACTTTACATCTTAAGTATTATAAAATTATAATAGCAGAATCATCATGGTTTATATAATTTATTGTTTTTATAGGTATGTATATGTAGTATATATATATTATTAATATGTATATTATTCATCACCATCTCAGTTCATGTATGTCCCACTGTTGGGCTCGAGCCTCCTCCATAATGGGAGGGAAATTGACCTACTATACCACGCTGGTCAGACGTGTTGGTATAGGGTTTTGTTTCGAGTTTTCCATCTCTTGCGTTGATGTTATATGCGTTTTATATTCCTTAGTCGTCTTTTACGATCACCCACGGGTAAGATAGGGGGTAGTGATTTGTATTCTTACTCCGTCACCACACGGATAATAAACGGAAAAATATATTATTGTGTATTGTAAATTATTGAATATATGTATTTTTAGTTTACATTATGTATTCTTGTATGTATCTATATATATTTGCAGCATGTATCATTTAAGTTCACAATCTATTTTTTATTTTTCAAATATTTTCTCAGCACGTGCCCCTACCTGCCATCTCTGCTGCACCTGTGGTTGACTGGAAGAAAATGCCTCTGGCATTAAGTCCGCCATTGTATTTGTATGCGTGAAACAAATAAAAAAAAATCCTGCTCTTATTCCAACTACTTTGGATCGACGCATTATGTATGAGTACATATTACAAATGTTATTAGCTGTTTTATGATCGAGATCTGCCTACTGACCTTACCGTTGCCGATACCGTTTGGTCAACACCAAACGGCATCAGGTAAAGTTGGCCCAGGTGTATTTAAAGCTGGCCACCGAAGCGAAAGATCAGATACCAGTGGCCCACTCGCACGGCGAAGAGAGACGCTTTGCAGGCTAGGTCTATGGGGTCAGTGCGCCGTCTCTTCCGGCGCCCCGGACTGATTTAGCGGGTTATGACCACCTCTACAGTCCACTGCAAAAAATGTGTATTCAAAGCTCTTAGTCGTCTTTTACGACATCCACGAGCATAGTAAAGATTGGTAGTATTCATAGCCGCTACCACACAGCAATATGAATTAGTAATAGTAATTATATTCTTCTGGATAGTGGACCAATAATCTATTACAGTTGCTTCTATAAAGAATATATCCAAAAATTAGAATTATACATTAATAGAGATATGAAACCACTTCGTAGGAACTTTTAATAAAATGAATTATGCATATCAAAGGGAACTTCTTGTTCAGTCTCAAATTGTTGAGAATTCTTTGCTCTGTTACGAAGGGAATTCAGATAATTAAGCGACAATGGAGTTCGTGTCAAAAGTTATGTTGGGGCTCTTAAGTACAACGTGGAATTCACGTATATTATGTTGAAATGAAAGGAATTTGTTACACGGATTTGTAGTTTGAAGAAACAATGATAGATATTATTCCTTTGGAGATTCGATTATAATCCTTACTAATATTATAATTGCTTCGCTTAGATACTTGGTCGATCTGTTTACTCATTTTAAATATCTAATAATTTCCAGAATATTCATTTCAATGATACCCTGTACAGGGCAATTTTGATATATTAAATGCACCACGTATGTAATATATTTAAATGAATAGATAGTAATACTTTATTATTAAAAATTGGTGCCTTCATCGTCGTCATCGTCGCAGCCCATATATGTCCCACTATTGGGCTCGGGCCTCCTCCCTAATGGGAGGGAAATTAACCTACTATACTGCGCTGGTCAGACGTGTTGGTATAGGTTTTTCTTTCGAATTTTCCTTCTCTCGCATAGATGTTATATGCGTTTTATATCCTTTAGGCTCCCGATCACCCACGGGTATGATATGGGGTGATGAATAGTATTCTTACTCCATCACTACACGGAAAAAAATTGCTGCCTTAATAACTCATTATTTTTATGGTTACTGTGGGTTATCCTTAGAAAATATACATATAGCATACATGACTCATTTGCAGATCTTTTTCGTAGCATATTATTTTGATATATTTTGTAAAGTTAAGCCAGTATTTGCAATGTAATCAAATAAATATATGTTTTTTACGATTATATTGCAATTTTTTTAAATGCCTTGTATTTTTATTCTATAATATGCATGCATTATACATATAAACCTCTCTCTTGAATTATTTTGTCTATTGACGAAAACCGCATTAAAATCTGTTGCGTAGTTTAATAGACCTGAAGAAGGTTACGGTTACATTTTTACGTTATGAAAAGTATCTTCATTGTCGAGATTAATTATTAAAAATATTATAAAAGTAAAATAATATATTTTAAATTATATTTTCAACCAATCACAAAAATATCATCATTTATCGGTACAACCTCCTCAGCGGATATTTTGCTGCATAAATATGGTTTCTGTTGACGTAATCCTAATTGATAAAATATATTTTTAGAGTAATTTCGAGGAAAAAGGATCAATATATTATTTTTGGGTAACATACAATGAATAAGAATAGTGACATTGTAAATTGGTGCATTAACCTTTTTTTTTGGTAGACTATGGTCTATTCTCTTGCTCTTATTTCAATTACTTGAGATCACCGTAATATTTACTTTTCGTTTATCGTCTATATTGCATATATTTATATCATTATTGGCAATCGATCGATCTTATTCGTAACGACGATGTAAGAGAGCGAGTAGGTATGAAAAAGAGTATTGGTATAAAGATGCGAAAGGGAATGATGGTTCGAACATGTAGAAAGAATGCCGAACGGACGTCTGGTTAAGAAGATATACAATGCGAAAATGAAAGGATGTAGGTACCGGTGGAGACCGAGACTAACCTACCTAGACCAGATCGGTCATGTACTGAAGGAAGGTGGAGTCAAGAGTCTCCGAAACCGGCGAGTGTGTATGAAGAGAATTATGAATGTTGAGGAAGCGAGTGAAGTATGCAAGGATAGAATTCTCTGGCACTCTGTTCTCTCTGCCTACCCTGCAAGGGACATGGCGAGATGGTATGTATGTATGTATTATTGGCAATAGTTTTACTAATAGACACTTGTCTGATATCAACCTTTTTTTGAAATTAAAATTGATGACAAGACGACATTAGATGGAATTGAACCAAGTTGATGAAGCACACCTGTTGGTAAATATTACTACCACCTATGAACCTTTGCAATATCCGGGGTACAGCAAGGCCGCTGCCTACCAACCCAAATCTACTCAAGTTGTGCTTCGGGCTCTCTCGCTCACTGAACGAAACGTAACAGAGCATTGCCACTGCTCAGACGTCAATTTTCTGCAAGACTGT
Organism: Lymantria monacha; assembly: GCA_905163515.2. Taxonomy (NCBI): domain Eukaryota; kingdom Metazoa; phylum Arthropoda; class Insecta; order Lepidoptera; family Erebidae; genus Lymantria; species Lymantria monacha. The sequence goes on along the minus strand of LR991091.1, from coordinate 30,719,980 downwards.
GGTACTACTCCGGACGAAGCTCTTAATCATCTCTTACGACATCCACGAGTAAAGTAAGGATGGCTACTATTTGTAACTACCACCACACCGCACAGTAAATATAAATAGCTCATATGTAAACAGTTCTTATCCCAATTATTCGAGCTCAGCCAATTCCTTTTGCCATAGCCATTTACTTTTAATTTTCTTTTATTATAATTTCTTGATTTTTAGTTTGAGTTTTGAAAAAGCAATAAATTATTATTGTTATTTTGGGGTGGACGAAATATGTATCTATTTCTTTTTGATCTTACATATTACAAAAGTTAGTGTCGATAGCTTTTTAGTCAACCCTCCTTGGAAATTGTTTGATGAAAGGACAGCAGATGGAGTTAGCCCAGGGTGATATAAATCTTTTAGTCGTATTCTACGACACCTACTAGTAAATTAAGGGTTTTTAGTTTTTTTTATTGTTTATGATGGCATTCGAGCAAGCAGCATACCTGACAGTAAGTGTTACTGCCGGCGATTGACCTTTGCAGTACCAAGGGTATAGCTAGACTGCTGCCTTCCAATACAGAACCCAAACCCACCCAGTTGGGCTTCCGGCTCTCTCGCTCACCGAACGAAGCGCAATAGCACGTTGCCGTTACTCAGACGTCGATCTTCTGCGAGAGTGTGGTATTACCCCGGATGGATTGGCCCGCGGCTGTGGACAGAAAACTGTCAACAGCGTGGTCCTATTACTAAACAATCATTCCATTCGTAGCCGCTACCACACAGCATTTTAAGTAGCCTATTAAACATTAAATTATTATATAATTATTCTCACACCTTCATCAAATAAAATTAATAATCAAATATGAGGGTTTTATACGAAACAACTGGTAGAAAACTTTTGAAATAAATAGACGTTTGCTGAAGTGAAGTAATTAACAAAATATATTGAAAGATTTATACGTTATGTTGCGATTTCTTTTAATAAAGATTAAGCGCGACAAACGGCATACGTAATGAGTATAAATGCTGGGACCTTTTACTCACCCTACTTGAATAGATTCACCCATCTCAAATCTCCACCAATTAGAATTCGTTCGAATCAACTTCTCCTTTGCACAAAGGATCACGGTATTAAGCATCAATAAAGTTCTAATAATAAAAGTTTTATTCAAACCTAATATTTACGTAAGATTCGGGTACCCGAGGGAGATCGGCGAACTTAACAACCGACAGGTTTAATTAGGGAACGAAGCTAATTCCCAAGTTTTGATGAATGCGATTTCACGGATACAACCCCATTTCACCCTCACAGGGAGTAGCATAATTTGAAATTTTGATTTAAAGCCTTGTTTGGTTAATTGATGTTAATACTATCTGTGTTCAGTTGGTTATCGCGAACGGATTGCTCGTGAACCCTTTGCGACTACATCGAATCAGTTTAGTGAGGTTTTATTGAGCTGACTGATTATATTGAGGGGAAGCTATTTCATTACTCTATGTCATTCCCGTATTATAGCGGATTAAGAGCACAACTCAGCATTCCTTTTCTAAGGGTATTCTTATGTACATACATACTTGTAGGCAGAGAGAACAGAGTGCCATAGAACTCTATCCTTGCATACTCCACTCGCTTCCTCAACATTCATAATTCTCTTCATACACGCTCGCCGGTTTCGGAGACTTTTGACTTCACCTTCCTTGAGTACGTGACCAATCTGGTCTAGGTAGGTTAGTCTCGGTCTCCCCCCGTACCTACATACTTCCAATTTCGCATTGTATATCTTCTTAACCAGACGTTCGTTCGGCATTCTCTCCACATGTCCGAACCATCGAAGCATTCCCTTTCGCATCTTTACATCAATACTCTCTTTCATACCTACTCGCTCTCTTACGTCGTCGTTACGAATACGATCGGTTAGCCTAGGGTATTCTTAGTCTTCTAAGGTATGCGAATAACATCATTACAAGAAAAAGAAAACTAACCAGGTTTGTTGAAATACTGATTTTACATCAAATTTGATAAAAATGTAGTTAATCTTGAATTCATGTTCAATTTTTTTTTCAAAATCATCTAAAATATTCTCCGTTTAATGTTATATTAAGAAATCACTATCTATTTCGATGAACATGATAAAAAACAAATAGGAAATAACCAGGAGTAGAAGCAGTATGTTCTTCTATAAAACTATCAATGACGCTGTCTGCTAACGTCTACTAAAACCAGGTTCCTACTAAAGTTTCAAGACGCCATTAGAATTAATTATGACAAATTCAAAATAATCCTAGACTTATATCTTTGAGAGGAACCCGCGAGGGTAAACACCGGTGGCCCGCTCGTACGGCGAAGAGAGGTGATTTGCAGGGTGGGTCTATGGGATCGCGCGCCCCCTCTTCCGTCGCCTCAGGCCGATTTGGCGGGCGTGACCACCTCCATAGTCCACCGCAAAAGAAAGACATATTCTTAATCTTTTGACAAGTAACTCCATGATATGCATTAATAATATGTCATCAGATTCATTCAATAAGTCTTTTAATCCAATGAACACCTGAATCTTAGAATTAATTTTCACTGCTTACCCATAATATGTCAAATTTGATAAAAAAAATCCATGTGGTGACGGAGTAAGAATACAATTCACCACCATCTTACCCGTGGGTGATCATACGAGACGACTAAGGGATATAAAACGCATATGACATCTATGCGAGAGAAGGAAAACTCGAAGTCTTTTATGCATATATGTATCCTTATACCAACACGTCTGACCAGCGTGGTATAGTAGGTCAATTACCCTTCCATTATGGAAAAGGCCCGAGCTCAACAGTGGGACATATATGAGCTGAGATGATGATGATGTCTAATAAAAATGTTTGTTAAACAATTTAAAGATAAATTTACAAAGACTCATTAACTAAAATAAAGTTTTATAAACTCACGGAGTCACATAGTAAGCATCATCATCATCATCATCACAGCCTATAATGTCCCACTGTTGGGCTCGGACCTCCTCCGTAATGGGAAGAAAATAACCTACTATACCGCGCTAGTCAGACGTGTTGATATAGGGTTTTGTTTCGAGTTTTCCTTCTCTCGCATAGATATTATATGCGTTTTATATCCCTTAGTCGTCTCGTACGATCACCCATGGGTAAGATGAGGTGAATAGTATTCTTACTTCGTCACCACACGGAAAGTAACATAGTAAGCAGTGGTATAATTATAATAATGAAATAAACAGCTTCGTTATACAAGAAATACATCTTCAGCTTCATAAAATGAAGAATCTACCTTTCATTTCTATTGTTACGACTGATTTATTTTAAATACGATGACTAATAATAGAAGTCTATAAAAAACAATCTAAAGACGTCACGAGAATGGCTCATCTGCCAAAATCAATTTCTATAAACAAATACTTTAGATGGAGCAAATGAGAAATGTCCATCAGAATCTCATTTCAACTTTCCACCCAATTTTAATCATAAAATTGCCTCATCGTACCTTCCTATAAAATATTAAACAAAACCCTTGAAAACAAAAGACCATTAGCATAATATCTCTCCAACGGTCCGGAACATCTAAAAGCTTGATAGAAACATTTATCTTTTGATCCTAAAACATTAAATTTTTCGTTCACAATTCATCTTTATTTAACTGTGATACTTAAATTTAATAGTATGCGATAGTAATAACGACTTTTTTTTTCATACATACATACATATCATCACGCCATATCCGTTGCAGGGTAGGCAGAGAGAACAGAGTGCCAGAGAACTCTATCCTTGCATACTTCACTCATTTCCTCAACATTCATAATTCTCTTCATAAACGCTCGCCGGTTTCAGAGACTCTTGACTCCACCTTCCTTCAGTACGTGACCAATCTGGTCAAGGTAGGTGAGTCTTGGTCTGGTCTTGTATATCTTCTTAACCAGACGTTCGTTCAGTATTCTTTCCACATGTCCGAACGATTTTTTTAATACATAAAAGATAAGATAATACCAACTATCGACAAAAAATCGCAAATTTTTCCATAGATATTTATTCGAAGCAGTGAAAATAAGGTTTACGTTGTTAAATTTTAAAATTCTCATTCTAACCTTTAGATTTTAGGTTTTATTAGAATTTATTAATTAATTTGTATTAAAATATACGCGATAGTCTGACTAACCTCAATTAAAGCTTTTGTATTTTTTTAGTAGGTAACTTCAGTAAATATTTAAGCGAAATTTAATGTTATTTATTAAAGTACACAATAAAATAGAATGTTACATATAAAAACAAGTGACCTCATTTAAGTAATCTATACATAGGATAAAATAAAACGAGCATGCTGCCGCCCATGGACCTTTGCAATACCAAGGGCTAGGCCGCTGCCTACCAATACAAACCCTAAATCCACTCAGTTGGGCTTCCAGCTCTCTCAGTCACCGAACGAAGCGCAATAGCGCATTGTCATTACATAGATATCGATCTTCTGCAAGAGTGTGGTACTACCCCGGACGGACCGGCCCGCGGTTGTAGACAAAGAACTGTCAACAGCGTGCTCCTACCACTAAAAGACACATTACATTAAAATTACTCTGTGCAGCATATAATTAAAATGAATATACTAGAAGTTATCAGATTTTCTTAATGCGGGAACATATCGACCGAACACCGAAGCAGAAACAAGGTTTGCAAATAAATGATAAATTAATATTTTTTATAAAATCATTTTCCATAAGATAATATTAATATATAACAGCATCAAATAAGACCAAGATATTATTTTATAGTCCCAGAGATCGTCAGTGTATCACACTTATACTTTGCACATAAAGGGGGCGTGCTCTATCAAGCACAGTTCTACAGCCTTTTTTTTTTTTTTTTTTATTTTTTTTTTATTTTTATTGGTGGGCTATGGGTGCGTCTCGCCTCGTCCGGGGTGACGGAGAAGGCGGCGCGTGATCCCATAGACCCACCGTAAAATCCTCTCTCTTCGCCGTGCGAGCGGACCACCGGTACCCGATCTTTGTCTTCGGTGGTCCGCTCGGCGGTTTACCCTCGCGGGTTCCTCTCGTCGACGCCCCGACAGATTTCGCCGTCGGGGCGTCGCCCTCACGCGGTGGCCTCGCGTCGGGTGACCGGACAATTCCCCGGTCCGATCACCCGAGGCCTGGGTTAGGGCGGCATCAGGCGCAGGTATTCGCGCCTGCGCCGCCCCGGCCGCTGGCGGCGGCCCGGGTCGCGGGAGTCCTCCCTGACTCGTTCCGCCGCCTCCTTCCGCGAGATGACAGCCTCGCAGAAGGCGGCGACCGCGTCCCAATTCCTGACGCTGTCGACCATCGCCCTCGCGACAGCCGGCAGTGCCAGGTCGGCACCGATAATAGCGACGAGGTCGCGGCGCTGCCCGTCCCAGCCCGAGCATTCCTCGAGCGTATGTTGCGCCGTGTCCTCGTCACTACTGCAATGATGGCAGCCCGGAGTCCACTCCCTGTACACGACCGTGTGCAGGTATTTCCCGAAGCACCCGTGCCCCGTCAACACCTGCACCAGTCGGAAGGTGAGGACCCCGTGCCGCCGCTCCATCCATTTCACCAATACGGGCCGGAAGGCTTCGACGGTCACGACACCGTGTCTAGGCCTCTCCAGCCGCGTAACCCAACGGGCGATGACGTCTCGGCGGGCGTCCTCGCGCCAGGTGGCTATCTCGCTCAACGATGGGGAGCCACCCTCCTCGCGCACTGAGGTAACCTGCCGGTAGAGGTCGGAGAGCATCTCCGCCTCTAAGTCCCACGGGGGTGTCCCGGCCAATAGGCACGCCGCCTCTGTCGACACCGTGCGGTACCCGCGAATGGCTCTGACCGCCATGGCTCGCTGTGGCCTCCACAGAACCGCCCTGAGCTGGGCGTTCAGAGCCCTCGCCCACACGGGTGCGCCGTACATGGCCATCGAGCGGATGACCCCCGCATACAGCCGTCGGCCCTCGAAACTGGGTCCGCCCACATTCGGCATGAGCCGAGAAAGGGCGGACGCCGCGCCGACCAGCCGGGGAGCAATCTGTCGGAAATGCTCCCGGAACCACCATCGCCCGTCGAGCACCAGACCCAAGTACTTCATATGGGCCTGGATGTTGATCTGGATGGAGTTGACGACTAACGAGGCGCCGGTTGGCAGCCTTACGCGTGGCCCATGGAATAATAGGGCCTCCGTCTTATTTAAGGCCACCCTGAGCCCCAGCGCCTCGATTCGCCTGACCATCTCCTCGGTGCCGAGAGTGGCCAGGCTCGCCGCCTCTTCGAGTGTCCTGCCCCGGGCTGTGACGAGCGTGTCGTCAGCATAGCAAATAACGCTCAGCCCGGGGGGGAGACTCCCTCTCAACGCCCAGTCGTACCCGATGTCCCACAGAGTCGGCCCCAGAACCGACCCCTGTGGAACACCGCACGACATGGGCGTCCGCACAATGTCCCCTGCGGGACCCGCGCAGAGGATACTGCGCCCCTCCAAATAGTCTGCCACCAGCCGCCTGAGGTACAGGGGCACTCCATGGAACCGGAGCGCCTCCTTGATGCAGCTGAATGGCAGACTATTGAATGCGTTGGCGATGTCCAGCGACACCGCCAACAGCACTCCCTTGCCGGCGACAGCCTCCGCGGCCGTCTGCCTCAGGCGTAGCAGGGCCCCGATGGTCGAACGCCCCCTCCTAAACCCATATTGAGCGTCCGACAGATCGGGCCCCACCTCCTCCAAGTGTCGGACGATGCGGGCAGCGAGGACACGCTCCAGCAACTTACCCACATCGTCGAGAAGCACGATGGGCCTGTAGGCCGACGGCAAATCCGGGGGCCGTCCCGGCTTTGGCAGGAGAACCAACCTCCCCTCCTTCCAGCACTCAGGGAACCGTCCAGACGTCAGACAGGCGTTGAACAGTTGCCTGAGGCGAGGCTCGAAGTGCTCGAGGAGCGACGTCAACACCCGGACTGGTATTCCGTCCGGGCCGGGGGCCGTGGTGGCGGAGCGAATCCGCGCCACTGCCGCCCCCAATTCCGACTCCGTCACGGGCGGAACACTCTCGTCGTCGGCCTCCCGGTCTTGATCTGGCGAAGCCATGACCGGGGGCGTGTGTCCCGACTGCCGTGGAAATAGCTCCTCGATCACCCTACAAAGGAAGTCGGGCTGGAGGGTCTCGGTGAGGGGGGGGCCCTGCGCGCGAAGCTTGTTCAGCGACGCGCGATACGGGCGACCCCAGGGGTCACGGTCGAGACCGTCCAACATCTCCTGCCAACTCGCATCCTTGGCGGCTCGGATGGCCAGCCGAAAGGCAGTACGCGCACTGCGGTACGCCTCGTACAGCTGGCCCTCCCGCTCAGCGTCGCGGTGACGCCGCCGGCTGCGGGTGTGGGACCTTCGGGCACTGATACACGCCGCGCGAAGGTCCGCCAGTCTTGGAGACCACCAGTAGACCCCCTGCCTCGGAGGTAGACGCCGCACCCTGGGCATGGCCGCATCGCAGATCTGCGTTAACGCACTGCGGATGCGGACAGCCTCAGCGTCCACTCCGTCCGCTGGGGGCGGTGAGGACAGCCACGTGTGAACGATGGCCGCCTCCGCCAGTAGGTCCCTATCAAGACGACCCACAGCCCACCGCGGAAACGCGGGAGCTCCGTCCGCCCTGTGACCCCTACCGGGTTCCCGGGGGGAGACCTCCATCCGGATGTACCGGTGGTCCGACAGGGTCTCCGCCTCCTCCAGGACACTCCAGTTCCTCACCCGTGGCGCGACAGCGGGGCTAGCGAACGACAAGTCCACTATCGACCCGCCCTGCTGCCGCACACACGTGTTCACTGAGCCCCTGTTAACAACACAGAGGCCCAGTGAAGCCGCCCACTCAACGACCGCCCGTCCGCGGTCGTCCGTCATAGGGGACCCCCATGCCGTGGATTTGGCGTTGAAGTCCCCCAGGACCAGGACGAGGCCCGGTGCCAGTCGCCGTATCGAAGCCTCCAAGGTGGTGAGGGAGGCCCTGAAATCGTCCATTCTCCTGTTAGGGGAGAGGTAAACGCTGTAGAGTGTGACCCCTCCCCATTCCGCAGCGACAAATTCTTCGACCCTATCCAAAAGGGATAAGGACGGGAAGTGCCGCCGCGTTGAGACGACGATTGCCGCAGTTCCGTTTCGGTTGACCACCCAATTGGGGCGATCAGGCACGACGTACGGTTCCGCGACTACGGCTGCACCAATCGACCACTCCGCCATGGATTGCAGGAGGAGATCCTGCGCTCCGGCGGAGTGGTTGGTGTTGGCCTGCAGGAGGTGAATGGATTCTGCTGCCATTAGTGGGCCGTATCCATCACCTCCGCCTCGCCAGTGGGCGATCGGGCCGCGCTAGGAGCGGGAGCGGCCGTGGTCGAAAGGCCGCCCCGCCCCTTTGGGGCCGAAGCAGGAGGTCTGCACGCCCCAGAACCCATGCGGTGCTTGGCGGGCTTGTTGCCCGCCGCACACGCGGGGCAGTGGGGCGGGGCGGCGCAAGATGCCGCCACGTGCCCGGTCTGACCGCAGCGGAAACACAATCCGCCGCAGTCGAAGCAATTGGTGCACGTCGGTCGAGTGTGTCCGACCGCCATGCACTTATAGCACCTCGCAGGCCGGTGCTCAAGCACGGTTACCCGCGCCGAGCTCCAGCCCACGAGGAGCCTGCCTGAGCCAGCCAGTTGCCTGACCGACTCCACCGGGCACTGCGCCCAGGCAGCACCTACGCCACCCGGACCGGGACGAATGGCACCGACCCGGACGGTGTCTATGGGACACCCGGTTTTCGAGGCAATAGCCTCCCGGATGTCTTCCACCGTCACGGAGTCGTCCAGACCCGAAATGCGCATTTCGGCGCACTTGACGGGCCTGGCGATCCTGATGCCACCCTCCTCGGCGAACAGACCTCGCAGCTTCTCAGCTACGCTATCAGCCGTCTTGGCGCCCTCGGCCCCTGGGAACTCGAGGATTCGAGCCCCCGTCCGGGCCTTGCGGGTCCTGGCTTCGACGCCTCCAATATCGGAGACGTCTAGCTCCCGCCGGGACAGTTCTACAGCCTGTTGAAGCCTTTATCAAAAAAGTTATTGATAAGATCTAATTTACTTATATTTTCAACCTCATGAATTATACCTTGTTTATATAATTGAACTAGCAATTTAGTTTTGAAAATTGTATATAATTTTTAAACCATACCGTTTAAAGTCACAGCATAACTAAAAAAATGTTAGTCTAAGCATTTAGGTTACTTTTCCGTTTCATTGTATTAATAATAATTATTTTTAAAATTTTGTATCCTATTTATTAACCTATTGATTTTCATTATTGAAGTAGCCCTCCTCAAGGAGAGGAGAATGTTATAAACGTCATCATTCCACCAATGACGTCGGAGCTGCAAATATTATAATATTATACTCATGTGGTTTAGGAAAATTTGAGTACACATCGTGTGGTAGATTAATCTTTGGTGCGACTATTTACATATAATGCCGTCATAGATGAAGCCGCTGGCAGTACAACCGGTGAAAGTATTTATGCGATAGAGCACCTGCTTTTCTGTTAAGGTTTAAAAAAAATAGCCACTGAAAGAACTACTAAATTCTGCGATCAAAAAGTGGAGAAAAATAGCAGATTAAAAGGCTTCACGCTATTTTCTGACATCTAGGATGGATGGTGATCTGATCACAGCGAATCAAAAGGAATGTGTTTTTAGCGTAAAATACATAATTCTCTGCATCTAAACTATATTTTTGCGTAAAATCCACAATTTTTTAAGTTATCATTTTGAACTGTTAAATGCTAATAAATTACCCAGAACAATAAGCATGTCACCATATCATCATCACACCACATAATCATCATTCATCATCATTCTCCTACTCTTATCCCAATTGCTTGGGGTCGGTATAATTATGTACTCTTCTTTCATAGTACATATTGTAAAAGTTATTGGCAATAGTTTTATGACCGGCCACCTGCCAGACGTCAACCCTTCTTGGGAATGTAATTGTTGACCAAACGACATCAGATGCAGTTGGCCCAGGTCGTTATAAGGCTCTTAGTCGTCATTTACGACATCCACGAGCAAAGTAAGGGTTGGTAGTATTCGTAGCCCCTATCACATAGCAAGCCTTTAATATGCACTTTTATTACCCGACTGCAAAGGAGTGGTATTGTGTTTAACAGTCTATGTATGTATGTATGTTCCTTTGAAGCACTATATATACCAAACGCCTGGGCCGATTTTTATGATTCGCACGTCAATCGATTCCTCTTAATCCGGCGAGTGTCACTAAAGATATGACGTTATTAAAAATTCAATATGGCGACTACCGGACGCCATATTGTGAAAAAAAAAAAAAGTCAACAAACTATATCGAGTGGGGTATCGTTAAATAGGTATTTAAAAATCATTTTTAGTTTTCTCTCAACATTTTTCGATTTGATTGGTCGTTTAGGATCTATATCGATTTAAAGTTTCGTAACAAACTATCTCACATATAGGTTTTTTAGACAGTAGAAATTTACGATGAAAAGACGAAAAATTCATATAACTGGATGTGGATGGAGATATACTGAAGTATCTAGTAGGTATATTGTCCAATATACCATAGGTAGTCCTACCTAAAGTATCTAATGTCTGACGCGGTCGCCCATCTCCAATTTCTAACGATTTAGTACACAACTGCAGTCGAAAAACTATATATAGTTAGGTACTTACCTACTTATTAATAAATAAGATAACTATAGCTACTTAGGTATTTATAACTAAAAAGTATAAAATAAAAAAAATTTAAAAATCAAAAAACCCGACTTTGTAAAAAGTCACCAAAACTACATACATAATAAAAAAACTGAAAAAAAAACAAGCACTTAGATGTCCGGTGGTCTAGAATTCCATAATATATTATTGAATAAATACTATTGCAGAAAATGAAATATGTTTTAATAATAGAACGTGACAACTGAACAGTCGGGATCCATTGAAAAATTAAATTTGCTGTCGAATAAAGGATTCAGTTTTTTTATTATGTACGTAGTTTTGGTGACTTTTTACGCAGTCGGGTTTTTTTTATTTTTAATTAAAAACAAATTGTTGAGCTTAGAAATTTCATTATAAGAGATGATATTGCTTGAAAATAGTTACTAAGTACTGCTTTGACAAAGGTTAACGGAATAAACTATGCAGAGCAGCAACTTGTTAGACTTGTGAGTTAGGTAACTCTTATATTATGTAATGACAATATCGTCAGTTGAAAACTTGAAGTTTGCATGTAGTCATCATTTTAGATTAGGTACATATGTCCCATTGCTGGGCTCGAGCCTCCTTTATAATAGAAGGGAAAGTGGCATACAAAAGAAGCTGATGAAACGCTTTATTATAGGATTATAAATTGAGTTTTCAATTTCCTGTATATATATTACATGCATATATCTGTTTATAAATTTACTTCATTTAAAGTTATCGTCCATCAGTAAGTCATACCGTCGCCTTTAAAAGTGCTATGGTCACAATGTTAATGGTAAGATACCTTGGGAACTTCAGTGGAAAACGAAAATGTATGTGGAGCACTGTTTTATAATATTAACTACATCTCAGTACTTCTTGTGCATGAAATTAGATAAAATGCTATAAAAATTACTTAATATAATACGTTAGAACAGTCATCATCATCATTCTTCTACTCTTATCCCAATTACTTGGGATGGATACAATATGTATTCTACTTTCATAGTACATATTGTAAAAGTTATTTGGCAGTAGTTTTATAACCGACCGCCTGCCAGACGTCAACCCTCCTTGGAAATGTAATTCTTGACCAAACGGCAACAGATGGAGTTGGTCCAGGTGGTTATAAGGCTCTTAGTCAGCTTTTACGACATCTACGAGCAAAGTAGGAATTGGTAGTATTCGTAGACGCTACCACACAGCACCTTGAAACAGTAATATATTAAATATAATACAAGAGCACCACATGATACTTTTCTTTGCCCGCTAAAACTCCTATCTTAGTTGTTTTTATTTTCTTGAACTTTATGGCTTGGTTACTAAGACCTTTTAGCCAAATCTTTGTTGATAAATTAACTTCATTAAAAGACATGCCATGGCCACACTGTTAATGATAAAATATCTTGGGAATTTTAATGGAAAACGAAAACGTCTGCGGGGCACTGATAAATCATATTCACTTCACCTCAGCGATCGGGCCGCCACCCATCACGCCTTGCCCAGTCAGGCGAGTCGAGGAGAGCAGAGTGCTGGGTGGGCACGTGGAATGTAAGAGGTTGTGTGGAAGGGAAGTTGCACGAGCTGATATCCGTCATGGCGGACAAACAGCTAGACGTGCTCTGTGTTACAGAGACCAAGCGAAGGGGCAGCGACGCCTGCGATCTTCCTGGTGGCGGGATGGCTCTGTGGTCTGGTGTACCACAGAGCGATCGAGCCAGCATGGGGGTAGGAGTACTGCTGTCCTCTCGCTTGGCCTCAGGTGTGAAAGATTACGGAATGTATGATCCCAGACTTCTTTGGGTCCGTATAAAACTAGGTGTCACCAAGGTATTCATGGCTGTAGCATATGCTCCCGTAGGATCCTCGGTGGCATCAGACCTAGAGAAGTTTTAGGATAATGTTAGGGAAGTTCTGGATATGGCTGAAACCAGTGAACGCGTGATTGTATGCGGAGATTTGAACGGATGGGTGGGGACCAAGCGTCCCGACTATGAGGACGTACTTGGTCCATTTGGTGATAAGAGAGTGAACGACGCAGGTAGGCTCATAGCGGATGTATGCATGGAGAGAAACCTTATTGTGTCAAACACTTTTTTCCAACATAAGGACATCCATATGTATACATGGAGAAGGAATGAACAGAAAAGAATAGATTTAATTCTGGTAGACAGTCGCCTCCGAAGCAAAATATTGGACGCCAGTGGCATCAGTATGGATGAAGTTGAATGGGCGATAAGAAGTTTGAAAAATGGTAAGGCAGCGGGCATTGCTATGGTGTCTGCCGAGATGATCAAGCTTGGTGGCTCCTGTGTCTGGGAGGCGTCCCTGTTGCTCTTCAATTTATGTTGGAGCTCGGGAATGGTTCCCGGGGACTGGAATAGCGCAGTCATCGTGCCTTTGTTTAAAAACAAGGGTTCACGTTATGACTGCGCAAATTACAGAGCCATAAGCTTGACCAGTTTGGCAGCAAAAGTGTATGGTAAAATTATTGAAAAGAGAATGAGGATGGTGTCCGATGGTTTACTGTGTAAGACACAAGGAGGTTTCAGGAGTGGAAAGGGATGCATGGATCAAGTGTTCTCTCTGCGCAACATTGTGGAGAAGCATCTGGCTCTAGGTCAGAGGGTTTCCTGCAGTTTTGTGGATCTGGAGAGAGCATTTGACACGCTTGTACGAAAGGAACTTTGGGACATTTTACTGGAGTATGGTATTAACGGTAAACTGCTACAGGCTGTGCAGTCCAGTTACATGGGCTGTAGAGCCTGTGTGCGGCTGGATGACGGAATGTCGCCTTGGTTTGACGTCAATATCGGCGTTAAGCAGGGTTGCGTTCTGTCAGCCAGGCTGTTTATCATATATCTGGATAAATGTCTCCAAAGGTTGAACGATATGAATGTGGGAGTCCAGATGGGCGACTCAGTGGACAGTGCTCTGCTTTATGCAGATGATGCAGTCCTGCTGGCACAGTCAACGACTGACCTGCAGACCCTAGTCGACACAATGACAGAAGATTGTAACAAAAGGGGTCTACGCGTGAATGTGAGCAAAACCAAAATAATGGTCTTTGAAAGAGATGAAGCCAGAACAGATATAAGAGTAACAATAGGTAATGATGTACTAGAGCATGTGGATGAATTTGTATATCTTGGATGTGGATTTAGCCGAGATGGAAGGTACACCACTGATATAGAGCGAAGAGTGAATGCGGGAAATAGAGTGAACGGAGCGTTGGGGCCACTTTTCGGCAGCCACCACCTCAGCCAGAAGGCACGTGTAGTAATATATAACGCAGTGCTTGTCGCAACATTACTATATGGATGCGAAAGTTGGGTATGTAGAAAAGAGTATGAAAGTAAAATTAATGCGGTCGAAATGCGATCTCTGCGGAAAATCTGTGGAGTTAGGCTGACCGACCGCATTCGTAACGACGACGTAAGAGAGCGAGTAGGTATGAAAGAGAGTATTGGTGTAAAGATGCGAAAGGGAATGCTTCGATGGTTCGAACATGTGGAAAGAATGCCGAACGAACGTCTGGTTAAGAAGATATACAATGCGAAAGTGGAAGGATGTAGGTACCGAGGGAGAACGAGAGTAACCTACCTAGACCAGATCGGTCATGAACTGAAGGAAGGTGGAGTGAAGAGTCTCCGAAACCGGCGAGCGTGTATGAAGAGAATTATGAATGTTGAGGAAGCGAGTGAAGTATGCAGAGATAGAGTTCTCTGGCACTCTGTTTTCTCTGCCTACCCTGCAAGGGATATGGCGTGATGATATGTATGTATGTATGTACTACACCTCAGTACTTCTTGCGCATGAAATTAGACAAAATGCTATCAAAATTACTCAATACACTAAAATATTGAACATAATATAAGAGTACCACATAACAAATTTCCTTTCCCGCTAAAACTCTTCTCTTAGTTGTGTTTTATATAGAGAGTGCATTATATTTTTATACCATCATCACACAGAAAACATTACTATATGTAAAAATGAGAGACCTTTCAATACGGCTCGTTTCGGGTGCTTCGTTGATGTTTTTATAGTGGTAGGACCACGCTGTTGACAGTTCTCTGTGCACAGCCGCAGACCGGTCCGTCCGTGGTAGTACCACACTCTCGCAGAAGATCGACGTCTGAGTAATGACGATGTGCTATTGCACTTCGTTCGGTGAGCGATAGAGTCGGAAGCCAGACTGGGTGGGTTAGGGATTGTAATGATAGGCAGCGGCCTAGCTATATACTTAGTATAGCAAGGTCCATGGGCGGCAGTGACACTTAACCTCAGGTGCTTGCACGTTTGCCACCTAAAGCAATATAAAAAAATCTTTTTGGCCGACTGATCTTCGGTCCGATCATAGATAGCACCAAGTGTAAATATGTTTTCATCCCTCAGTCGTCTCTTACAATACACGATTACTTTATTCTTATTTTTTCATTATACATAATAAGCTTTTTAATGCAAGTAGTATTGTAAATGTTTCACTAGACAATAGGGGGGCATAGTCCGGAGCGTGCTCGTTCGCGTCCCCTGCCAGTCTAATTAGACTGCTAATCCGGCTCGAAATGCGTACCGCAATGCGGGTTAGGGCGTCCCCCGGAGGCGACGCGTACCGACCCGCCCCCGTCGGTACGAACATCGGCAGTTGCGGCGATGGGGGCCGCCACCCATCACGCCTTGCCCAGTTAGGCGAGTCGAGGAGAACGGAGTGCCGGGTGGGCACGTGGAATGTAAGAGGTTGTGTGGAAGGTAAGTTGCACGAGCTGATATCCGTCATGGCGGACAAACAGCTAGACGTGCTCTGTGTAACAGAGACCAAGCGAAGGGGCAGCGACGCCTGCGATCTTCCTGGTGGCGGGATGGCTCTGTGGTCTGGTGTACCACAGAGCGATCGAGCCAGCATGGGGGTAGGAGTGCTGTTGTCCTCTCGCTTGGCCTCAGGTGTGAAGGATTACGGAATGTCTGATCCCAGACTTCTCTGGGTCCGTATAAAACTAGGTGTCACCAAGGTATTCATGGTTGTAGCATATGCTCCCGTAGGATCCTCGGTGGCATCAGACCTAGAGAAGTTTTGGGACAATGTTAGGGAAGTTCTGGATATGGCAGAAACCAGTGAACGCGTGATTGTATGCGGAGATTTGAACGGATGGGTGGGGACCAAGCGTCCCGACTATGAGGACGTACTTGGTCCATTTGGTGATAAGAGAGTGAACGACGCAGGTAGGCTCATAGCGGATGTATGCATGGAGAGAAACCTTATTGTGTCAAACACATTTTTCCAACATAAGGACATCCATATGTATACATGGAGAAGGAATGAACAGAAAAGCATAATAGATTTAATTTTGGTAGACAGTCGCCTCCGAAGCAAAATATTGGACGCAAGAGCCTACAGGGGCCCCACAGTCGACACGGACCACTATCTCGTTATTGCGAGATTTAGTGGTCTGTTCAGAAAGTGGAGGCACTGGCGAGAGCGTGTCCACTTCGGAGGGCTTGAAAGAATAAAGGTTGAAAGGTTGCAAGAAGAGTGTGTAAGAGAAAAGTATGCAGAGGGTGTCCGAGAACGGCTGACGATGGCAAGCCAGCCGCAATCGGACATTGAAGAATGCTGGAGAGTATTGAAAGAGAGTATGGTAGATACAGCGAAAGAAGTATGTGGAAGTTCAAAGAAGCATAGAAAAACAAATGGTGATGCATGGTGGGATGCGGAAGTGGCAGCTTCCGTAGAGCAAAAGAAGAAAGCGTGGCTGGACTATGTCTCTTCTTTGAATCTGAATGACAGTATGACTGAACAGAAGAAAGAAATATATCGGCAATGTAAGAATGACACCAAGGCCTTAGTGAAAGAGAAACGTGATAGAGCAAGTATGAGTGCAGAAGATAGGCTGACTAAAAACTTCGAGGGTAACACCAAACTCTTTTGGAGGGAGGTGAAGAAGTCTCGGGGTGGTTGGTCAGCCTTCAGAATGAATAAAATAAGGTCTAAAGGTGGAGACATTCTTACACAAACACAAGACGTGTTAAGCCGATGGAGTGAATATTTTGGCGATATGTATGCGGATGCTACGGTTGGCGCCGGTGTTGGATGTGGTTTAGTAGATCAACATTCGACAACGGCGTCCTCCGATGGCATCAGTATGGATGAAGTTGAATGGGCGATAAGAAGTTTGAAAAATGGTAAGGCAGCGGGCATTGATATGGTGTCTGCCGAGATGATCAAGCTTGGTGGCTCTTGTGTCTG
Source organism: Lymantria monacha (assembly GCA_905163515.2). NCBI lineage: Eukaryota > Metazoa > Arthropoda > Insecta > Lepidoptera > Erebidae > Lymantria > Lymantria monacha. The sequence continues at coordinate 30,703,019 of LR991091.1, read as the reverse complement.
GGAGGCGTTCCTGTTGCTCCTCAATTTATGTTGGAGCTCGGGAATGGTTCCCAGGGACTGGAATAGCGCAGTCATCGTGCCTTTGTTTAAAAACAAGGGTTCACGTTATGACTGCGCAAATTACAGAGCCATAAGCTTGACCAGTTTGGCAGCAAAAGTGTATGGAAAAATTATTGAAAGGAGAATGAGGATGGTGTCCGATGGTTTACTGTGTGAGACACAAGGAGGTTTCAGGAGTGGAAGGGGATGCATGGATCAAGTGTTCTCTCTGCGCAACATTGTGGAGAAGCATCTGGCTCTAGGTCAGAGGGTTTTCTGCAGTTTTGTGGATCTGGAGAGAGCATTTGACACGGTTGTACGAAAGGAACTTTGGGACATTTTACCGGAGTATGGTATTAACGGTAAACTGCTACAGGCTGTGCAGTCCAGTTACATGGACTGTAGAGCCTGTGTGCGGCTGGATGATGGAATGTCGCCTTGGTTTGACGTCAATATCGGCGTTAAGCAGGGGTGCATTCTGTCAGCCAGGCTGTTTATCATATATCTGGATAAATGTCTCCAAAGGTTGAACGATATGAATGTGGGAGTCCAGATGGGCGACTCAGTGGTCACTGCTCTGCTTTATGCAGATGATGCAGTCCTGCTGGCACAGTCAGCGATTGACCTGCAGACCCTAGTCGACACAATGACAGAAGATTGTAAGAAAAGGGGTCTACGCGTGAATGTGAGCAAAACCAAAATAATGGTCTTTGAAAGAGATAAAACCAGAACAGATGTAAGAGTAACAATAGGTAATGATGTACTAGAGCAAGTGGATGAATTTGTATATCTTGGATGTGGATTTAGCCGAGATGGAAGGTACACCACTGATATAGAGCGAAGAGTGAATGCGGGAAATAGAGTGAACGGAGCGTTGGGGCAACTTCTCGGCAGCCACCACCTCAGCCAGAAGGCACGTGTAGCAATACATAACGCAGTGCTTGTCCCAACATTACTGTATGGAAGCGAGAGTTGGGTATGCAGAAAAGAGTATGATAGTAAAATTAATGCGGTCGAAATGCGATCTCTGCGGAAAATCTGTGGAGTTAGGCTGACCGACCGCATTCGTAACGACGACGTAAGAGAGCGAGTAGGTATGAAAGAGAGTATTGGTGTAAAGATGCGAAAGGGAATGCTCCGATGGTTCGGACATGTGGAAAGAATGCCGAACGAACGCCTGGTTAAGAAGATATACAATGCGAAAGTGGAAGGATGTAGGTACCGAGGGAGACCGAGACTAACCTACCTAGACCAGATCGGTCATGTACTGAAGGAAGGTGGAGTCAAGAGTCTCCGAAACCGGCGAGCGTGTATGAAGAGAATTATGAATGTTGAGGAAGCGAGTGAAGTATGCAGAGATAGAGTTCTCTGGCACTCTGTTCTCTCTGCCTACCCTGCAAGGGATATGGCGTGATGATATGTATGTATGTATGTCACTAGACAATAGCAATCAAAATAAAATCTTTATATTACGTGCCACAACGAACTACACGTTCTATAGTTGAGTAAACTCCAAATGAAATGAAGGGTAGCTTGTCTAATTACAGTAGTATTAACTGTAATGATGGCCGGGCACGAGATCTGATCACGCAACTGTAGAATAATACTTACTATTATGAATCAGATGGAAAATTTTTGTTTTCTTTTTGCAAGTAATTTTGGATATATAAATAAGGTTATAAATAATTTATCTAAAAGCTATGTTTAGCTAGTTATTTTTACTTTAATTGGTATAAATTTATGAATTAGCAAGCAGTGACCTAACTATAGGAAGGAAAGAGTAGTGCCTATTTTAGATATTGTGTTTCTGTCATTAATTAAAAATATAAATATGTATAATATGTATAATATAAATATGTATAATATGTATAATATATTTTAATTTAAAACTTAGCTTTAATTTAAGATTAAAATAGTAATTTAGTAGTTAATAAAATATTATGATAGAAAATAAATAAAAAAAAAAAAAAAAAAAAAAAAAAATATGTATAATATTTATATTTTTGGATTAAATGTATATTTATTTATATTTAAGCAGGTCTGCAAAAAGTTAATGGCAAAAAGTAAACGATAATTTATTTTTTTCATGTATAAACTAATTTCATAATTCTTTTTAGCTGACCATAAGGAGAATTATGAAATGGAATTATGAAAAAGAACTAAGGAGAATTATGAAATTAGATGATGAAAATTTTACTATGCTACGCTGATTCCGTTGGCACGCTCAACTTGCAAGAGAGACATAATAGGTTATGACGCTCTGCGCTGTTCTGCTGAAGCACCGGAAGGTTTGAGCGAGATGTGACCAGACCATAGACTGTTGAAAAGAAAACACTAAATTGATGGGTTGTTATAGATTTTTATATGGGTTTGTTTTCTATTCCTTTCAGTAACTCCATCGCCGCAAGAAAGAAAATAATTACTTTTCATAATTACATATTTCATCGTCTCATCATCATCTCAGCTCATATACGTCACACTGTTGGGCTTGAGCCTCCTCCATAATGGGAGGGAAATTGACCTACTATACCACGCTGGTCAAACGTGTTAGTATAGAGTTTTATTTCGAGTTTTCCTTCTCTGACGTCATCGTCTCTTATGATCACCCATGGGATAATCCATAAGGAGTGAATATATATATATTTTGGCGGCGGGCTACGGTACGTCAAACCCCGCTATTCCGTCCGGGGCGACAGGAGAAGCGGCGCAAGACCCCGTAGACCCGCCCTACAATATACCTCTCGACACCGTGCGGGTGGGTCACTGGTAACGAATATATATATATATATATATATATATATATATATATATATATATATATATATATATATATATATATATATATATATATATATACGGATATTTCATAATTTTTAATAATAATTATTACAAAAAAAAAATTAAAAAAAAAACCGCAGAACTTGTTGAGATGGTGAAAAATACAAATGTAAAAAAAGGAACTACAATACCTTAGTAGCTATTTAAATAAATTATTAACCAATGATATTTTATATAAATTGTAAAGTTTTAAGAATATTTGAAATATAATATAAAATAGAATAGCCTTGCAATAAATTATAAACAATAAGCGACCCCGATGAAGAACGATACGAATAGGTTACCATAATTTTAAATTAAGAACGGAACCGCTCGAAAAAGTTACAACCAGGGAAAACGTTGTTATATTCTTATTTAAAAGTTTTTACATTAAAAAAAGGTTTTATTATTCAGAAAAAAAAAAGTTATATAACCGTTTATGATTATAAATGCAAGCGGCGTACTCCGTGCGTGTTTCAATTATAATGCTGTTGGAATTAAATGGGGCTGGCTGTAAACAATGCAGGAGATAAAGGTGGGAATAACTTTGGGTAAGAATGGAATATGATATTATTGTGTTGAGCTTTTTAATGTTATGTGACTTGAATAATTGATGCGTGTATATCTTTAACATATATTCACCAAGATTGTAAAGGTAAAGTAATTATTTTTACATACATACATACATACATATCATCACGCCATATCCCTTGCAGGGTAGGCAGAGAGAACAGAGTGCCAGAGAACTCTATCTCTGCATACTTCACTCGCTTCCTCAACATTCATAATTCTCTTCATACACGCTCGCCGGTTTCGGAGACTCTTGACTCCACCTTCCTTCAGCACCTGACCGATCTGGTCTAGGTAGGTTAGTCTCGGTCTCCCTCGGTACCTACATCCTTCCACTTTCGCATTGTATATCTTCTTAACCAGACGTTCGTTCGGCATTCTTTCCACATGTCCGAACCATCGGAGCATTCCCTTTCGCATCTTTACACCAATACTCTCTTTCATACTTCTCGCTCTCTTACGTCGTCGTTACGAATGCGGTCGGTCAGCCTAACTCCACAGATTTTCCGAAGAGATCGCATTTCGACCGCATTAATTTTACTTTCATACTCTTTTCTGCATACCCAACTCTCGCTTCCATACAGTAATGTTGGGACAAGCACTGCGTTATGTATTGCTACACGTGCCTTCTGGCTGAGGTGGTGACTGCCGAGAAGTTGCCCCAACGCTCCGTTCACTCTATTTCCCGCATTCACTCTTCGCTCTATATCAGTGGTGTACCTTCCATCTCGGCTAAATCCACATCCAAGATATACAAATTCATCCACTTGCTCTAGTACATCATTACCTATTGTTACTCTTACATCTGTTCTGGCTTCATCTCTTTCAAAGGCCATTATTTTGGTTTTGCTCACATTCACGCGTAGACCCCTTTTCTTACAATCTTCTGTCATTGTGTCGACTAGGGTCTGCAGGTCAGTCGCTGACTGTGCCAGCAGGACTGCATCATCTGCATAAAGCAGAGCAGAGACCACTGAGTCACCCATCTGGACTCCCACATTCATATCGTTCAACCTTTGGAGACATTTATCCAGATATATGATAAACAGCCTGGCTGATAGAACGCAGCCCTGCTCAACGCCGATATTGACGTCAAACCAAGGCGACATTCCATCATCCAGCCGCACACAGGCTCTACAGCCCATGTAACTGGACTGCACAGCCTGCAGCAGTTTACCGTTAATACCATACTCCGGTAAAATGTCCCAAAGTTCGTTTCGTACAACCGTGTCAAATGCTCTCTCCAGATCCACAAAACTGCAGAAAACCCTCTGACCTAGGGCCAGATGCTTCTCCACAATGTTGCGCAGAGAGAACACTTGATCCATGCATCCCCTTCCACTCCTGAAACCTCCTTGTGTCTCACACAGTAAACTATCGGACACCATTCTCATTCTCCTTTCAATAATTTTACCATACACTTTTGCTGCCAAACTGGTCAACCTTATGGCTCTGTAATTTGCGCAGTCATAACGTGAACCCTTGGTTTTAAACAAAGGCACGATGACTGCGCTATTCCAGTCCCCGAGAACCATTCCAATTTAATTATTTTGATTGTATTAAACTCAATATAAATTTTCCGTGTGATGACGGAGTAAGAATACTATTCACCACACCATATCTTACCCATGGGTGATCGTACGAGACGACTAAGGGATATAAAACGCATATAACATCTATGCGAGAGAAGGAAAACTCGAAACAAAACCCTATACTTACCAACACGTCTGACCAGCGCGGGATAGTAGGTTAATTTCCCTCCCGTTACGGAGGAATCCCAAGCTCAACAGTGGGACATTTATGGGCTGTGATGATGATGATGATGATGATGTATTAATCTCAATAGTAAAGAAATTATTTTGAAAAAAAAAAATATAACATCTGAAAATAAATACCTAAGATAATCTAGAATTGATTTTTTTCCTAAATTTTCTAAGTTGCCTGTTAGTTATTATAGCGTATCAAGCGTTCGCCATTGCTTGACAATTGCTGGGATAACAAAAATGGATGTCATCATTTTCCTACTCTTGTCCCAATTACTTGGGATCGATACAATATGTACTCTTCTATCATAGTACATATTGTAGAAGTTATTGGTAATAGTTTTATAATCAGCCGCCTGCCAGACGTAACCCTACTTGGGAATGTAATTGTTGACCAAACGGCATCAGATGCAGTTGGCAGATAGTTAAAAGGCTCTTAGTTGTCTTTTACAACACCCACGAGCAAAGTAAGGGTTGGTAGTATTCTTAGCCGCTACCACACAGCTTATAATAAAAATGAATGTATGTTTATTAATGTTGATATTATTATTAATACGACAAATTTAGGTACTTAATACACCCAAAAAGAATGAACTTACTGGCACAGCTATATCGAAGACACAGGAAAAAAAATATATCAATATTAAAGTTGAAAATATTCCACTGAAATTAGAATATGAATTTGGAAAAATAACAGCATTGGATAATATTTGGAATGAATATATAATAAGAAATAACTATAACCGGTATGATCATCCCGCTTGTCAAGTATATGGGATGTGGAAGCTTTGTTGAGATATGATAAATATGCTTATTATATAAACAAAGAAGAGGCAGCCTGAAGAAAAGTTAGATGATTCGTGTAAAAATGATATTACATACATCTGGGTAGGATGAAAAAATATTTTTATTTTATTAATAATTTTACTTAGTTATATATCAGAACAAGCAACAGTTTTATAGTGTACAGTGACCATGGACGCTATAGAACCGTATATATAGTAGTAGTAGTAGTATATATATATATATATATATATATATATATATATATATATATATATATATATATATATATATACTAGCGACCGACCGACCGTCCTCGCTTCGCTTGGGTTAAGTCAGTTCAGTTGCGTAGTTTATTTTCGCGATATAGAATTTCTGCCGGAGAAGGAATTTCTTAAAATCCTACTTCATCGGACCTTTACAGGGCAGAAAGAAAGTCCACACCAAAGTCTGTAGGGACATTATTGGAAAATGTGGATTTTTTGGGTTGACACCTATGCAATCCCCTTTAGGGGGAATTTTTATAAAATCTGTTTTAATACGAAGCGAAAAAGCGTAATCGGGTTTTTTTTTATAAATGATTAAGCATATTAAATGCTAAATTTCAGTAATTTGAATAACAAGGTTGTGTCATCATTTAATACAATTCTAACTACAAAGTTTGAAGTATTAAGCCCATACAATATGTTAACATTGTCGGGTAGATGGCGCACGTCCCCTTAAAAGACGTAAATATGATACGAAGCGAGATTTGAATGTCCTGCAATAGTTCACGGTGATGTAAGTGGCAGCACGATTGGGCCGGACTCCCAATAGGTGTGGTTTCGAATCTTGTGACATCAAATTTCGCTTCGTAATCGAGTTTTTATAAATAATTCAGCATATTAAATAATAAATTTCAGTAATTTGTTGTTGTTGTTAAAATCTTATTAATTTGCGATTAAACAAAAATCTTTTTTCACTCTTTTGTACACTCCCTTTACTTAAGAATAAATCCTTCTATTGTGGATAATACTACAAATATATTATTTACATACATAAAATTACAATTTGTTCTTCTGAGTGTAGACCAAATCGGTATTTCACTCCTTACGTAAAGTATTGTATAATAATTATAAAAATATTGTAGTAACATGACCCATATTCAATATCGATCAGTATAACACTATAGAAGAAAATTTAAAACTCACGAAAGGTAAGAAAAGAAAAACAAAACCAGAGTGTTTGACGTATTTTCCGATACTGGTCGGGTCACAGAAACTAAAGTTCGTAAACTTTGAATAGCTTGGTCCAACAAAAAACTGAGCGTAAAGTTTGTAATTTAACTTAAAGCATATACTTGAAACGTTTTTATGGTAAATGTATATTAAGTTTTTACAGTTATTTTATTTTCCTTAAATATGCTTAGAAATTTGATCATTATTTTGACAACCTTCTTTGTGATAAATCGAATTTGCTGTACTGACCAAATAAATACATGTGAGCCGCGACCGGCAAAAAATGTATGAATATCCATATCTGTCGTATATTTTAAAAATGGAACGATTTGTTACTTCAAAACATTATTACCAAATATGCAACTTATCAGAGTTTTATTTAAATTTCAAACTAGCTTAAAAAAAACCTGTTTGATAATGAAAAGAAAAACAAATGAACCCTTTAGCACGTGAAAAATGTTGTTCGTTGTTCGTCACATATACAGTTCTACTTAGTACTGCTTAGTTTTAATTTCCGCGCATTATTTGAGAAAAGCACTATACAAGCCTTGGCCACAACTAGGAATTGTTGGACTTACGTATGTGTGCCTCGGCTACGCCTCGGCACACGTTCATCCATCACTGCTTCTTTTGCTGGCCGCTGCAGTAATGAACTATTTCTTAAAGACAACCATGCACTAAAAAATAATCCTTATATTCCGGGGGACTTTACAAACATATAATTAAAGCAAACAACTTACACCTAGACTCGGAATAATAGTTTGTGAATAGCACAAATTATTGTGTTACGTGAGAGTCGAATCCAGGGCACTACACATCACTGTAGGTTGAATATCTTGAGCAATTTGCCATCTCCTTCTTTTTTCTCTTTATTTAGGTAGAGATATGTTCTGGACATACTTCGTTCATTCCATCGGGGGTGACGAAAGAGCGGCATGTGGCTCTCCATAACCCACCAGTACGGCATCTTCTTGTTCTCTTTTCTCTTCAATTTGGCAGGCCATAGGTTTAGACACACCCCGGCTATTCCATCTGGAGCGATGGAAGGGTAGTGTGTGAACGCATAACCCACCGTTTTCCATCTTCATCGCCATTGGGTCGACTACTAGTACCGCTTACTTGACATCCGTGGCCGACCAGCACAGCAGGACCTATTACGTCATCTATGTAGGCAAGTGTTGACTAAAGGCAGCTTCTTGATCAGGCAAATAATAATGCTCATACCATGAGGTTTAGACGGGTTGAGATAATGTTTAGTTTCGAGACTGCCTACGTTTTCAATAATTTTATATCCCTATAACCCTTACTTACCGTGATACTACACTACTACTTACTGATAATGATGCGTTATTATAATTTTTTTTTTTTTGGTGTGGCTACGGTCGGTGCACTCCTCGCAACACTCCGTCCGGAGCGACAGAGGGGCGTAAGCACGTACAACCGTAACCCACCCGTGGCCCATGCCTTCGTCGTTGGATCGGCTACCGGAGCAGCGTGAACTTGACGTCAGTGGCCGGCCCGACGGAATACCCCCTGAGGGGTACCCTCTCAGAAAATATTATATTAACATATATGACTCATGATTTACTGTTTTATTGCCAAAATTACACAAACAAACTCACATTCGCATCCATACTTATTAGTTAGAGTATAAAATTTCCACTGACGTCAAGTCACTCTGCTCCGGTGGTTGGCCCAACGACGAAGGCGACGTCACGGGTGGGTTACGGGTGGGCGTGCTTACGCCCCTCTGTCACCTCGGACGGAGTGGTGCGAGGAGTGTGCCGACCGTAACCCGCCCCCAAAAAAAAAAAAGTATAAAATTTAATGAACGATACAATTTCATAGGCTTCAGAAATATATAAAAAAAAATATTTTATAATGATTTCCTTTTGTAGAATCGGCGTATTATGTTTTAAAACGGTGCCAAACATACCCCTCCATAAAAACCATTTTACGATCCATTTTGGACCACAAAATGGCCGTTTGCTGGGCACATTGTGTTTCAAAATCACACTGCCGTACCCCTGTAAGCTATTAAAAATAAATATTATTTTTATTAGAGTTTTTAACAAAATGTTATGAATACTTAAAAGGTTTGTTGAAAAAGTTTATAGCATACTTGTACAAGTAAAAATTTACTTAGCTATTTGTTCTTTTAAACAACATTCTATACGATTCAGCTATATTAGAGTAAAGCAAAAATTAATACAGCATATTAAATTGACTTTGACAGTGACTGAGTAAGAGTGTAATACACCACTACACTGACTAAGGGACATAATATTGCACAGTACATATACGCAAGAGACGGAAAACTCAAAATGAAAAACTATACCAACTCGTCTGACCAGCGCGGTATAATAGATCAATTTGCTCCTGTTTTATAGCAGGCCACCTTTTTTCTTACGGTGGACTATGGAAGTGGTCGCGCCGCGCCAAATCAGTTCGGGCCGACGGAAGAGGCGCCGCGCAACCCCATAGATCCACCCTGCAAGCACCTCTCTTCGCCGTGCGAGCTACCGGTACCCAATCTTTGTCTTCGGTAGCCAGTAGGCTCCACCTCAACAGTAGGAAATTCACATTATTAGGAATATTAAAGTAGATATAGTATTAAAACCTCATACTAACCTTGCAATACCAAGTCAACTATCGATACATTGAAGTCACTACATAGGAATTTATGAAATTACTCCAACGTATTAACAGACATCTTCAAGCTCTTCGAATGAATTAGGTTCGGATTTAACATCAGCGGCAAATATATCACTCACCTTCGATTTTGGTGTTCAATGACAGAATCCTCAAGAAATCAATGTAGGAAAAGGCAGTCATGTCTACCATGCTGTCTATGTTATTCTTTTAATGGTCCTAGTTGGGGACGTGACGTGACCAGGGAAATATAGTAATTGACAACTTCAAAAGGTTGTCAATTACTATGTCTCTCTGGTAGATTCAATTTTGACAAATATGTTAGTAGATGAATCCAAATTAGCTAAGCAGCATTGAGAAAATTTAGGAAGTTCTTCTTATCTATAATATACTGCAGTATCTGAAAACAAAAATGTATGAGTATTCCAGTCAATATTTATGGTACTGGAACCTGATGCCTAAATGTCAAAGTTTCTCAACGTGCTATGGATGGAAATATGCACGCGATAAAATTCGGATTGAAAAGAATCTTTAGGATACCAGTTATCCGCGGGTGACTGAACCAGGGTATATAGTATAGGTTCGTCACCCGCAAAGAGGCTGACCGCGTGAGAGCGATGCCCCAGCAATTAGCTGGGGCGGCGGCGGGAGATGGTGCCCGAAAGGGTAATCCGCCGGACTAGCCACGGATGGCAAGGAAGCGGTACCAGTGGCCGGCTCAATGGCGATTTATGGGGTCACGCGCTGCCCTTCCGTCACCCCGGATGGAACGGTCGGCATATGCCCGGACCATAGCCTACCCAAAAAAAAGGATACCGGTTATAATGTGAACTCCTGCACCTGGTGCCACCATGGATAAGGCTGGATAAGGTTTTTAATTATTGTACTATTACCAAAAAATCACATTCAACCACAGCAAGGTCTGAGTTGACGTCAAGCAAGGAATCGGTGTTCATGACATGCCCAATTAGGTTAATTACCCCTCTACGACAAGCTATTACGATAGGTTAGAGGTCTCTGCGTCATTATTATTTCATCTCAGATTTAAGTGGGATTTAGTTCAAATTATAGTCTATCCCAAAGAAAAGCTTTTATGTCGACTTTTCCTTCTCCTGCACTGCATATTTCGTAAAGATTCCCACGAAAAACAACGTATAAGTAACACGTTATATGTACTTTAAATTCATCTTCACGTTGACTACATTTATTTTTAAAACTCGAGGTAAAAATATAAAAATGCAAAGTATTCCCTTATCAAAAACACATATAACAAAGTTTTCTAAAGTCTTTTTTCCCCATTGACGTACCTATATTCAGTTGTTGTGTGGTGCCGACTAGCGTATCTCACAAAAACTCAGAACGTGTGCCTCGTTCTATCTTTTAACATAATTAATGACTCACAGTGAGTTGCTTAGTTGTTTAGAAATTGGAATATGTGTAGTTTTGAATTGAGTTTGTTTTCTATTAGGGGCTAGTTTGGATTTGCTGGCTTTGTTTTGACAGATTTCTATTTTTGTTTTTATTCGCAAATGTGATTAAATTTTAAATGAAAGGGACTTGCGAAAATTATCCGTACAATTGAAAGGAGTGTATACTTTTTCATAATAATAATACTATTTAATTAAAATATTATTTGCAATTTCTTTTTAATTTCTGTGTAGTGAATAAAAACAGAATTTACTATATTTTGCCTATAGGTGTCATAAAAGACGACTAAGGGATATAATACGCGTATAAAATATATATACACGCGAAGGAATACTTGAAATAAAAACCATATACCGAACTTTTTGACCGGCGTGGTACGGTAGCTCATTTTCCCTCTTATCTTATTGTGGAAGAGGCTCCAGCCAGAGAGGAACGTATGACGCTAAGATGATGCTTATTTTTCTTTCTAGATATCATGATATCTTATTTGGATCGGATCATGATCCGAAATTATAAATTTGAGAAATAAATGTTAATAATGTCTTTGTTAACAATACTAATTGTATTGAGAATAAAAATATTATTTTCTCCACTCATATGATTAATTTAACTTATTTAGATACTATAAAATAAAGAATTTCGAAAGACCCTCGTCAGACAAAGAACATATAATATTAAGGTTCCGATAAATCATTCATTATTCGTTCATTACTTTTATTTCCCTGAGGTATTAAATTTGATTTCAAGGCAAATCTTCAATTTTAATGTCAAGAAGACAACACAGTTAATCAGATTCTCCAAAATAATGCAAAAAAAAAATATAGGAAACTGTTATTATTTACATATTCCTTCTTCTATATTATAATATTAAATTAGAACGAGTAAAGATATTCTAAGAAAAGTCTGATATAAGAGGCAAATGGAGATAGAGAATGGTATAAAAAAACATGTAGGCATTATGAGATATCTAGAAAATATGAAAATAATAAATTAAAAAAAAAAATTGAAGTACAGTAAAATAAATAAAACCCACATAATCAATTTAAAAAATACGAGTAAATGTAGATTATTTTATTACAGAGGTGCTGTGTGATGTGGGTTATAAATACTACCACATCTTAAATTGATGTCGTATAAGGCGATTAGATAAGAATGAATTAATCCCTAGTGGTAGGACCACGCCGTTAACAGTTCTCTGTCTACAGCCGCGGGCCGGTCCGTCCGGGGTAGTACCACACTCTCGCAGAAGATGGATGTCTGAGTAGTGCAATGTGCCATTGCAATTCGTTCGGTGAGCGAGATAACCGGTAGCCTAACTGGATGGGTTTTGGGATTGTAATGGTAAGCAGCGACCTTGCTATACCCTTGGTATAGCAAGAGTCCATGGGCGGCAGTAACACTATCACGTGTACTGCTTGCTCGTGTGCTAATAAGCAATAAAAAAAATACCAGCCTTAACTTTATCTGATGCCGTCTGATGAACAATTATATTATCAAAACTAGTTCACGACTGCATATAGCGGATATGCGAGTGTTGAGATGGTTATACAGCGTGACGAAAATGGATAAGATAAGCAATTAGCGTTTATGGTAAAATTTTAAAGCGGTGTCAGTGACGGATAATTTAAGGCGTGAACGCTTGACCCGGTATGAACATGTAATGAGAAGAGATAAAAAGTAATATTGTGAGGATAATTTTAAGTATGAATGTAGGAAATAAAACTACTTTTACGGATTCTATCGCGTTTGTATTTGATTTTTAATTTCCCGACGTTTCGAACACTTTACAGTGATCATGGTCACGGGAGGACTGTCCTCCCGTGACCTTGATCACTGTAAAGTGTTCGAAACGTCGGGCAATTAAAAATCAAGTACAAACGCGATAGAATCCGTAAAAGTAGTTTTATTTCAAATGTGTAATACTCGCGTAAACATTAGAAGTCATTATGAATGTAGGCTTTAGGGGTAAGAGAAGGCCACAGAAAATGTGGATGGACTGCGTGAAGCATGACGTGGATAGACAAAGATTGACTAGAGAGATGACGTCTGATAGGATAGAGGATTGAATCGACCCCAAGTAATTGGGATAAGAGCAATGACGATGAAGAGTTTACGTCTGGTAGGCAGCCGGCCATAAAACTATTGTCAAACGTACCATGCTAGAAGAGTAAATATTGCATCGACACCGAGTAATTGGGATAAGAACAGCATCAGTACTGAGATTAAATAGCAACTAATGCGTCTAGTATGACAGAGGAGAACTACTCCGAGTGATGATGACCTAAGAATACGTATGTCACTACCCCTTACTTTCCCCTGGAGTCTTAATGTTATTACATCAACTGTAACAGCCAAATCACTTGATAAGAGAGACGAATAATGCATTATAATTCTTTGGAAAGACTAAAAGTGTCACGGTTACGGTGTAATGGTGGACTTCATTGAACTGGATAGATGACGTAGGTGAATAGAAGGGAAGACATAGTAACAAAAGCAAAAAAGAAACGTTACCGTAAAATATGAGATAGCCTCAAAGTGACGTGATGGTATAAGAAAGTGTCAAGTTCAAAATAGTGGTAGGACCACACTGTTGACAGTTCTCTGTCTACAGCCGCGGGCCGATCCGTCTGGGTTAGTATAACACTGTCGCAAAAGATCGACGTCTGAGTAATGACAATTTGCTATTGCGCTTCGTTCGGTGAGCGAGAGAGCTGGAAGCACGATGAGATGAGCTTGTGCGATCCACGAAGTGTTGTTCTGAGTCTGGGTGTAAATTGTCTGCGTTAATTACATGTTTGTAAAGTCGCTGTACAAGGATTATTTCCGTAGTACAGGGTGGTGTCTTAAAAGAAAAATAAAATTTCTTATGAAAAATAATTAAGATTGGATAGCTGATATAACTTAAATATACAGAAATTTGAGTTAAATGAATTACATATACGGTTTTAAATCACAGACCACGATATAGTCCCATAAAGGTTTCTGGTTTAGCAATAAATTGACTGACATAGCATACTCAGTCGTAAACATAGTCGGTATATTGTGGTCAAGTGACAAGCTTTGTATATCGGTAAACAACCACACAACAAGTTTGATTGAAAGCTGAAACCATGCTCTAAAGTTAGTACGACATTTACTATGTAAATTTACTAAATTTATAATTTGATTCTCGTTTTTACAGTGAAAAGCTTTTTAACGGCGTTGTGCACTTTTTTGGGATGGGTAAAAAAATGTTAAACTGCCGTCAGGACACGTGACCTGATCGAAAATTCGTAAGACGGAGGGAGAGTAGACCGTAAGATAGGAAGTAATATCCCCTTCTTTTTCTATCGCGCAGCGAAAATATATGCCTGCTCCTGCTGTTTCGTTTTAGTAGGGCAAGGCGCTTCTGCGAGTGTCCGTGTGTGTTTATTAATTGAATTTTTAAATAATGAATTTGGTTTTATTTTGCAACTTACGTATACCTATAAGGTACGCAATTTCTCTAAAATGGAAGGGAATTAGGTCTTAAGGCCAACGATAGACAAATTGAAGAAGGTTAAAGAAAGGGTTGATAAAATCTATTTTTATTCCGTCATAATAAAACTCTGAAATAGCTTTCACAGTTTTATAGAAAGCAGTGATTATGTTTTAGTGTTTGATGGCAACAACCATAGCTCTTATAATGCTCTCTTAACCGAACAGTCCTCAATGGTGTCCCTTGTTTAATCATAGCAGTAGCTACTCAGATTCGTGCCCCCTTCAGGAATGAGTACTTGTGTTATCATGTCCTGACAATACCTACATCAGTCTGATGTAAAAACGATTTCATATTGCCAGCCATCCATTTTATCAGTAGCAGCTGGAGTGATTCAGTAGTTCGGACATAAAACAGAGGCATCCCTTGTCGTACTTCACAATGAGCTACTTACTTTTTAGAGCCATTTGAGCCCCTGTAGAAAAAAATGCAAAAGGAGCTTCAGTATGTTTTAAACTTTGATTGTATTTGGTCAGTTGAGAGGTTGACCTAGATTTACTTTAATTAAGATAAGAATGGGCTGACATATTCCTTTTTTCTTCTACACCGATAACTAAATATTATATGGTGTGGGCATAGGTTTGTTTCCTGTAACCAGAGTAGAAGAACCGTTTATCTGCAATCGGATCCGATCCGATCAGATCCCTTTGCAAAGAAAATATTAGCGAAGCAAAACCTCATAAAATTGACTCGGACAGTGTGCTCTTACGACAGTCATAAGTAATATTATGATCAGTAGTAGTATCGGTAGTATTATTGGCCGCCATCATATTATGACGTATTTGATGAATTACGATACAAAATGTAACGTTGTATGGTAGCGACTACGAATACTACCAACCCTTACCTTGCTCGTGGATGTCGTAAAAGACGACTAAGAGCCTTATAACGGTCTGGGCCATCTGATGCTGTTTAATTAACAACTACTTTGACGTCTGGCAGGCGGCCGGTAATAAAACTATTGCCAATAACTTTTACAATATGTGCTATGAAAGAGGAGTACATATTGTATCAACCTCAAGCAATTGGGATAAGAGTAGGAGAATGATACATACATACACATACATACATACCATTACGCCATGTCCTTTGCAGGGTAGGCAGAGAGAACAGAGTGCCAGAGACCTCTATCCTTGCATACTTCACTCGCTTCCTCAACATTCATAATTCTCTTCATACGGTTGGTTGGTTTCGGAGACTCTTGACTCCACCTTCCTTCAATACATGACCGATCTGGTCTAGGTAGGTTAGTCTCGGTCTCCCCTGATACTTCCATCCTTCCACTTTCGCATTGTATATTTTCTTAATCAGACGTTCGTTCGGCATTCTTTCCACATGTCCGAACCATCGGAGCATTCCCTTTCGCATCTTTACACCAATATTTTAGGAGAATGATGATACATAATATTAAAAATATACCCATTGTTAATATTTTAATGATAAACTTAGTACTAAGGAAATAAGCCTTGTCGGGCAGGAACTATTCAAACATACAATTCAACGGGAAAAATTACACCCAGACTTAGGACAACCATTTGTGGATTATACAAAGTATTATCCTAAGTAGGAATTGAACCCATGGCACTGGCATTTTTGGTCTGTATCTTAACCACTTGAGCAGACAAATTAACCTCGTCATCTCGATATCCTCTGTGAGATTATTGTTACTCACACCTTCTCCTATCCTATCCTCCTGGAAATCCTTCGGCAAGTTTTAATGAACTCCACGATAATGTAACGGGTGGTGACATATTGTATTCTTAACCCATCACCATTAAAGCAAATAACAGTGAATGTATAATTCAAAATCATATTCCTTCAATTTATATAAACAGAAACGGCTGACCTCCATGTAATTAAACCAAAGTTATGTACAATAAAACCAAAATGGCTTCATTACGAATTCAACATTAATTGTATTCATTGAATCGACTATATAATTTGCGGTTGTACTCTATTCGTAATTACTCCTTTGTTCGGTGTTGGGTGGGTGACAAGAAGCACAACATTTGTGTTAGTGTATCAAATAACGTGACGGCATTAACTGTAATTAGAGAAAATACATTTGACATTTTGATAGTTAATTTTGAGTTCATTATTTCAGTTAAAAAGTTCAACTTTACATTTTAATTCAAATTAATTTATTATGTATATACACTACGAGGTTACTTACATATAGTCAGTTTTAACATATTAGATGCTCGTTAAAGTTATTACCTTTAAACGAGCAATTCTTGTATATCATTTGAATCTTGGAAACGGTTTCAACGATTTTCATGAAATTTAACATGCAGGGAGTTCGGGGGACTACGGATTAATCGATCTAGCAGGTTTTCTGTTATAGAAAACATTCTTTCGTCAATATTTTCAGGTAACATAAAATTACAATTTGTCGTTGGCTGAAAACTGTTAAAATATTTACGCAAATGAGGCTGTCGTTAAGAATAGACATAGCTCAGTCGGACAATAGAGCAGTCTAATCCAGAGAGCTTATATTCCCTTTTTTATAATTTTTTGCATTTTTATTATATTATTTATTTAAAATATTTAATAAATAATTTATTAAATATTTTTATTTACATAAATCTCCTAAAACACACTAAATAGAAAATACTGAGAAAATCTCGGTCATCCAGTTATTTTTAAATTGATCCAAAAAAGCTACCACCTTTCAATTGATAGGCTATTCGACAGCTAGCCTACAGGCTATAGAAGATCACGCTACGACCAATAAGAAAGGAGTCATCATCAATATCATTTCAGCCTATCGCCGTCCACTGCAGGTCGTAGGCCTCACTCATGATATGTCACAGAGTGCAGTCCTGTGCCGCTTGCATCCAACGACGCCCAGCAACCTTCACCAGGTCGTCTGTTCACCTAGTGGGAGAGCGTCCTACACTGCATCACCCGTACGTGGTCGCCAGTCTAGAACCTTTCTTCCCTAGCGGTTTTCGGTTCCCCGAGCGATGTGGCCTGCCGTTATCCACTTCAGCGTGCTAATTCTTCGTGCTATGTCGTTATACCCGTGTACTGAGTGTGAGTTTTGACGTTAATATGACGCACTCTACAGCGTGCGCGTAAGCATGCCATTTGTATGAAGAAATGTAGTTTCAAAAACGCGCCGCTAGTGGCGCTGTACATTTCTTCGCCGTTCTTCTGTAGATTTCCGTATTTCGGATTCTATCTCGCAGAGAAATTCCGAGCATAGCACGCTCCATAGCATGCTGAGCGACTTTGAGACTGATTATGAGGCTTAGATTTAGGAACCACGTTTCTGTGCCGTAAGTCATCACTGGTATCAAACAGTGGTCGTATACCTCTGTTTTCAGACAATGAGATATGTTGGATGAGAAGATCCTCTTAAGTTTCCCGAACGCTGCCCAACCGAGTTGGGTTCGTCGGCTAACCTCTTTCTCGAAATTGAATCTACCTAACTGGACTGTTTTAGTAGTTTGAGAGTCATTCTAATCTCGCACAAGCTAATGTCCGGGATTTCTTCGGTATAGTGCTGAGTAAGCTTGGATCTGAGATCTTGGACCAAGCCGACAACAGGATTTTGGGATGATTTATATAAGTATATTGGTTATAGAACCTTTCGACTTCTCCCAAGATGTCATTTTGGGATGAAATGACAGTGTCATGATCGGTCTTCAGCTTAGTCATTTGGCTTTGCCCAATAGATAGATCTTGTGCGAACACTTTTGAGCCACGATTTCGCTCCATCGCTTCTTTGATACTGAATGTATTAAATTGGCGAATATTGCGACGCACAGACCTAGAGATCTGCCTAATTAGCTGCCTATGTTTGGACCAATTGGCTGAAGACTGCACCGTTATTTCTTTTCTCCGCTCCATGAGCTTGAGAGTCTAGTTTTTTTAGGTCTATTAGCGCGGTGAGACTTGAAAAATTTCGACCCAACCGCGTGGACAGTTTCCATGGACCTGTTGTTCATATCGTTCAGAGATTCGCACTCGTCTAGACATTGGAAGCGATTGTGTAGTTCAAGTTGAAAATCTCCCTCCCGGTAGAAGAGCAAGTTTCCAGACCGTAGGATTATCGTACCCTCGCCTTATCTTCGCACTTCTGATAATCCTACAATGTCCCAGTGAATTTTGCTCAATTCCTCTTCCAGCTCGATGACCTTCTCGTCGGTCCTGAGTGTCCGAATGTTGTGTGTTACCAGGGTCAAAGGTCGTTTTGATTGGTAGCCGGATCGCTGCCGGAGATTCTTCGCACCCCCTACTCCATCGCTACCAGGCCCGCTACCACGATGAGCCTGTAGGATAGCGGAGCTGCCGTGACTGGGAGCCGTTTTTTTATTTGTGTTGCTCATAAGGGATTAGAGGCGTAATCGCCACGCTTAGCATGCGGGTTGGCGATCGCAGATTGGTGTTATACGTTTCCCAGGAGAGAGCTGCTGCCTACTTTCCTGGTGAACCCGCCAATTTTTACGACTCCCACGGGCAAACAAGAGGTGGCGACACATGTATTCTAATCCCGTCGCCACACAGGAAATGCCAAAATAGTGCGTGAAATAGTCTTTAAAAAAAAATTTAAAATACTATCGCCAGTCTTTTTATATATGAACCAACGAGGAATTTAAAAAGCATAATAGAAATTATCTAATAACCCTAATAGCCCTTTAAATTCTAATAACCATAACATTCCACTACATAAAGAGAAAACAATATAGAGCTTCTAAAAGAAAATTTACAACCCCAGATCTCGTATATACTGTTAAACTAATTAACCTTACTGTGCATACTTCGTTCTCTGTATTCACTCGGTTAATTTAGGACGGTCGTCGACGGTAATTGTCGGGGCTCAGCGCATGTCCTTACATAAAATCGTGTAAGGCCTAATGACCAACCATTCTGAAATTTCAACCCGATTATCATTAATGAATGCCTTTAAAAGCATTTTTGATACTTAAAAGGATCTTTGTGATTAAATTTTGTTGGTACTTTTTTTTTGAGATGGTTCATTAAAATCTAACCATCTGGCTAATTAGATTAATTTTAAAATCTCTTTTAGTGAATAAAGTCACATCTTGCTGCATTTACAATGATGGATTAACTCTGTATCGAATCAGGTCAAGTGCACTCGTTGTTACCTTTACTTCACCCATGGAAACCATTAATATTAGTGGGACAGTAGCGCTGTAGGGAAAAACCCTTAATACCAACTGTTATCGCCAAACGAAAGGTAGCCATTCTGAGATTGTGCTCTGCCAATATTGTAGCTACTGAATATCACTGTTGAGTGGCTTAATGGCAAAAAAGGGCACGAATAGTATAAACTTGAACGTATAGACGACTGAGGTTGAAAGTCTCGAGCGCAAATTCGGACTGGCTGAGTATGGTTGCCATAGATATCTGCAGCTAACAAATCATCATCGTTATCATTATTATGCTCTTAACTCACTTACTTGGGCAATAAATTTATAATTGCCTGCTTGCCTATCGTCAGTCCTCCTTGGAAATATAATTCTTGACCAGACACCATCGAATGAAGCTAGCCCAGAAATTTAAACCTCTTAGTCTTAGTCTTGACTGCACAGATGGCATAGTGGTTAAGATACCGACCTTCCCTGCCAGTGCCGTGGGTTCGATTCCCACGCAGGACATTACTTTGTGTGATCCACAAAGTGTTGTTCTGAGTCTGGGTGTAATTTGTCTGCGTTAATTGCATGTTTGTAAAGTCCCCCGCAATACAAGGTTTATTTCCTTAGTGCAGGGTGGTGTATTCTAAAAAAAAAAAAAAAAAAAAAAAAAAAAAAAACAAAAAAAAAAAAATTATCAGTACGGCAGAACGCTAGTCGTCTTTTACTCGACACTCACAAGTAATGTAAGAACGGGTAGTAATCGCAGCCCCCACCGCACACCGTCATCTGATCAATAATTACATTCTCAAGGGGGCTATCATTTGAAATATACATACATACATATCATCGCGCCATATCCCTTGCAGGGTAGGCAGAGAGAACACAGTGCCAGAGAACTCTATCTCTGCATACTTCACTCGCTTCCTCAATATTCATAATTCTCTTCATACACGCTTGCCGGTTTCGGAGACTCTTGACTCCACCTTCTTTCAGTACATGACCGATCTGGTCTCGGTAGGCTAGTCTCGGTCTCCCTCGGTACCTACATCCTTCCACTTTCGCATTGTATATCTTCTTAACCAGACGTTCGTTCGGCATTCTTTCCACATGTCCGAACCATCGGAGCATTCCCTTTCGCATCTTTACACCAATACTCTCTTTCATACCTGCTCGCTCTCTTACGTCGTCGTTACGAATGCGGTCGGTCAGCCTAACTCCACAGATTTTCCGCAGAGATCGCATTTCGACCGCATTAATTTTACTTTCATACTCTTTTCTGCATACCCAACTCTCGCTTCCATACAGTAATGTTGGGACAAGCACAGCGTTATGTATTGCTACACGTGCCGTCTGGCTGAGGTGGTGGCTGCCGAGAAGTTGCCCCACCGCTCCGTTCCACTCCACTCTATTTCTCGCATTCACTCTTCGCTCTATATCAGTGGTGTACCCTTCCATCTCGACTAAATCCACATCCAAGATATACAAATTCATCCACTTGCTCTAGTACATCATTACATTTGAAATATATATGATGGAAAAGTAGTACATATTGCATCAGCACCAAGTAATTGAGATAGGAGCAAGAGAATGATGACGTGTAAGCAATTATATGTTTTTTTATTAGTTTGGTGTTTATTTTATACGACTGTGATTTGGAACTCACGTGCCAAGGCTGACAATTACGTCATTTTCTCTCTTATATTGTGTATTAAGCTTTCGAGTTATATCGGTTGCACCCATTCTTTTACGGATTTCGATATTCGGGCTTTTATATAATATAGAAATTCCGATCGCAGGTCTAACAGTTACACGTACAATTTTGGTCTTAGTCCTAAGGTCGATATTTATTATATACAACAAGTGCTGACCAGATCTTATTATTAAATGTATCATACAATTCGGTTCAATATTAGATTTATTATTATAAAACGGAGGAGAGGAAGGGAGACCCACCACTTTCCCACGGTTAATCAATATGCCGTACACCTCAAGAAAGGAAGGAATACGGGATGGGATTAAGGTGGAATAGGATATAAGGGAATCTTACTCATGTGATGAGCACCGCCTCCAGAACTTCTACTTGCAATTTGCCGCAGAACTTCGAATAAAGGTTTGACACGTGTTTCGCTTCTAATGAGGCATCCTCAGGACGGTTCAGCTTCAAAGGCGCACGGCAAATTGCAAGTAGAAGTTCTGGAGTCGCTGCTCATTACAGAAGTAAGATTTCCTTATATCCTATTCCACCTTAATCCCATCTCGTATTCCTTCCTTTCTTGAGGTGTACAGTATATTGATTAACCGTGGGAAAGTGGTGGATCTCCCTTCCTCTCCTCCATTTTATAATAATAATGGATTTCCGCCATGTATCGTCTAAATCAATAAATTATATTAGATTTATTGATAGATTTAAAAAAATATACTTTAAGAATTAAAAATACCATCAATAGTGCTACATGCATTATTGATTTTAATAATTAACTATTAAATTTTTTAAGTTTAATGGTATGATGCTTGCGTATTAAAATGTGGGAAAGAATCAATATACATTCCACTATCACCTATCGCACTTTTGACTAGCATAAAATACAACTAAAAGATATAATATGCTTTCAAAGACAAATATCGGGTTTTGGTGGATCAATCGCACGGCGAAAAGCGTCTATGGGGTCGCGCGCCGTTCTTTCTGTCACCCCGGATGGAATTAATGGGTGTGGAAATTTATATATAACATCTATGACAGAGAAGAAAAACTCGTAACAAACCTCTATATTAATATATCTGATTAATATGATATTATAAGGCAATTTCCCTTCTATAGTTGAAGAGACGCCAGCTCAGTAGAGGGGTGTTGTATAAAAGCTGAAAGAATAGTATTATTCAAATTTCGACGTTTTCTGTTTACCCACTCTTAGTATTTACTAAATGCGGGTAAAAAATTTTTACTCTAATATTTTATTTAAATTAATTGCCAGTAGAAAAGAAAATGATACTACACATATATAGCTTTTTTGATTGTTAATTATAAAAGAATATTCTATGTTATTATGAATTTCCCTGTATGGCAGTGGCTATAGATATTACAAACTTTTACATTACTTTTGAATGTTGTAAAAGACGACTAAGACATTTACACAGACCTGAATCGATTCTAGGCTCCGGTGGCCCGCTCCCGCGGCGTAGATAAGTACTTGTAGGGCAACAATTACATTGCAAAGCTGGATTAATATCAGGCATCCAGCCGACCATGAAATAGTGGTAGGACCATGCTGTTGACAGATCTCTGTCTACAGCCGCGGGCCAGTCACACGTCACACTCTCGCAGAAGATCGACGTCTGAGTAATAGCAATGTGCTACTGCGCTTCGTTCGGTGAGCGGGAGAGCCGGAAGCCCAACTGGGTGGATTTGGGGATTGTAATGGTAGGGAGTGGCCTAGCTATACCCTGGTATAGCAAAGGCCCATGGGCGGCGGCGACACTTACCATCAGGTGTGCTGCTTGCTCGTTTGCCACCATAAGCAATAAAAAAAATAAAAATATTGCTAAAACTTTTGCAATCAAAAGCGTACTTATTGTATCGACCCCGTGTAATAGGGATAATAGCAAGATGAATCTAATTTAAAGCAACAAAATTGAAATAATAGTCGAATTAAAAAAGCAATTCTGCTGAACTTAGCAAAATTATTCGACATTTTACTTATGAGAGAACTTGTTTTCGTGAAACGCAATTTAACCTAGAAACAGTTGCCAATGAACTTTTCAATTACATTTCTTTTCAAGTGTGTTATTTGCTTCATATTGACATATACCAATGTAGTCATTAATAGCCGAACCATTTTTAATATTTGTATTTTAAAATATCTTGAAAATAATTACTGTTTTTACTTAATTTGTCTGCAGAGATGGCGTAGTGGTTAAGTTACCGACCTTCCGCGTCAGTGTCGGGGGTTCGATTTCCACACACTTTAATACTTTGTGCGATCCAAAAGTGTGGTTCTGAGTCTGAGTATAATTTCTCAGCGTTAATTGTATGTTTGTAAAGTACCCTGTAATACAAGGATTATTTCCTTAGTGTAGGATGGATTTTAAAAAAAATACATGAAATAAATACAAAAAAAACGCTGGTCAGACGTGTAAAAGGACGCGGTATAAGGGTTCATTTCAAGTTTAACTTACCTTCCACAGTTGTTATATATGTATTTCGTCTTTCAATTGTTCCTTACAGTACCCACAAGTTAGATATTTTATTTATATTAGATAGGATGAACTGTTTTCTTCCTTAACTTCTGCTGTCACCACACGGAGTAAAAAAAAAAATTATAATTAACATAATTGAATGAACAAATAGTGTAGAAATTGATAAAGTCATCGTTCATGTCGTATAACGGGTTCAATACTCAGAACTGTTAATTGTATGATTCACAAATTGTTCTGTGTCTTTTGTATTATTTCTGTCACGAGAATTTATTTCATAATGCGGTGTCGTACATTGAAAAAAAAATTCATTACATAGGATAATTGTAGGAATAAAACAAAACTGTCACATATATATAATTTGTATTAAATCAACAATATTCTTAAGTCTTTACATTCTTTGGCGTAATCTTCAGCTCGTCAAATACAATTAACTAATTTCCCATTTAAATTCACAATTTCTCCGACATTATTCGAATACATCTACCTATTTATATTTTTTTTTATAAATTAATTTATATTTATACACATTTGTTTTTTTTTTAATTTTTATATTAACCTATGTGTTGTTTGCCCAAACGACAATATGAATTAATAATAAAAATTGGCAAGTTCGTAGCTTCGACGCAGATCCCGGTGAAGTAACTGCAATAAAAAGAAAATATATTAAAAACAATTTTAAATTATTATCATCCAGTGTTTACTTTCTTTTTTTACATACATACATACATATCATCACGCCATATCCCTTGCAGGGTAGGCAGAGAGAACAGTGCGCGTACCGCCTTTCGGCTGGCCATCCGGTCCGCTAAGGACGCAAGTTGGCAGGAGATGCTGGACGGTCTCGACCGTGACCCCTGGGGTCGCCCGTATCGCGCGTCGCTGAATAAGCTTCGCGCGCAGGGCCCCCCCTCACCGAGACCCTCCAGCCCGACCTCCTTCGTAGAGTGGTCGAGGAGCTGTTCCCGCGGCAGTCGGAGCACACGCCCCCGGTCATGGCTTCGCTAGATCACGATCGGGAGGCCGTCGAGAGCGTTCCGCCCGTGACGGAGTCGGAAGTGGGGGCAGCCGTGGCGAAGATTCGTTCCGCCACCACGGCCCCCGGCCCGGACGGAGTCCCAGTCCGGGTGTTGACGTTGCTCCTCGAGCATCTCGAACCTCGCCTCAGGCGACTGTTCAACGCTTGTCTGACGTCTGGACAGTTCCCTGAGTGCTGGAAGGAAGGGAGGTTGGTTCTCCTGCCAAAGCCGGGACGGCCCCCGGATTCGCCGTCGGCCTACAGGCCCATTGTGGTTCTGGACGATGTGGGTAAGCTGCTGGAGCGTGTCCTCGCTGCCCGCATCGTCCGGCACCTGGAGGAGGTGGGGCCCGATCTGTCGGACGCTCAATTTGGGTTTCGGAGGGGGCGTTCGACCATCGGGGCCCTGCTACGCCTGAGGCAGACGGCCGCGGAGGTTGTCGCCGGCAAAGGAGTGCTGTTGGCGGTGTCGTTGGACATCGCCAACGCCTTCAATAGTCTGCCATTCAGCTGCATCAGGGAGGCGCTCCGGTTCCATGGAGTGCCCCTGTACCTCAGGCGGCTGGTGGCAGACTATTTTGAGGGCCGCAGTGTTCTCTACGCGAGCCCCGCAGGGGACATTGTGCGGACGCCCATGTCGTGCGGTGTTCCGCAGGGGTCGGTTCTGGGGCCGACTCTGTGGGACATCGGGTACGACTGGGCGTTGAGAGGGAGTCTCCCCCCCGGGCTGAGCGTTATTTGCTATGCTGACGACACGCTCGTCACAGCCCGGGGCAGGACATTCGAAGAGGCGGCGAGCCTGGCCACTCTCGGCACCGAGGAGATGGTCAGGCGAATCGAGGCGCTGGGGCTCAGGGTGGCCCTAAACAAGACGGAGGCCCTGCTATTCCATGGGCCCCGTGTGAGGCTGCCCATCGGCGCTTCGTTAGTCGTCAACTCCATCCACATCAGTATCCAGGCCCATATGAGGTACTTGGGTCTGGTGCTCGACGGGCGATGGTGGTTCCGGGAGCATTTTCGCCAAATTGCTCCCCGGCTGGTCGGCGCGGCGTCCGCCCTTTCTCGGCTCATGCCGAATGTGGGCGGACCCAGTTTCGAGGGCCGACGGCTGTATGCGGGGGAGATCCGCTCAATGGCCATGTACAGCGCACCCGTGTGGGCGAGGGCTCTGAACGCCCAGCTCAGGGCGGTGCTGTGGAGGCCACAGCGAGCCATGGCGGTCAGAGCCATTCGCGGGTACCGCACGGTGTCGACAGAGGCGGCGTGCCTATTGGCCGGGACACCCCCGTGGGACCTAGAGACGGAGATGCTCTCCAACCTCTACCGGCGGGTTGCCTCAATGCGCGAAGAGGGTGGCTCCCCATCGTTTAACGAGATAGCCACCTGGCGCGAGGACGCCCGCCGAGAAGTCATCGCCCGTTGGGCTACGCGGCTGGAGAGGCCTAGACACGGTGTCATTACCGTTGAGGCCCTCCGGCCCGTACTGATGGAATGGATGGAGCGGCAGCACGGGGTCCTCACCTTCCGACTGGTGCAGGTGTTAACGGGGCACGGGTGTTTCGGGAAATACCTGCACACGGTCGTGCACAGGGAATGGATTCCGGGCTGCCATCATTGCAGTAGTGACGAGGACACGGCGCAACATACGCTCGAGGAATGCTCGGGCTGGGACGAGCAGCGCCGCGACCTCGTCGCTATTATCGGTGCCGACCTGACGCTGCCGGCTGTCGCGAGGGCGATGGTCGACAGCGTCAGGAATTGGGACGCGGTCGCCGCCTTCTGCGAGGCTGTCATCTCGCAGAAGGAGGCGGCGGAACGGGCCCGGGAGGATTCCCGTGACCCGGGCCGCCGCCCGCGGCCGGGGCGGCGCAGGCGCGAATACCTGCGCCTGATGCCGCCCTAACCGAGGCTTCGGGTGATCGGACCGGGGAATTGTCCGGTCACCCGACGCGAGGCCACCGCGTGAGGACGACGCCTCGACGGCGAAATCTGTCGGGGCGTCGACAGGAGAGGAGCCCCGAGAGGGCATACCGCCGAGCGGGCCACCGAAGACAAAGATCGGGTACCGGTGGCCCGCTCGCACGGCGAAGAAGAGGTGCTTGCAGGGTGGGTTAATGGGGTTGCACGCCGCCTCTTCCGTCACCCTGGACCGATTTGGCGGGGTGCGACGTCCATGGCCCACCACAAAAAAAAAAAAAAAAAAAGGGTACTAACCTACTCATTTGATTCAAGTAATTGGTATAAGAATAGCCGAATGATGATGATCCTAATCATTAAGGTCGTCGCAATATGTTCTCTTCTTTCATCGTACATATTGCAAAAGTTATTGGCAAAATAGTCTTATGACCGACCGCCTGCCTGAAGTCAATCCTCCATGGGAATGTAATTGTTGACCAAACGGTATCAGGGGGAGTTGGCCTATAAAGCTTTTAGTCGCCTAATACGACATTCATAAGCTAAGCGAGGGTTTATAGTAGTGGTAGCTACTTGACGCAGCAACTAAAATTAGATTCATTTACAATACTATTGCTTTCCATGTGGTGACGGAGTAAGAATATTATTCACCACCCCCTAACTTACTTATAGATGATCGTAAGAGACGACTAAGGGATATAAAACGCATATAACATCTTTACTAGAGAAGGAAAACTCAAACCACTATACCAACACGTCTGCCCAGTGTAATATAGTAGGTCGATTTCCCTCTTATTATAGAGGAACCTCAAGCCCAAAAGTGGGACATATATGAGATGAAAAACCAGTACTATTATTAAATATTAATAATAACGAATCTCTTTAAATACATTTTAAATAGCAACCTGCCATTATATATTCAAATTTATTTTAAAATGATGGCACAGGTGGTGTAGTGGATTAGATAACTTTCCGTACCAGTGCCGTGAGTTCGATTCTTATGCCGGACAACTTTTTAGGTGAAAGTGTAGTTCTGAGTCTGGGTGTAATTTATTTGCATTAATTATATGTTTATAAAGTTCCCCGCTATATAAGGATTATTTTCATAGTGCAGGACAGTGTTTTTTTTTCTTTTTTAAAAGACACCACCCTTTTTTTTTTTTTTGCGGTCGGCTATGTACGTCGCACCCCGCCAAATCGGTCCGGGGTGATGGAAGAGGCGGCGCGCAACCCCATTGACCCACCCTGCAAGCACCTCTTCTTCGCCGTACGAGCGGGCCACCGCTACCCGATCTTTGTCTTCGATGGCCCGCCCGGCAAAAGACACCACCCTGCACTAAGGAAATAATCCTTGTATTGCGGGGGACTTTACAAACATATAATTAACGCAGACAAATCACACCTAGACTCAGAACAACACTTTGTGGATCGCACAAAGTATTGTCCTGCTTAGGAATCGAACCCACGACACTGGCACTCAAGGGCGGTATCATAACCACTACGCCATCTGTGCAGTCAATCAATTGTCTTTTAAATAAAAAATATATTTATGGTTTACGTTGTCTAAGTTGGTAGGTATTTTAAAAGCTCTTAGTATTATCAAATTGATCTAAATGAGTTCTTCTATTCAGTTAGATATATACTTTATAAATGTGGAATGTCAATGAGCTTCAAGAAACCCAATTTTGCCTTTGAAAGCCTTTACTAATTTAATTTTCACCTTCAAGGTTCTCACATATCGCACAGAGAAAACGTTAAATGTCATTGTGTTACTCAAAATATATTATTTATAAGTATTTTTTAAATTCTTTTTGTAAATAATATATATGAAGGAATATTTCAATTTAGTATTACTATTATCATCTTATATGATATACATCCCACTGCTGGGCTCCACCCTCCTTCATAATATGAGGGAAATTGATCTCCTTTTTTTTTGGAGTGAGCTACGGTTGGCGCACTCCTCGCACCACTCCATCCTGGGTGACAAGAGGGGCGTAAGCACGCACACCCGTAACCCACCCGTGACGTCGCCTTCGTCGTTGGGCCGACAACCGGAGCACTATCTCTATTGTTCTATTGATCTCCTGCACTATAATGATCAAACGTGTTGACATAGTGTTTTATTTCGAGTTTGCCTTCTCTTGTATAGGTATGCATATTATGCCGGGCGGGCCACCGAAGACAAAGATCGGGTACCGGTGGCGCGCTCGCACAGCGAAGAGAGGTGTTTGCAGGGTGGGTCTATGAGGGTGCGCGCCGCCTCTTCCGTCGCCCCGGACCGATTTGGCGGGGCGCGACCACGTCCATAGCCCACCGCAAAAATAAAAATAAAAAAACATAGGTATGCATATTATCCTTTATGAAATATAAAGGATAATATGCATACATTTTACGATACGTATGGGGAAGATATAATCAATTGTATTCTTACTCCATCACCACACGCAAATAATTTAATACGTAAAATTAATGTATAAAAAAAATATGTATTATACAAAAAAAAATCTACTAATATTATAGATGTGAAATTTTGTGAAGATATTTGGATGTTTGAATGTTAATTATTCAATCAAACCTAACCGTTGAAAAAATTTAAATAAAAATTTCCACATAGCTACACTATTTTCTGAATAAACACATATGATAATTTTTATTATGCTAATGGATAATAGTTCAACGTTGGTAGTCACTTTTCATATGAATGAAACCGGGATAAGAAGCGTTATTTAATTTAATTGCTTCATTATATCTACAAAAGAGCACGAAGTAATAAATGAAATGTTTAATTTATCTAGAAATATCTTTTCAAACGTAATTCTGGGAAGTACAAAATGTAACAATAATACATATTATATAAATCTAATAATCTTAATAATACACAGAAATATTTAATTTAATTTGTATTAAGATTCTCAGAATATCGTTTCCAACAAATGTACGTTATTGTTTAGCATTGGGCGTGTATCCTGCAACACTTAACGTATGCCAAAGATAAATTTATTATCTACCAACAAACGCCTAACTGTTACCCTCAGAGGAAATTGTCTGGGCAAATGAGACGGGAGGCAATAACTCATTGAGCCCTCAATGCCCTCTTTGGTTCTCGTAATCTTATTAGCTGAGCTTCCTCTTCACGGATATTAAAGAGATGCGGGCGTGTTAAGATGTGTTTTGCAATTTACTGCGACATATATTTATATTATGTTCTTTTAAAATTTGTGATGTTTTCATATATTCTACATTATATATTTGATTTGTTTATTTTAAAAAAAATCTGATGTTTACCCGAGTTTTTGAAAAGAAGTTACTTTTATGGATTTTTGTATTTGATTCCTATATACTCGACGTTTCGCTTTGTGATTTGCTCTGTGGTAGCGGCTACGAATACCTAGTAGTTTTATGACCAGCCGCCTGCCAAACGTCAACCCTCCTTGAGAATGTAATTGTTGACCAAACGGCATCAAATGGAGTTGGTTTAGGTCGTTATAAGGCTCATAGTCGTCTTTTACGACATCCACGAGCAAAGTTGGTAGTATTCGTAGCCGCTACCACACAGCAAGGATATATATATAGAAGACTAAGGAATATAAGAAATATAATTTCCGTGTAGTGACGGAGTAAGTATACAATTCACCACCCCCTTTCTTACCTGTGAGTGATCGTACGAGACGACTAAGGGATATAAAACGCATATAACATCTATGCGATATCTCGAAATAAAACCTTATACCAACATGTCTTACCAGCGTGGTATAGTAGCTCAATTTCCCTCTTATTAGGATAATATTACATATAGTTATTATATTTCCTATTTATGGATAGCCGATAATACGTTTGACGTCATAATCGATTTCAATATGGCAGGTGATAGTTTAATTAAAATGTTTATATAATCAAAATGATCAAAGCTTTGTATACTTCAGTGTAGATTGATTAAATATGCTACGATTTGCTACTAACCTGTTATGGAAACTGGATTAATTATAATGAATATTTAAATATGATATGTACCTAAGTATCGATTTTAATTTCCGTTCATCCATCAGCCTTATAATGCTTAAATAGCCTACTCAAGGAAAAAAATACTGTATACACTAGTTAGAATGTTGAAGATTGTGGATGGAGCGTCGGCACGAAGCACTCTCTTTACGATTGGTGCAAGTTTTGTCGGGGCATGGATGCTTCGGCAAGTAACTGCACATGATTGCGGGGAGCGAGATGACACCGTCCTGCCACTAGTGCGGTTGCAACGAGGACACGGCGCAGCATACGGTCGAGGTCTTCATGACCTGGGCACAGCAGCGTCGTGAACTTGTTGCAAGCCTCGGTGTCGACCTGACGCTGCCAGCCGTCGTGAAAGCGATGGTCGACAGCGTCAGAAACTGGAACTCATTCGCCGCTGTCTGTGAGACGATCATCTCGCAGAAGGAAGCGGCGGGGTGGGTCAGTGAGGAATTCCTCTACGGCGACACGCACCGCCGCCGGCGCCTTGGACAGCACAGGCGCGAGTACCTGCGTCCAATGCCGCCCTAGCCGAGGCAGCAGGTAACCGGACTGGGGATTAATCTGGTCGCCCGGAGCGAGGTCACACCGCGTGAGGACGATGCCTCGACTCGAGAGGATACCCGTGAAGGTAAACTGCCGGGCGGGCCACCGAAGACATAGACCGAGTTCTTCTGTCGCCTCGGACGGATTTAATGGGATGGGACCACGCTGTAGCCCGCCGCCAAAAATAAAATATCTGGTTTTGGTGCTATGAGTTTGCCTTGACAGCGCTGTTACTTTTAGTTTTCAAGACTTCCACAAGCAAAAAAGCGCTATATACTTATTCCATCACCAATAAAAGTTTATAGGTAATGGATTAAGAGTACGGAGTATCACATTTTCTTTACCCATAGCTAAGAAGTCGTCTCTCAGAACACAAATTGAAGGTTATAAACAAAATTAACACAAAATAAATGCCTATGAATATTCTAGCCAGCCTATGTCTATCAGCTCAAGATGGTAGAGTAAGCCAATATCCCTACAATTGTGGATGAGGACCGTACCCAATATTAAGCCGTATAAAGATAAAGCAATTGAAATAAAAATACATAAAGCTTATTTTTGAAGATTATTAAACCTATAATAATTCATCATTATTTCAACTCATATATGACCCACTGTTGGGCTCGAGCCTCCTCCATAATGAGAGCGTAATTGACCTACTATACCACGTTGGTCAGACGTGTTGGTATAGG
The DNA here is from genome assembly GCA_905163515.2 of Lymantria monacha. Classification (NCBI taxonomy): domain Eukaryota; kingdom Metazoa; phylum Arthropoda; class Insecta; order Lepidoptera; family Erebidae; genus Lymantria; species Lymantria monacha. The sequence goes on along the minus strand of LR991091.1, from coordinate 30,670,762 downwards.
GTTTTGTTTCGAGTTTTCCTTCTCTCCCTTAATCGTCTCCTACGATCACCCACGGGCAAGATAGGGATGGTGAATATTGTATTCTTACTCCGTCACTACACGGATGGTGATAATATAATATTTTCCATTTAAAGTACAAAACGAATTTAAACAATATATTTACACCTTATACTGGTTTTTAAATTTCAGTAATCACAAGAATGAAATCAGTATGTCATATTATGTAAAATGCGTTACAGTATTCAGAAAATTTATTCATTACGAGATTCTGAAGTCATGTACGACTTGCTTTCTACAAACACAATTGCAATTGACATTACTTAATATGCTGTTATCGTATATATGTGAAGATGATATAGACTGCACAGATAGCGTAATGGTTAAGATGCCGACCTTCAGTGCCAGTGCCATGGATTCCATTCCCATGCAAACTATTCTTTGGGCGATACATAAAATATTGTTCCGAGTCAGGGTATAATTTGTCTCCGTTAATTGCATGTTTGTAAAGTCCACCCCAATACAAGGATTGTTTCCTTAGTGCAGGGTGGTGTCTTGTCTAATTGTCCGGTCACCCGACGCGAGGCCACCGCGTGAGGGCGACGCCCCGACGGCGAAATCTGTCGGGGCGTCGACGAGAGGAACCCGCGAGGGTAAACCGCCGAGCGGACCACCGAAGACAAAGATCGGGTACCGGTGGTCCGCTCGCACGGCGAAGAGAGAGGATTTTACGATGGGTCTATGGGGTCAGGCGCCGCCTTCTCCGTCACCCCCGACCGATTTGGCGGGGCGAGACGCACCCATAGCCCACCAATAAAAAAAATAAATAAAAAAAAAATAAAAAATAAAATAAAAAAAGGGTGGTGTCTTGTCTATCAGGCCCGAGCCCAACAGTGGGACATATATGGGCTATGATGATGATGATTATATTATCAATGAAGAAGATTATGTAAGACGTTTTCCTTTCGCGATATTATGGAGTAAGAATATAATTCACCACACATTTTCTTGCATGTGGATATTACAAAACAGCGTCCAAGGACGTAATATGCAGATAATATCGACGCAAGAGAAGGAAAACTCGATATAAAACCATACCGACCAATGTCGTTCAATTGCCTTCATTGTGGAGGAGGCTCTAATCTAGCTTTATTGATTTAGATAACTAAAATTATAAAGAGGAAAGATTTCAAATTACTGAAATTTAGCAATTGATATGCTTGAATGTTTATAAAAACCCGATTACGAGCGAAAATGATGTCACAAGTAGGATTCGAACCCACACCTATTGGAAATCTGTCCCAAATGCTGTCTAATCATGCTGCCACTTACACCACCGTGAACTATTGTAGGACATATGTGTAAACATTGTCGGGTAGATGGCACACGTCTCCTTAAAGACGTAAATATAAAACGATACGAGATTTGAACGTCCTACAATAGTTCACGGTGGTGTAAGTGGCAGTACGATTGGGACGGATTTCCAATAGGTGCTGCTTTGAATCCCACTTGTGCCATCATTTTTCGCTCGTAATGAGGAAAGATTTGTATTTTTATATGTAACGAATAAACTTAAAAACTACTGAAACAATTTCATAAATTCTTTTATTTAAATGAAAATTATTTTAACCGCATAATTAGCGTAGTGGTTAATATACTGAATTATCGTGCTCGTGTCATGGGTTTGATTCTACTACTACATAATTAACGCGATAAAAAAAAGCTGTTCGTCATGTCTAAATATCTGGTCATAATTTGTGACTGTTAATTGTGTTTGTACTGTCCATGTTGTAACTGTCCGTATGGAGACGGAGTAAGAATTCACCACCCCCTATCATGGTCGTGGGTGATCGTTAAAGACGACTAAGGGATAAAATATGCATGTAACATCTAGGCAAGATAAGGAAAACTCGAAATAAAAGCTTATACTTACCAACACATCTGACCAGCGTGGTGTACTAAACCAATCAATCAATTCAATCAATACATTAATTCAAGGTCAATTTTCCTCCTAGTGTGGACAAGGCTTAAGCCCAGCAGTGGGACATATATGAGCTGAGATGATGATGATGAATTGTGTTTGTAAAGTCCCTCGCAATACAACGGTTCTTTGATTCATCATCATCATCATCATCATTACAGCTCATATATATCCCACTGTTGGGCTCGGGCCTCCTCCGTAATGGGAGGGAAGTTAACCTACTATATCGCGTTGGTCAGACGTGTTGGTATAGAGTTTTGTTTCGAGTTTCCCTTCTCTTGCATATGATGTTGTTATATGCGTTTTATATCTCTTAGTCGTCTCTTACGATCACCCACGGGTAAGATAGGGGATGGTGAATTGTATTCTTACTCCGTCACCGCACGGATTGTTTGATTCACGGATCTTTAAAATAAATATACAACTTACCTCTTTCAATTTTAGGATCACTATTGCCTGAATACAGTGCAATGACTGCATCGTCTTTATACAGATCACCAATTCTTGCATGACAGCGAAGCATTGGCGCTCCCCGCTCAAACTGAGCTGGCCATAATTGGAAGTTGACGAATAACTCGGCGCGAAACAATCCTTCTGGTGCTGGATACACTTGGTGAGAGCCTGGTGTTACCTTTTGACAAAAACAAGCACATTAGTTAGCTGTTGTTGTAGGTATGGGTTCCGTATGAAGAGTTTATGCGGTGATGGTGTTAGAACATTTTATTGCCCTGTTATTTCTAGTGGAGACCGCTAAAGACAAGGCAAGAATATAAATACATAGTAGTTGAAAGAGTAAACCTGAAAAAGGTCTGGGAGAGTGACCGAAGATGATAGCGCTTCAGGTGATGCGCTTAAAATGTGAAATTGTAGGCCAGGATATAAGGCCCACGGCGCCCTTTCATTGTCCCAAATTCATTTATTATGTATAATATCTATAACAGTAATTACATATTATCAATTTTAACATTTTAAATTAATCCAAAAAATCACCACCGGATCGGCACATAACCGATGCTGAGAAGATCCAGCAAGAAACTCAGTGGGTTAGCCAATTATTATTATATATTGACTGTCGTTATAAAAAAAAATCAACATATTTAGTCAGAATTGGGTCAAGCGTGATGTCATATATATATATATATATATATATATATATATATATATATATATATATACATATATATATATATATATATATATATATATATATATATATATATATATATATATATATATATATATATATATATATATATATATATATATATATATATATGTATATATACATACATATCATCACGCCATATCCCTTGCAGGGTAGGCAGAGAGAGCAGAGTGCCAGAGAACTCTATCTCTGCATACTCCACTCACTTCCTCAACATTCATAATTCTCTTCATACACGCTCGCCGGTTTCGGAGACTCTTGACTCCACCTTCCTTCAGTACATGACCGATCTGGTCTAGGTAGGTTAGTCTCGGTCTCCCTCGGTACCTACATGATATATGTATATATATACCTACATTATATGATATATATATATATATATATATATATATATATATATAAAAGAAAGTTGTGTTAGTTACAACACTTATAACTCGAGAACAGCTGGACTAATTTTTATGATTTTTATGTTTTTGAATTTGTTGTCGTCGGGAATAGGATATTAAAATATTATATGATATTAATAAATGAAAAAAAACATTATTAAATGATCAGTTCTATATATTAATTTGTTGATGATGTAACAAAACGCACCTGACAGCTCATGAGATCACGTAATTTGGTTTGTTTGGAAAATACTACGAAAAGTTGAAATAAAATTTGATCGGTCAGTGTTCGTTTTGTGAGAGTGTTACAAATTTTACGAATCTTGATATAATAAATCATATTGTATCTAAATTATCATTAACAATGCCGTGACCAATAAGATCAAATCTTTTCCGACAAAGCTGTAACGCAATTAGAATTCGAAATAGATTTAAATAAAATGTAGAAAATTTAAAATAAATAATATCATCAAATACGTAGATACTTTTTTTTGTGGGGTGGGCTACGGTCGGCACAGTCCTTGCACCACTCCGTCCGGGGCGACAGAGGGGCGTTGGACCGACCACTGGAGCGTGAACTTGACGTCAGTGGTCGGCGCGACGGAATACCTCCTGAGGGGTACCATCTCCTTGACCGACGTCACCATTCGGGGAGGACGTCAGCCTTTCCTCACGCGGTCAGCCTCTCGGCGGGTGACGGACTAATTCCCCGATCCAGTCACCCACGACAATACTTGTACTTAATCCACGTAAAGAAAATTGATGGTTATCATAAAATATCTAAGTAATTAATTCAAGCGAAGTTATCTACTGTCAAAACTATAAACATAATTGAAATTTGTATTAATAATGGTTAAGCAATATTGTGGTATTCAAAATAACTTTGACAAAAGTAAACAAACAATGAAACTAAACAAGATAGTCTTATAATCGAAATAGAATAAGCGAAATTAAACCCTATGTATCTTTATATAGAGTAAAATTTACTACAACAGCAGTTGATGTGGAGGTGATTAAATCTGAAGAGCCCTTTTGTCTGACGTAGTTGGTTAACGCAGGAAAATTGCAAATATCAACACAACACAACAGTCAACTTCGCGCTTCAACGAATTCAAACTATCCTGCAATGCTTCAAATAACATAAGGTTTTATTACGCACTAATTGTATTGTCATAATTTTAGATTTCATTCTTACAGATATTATAAACTTAGTTGTGCAGATGATTGATGTGTAAATGATAATTTCTGTGTGGTGATGGACTAAGAATACAATTCACCATCCGCTATCTTACCCATAGGTGATAGTAAGGTAAATCTAATATCTTTAAACGGGCAATTCTTGTATATACAGATATATAATTTCAATCTCGGAAACGGCTTCAATATCATTATCATCTCAGCTCATATATGTCCCACTATTGGCCTCGAGCCTCCTTCATAACGGCAAACGGTACGGCTTCAATAATTTTCATGAAATTTAGCATGCAGAGCGTTTAGGGGCGATTAATCGCTCTAGCTAGGTTTTATTTGTAGAAAATATTATTTTGTCAATATTTTCAGGCAATGAAAAGAATATAATTTTTCATTGGCTGAAAACTATTAAAATATGAAGTTTTAACGCTTCCATTAAAAATAAACATAGCTTGAAAATCGAGCAATCTAATTCAAACAAACCGAGGTTTAGTTCGGATCCTTAGTTTCCCTTTTATTTATTTTTGTCTTTTTTATTATTTTATTAATTATTTTATTATATTTAAATATATCTTCCAAGGCACACTAAAAAGAAAATGACATCTAGATATTGGGATATAAGACGCATATAACATCTATGTAAGAAAAGGAAAACTCAAAACAAAATCCTATACAACACACCTGACTAACGTGGTTGTAGTAGATTCATTTCTCTCCCATTATAGAGGAGGCTCGAGCCCAACAGTGGGACATATATGAGCTAAAATAATGATGATGATGTGCAGATGATCTAATGGTTAAGACATCGATCTACCGTGCCAAAGTGTCACATGTTCAATTCCCTCACAGAATAATATTTCGTACATTCTAGGAATTGTTATTCTGAATAAGGTTTTAATTGGAGTTCGTTAATTTTTGTAAAATCTCTCGCAATACAAGGATTATATCCATAGTGCAGTATACTCTTGTCTCTCTTCTCTTATTTAAAAAAAATATATGCTTAACTGCACAAATGCTATAGTGGCAGGGGAGAATATATAAAATACTGACTTACTGTCTCAAGTGCCATGGACTCGATTCCCACACAATAATACTTGTGTGATCCATTAATTTCTGTTTTGAATAAGGAACATGTTATGCTGAGGATTTATCTGTGATATACAATTCAAATACGGAAATCCATGAAAGAATCGGTGTAATGAACATATTTGAAAAAAATAGCACGTCGAAATGGTATAAGCAAGCCAATTCGCTTTACGAACTAATAACCACTAGGACAAAAATCTTTTAGAACGGCGACAACATATGCATACGCGTATGTGACGCAGACTGGGACGGCCCGCATCAGGTAAATTGTGAACTTGATCAGGTCGCTAGAAGTTGTCGACACAGGACCGCAGCTTATAACAATATGGGGAGAGGCCAATATCCAATGTTTAACAGAAAAATGATTCGATCGTGTATTTAATCGTAAGCAAAGAAGTAATTTATAAAATACCAGCTCTATTCCTGCCCGCTTGGCGTGACATACTGTACTGTATTGTTGAATTATTAATTAAAGAAAACAAAACAAAAACAAAACTGCTGTTGATCCGATCTCAAGATTACTCTGGAGAATTTTCTTAGTAAAAGTGCAAATTGAAGTAAGTTTTATATTGAACAAACGTTTTAATTTCAATCTTCTTTGATATGCTGTAAAATCAAAATAAATACTATTTAATATCGTAATAAATGACTCAATTAAATTGCTTACTTTGCTTTGCTCTTTATAATATAAAATATTGGGGCATAACTCAGTACTGATAAATTACAAACATTTCACTTAATGTAAAATCGGTTGAATTAATTTGTCGAACCATTATTCATCATTCACCTGCTCTTATCCTAGTTACTTGAGGTCGATAAAATATGTGCTCTTCTTTCATAGTACATATTGTAGAAGTTATTGGCAATAGGTTTATGACCGGCCGCCTGCCAGACGTCAACCCTCCTTGGGAATGTAATTGTTGACCAAACGGCATCAGATAAAGATGGCCCAGGTCGTTATAAGGCTTTTAGTGGTATTTTACGACATCCATGAGCAAAGTTAGGGTTGGTAGTATTCGAAGCCGCTACCACACAGCTATAATTTGTCGAACCATTTACAATTGTTTGTATATGATAATGTTATGTATATTTAGTTATTTTGACTGCACAGATGATATTGTGCTAGTGTCGCACGTTTGATTCCCATGTAGGGACAATACCTTGTGTGCACATTATTGTTCTGAGTCTGGGTATAATTTGGACCCGCTAATTATATTTTTATTAAGTCCTCCGCGATATAAGAATTATTTTCTCAATACATGGTGTTGTTTTAAAAAACCAACAGAAGTGAAAACTTAAATATGACAAATAAAAAAATAATAATTGTACGTATATTCACAATATAGGTATAAACTTAGATTGTACTTCTCATTGATGTCATTAAGTTAAGTTTCATTGAATGATACAGTTATTATTATTATTAACAAAATAAATAGTTCATTTAATTTAAGTAAGAACTGAAGATTCTTTGAGTTTAATATTTTGATCTAGCAGTCAGTATACTCATTAAATAACCTGATAATACAATAAAAAAAAATCAATTGCCCACGCATTAGAGGGAATAGGCTCGTGTGCAGCAAAAAAGAATATATTAACTAGCTAGAAAACAAAAATTAAAAAATTGAAACAGCAAAATCATCATTTCATTCTCCTACTCTTATCCCAATTACTTGGGGTCGATACAATATGTACTCTTCTTTCATACATAATAGATATTGTAAAAGTTATTGGCAATAGTTTTATGACCGACTGCCTGACCGATGTCTACCCTCTTTGGTAATGTAATTGTTGACCAAACGGCATCAGATGAAGTTGGCCCAGGTCGTTATAAGGCTCTTAGACGTCTTTTACGATATCCACGAGCAAAGTAAGGGTTAGTAGTATTCGTAGCCACTACCACACAGCAAAATATACAGCAAAATATACTTACTTATTTAAAGCAAGTATCATCTGTATAATGGTTTATTCAGTTACTGTTTAACAATAGTCTCAGAAATACACTTCAAATAGTAAATCTCAAAAGCATTCACCGTGGAACAGTATTAAAACTTACCACTATAGAATTTGAGTTGGAACAACTGCAGCTTTCATGAAGTTATTTTAAGTTTCTTAAGAGATGGCAAGGAAGGTAGCGGATCGCAAAAGCGGATTATAATGTTACATACCGTAACGATAGATAAATAACTAATAAGTTTTTTTTTTTATTTTAAATAATAAGTGAGCTGCACTATTATTATAACATTTTTATTTATTTAAAAGTAGCAAATTTTTTAAATGTTTTTTAAGTATCGTTATTATAAAATTCTAGCTTTGATATGTCTAAATAAATTTAATGAACTTGTGATTACACGCTTATTCATAATAATCATTTAAAGATCACGTAAAGGGTAGTATTACCTAGATATAGAACCCATGACATACCAACCCATAACAGTATATGAACTGAGATGATGATGATGATATCTTAAAGTCAAAATAAAAATTTACCGTGAAGTTTATATTTTAAGTCCAGATATATCTGGACTCATAAAAAAAAATTGGGCATCACATAAAAAAATCCTAAGTGGAATACGAACGACATGATAATGGTGCGCTACTTAAACCACTATATCGTCTCTGCTATCAATCTTATAGCACAATTGCTGTCAGTCAATAGTAACATAGCAAAAATATTAAAATATCTATAAATGGCTACGGCACTTCACACACTGCTCCACACCCCGTCGCCTGGCGCGGAGTGGCAGAATTTAATATTGTGTGCAAGTATATCGATTAGTATAGAAAACACGCCAGGTCCAACACACCGAAAACGCGCCACGGCGCTGGAGCACGTGTTGTATTAATTGCGCCAGGCGACGGATCGCGGAGCAGTGTGTGAATCGCCTAAGCTTCTGAAACTCTCATGCAGCTAAGAGTGTGTGGATCATTAAATATACAGTTATTATTTTAAGTTATGCAGTTGCTTATAGCAGTTAATGGATTCTCTGTAAACTTATAAATACGAGAATAAATATAGTTTACGCATAAATTATAATTTATAAGGCAGTCATGATTCTTGTAGCAAATATCCGGTAGGATTCTGTTTAAGTTATATGTAAACTAAACTTCGATAAATACTTGAAGTATTTTGTTATTATATATAAGTTGTTATGCGTGTTATGAAATTAAATTATAATTTTTCGGTGTTCTATAAACGAATAAATATGAAAATGAATGTAGTTTGTTTTCTTTTCTTTTTTTTTTGGCCAGCTATAGGCTAGACACACGCAGTCCGTTCGACCGTATGGGACGACGGAAGGACGGCTCTTGGCCCCATAATCCACCGTATTGACTACCCCATCACCATTGAGCCGGCCACTGGTACCGAATCCTTGAGATAATCCTTGAGGCAAATATACACACACATACACACATACATGCTCGCCGGTTTCGGAGACTTTTGACTCCACCTTCCTTCAGTACATGACCGATCTGGTCTAGGTAGGGTAGTCTCGGTCTCCCTCGGTACCTACATCCTTCCACTTTCGCATTGTATATCTTCTTAACCAGACGTTCGTTCGGCATTCTTTCCACATGTCCGAACCATCGGAGCATTCCCTTTCGCATCTTTACACCAATACTCTCTTTCATACCTATTCGCTCTCTTACCTCGTCGTTACGAATGCGGTCGGTCAGCCTAACTCCACAGATTTTCCGCAGAGATCGCATTTCGACCGCATTAATTTTACTTTCATACTCTTTTCTGCATACCCAACTCTCGCTTCCATACAGTAATGTTGGGACAAGCACTGCGTTATGTATTGCTACACGTGCCTTCTGGCTGAGGTGGTGGCTGCCGATAAGTTGCCCCAACGCTCCGTTCACTCTATTTCCCGCATTCACTCTTCGCTCTATATCAGTGGTGTACCTTCCATCTCGGCTAAATCCACATCCAAGATATACAAACTCATCCACTTGCTCTAGTATATCATTATCTATTGTTACTCTTACATCTGTTCTGGCTTCGTCTCTTTCAAAGACCATTATTTTGGTTTTGCTCACATTCACGCGTAGACCCCTTTTCTTACAATCTTCTGTCATTGTGTCGACTAGGGTCTGCAGGTCAGTCGCTGACTGTGCCAGCAGGACTGCATCATCTGCATAAAGCAAAGCAGTGACCACTGAGTCGCCCATCTGGACTCCCACATTCATATCGTTCAACCTTTGGAGACATTTATCCAGATATATGATAAACAGCCTGGCTGACAGAATGCACCCCTGCTTAACGCCGATATTGACGTCAAACCAAGGCGTCATTCCATCATCCAACCGCACACAGGCTACCATACTCCGGTAAAATGTCCCAAAGTTCCTTTCGTACAACTGTGTCAAATGCTCTCTCCAGATCGACAAAACTGCAGAAAACCCTCTGACCTAGAGCCAGATGCTTCTCCACAATTTTGCGCAGAGAGAACACTTGATCCATGCATCCCCTTCCACTCCTGAAACCTCCTTGTGTCTCACACAGTAAACCATCGGACACCATCCTCATTCTCCTTTCAATAATTTTACCATACACTTTTGCTGCCAAACTGGTCAAGCTTACGGCTCTGTAATTTGCGCAGTCATAACGTGAACCCTTGTTTTTAAACAAAGGCACGATGACCGCGCTATTCCAGTCCCCGGGAACCATTCCCGAGCTCCAACATAAATTGAAGAGCAACAGGAACGCCTCCCGGACACAGGAGCCACCAAGCTTGATCATCTCGGCAGACACCATATCAATGCCCGCTGCCTTACCATTTTTCAAATTTCTTATCGCCCATTCAACTTCATCCATACTGATGCCATCGGAGGACGCCGTTGTCGAATGTTGATCTACTAAACCACATGCGACACCGGCGCCAACCATAGCATCCGCATACATGTCGCCAAAATATTCACTCCATCGGCTTAACACGTCTTGTGTTTGTGTAAGAATGTCTCCACCTTTAGACCTTATTTTATTCATTCTGAAGGCTGACCAACCACCCCGAGACTTATTCACCTCCCTCCAAAAGAGTTTGGTGTTACCCTCGAAGTTTTTAGTCAGCCTATCTTCTGCACTCATACTTGCTCTATCACGTTTCTCTTTCACTAAGGCCTTGGTGTCATTCTTACATTGCCGATATATTTCTTTCTTCTGTTCAGTCATACTGTCATTCAGATTCAAAGAAGAGACATAGTCCAGCCACGCTTTCTTCTTTTGCTCTACGGAAGCTGCCACTTCCGCATCCCACCATGCATCACCATTTGTGTTCCTATGCTTCTTTGAACTTCCGCATACTTCTTTCGCTGTGTCTACCATACTCTCTTTCAATGCTCTCCAGCATTCTTCAATGTCCGATTGTGGCTGGCTTGCCATCGTCAGCCGTTCTCGGACACCCTCTGCATACTTTTCTCTTACACACTCTTCTTGCAACCTTTCAACCTTTATTCTTTCAAGCCCTCCGAAGTGGACACGCTCTCGCCAGTGCCTCCACTTTCTGAACAAATCACTAAATCTCGCAATAACGAGATAGTGGTCCGTATCGACTGTGGGGCCCCTGTAGGCTCTTGCGTCCAATATTTTGCTTCGGAGGCGACTGTCTACCAAAATTAAATCTATTATACTTTTCTGTTCATTCCTTCTCCATGTATACGTATGGATGTCCTTATGTTAGAAAAATCTGTTAGACACAATAAGGTTTCTCTCCATGCATACATCCGCTATGAGCCTACCTGCGTCGTTCACTCTCTTATCACCAAATGGACCAAGTACGTCCTCATAGTCGGGACGCTTGGTCCCCACCCATCCGTTCAAATCTCCGCATACAATCACGCGTTCACTGGTTTCTGCCATATCCAGAACTTCCCTAACATTATCCCAAAACTTCTCTAGGTCTGATGCCACCGAGGATCCTACGGGAGCATATGCTACAACCATGAATACCTTGGTGACACCAAGTTTTATACGGATCCAAAGAAGTCTGGGATCATACATTCCGTAATCCTTCACACCTGAGGCCAAGCGAGAGGACAGCAGTACTCCTACCCCCATGCTGGCTCGATCGCTCTGTGGTACACCAGACCACAGAGCCATCCCGCCACCAGGAAGATCGCAGGGATCGCTGCCCCTTCGCTTGGTCTCTGTTACACAGAGCACGTCTAGCTGTTTGTCCGCCATGACGGATATCAGCTCGTGCAACTTACCTTCCACACAACCTCTTACATTCCACGTGCCCACCCGGCACTCTACTCTCCTCGACTCGCCTGACTGGGCAAGGCGTGATGGGTGGCGGCCCCCATCGCCGCAACTGCCGAAGTTCGTACCGACGGGGGCGGGTCGGTACGCGTCGCCTCCGGGGGACGCCCTAACCCGCATTGCGGTACGCATTTCGAGCCGGATTAGCAGTCTAATTAGACTGGCAGGGGACGCGAACGAGCACGCGCCGGACTATGCCCCCCAGCAATATAGTTTATGTATAAAAAATTATATATTAAGTAATAATGATTTTTGAAGCAAATATTCGCCTGAACTCTTTAGAAGATATTTGTAACTTCGATATGTACTTAAAGAATACCTATTGTTATTTTATAAAACTTATTATGAAATATATATAATTATATTATAATTCACATTATATTTTATGATAGAAAACTTTTATTTTACTGAAATGTTTTCACAACCCCCAAAACGGATTGTCGATATCTTAAAAAACACAAAGATCCAACGGTTTCCAGTGCAGTTATTACTAGTGGCATAGGACCGTTCTGATTGGTGTTATCTGCGGCGTCCTACTTTCAATGGTGGACGTCTATGGGCTGATGGATGGATATATTTTCAAGGAATTGCATTTGACACTTAATAAGTAAACCTGTCTTATAAGGCATTTGACAGATTTGAGAGAAAATAAGGTCTAACTGTAAATTTATTACTATAATATCATAGATCATTATTATCGTCATTCAGCCCTTTGTCATTCACTGCTGGACGTAGGCCTCCCTCTTATATTTCCGGCCTCCCTCTTATTTTCCTCTTATTATCCGCATCCTCCCAGCAACCTTCACCAGGTCGTCGGTCCACCTTCGACCAACACTGCGACATCCGATACGTGGTCGCCACTCAAGAACCTTTCTTCCCCAACGGTTTATCGAGCGATGTGGCCTGCCCATTGCCACTAATATTATCATACATATACATCAAAATTAATTCCAAGATTTTTTTTTTGGGAACATAACACCCCGAATAAATAACTGCGGGGGACTTTACATATATACACTTGACGGATACAAATAACCCTTAGACAAAAACACGTGTAGGTCTATCACGACACTTGCTTTTGGAGGTCCTTACTTAACCTACGTCATCAAGGCGGTCGGCAATATTTCTACAGTATACTTATAAAAGGAGAAGGAATACTCTAAATAAACCCCTATACAAGCATGGTATGATAAGTCAAATACCCATCTATAGTGGAGTGAGTTCAAGCCCAGCTATGGGATATATAAAGGTTGAAATGAGGTAAAAATGATACTTACAGGTACATCATTGATGAAAAACTCGAGGTCTGCCGGCGGCCGGCTGGGGCCTACCGAGCAGTTAGCACGTAGAACATCTCCAGGTATGTAATAATGTTGACTTGTCTGTATTATCGGCATTGAAGGTGGGAGAGCTGTTCCAAAAATAATTATTTCGAATTATATATCATGAAACAATATTTATGTCCAAAGAACTTGAAAAAATAATTATGTTAAAATCATTATGTCAAATTATATATTACCGTTAAAACAACTAACATACTATTACAATATTAAAAGGGATTTTTCAGTGTGGTGACTGAGTAAGAATACAATTCACCACTTCTGTTATTGCTGGTTGGTGTTACTAAACACAATTGAGGGATTATGATATACAAATAACATCGATGTAATAGGAGAAAGTTTTCCGTGTGGTGACGGAGTAAGAATACTTTTCACTACCCCATATCTTACCCGTGGGTGATCGTACGAGACGACTAAGAGATATAAAACGCGTATAACATCTATGCGAGAGAAGGAAATCTCGAAACATAACCCTATAGCAACACGTTTGACCAGCGTGGTATAATAGGTCAATTACCCTTCCATTATGGAGGAGGCCCGAACCCAACAGTGGGACATATGTTATATGGGCTGAGATGATGAGATGACGATGATGATTATTATAACTTCGTTATAGAGGAAAATAATCTGCTAAATGATTATTTAAATATTAATATTGATGTAGTCTTATAAGACATATTTTCATACCAACATAAAACAGCTTTAATAATAAATTACATAGATTGATAGATACATAAGATTGGTGGTACTACAAACTTTTTAGAAACGAGGAAGCTGAAAGTTGTCAAACTTGCACGTCTTATAGTTACTTTCAACAATACTCGTAACTTATAGACAAGGCTCAAGAGAAAGATCCGTCTTTAATTCTTCATAATTAATCTTCATCCATTATTTGAGGTAAATATATGTGCTATTTTATGTGCTTTATTCTATTTTGTGACTTATTTAAAACTAAAGAAATTTCGTGTTTGGTGTGCCTAAAATAATTTAAATGTTCTGTTATTGTTACTAACGTTTCAAATATAAATGAAAACTCATTTATAAGTGAGAGTATTGAATAGAAATCCTAGAATGCTAAAGTCATGCTAATAAAAAAACAGATAGTTATCTGTAAAGTCAGTTGCTGTGAAGTAGCGGCTACGAATACTATCAACCCTTACTTGGCTCGTGAATGTCATAAAAGACGACTAAGAGCCTTATAACGACCTGGGCCAACTCTATCTGACACCGTTTGGTCTACAATTACATTCCCAAATAGGGTTAACGTCTAGCAGGTGGCCGGTCATAAAACTATTGCCAATAACTTTTACAATTTGTACTATAAAAGAAGAGTACATACTGTATCGACCCCAAGTAATTGGGATAAGAGTAGGAGAACGAACGATCTGTAAAGTCGGTTTACGGACGATAATTTTACTTGATAACTTCATAAGAAAACATTGACGAATAGTTGCATACTTTTATGAATTGAACAAACATAAAGAATGGAAACCATATTAACTTTTCACTTTACTTTACGAACAGTTCAAACAACAGACAAAATAGTTCAAATTCTTAAATTTCAAGAACGTCGACGCTTAAGCCGATCGCGCTACTCTATCGTTTGTTCTGCGCTCTCGCTTGAACGCTCAGATCAGGCAAAATGTGATACGTTTTCGTGCGTGCAGCCGGCGCTCATCGTTATTACGTCAAAATAATATTTATTCATCTTTATTGAATTATCAACGTTTATTTTTGGACATAGGCTGCCTTATAGGAGGGATAATGCTGTAGTCGTTACGTTTGGTATGTGAGTTGGCGATTGTTGTTGATGTTTAAAGTTTCCCAGTACATTATTCTGTTAATTTCTGAGCCAGCTTCCACAACTCCCTTGGAAAAGAAGGACATGATGTCACATTGTATTCTAAGAGTTTTGTTTTTATTTATTATTTTTATTATTTATAAAGTTTGAAATTAAATTGATATTAATGTTTTTTTTCCTCGAAACAAAACCCTATACCAACACGTCTGACCAGCGCGGTATAGTAGATTAATTTCCCACCCATTAGGCCCGAGCCCAACAGTGGAACATATATGGACTGTGATGAATGTTTTTTTCATGTGATTATTATCGTATGTTGGGGGTGTCCATTAATCACGTGAGGTTTGACAAAAATCACGAAATATCACAAGGGGGAGAGGGGGTGTAGTAAGATATCACGTGTATTTATTTTTTCGTCAAACGCTGCGATTTCTAAACTGAAAAGTGGCGTATAGTATGACTTCGACTTGCCGTTGCCAGGCAAAGATCTATATACCTTTTTGCGAAGTATAAAAAGCAAAAAACCGAGAATATAATGAGCTGAGGGCTACTTCTTTGTAAGTACTAAAAATTCACGTGATGTTGGTGGGGGAAGGGGGTCATATCCTTAAACCTCACCACGTATCACCAAGGGGGAGTTAAAAAAAATACTAAAAAAAAAGATCACGTGATTAATGGACGTACCTTAATTATTGTCTGTCTAGCCAATCTGTTCTTGATTTTTAACCGGGCAAATTTAAAATTTTATATGAAAAAAGAAAAGTTATTATTAGAGCAATCAATAGTATCTTTTGGTGTACTTTTCTACATTTACATATATTTAAAAATGAACTACCCATTAAAACAATTCTATGATATTTCTTACAGCTCATCATTCTCCTACCCTTATCCCAATTACTTGGGGTCGCTACAATATGTACTCTTCTTTCATAGTACATACTGTAAAAGTTATTGTCAATAGTTTTATGACCGTCCGCCTGTCAGACGTCAACCCACCTTGGGAATGTAAATGTTGACTAAACGTCATCAGATGGAGTTGGCCGAGGTCGTCATAACTCTCTTAGTCGTTTTTTACGACATCCACGAGCAAGTAAGGGTTGTAGTATTCCTAGCCGTTACTACACAGCATATATATATATATTATTTACAACTGTCTAAGTAATTTTACCTGCTATTCGAGCTACTCGGCTGCTAATCTGTGACTCCAAGAATAAAAATATCATAATACTCACCAACAACTTCCATAGTATTGGAGACAATAGAAGTAGCGAAGGAAGGTGCATCCGCAGTAACTTCACAGCTGAAATTTCCGGACAAACCAAAGCTGACTCTGGTGAGCATTACTTGACTCTGATTAGATCTCGCCAACTGAATAAATAAAATATTGTAAGGAAATAAATATCCGAGCAGTAATGTATTTATGTAACAAAAAGTCACCCCTTCCTTTCCCGTGGAAGTTATAAGGGAAAACTCATAAATGTAAGCAGTTACTAGCCACTATTCCATTTCTATTAACCTTCCTTTGTGAAGAAGGCTTGCTCCTAACACTTTCCATTACGTATGCTGCGTGCTCGTTTACCAACATTAAGCAATAAATATAATAATATATATAAAAAAAACAAATATTATAAAAAAAGCAACGTAGCTGACTTTTATAAATAATTTACTTTAATAAGATACAGATGTCTGCTTGCAATTAATATTCTTATTATATACAGTGAACAAAATTATTAAGATATTTCATTTGACCTGTTTATTACCTAAACAATATTTATCAAATAAAGACGCTAAGATATTAATTAATGTTTATTATATTGCTTTACTTAATATTAAACGCTGTCTGAATGAAGTAAGCTGATTACAAAAATTATAAGTCAATCTAATTTGAAATAAAACTATTTTTACGGATTCCATCGCGTTTTCTATATATTTCATTTTTAATTTCACGAAGTTTTGTATACTCTACAGCGTTTATGATCATGGGAGGACTCACCATGAACGCTGTAAATTATTCGAAACATCGATAAATTAAAAATCATATGCGAACGGGATAAAATATGTAAAAATAGTTTTATATCTAATATGTAATATTCGCGTAGTTAGTGTTAGCTGTGTGGTAGCGGCTACGAATACTACCAACTTTAAGGTTTGGTAGTATTTTTAACCTTTTAATTATACGAATGAATAGTAGATACTAGATACGTTCACTGAACTGCTTTTGGTAGACGACATAAATGTCACCGTGTATATAGTACTGTGTGGTAGCGGCTACGAATACTACCAACCCTTATTTTGCTTATGGTTGTCCTAAAGACGACTAAGAGCCTTATAACGACCTAAGCCAGTTCCATCTGATATCGTTTGGTCAACAATTACATTTCCAAGGAGGGTTGACGTCTGGCAGGCGGCTGGTCATAAAACTAATGCCAATAACTTTTACAATATGTACTATGAAAGAAGAGTACATATTGTATCGACCCCAAGTAATTGGGATAAGAGTAAGAGAATGATGATAATGTAATATTCACGTAAACATCATAAATAATGAAGATAATCTAATTACAAAAAATAATAGATACTTTGTGCGTTCCATAAATTACATTTTCGAGTTATTTGTGTCCGTTAACTGTATGTTTGTAAAGTTCCCCGCAATGTAAGAAATAGTTGCTAGTGCAGGATGAATGTTACCAACAGAACAAAAAAAACTTGATGAATATTTACTAGGGAAATATTAGCATTAATACCTAGCCATTCTCATATTCAAATTATAAGTTTAATTCTAGTATCTATTATTAAATATAACTAAGATTTTAAAATAAAATTTTAAAATGAAATTTTCTTAATATTTTATTCTTTAAATATTGAATGTATCTCTCAACAAATTGGACAAATTACCGTTGGTAATTTAATTTGTTGAAATTTGGAAGCACGTTGCACTCTCAAAGACAACACAATGAATGTAATCTATTCTCACATTACGGCAATCATTGCTTCAATTTACGTACCATCATATGGCCTGTGATATATAAATGGGGAAAAAAAGAGGCTAAGTGCTTGGACTTTTATATTATTGAAACATATTATTGTTTAATCCATGTAGTGACGGAGTAAGAATACAATTCACCATCCCCTATCTTAAACGTAAGTGATCGTAAGAGATGCCTGAAGGATATAAAACGCATATAACGTCTATGCTAGAGAAGGAAAACGCGTAGCAAAATCCTACACCAACACGTCTGACCAGCGTGGTATAGTAGGTCAATTACCTTATATTATGGACGAGGTTCGAGCCCAACAGTCGGACATATATGAGCTGAGATGATGATGATAATGATATTATTGTAAGGAATAATAAATATAATCCGACAGTAAAAATTATTTCTAGGTGCTGTGTAGTGTTACTAAAACTAACAACCCTTACTCGTGGATGACTAAGACATTTATATCGACCGGGGCCAAGTCCACCTATTGTGTCTAGTCAACAAATATCTTCCCAAGGAGGGTTACGTCAGATAGGTGGCCGGTAATAAAATGATGCAAGAGGAGTACATATTGCATCTACCTCTAGTCTTATAAGTAGTATAATCTTCCTAATTATGTACTGCTTTTTTGTTTTTGAATTGATTTGATGGCATTCAGCTACAATGCGAAAGTATGTACATTGTAATTCTCTGTTGATTGGCTATTGTGATTTAGTTTTAGTGTTGCCCTATTTACATTAAGCGATAAACGAGTAAAATAATTGTGTTTGTAGACTTAGCCGTCCTTTGTAATGTAACACTGTACTGTCGTTAATTGTGTTCTCATGTATGTAAAAGTGATACTTTATTTTTTAACTATAATTTTTATTTTTATTTTTTTATACCATTTTTTTTTTCTTGTTTTTTATTTCTAATGCGCCACCACTTGGTGGCTTTGAAGTCTGACGTCGGACAAAAGAAAAAAGGACATTGCTGAAAATCAGCGTTGTGGTTGTTACATTGACATCACAACAATTGCTGTGCAATTATTCTTTTTTCTGCCGCAGCTGAGACGTTCACTCGATGTAATTACTATTATGTCTCCTTATTTAGTTAATAAATTTTATGTGTTTTTCATTTCTTGTAAGGTTTATTTTTGTTTTTCTGTGTGTTCCTAACGTCTCAACTATGTGGCACTAAATAAATACTTTTCTTTCTTTCTTTCTTAGTAATTAGGGTAAAAGCAGGATGACGATGATAGCCATTTATAATTGAATGACTTCTAATAATTACGCGAGTACTACACGTTTGAAATAATACTAGTTTTACGGATTCTATCGCATTTGTATTTGAATTTTAATTACCCGACGTTTTGAAGACTTTAAAAAGAAAATGATCGGCATAATACTAATTATTGACTTCCAAAAGTCATTAATTAGTATTATGCCTACTGAGTTTTCTTGCCAGATCTTTCTCAGTGTGGCCGCGTGTCGATCCGGTGATAGCTAAATGGATTTGTTAGTTTTATAAACTTGTAAATTGCCACAGTATAATAATTATCCTAAATTAAATGTTTATTAAGAACTAATTATAAACAATATAAAATTTTATATAAGAATCCTTTTATTTTTGTACTGGCAAGGAATATGTATTAAAAAAATGTTAGTTAAAATTTAATAACTGATACAATAGTGGATAGATATATTTTTTGTAATAACAATGACTTATTGGACGTGAAACATCTTAATCCTCCCATGACCATGAACGCTGTAAAGTGTTCGAAACGTTGGCAAATTAAAAATTAATTACCAACGCAATAGTAAACTAGTTTTATTCCATTTATAATTTCTTAATACAAATCTAATAAGTATAACTATATGTATATAAGTTTGATGCGATTTTAAAATTTCAATATCAATTTTAGCAACTTATTGCATTTATCGTTCATCGAATGGCCGTCTAAGAAGTTTTACTTCAAAATCTGTAAATAGAAAGGAAAAAATATTATTATAGCGACACTGTGAAATAAGAGGTAGTAATAAAGGGTTGGATTTATGAACACATGTTGCAAAAACGACGAGGAGAAATGATTCCCTTTTGAAGCGAAAAAATGTTGAAATCGTTGCTCGGAGCATGATGTAAAATATGTGTAAATTGCTCGGATTTTATTCTTAGTAAGTGAAGTGAATGGCTGTTTGCTTTTTCGCTATGTATAAATTAAAAGTAATAATGAACTGCATTGAAGTTAGCTACGAAAGTCGTGCCATTTTATTTAGTGGAAAACAGATGTTTTTGATATTTTTTTCTTCATGTCAAGAAAGACATATGTATATTGCTGTATGGTAGCGACTTTGAATACTAATAATCCTTTATTTGCTCATGGATGTCGTAAAAGACGACTAAAAGCTATATATCGACCAGGGCCAACTCCATTTGCCGTTTGGTCAACAATTACATTCTTAAAGAGCGTTTACGTCGGATAGGCGGCCGGTCATAAAACTATTGCCAATAACTTTTACGATATGTACTATGAAAGAAGAGTTCATATTGTGTCGACACCAAGTAATTAGGATAAGAGTAGGAGAATGATGATATATGAATCTTCATATAATACCCGAAAGTTAAATAGCGAGCCATTGAAATATATAATAACATTTTAAATTTGGTTGTTATAAAGAGACCCATTAATCCATCCAAATAAAAAAAAAATGTATTAAATAATCGGCGGTAAGTTTATTTTTAACCTAACGCGTACATCTCTAGAATTTAAAAATCCATTAAGTCTTTTCGTAACCTAGGTTTTGAGCCCTTATCCTCATGAATGATGCAGCATTAATCTATTAGCAAGTTTACTAGGTAGATTGATTATTTAGTAGAAATCGTAGACGAACATTTGGAAGCAAGCGTAACAGGACCGCACTACGGAACAATCTCGAAGTGACAATTATGTTTAATAGTATAATATTAGTCGATAGGGCGATATATGAATGCAGAATTCATTTACTATCAATAGATCAGTTATGCAAGTTTAATTAAATTGTTAACTTTTATTTCAGCTCATATATATCTTATTGTTGGGCTCAAGCCTATTCCATATTGGGAGGGAAATTGAGGTACTATATTATGCTGGTGTTGGTTTAGGGTTTTATTTAGAGTTTTCCTTCTCTCGCATTGATGCTATATGCGTTTTATATCCCTAAGTCGTCTCTTACGATCACCCACGGGTTAAATAGGTGGTGGTGAATTCTTACTTCGTTACCTCACGGATAAAATTTGCTTTAGTTTTTATAATTTTGATTTAGACGATAAAATATAAGCTCTACTATTCAAAGAGGCTAGTTATACTTTTTACAGTAATAACGAGTTGAAAATAATTAAGAAATCCTTTCAATAGTATTTTCAAGTATTTAATTAAATATAGTAATAAAATAATTTCGTAGATCTGCGGATTAAATTTATTTGAAGTTTCTCAAGTCAAAGAGTAAAAATCAGTTATTATTTATAATTTCTATCAAAAGCGCTATTTTAATAACAATTTCAATTTAACAAAAATAATTAGACCGATATTTCTTAGTAGACAATAATTTACAAAGAGCACGTCTCAAAATAATTAATCACCAAATACATTTCGTTGATTTCTATTGTTTTCAACAAAATCACAAAACAGTTTTTACTGAACCATCAAAGTTGAATGTTCCTTTGAAAATCAGCCTATCTTCAATTAAGTTTAATAATATCTGAAATAAAATATCCTATTGAAATGATAGAACTGTTCACGACAGATGTTATTGAATGAAAACTGTCTAAAACAAAACAGATTTCAGTGGGGTTTATTATTTGCATTATAAACAATATTTACCTTCGTTTCCCTTTTGAAATTAATTAAATTTCTAGTTATCTGCGACTCCTTATTTTGGAGGGTTCGTGAAATAAAGGAGCAAGATGTAAGCGACAGCGAGATATATTAAATTGTAAACTCATCTGTTATTCTAACAATATTATCATTATTTAACATTGTATTTTTTTTTACTTTTTCAAATGAATAATAGATAAGGCTTGTTTTACACCAGACTATTAGATAAAATATGATAGCATGTAATGAAATGTAAATATTTAAATATTGGGAAGATGTAGAAAGCTTTTGTTCAGTAACTGGGTAAGGATATAATTCATACTTACTCTAGGCCATTGTAATTATACATAAAAATATAAACAGATAATACCACAGCAAGAGATAGAAAACTCAAACATAAATACCCTTAGAACTTACTTTGCTAGTAGGTAAGATTTTTTTCCAGTTGTAAAGAAAACTCTTGATTAAAATAATGGAATATGTATAAGTCTAAAAAATGTTAAAATTTTCTTAACTTGCGCCCGACGACAAAGACCGGGTTCCGGTGGTCGAGTCGCACGGCGTCGAGAGGTACGTAGCAGGGCGAGTCTATGGGAGTCTATGTGTTGTTGGATGACGGACGGATTTAGCTGGGTGTGACCAGACCACAGCCCGTTACGTGTTGAGAGCCCTCAGCGCTCACCCACAGTCCGGGTAATGTTGTCATAGCCATCTGAGGCTAACAACTAAGACACACAAAAAAAAAATACCACAGCCCGCCGCAAAAAACAGTTTTCTTGGGCTGACTAATACTTAAATGTTATCCCTACTATATAAATGTGAATGTAAGTTTGTTTGTTACGCTTTCACGCTGAAACTACTCAACCGATCATCATGAAACATTGTACACATATTCTTGGAGGTATTAAAAGTAACATAGGATACTTTTTATTAAAAAAAATCAAAATTTTTATATGAAAAATAAAAAAATTGTTTGTCAAAAAATCTCAAAATCTAGCTTCTTCAACGCCATCTAGCAGTCCAGTAATGAAGTTCCAACCCCGAGTATTGTAATACCGTTGCACTGTATTACCGACGGTCAAAAATAAAAATAGGGGATCAAAAACTTTAGGAAAGTAACCTTTTACGCGGGCGAAGCCGCGGGCAGAAGCTAGTACGATATATATATGTATTGTATGTGTATATATTGTATTGTATGAGTATCTGTATAATCTTCTGTGATAGGTATTGTAAAATTAAATAAGGGATATAATGAGAAATATAATAGTAGTAGGACCACGCTGTCGACAGTTTGTTTGACAGTTTGACTGTCTACAGCCGCGGGCCGGTCCGTCCAGGGTAGTATCACACTCTCGCAGAAGATCGACGTCTGAGCAATAGCAATGTTCATGGGCGGCGGTAATACTTTCCATCAGTTGTGCTGCTTGCTTGTTTGCCACCAAAAGCAATAAAAAAAATATATAATCTAAAAAGAACCTAAAATAAAAAGAGTGTAAACGTGAAAATATTATTTAATCACAAAATTTATCTTTTGTCTCTCATAACTTAGGGCGCGTATAGCCATATGTTGGTTCACAAAGCAGACTACTTCGATGCTTTTAAACAATATTCTATAATATAGTAATTGTTATCTTTCCGTCCCTTTGTTTCGGACACATAAGCATTTAGATTAGTTATTTAATTGTATTTTGCGTAGTTCTAATTGAGTTTTATATAATTTTTGATTTAATATACATATTTTATGGAAAGTGACATTTTGTGGCAAATTATTCAAACCATGTGCTAGTATCTATATTAATAAATGGAGAGGCGATTTTTTTTGTCTATACTGCAAAAACTACTAAACCGATCGGAATAATACTTATACCATAAGATGCAGCGTGTTTCGGAGAAGGTTATAATATAAAATCATTATTCTCCTACTCTTATCCCAATTGCTTGGGGTCGATACAATGTGCACTCTTCTTTCATAGTACATATTGTAAAAGTTATTGGCAATAGTTTTATAACCGGCCGCCGGAGTCCTCTCTTTCCGGTTGGTGCAGGTCTTGCTGGGGCATGGTTGCTTCGGCAAGTACCTGCACACGGTCGTGCGGAGGGAGTGGACTCCGTCCTGCCACCATTGCAGTAGCGACGAGGACACGGCGCAACATACGCTCGAGGTATGTTCGGGTTGGGACGGGCAGCGCCGTGACCTCGTTGCTGTCATCGGTGCCGAACCTGACGCTGCCGGCTGTTGCGCGAACGATGGTCGACAGCGTCAGGAATTGGGACGCGGTCGCCGCCTTCTGCGAGGCTGTCATCTCGCAGAAGGAGGCGGCGGAACGGGCCCGGGAGGATTCCCGTGACCCAGGCCGCCGCCCGCGGCCGGGGCGGCGCAGGCGCGAGTACTTGCGCCTGATGCCGCCCTAACCGAGGCTTCGGGTGATCGGACCGGGCAATTGTCCGGTCACCCGACGTGAGGCCACCGCGTGAGGACGACGCCTCGACGGCGAAAGCTGTCGGGGCGTCGACAGGAGAGGAGCCCGAGAGGGCATACCGCTGAGCGGGCCACTGAAGATAAAGATCGGGTACCGGTGGCCCGCTCGCACGCCGAAGAAGAGGTGCTTGCTGGGTGGGTTGATGGGGTTGCGCGCCGCCTCTTCCGTCACCCCGGACCGAGTTGGCGGGGTGCGACGTCCATAGCTCACCGCAAAAACAAAAAAAAAAAAGGGGTCGATACAATATGTACCTACTCTTCATTCTACCTTCTCTTCTTTCATAGTACCTACATATTGCAAAAGTTATTGACAATAGTTTTATGACCGGCCGCCTGCCAGACGTCAACCCTCCTTGGGAATGTAATTGTTGACCAAACAACATTACGTGGAGTTGGCTCAGGTCCATGAAGCTCTTAGTCGTCTTTTACGACATTCACGAGCAAAGTAAGGGTTGGTAGTATTCGTAGCTGCTACCACACAGCTAGCTTTTAGTATATAGTGTTGGTGATTATTTATCAGGAAAGGAGGGAAACGGGCGGGGGACAGCTAGTATTATTATGTGTGAAAGTATCATTTTCTAACTTGAACTATTTCAAAAAGGATTACTAGATTGAGTGCTTCTATCTTAGTACTTTTATTATCTAAATCTTATTACAGTTTCTCCAATGACATTATAGTCTCAATAGAATATTAAGGCAGTAAAAAAATACACTCGAGACGTAATGTATTGTAATAAATAGCCTTATTTTAAATTATAAGGCTATTTTAATTTTGCTTATGAAAGAGGTCATATTTACAAACACAGTGCTGAATAATTCTTTTATTAAATTACCCTATGCCAACACGTCTGACCATCATTCATCATTCATCATTTCAGCCTATTGCCGTCCACTGCTGAACGTAGGCCTCCCTCATTTTACGCCACAGAGTGCGGTCCTGTGCCGCCTGTATCCAACGACGCCCAGCAACCTTCACTAGGTCGTCTGTCCACCTAGTGGGGGGGCGTCCCACACTGCGTCGTCCGGTACGTGGTCGCCACTCTAGAACCTTTTTTCCCCAGCGTTTGTCGGTTCTTCGAGCGATGTGGCCTGCCCATTGCCACTTCAGCGTGCTAATTCTTCGTGCTATGTCGGTTACACCCGTTCGTCTGCGGATTTCCGTATTTCGGATTCTATCTCGCAGAGAAATCCCGAGCATAGCCCGCTCCATAGCACGCTGAGCGACTTTGAGCCTGGTTATGAGGCCTACATTTAGGGACCACGTTTCCGTGCCGTAAGTCATCACTGGTAACACACACTGGTCATAGACCTGTGTTTTCAAACACTGAGGTATGTTGGATGAGAAGATCTTCTTAAGTTTCCCGAACGCTGCCCAACCGAGTTGGATTCGTCGGCTGACCTCTTTCTCGAAATTGGATCTACCTAACTGGACTGTTTGTCCAAGGTAAACATAATGATCGACAATTTCGAGAATCGCATTGCCAACTAGGACCGGTACAGGAATGACATGGGCATTTGACATGACTTTCGTCTTGTCCATGTTCATTCGTAAACCCACTAGTTGGGATACCCTGCTGAGATCGTTGAGCATGGTGCCCAGGTCCTCCATGGATTCTGCCATGACGACAATATCGTCTGCGAATCGAAGGTGAGTGATGTATTCGCCATTGATGTTGATGCCGAGTCCGATCCAGTCTAAAAGCTTGAAGACATCTTCCAGTGCAGTGGTGAACAGTTTCGGAGAGATGACGTCTCCCTGTCTCACGCCTTTCTGCAACTGGATCGGTTTCGTACTCTTATCCCGAATACGGACTGACATTGTGGCGTTTCTATACAAACACTTCAGCACTTCGATATAACGATGGTCGATTTGGCACCGCTGAAGGGACCGCAGCACCGCCCAAGTTTCGACTGAATCAAAGGCTTTCTCATAGTCCACAAACGCTATACACAGAGGCCGATTGTACTCCTCGGTCTTCTGGATAATCTGCCGAAGCGTGAGGATATGGTCTATGGTGCTATAGCCTTTTCGGAAGCCAGCTTGTTCGGGCGGCTGGAAGTCATCAAGCTTGCACGTGAGTCGATTGGTAATGACTCTCGAAAACAACTTGTAGACGTGGCTCAAGAGTGAGATGGGTCTGTAGTTCTTTAGAAGAGCTTTGTCGCCCTTCTTGAAGAACAGCACCACCACACTCCTGGTCCACGACTCTGGAACGTCGCCCCCGAGGATAACGGAATTAAATAGCTTCTGAAGGGCTTTTAAGACCGGCTTGCCGCCTGCTTTCAGGAGCTCTGCCGTAATTCCGTCATCTCCCGGTGCCTTACCGTTTCTTAGTTGTTCGAGAGTCATTCTGATCTCGCACAAGCTAATGTCCGGGATTTCTTCGGTATAGTGCCGAGTTAGCTTGGATCTGGGATCTTGGACCAAGCCGACAACAGGATTTCGGGATGTTTTATATAACTGTCCATAGAACCTTTCGACCTCTCCCAAGATCTCACTTTGGGATGAAATGACAGTGCCGTCATCGGTCTTCAGCTTAGTCATTTGGCTTTGCCCGATAGACAGATCTTGTGCGAACACTTTTGAGCCACGATTCCGCTCTATCGCTTCTTTAATACGGAGCGTATTAAATTGGCGAATATCGCGACGCACAGACCTGGAGATCTGCCTATTTAGCTGCCTGTGTTCGGACCAATCGGCTGAAGACTGTACTGTCATTTCTTTTCTCCGCTCCATGAGCTTGAGAGTCTGGTCAGAAAGTTTTTTAGGTCTATTAGCGCGGTGAGCCTTGAAAAATTTCGACCCAACCGCGTGGACAGTTTCCACGAACCTGTTGTTTATATCGCTCGGAGATTCGCACTCGTCTAGACATTCGAAGCGATTGTGTAGTTCGAGTTGAAAGTTTTCGAGGTTCTGGTATTGGACAGGTGTAGGTCGGAGGGTAGACTTCATCAAGCGTGACCGTTCGACTTTTGTGTGGATATTTAATGTGCCTCGTACTATTCGGTGATCGCTCCCAGTTTTAATCCGGCTGATCACTGAGACATCATTAAATATATGTCGTTTGTCCGACAAGATGAAGTCTATCTCGTTTTTTGTTGAACCATCGGGGCTAATCCAGGTCCATTTCCTTTGTGGCTGTTTTCTGAAGAAGGAATTCATCATAAAGAGGCTTTCCTTCTCCAGAAATTCAGCCAGTTTCTGGCCCCTCTGGTTTCTCTGTCCATATCCATGTTTCCCCACTCTCAACTCATCATCACTCCCTTTGCCTAGTTTCGCGTTAAAGTCTCCCATAACCACCGTGAAGTGGGTTTTGGACGCGTGTATGGCTTTCGAGATATCCTCGTAAAAGACCTCCACCTCGTCGTCGGAGTATGCCGAGGTCGGTGCGTATACCTGTATGACCTTCAACGAATACCGTTTGGTAATTCTGAGTATAAGGTATGCTACCCTTGCCGACACACTCTCGATCCTCTCCACGTTGCCTACGAGAGACCTGCGAACGATAAACCCTATACCACCTTGGGACGGGTGATCACCCTCCCGGTAGAAGAGCAAGTTTCCAGAACGTAGGATTATCGTGCCCTCGCCCTCTCTTCGCACTTCTGATAATCCTAAAATGTCCCAGCGGATTTTGCTCAATTCCTCTTCCAGCTCGATGACCTTCTCATCGGTCCTGAGTGTCCGAATGTTGTGTGTTACCAGGGCCAAAGGTCGTTTTGATTGGTAGCCGGATCGCTGCCGGAGATTCTTCGCACCCCCTACTCCATCGCTACCAGGCCCGCTACCACGATGAGCCTGTAGGATAGCGGAGCTGCCGTGACTGGGGGCCGTTTCTCTATTTGTGTTGCTCATAAGGGGTTAAAGCCGTAATCGCCACGCTTGGCAGGCGGGTTGGCGATCGCAGTGTGGTGTAATACGTTTCCCAGGAGAGAGCTGCTGCCCACTCTCCTGGTGAACCCTTAGTCGATTTTTACGACTCCCACGGGCAAGCAAGGGGTGGCGACACATGTATTCTATCCCGTCGCCACACGGGTTACGTCTGACCATCATGGGTCAATTTCCCTCCTATTATGGAGGAGGCTCGAGCCCAACAGTGAGACATATATGGCCTGAGATGATGATGATGAAACATTTTAAAAACATTTTTTTATATATACTCACTAAATATTTAAAAATTATCAAACTTTAGACCAGAAAGATGATCTTTGCTTACATATTTTATGATTACATTTAAAATCTAAAAACTATTCAATCAACATTTTCAAAATAGTATCATTAATTTTTACAACTAATTTTGTATCTTTAAATATTCGCTTTCTTTGAATTCTTCTACATACTAATGAGTTATTGTTTTAAGTAATGTTTAATTGAAATTTAACAGATGAATGCAATAATTTATGCTTAAACCGATTTTTATTCTTGAAATAATATTACTTTAAAAAGCATTAGAGATATATCCACATTTTAGAAAAGAAAATATTTATATTAAACACATTACCCTAAGAATTATATAAGTTTTAATCTCTACTATAATTTAAAAAAAAATAATTAAAAATGTGAAGGTTTATCGAACTGTTTGTCCATTATACTTTCACATCTAAACGATTTATCGAATTTAAATAAAAAAATTTATAGGGACAGATAAAAGCTATGACATATGCTACCTTTTATTGTGAAAAAAGGCTTGAAGGGTTTTTTTTATTGCGTTTGGTGGCAAACGAGCAAGCAGCACACCTAATGGTAAGTGTTAGTAGCAGTTAGCCGCCCATGGACCTTTAAAATACCAAGGGACCGTTAGACCGCTGCCTACCAATACAAACTCTAAACCAACACAGTTGGCCTGCCGCCTCCCTCGCTCAACGAACGAAGCACAACAGCATATTGCCATTGCTCAGGCGTCGATCATCTGCAAGAATGTGGCGCTACCCCGGACGAACCGGACCGCGGCTGTGACAGAAAATTGCCAAAAGCGTGGTCCTACCACTAACATTCATTGTTGAAATAGGGAATGAAAATTTTTATGAAAGTTATCTAAAATAAAACCATTAAATTTTGCACTTGATAAGAAATAAATAAATATTTGTTCAAGCATTTTTGAAATTTTAATCTAAATGGAGATGAAATAGGAAATAAAGTTAAAGTTATAAAATATATCTAAGATTTATCAGCTGTGTGTTAGCGGCTACGAATACTACCAATCCTTACTTTGCTCGTGGATGTCTTAAAATACTACTATGAGTCTTATAATGACCTGGGCCAACTCCATCTGATGCCGTTTGGTCAACAATAACATTCCCAAGAAGGTTTGACGTCTGGCAGGCGGCCGGTCATAAAACTAGTGCTAATATTTTTTTACAATATGTACTATGAAAGAATATTACAAATCGTGTCGACCCCAAGTAATTGACATAAAAGTAGAAGAATGATGGTGTATTATCAAACAATAAACGACAATAAAAAAAAAAACAATTGTGTGACATATTTTATCAATCGGTTATTTACTTGCAACAGTAAATAGAAAACGTAAGCTTGATAAAAAAAAACAGCTTACAAATGATATGACAGTACATACATTCTTCATATTTTTACCCCAGTGGAAGTCAAAGGGGAGAAACATTTCTCACGCGTAAATTTCACGTGATAGATGTACAGACCGTATGACGTAATCGTCTGAAGGAATGGAGTCGTTGGATCCGCTCCAGTGACCCGTGCTACGGGTACTTACGGTTAGATTTTAATATGAAAGAAATGTTATGCATAGTATTTTTATTTATTTTATGTCATTTCTGATAATGTATTATTGTTATAACTATTCGCTGATGAGTTAGAAATACAATATGTCACTACCGTAACTTAAATGTAACGCATTGTATTCTTTAATTTCATTTCAGATAATGTATCATTATTATAACTGTTTGCTGATGAGTTACATACATACATACATATCATCACGCCATATCCCTTGCAGGGTAGGCAGAGAGAACAGAGTGCCAGAGAACTCTATCTCTGCATACTTCACTCGCTTCCTCAACATTCATAATTCTCTTCATACACGCTCGCCGGTTTCGGAGACTCTTGACTCCACCTTCCTTCAGTACATGACCGATCTGGTCTAGGTAGGTTAGTCTCGGTCTCCCTCGGTACCTACATCCTTCCACTTTCGCATTGTATATCTTCTTAACCAGACGTTCGTTCGGCATTCTTTCCACATGTCCGAACCATTGGAGCATGCCCTTTCGCGTCTTTACACCAATACTCTCTTTCATACCTATTCGCTCTCTTACGTCGTCGTTACGAATGAGGTCGGTCAGCCTAACTCCACAAATTTTCCGCAGGGATCGCATTTCGACCGCATTAATTTTACTTTCATACTCTTTTCTGCATACCCAACTCTCGCTTCCATACAGTAATGTTGGGACAAGCACTGCGTTATGTATTGCTACACGTGCCTTCTGGCTGAGGTGGTGGCTGTCGAGAAGTTGCCCCAACGCTCCGTTCACTCTATTTCCCGCATCCACTGTTCGCTCTATATCAGTGGTGTACCTTCCATCTCGGCTAAATCCACATCCAAGATATACAAATTCATCCACTTGCTCTAGTATATCATTACCTATTGTTACTCTTACATCTGTTCTGGCTTCGTCTCTTTCAAAGACCATTATTTTGGTTTTGCTCACATTCACGCGTAGACCCCTTTTCTTACAATCTTCTGTCATTGTGTCGACTAGGGTCTGCAGGACAGTCGCTGACTGTGCCAGCAGGACTGCATCATCTGCATAAAGCAGAGCAGTGACCACTGAGTCGCCCATCTGGACTCCCACATTTGTTCAACCTTTGAAGACATTTATCCAGATATATGATAAACAACCTGGCTGACAGAATGCACCCCTGCTTAACGCCGATATTGACGTCAAACCAAGGCGACATTCGATCATCCAGCCGCACACAGGCTCTACAGCCCATGTAACTGGACTGCACAGCCTGTAGCAGTTTACCGTTAATACCATACTCCGGTAAAATATCCCAAAGTTCCTTTCGTACAACCGTGTCAAATGCTCTCTCCAGATCCACAAAACTGCAGAAAACCCTCTGACCTAGAGCCAGATGCTTATCCATAATGTTGCGCAGAGAGAACACTTGATCCATGCATCCCCTTCCACTCCTGAAATCTCCTTGTGTCTCACACAGTAAACCATCGGACACCATCCTCATTCTCCTTTCAATAATTTTACCATACACTTTTGCTGCCAAACTGGTCAAGCTTATGGCTCTGTAATTTGCGTAGTCATAACGTGAACCCTTGTTTTTAAACAAAGGCACGATGACTGCGCTATTCCAGTCCCCGGGAACCATTCCCGAGCTCCAACATAAATTGAGGAGCAACAGGAACGCCTCCCAGACACAGGAGCCACCAAGCTTGATCATCTCAGCAGACACCATATCAATGCTTGCTGCCTTACCATTTTTCAAACTTCTTATCGCCCATTCAACTTTATCCATACTGATGCCATCGGGGGACGCCGCTGTCAAATGTTGTTCTACTAAACCACATGCGACACCGGCGTCAACCGTAGCACCGCATACATATCGCAAAAATATTCACTCCATCGGCTTAACACGTCTTGTGTTTGTGTAAGAATGTCTCCACCGTTAGACCTTATTTTATTCATTCTGAAGGCTGACCAACCACCCCAAGACTTCTTCACCTCCCTCCAAAAGAGTTTGGTGTTACTCTCGAAGTTTTTAGTCAGCCTATCTTCTGCACTCATACTTGCTCTATCACGTTTCTCTTTCACTAAGGCCTTGGTGTCATTCTTACATTGCCGATATATTTCTTTCTTCTGTTCAGTCATACTGTCATACAGATTCAAAGAAGAGACATAGTCCAGCCACGCTTTCTTCTTTTGCTCTACGGAAGCTGCTACTTCCGCATCTCACCATGCATCACCATTTGTTTTTCTATGCTTCTTTGAACTTCCACATACTTCTTTCGCTGTATCTACCATACTCTCTTTCAATACTCTCCAGCATTCTTCAATGTCCGATTGCGGCTGGCTTGCCATCGTCAGCCGTTCTCGGACACCCTCTGCATACTTTTCTCTTACACACTCTTCTTGCAACCTTTCAACCTTTATTCTTTCAAGCCCTCCGAAGTGGACACGCTCTCGCCAGTGCCTCCACTTTCTGAACAGACCACTAAATCCGGCAATAACGAGATAGTGGTCCGTATCAACTGTAGGGCCCCTGTAGGCTCTTGCGTCCAATATTTTGCTTCGAAGGCGACTGTCTACCAAAATTAAATCTTTTATACTTTTCTGTTCATTCCTTCTCCATGTATACATGTGGATGTCCTTATGTTGGAAAAATGTGTTTGACACAATAAGGTTTCTCTCCATGCATACATCCGCTATGAGCCTACCTGCGTCGTTCACTCTCATATCACCAAATGGACCAAGTACGTCCTCATAGTCGAGACGCTTGATCCCCACCCATCTGTTCAAATCTCCGCATACAATCACGCGTTCACTGGTTTCTGCCATATCCAGAACTTCCCTAACATTATCCCAAAACTTCTCTAGGTCTGATGCCACCGAGGATCCTACGGGAGCATATGCTACAACCATGAATACCTTGGTGACACCTAGTTTTATACGGACCCAAAGAAGTCTGAGATCATACATTCCGTAATCCTTCACACCTGAGGCCAAGCGAGAGGACAACAGCACTCCTACCCCATGCTGGCTCGATCGCTCTGTGATACACCAGACCACAGAGCCATCCCGCCACCAGGAAGATCGCAGGCGTCGCTGCCCCTTCGCTTGGTCTCTGTTACACAGAGCACGTCTAGCTGTTTGTCCGCCATGACGGATATCAGCTCGTGTAACTTACCTTCCACACAACCTCTTACATTCCACGTGCCCACCCGGCACTCTGCTCTCCTCGACTCACCTGACTGGGCAAGGCGTGATGGGTGGCGGCCCCCATCGCCGCAACTGCCTAAGTTCGTACCGACGGGGGCGGGTCGGTACGCGTCGCCTCCGGGGGATGCCCTAACCCGCATTGCGGTACGCATATCGAGCCGGATTAGCAGTCTAATTAGACTGGCAGGGGACGCGAACGAGCACGCTCCGGACTATGCCCCCCAATGCTGATGAGTTAGAAATATAATATGTCACTATTGTAATATAAATGTATTGCATTGTTTTTTTTTTATTTCATTTCTGATAATGTATCATTATTATAACTGTTCGCTGATGAGTTAGAAATATAATATGTCACTACCGTAATGTAAATGTAATGGATTGTATTTTTTTATCTCATTTCTGGTAGTGTATCATTGTTATATCTATTTGCTGATCAGTTAGAAATACAAGATATCACTACTTTAATTTGAATGTATTTTTGTTTTATTTAATTTAAGATAATATATTAGCTGTTCGCTGATGAGTTGGAAATATAATATGTGATATATTATAATTTAAATTATATATTTCGTTTTCGATAATGTATCATTGTTACAGCTGTTCGCTGATGAGTTAGAAATACAAGATATCATTACCGTAATGTAAATGTAATGCATTATATTTCTTTTAGTTAGAAATACAATATATCGCTACTATAGGTAATTTAAATGTATTATATATGCCATTTCAGATAATGTGTAATTGTTATTACTCTTCACTGGTCAATTAGAAATACAAAATGTTACTGCCGTAATGTAAATATGAGGCATTATAGTTTTTTTATTTCATTTCAGATAATGTAACATTATAGCTGTTCGTTGATGAGTTAGAAATAAAACATGTTACTACCGCATTATAAATGTAATGCATTGTATTTTTATTTAATTTAATTTCAGGTAATGTGTAATATTGTAATAGTTGTTGGCTGATGAGTTAGAAATACTCTCTACCACACGCTCACTATCATAACTAAATTTTTGTGAAATGGTTTTCTTATTTCATTTCAGATATATAAAGAGTATGCATACATACATACATACCATCACGCCATGTCCCTTGCAGGGTAGGCAGAGAGAACAGAGTGCCAGAGAACTCTATCCTTGCATACTTCACTCGCTTCCTCAACATTCATAATTCTCTTCATACACGCTCGTCGGTTTCGGAGGCTCTTGACTCCACCTTCCTTCAGTACATGACCGATATAGTCTAGGTAGGTTAGTCTCGGTCTCCCCCGGTACCTACATCCTTTCACTTTCGCATTGTATATCTTCTAAACCAGACGTTCGTTCGGCATTCTTTCCACATGTCCAAACCATCGGAGCATTCCCTTTCGCATCTTTACACCAATACTCTCTTTCATACCTACTCGCTCTCTTACGTCGTCGTTACGAATGCGATCGATCAGCCTAACTCCACAGGTTTTCCGTAGAGATCGCATTTCGACCGCATTAATTTTACTATCATACTCTTTTCTGCATACCCAACTCTCGCTTCCATACAGTAATGTTGGGACAAGCACTGCGTTATGTATGCTACACGTGCCTTCTGGCTGAGGTGGTGGCTACCGAGAAGTTGTCCCATTGTTGTTGTTGTTCTAAAGAGTAGTATTTTAGAAATAGTAAACCAAAACTAAATAATAGCAGTTTGCTACTGCACTTCTCTCAACGAGTGAGAGAGACAAATATCCAACTGTCCTATATTTCTTTTAACCTGCTTCTACGGTAGGCACTTATTTAACTATATACTTCTATGGGATATGGTAATAAAAACAATATGATAAGACAAAACTATAATCTTAATTGCAATTAAAGTTCTATCTTGTTTTCTTAAAAATTAAAAAAAGAATCATTTGACGTTACCAAAGTGGCATAACCACAGCAAACATAAAAAAGAACGCTTATTTTATTCACGTTTTAATTCAAATTTGGATATTAAGACCGTATTAATACTACTATAATTTTCCGTGTGGTAATGGAGTAAGAATACTATTGACCACCCCATATCTTGCCCGTGGGTGATCGTACAAGATGACTAAGGTATATAAAACACAAATAACATCTATGCAAGAGAAGGAAAACTCGAAACAAACCCTATACCAACACGTCTGACCAGCGCAGTATAGTAGGTTAATTACCCTCCCATTACGGAGGAGGCCCGAGCCCAACAGTGGGACTTTTATGGGCGGTGATGATGGTGATGAGGAATACTACTATAAGAGAATCTGTTAGCCCCTTGCTACTAGTAATTTTAGTAGGTATATCTATCAAATAAATTCGATACAATAAACTTAAGAAATAATGGTATAAACATCCGCATTACTAATGAAATCACTCAAGATTACACATAATCATTATAAACAAGAAATATTTTCAAATAAAATAACCAAAAGAACGCGAAACAAACCGATTACAAGATTATTTAACTGTGAAAATTCTCGAGATTTGAGAGCAGTCGCAACACATTTCCTCTTCCGCTAAACTGAACCAGTATATTAACCAAATTCCACACCATAAAATACATTGTTTCAACAGCTCAACAGGTAAAAATAATTGCTGGGAAAGTTCTCTGGCCGACGACAAGAATAATGGCCGTTACAGGCATTCCGTCTGGTATTCGAGATTTTTCTTCCTTTCACTGGGATTCGCATATTTTCCTCGACAAGAGTTTTAACATAAGATATAATAAATCTGTTTTTATGAAACAAAACTTTAAGGCCTGTTCACCAGTGAGGACGACTCGTCTTACAATAATGCGAGTTTGATGTGATTTAAATTCTCTAAAGCTGAATGATTAAACTTGTAGTTGAATTTAAATTGAGGTAAAGTTTGCGCTTTCAAGAATTTTACTGAATATTTATTTACCATTGACTATGATTGTGGAGTATTTATAAATTAACTGAGTTTTATCTGCGACTTCGTGGAAATTATGTAAGACGTCCCCTTAACTATTATTTTCATTAAAGTTTTCATCATTATCCTGCTCTTATCTCAATTCCTTAGGGTTGCCTCAGGACAAATTTTACAAATCCACGGGCAAGTAAGGATTGTCGATAATTAAACTCTTAGGCCGTCGTTACTTGACCACCGAAGACAAAGATCGGGTACCGGTGGTCCGCTCGCACGGCGAAGAGAGAGGATTTTACGGTGGGTCTATGGGGTCACGCGCCGCCTTCTCCGTCACCCCGGACCGATTCGGCGGGGCGAGACGCACCCATAGCCTACCAATAAAAAAAAAAAAAAAAAAAAAGGCCGTCGTTACTCGCGAAGCATTAAAATAGTGATAAAAAGTAGTTGTTATTCATTTTTTCTCACATATTTATCTAGTAAACTGCAAGTGCTCGTGTTTGCATAAAATTAAAGATCATTCTTTGACACCGATGGTAAATACCAGTGGCCCATCCGCACGGCATAGAGAGTTACGTGTACAGGATCTTTGGTTGCGCCCCTGACTAATTGGGCGAGGCATATACCACAGCCTGTCACCCAAAAAAAAAGATTGTTTATTATTAAATTGTAGTATGCGTATGATAAGACCGCCTAATTATATCAAAATCTAATTTTATTTTAATTTAACCC
Organism: Lymantria monacha; assembly: GCA_905163515.2. Classification (NCBI taxonomy): domain Eukaryota; kingdom Metazoa; phylum Arthropoda; class Insecta; order Lepidoptera; family Erebidae; genus Lymantria; species Lymantria monacha. The sequence goes on along the minus strand of LR991091.1, from coordinate 30,633,719 downwards.
TGTAATTTTTTGTCTGGTATACCATAAAGAGTTGCTTGTACATACATACATACACATACATATCATCACGCCATATCCCTTGCAGGGTAGGCAGAGTGATCAGAGTGCCAGAGAACTCTATCCTTGCATACTTCACTCGCTTCCTCAACATTCATAATTCTCTTCACACACGCTCGTCGGTTTCGGAGACTCTTGACTTCACCTTCCTTTAGTACGTGACCAATATGGTCTAGGTAGGTGAGTCTCGTTCTCCTCCGGTAGCTACATCCTTCCACTTTCGCATTGTATATCTTCTTAACCAGACATTCGTTCGGCATTCTTTCCACATGTCCGAACCATCGGAGCATTCCCTTTCTCATCTCTACACCAATACTCTCTTTCATACCTACTCGTTTTCTTACGTAGTCGTTATGAATACGATCGGTCAGCCTAACTCTACAGATTTTCCGTAGAGATCGCATTTCGACCACATTAATTTTGCTTTCATGCTCTTTTCTGCATACCCAACTCTCGCTTCCATATAGTAATGTTGGGACAAGCACTGCGTTATGTATTGTTACACGTGCCTTCTGGCTGAGGTGGTGGCTACCGAGAAGTTGCCCCAACGCTCCGTTCAATTTACTTCCCGCATCCACTCTTCGCTCTATATCAGTGGTGTACCTTCCACCTCGGCTAAATCCACATCCAAGATATACAAATTCATCCACTCGTTCTATCTAGTACATCATTACCTATTATTACTCTTACATCTGCTCTAGTTTCAGCTCTTTCAAAGACCAGATTTTGGTTATTAAGACTATTATTTTTGAGTTGCTTGTTGTTGCAATAAAGCTTGGCAAGCTTGATGCATTCACAATACTGCATTGTCAATAATTTATTAAGTTTCATGTATGCTATGGCTTAGCAAATTTATTTTTATATATATCGTACTTTATGAAAATGCATTTAAACGACATGAACAGTCATTTGTAACAATTCAGGGAAGACAAATCATCTACATCGTGTACAAGTCCCGAAGAATTGTATATAAAAATGAATTATTACAACTCGCAAGAAATTTGCTTAAACGTCGGCTACAGAATGTTCATTGCTAGATTTAGTTACAGAAATTTGTATAATAGATATGATAATATATTTTTACGTACTATGGATTACAAGTTTGAATCCTGAATGGACCAATTCAATGGTATCTTCTATTAACCTACTATCCCACGCTGGTCAGACGTGTTGGTATAGGGTTTTGTTTCGAGTTTTCCTTCTCTTGCCTAGATGTTATATGCATATATATATATATATATATATATATATATATATATATACATATATATATATATATATATATATATATATATATATACATATATATATATATATATATAGTAATTAAATAAGTATTACTACATTAAATTATTTTACAAGTAAAATACAACTTACATCAACGTTAATTCCAGCGAAAGGAAATATCTTAGTTGAGGGGTTCTCTGTAGGTGAGTAGCGATAGAACTCGTGGCGCCCTCTATACCATTTAACAGAATAGAGAGGAGCATCTGTTAGCTCGTATAGGCAGGCAAGCGTTGTATCATTTCCCCGTTGAACTACTGGTGGGGATATTCGTAGATCTGTTGCACGGAGACCTCCAGCACCTGTAAAGATAAATACCTTCAGACACAACAGATGCGATTTACTTTAAAACATTAACGAATGTCAATGATTACGTATAGTAACCCAACAGTGTGATATAGAAAATGATGACCTGCTGATGACGGTGATAATTACGGACTTTTTTATTGCTTGTGGTGGCAAACGAGCAGACAGCAAACCTGATGGTAAGTGTCACTGCCACCCATGGACCTTTGCAATATTAAGGGTATAATTAGGCCGCTGCCTACCAATATAGCACCCAAACGCACCCAGTTGGGCTTCAGCTCTCTCACTCACCGAATGAAGTGCCATAGCACATTTCCATTACTTTGACGTCGTCGTCTCAGAAGTCTTTTGCGAGAGTGTGGTGCTACCGCGAACGGATCGGCCCAGACAGAAATATCTCAACAGCGTGGTCCTAACTATAAACATTATTATTGTTATTAATATTGGTATCTCTGCCACATGCATTCGTCTCTCATCAGTTATCACATGAATATATTGTATAAAGTTCCATTTTGCAAATTTCATACCCAGCCTCACTGTCCAATAAACCTCGTCTATTGATAGTTAAAAAAGGGATAGATTTTTTTGTTATAACCAACAATTCAACGCTTTTGCCTACAATTTTTATATGGCCTTTGTGTGCTATTATTGTGAATAAAATATCTGAATATGCATTTATATTGAACTACAAAATCTAGTCTGAGGCCTCCCGTGACCATTATCACTTAAACTGTAAAGTGTTCGAAACGTCGAGAAATTAAAAATCAAATACAAACGCGATAGAATCCTTAAAAGTAGTTTTATTTCAAATATGTAACACTCGCGCAAACATCAGAAATCATTACAATTTCTATTAACAAAAATATCTTCCATTTACTCATTAGTTTAGTGACGTGTAATTTTCAATGCTATAAACAGCTATAGAGAAATATCGCTTTAAGCATAATCCTTGGTAATTAACGTACACAAATGGAATTCAGACTTGGACAAATAATATTTGATTCAGACACTGGAAAAAATATGTCAGTCATCATCATCATCACAGCCCATAAATGTCCCACTATCGGACTCGGGCCTCCTCCGTAATTGGAGGGAAATTAACCTACTATACCACGCTGGTCAGACGTGTTGGTATAGGGTTTTGTTTAGAGTTTTCCTTCTCTCGCATAGATGTTACATGCATTTTATATCCCTTAGTCATCTCGTACGATCATCCACGGGTAAGATATGGGGTGGTGAATAGTATTCTTACTACTACTTATTGTGTTGAAAAGCATCAAACTAATAAGCTAAAGTTACAAAGAATCGGTAACTTTGTAAGAAAATGCTTGGTACTAACTTTAAACAACGTACAATATTCTAACTTGTAAGAAAAACAAAGCGATACGAAATTTGTCTGCCGAAGCTTAAAGCCAATTCGGAGAAATCAACATTATTCGCTTTCGTAAAATAGATCTGTTGAAATGTTTAAATTATCTTATGTAGCAATTTTGTGTTTAGAATGAATTATTTGTTCGAATAGTTTATATATATTAATTTACTGCTAAGATCATTATTTATTTAATGGTTTTTGTATAGTTCAATAAGGCTTAATATGAAACAAAACGTTTTTTTTGGTATATTTGTTTTTTTTACTGCCCCATTTTTAAAATATTTGCCATCATTTAATATGTACTAATACGGAAATATAAAAATATTAGCTAACTCAACAGATGGTGTTCTGTTCTGATTTTCTGCTAACCCAACAGAATACCAAGAGTATGAACAATCAGCACATCACATCCTCCGGGAGAGCGATCTCTGGCGTTTTTTTTTGTGTGTCTTAGTTGTTAGCCTCAGATGGCTATGACAACTTTACCCGGACAGTGGGTGAGCGCTGAGGGCTCTCAACCCGTAATCTCTGGCGTATTAAACGCGACCTTATATTGGACAGTTTGCAAGTCACGAGTTACTACTTCGGATGGATGGACACGGTAGTGTCCCTCCATCCGTAGTAGTACTACTACTACACGGAACTCGTAGAACTCCAGATAATTGAATTTTATTTTATTGCTTATGATGATGAACGAGCTAGCAGCACACCTGGTGGTAAGTGTTATTGCTTGCTACCTTTGCCATATCAGTGGTACAACTAGACTGCTACTGACCAATTTTATTTTATTTTGGTTCTGTTCGTCCATTCGGACAGGCAAAGGGATCAAAGCCTATACAGCCAAGTCTTATTTAATTATTTTTCATACATTGTTCATCATTTCTTCATATTATGTAGCCTTAATAGTCATTGTATGTCAGTAAGTCAAGTCGTTACCATTAATCGGGCGCTGATAACCTAATCAATGATTTTCTTTGGGAATTTTGGACACATATGAAAATACACGTAAACCACTATTATACCATATTCACTACACTTCAGCACTTTAACTGTACCATATTGCATAAAATACCAGCAAAATTATTCAATATAACACCACAAAACACTAAAGAAATGAATATAATACAAGAGCGTGACATGACATTTCGACATTCGCGCCAAAACTCCCTACCGACCAATAAAAACCACTTAACCCAACTAGAAAGTTGGGCTCCCTCACTCACAGAACGAAATGCAACAGAATATTACTACTGCTCAGACGTAAATTTTCTGCGAGAATGTGTGGTACTACCCTGGACGGAGCAGCCCACGACTGTAGTCATAAAACTGTCAACAGTGTGGTACTATCATTAAAATCTTATCTGCTTAGATATACTACTAAAAGAAGACTTCTTTTACTACAAATCCGTCCGGGGTAGTACCACACTCTCGCAGAAAATCGACGTCTGAGTAATGACAATGTGCTATCGCGCTTCGTTCGATGAGCGAGAGAGCCGGTAGCTCAACTGGGTGGGATTGGGGATTGTAATGGTGGGCAACGGCCAAGCTATAGCAAAGGTCCATGGACTGCAGTGACACTTGCCATCAGGTGTGCTGCTTGCTTGTTTGTTTGCCACCATAAGCAATAAAAATAAATATTTATTACTACACTAAATTATTTTACCATCAAAATGTAACTTACATCGTCGTTAATTATAACCTACTATTGTAAATTACAATCATCATCATTCTCTTACTCTTATCCCAATTACTTGGGGTCGATACAATTTGTACTCTTCTTTCATAGTACATATTGTAAAAGTTATTGGCAATAGTTTTATGACCGGCCGCCTGCCAGACGTCAACTCTCTTTGGGAATGTAATTGTTGATCAAACGGCATCAGATGTAGTTGGCCCAGGTCCTTATAAGGCTGTTAGTCGTCTTTTACGACATCCACGAGCAAAGTAAGACTCGGTAATATATCGTTTTACTGTAAAGTACACTATAAATTCGAAAATGTTTATAAGATAAATAAACAAATTTATCATATGAAAGTTAATAGTATTAACTGGGAAAAAGAAAATAAATAATATTTTCCAATGTGTTAGTCTAATCCCTTACCCATTTTGGGTTTGAAAATCCGGCAAAACTTTCACACGAAAAACTATTCGCAACACTTTTTTTTATCTAATATTATCACAGATTCGGGCTCAACATATACGTGTGGAAAAAAACTACCGCGAAAGCGTATTATTAAAACTCTTTGACCGTAACAAATAACGGTACCAACAAAGGTGGAATCATATAAATGTGATGCGAAATACATAGGGTTTTGTAAGTTGGTAGTAAAAAAAGAAGACGACGGTTGCTGTGACCTTAAGCCGAGAAACGAAATAGTGGTAAGTACAAAAATTTAATGTCATTGAAGTTTAACTTAACAATGATTTGAAGTAATTTGTTATTACGTTTCATTGTACTAAAAATTACCTAGATACAATTAATACATACATACATATAATCACGCCATATCCCTTGCAGGGTAGGCAGAGAGAACAGAGTGCCAGAGAACTCTATCTTTGCATACTTCACTCGCTTCCTCAACATTCATAATTCTCTTCATACAAGCTCGCCGATTGCAGAGACTCTTGACTCCACCTTCCTTCAGTACATGACCGATCTGGTCTAGGTAGGTTAGTCTCGGTCTACCCCGGTACCTACATCCTTCCACTTTGGCATTGTATATCATCTTAACCAGACGTTCGTAAAAAATAAAATTAATAATAATTGCTTTATTTGTATTTCCTATTTTCAATTATGAATATTTACTAACAATTTAGATTAAGTATTACTAAGAATAATGAGCCTTTGTTAGTTAATGAGAATTATTATTCATTATTATTATTGAACTGGAACTTCTTCATGAACGATCGACGTATGTGAGAAAAAAAATTTTGCATTTTTCTGTTACGCGCCATCTTTATTTCTAAGTTACATTTTTCCGTTAAGCGCCATATTTATTTTGAATTGAATCAACTTTGAGCGCATGCTGGTAATTTTTTTACAGATGAAACCATACACTAAAAACGTGGCATGAGAGCGAGGCAAACAGAGAGAGAGAGAGAGAGGCTACAAACACCTACACTGCCCCCGACGGACCAGCCCACGGCTGTAGACAGGTAACTGTCAACAGCGTGGTCTTACCACTAATATTCTTTTTTTTTTAATGTGTTTGGTGGCAAACGAGCAAGCAGCATATCTGATGGTAAGTGCTACTGCCGCCCATGGACCTTTGCAGTACCAGGGATATACCTTAGGCCACTGCCTGCCAATAAAATCCTTAAACCAACCCAGTTGAACTTCCGGCTCTCTCACTCACCGAATGAAGCGCAATAGCACATTGCCATTACTCAGACGTCGATCTTCTGCGGGAGTGTGGTACTACCCTCGACGGACCAGCCCGCGGCTGTAGACAGAAAACTGTCAACAGCGTGATCCTACCACTAGTAAAAAGCCTGGAGTCGATCTCGAAATTTCGCTATCAGCAGCCACAAAATAACACTGACTGAACCAAATAATAATAAATAATTTGGTAAATCCAAAAGTGCACGCGTCATAGTTTTTATATTATTTATCATTCAGTCAATGCCAGAAATAAAAATAAAATTAAAGAAAAAGCCTTTTTTAAAAATAGTCTTTTACTATTTGATAATGAAATAAAATAAAAAGTTAAAAATAACTTAACTCTAATAAGACATTATAACACTTTATAAGTTCATTGTAACCTTTAACGATAATTAAGCTTCATCGTCCACAAAATAATTCCATATCGTACATTTTTTTTTATTTTAATTATATATTTTTGACACTAAAATTTTACACCATAATTATTAAATCATCCCGTTTCTATCACAGTCCCAATTTTATAAATAAAAGCGTGTTACATTTTGATGGTATGATTAAGAACATTTAGAACCTTCTTTTTCCTAAGGCCAGCTTCCAGGTCCAACATCAGACCCTGGTTAGCATATAGTATCAAAGTACTCGTCAAGACGAATCAAACGAGTCCAACGTCCTTTAATTAAGGAGTTCCTATGGCCCGCTTCCAGGTTGATCGGCAGACCCTAGTTACCATATAGTATCAAAGTACTCGACAAGACAAATCAAACGAGCCTAAACTCGATATGGTTGCGTCGTTTAATTACAGGGTTCCTATGGCTAGCTTCCAGGTCGATGATCAGACCCTGGTTTCCATATAGTATTAAAGTACTCGCCAAGACAAATCAAATAAGTCCAATTTCGATGGGGTTGCGTCGTTTAATTACGGAGTTTCTATGGCCAGCTTCTTGGTCCATCGTCAGACCCTAGTTACCATATTATTATAGTCTCAAAGTACTCAACAAGACAAATGAAACGAATCTAAACTTGATGAGGTTGCGTCGTTTAATTACGGAGTTTTTTTGGCCCGCTTCCAGGTCCATATTCAGACCCTGGTTACCATATAGTATTAAAGTAATCGTCAAGACAAATCAAATGAGCCCAAACTCGAAAGGGTTGCGTCGTTTAATTACGGAGTTCGTCGAAAAAGAATTACCAAGCCATTTTCGAAAGGAAACAGCCTGTTGCAATTATGAAGCTTTTAATAAAAGAAAAACTCCGATACATTCATTTTTACGGTCGTGATCCTTTTTTTTTTTTTGCGGTGGGCTATGGACATCGCACCCCGCCAAATCGGTCCGGGGTGACGGAAGAGGCGGCGCGCAACCCCATTAACCCACCCTGCAAGCACCTCTTTTTCGCCGTGCGAGCGGGCCACCGCTACCTGATCTTTGTCTTCGGTGGCCCGCCCGGCAGTATTCCCTCTGGGGTTCCTCTCTCGTCGACGCCCCGACAGCTTTCGCCGTAGAGGCGTCGCCCTCACGCGGTGGCCTCACGTCGGGTGACCGGACAATTCCCCGGTCCGATCACCCGAAGCCTCGGTTAGGGTGGCCGGGCGCAGGTATTCGCGCCTGCGCCGCCCCGGCCACGGGCGGCGGCCGGGGTCACGGGAATCCTTCCGGGCCCATTCCGCCGCCTCCTTCTGCAAGATCACAGCCTCGCAGAAGGCGGCGACCGCGTCCCAATTCCTGACGCTGTCGACCATCGCTCGCGCAACAGCCGGCAGCGTCAGGTCGGCACCGATGACAGCGACGAGGTCACGGCGCTGCCCGTCCCAGCTCGGACACACCTCCAGCGTATGTTGCGCCGTGTCCTCGTCACTGTCGCAATGATGGCAGGACGGAGTCCACTCCCTCCACACGACCGTGTGCAGGTACTTGCCGAAGCAACCATGCCCCGACAAGACCTGCACCAACCGGAAGGAGAGTACTCCGTGCCGGTAACAACACCGTGTCTAGGCCTCTCTACGGTCGTGATCCTGCCAGATACAAAATATTTTATCCGACGTCCTCGAATATTTTTTTTATACAACTATTTTCTTACTTTAAACAAAATAATTGCTTTTTAAAAATATGAAATACGTTTAAACGAATGTTTTTTCTTGACATATGTATTATAATATTATCCTATAAGTGCAATGTGAGAAAATTACAATCATTTTTATGTTTGAAAAGTGTTTGATTTTCATATGTCGAGAGTAGAGCAAGACCTCAACGCTTCGCTTATGAAGCGTGCAATAAACACACAAAAAAATACAATCTAGATAATACTTAGATGAGATTAATAGGCATACATTTTTGTGTCATTAAGAACGAAACCCAAAAATAGGTCAATTACTCGACTTTGATTTTCCTTTTTTCCTCCTATTACGTTGCTTAGCAACGCATCGTAATGATCTACGTAACAGATAAAGTATAATCACTTCTAGTAAATAAGACCTCGTTATTTTGTTAGAAGATTTTTTTTTCATGACAGATATTATGTTCTGCAATTATTATATTTGTATTATGATTTTTTAGTCTTACAAAGGCTGTATTATCTTTTTCGGTTAGGATTATGTCCAATAATGGACGTTAACAGACTGATGAAAGTTAATGATTAAAGAATTAACTATATAGATAAAATATTAGTATATAGATAAAATATAAAACGATTTACTTTTGTAATAACATTTAGTAAAGGGATTTTATTTAAAATTTTTTTCGTAGATGTTATTTTGTGCCCGTCAGATTAACTATGGAAGTCAAGGGCTCAGTACCAGTGGCCGATCAAATGGCGATGGGTAGGGAATACGGTAAGATGTGAGGTCACGCGCCGCCATTTCATCACTCCTGAGAGAACGGACGGCGTGTGACCTGACCATAGTCTGCCATAAAAAAGCATAGGTGTTATAAGCACAAATGCACATTTTTCTTTTTTGTTTTTTTTTTGTTTTAATCTTCAACCAGCACTAAGGAAATTTACGCGGCCCTGTACAGCGCACTGGTATCGGCGGGGTCCCTGACCGTCCGACTCAGGGCTCTTCTGTGGCGACCATAGAGGGCCATGGCGGTCAGGACCATACGTGGGTAGCGTACGGTGGCGACGGAGACGGCATGCATGCATTTGACTATTGTCGCATCGGCCGCGCGCGACAGTCGTAAGCGTTTAAACGTGCGTGGCCACGTTTAAACGCGATGCACGGAAATGAACCTTTAGTAGTATTTTCCGATATCGATGGGCAAGAAAGGTGTGGTCAATTGTATTCTTATTCAGTCACCACACAAAGAATTATATTCACTTGTCATTATATTGTCAGTTATTGAAATTATTCTATTGTCAGTTAATAAATACGAATCAAATACATTTTCTTCCTTCAAATAAGTTTGTTAAAAAGTTACAGAGTTCTTATGAACTTGAAGCAATTTTTTGGGACAAATTTACGTTCCAATAGTCCTGATCTGACAAACTTTCAAGTAGATATTGTTCAACTTATAAACAAGTTAGCTGATACTAACGTTTTACGCTAGAAAACAAGTTTTCAGTAGTAACTAAAATACTTAACTAAGTTGTAGCATGCTTGAATCTCATATAACTAAATATACTTTGTATTTAATATAGTTTGCTTAAATTTTACATTGGCTTTGAATAAATTTTGTATTCATGCAAGTATGTGGCTTTAGTTCTACTGTATGGGGGACGGCTACAAATAGTGCCACGTCTTATATAGTTTGTGGGTATTGTAAAAGAGGTATGAGAGCTTTACCTCGATTTCGACAAGTCCCATCTGAAGCTGTCAAGAATTAAATTCTCAAGGAGGGTTGACGTCAGTCATCGTTTAGTCAGGCAGGCAGCCATTTTACCAATGGTCCGCTCGCGCGGCGATAAGAGGTGTTTGCAAGGTGGGTCTATGGGGTTGCGCGCCGCCTCTTCCGTCGCCCCGGACAAAAAAAAAGGCAGGCAGCCGTTTATAAACCATTCATAAATAAGAGGAAGTAGAATGATGATGTCATCAATTATCATCATAAGTAGAATGATGTCATAGATTAACTATTTATTTTTCTATGATTTTGTTTAGAAAAAATCAGTATGATGTCAGATATTTTTTTTGGCAGTCTACTGTCTGGACACGCGTCGTTCTTTTCATCTGAGGCGAGTATCAGCGTGCAGCCTCATAATACATCGTGTTGTCTCTGAGTGGCGAAATGCATTATTACTCCATCACCATATCACTGCTTAATTTTGATTAAATATTGCATTAAAATTAAAATTTTAATAGTGATGGGCCAAACTGTTAACAGCTATCTACAGTCGCCGGCCAATCCGTGCGAGGTGTTACCACACTGCTGCAGAAAAATCGATGTCTGAGAAGTGGAATACTGTTGTGAGAGTGCTGTTGTACTTCGTTCAGTAAGTGGGAGAGCCGGAAGACCAATTTACTAGATAGGTTCGGATTGGTGGGCAACGGCTTAACGGTACCATTGCTATTGAAAAAGTCTATAAACTTGCTCATTTGCTACCAAGAAGTTATAATAATAAAAAAAAAACCTTTCCGCATACCTCGCCGTTTCTATTTTTGTTATTTCTGTTTCAGCAATAACTATCGCACTTCGTTAAACTAATCGATGGATGGATGTCAAGTGAAATCTCGAAGTAAAATTGAATACTTATACATACATACATATCATCACGCCATATCCCTTGTGGAGTAAGCAGAGAGAATAGAGTGCCAGAGAACTCTATCCTTGCATACTTCACTCGCTTTCTCAACATTCATAATTCTCTTCATACACGCTCGCCGGTTTCGGAGACTCTTGACTCGAATACTTATGATACGGTTTTAACTACAAACATCGTTATATTCTCTAATAGGCCGACGTATGTATATATAAAAGTTCTATATATAAAAATGGTACTAATATATAAAAAGGCATATATTAAGAATATACTTACCGACAACATCAAGTCTTGCTGATGAAGTGAAGTGAGGGTAAGAAGAAGGTGCGTTCAGTATAACCTCGCAGCTGTAGTTACCAGTTAGATTTGGCCCGACTCGCAGCAAAACTACGTGCGTCTCGTTAGACCTTAGCCTCTGTCAAAATATAATACTAATTAGAAATCATTAGCTAAATTATTGCAACTGTATATATGACGTAGTTATCTAAACTGTCTACCATGTAAAGGTCGTGAGTTCTAACCCCATATAGGGTAATTTTTTGTGCGGTCCAAAATATTTTTTGAATCCTCGATGTTATTTGTGTTTGTTAATTGTACATCTGTAAAATCGCCTGCAATCATCATCATCTCAGTTTTTTTTTATTGCTTATGGTGGTAAACGAGCAGACAGCACGCCTGATGGTAAGTGTCACTGCCGCCCATGGACCTTTGCAATACCAAGAGTATAGCTAAGCCGCTGCCTAGCTATCCACAAACCCGGCAAGAAGCGTACCGAACCTTCCTCTTACCGCCCTATTAGCTTAGTTAATAGTTTTGCAAAAATATATGAACGCGTAAATCTTAGCCGCCTAAGAACATACGCAACCGCTAACGCCCTTATCCCGCCGATTCAATTCGGCTTTCGCACGCAACACTCTTGCGTACAGCAAGTACATCGAATAGTCGAGTATGCCAGTGTTAAGCTACAACATAGCTATTTCACGGGTATGCTTCTATTCGATGTAGAAAAAGCGTTTGACAAAGTCTGGCATAATGGCCTTATATTCAAGTTAATTAAGTTAGGTATACCCCGCTACTTAGTTATAATAGTTAGGGACTTTCTAACCAATCGTAGCTTCCGCTACCGGGTAGAAGGTACTCTCCCGCACCGCATCCACTAAAAGCCGGCGTCCCACAGGGATCGGTGCTCTCTCCAATTTTGTTCACGCTGTACACCAGCGATATCCCACAGCTTAAGAATATGCAAACTGCACTATTCGCCGACGACACTCCCATCTTCTATGCAGGTCGTTCTATAGAGACAGTGATCAGTAATCTCCAACGAGCGGCTACCGCCCTAGATAAATGGTCTAGGAAGTGGACAATTACTATTAACCCCACAAAAAGCCAAGCGATCATGTTCCACCGGTGGACTGATCGCCTACATCCATTGGCTTCCTTCCCTCAAATAACAATGTCCGACCAGTCCATCCCATGGACCAAACAGGTCAAATATCTCGGCGTCTCCCTTGACAATCGTCTGTCCTTCGGTCCACACATAAAGCGAGCTCGCGCGCGCGCTGTTTTAGTGCTAAGACGCCTTCACAGCTTGCTCCATGCCAAAGCCAAGCTATCACTTAGTAGTAAAGTTAGATTATACACCGCTTGCATACGTCCCATCATGACGTACGCTAGCGTTGTGTTCACTCAAGTGAAACCCTTCAGGTTACACCGTTTGCAAACATTACAGAATAGGTTCTTGCGCCGTGCGACGGGAGCACCATGGTACATGCGCAATGTGGATCTACACATAGATCTCGGCCTGCCGACCATCAGACAGTACATGAAGCAGTGCTCCCGCCGCTACTTCAACTCTGTCGTCACTCACCCTCATCCCATAGTGGTTAGAGCTTCTAGCTATACCCCATCAAACATTTCCGCAATCCGTCAACCGCGATTAATACTCGACGAACCCGACGACATTATTACGCTCGCCCAAACGGAGGCATACACAGCCCGCGCGGCCCTGACAAATAAGTATCCACGCTTCCGTCCTCGCCGACGAGGTCGGAAGTCGTGTCGCGTTCAAATCATAAACGTGGGAGAACCCACTTTGCCAGCGACCCCCCGAGCCGAGGTCCGTACCCCACAGGGGGTGCCCTCGGGAACGGTCGCTTAACTTTTACGGGTTGAGAGCCCTCAACGCTCACCCACAGTCCAGGTAAAGTTGTCATAGCCATCTGAGGCTAACAACTAAGACACACAAAAAAAAAGCCCTGCCTAGCAATACAAACCCTGAACCCACCCCAGTTGGGCTTCCGGCTCTCTTGCTCACCGAACGATATAGAGCGAAATAGAACATTACCATTACTCAGACGTCGATCTTCGCCGAGAGTGTGGTAGGTACTACCTCGGACGGACCGACCCGTGGCTATAGACAGAGAACTGTCAACAGCGTGGCCCTACCACTAATAAAAATAATAAATCTTTGAATGGAAATGTAATTATTATCCATCATCTTTGCGTTTTATCCCGAAAGTTGATACAACTTATATTCTTTAAGCAGAGAACAAAAAAATCAAAGATTTTAACAAGTTTTAAGCTTTGCCTGCCTAAAGTCTATTAAGTTTGCGTTCAAGGTTAAGTAATGTAGTAACTGTAAGCAAATTTTTGAAGGCTCTGTTTGCCAAACTTGATTCTTTATAACATTTAGGTTTTTACTGGAATTGGAAAGAGGTTCCTCCCTCTTCTACCTTATAACAAGATTTCTCATTATTTTCCTTCCAATCTTACACCTTTTTTTGCTTATGCAATAGCATTGTAGAATTCTCAAGCGATAATAACCACGTTCCGTGTGATGACGGAGGAAGAATACAATTCACCACCCCCTACCCGTGGGTCATACGAGACGACTAAGGGATAAAAAAACGCAAATAACATATATGCGAGAGAAGGAAGTCTCAAAACAAAACCATAGGGTTTTGTTGGTATAGACCAACACACTCGAAACAAAACCCTATACCAACACCTCTGACTAGTGTGGTAGAGCAGGTCAATTACCCTCCCATTAAGGAGATGGCTCGTGCCCAACAGTGAGACATATATGAGCTGAGATGATGAATAACCAGGTATCATCAGGTTGGTTGTTCGTTTGCCACAAAATATATGTAACTTCCTTATAAGTTAACTATACTAGTTGTACCCATTTCTTTTTCAAACCGCTAGTACCCACCCGTATTATACGATCTAAACCCAATTGTTTGCTAGCGTGGTTTGTATCTTTGAAGACCAGGGCCGTTTTTTCCGTGAAAATGTCACATACTATGGGTAGGTTCCTAATCATAATACTCACAAAATAAGAGAAACACACTCCTAAATCAGAGAAATAATTAGCTTAGGAATTAGATTTCATTTCGTTAGGTTTCTTTTAGTAATTCCTTTGTAGCTATATTTTTTTCATACATCGTAATTTTTTATGTGATAATTAAGATATTATTTTAATAATAATACTTATTAAAAAAGTAATGGCCATGTAGACATACTTACATCAATTTTAATTCCATTCACAGGCAAGACTCTTGTAGTTGGAGTCTCCAACGGTGAGTACCTGTAGAACTCTTGAGTGCCCCTGTACCATTTCACAGAATATATTCCATATTCGTGTAGCTCATATAGGCAGGCCATGGTTACATTCCCTCCGCGTTGTACGACTCGTGGTATTATTCGAAGTTCCGTGGTACGGAGGCCACCGGCTCCTGAGAACAAAAGAAAATCTTTATAGTCTTGCAAATTATTTAGTTGATTAATAGTGCTACTTGAGTGTTCTAAAAATACTTAAGTCTTGTATATTATTGCGTAATTAAAAAGTATAAAACTAGGCTATTGTTTCACATCGTCATCCTTATATTTAGTGTTGCCCAAATACAAGACCAAGACTCACTGCAAGAGTTTCGTAGTACTCCGTAGACAGCATTTTACGATTCCTTTGGCAAATAAAGAATTGTCAACATTTTGTATTCTTAATACCAGAACACGGAGAAATACGAGTAATTTGGTGTTATTTGAAACAGTCTCATGATAGATAGGTGTGATAAGTACGTGGTAAGTACCTAATTATTGATCGTTGTATAGTTAATAACACTAGTAGAATGGAATTACATTATTTTTTTTTGGATTTTTCATTTCTATGTAGCTTTTTCATTTCTATCAAAATATTGATTCTGTGTTATTCTAACAGCCAGATTTGCAAGATTTGTGAGACTTGCGAGAGTCTTGCATTTGGGCAACACTACTTATATTTTATTAAGATTCGTGCATAAATAGGGTATTCTTATGAAGTTCAATATATGAGATTTTCAGATGGATCAAGATATTAAGTTTTCGTGTGGTTCTAAATAAGACGGAGACCAGGTTTCATCTATGGGCCTTGCGACGTTTCGGTGCTTAGATCACCTTCAATTTGGTCCCCAACTGCGTCCGGATGCAGATGAAACATTTGGGTCTGGTTCACGATGGTTATTGGTAGTTTCGGAAGAATTTTCAAATTTGTTCAGAGGGTTATCGGTACAGCGTTCGCCTATCCTTATATCAAATGTGAACAGATCCCTCGCTACGATCTAACTACTGCACTTAGTGGTAGTTCGGTTCATGATCCCATACGGTACCCATGTGGACGGAATCCCAGATCATCCGTTTCAGGACTTTCTTATGGCGACCACAGAGGACCCGCCGATACCGCACTAGAGCGATAGAGGAATCGGTTGATGTACCTCCGTGGAATTAGAAGATTGTATCATCATTACCGACTGGGTGCTGCCTACTTAAGACGCCACTCGATAGTTTCAGAGACAGGGACGCGTTCGCCGCCTTCTGCGAGGTAATCATTTTGCAAAAGAAGGCAGTAGAGCGTGTCAGATAGGACACTCTTCACCGCCGGTGCATCGAGGGTAGTCGTCCTAGCTGAGATTACGGTTGGATAAATTATGGATTCCACCACCCACAGAGAAGGCAATAACGTTAGGGTGCTGCCCGGGAATATTGTGGTTAGGCCAGAGATCTTCAGAATTTAACAAAACGAAATAGTTTTTAATTTAATTGCTTTTACAAATCACTGATGCACAATATTCATTACATTGATGAAATGATAGAAACGTTTACTAATATTTCAAGTGGTTGGCTGGATCACATTTCAAATTTGTGGTAATAAATTGAAATGAGTGCGTTTCGAATGAAAATAAACGCTCAATGATTATCTAAAAATCTATCACAAAAATATTTCAGTTACTTCGCTATTCATTTCTAGTGCATTAAATAACCAATCTACTTATTATGTCAAATAGTAAGTTATCATCATTCTCCTGCTCTTATCCCAATTACTTGGGGTCGACAAAATTGTACTCCTCTTCCAACATATCCATCATCATCATGATCATCACAGCCCATAAATATCCCACTGTCGAGCTTGGGCCTCCTCCGTAATGGGAGAGATATTAACCTACTATACCGCGCTGGTCAGACGTGTTGGTCAGACGTGTTGCTACAGGGTTTCGGTTTCTAGTTTTCCTTCTCCTGCATAGATATTATATGCGTTTTATATCCCTTAGTCGTCTCGTACGATCACCCACAGGTAAGATAAGGGGTGGTGAATAGTATTCTTACTACATCACTACACGGCAAGACTATCTACTGCAAAAGCAAACTACATATTGCAAAAGTTTATAACCGGCCGCCTGCCGGACGTCAACCCTCCTCGGGCAAATAATTGTTGACCAAACGGCATCAGGTACTGACCCAAGTTGATATATCTATTAGTCGTATTTTACGGTATCCATGAGCAAACTAAGGGTTGGTAGTATTCGTAGCCACTATCATACAGCAATATCTATGTCAAATCGCAAGCGTGGGATCAATTATTGAACCCAAAAGGATTTTGAAAAAAAAAAAAACTATATTCGATTTTTTTATATTCAGTTTTGGATCTAAATAAACTTACTGCTATTCTACTATCATCAAACGAATAAACAATAGAGATAGAGACAAAATCCATTGTTACAAAACAAAAGCTCATACAAAAACTTATCTAACTCCTGAGCTGGAGCCAATAACAGCGTAGCCAAACAAGATCACTCATTTATCTAGAGAACGATCTCACTCTAATAAATAACGTCACGGCCAAAAAGCCGACAAACAAAACCACTTAGTTCCAACGCTATCATTAGCAAAATAATCACATTTCTACTTTCGGGTCGATTTCTGCACTAGAAATTTTCAAAAAAAAAAGTGTGTGTGTCAGCTCCGACGCACGACTGGAGTTTACTCCTTACGATTTTACTCCGTACGATTATCAAAACAGGCGCAAAAAAGCTCATTTGACTAAAAATAATATAGATATATATTTTTATTTACATTTATTAAAACTGTTCAGTGAAGTATTATCTCATGTCAGAAAGTGAAAGGTGCGCAGATAAGTTGCGCACCAAAAACGTAACGAGGTCATTCGATCACTAGATTTTACTCCTCAAATTTTTCTCATACCGGGCGGGCGCCTTATATGAAAATCGATTATTAAGGAGTAAACTCCAATAACTGTAACAGTTTACACAGTTTAGTATTTCTTTAAACCTACATTCCACTATTAGTCACTGACCTTTATTATTATTTTTATTTTTTATAAACAATACAGTACTTCTTTTTTTTTGTTTTTAGGTAGGGTATGGTCCAAACCACGTTCGTTTTATCTGAGGTGACAAAAGGGCGTGTGGCTCCATAAACCATCGTGTGCCCTCCCCATCGGGCCGACCACTGGTACCGCTACCATGGCATCCATGGCCAGCCCGGCGGGTTACTCTTTCGGGTATTGATGCAAACCATACAGTATTAAGGAATAAATATTTGTTTCGTGGTGGACTTCAGAAATAAAATTAGTCTACACATCATACATATAGAGTATCTAGTCCACCTTCTCTGTGTGGTGACGGAGTAAGAATACAATTCACCACCCTCTATCTTACCCGTGGGTGATCGTAAAAGACGACTAAGGGATATAAAACGCATATAACATCTATGCAAGAGAAGGAAAACTCGAAACAAAATCCTATGCCAACACGTCTGACCAGCGTGTTATAGTAAGTCAATTTCCTTCCAATTGAGGAGGAGCCTCGAGCCCAACAGTGGGACATATATGAGTTGAGATGATGATCTAGTCCACCACTACCTATTCTTGTGGTAGTGGTGTAAGAATACAATGATCACCCCTTCCTTTCTCGTGGATGATTGTAAAATATGAGTAAGGCATGCAAACTGATAACATCATAGCAATAAGTAAGGTAAGGTATCCGTCTGAGCAGCATAATTAAAATTTTCTTTTATTTTAGGAGAGGATTAATCCTAGCTATTGAATGTGTATGTTAGTGAGATGATTACATTCAGCCTCAGAACTATTTTTTGTGGTACGAAAACTTATCCTGTGTGGAAATAGAATACATGCCATGTATAAGAGATCGTTATTAGGATCATGCCGCCTTCTATGCTGTTAATCTATTTTTTTTAAACACCACCCTGCACTAAGGCAAATAATCCTTGTATTGTGGGGGACTTTATAGACATATAATTAACGCAAACAAATTACACCCAAACACAGACCAACACTTTGCGGACCGCATAAAGTATTGTCCTGCATAGGAATCGAACCCACTGCCCTGGCATGAAAGGTCGGTATCTTAACCACTACGCCATCTGTGCAGTCATTTATTAGATCATCTATTTATTAGAGACTACTAATTAATTATTTATTTCAAATCATTTATTATGCATATCGCCCTATAAGTGCATTTACATGTTACAAATTTTACATATTTTAAATCAATTCAAAATAAAGTACCACGCAAGTGATCGTAAAGTCGGTGCAAACTGCGAAGATTCGGCGAGAAACTCAGCGTTCCTTCATTTTTTTTAACTATTAAAATAATAATTACTTTTTGTTTATTTAGTATCTGATATGCTAGACTATAAAAACTAGTTAGCATACAAAAAATCATTATTGTTAGCCAATAGTAATGTTTTTTTTTTTGCACGCAAATTAGCTCTAATGTCTCTTTAAAGTAATTAATTATCTGCTCGATAGATTATAAAAACTAGTCAGCATGCAAAAAATCATTATTGTTAGCCAACAGTAATGATTTTTGCACGCTAATTAGCTCTGATGTCTCTTTATAGTACTTAATTATCTGCTCGATAGATTATATAAAACTAGTCAGCATGCAAAAAATCATTATTGTTAGCCAACAGTGATGATTTTTGCACGCTAATTAGCTCTGATGTCTCTTTATAGTACTTAATTATCTGCTCGATAGATTATATAAAACTAGTCAGCATGCAAAAAATCATTATTGTTAGCCAACAGTGATGATTTTTGCACGCTAATTAGCTCTGATGTCTCTTTATAGTACTTAATTATCTGCTCGATAGATTATAAAAACTAGTCAGCATGCAAAAAATCATTACTGTTAGCCAAAAGTAATGATTTTTGCACGCTAATTAGCTCTGATGTCTCTTTACAGTACTTAATTATCTGCTCGATAGATTATAAAAACTAGTCAGCATGCAAAAAATCATTATTGTTAGCCAACAGTAATGATTTTTTGCACGCTAATTAGCTCTGGTGTCTCTTTATAGTACTTAATTATTATTATCTGCTCGTTTGTTCATCTTTACGATATGATTAAAATTAATTACAAATGGCAAAGCATTTGAATCAGATTAACGTTAGATTTACGTAACATCTTGTACGCTTCACAAATGAGTTATATTAAGCTTAACATATCAACTACTAAACTAACACAAGGTAATCAATAATCTTAGATATAATTTCAACTTTGTTTGATTAAACTTCTTAAATGTGCCAATATCTAGGGATTAATGAGCTTTCAGTTACTTAACTATCAGCTTATTGTACTTAACACTGTCTTAATTTAAGTGAATTTCTAAAATACCAGTGAAATCTTTAGGCAATTTGACATATTTTAGAAGCATATGAAATTTATAAGGAAACACGCCTAACGTTGTTATGTGAATTCTTATATGTATGTAGGTTTACATATCTCTCTCTCTCTCTCTCTCTCTCTCTCTCTCTCTCTCTCTCTAAAAAAATGAGATAAATAAAACATATAAAAAAAAGAAACCAGAGGAAACGATCAAATTAAAATCAAAATTATCTTCCCTTATTTTTTTTCCACTGCGGTATTGAAGGTGCTATTTTATTGCCGACTGTACAGATGGCGTAGTGGATAAGATACCGACCTTCAGTGCCAGTGCCGTGGGCTCGATTCTCACGCAGTACAATACTTTGTGCGAGCCACAAAGTGTACTTCTGAGTCTGGGTTTAATTTGTCTGCGTTAATTGCATGTTATAAAGTTCTCCGTAATACAAAGACTATTTCCTTAGTATAGAGTGATGTCTTTAAAAGAAAAAAAAATGTATTAAATTTATTTCATTATTTCAAATTATGTATATTCCACTGTTCGGCTTAATTCTCTTCCATAATAGGAGAAAATTGTTGTGTGGTGGCTACCAATACTGCCAACCCTTACTTGGATGTTTCTTTTTTCCTTTGCAAGGTGGACCATGGATTTGGTCGCGCCCTGACAAATCGATCCGGGGCGACAAAAGAGGCGGCGCGCAACCCCATGGACCCACCCTGCAAGCACCTCTCTTCGCCGTGTGAGCGGGCCACCGGTACCCGATCTTTGTCTTCGGTGGCCTTAAGACTAAGACCTGGGCCATCTCCACCTGATGCCGTTTGGTCCACATTTACATTCTCAATGAAGGTTGACGTCGGGTAAGCTGTGAGTCATAAAACTATTGCCAATAACTTTTGCAATATGTAAGATGGAAGGATAGTACATATTGCGTCGACTCCAAGGAATCTGGATAAGAGCAGTCGAAGGATGAGTAGGAGAAGAATTGACCTCCAATACCACGCTGATTAAACGGGTTAGTAAAGGATTGTTTTTTGACTTTGTATTTTTTAGGGTTCCGTATCTCGAAAGGAAAAAAACGGAACCCTTATAGGATCACTTTGTTGTCCGTCCGTCCGTCTGTCCGTCTGTCTGTCTGTCAAGACTCTTTTTCTCAGGAACGCGTGGAGGTATCAAGCTGAAATTTATATCAAATACTCAGGTCTACTGTCCCTTAGAGCTGTGAAAAAATCAAACTTTTAAGCTAACGCAATCAAAAGATATAGCTATTTATGTCGCAAATTTCTGCAAATTTTCGACACTCTCAAGGGAATCAAAACCTACAGGGTACTTCCCGTGAACTCAGAATCTTAAAATTTGGAACGAAGCAACGTCTTATAGCACAGATTAAGGAAAAATTGTGAAAACTGTAAATTTTTGATTACATCATATAAAAAAAATATTTTTAATCATTTTAAACTCACTAACCTTTTCACCTGAACGTGTATGGTTAACAAGCAGCAGTTAATTTTGCACTGACAATGAACAGGCAGCGTGACCGAGTGGTCTAAGGCGCTAGTTTAAGACACCGTAGGCACGAGTTTGGATCTCACCGCCGCCGAGCTCTTTTTGCTTTTATTTTTGCAAAATTTATTTATAATAATTTAATAATATAATATTATAAATAAAATAGTTTAAAAACGTGTACATTAAATGTTTTAAAAATTAGTAGTTTTAATATTTATTAAAACAACTAATTTTTATTTACTACTAATTTAGGTGTAATTTGAATTAATATCAAAGAAAAAAGAAACTTGAATTTATCATCATCATTCTCCTACTCTTATCCCAATTACTTCCGACGTCCGCCCCGGTACGTCGCTCAAGGGGAGGGTACCTCTCAGGGGGTATTCCGTCGGGCCAGCCACTGACGACAAGTTCATGCTGCTCCAGTGGCCGGTCCAACGACGTAGGCGAGGTTCGTGGGTGGGTTACGGGTATGCGTGCGTACGCCCCTCTGTCGCCCCGGACGGAGTGGTGCGAGAAGAGCGCTGACCATAACCCACCCCTAAAAAAAAAAAATCCCAATTACTTGGGATCGATACAATATGTACTCTTCTTTCATAGCACATAATGTAAAAGTTATTGGCAATAGTTTTATGACCGGCCCCCTGCCAGACGTCAACCCTCCTTGGGAATGTAATTGTTGACCAAACGAGATTTTTAGTTTTACGGAACCCTTCGTGCGCGAGTACAACTCGCACTTGGCCGATTTTTTTTGTAATGATTTTGTTATACTCGCGGGTAAGAAAGGGATTGGTTAATAGTATTTTCATTCTGTCACTATACAGATGATAGATTACTAAAAGAATAATAGAAATTTCCACTAAAATTTTTCGGCGTCAAAAATATTGTTTATCGTTTTATAAAGAGAAATATAATTTATGGGCTAATTTTTATTCTTTAGAATTTAATAATAACAGTATAATGCTGACGGATAATATTTTTATGATAATATGATAATGTATTGTGTCCATTGAAAAGTTCAAATTCGCTCAGCATAATATGGAGCGCGCTATGTATATTTCTCTACAAGATACGATTTCAAATCCACAGAAGAACGTGTGTAACCGACATAGCACGAAGAATTAACACTCTGAAGTAACAATAGGCAGCTTACATTGCTGGGCGATCTGACAACCGAAGGGTAATAAAGATTCTCGAGTGGCAACCATGCATCGGACAAACCAGCTTGACTAAAGACTTGGTGAATGTTACTGTGACCTGGGAATTTTTGCACTTGGGCGCGACTACAGACTGAGTATGAAGGAAGCCTTCATCCAGCAGTGGACGGCAAAAGACCGAATTATGTTGTTCATTTATTAAATCTAGTATTAAACAAAGATTTACTTCTTAATGTAATTTGTCGTTTTATAAAAATAAAAAATATAGTCATGTTGAAAGTTAGCATACATGGTAATTATTGCTTACTTGCATTATTTGACACCAAATCTAGAAGAATAGTATAATATATCGAGACACAGGTGATATATTTGCGCATATTACAAGACTGAGTATATTTCTTAATATTTGAACAGGCAGAACGAACGCTGTGATGCAGGCATGTAGAGCTGAGACATGTGTCAACAAGCCCATTTGTTGTCATCGTTCTTTTTTAATAAATTTTTTCAAATTCACGAGATGTACTATTATTAAAATAAATATAACCCGTGGCCGAATAAGAATACCAGGATTACCACCCTTTTCTTTCCCGTGGTTAAAAATAAACATCACTGCAAAATAAATTAAAGTCGAAAAATATCCTCTAAGTATCAGTCTGAACAGCATAGGTCAATTTCCCACCTGTTATAGAGAAAATATTTAAATTATTTTTTGTACGAAAAAAAATATTTATACGTACGTAAGACATGGTGTCTTAGTTCTGTTGTAACCATGAACGCTAATTTTCGAAATGTCGGGCATTTAAAACCGAAAACCTTGACTGCACATATGACGTAGTGGTAAAGATGCTGACATACCATACCAGTGCCGTAGATTCCATTCCTACGCAGACAATACTTAGTATAATCTAAAAATTGTTGTTTTGAGTCTGTGTAATTTGTGTTAATTATACGTTTATAAAGTCCCCCGCACTACAAGCATTATTTCTTTAGCGTCGCATGTTGTCTTAATAACAAACAATCGCTATAAATTCTTTAAAATAATATTTGAATTATATATACATATTTCAAATACAGTTATTAAAAAAAATATATAACGACTATTTTTTCTCTCGTGTAAACACCGGAATTCTTTATATGTCGTCAGATTATGACTTTATCAATCATTACAAGGGAAAACAGATCATCATTATTATTCACCTGCTTATATCCCAATTACTTATTGTGATCAACCAAACATATCTTCCATCTCTTCCAGCGTACATATTGCTAAAGTTATTGGCAATAGTTTTATAATCGGCAACCTGCCGAACATCGACCCTCTTTGGGGATGTAATTGTTGACCAAACGGCACCAGGTGAACATGGCCTAAGTCTATATAAAGCTCTTAGTAGTCTCATACGACATCCACGAGCAAAGTAAAAGTTGATAAAATCCGATTACGAAATGAAAAATGATGTCGCAAGCGGGATTCGAACCCGCGCCTATTGGGATTCCGGCCCAATCGTGCTGCCACTCGGATTTTATAAATAATTAAGCATATTAAATGCTAAATTTCAGTAATTTAAATAACAAGGTTGTGTCATCGTTTAATACAATTCTAACTGTAAAGTTTAAAGTATTAAGCCTATAACAATGTGTAAACATTGTCGGGTAGATAGCATACCGTCACCTTAAGACGTAAATATATTACGAAGTGAAATTTGCATGTCCTACAATTAGTCGCGGTGGTGCAGTGGCAGCACGATTGGGCCGGAATCCCAATAGGCGCGGGTTCGAATCCCGCTTGCGACATCATTTTTCATTTCGTAATCGGATTTTATAAATAATTAAGCATATTAAATGCTAAATTTCAGTAATTTAAAAAAAAAAGTAAAAGTTGGTAGTATTCTTAACTGCTACCATATAAGGGCAAACAGATATATATGAATAAAATTTTATATTACTTCATCTTTGTCTAGAATAAACTACTATTCATGACTCAGCTAGGTAATATAACTATTTGATTGAATATTGTGCTCATACAAATATAGCCGACGTAGAATTGATTTCATTCTGATCACCGTATTATTTGTACGGGTCGAATATGAAACAATGCTGACTACAATCATTGTATATTTATTTTCTTCTATTTGATTGTTTATGTAAAAGTTATTTGGATATTCTGAGAAAGAAATAATGTTATTTACTATTGTCTTATTGGAATAGTGTTATAATAAATACAATAAAATAATTTGTTTATTTCCCCCTTCTCTTTGCTATGAATATAATGGCAATCCGATGAGCTGTGTGGTAGCTATGAATATTACCGACCCTTATTGCACAAATTATTATCCTGCATGGGCATCGAATCCTCAGAACTGGTATGGAAAGTCGGTATCCTAACCACTACGCCATCTGTGCACTCAAATTAAATAATATAAGAATTTAAAAAGTGAAGAATTAGCACGTTGAAGTGGCAATGGGCAGGCCACATCGCTCGACGAACCGTCAACCGTTGGGGAAGAAAGGTGCTCGAGTGGCGACCACGATTCGGACAACGCACCGTAGGACATCCCCCCACTCGGTGGATTGATGACATTGTCAAGGTCGCAGGAAACCGTTGGATGCAGGTGGCACATGATCGTTGCGTATGGCATTCTCGTGGGGCGGCCTATGTCCAACAGTGGACGTTTATGGGCTGATGGATGGATGGATTTAAAAAGTTACTACTGGATCAAATCGCGGCCACACTGAGAATGAAAACTTAGAAGGCGTAATACTAATTAATTCATCGTCACCAATATACATACAATTGTCCCACTGTTGAGCTCGAACCACTTCCATAATGGGATGTAAATTAACCTATTATACCACGCTGGTTAGACGTGTTGGTATAGAATTTTGTTTCGAAATTTTCTTCTCTTGCATAGATGTTATATGCATTTTATATCCCTTAGCCGTCTTTTACGATCACCCACGTGTAAGATAGGGAGTTAACTGTATTCTTATTCCGTCACCACATGTTGAAATACTAATTAATTATTGACTTAAAATTCAACTACCTTTTATATAGTCTGGTTTTTAGTTTTGTATCTTTCTAGAGCCTGCAAGAGGTACCCGATCACAATTTCACTATTGCCTACTGAGATTGCAGTGGGTTCCATCGCACATTGGACTTTGGGGTAACGAACAGGCTGATAAGTTAGCTAAGTTAGCGTCCTGTAATGGAGTTTTATGTAATATTAAACTATCATTTCTTGAACATCTTAGCCTAATAAAACAAATATGTTTCGGTAAATTTAGAGAGTATTTTGACGAAAGAAGTAAAGAAAAAGGGATCTGGTATAAAACAATACAAAATCAGCCCACTCGTGTACCTTGGTTCATTAATAGTAGTTTAAGCAAAAATTTAATTGTTATTGCACATAGATTACGTTCAGGTCATTACCCAAACAGGAAGTTTGAACACCTCGTGAACAAGGTGCAGTCACCAAATTGTGATCTATGTGATACACTTGATGATGTCCAACACCTACTGATGGACTGTGACAAATATCAAAGGTGGAGAGAACTATTGTTACTTAAGTTTAACTTGAATTTGTACGATGTTGGAATGTTTACCAGCATCCTGGCAGACCCAATATCAAATGTCCCTATAGACTTATTTAAGATGTTTCTATACCAAAAAGTACATCAACCTGTATTATCGTAGAATAACATTAGTGATTAAGGTACGATGGGGCTAACATATTACTATGTAATAAAAGCCCCTAAATATTTAGATTATAAAAAAAAACTATTGCCTACCACTACTTAAGGGTAAATGAAACTTTCATCATCATCATCATCATCTCAGTTCATATACGTCCCACTATTGGGCTCGAGATTCCTCCATAATGGAAGGGCAATTGACCTACTATACCACGTTGGTCCGACGTGTTGATATAGGGTTTTGTTTCGAGGTTTCTTTCTCTCGCATAGATGTTATATGCGTTTTATATCCCTTAGTCGTCTCGTACGATCACCCACTGGTAAGATAGGGGTTGAATTGTATTCTTAGCCCGTCACCACATGGTGAAATACTAATTAATTATTTACTTAAAATTCGTTTGCCTTTTATATAGTTTGATTTTTAGTTTGTTTCTTTCTAGAGCCTGCAAGAGGTACCCGATCACAATTTCACTATTGCCTATAACTATTTAAGGGTAAATGAAACTTTCATAATCATCGTCATCATCTCAGTTCATATACGACCCACTATTGGGCTCGAGACTCCTCCATAATGGAAGGGCAATTAGGACCTACTATACCACGCTGCTAATTTAGGACCTACTATAACACGCTGGTCAGACGTGTTGGTATAGGATTTTGTTTCGAGGTTTCTTTCTCTCACATAGATGTTATATGCGTTTTATATCCCTTAGTCGTCTCGTACGATCATCCACGGGTAAGATAGGATGTGGTGAATTTTATTCTTACTCCTTCACCACATGGACAACTAATACTATAATGAAACTTTATATTCGTGTATTTTATTATATTGTGCGAAAATGAAACATACCATTTTGTTCAGATGGATAGAACGTCTACAACGATGGGTTTTTCGCACATCTGGTCCTACAATAATGGATATAAAGTGGATTGTATTAAGACGATGTGTTGTCAGATAAAAAAATATTGCGAAGAACTTTCAGCCTACTTTAGTATAAAGCGATATAAAATATATATTCATAAACTAGATGTTTTTAGGTTTTTTTTCATAATACATAATGTGGCACTGGGAAATAAATGTGTATTATGTTGCGAGGTACTTAAATAACATAGAGTTCATCCATTCATCCATCCATCAGCCAGTAAACATCCACTGTTGGACATAGGCCTCCCCGTGAAAATGCCATTCAATACGGTCCCGCGCCACCTACATCCAGCGGTTTCTTGCGACCTTGGTAATGTCGTCAATCCAGCTAGTGGGGGGTCGTCCTACGTTACGCCGTTCTATCCGTGTTCGCCACTCGAGAACCTTTCCTCCCAACGGTTATTGGTTCGTCGAGCGATGAAGCCTGCTCATTGCCACTTCAACGTGCTAATTCTTCGAGCTATGTCAGTTATACCCGTTCTTCTACGGATTTCCGCATAATCCGATTTCAATATAGAATTAATGAAAATAAATTATGGTAAGACAAAGTTTAATAATTTGTGGATTGAATGAAATTATCCGTGTGGTGACGGAATAAGAATACAATTCACCACCCCCTATCTTACCCGCGGGTGATCATAAGAGACGACTAAAGAATATAAAACACATATAACATCTTTGCGAGAGAAGTAAAACTCGAAACTAAACCCTATAACAACACGCTTGACCAACGTGGTATAATAGGTTGATTTCCATCCTATTACGGAGGAGGCCCGAGCCCAACAATGGGACATGTAAGAGCTGAGATGAATAAATCATTATTATTATATTTATCAGTCTGAGGTACGAATACTACCAATCCTTATGATGACGGATATCCTAAAAGACGACCAAGAGCCTTATATTACATGAGCCATCTCTATCTGATACTGTTACATACATACATACATATCATCACGCCATATTCCTTGCAGGATAGGCAGAGAGAACAGAGTGCCAGAGAACTCTATCCTTGCATACTTCACTCGCTTCCTCAACATTCATAATTCTCTTCATACACGCTCGCCGGTTTCGGAGACTCTTGACTCCACCTTCCTTCATTACGTGACCAATCTGGTCTAGATAGGTGAGTCTCGATCTCCCCCGGTACCTACATCCTTCCATTGTGATACTGTTAGATATATGTATAGATATAATATGCGTTTTATATCCCTTAGTCGTCTCTTACGATCACCCACGAGTAATATAGGGGGTGGTGAATTGTGTTCTTACTTCGTCACCATACGAATGAATGTTATGAAATTGGATATACATCAACTAAGGAACGTTGTGCTTTTGTAGAGAACCTCAAATGCAAGAAGTACAATAGCCATTTGGTAATTCTATTTTTAGCCGTTTGGGTCCAAAACGTGACCATGAGATTTGAGCGCTCGTAGTCTCTAAAAGAGATTACTAAGCAATTAATCGATGAATCCAGTGAAGAAAAAGCTTGGCCTATATTTTGAATAATAGGTTCAGTTTATTTCCTTTCAAAATGACAATACTTCCAATTTTCTGCACAAACTATTGTACTATACATTGTTAATAATATATAATGCCTAAATTTACTAAAAAAAAAAAAAATTCTCAAGATTAATAATATTTTTTAAACATAAGCATCCAAAATTTTCAGAGAAAATGGAGTGTCCTTTTTTTATTGCTTATGGTGGCAGACGAGCAAGCAGCACACCTGATGGTAAGTGTCACTGCCGCCCATGGACCCTTGCTATACCAAGAGTATAGCTAGGCCGCAGAAACCCACCTAGTTGGGCTTCCGGCTCTCTCACTCACCGAACGAAGCGCAATAGCACATTGCCATTACTCAGACATCGATCTTCTGCGAGAGTGTGGTACTACCCCGGACGGACTGGCCCGCGGCTGCAGACAGAAAACTGTCAATAGCGTGGTTCTACCACAATAAAGTCTGACAACTACCTTCTTTATATAACTGATTTATGTAATTTCAACCCAAAATCGTATTCTCCATTGTCAAAAGAATATTTATAATATCAAATTCAAATCAACATATATTTTAATATTTCGCGAACATTCTTACATAGATATATACCATCACGCCATGTCCCTTGCAGGGTAGGTAGAGAGAACAGAGTGCCAGAGAACTCTATCCTTACATACTTCACTCGCTTCCTCATCATTCATAATTCTCTTCATACACGCTCACCGGTTTCGGAGACTCTTGACTCCACCTTCCTTCAGTACATGACCGATCTGGTCTAGGTAGGTTAGTCTCGGTCTCCCGGTACCTACATCCTTTCACTTTCACATTGTATATCATCTTAACCAGACGTTCGTTCGGCATTCTTACGAATTATTATAACTGTATTTTTAAATATTAATATTATGATTATTTACATATATTGTGCACATCACAATATCCATAAATCGCCGAGACAAGAGATAAATAAAACTTACATATTCTAAGCCAATTTAACCCTGTCTATAAATGAGAAAAAAAATAAATGTCAGATAAATATCACGAGACTAAAATAAAATAAATGGTAGGCTTTCTGTTACAATATGAAAAACAATTCGTTCTATATTCATTGTTGTGGCACTCCTGCGGGACTTACACATGTTATGATATTTGAAAAAAAAAAGACGAACAACCTCATCGCGATGCATTAGACTCTCAGCTCTAAGCCTTTGGAAAGATAAACTTCTACTGTAGAATATTCTAGAACAATAACACTCACATATAATATTATGACCAATATTCTTTTATAGTCTGTAATCGCAAGGTATGAAGATATTAAAACGATAATGTTATTCCTTTCTTCCTTAGATTCTTCATTATTAGATTTAACTAAAAACCGATCACGTTACTTGCAACTGTCTGCTGTTATTTTTAAAGCTTTTCTTAAGACGGTTAACCGGGTCATGGGTCACGTCACCCTTCCAGCGCCCAGGGAGTGTCCAACCATGGCCTTCTAAAAAAACGAGGTGTATAATGAACATGAATTTGGTACCATTAATACCATAATTTAATAAGCCTTTTTGCTTTAAGATTTCTTTGCACCTTTTTTTTTAACTTTTATAGTGAGTCATATGTATCAAAAAATTAAACTATTTCACTAGGATTTGGCACTTGAAAAACAATATCTTTTAAATTACTGAAATTTTTAGCATTTAATATGCTTAATTATTTATAAATACCCGATACGAAACGAAAAATGATGTCACAAGCGGGGTTCGAACCCGCACCTATTGGGAATCCGGCCCAACCGTGCTGCCACTTACACCATCGTGAACTATTTTAGGACATGCAAATTTCGATTCATCTTACGTCTTCAAGGTGACGTATGCCATCTATCGGACAATGTTTACACATTGTATAGACTTAATACTTCAAACTTTACAGTTAGAATTGTATTAAACGATGACACAACCTTGTTATTCAAATTACTGAAATTTTTAGCATTTAATATGCTTAATTATTTATAAATACCTTTAATTATTTATAATATCAGACCTGTTGGTAAAGGATTTTGAGATTTCCTTCTCTTGCATTGAAGTTATATGCATTTTATATCCAATAGTCGTCTCCTACGATCACCCACGGGTAAGACCACATAGAAAATTACATTTATTTCATCTTAATCGTTTAAAATTCTGTCTTCACAAATAATAGCAAACATAACATTTTATTATTAAACATATTTACCTAAAAATAAAAATATATTATTATGTCAGCGTTATTGAATAAAAATCCTTATATGTGGGTTGCTGAAAAAATAATAATCTCTTTATTGTACGACAGATTCTATAAAAATATCATATAAAAACCTCCCTATTTTCCTTTTTATTACCAACGTCCGTAAATAATATAGAAGCTGGTTTATAATATACGGTGACGAAATAAGATATCATGAAAAAGATAAAAAATTTAAAAGACGATTCATCTCATCATCTCAGCTCATAATATGTCCTACTGTTGGGCTGGAGCCTCTTCCGTAATGGGAGGGAAATTAACCTACTATGCCACGCTGGTCAGACATGTTGGTATAGGGTTTTGTTTCGAGTTTTCCTTCTCTTGCTTAGGCTATATGCCTTTTGTATCCCTTAGTCGTCTCTTACGATTACGCATGGGTAAGATGGGGGATGGTTATTTGTATTCTTACTGCGTCATCACACAGATAAGAAATTAAAACTGATACCATCTAGATAATTTGTCTGGCCAGCTTAAAATAATGGACTTCTTTTTCTCCCATTGTGGAGTCAATGGACTAAAGTCCAGCTCAGGATGCATGTCATATATTGTAACGCAGAAGACTATAGAGGCAAGTGATTAGTTTCGCTCATATTCATCATATTAACTTATATACGTTACCACTGCTGGGCTCAGGTCGTCTACAAATGAGTAGGGAGATTGACCTTCTAGAACATGCTATTCAGACGTACGTGGATCGAATGATTGTTCTCTTGCAATATATATTTGCATATTATATTCTTTAAACACCACGAGCAGTTTGGAAATGGTGAATTTGGATGGATCAAATACTAACTACACAGACATTTCATTCATCCATCAAACTTTTAATATCCAATGTTGTACTACAGGAATGTATAGGGTGGTGACCAATTGTATTATTTGCCTTACCTTAGTTTACTTGTTAATGGGCTCTACCTGTATGGTGACGGTTTTTTTTTTTTGCGCTGTGGAAAATGCGTTTTCGCATCCCCTTTAATTGTTACGGCAAAGGGGTATGTAGGACTCACTGACACAGTATGGTTTTACTGCATCAGAATACCTACTAAAAACCACAGCGGCCCCGCGTCCCCGACGGTTGTGGAACGCCAAAATTTCGCCTTTTGAGCATACGACTCTGACGTTCCGGCGGTTAGCTGACTAGCGCCCTAGGTCAATCATGACTGAGGGAAGAGGAGCGCGTAGCGTCTTCTCCGTCTCCTCATCCGTCGCCTGCGCAGCGGACTATGGATTTCATTATAGAGGCCTGGAAGTAATAGTTTTTGATATAGAGAAATTGGAATTGGTGGAATTAGGCTGACCGATCGCATTCGTAATGACGATGTAAAAGAGCGAGTAGATATGAAAGAGAGTATTGGTGTAAAGATGCGAAAGGGAATGCTCCGATGGTTGGGACATGTGGAAAGAA
Source organism: Lymantria monacha (assembly GCA_905163515.2). Taxonomy (NCBI): domain Eukaryota; kingdom Metazoa; phylum Arthropoda; class Insecta; order Lepidoptera; family Erebidae; genus Lymantria; species Lymantria monacha. The sequence continues at coordinate 30,601,222 of LR991091.1, read as the reverse complement.
TGCCGAACGAACGTCTGGTTAAGAAGATATACAATGTGAAAGTGGAACGATGTAGGTACCGGGAGAGACCGAGACTAAGCTATCTAGACCAGATTGGTCACGTACTGAAGGAAGGTGGAGTCAAGAGTCTCCGAAACCGGCGAGTTATGAATGTTGAGGAAGCGAGTGAAGTATGCAAGGATAGAGTTCTCTGGTACTCTGTTCTCTCTGCCTACCCTGCAAGCGATATGGCGTGATGATATATATGTATGTGCAAAAAAAATGTCTTAAATGAGAATAAAATCCACGGCACATAAGGTTGATATTAAACCAGTATGCCACCTATGAATCAAAATTAGTAGATTGATAGTCGTGTTTTCTGAGACAATAAAAATACCAAGGGATTTTTTATTGCTTATGGTGGCAAACGAATAAGCAGCGCACCTGGTGGTAAATGTTACTGCTGCCAATTGATCTTTAGAGTACAAGGGTACAGCTGAGCCACTCCCATCAACTAAAACGCACCCAAGTTCGGCTGCCAGCTCTTTTGCTCGCCGAACAAGGGCAACACTACATTATCATTACTCAGACCTCAATTAACGCGAGAATGTGAGATTTATCATATACGACATGACCCGTGGCTATACATAGAATACTTGTAAAATATTTTTTTTTATATACAGAATGACACAAATTCAGTAACAAATACCCAAAGAATCAAAACTAAAATATAATTATATTATGTACAACGTTATTATACTTTTATCTTGATTGCAATTTCTAAACAAAAATATCATAAGATTTATCCAAGCATTGAACTGCAATATCGAGTTGCTGTATCAAATGCTCGAATAGTTCGTATTTTGAAGAGTATTGGCTCAAAGTTAGACTAAACTAGGCACTGTCGCAGACGTTCGCAAAGCGGATCAAATAAATTGTCAATAGTTTTGCACAAGAATGCTGTTCCTGAGAATATTGAACTCAGTTGAACGGAGTGTTTACCCATTCACCTATTAGTTCTTAATATTAAATATATACGGCACTGAAATGTGGTCTCTAAATATCGGCCTCATAAATTCAAATTCAAATTAATTTATTATGGATAAACCCTGAGAGGGCACTTACATATTGCCTTTTTTTTACATTTAAAGTTAATCAAATAAACTACCACCGGATCGGAATGAGACCACTACTGAGAAGATCCGGCAAGAAACTCAGTGGGTTTGTCTATTTATATTTTATCTATGTTATTATATTTTTTTCATTTTTTATATAAAAAAAAAATAGTACCTGTTTATTATTTAATTAGCTTCAGTGCGATTCCCTTCGAACGCAATAGTTAAAATACAATAAAGAAAGACCATGGTTGGACCGGATCTCACAAGCGGCACCCGATCACGAGTTAACTACTAGAGCAGCCATCACTCTCCTCAACCACCTTGGAGGGAAGGGAAAAAAATATATATATAAAGGCTCAAAGTCGCTCAGCGTGCTATGGAGAGGGCTATGCTCGGTATTTCTCTACGTAATAAAATTCGGAATACGGAAATCCGTAGAAGAACGGGTGTAACCGACATAGCCCGAAAAATTAGCACGTTGAAGTGGCAATGGGTACGCCACATCGCTCGACGAACCGACAACAGTTAGGGAAGAAAGGTTCTCGAGTGGCGACCACGAATCGGACGACGCAGAGTAGGACGACCACCACACTCTGTGGACTGATGATATTATCAAAGTCGCAAGAAACTGTTGGATGCAGATGGCACAGGACCGTTGCGAATGGCATTCTCGTGAAGAGGCCTATCTCCAACAGTGGACGTTTACGGACTGATGGATGGATGGATTAAATATATCATTGTTAGATGTTTTTCAAATTATTCCCCTACCTTGCCCGTGGATGACGTAAAAGACTAATAAGGTATGTGATGTGAAGATAAAACTGCTACAAGAGAAGGAAAACTCGAGCTAAAACCCTATGTAAAGGCGTCTGACCAGCGAGGGGTAGTAGGTCAATTTTCTTCCACCAGTGGAGTAGGCCCGAACCCAACAGTGGATATATTGCCTGGGATAATATTTTTGATGATGTGTATAATTACACCTTGTTCTTTATTATCCGTGTGGTGACGAACTAAGAATATAATTCACCACATCCTATTTTACCCGCGTGGGATTGTAAGAGACAACTATGGGATATAAAACGCATATAACATCTATGATAGAGATGCAAAACTTGAAACAAAACCCTATACCAACACGTTTTTCCCTAGCCGAGGCAGCGGCTGACCGGACCGGGGATTAGTCTGGTCGCACTGGGAGCGAGGCCACCGCGTGAGGACGACGCCCCAACGGCAACGGTGCAAACGGTCCGGGCGTCGACAGTAGAGAGGATACCCGTGAGGGTAGACCGCCGGTTGGGGCACTGAAGAAGAAGACCGCGTACCAGTGACCCACCCGCACGGCGAAGAGAGGTATATGGTAGGGCCGGTCTACGGGGTCTTGCGCCACTTTTCTTGTCGCCCCGGACATATTAGCGGGGTTTAACGTGCCGTAGCCCACCGCCAAAAAAAAAAATACAATACCAACACGTTTGAGCAGTACGGTATAGAAGATCAATTTCCCTCCCATTATTAACTGAGCTGATGGATAATGATAATACGTCTCCTATTCTTTAACGGCTTAATTGATTTTCATTATTGGGTGTACTTACGGAGTGATATTATATTTTTTGCATATTATTAGAGCCGACAGGTGCCATTGCTATGCAAAATTTGGGCCTTAGATTATTTAATATTTTTAATAATTAATTTATCATAATCATCATCATCTCTATCCGTGTGGTGACGGAGTCCCCCCCCCCCAATCTTACCCCCCACATTTTTTTTTTTTTTTTGCGGTGGGCCATGGACGTCGCACCCCGCCAAGTCGGTCCGGGGTGATGGAAGAGACGGCGCGCAACCCCATTGACCCACCCTGCAAGCACCTCTTCTTCGCCGTGCGAGCGGGCCACCGGTCCCGATTTTTGTCCTCGGTGGCCCGCTCGGCGGTATGCCCTCTCGGGCTCCTCTCCTGTCGACACCCCGACAGCCTTCGAAGTCGAGGCGTCGTCCTCACGCGGTGGCCTCACGTCGGGTGACCGGACAATTCCCCGGTCCGATCACCCGAAGCCTCGGTTAGGGCGGCATCAGGCGCAGGTATTCGCGCCTGCGCCGCCCCGGCCGCTGACGGCGGCCCGGGTCACGGGAATCCTCCCGGACTCGTTCCGCCGTCTCCTTCTGCGAGATGACAGCCTCGCAGAAGGCCAACCCCCAATCTTACCCCTGGGTGATCGTACGAGGCGACTAAGGGATATAAAACGCATATAACATCTATGCAAGAGAAGGAAAACTCGAAACTAAACCCTATACCAACACGTTTGACCAGCGCGATATAGTAGGTTAATTTCCCTCCCGTTATGGAGGAGGACCAAGCCCAACAGTGGGACATGTATGGGCTGTGATGATGATGATCATCATCTCAGCTAATATACGTCTTAGTATTGGGTTCGAGGCTTTTCCGCATGAGATTGCCACCCTGTACCTAATAAGGAAATATTCCTTATATTGCGAGGGACTTTACGAATATGTAGTTAACGGGCAAAAATTACATACTTACCACGCAGATAAGATGAATTCATATTACATTTTATTTTAAGTTTCCTTTTCAACAATAATGAAACAAAGTACCTCCTCCTTTTTGAAGTCGGTTAATAAAAGAAAGGTATACTGACCCAATGTATTTTGCGTTTCAGACAGAGTAATCGTCACTATCCTTACTAATATTATAAATACGAAAGTAACTCTGTCTGTCTGTCTGTTTGTCGCTCTTTCACGCCAAAACTACTAAACCGATCTAAATCAAATTTTGTACACAGATAGTCCAGAGCCTGATAAAGGACATAGGCTACTTTTTAATGCAAAAAAGGGTTGTAAAGGGAATGAAAAATTGTAAGGAAGTATCATCTTTTTTAAAGCCTTAAAAACTTATTATTGGGCTATTGATTAGATACAAATAAATGACATTTTAAAAAAATTGAAAAAATATACCCTTAAGAGATGAAATAAAAATAGGGGATGAAAATCTTTAGAAAAGTAACCTTTTACGCGGGCGAAGCCACGGGCAGAAGCTAGTACATAATAAATATGCGATTACAAATTATTCACAGATACATTCTGCATATACAATATTGAAATTGGGTCAAGATAATGTTTATTCAATTGGATGGTATTTCAATTAATTAATCTATTATAATATTAATCCGTTATAATAATTATGGGTGTTATTAATTACTCACATCTATAACGTCGAGAGAATTCTTTCATACATATGCGACCTACTATTGGACATGGAACCTCACTATAAGGGGACTTATTTCTTTATTATTCTATTGCTGCCTTAGTATCTTCTTTTATCTTTTAAGTTTTGACATTTTTCTGATGTTGTTCTTATTGCATAAACAAATCTTGTCAACGAGAGACTAATAAATTATTTACGATGATTTGCAATACAAAGAAATAAAAGAGGATTTTATATGATATTTTCACAGTAGCTGAGAATCATTTAATTGCCATCTTATAAAGAATTTTTATAAAGTAACGCTTATTTGAAAAAAAGTGAAATGTAAAAAGCGAGTGAAATACAACAGTGATAATTTTTTTTAAAGATTTCATATTAAACGAATCACTTTAAAAATATTCTATAGCAAGAATAACGACATAAATACCTTGTTCTTAGATATTGCGATGGTAGAAGTAAAATGACTCATCATCAACTTGCTCTTATCCCAATTTATTTGAGGTCGACGCAATATGTCTTCTCGCTCCATACTACCTACCAGACCTACCTACCTATCAGACGTCATCTCTGTGGTCACTCCTTGTCCATCCATGTCATGTTTCACGAAGTCTATCCATCTTCTCTTCGGTCTTCCCTTACCTCTAAAGCTTTCAAAAATCATACTTAAAACTTTCCTCACAACGTTACTTTAATCCCATCACATCACATGTCCATACCATGTCAAAGTTTCATTCCTTAACTTTTCCGTCACTTTTTTTTTTTTGGCGGCGGGCTGCGGTACGTCAAACCCCGCTATTCCGTCCGGGGCGACAGGAAAAGCGGCGCAAGACCCCGTAGACCCGCCCTACAACATATCTCTCGACGCCGTGCGGGTGGGTCACTGATACGCGGTCTTTTTCTTCAGTGGCCCACCCGGCAACTTTTCCGTCACTGGCGCAACTTTCAAATTTCCTCTTATATGTTCATTACTTTTTTTATCCATTCTCGTCACACCGCACATGTAGAAGTAAAATGACTAAATAATAAAATAAATTTAATTATTTAGTCTTTATGCGAAGATATATTCATATGATAATTGGCGTTATATCTCCTTGGGGTGGTGGGGGCTGGGCGGCTGTATTAATGAGTGCGTATCCATAGATTGAAGGATGATATATCTTTATAACAATCATATTTTACTACCTTTGTTCTTTTTAATAGTGAAACAACATAACCAATTTTAATATAAATATTTTCTAAATTGAAAGACAAGTTTTAAATGCAAAGCTTGAGAAAAGCAATTAATTTAATATTATAGTATCACTTGCTACGTTAAAATTTGATATAAAATAGAAATAATTGTGATGGCCTACACTTAATAAGTGCTACACTTAATAGTGGTAGGACCACGCTGTGGAAAGTTCTCTGTCTATAGCCGCGGGCCGGTCCGTCCGGGGTAGTACCACACTCTCGCAGAAGATCAACGTCTGAGTAATGGCAATGTGCTATTGCGCTTCGTTCGGTGAGTGAGAGAGCCGGAAGCCCAACTGGGGTGGGTTCGGGGTTTGTTTTGGTAGGCAGCGGCCTAGCTATACCATTGGCAAAGGTCCATGGGTGGCAGTGATACTTACCATCAGGTTTGCTGTCTGTTCGTTTGCCACCATAAGCAATAAAAAAATGAAAAGAAACACTGTGGACAATTTCCTGTCCAAACACGAGAGCTAGTTCAACCATAGTAGTACCACACTCTCACAAAAAAATCGACGTCTAAGCAGCAACAATGTGCTGTCTTTTTCGATGAGCGAGAGAGCCAACAGCCGAGCTTTCTGTGTGGGTTTGAGGTTTTCTTTGGTAGACAGCGGTCTAGGTCCATTGTCGGCAGTAACAATTACCATCAAATGTACTAGTTGCACGTTTGCCACCATCAGCAATAAAAAATATCACGAGAACCTATCACGCATGAAAGCCTTTTAGTCAGCAAATGAACTGACTATTCGTAGTCGTTTATTAATTTAATTAAACATATCTGGAATGAAAATATTCAGTACTATTACATATTATTACATATGCTTTCAAAATAACATTAGTAGAAGCAAAACTACTTTTACCGATTCTATAGCGTCGGGAAATTAAAAATTAAATACAAACGCGATAGAATCCGTAAAAGTAGTTTTATTTCAAATTAGTAGAAGCAGCTATTACTTAATATGGATTTTATTTAAATCTATTAATGAAAATCTGCGCACGAAACGTATAATATTGTCGTTTTAAAATCTCAATACCTTCAGAATATAGACCATAAAAAATTATTGGTCATAATATTACATGTGTTATTGTTCTAGAATATTCTATAGTAGAAGTTTATCTTTCCAAGGGCTTAGAGCTGAGAGTCTAATGCATCGCAATGAGTTTGTTCGTCTTTTTTTTTCAAATATCATAACATGTGCAAGTCCCACAGGAGTGCCACAACAATGAATATAGAACGAATTCTTTTTCATATTGTAACAGAAAGCCTACCGTTTATTTAATTTTGCCTCGTGATATTTATCTGACATGTATTTTTTTCTCATTTATAGAGAGGGTTAAATTGGCTTAGAATAATGTAAGTTTTATTTATCTCTTGTCTCGGAGATTTATGAATGTTGTGGTGTGCATGATAGCATCTATATTCATAAAACTAACATTCAAAAATACAGTTATAATAATTCGAATGTTCGCAAAATATTAAACAAATATTGATTTATTTTAAATTTGATATTATATTTACTCTTTTATTAAATGTAATATATTTAAATTTCAAATATATTTGGCTTCAGAAAGTTGTCTTAAAAACAGTCTTTGAACTAATATGTAAAATAATATCATTTTTTTAAAGAATATTTATTTCATTTTATACAAGACGAAGTTAAGTTATTTAAAAGGTCTTCAAACATAGTAACAACATTCTGATCAAATACTGACAAAGATCCTTTGACATTTGAATTCTAATTTAATACGCTCTAAATCTTAAACTTACAACCGAAAGCGATCAAGTCAAAACAAAATTTTTTAACTTCAAATAAATATCCACATAAATCCAATACTAAATGCTTGAATCTCGCTTAATATTGAGCAATAACCATAAGTTTGAACGAATATAGACTGGTTTAGTTCTTATTGGAGTCAGAACACACCTGCTGCTGTCAAAATGGTAATATTTCTCGACGTCTTTGCACTGTTTAATGGTACGTGTTAAGGGCGGGGTGCGAGCGATTTTGGACTAATTTATTATTATTTTGTCCTGTTTCTTATTTATTTGATGTATATATACTTCTTGACATTTAAAATTATGTATATAGTTCAGGAATTTTAATTTAAGTTAAGTTGTGATAATTTACTTCATTGCTTTGGTATTTTTTATACATATATTTATGGTTTTTAATAGATTCAAGAATAAAAATAAATAAATTGAAGATTATTGATGGTGGATATAGGCCATAAGCTTTTTGACATTGGTTTTAATTTATTTTTCCTTATTTCATGTGTTTTGGAATTCTGTCGTATTGCTTATAGCCCTACGTAATACCACGTATGACTTTTTACTGGGAATATTAGATAACTTTATGCTATTTCTAGTAGATAAGACTTAATCTGTATGGTGACGGATGAAGAATACAATTCACCATCCTATCTTACTCGTGGGTGATCGTAAGACGCTTGCAGGGTGGGTCAATGGGGTTGCGCGCCGCCTCTTCCGTCACCCCGGACCGATTTGGCGGGGTGCGACGTCCATAGCCCACCGCAAAAAAAAAAAAAATATAAAACTCTTGTATTATCTATGTAAGAGATGGAAAACTCGAAACAAAACTCTATACCAACACGTCTGACCAGCGAAGTATAGTGGGTTAAATCATATTAATCGATTCTTCTTATAACTTAAGCCATGCACAGACTGCACAGCTAAAGATAAACATAGTTATTACTTGTTCGAAGTACGGCTTAAAATAATACATTGATTTTATTGCATTCAAGTGCGTTCATCTTTTTTTTACACTTTGTTTACTTGGCTGCGTAAGTTAATCACTTGTAAATATGTTTTTATGTTGTGACTAAATTTTTTATCTTATCTTTAATTAAGTTTTCTAAAGATACATATTGGATTATATACATTTCAAAGATATTTTCTTAGCTGTCATGAAACTGAAATTGTATGTTTCATACGCGATTTTAAAGATTAAATTTTGTATGGTAGCGGCTATGAATACTTTGGCCGTGAATGTCGTAGAAAATTACTAAGAGCTTTATATCACCGACAATTCTATCTGATGCCGTTTTATCGACAATTACATTCCCAAAGAGAGTTGATGTTAGGCAATTGGTTAACAATTACAGTCCCAAAGAGAAAGGTCATAAAACTATTGTCATTAAATTTTGCAATATGTACGAGTACATAAGAGCGGGCGAATAACGATTTTCTGTTCTAATAATAAAAAATAAGTAAATATCTTAACATATTTATAAAACCCGATTACGAAGCGAAAAATGATGTCACAAGCGGGATTCGAACCCGCACCTATTGGGATTCCGGCCCAATCGTGCTGCCACTACACCACCGTGACTTATTGTAGGACATGCAAATTTTGCTTCATATTTACGTCTTAAGGTGACGGTATGCTACCTACCCGACAATGTTTACACATTGTTATAGGCTTAATACTTAAAACGTAAAGTTTTATTAGAGTAATAAAAGTAAAGTTAGATTTGTATTAAAGGATGCCACAACCTTGTTATTTAAATTACTGAAATTTAGCATTTAATATGCTTAATTATTTATAAAACCCGATTACGAAGCGAAAAATAGCGTGTAGTGGCAGCACGATTGGGCCGGAATCCCAATAGGCGCGGGTTCGAATCCCGCTTGTGACATCATTTTTCGCTTTGTAATCGGGTTTTATAAATAATTAAGCATATTAAATGCTAAATTTCAGTAATTTAAATCTTAAAATAATGTCTTTTAAAAAAAAATACAATTTTAAACTTATATTTTTTTGTATTTTTTTTCATCATAAGACACCGCTCTGCACTAAGGAAATAATCCTTGGATTTCGCACCACTTTACATTCAATTAATGTAAGTAAATTATACTTAGACTCAGAATAATATTTTATAGACCGCACAAATTATTGTCCTGCGTGGAAATCGAACTGACGGCACTGACACGGAAGGTCGATATTTTTACCACTACGCCATCTGTGCAATCACATTATAATGCGATATGTAGAGCTAATAAAGACATTCGCATGTATTTTATCACGTATATTTATCAAAGTATACAAACATCCTGTTGCTAGGTTACTGTACATATCTAACAAATCCTCTTAAATGATGGGAAATATTCGTATGATCGTTTTGGTCCATACAATCTATTCAAAGCCTATTAACGCCATTTTACAGTAGAGTTAAGTCGAAATCAATATTACGCTGATGTCAAATCACCGCCTGTAGGACATCGTGATAGAATGAATACGGTAAAAATAATTTCTGAGACGACGTAATGTATTCGCTTAGGTTTATAAAACATACGGAACGAAATTATGGTAAACATGTTCAAATATTTATATATAATTTTAGTGTAATAAATATTTTAGTTGTGTGATAGCGGTTACGAATAATACTAACCCTTACTTTGCTCGTGGATGTCGTAAAAGATGACTAAGAGCCTTATAACGACCTGGGCCAACTCTATCTGATGCCATTTGGTCAACAATTACATTTCCAAGGAAGGTTGACGTCTGGTAGGCGCCTGATCACAAAACTATTACTAATAATTTGTACAAAATTAGATTAGTACATATTGTATCGACCCCAAGTAATTAGAATAAGAGTAGGAGAATGATGATAACGATAAAATATTTTTTTTGTAAATGTCAATTTACTGATAGTTTGTTTTTTATTCCCAAATAGTTAATATTCTAATAGTTTAACTAATTTTGAAAATTAGCTTATGCCTTTAAAATAATCCTTTTAATATTTTCTTTTAGTATTGTTAACAATATTTTTTATTTTAAAGATAATGTCTATCTATTAATGCATAAATAGATTTATTCTTTATCTATAAGTTATATATTTTAAATACTTTGTCAAAAGCTTACCTTCAAGAATATATATATATATATATATATATATATATATATATATATATACACTGAAGTTCCACATATTTTTAGTAAATCCAAAATAAGTGCAACCAAAATAGCGTCATACTAATTATAGTTATTTGAATACGCATTTTTCAAGTTAAACACGTAAAGAAACTTTTTACAGCAGTTATTCTTTTAAATTACTCGGTAGTCATTAAATTTACGAGATGGCTCATTTAAATCTAATCTTGCTTTGAGGGAGCTTGGCAGTAAAAGTAAGGTAATTGTAAAATTAAATTAATTACCTGAAGATTTCGAAATTGTGAAATAAATTTTGTGGTTAAAACATTTCTTAGTAATTTAATCAACCTATTTGATTTAGTTAAATTGAACATTATTTTGATGTGATAAATCGTTTTATAAATCGATGAACGCCGGCTGCACGCTTGAAAATGTGTCACGTTTCGCTTGAACTAAGCGTGCAAGTGAGAGCGCGGAACAAGCGATAGAGAGGCACGATCAGCCTAAGCGTTCATCCATTTTAAGAATTTGCCGTGAATTATTTTATCAATTGCTTATAAAGTGAAGTGAAAAGATAATAAAGTTTCCATTCTTTATGTTTGTTGAATTCATAAAAATGTGCAATTTGTCATCAATGTTTCCTTATGACGTCATCACGTAAAATTATCATCCGTAAACCGACTTTACAGACAGCCATCTGGTTTTTTTTCATTAAAGCTATACGTGACCACTTACTAGAAACCATATTATATTTATGCACTTACTAGAAACCATATTATATCTGATGTAACCTATTATGGCGAAAAGTTGAGAAAATAATATGTCATCCCCTAATTTGTTCATGGGATTCATAGAAGTCGGCTAATAGATCGCCAAAAGAACGAGCAACAGATCAGAGCCTAATAAGTATAGCGATTACGTTATTATCGCCCTTTGGGTGGACTATGTCCGAATATTGATATACTGATAGATGAATCATGATGATGATCACAGCATTACATAAGCCCCATTGTTGGGCTTATATATAACGGCGGTCAGACGTGTGTGCCGGGCGGGCCGCCGAAGACAAACACCGGGTTCCAGTGGCCTGCTCACTCGCCGAAGAGAGGTACATCGCAGGGCGGGTCTATAGGATCGCGTGCCGATTCTTCAGTCGCCCCAGATGGAATTAGCGGGGTGTGACACGTTCCATAGCTTGCCTCCAAAAAAAAAATAATGGTCAGACGTCTTAGCATAGAGTGTGTCGTGTCGAGTTTATCTTTTCTTGAAACGATGTTATGTGCATACCATAAGATCCTACTTTTACCATAAGAACAAAGGGTCAGGTCGGAGGGTAATTAACTATATTCATAATCCATGACCACACGGAAAGTGGATATTTTCTTTGGCCGTCGGCTACTATGTGGTTACACCCCGCTAATCCGTTCGGGACGAAGGAAAGAGCAGCGCTTGATCCCGTAAACCCACAAGCATTATATCGACCTGGGCTAATTCCATCTGACGTTGTTTAGTCAACAATTACATTCAAAAAGAGGGTTGACATCAGGCAGGCCGTCAGTTATAAAACTTTTGCCAATAACTCTTGCAGTATGTACGAGTACATAATGCGTCGACCTCAAGTAATTGCGATAAAAACAGGAGAATCATGATGGAAACATTAATTCATTCCATTTAATGTTAATTTTCATACACTAAGTGCGTATTTACATTAAAATCATATTAAATGTTCATACAAAATTAATGCCCGTATGTTTTTGAAGTAAACAGAATAAAATTAAGTCTGAAATGTTTGACATCATAAGTGAGAACATTTTGTATAAATTAGAGTTTTCCAATATCAAAATATGTGACTACACGTGTCACTATTTAGAATTATATAATGATGAGTAAATATTACTATAGACATTTTCTTTTTGTTTTCTTCGTAATATATATATATATATAAATTACGCGTCACGTTGTTTGTCCGCGATGGACTCCTAAAGTAATTAACCGATTTTAATAAAATTTGCACAGCATATGTAGTTTCGGAGGGCTTGAAAGAATAAAGGTTGAAAGGTTGCAAGAAGAGTGTGTAAGAGAAAAGTATGCAGAGGGTGTCCGAGAACGGTTGACGATGGCAAGCCAGCCGCAATCGGACATTGAAGAATGCTGGAAAGTATTGAAAGAGAGTATGGTAGATACAGCGAAAGAAGTATGTGGAAGTTCAAAGAAGCATAGAAAAACAAATGGTGATGCATGTTGGGATGCGGAAGTGGCAGCTTCCGTAGAGCAAAAGAAGAAAGCGTGGCTGGACTATGTCTCTTCTTTGAATCTGAATGACAGTATGACTGAACAGAAGAAAGAAATATATCGGCAATGTAAGAATGACACCAAGGCCTTAGTGAAAGAGAAACGTGATAGAGCAAGTATGAGTGCAGAAGATAGGCTGACTAAAAACTTCGAGGGTAACACCAAACTCTTTTGGAGGGAGGTGAAGAAGTCTCGGGGTGGTTGGTCAGCCTTCAGAATGAATAAAATAAGGTCTAAAGGTGGAGACATTCTTACACAAACACAAGACGTGTTAAGCCGATGGAGTGAATATTTTGGCGATATGTATGCGGATGCTACGGTTGGCGCCGGTGTTGGATGTGGTTTAGTAGATCAACATTCGACAACGGCGTCCTCCGATGGCATCAGTATGGATGAAGTTGAATGGGCGATAAGAAGTTTGAAAAATGGTAAGGCAGCGGGCATTGATATGGTGTCTGCCGAGATGATCAAGCTCGGTGGCTCTTGTGTCTGGGAGGCGTTCCTGTTGCTCCTCAATTTATGTTGGAGCTCGGGAATGGTTCCCAGGGACTGGAATAGCGCAGTCATCGTGCCTTTGTTTAAAAACAAGGGTTCACGTTATGACTGCGCAAATTACAGAGCCATAAGCTTGACCAGTTTGGCAGCAAAAGTGTATCGAAAAATTATTGAAAGGAGAATGAGGATGGTGTCCGATGGTTTACTGTGTGAGACACAAGGAGGTTTCAGGAGTGGAAGGGGATGCATGGATCAAGTGTTCTCTCTGCGCAACATTGTGGAGAAGCATTTGGCTCTAGGTCAGAGGGTTTTCTGCAGTTTTGTGGATCTGGAGAGAGCATTTGACACGGTTGTACGAAAGGAACTTTGGGACATTTTACCGGAGTATGGTATTAACGGTAAACTGCTACAGGCTGTGCAGTCCAGTTACATGGGCTGTAGAGCCTCTGTGCGGCTGGATGATGGAATGTCGCCTTGGTTTGACGTCAATATCGGCGTTAAGCAAGGGTGCGTTCTGTCAGCCAGGCTGTTTATCATATATCTGGATAAATGTCTCCAAAGGTTGAACGATATGAATGTGGGAGTCCAGATGGGCGACTCAGTGGTCACTGCTCTGCTTTATGTAGATGATGCAGTCCTGCTGGCATAGTCAGCGACTGACCTGCAGACCCTAGTCGACACAATGACAGAAGATTGTAAGAAAAGGGGTCTACGCGTGAATGTGAGCAAAACCAAAATAATGGTCTTTGAAAGAGATAAAACCAGAACAGATGTAAGAGTAACAATAGGTAATGATGTATTAGAGCAAGTGGATGAATTTGTATATCTTGGATGTGGATTTAGCCGAGATGGAAGGTACACCACTGATATAGAGCGAAGAGTGAATGCGGGAAATAGAGTGAACGGAGCGTTGGGTCAACTTTTCGGCAGCCACCACCTCAGCCAGAAGGCACGTGTAGCAATACATAACGCAGTGCTTGTCCCAACATTACTGTATGGAAGCGAGAGTTGGGTATGCAGAAAAGAGTATGATAGTAAAATTAATGCGGTCGAAATGCGATCTCTGCAGAAAATCTGTGGAGTTAGGCTGACCGACCGCATTCGTAACGACGACGTAAGAGAGCGAGTAGGTATGAAAGAGAGTATTGGTGTAAAGATGCGAAAGGGAATGCTCCGATGGTTCGGACATGTGGAAAGAATGCCGAACGAACGCCTGGTTAAGAATATATACAATGCGAAAGTGGAAGGATGTAGGTACCGAGGGAGACCGAGACTAACTTACCTAGACCAGATCGGTCATGTACTGAAGGAAGGTGGAGTCAAGAGTCTCCGAAACCGGCGAGCGTGTATGAAGAGAATTATGAATGTTGAGGAAGCGAGTGAAGTATGCAGAGATAGAGTTCTCTGGCACTCTGTTCTCTCTGCCTACCCTGCAAGGGATATGGCGTGATGATATGTATGTATGTATATGTAGTTTGATCCAACTGAAAAGAGAGAATAGCTTTTATCTCAATTTATAGTCGCAATATTATTTTATTGCAAATTATTTGTCTATTATTTGACAGTTACAATTATCTGTTATTTCCAAACGATTCTAACAGATGGCGGTATCTTTTGACTGGATTGTGTAAGTATTTAATAGATGGCGCTATGTTAAACGTATAAACGTTTCATATAAGCTACAATTTATTAGCATAACCACCACGTGCTATTGAGGGTACCATAGCCCCAGCAATGCGTGGCCGGGTCTGCTAGTTATAATATATGGCAAGCATATAAACTTGCTATGATTGCAAAGATGATGCGATGGTTATATTGCCGATATTTTGTGCCATTCATCGCGTTTCGTATACAATACAATATCTTATGTGATTTGCCAATTTTTGTTCTGAATCTGAGTGTAATTTGTGTTCAGGCATTGTATGTTTGCAATCCCACTACACACGTAGTTATATACACTTACACACACAAGGATCGTAGACTCAGTGCAGCAGTCTTTAAGAAGCTACCGCTCACAAACCTTTGCAATACCAGAGGTACAGCTAGGCGATTACCTACCAATTAAAACCCATCCAGAAATTTGGACCGTCACCATACCCTTGATAATTGCCTCATTATCCTGTTCTTATTCTAATTACTTAGGGTCAACAATATACGTTCATTTTTTTTTCCAAAATTCTATCAAATGAAACCTCTGTGTTGTCTTTCTATTTATGCTTCACACCCTCCATTCATCTATTCTATGATACTTCTTTACTCCTGAAGTCTTCAACATTAATGCTTAAAACTTGACTAGACAATAATCTCATCTTGCATCATCATATGACCATACCAAGTCAACCATTCATTTTTTTAACTTTATCATTTATTTTTCAATGTATAATATTACTTAGTACCAAGTCAAACCTTCGTTTATTAACTTAACTGTTTTCATATTTATAATATTATTAGTTATAATTAGAATACTCAGAACTCATAAAGTCCTCGAGGGACTATGCAAACATAATTAAAGGCCACAAATTATTCTATTTTCTTAACCACTCACAGATTTTGCGCAGTTTATTAACTCCGATAGCTACACTCCAAAAAATTCAGAGGCCCCGGTCGCCAGGAGCCAATCAACGCATACATTTTTATATTTTTATCAAGGAAAAGCAGGATCCAATATCGGCAGCTCTTTCGGATCTAATACAAAATGAATTTACTCTCGTTATTTGATATCAAAAGCCATCGAAAAATTATATGCTGTTATAATTAAATAGGATGTTTGAAAAAAAAAAGAGTACATGTATTTACCGTGTTATTTTTTTTACTCATTCATCATTCTTTTACTCTTATCCCAATTACTTGGGGTCGATATAATATGTACTATTCTTTCATAGTATATATAGTAAAAGTTATGGGCAATAGTTTTATGACCGGCCGCCTGCCAGACGTCAACCCTCCTTGGGAATGTAATTGTTGACCATCAGATGGAGTTGACCCAGGTTTTTATAAGGCTCTTGGTCGTCTTTTACAACATCCACGAGGTAAGGGTTGGTAGTATTCGTAGCCGCTACCACACAGCTTTTTTTTTATCTCACTATTAAACATAAGCCTCCAAATAGAAAAAAAAAAAAAAAAACGGTGAGACAGCTTAAATAACTAATCATTACTACCCTTTTCCTTCACACCTATTCACCATCATCAACGTCTCAGCTCCTGAGCCTCTTCCATAGTGAAAGGGCAACTCGATTTACCATATCAAGCTGGTCAGACGTGTTAGTAAAGGCTTTCTTTTAAATAATTTTGCCTTCTCTTGAATAGTCATTATTTATTTTATATATCTTTTAACCGTGAAAATTGATGGATAGAGTTTGACAGGAGAAAAGTTAGAAGGCCTTTCTTAGGAAATATATAACTCCTTACTACTATTATCAAAGCACTTGTCAAACGTCAAGTGGCAATAATTCCTCCAGTAAATAACCTCATCATATGGTGTTCTATGATGGAGACCAAACCCAGGATAGACAATGGAATACTTAAATAATAAATAAATAATGATGAATTAGTAAATCGTAGTATTTTATTAGCCAAAAAGGGGGTTTTGTTTTATTATTAACATCGTCATCTCAGCTCATATATGTCCTACGGCATGAACATTCACCACAAAAGATGGGATATTGACTTACTACACCAAGCTCTATTTAAAGATTTCCCTCTTCTGCAAAAATGTTATTTTCACATTATGTCCCTTAGTCATCTCTTACGATACCCACGGGAAAGATAGGCGATAATATTCTTACTCGATTGTATCCTTACGCCGTCACCACACAGAGAAATGGTAATAGTAAAATGAGATTTAAAATGTCTTGATTTTTTTTATTGCTTTTGGTGGCAAATGTGCAAGCAGCACACCTAATGGTAAGTGTTACTGCCACCCATGGACCTTTGCCATACCAGGAGTATAACTAGGCCGTTGCCTACCAATATAAACCCCAAACCCACCCAGTTGGGTTTCCGGCTCTCTCACTCACCGAACGAAGCGCAACAGCATATTGCCCTTGCTCAAACGTCGATCTTCTGCGAGACTGTGGTACTACCCCTGACGGGCCGGCCCGCGGCTGTAGACAGAGAACTGTCAACAGCGTGGTGCTACCAGTATTAAAAGTCTTTTATAACTTGCAGTTTTCTCTCTCCTGCAAATTGTTTATTTCCATGTTATACCCCTTAGTCGTATTTAATTACACCTATAGATAAGACAAACGATAGTACTCTAACTCCTTCGTATTCTTACTCCATAAATTAAGATTTAAAATAAATATAGGTACCAATTTAACACTTTCATAGGTTTGATATTCATATTCAAATGCCAAAGGCCCATTTTGATGACAATGAAAGTATCGGTAAGTATTGTAAATTGCTCATCTCTGTTAGCTACAATGGATGACGGTCAGTCCAGCTATTATGTCATACAATACAATGAATGTCAAAGGTGAACATGTATATCAGACGAAATGTATGGCTATATATCGATTACTTACTCACTGTAACTCTATGTAGAGACGAAATAATAATATAATTCAACGTCCTCTTTATTTCCATGCTTGTTTAAAATATGATTATTTTTGTTTTCTAATGTTTACGCGAGTATTACACATTTGAAATAAAACTACTTTTATGGATTCTATCGCGTTTGTATTTGATTTATAATTTCCCGATGTTTCGAACATTTTACAGTGATCATGGTCACGGGAGGACTGACTCCTCCTGACTGACTGTCCTCCCGTATTCAGTAAAAACATACTGATAATAAAAATCTCCAATTATGAATTGGGTGATAATATATTAGGAGGCTTATGTCCACTAGTGGAAGTTGAAATACTAATGAATGAATGGAATGAATCTAAGAAATCACTCGTGGATTGAATTAAATTTTATGAGAGGTCCGAAAAATAACTACGCGTATTATATCACTGGTACATATTAGTAGGTTATAAAATATACCAAATGTAGCAATGCCTATAAATCAACAGAAATATAGCAATTTTTAAACTTAAACTTTAACAAAATGACGCTTATTGACCTAGATATAAATAGCAGTGAAAAGAACATTTTGCGAACTCTTTCAAAACTATATCATAAAATAATCATTTATCTTTGAAATAAAAATGAAAACAGAATATCTATTAAATCTATTTTTATACAATTTTTCTCAGCAAAACTTTCAGTCTAAGAGTTTTCTGATATTGGTAGCATCTCTTTTTCGTATCGTTAAATAGTAAACATATAAAAATGGCTTGCAGACTGTACACAAGTTTGCTGGCGAAGCGAGAAACGTTGAACTTGTTTCAAGCTCTTCAAAGTTTTTGACTAAAGCAAATACACCTCATCGGGAATAAAAATGGAGGTATTATAATTGAAGAACTAAATATAAAACATAAACTTTAGAGACAAAATACAACCGTTCAAAATATGAAATATACAATTTTGCTATAAATGTTTTACTAATTTATTAATAAATATAAATAAATCTATCATAGGATAATACCATCATCATAATACTTGTCATGTGAATTGGTGATGACATCTTTCTCGGGAAAATACAATGATAACACATTCAGCGACATGACTGTACAGATAACGTAGTGGTTAAGGTACAGATCTACCGTGCCAAGTATTCTATACCCTCGCAACAATACTTTATACGATCCATAAGCTATTGTTCTGATTGTAATTTGTTTCCGCTATTTTTTCTTTTTTTTTTGTTGCCATAAGTAACAAACGAGCCAGCAGCATATCTAATAGTAAGTGTTACTGCCACCCATGGACTTTTGCAAAATTAAGGCTATGTGTAGGCCTCTATCTACTAACCAAATCCCAGCCAAGTTTCATTAGCTCTCTCAATCACCAAACTAAGCATAACAGTACAACATTGCCTACAGCCATGACACACCCCAACCCACTAGTGATTGGGGCGGCTTCCTACACGCCCTCTCGTAATTCAAAAATCCGACGTCCGTGGCACGTCATCGACGATGACGACGACGATATCACACTCGCTCAATTATGAGCTTACACGGGCCGCGAGGCCATTACACATAAATATCCGCGGTTTCGTCCTCGCCGTCGAGGTGCGAAATCGCGACGCGCAAAAATCATAAATCCAAACGTGGGCACGCCCACTTTGCCACCAGCGACGCCCCAAGCCGAGGTCCATTCCCCACAGGGGGAGCCCTTGGATGATGTCGCTTAGCTTACCTCAATCGGGTTGAGAGCCCTCAGCGCTCACCCATGGTCCGCGTAAAGCTGTCAAAGCCATCTACGGCTAACAGCTAAAAACACACACACAAAAAAAAAGTACAACACTGCCACTGCTCATTACATGATAAATTAATTGTGTGTTCTTTTGGGGCCCTATTTTTCGACTATCATCATTCAGCCTTTTGGTATTTACTGCTGAACGTAGACATTCATCACACTTCGCCACAAAGTGTGGTTCTGTGCTCCTTGTATCCAACGATTCCCAGTAAATTTCACTAAAGCTTTGGTTCACGCTGGGCATCTTACTATATCGTCCGATGAGGAAGAAATATTCTCGAATATATATATTCAATCATGCGGTCGCCCTCAACGTACCCGTTTCTTCTCCATAGGTTAATCGACGATGTGGCCTGCCCATTAAGTAATTAAGCCTTTAGTGTATTAATATTTCATGCTCTTTCGATACATTGATTTTTATTGTTTTCAATAGAATAAAAAATAATATTGAGTACTAGTAGAGACTAGTGATATTGAGTACGTACGTTGGTAATATAACTAAGAAATTACAAAGAGCATTTAATATTATAATAAAGTTAAAAGTCTTATAACTAAAATGAACATTCTTAAAGGCTTTTAATTTGAATGCTCTGTAAAAACTACTTAAAGTTAGAACATTTTGTTCCTCTAGTGCAGGCTTTTTTTTAATACGCAAAAGAAAATTTTCAGCGAGCGTTTCATCGGTGCAAGACCGTGGGAAATTTGCTTTCATTCCACGAAAAAAGCCTTTATTGAACTTACGTCGAGTTTGCTTTAAAACTTTAGTTTCTTTTACCGTCATTATGTACTTTCAATGAAACTTTGTTTTTATTGCAACTGTGTCTCTCGGCTTTAATTTATTTAAATAAATGGTTGTCTTGAAATATCTTAATATATCTTTGAATATTGGCTTTTGAACTCTTAAAATATTTCCTTAAAGCAAATATTGGGCAAAATTTTCCATTATAGTTGCACAAAGTTATCAGAGTGCTATGGTAAGGGCTGTGCTGTGTGTGCTGATTTCTCTACGTGATGAAATCTATACTAATAAATAAAGAGCATGTTGTTTGTATAGTTATACTGCGAGAACTACTAAACCGATTCGAATAATACTTATACCATAAGATGCAACGTATTTCGGAGAAGGTTTTCATATATAATATGTTGGTGATAACTTATCCGAAACGGGGGAGACCGAGAATAAACTACCTAGACCAGATTGGTTACGTACTGAAGGAAGGTGGAGTCAAGAGTCTCCGAAACCGGCGAGCGTGTATGAAGAGAATTATGAATGTTGAGGAAGCGAGTGAAGTATGTATAGAGTTCTCTGGCACTCTGTTCTCTCTGCCTACCCTTCAAGGGATATGGCATGATGATATGTATGTATGTATGTTTATTTTTTTGACTTAGAAATAATGAATTTATATTGTAACTAAATTTATTCTAATCGATTTTTTTACTACCAACGGTGGCGAACGAGCAAGCAGCACATCTAATGGTAAGTATTACTTCCGCCCATGGACAACTTTCTGCTCAGACATCGATTTTTTTGCGAGAGTGTGGTATATGAGCTGAGATGAGATGATGATATCTTAAAACTTTTTATTTATATGTTTATGAAATATCTCCCATATATCATATTCTATAACTACACCACTCACTATTAATAATACTTTATAAACCATTTCGAAGTTTAGTTTTCTTTAAAATAAGCATAGGTAACCTAAAATAGCAAAGGTAACAAACCTATATCAAAGTAAAAGTAAAATAATCTTCAAAAAAAAAATGAGTATTTTCCATTTAAAATTACAGTTTGAAACTTACAATTCAAGTTATAGTCCTTAAAATATAGCTTGATCTCTGTGACAGATAGCTACAAAACCGATGAAGTAATTTTGAATACGCGTCATTTTTACAATTTTATTTTGTATTTTTTTTAATACTTCTGGTGGCAAACGAGCAAGCAGCACACCTGATGATAAGTGTCACTTTCGCCCACGGACCTTTCCAATAGCAAGTGGGCTTAGGCTGCTGCCTACCAATAAAATCCCCAAACCCACCCAGTTGGGCTTCCGGCTCTCTCGCTCACCGAACGAAGCGCATTGCCACTACTCAGTCGTCGATCTTCTGCGAGAATGTGGTCCTACCTCGGACGGCCCGGCCCGCGGCTGTAGACAGAAAACTGTTAACAGCGTGGCCCTATCATAATTGATTGTATCGCCTATATTTTCATTCTTTACATGCCACCTATACCTCAACTGAATTATGAATATAAAAATATGAATATTTACACTAAAACTCATCTGTTTTAAAATACTTAGTAATCATTTTATAAAAATATGATGCTTACGCAAGTACAAGGTCATACTGAACTGAGAATAAGATAGAGATGGGGCAATCGATAAACGTAAATCGATAACATTCTTATTAATTATTTATCAAACAAGTGAAACCAATATATTACCTATATAAACCACATGGTTACTTTACAAAATAAGTAAATTGTGTTAATTTAGTTTTCAGACATCAGTTATAATATTAATAAGACCATTACTATTATAAACTCATTTGCAAAAAAAACGGGCGGTTTTGATTTTCATTCATATTTAAAAAGATACAATACCAAAAAGGTTTCAATCGTTTGTACACGTTACTGGCCGGTTTTAAAAATGCTGTGGTATTTAAAAAAGTACGTTCTAAATTCAATTTTTCATTTGATGTTCATTTTTACAGAAAACCCCTTTTTATCCTACATTTTTGGCGCGAAGTTCCAGAAGTTAACATCGACTTTCATAACTTTTATTCAATTTTTATCGATTAATTTCATATCCTTGACTGTCAAAGCTTTATTTAATGCTGTTTGGCTGTATCAAAAATGGTAGATAAAGTGGTAAAAGCTACCAAAATTATCGCGCTGCTTGAAGAGGGTTGCAGCCAATGTTTCGTGGCTAGGAGGCTAAATGTTAGTCGCTCGACAGTCCAAAGGACCTGGCAGCGATATCAGGAGACTGGTTCCGTCGAGAGAAGGCCTGGTTCTGGAAGAAAACCATGTACCCAACCACGGGATGATCGTTTTCTTGTGAGTCGCGCATTGAGAAATCGCAAATCTTCGTATGTGGATCTTAAGAACAACCTCCAAGAAGTAAGAAATGTGCATATTAGTCTATGGACGGTCAGGAGGAGGCTTCTCGCTGCCAATATACGCAGTCACCGCCCGGCTCGCGGCCCCAAATTACTCCGTGAGCACAGAGTTCACAGGCTTAGGTTCGCTAGAAATTGTGAATCATGGACTCAAGACGATTGGAATAGGGTTTTGTTCTCTGATGAAGCCAGGATATCTTTGTTCGGTGAAGATCGACGTCGGCGAGTGCTAAGAAAACAAGGAGAACGCTTTGCAGAGGCATGTTTCGAAGAAATCACACCTTATGGTGGGGGCTCTGTTATGTTTTGGGCAGGAATAAATTCAATGGATCGTACAGAGTTAGTCTTCATTGAAAACGGCTCACTGACTGGGCATCGATACATAACGGAAGTTCTAATTTCTCATGCACAACCCGCATTGGCCGCTCTAGGTGAAGACTCGATTTTTATGGACGACAATGCTCGCGCCCACCGATCCCGCGATGTTAATGCGTATGTGCAAGAGGTCGGCATTCGTCGTTTGGATTGGCCAGCTCGAAGTCCCGACCTCAATCCCATAGAGCATGTCTGGGACGTTCTGAAACGGCGTGTGAGATCAGTACACCCGGCTCCGCAGACCATCAGAGAGCTGAAGAATGTGATTACTGCGGAGTGGGAACGTATTCCGCAAGCAAGTATCCGGGATATACTCGCTAGCATGCCCAGACGAATTCAAGCTGTGATTTTAGCTAGAGGGGGTCACACTCGATACTAAACATTTATCTGCTTTTACTTTATTAAAGAAAAACAAACAAAAAAACTTTTTTATTTTTACTTCATGAGCATATGCACTACTAGCGAATATACACTACTAGCGAGGTTTAGCATTATTTCCCATAAATTGTATCTAAATTTTATGAAATACTGATGAAAACGATTATTTTCTTATTAATTTACCAAATTATGTGGATAAAACTACCTATAATTATCAAACAAAGAAATATTAACATTTGAAATGGTTCATTGCTTAGGTGCCCGTTTTTTTTGCAAATGAGTGTATTAAAAAGATAATTTCATTTATAAAATAAACATGATTTTTCATGAAATAATCCGTGACCAAGAACTCATCATCAACCTACAGGAATGCGCCAGCGATGATGATAATAGTGACGATGAACTTGGATGTATTCTTTTCAAATAATAAAAAGAATTAAATAACAGCTTTAGTTGAAATTAAATAAAATCCGTTAATTTAAATTCAATAAGATTTTCATAGATTGTTTTAAATTTATAATCGATTCATCCATCCATTTGATTGAAATTCAATAAGATTTTCATACATTGTTTTTCAATTGCAGTAGCAAATAACTTTAAAAAATAAGGAATTATATCGACAAAAATACGGACTGCATCGTAAGCGTGCGGCACTAGTGAGAACTGTCACAGAGATCATGCTATATTTTATAGACTATAGTGATAATTTGTACAATTAATCTATTACGGGTGGGTAATATTGAAAAAAAAGTTATCATAATCATCAACTTGCTCTCATGGGGCCGACAACTCCAAGTAATTGGGATGTGAGCTCTTCTTCCAGCATACTAATAGGAAACTGGTACACACTGTTGACAGCTTTTGTTTACAGTCGTGGACAAGTCCCTCCAAAGTAGCGTTTCGATAATAGACAGATCCATGAACGGCAGTAACACTTACCATCAGGTGTGTTTCTTACTCGTTGGCCACCATAGGCAATAAAAAAAAAGTGGTACATATTGCCAAAATTTTTTTCAAATAATTTTATTTCTGTATGTCGTCAAATCTCCTTTGAAATATAATTATTGACCAGACGACATCAGAAGCAGTTAACCCAGGACTATGTTAAGCTCTGAATCAGCTATTACGATTCTCACGAGAAATGTGAGAACTGGTAGTATCCGTAGCCACAACACAGAATTTAAGAAAATAAAATTTAGAAAAAAAAAAACAAATGACATGTTAGCAAAACCTAATAAATGTTATGATTTAAAAAAAGAACTACTTATCTAGTGATTACGATCTTGAAAAATAACTATAAGCCGACCCATACGTAGAATAAAGTTACATCTGCATAATCTTGATTTAGGGGATTTGAAATTTGTCAAACTAGAAATCAGCAAGCAATATCATTTTTCTTAATTGTTTTGTATAGGATTGATTTATTTCCTAATATTAATTCCTTTTATATATATATATATAGATCAGTTTGGTTTTAAAACTACAATAAAAATGAATTAGTATCATCATATATAACTTTTCTCTTTTAATAGTGGTAGGACCACGCTGTTGATAATTTTCTGTCTATAGCCGCGATCCATCCGGGGTTGTACCGGGGTTGACCGGGGCGTCGACAGGAGAGGAGCCCGAGAGGGCATACCGCCGAGCGGGCCACCGAAGACAAAGATCGGGTACCGGTGGCCCGCTCGCACGGCGAAGAAGAGGTGCTTGCAGGGTGGGTCAATGGGGTTGCGCGCTGCCTCTTCCGTCACCCCGGACCAATTTGGTGGGGTGCGACGTCCATAGCCCACCGCAAAAAAAAAAAAAAAAAATATGGTTGTACCAAACTCTCGCAGAAGATCGACATCTGAGCAATGCCAATGTGCCGTTGCGCTTCGTTTCGTGAGCGAGAGAGGCGGAAGCCCAACTGGGTGGGTTGGGAGTTTATATTGGTATACAACGGCCTAGCTATACTTTTGGTATAGCAAAGGTCCATGGGCGTTAGTGACACTTACTTATCAGTTGTGCTGTTTGCTCTTTTGCCTCCAAAAGTAATAAAAAAAAAATAGATCAAATTAAAGGTAAAATCCATTTTTATTAATATGTAATGTAGTTGCACGCTTCTAGAATGTAAGTAGTATAATAAATAATTACTTAAAAGTACAGCTTAGTCGTTGCTATAAATATTTTGATACAAAAACTATACTAGATACGGTCACCGCAAAAACTGTATTCATTCATCAGCTTGCGGTTATAAAAAATACGACCGGCATTCTTATCGACTTGCACAAAAGCCGTAAAATAGTCCACGGGAAAGGGTTCTCTGCTATCTGTCCTACATATTGCAATTTTATCGTATCTTTGCCACCTTTGTATTTTGCAAACGTGTTTACCCTTCGCATATATTTCCTATACTATTTTCGTCTAAAGCTTTGATGACATAATAGAATTTTGTATAACAAAAAAATCTCCATATGTCGTGATGGATTAGGAATAAAAAATGATTTCACATTTAATTTTTTCAATAGAGTTCTCTGTCACTCTGTTCTTTCTGCCTACCCTGCAAGGGATATGGCGTGATGATATGTATGTATGTATGTAATTTTTTCATCGTCATCATCTCAGAAATTGATCTACCTACTATACTACGCTGGTCAAACTTGTTGGTATAGGGTTTAGATACGCATTTTTCTTCTCTTGCATAGATATGGTATGCGTTTTATATCTTTTAGTCGTCTCTTACAGTCACATGGAATGATCATGTAATGAGACAGGATGAAAGTAAAGTTGTGAGGAAAGTTTTAAGTATGAATGTTAAAAGGTTTAGAGGTAAAGGAAGACCAAAGAAAAAATGTATGGACTGCGTGAAGCATATCATGGATATATAGGGAGTGACTATAGAGATGACATCTGATAGAACTGTATGGAAGAAGATGACAAATTGCGTCAACCTCAAGTAATTGGATTTTTTTTTGAGGCGGGCTATGGTACTGTCCCAGCCCGCTAAATCCGTCCGAGGCGACAGATAAAGCGACGCTTAACCCCATAAACCTGCTCTTCAATGTTCCTCTCCACCGACGGCAAAAACCGGGTGGATCACCGGAATCTGGTTTTTGCCGTCCGTAGCCCACCCGGCGGTCTACCCTCGCGGGTATCCACCCGAATCGTCCTCACGCGATGGCCTCACTCGGGGTGACCGGAATAATCCTGGGTCTTGTCACGCGAGGCCTCGGCTAGAGCGACATTAGGCGCAAGTACTGGCGCCTGCGTCGCCTTAAAGTAATTGGGATAAAATCAAAATGATGAATCGAATAAAAATATTGTGATTATAATGCTTAATTTTTTTATCTATACATATAATAAAAATGTAATGGATCGCTGTCTGTACATGGAAGATATATGAGAAAAAATCTTACTGGGAACTTTATCAACACTAATGGAACCCAAAACAATGATTTTTAAAATTTTTGTCTGTTTATCTGTTTGTCTGTGTGTTTGTGCACGCTAATCTCAGAAATGGCTTATCCGATTTAGACGTGGTTTTCGCTTGTATATTGTGGTAAGCTTCACTTAACGCTTAGGCTTTATTTCATGTCAATTAGTTTATAAATAAAAAAGTTATGGCAATTTAAAAATGTTCGGAGAAAAAAAAATTATCGATTCTTTTCAAATTACTTACAAATATTCTCCAGTAAAAATAAATAAACACGTGCTTCAGCATTTATTGATTTTCACCCTCTTGGGGTGTCAATTAGACCTGCAAAGCGAGTTGGACGACTCATTAAATCATTAGCGCCAAGCCGATATTATTGAAGCTGGCAACTTGAAATGTTGACAGTGGTTTTTTTATATGACGTAGAGATTTACTAAGAAAAGATTTTACGAAATTATACCCCTAAGGGGATGGAGCAGAGTGGCAAGGTTTGTACGGGGAGAAAAAAATCTTTATTGATTCTTTTCAAATTATGAGTCGAATCAAATATTCTAGGGTAATATCCGGCATTTGTCAATTTTCACCCTCTGGTTGTGTAAAATGTGTTAGGCCTGTGAAAGGGGTTGATCGAATCATTACCGCCAAGCCGAAACTATTAAAGCTAGAAACATTAAATTTTGAAGCACGTTTTTATTTATGACATAGAGAATCGATATGAAAGGATTTTATGAATTCTGCCCCTAAGGGGGTGTAACAAAAGCAGTAAAGTGTTCTTCGGTAAAAATAAATAAACACGTGTTTCTCTCCCCTCTCCATCAACCCCGCACCAGTGCCGTTGTGGCAATCAGTGCCGGCGTGAGAGCTCACACGATACACATAGTGGGCGGCACTAGGTTCTTGCCTAATGGTTTAAGATACAGGTTAAGTTTAGCTTCAAAAATGTTCACTCTATAACTCAAATAATAAATCATATCTAACGAGGTCGCAACTCTGCTGGTGAAACAAAACAGTCAAATACATGGTGGCGATAATTATATTTTTATCCCATGGTCTTACCGTAAATAGTATATTAATGGCAATATAATTTGTAGAATGAATAGATTTTAGAACCACCTTTTTCTTTAGTGACCGGCTATGGTATATAGACACACGCGCGCCGTACACGTACATCCGGTACATCTACGTTATGCGAGCGGGCCACTGCAACCGGGTATCATCTCGAGTCGAAACCCTCATGCAGTGAACCTCAATACAGATACTTACGCTTGCGCCGCCCAAAGCACCGACGATAGAGCGTGTCAACCTAGAGTTTATTTCTCTCGGACCCACCCTATTGCCTAATTCCGTTAGACAACTAACTCGCAAACAACGACAAACCTTCAACACCTTGCATTGCTTTTCTATTTAACTCTGTCAGAGATGACTTCTGCGTGTACGAAGTCGCGGGCAAAAACTAGTATATATATATATATATATATATATATATATATATATATATATATATATATATATATATATGTATTCAAAGTAATTTTATATAAAGCCGAAGGAGCTAATCTAAAATTAAATCAAGGATTCCATAAGGTATATATTCACTTCGATAACATTTTAAAATAAACAAAAACGCATTAACATCTAATAGCAAAGGTGGTTTATCTCACAATCCTTCACGACGATGTATAAACAAACAATTATTAGTACCCCCCTTTGTTGAGTGTTTACGATATGTCGGAGATCATGTCTCTTCCTTTGGGTAGCTTCGTGTTATTTTTATATCAGACATACTATGATACCCGTTGAGATTAGACATATTAAGAAAGCGAATTTATCGATGTCGTCTCTGAAAACGATATCGATAAATTCGTTTCGATATCGATGTCGTATCGATGGTGGTTATGAAAAATATTTTTTTATTATATACCTTGTTAGTGTACATGAATTGTATGTTTTTGAACGGCATAACATAAGGTTTTAATATTTAATGTAATCTTGACTTTCAAATAATCTCCAGTTCGTAAACAAATTAATTGCATCATATAAAAGGTGTAGTATTTTAGCATTCTCTTTATAGTAATTACTAACTAAAAAAAAACAGTTGGAATAGAAGCAAATGCAAATTTTTGGTTTTTAGAATACAACTTTTAGTCCCGCAATAAAAACATATTTGCAAAAATCATCATCTTCACTACTCAAAATAGGAAGATAATTAACCTACTATACCACGTTGACATTTTTCTTTTTTTTTTTGCGGTGAATTATGGAGGTGGTCACGCTCCGCCAAATAGGTCCGGGCGACGAAAGAGGCGGCACGCGACCCTATAGACCCACCCTTTTTTTTTTTTCCCTCTGGGTGGACCATGGATGTGGTCGCGACCCGACAAATCCATCCGGGGCAAGATAAGAGGCGGCGTGCAACCCCATGGACCCACCCTGCAAACACCTCTTTTCGCCGTGCGAGCGGGCCACCGGTACCCGATCTTTGTCTTCGGTGGCCACCCTATAGACCCACCCTGCAGAGCGCCTCTCTTCGCCGTGCGAGCGGGCCACCGGTACCCATACCACGCTGACATGCACAATGGATTCGTTCTTTATTGTGTGTGATTTAGAATGTCTTTGACCTGTTTTTTGACAACATATGGCTTAGTCTAGTCTATCCAAATTGTTCAGAACGACAGAAAGGTAGTGTGCGGCATCGTAATCTGTCATATTATCGCGGTCCATTGGTTTCCATAACTCTCCAGTGATAAAGCTATAAGGTGATAATATAATAATTAAAATAAATGAATTAATTCTTACAACTCAAATAATATAAATACCACTAATTTTGGGATTAAAACCTAGAATGTAATTTAAAGTGAAGATTCAAATCTGGTTCCGAAGTACCGGATACGACGTATGGAAACATCCCCACCTGAGATGCGTATTGTACATACATACATACATACATATCATCACGCCATATCCCTTGCAGGATAGGCAGAGAGAACAGAGTGCCAGAGAACTCTATCCTTGCATACTTCACTCGCTTCTTCAACATTCATAATTCTCTTCATACACGCTCGCCGGTTTCGGAGACTCTTGACTCCACCTTCTTTCAGCACGTGACCAATCTGGTCTAGGTAGGTGAGTCTCGGTCTCCCCCGGTACCTACATCCTTCCACTTTTGCATTGTATATCTTCTTAACCAAACGTTCGTTCGGCATTCTTTCCACATGTCCGAACCATCGGAACATTCCCTTTCGCATCTTTACACCAATACTCTCTTTCATACCTACTCGCTCTCTTACGTCGTCGTTGCGAATGTGGTCGGTCAGCCTAACTCCACAGATTTCCCGGAGAGATCGGATTTCGACCGCATTAATTTTGCTTTTATGCTCTTTTCTGCATACCCAACTCTCGCTTCCATATAGTAATGTTGGGACAAGTACAGCGTTATGTATTGCTACACGTGCCTTCTGGCTGAGGTGGTGGCTACCGAGAAGTTGTCCCAACGCTCCGTTCACTCTATTTCCCGCATTCACTCTTCGCTCTATATCAGTGGTGTACCTCCCATCTCGGCTAAAACCACATCCAAGATATACAAATTCATCCACTTGCTCTAGTACATAATTACCTATTTTTATTCTTACATCTGTTCTGGCTTCAACTCTTTCAAAGACCATTATTTTGGTTTTGCTCACATTCACGCGTAGACCCCTTTTCTTACAACCTTCTGTCATTGTGTCGACTAGGGTCTGCAGGTCAGTCGTTGACTGTGCCAGCAAGACTGCATTATCTGCATAAAGCAGAGCATTGACCACTGAGTGGCCCATCTGGACTCCCACATTCATATCGTTCAACCTTTGGAGACATTTATCCAGATATATGATAAACAGCTTGGCTGACAGAACGCACCCCTGCTTAACGCCGATATTGACGTCAAACCAATGCGACATTCCATCATCCAGCCGCACACAGGCTCTACAGCCCATGTAACTGGACTGCACAGCCTGTAGCAGTTTACCGTTAATACCATACTCCGGTAAAATGTCCCAAAGTTCCTATCGTACAACCGTGTCAAATGCTCTCTCCAGATCCACAAAACTGCAGAAAACCCTCTGACCTAGAGCCAGATGCTTCTCCACAATGTTGCGCAGAGAGAACACTTGATCCATGCATCCCCTTCCACTCCTGAAACCTCCTTGTGTCTCACACATCAAACCATCGGACACCATCCTCATTCTCCTTTCAATAATTTTACCGTACACTTTTGCTGCCAAACTGGTCAAGCTTATGGCTCTGTAATTTGCGCAGTTATAACGTGAACCCTTGTTTTTAAACAAAGGCACGATGACTGTGCTATTTCAGTCCCTGGGAACCATTCCCGAGCTCCAACATAAATTGAGGAGCAACAGGAACGCCTCCCAGACACAGGATCCACCAAGCTTGATCATCTCGGCAGACACCATGCGTATTGTTCTTAGAATTTAAAGCCAAATATGTTTAATGTTATGCTATGGTTACTAATTCTGGTATATATATGTGATCGAATGACCTCGTTACCTTTTTGATGCGCAACCTATACTGCGCACCTTTCACTTTCTGACGTGAGATAATATTTCACTGAACAGTTTTAATAAATGTAAATAAAAATATATAGGTATATTATTTTTAGTCAAATGAGCTTTTTTGCGCCTGTTTTGATAATCGTACTTAAGGAGTAAACTCCAGTCGTGCGTCGCGGTCGGAGCTGACACACACACTTTTTATTTATTTTTTTACCACCATTACCAACATTTAAAGAAATAATTCAAAAAATCATCATATGTGTTACGCTCAACAGATAGGTTGGCGACCGCATTTAGAGTTACAATTAGCTCAGGAAATTGCTGCTCTCATTCTACTGGTACTGATTTAGTGGGGTTTCACTACCTAAGGGTTGGAGGCATATTGTGTTTAAATAAGTGAATTGCATTATTTCATACTAAATATATTTGAAATATGTATATTTTTTTAAGACTGCATTAAAGATATTTCTTTTATTATAGATAATTTTACATATAATTAAGAAAGTGGATCACAGAAAATATTGCGTGGTATTCGAACCTATGACATGGTACATCGGTATCTAAGCCATTACGCTATATGTGCAGTCGATTTGATTGCTTATACTACACTTAAACATAAATTTAATTCAAATATAAAACAAAATTTAATACGTATAAAATTTTCATTATTTCATTTGCATTCAAAATATCGTAAATAATTAAACATGTACATAAACATAGTAATAAATAACGATCGTTGTTTCATAACAAGAGAGTTAAAATAAAACATTTTATGTCTAACATCATAAATAATTCTCAAACAATGAAATAAAAACATCAAATAACCCTCTCGCGTTACCCATAACTCATCTTAGCCACAATTGCTTTTTTGAAGACGCAACTCCCAAAACAGTGTTCACCCTTTTTAGGTATGCTTTAGTTTTATATAAAGCAAACTATTAGCCGCAGATTTATGTAAAACTAATTCAAAATTAAAGTTTTATATATAGTTTAAAAGAAGGAAAACTCAGCATAAAATATTACAATAGCATTTGTAGCAGTGCAGGCCGGTCCGTGTCCACCGATGACAAAGATCGGGTACCAGTGGTCCGCTCACACGGCGAAAAGAGGTGTTTGCAGGGTGGGTCTATGGGGTTGCGCGCCACCTCTTCCGTCACCCCGAACCGATTTGGCGGGGCGCGACCAAGTCCATAGCCCACCGCAAAAAATAAAAAAGGGCGGGCCGTGTGGGGTAGTAACACACTCTCAAAAAAACTCAATGTCTGACCAGTGGAAATTCGCGGTTACACTTCGTTCGGTGAGCTAGATAGCCAGAATCCCAACTTGAATAAGTTTTTATATCTACCAAGACCCAAGTTGCAGTACGGCAAAATCGCTGCCTATTAGTGAGCGGTCTTGCTGTACTTGGTATTACAAAAGTCCATGGATCATAGTAACACATACCATCAAGAGTACTGATTGCTCATGACCAGTGTGATATAATAATGATATGAGTTCTTATTATGGAGGAGTCTCGAGCCCAGTACTATGATGATGGTGATGATTGATATTTGTAGTTTTCTGGTAGAGAATGTCTCTGGCAGTAAGTCCCCCCATTGTATTGATGCATCAAATTTAATAAATAAAATAAATATTTCCCCAACGTAGTTATGAAGTAAGAATAAAATATGTGACCACCTCTTACTTTGTCGTAGGAAACTGATTAAGTCAAAAATTTTAATATTCATTCATCACCATCCAAGCTCATACATTCCACTGCTGGTCAGACGTGATAGCGACGATAAATTTTATTTCAAGTTTACCTTCTTTTGCATAGATGTTGTGTGTTTTAAGAGTCTTTTATGATAACCATGGGTAATACAGAAGGTAGTAACTTGTACTCTTACTGTTTCACCTCATGGAAAAATACAAATTTATAAACACACTTAGCAATTACACCATCAATTATGTAAAAAGGTTATTAAATTTTAAGGAAATACCAATCTAACACGACATATAACTTGTAAATCAGTTTCAATTGGTTTAGAGTTACAGTTAGCTGGATACAGTTTGCCACAAAGTATCTGCCTTGTATAATCACGTCCTTAGTAAAGATGGAGTGCCCGACAATCCTTTTTTTATAGTTATTTAGAGAGCAACATAGCGTGTATTTAGAATATTCGCGGTAACAAATCATACGCCGCCTTTAGAAGCTACGAAAATACTCTTGAAACAAGAGCATAAAAAGGGAACAAGAAAACATAGTTAAAAATATGTTCCAAATGGAAGCGGTAGCGGGTAACAATATTATGTCTGAAACATTTTTATGAGTCATGTTTTTTTTTATTCAGAGCAAAAATCACTCCGTAATATATCAGTACCTACCTTTATGTTGAATTAGACTCAAAAATAAGGCTTAATGATTAATTTTAAATATGTTTATGAAAATTATAATTCTTCTATTCTTACCCGAATTACTTGGTATCGATACAATATGTACTCTTCTGTCATAGTACATATTGTAAAAGTTATTGGCAATAGTTTTATGACCGGCAGCCTGCCAGACGTCAACCCTCCTTGTAAATGTAATTGTTGACCAAACGTCATCAGATGTTGGCACACAGCACATGTCTTTATAAGGCTCTTAGTCGTCTTTTACGACATCCACGAGCAAAGTAAGGTGGTGGTAGTATTCGTAGCCGCTACCACACAGCTTAATGGTTATGAAAAACACTATCAAATTAAAAATTGCTTGTGTCATAAAAGATGGCAAAGAGCTTAACATAGATCTGGTGCCAACACCATCTGAGGCCGTCTCATTAATAGCTATATTCCCATAGGGTTTTAAGAAGCAAGCGGCTAATCACAAAACTATTATCAGAACTTTTGCAATATATAACAATGTAAAAAAAAGTGCATATTCTGTCGATCACATTAATAAATTAGGATAACAACAGATGAAAGAGAATGGTATTCTTTCATTATTGAATTAATATCTCTATAAAATAAATAGAAGTTTAGACCATTAAGGTTATTACAAAATATATGCTTTACACAAAGGTACTTTATGGCCTACATTTCTAAAGTGGTAAATGGAAAAGTTTTTAAACATTAATAGTCTAAATTTTAATATCATCATCATCATCATTTCAGCCTATTGCCGTCCACTGCTGAACGTAGGCCTCCCTCATTTTACGCCACAGAGTGCGGTCCTGTGCCGCCTGTATCTAACGACGCCCAGCAACCTTCACTAGGTCGTCTGTCCACCTAGTGGGGGGGCGTCCCACACTGCGTCTTCCGGTACGTGGTCGCCACTCTAGAACCTTTCTTCTCTCTTCTTTTAATTTTAATATAATTCTTATATATCTCATCATCATCTTGCTCTTATCCCAATTACTTGGGGTCGACGCAATATGTCATCTTCCTCCATACAGTCCTATCAGACGTCATCTCTGCAGTCACTCCCTGTCTATCCATGTCATACCTCACGCAGTCCATCCATCTTTTCTTTGGTCTTCCTTTACCCCTAAAGCCTTCAACATTCATATTTAAAACTTTCCTCACAACATTACTTTCATCCCGTCTCATCACATGTCCATACCATGTTAATCTTTCACTCCTTAACTTTTCCGTCACTGGCGCAACTTTCAAACTTCATCTTATATGTTCATTTCTTATTTTATCTAATCTCGTCACACCACACATCCATCTCAACATTCGCATCTCCGCTACATGTAGTCGTCTCTCATCCGTCGCTTTTGTCGCCCTTATTGGTTAACCGCCGCATTCTTATATATCTATCACTCTTTTTTATTGTTTATTGCGGCAAACGTGCATGTAGCCCACTTAATGATAGTTAAGTGTTACTGTCGCTCATGGGCCTTTGCAATACCAGTGGTGCAGCTAGGCCACTGCCTTCTTTTATACTTTGGACTATGGATGCGTCTCGCCCCGCCAATTCAGTCCGGGGTGACGGAAGAGGCGGCGCATGACCCCACAGACCCACCGTGCAACTCCTCTCTTCGCCGTGCGAGCGAGCAGCTAGGCCACTGCCTACCAATAAAAAAAAACTTCAAATCTATCCAGAACGTTGTATTGTCGACTATCTCGCTTAACGAACGAACAACAACATATTACCACTGCCCAGATGGTGATTTTCTGTGTGAGTGTGGCTCTAACCTGGACGAATATGCCCGCGCCACAGGACAGAAAACTGTCAACAATGTTGCCCCACCACTTTAGTATATTACGTATTTACGTACACGGTTAACCTAAGGAGAATACATGATATTATTTAAGTCACGTATTAATATATCCGTAGTATTTTATTACAATAATTAAATTGTAATAAAAAATATTATTTTCTTTCCGTGTGGTGATGGAGAAAGAATACATTTCACCAACCCATATCTTACCCGTGGGTGATCATACGAGACGACTAAGGGATATAAAACGCATATAACATTTATGCAAGAGAAGGACATCTCGAAATAAAACCCTATACCAACACGCCTCACCAGCGTGGTAGATCAATTTCGCTCCCATTACGGAGGAGGCTCGT
The DNA here is from genome assembly GCA_905163515.2 of Lymantria monacha. Taxonomy (NCBI): domain Eukaryota; kingdom Metazoa; phylum Arthropoda; class Insecta; order Lepidoptera; family Erebidae; genus Lymantria; species Lymantria monacha. The sequence continues at coordinate 30,565,333 of LR991091.1, read as the reverse complement.
GCCCAACAGTGGGATATATATGAGCTGAGACGATGATGATGAAAGAATATTATATGTAATCTATTCAGTAAATTTTACATATAAATATAAATCAGCCTATTAAATCCTTATGTAGAGATAAAATTCGATAGAGTGGTTGGCGTTCGCTGTTGGTTTTATGAGTATTTCGGGATGTTTTTTTCAGTACTACTACTTCCGTAGGAAATTCGGGTTTAGAATACAATGTATATACAAACTTCACAGATAATAATAATGTTGCCCAAATGTAAGACCAAGACTTGCAGTAAGAGTGTTGTAAGTTATGCAACTCTCGCGTTTAGAATAACACAGAGTCATATGTTTTGAGCACATGCCATAGAAATGAAAAATACAACTAAATTAATAAAATTCCAATTATCTAGCAGCGCTAACTGTACAATCTATAATTAAGTACATACCACTTACCGGGAGTGGGGCTATAATCAAACCTATCTATTATGAGACTGTTTAAAAAAATACCAAATTTTTCCCTTGTGTACTGGTATTAAGAATACAAATTATTGACAACCATTCCTTTGCCAAAGGATGTATAGCGTGTCAAAGGGTACGAGACTCTACTGCAAGTCTTGGTCTTGCATTTGGGCAACACTAGATAACAAGCTAAGCTCTCATCATTTGCTTGCCCTCTTCCCACGCTACGTGGAGACGGCACAACATGTTCTAGTCTTCCATATGCTTCTATCAGCCGTCATATCTGTACTTATACCTTTCATACACATATCCTCTTTCACACAATCCATCCATCTTTTTTTGGGTCTGCCATGATTCTTCCGTCCATTTACAAACATTCAATATGTTTGTAAATGGACGGAAGCCCTTCTTTTCACATGCCCTAACCCTTCTTGTCACATGCCTTCCAAGACACTTCTTGCCACCAAAACAATCTCGCGCTCCTAATCTTCTCTATCACTGGTGCCACTTTCAGACTTCTCCTAAAATGAGTATATCATTTCATATTTAACAAGTTAAGCTCTAATATATGTTTATTAAAAAAGGAATTTGCTGTGAAATTCATTACCATAAATCTGCATAAAATAATTTATTATGATTTTACCAAATGTGTTCATTATCATAATTCCAATCAAGTTAATTTATTCATTAATACTATAATTAATTTTGATATTTATTAATTAGTATTTTATTATCTATACGTAGTTTCATTTAAAACTATAATTTGTAATATTTTTAATAATATCATATCATGTTATAATAATATTTTCGCGCAGGACGACCCCTCACTAGGTGGACTGACGACATTATCAAGGTCGCAGAAAACCGCTGGATGCAGGTGGTGCGGGACCGTGTTGAATGGCATTCTTGTGGGGAGGCCTATGTCCAACAGTGGACGTTTATGGGATGGTGGATGGAAGTTATAATAATTTTTTAAATAATATATTATTTTTCTGAAGTATTTTTCTGATTTTTCTATTTGAGGCTTTTAAAATTTTGAGCTGTAAACTTATTTTGTTACATTATTATTATTTTGTTACATATGTCACATAGTGAAAAATTGTGACGAATACCGGATGTAGCTGTCGCTTTTTTTGACAGGCTATGGTCTGAACACACGCTGTCCGATCCGTCCGGAGCGACAGAAAGCCGGCGCGTTACCCACCCTATCGTCATTTGGTCGGTCATTAGTAACGTAGAGGTCGCTTTATCTCTTATTCTTGCAAACTTGCACAAAATGAGACATACGCTCTTTTCATTTTTATAATTTTACGTAAATAAATACGCTATTTAAAATTCATATATGAATGTTAAAAATGATATATGAATATACATACATACATATCATCACGCCATATCCCTTGCAGGGTAGGCAGAGAGATGTGATGAGATGTCACAGCGTGTGTTCAGACCGTAGCCTGTCAAAAAAAGCGACAGCTACATCGGGTATTCGTCACAAGATATATGAATATGCTAATTAAAATTGATTGTTAAATATTTAATGTACTCGTATTAACCTATAATACAAATGCACAATTCTATCGGGTATCGTGCACACGTTAATATAGTTAACAGAGGATTTTAATTAGAATTTTCTATTTATTGCAATCTACAGGATTTATTTTGATTTATTTATTATGATTTATTGATTTATTTTCTCTCTGCCTACCCTGCAAGGGATATGGCGTAATGATATGTATGTATGTATGTACAGGATTTATTTAAGAGTAACTTTAAAGACCTCTTAAGATACCTACAGCTAAAAAGGTATAGGAGGTGTATATGTTTTAAATATGTATACTGTCACAAGAATGGTATGTAAATGTAAGAATGGTATGTATATGTATGGTAATGGTAGATATAGATAACGATAAAATATAATTATTTTGTTTTTTATTAATATTAATATTATAAAGAGGCTGAATTTTATGAGTTTGTTTATATGTCTGCGGTTATCTTCAGAAATTTCTTTTACCGTCGTCGGGAAATTGAAAAATCCAAAACAAATGCCTTAGAATCTGTAAAAATAGTTTCATTTCAAATGTGTTATACTCACGTAAACATCAGAAATCAATTATATTAGCATTTGAAAGGTACGTTATCCTCGTTAGTCATTAACATATTTATTATGTGTAAATTACGATAATTACCCGAATTATCATCAGAAGCATCACACCATAAGCGATTAAAAAAAATTATAATAAACCATTAAATCTCAAATTTCAGATAATATATAGAATAAAAACCTTTTTATTCAAAGAAATTTTAATAATATACACAAAATTCAAGAACTTTATTAAATTTATAAAAGCAGAGCGCTTACTATTATGTGAAACTACGAATAAAATATTTTTAATAACAATTTTGATCTTCAACTACTTATTAGAGGATAAGTCATTATCGTAAAGAGTTTACAATTCACGGTTGCATATTTGGAAAATTTTAGTATTTTATATTACTCTTTCTGTATGGTGATGAAGTAAAAATCTAATCACTTTTCTTTTACATATAGTACGGGTATCGGACGTTACAATGTTGCCCAGACCAGGTGGACCAATGACCTGGTGAAAATTGCTGGGAGTAGTTGGACGCGGACAGCACAAGACCGCAATTTGCGGTGAAATATAAGGGAGGCCTACTTCCTCTAGCATGATGATAAATGATGATATTGATAGATAGGTTTACTGACAAATATAGTTTTACTAACAAATCATCATCATCATTCTCCTACTCGTATCCCAATTAGTTGAGGTCGATACAATATGTACTCTTTTTTCATAGTACATATTGTAAAATTATTGGCTAGTTTTATGACCGGCCGCCTGCCAGACGTCAACCCTCATTTGGATAGTTTTACTGACAACCACGCGATGGCAAAAGAAAAAGAGGTAGGCAGGTAAAAAGATGGATGGATGATATAAGAAAAATTGGAGAGGCTACCTGGTCAAGGAAAGCTAGAGACAGAGAGGAGTGGAAAAGGCTGGAAGAGGCCTATGTGTCACAAGACACGCTGATTAATATCTAGGATAATCGATGTGTTAATGTATATAATATAAGTTAGATAAATAATGTTTAGTTTAGTTTCAGCAATAAAGGCTATAATAATAATAATTACTGACAAGTATATAAGCATATTTATTTATTTAGACTTTCACTTCAACAGAATCATGAAATTTTCACTTGCACGAGAAGTGATGAATAAAAATATATAAAATGAAATACAAAACCTTTCATACGAAACTATCCTACCCTAAAGCTATTTTCTATCTTTCAACAATAGTTCGAAGATTGAATGTGGACCCAACAAATATCAGTAAGCCCCTCTATAGTGACATATTGTCACAAAGTGACGTCATTTTCAGTTTTTATCGAACAGTGACTACCAAGGTAAAATAACTATATATAGTAATATACACAACATAGAAATTTGCCAAGTAAATATAAATAACTTAGTAAATAATTGAAATACTTCTTATCTAGACCTTTTTTATTGCTTATGGTGTCAAACGAGCAAGCGGCACACCTGATGGTAAGTGTTACTGCCGCCAATGGACCTTCAGGTCGCTGCCAACCAATACAAACCCACCCAGTTGGGCTTCCGGCTCTCTCGCTCACCGAACGAAGCGCAATAGCACATTGTCATTACTCAGATATCGATCTTCTGCGAGAGTGTGGTACTACCCCGGACAGACCGGCCCGCGGCTGTAGACACAGAACTATCATTAGTGTGGTCTTACCACTATTAAAAGCAATTCTTAGCAATCGGGTAATAATATAAAATTGATTGCATCGAAGAGGTAATTGTCTAAATAGTCATTTCTAATGGTGAAAGTAATGCGTTTGATTTTCAGACTAAATATTTTCACGCATAAATATATAAATGACTATTATGATTATAGGTAGGATAGTTATATTAATTAATGTCATTTATGATTTAATCTATAGTCTGTGTGAATTCCTTGTGGTGACGGACAAATAGTACAATTGATTATTCTCTATCTTGCTCTTAGGCGTCGTAAAAAAATGAGCAAGGTATATGATATGCAGATAAAATATATACAAGAGAAGGAAATATTAAAATAAAACCCTTTACCATCACGTCTAACCAGCGAGGTATAGTGGGTAGGTAGGTCAATTTTCTTAACAATGTGGAGGAAGCTTGAACCCAGCAGTGGCTCATACATAAGATAAGATTTAAAAAAAATAATAATATTTTTGAATAGGTAATGATTTAATGAGCACTAATGATTCCTATCCGTGTGGTGACGGAGTAAAAATACAATTCACCATCTCACCCGTGGGTGATCGTAAGAGATGACTAAGGGATATAAAACGCATATAACATGTAAAAGAAGAAAAACTCGAAACAAAACCCTATACCAATACGTACCAGCGTGGTATAGTAGGTTAATTTCCCTCCCATTACGGAGGAGGCCCGAGCCCAACAGTGGGACATATATGGGATGTGATGATGAATGAGTCCTAATGTTTACGCGAGTATTACACATTTGAAATAAAACTAATTTTACGAATTCTATCGGTCTCTGTGACTCACATGGTCCTCCCGTGACCATGATCACTGCACATACATACATATCATCACGCCATATCCCTTGCAGGGTAGGAAGAAACAACAGAGATAATGATCGCCGTAAAGTGTTCGAAACGTCGGGATATCAAAAATCAAATACAAACGTAATAGAATCCGTAAAAGTAGTTTTATTTCAAATGTGTAATACTCGCGTAATAAGCTTTATTTTTTAATGAGCACTGTAAAATGCTATGCTAATTTTCAATAGTCTTTATATTATACGAAGATTAGTCCACGCCAAGTTTATAGAAATGAAGCCAATATGGTGGTGTGCAATAAGTTCTGACGCCGTAATCGGATCGTGTTTTGGGAGTGAGCCAAGAGATATCTATGATAAATATGGAAAAAGTGTCTATATTAGGCTGTCTGGAAGATATTGTTTGCAAAATATATTAGATATATGATGCTATTTGTACCTTTTTTTATATCATGCTTTCACATGGCTATATTTGGACTGAATTACCGGGAAGACCACGGTAATTCTTTTTTATATCATGCTTTCACATGGCTATTTTTGAATTGAATTACTGGGAAGACCGCGGTAAAATTTAATTAATATTATTTATTATATACAAACCTTAAAGTGGGTTCTTACATATTATATTTTTTTTTATTGCTCTGGTTGCAAACGGGCAGGCAGCACACCTGATGGTAAGTGTTACTGCCACCCATGGCAACCTTTCCTGTACTAGGGTATAGCTAGGCCGCTGCCTACCAAATAAAACGCCAAACCCACCCAGAAATTCGGGGCTTCCGGCTCTCTCGCTCACCAAACGAAGCACAGCAGCACATTGCCACAGTTCAGACGTCGATTTTCTGCGAGAATATGGTACTTATAGCAAATTGGCTGTAGACAGAAAACTGTCAACAGTGTGGTCTTCTACAACTAGGAATTTTAGATAGTATAATAAATTTATCTAATAATTTATGGCTTAATCTAAACGTGCCATCTATTTCAATAATTTGCCAAAAAAAACTTAATCTTTTTAGCATTTAATATGCTTAATTATTTATAAATACCCGCTTACGAAATTTTTCGTTTCGTAATCGGGTATTTATAAATAATTAAGCATATTAAATGCTAAAAAAATTTCAGTAATTTGAATAACAAGGTTGTGTCATCGTTTAATACAATTCTGTCTGTAAAGTTTGAAATATTAAGCCTATACAATGTGTAAACATTGTCCGGTAGATGGCATACGTCACCTTGAAGACGTAAGATATAATATGAAGCGAAATTTGCATGTCCTAAAATAGTTCACGATGGTGTAAGTGGCAGCACGATTGGGCTGGATTCTCAATAGGAGCGGGTTCGAACCCCGCTTGTGATATCATTTTTCGTTTCGTAATCGGGTAAAAACTTAATCAATATAGTAACCTTATCTTTCTATATAATTAAACTATCAAACCCAGCTCGTTGGTTCACTTGTAAATGTCGTTATATTGCAGCGCCACCTGATGCCGAGTTACATCAGTGAATATAGCATATAAACCTTTTTCGTGTAAATATACATATACATACCAATTTTCATAACGATCGGTCAAATAATTTGGTAATTAGATATTAAATATCTATGGTGTAAGGATTATGGTTGGCCACCGAAGACAAAGATCGGGTACCAGTGGCCTGCTCGCACGGCCAAGAGAGGTGTTTGCATGGGATTACGCGCCGTCTCTTCCGTCGCCCTGGGCTGATTTGCCAGGGTGCGACCACATCCATGGTCCCACCTTGAGAAAAAAAATAAAAAAGAATGGTGTAAGAATTATGGTGACGGAGTAAGAATACAATAAAGCAATCTTACCCGTGGATGATCGTAAGACACGACTAAGGGATATAAAATGCATGTAAAATTTATGCATGACAAGGAAAACTTGAAACAAAACCCTATACCAGCACGTCTGAAGGTCAATTTCCCTTCTATTATAGAGGAGACCCAAGCCCAACAGTGGGACATATATGAGCTGACATGAGGTTTTTATCTCCAAAGGATCTTCGGATAAAATGTTATTATTATCAAAATAAAATCCAAAAGATTTTGGCTACCCAGTCCTTACAAGTAATTACTAATAACAAGCTCTACTACTACCACAGCTAACCCTCAACCACAATGGAGGGGAAGAAAGTGATTTACTTCACGAAGTTACGGTAGGCAGAAATTTTTTCGTCAACATGATCAAATCCAAAATCTAGTCGCATGTCATAGAAAATAAATTATATGTGCGTACAAAGAACACATATCAGAAGTGAAACTTTGGCAAACTAATTTTTAAATCTCGTTTACATACATCAACTATAGTTCATCTAATCTAAGAAGTGCATTTTGACCATTTGCATTTTTTAATACACAATAACCTCGGTCAAACGTATACACATGATTGTAAACACTAAATCTGAAATTTTAAACAACTATTAAATTGTTTACATAATTAACATTGCGGGTGACTTTCTTGTACAATAATCTGATGAGTTTCAATTCGTAAAACTAATTTAAAATAGAAATAACATGGTAAATAGTAATTGTTAATGACGACCTAACAATGTCACGTCCTCACGTTCTATACAGTAATGCTTGACAACTTCCAATTCACAAATATCTAAACAATCGGTAAAAATATTAGAATAATATAATTAATCGAATAGAGATTTTGACAGAGATGTACATTTCGACACTTTGATTGATGAGGAAATAATTATTAATGTTCGCGACGCTGATAATTCAAGTAATAGTAGTAATTCTTAATAAATAGCTATTTTCAAATTCAGTTTTTGTTTTTAATTAACCTAATCCTACTAAATATGATGAATAGATTCTATGCTGAAATAATTAAATTTGTTTAGTACTAATTTAGCACTTAATTTATTCATCACCTTTTTGAAAAATAAAACATAAACCGATTATTAATTATTAAGAATCAACATCGATTTCTCAGTAAAATCGGATATTTTCGATAGCGATTATTTGGTTCACATACCTAGACAACTTACTTGGACAGCTGTCAAAGTGCACTTCTTAGATTAGACAGACTATAATAGCGCGAATTTTCTCTCTCTCTCTCTCTCTTTTTCGTGCCGCGTTTCATGTGTCGCGTTTCATTTGTAAAAAATTTACCCTCATGCGCACAAAGAAGTTTTACTTCCAAGTAAATATGGCGCGTAACGTAGAAATATGACTTAGAAATAAAGATGGCGCGTAACGGAATAACGTTAAAAATTTTTTTTCTCACATATTTCAATAAAGAAGTTTCACTTCAAAAAATATTCGAAATAAATAAACTATTATATTTATAATAAAAAAAATGTTTATATCTTAATAAAAAAAAAAAATTTAGAATACTGCTTGCAATTTCAATGCCTTGCATGGTACCTTATCCTTTGAATTAGCCATTTTAAATTCACCTAATCGAATCTTAAGCCACTTGAAAAATAATGTCATGATTTTCTTAATACTTAATTAAGGTAAGGCAAACGTCTGATTATGTTGAAGGGAGTGATAACTGCTCTAGCAATTACCTCCTAATTGGGTCCCGCTTGTGCGATCTGTTTCAACCATAAAATTTTGCATTATACTGAAGAATTATATCGTGGTTCCAAGGGCATAATACTGGAATTCATCATCATTCTCCTGCTCATATCCCGATTACTTAGGGTCAATACAATATGTACTCTCTTTTTTTTCATAGTATATATTGTAGAAGTTATTGACAATAGTTATATGACCTGCCACCTGTCAGACGTCAACCTCCTTATGAACGTAATTGTTGACCAAACGTCATTAGATGGACGTTTGGTTTGGTCAGAGTCGGCCCAGGTCGTTATAAGGCTCTTAGTCGTCTTTTACGACATCCAAGAGCTAAAGTAATGGCTGAGAGAGAGAAAGTAATGGCTGGTAGTATTCGTAGCCGCTACCACACAGGCTGTTAATATTGGAGTTAATATAAACAAAAAATATTCTATACAATTTTATATAAAAATAAGATAGAGTAAAAATAATTTTTCCGTTTGGTGACGGAGTAAGAATACTATTCACCACCCCATATCTTACCCGTCGGTGATCGTACGAGACGACTAAGGGATATAAAAACGCATATAACATCTATGCGAGAGAAGGAAAACTCAAAACAAAACCCTATAGCAACACGTCTGACCAGCGCGGTATAGTGGGTTAATTTCCTTCCCATTACGGAGGAGGCCCGAGCCCAACGGTGGGACATTTATGGGCCGTGATGATGATGATGGTGAGAATGAAAATAAAAAAGGTAGACCATTCCACTAAATTTCTTGCTGAGTCTTCTCAGTGGTGATCGCAATCCAATCTATTGGTAATGTGTGTAAAATATTATACATACATAGCGTCACGCCTGTTTCCCAGAGGGGTAGGCAGAGACTACGGATTGCCACAAACCACGATCCTGACATACCTCCATCGCTTCATTCACATTCATCACAGTCTTCATGCATGCTCTACGGTTACGCGTACTCTTAACCTGACCTTTCGGCAACACACTTTCAATTTCATCCAGAAAAGTACGACGTGGTCTTCCCCTTGTAATCGTCCCACTCACACTCGCTTTGTATACCTGCTTAGTCAATCTTTCTTTACTCATTCTTTCCACGTATCCAAACCACCTCAGCATACTCTTTCTTATCTTCGTCGCTACATCTTTATTTACACCACAACGCTCTTTTATAACAATATATAATAAATTAACAAAATATAAGTACTCCTAAGTAAAATATAAATCCGTTATCCGTAAAAATAATTGTCCGTGTGGTGACGGAGTAAGAATACAATTCACCACCCCCTATCTTACCCGTGGGTGATCGTACGAGACGACTAAGGGATATAAAGTTTTCCTCCTCTTGCATAGATGTTATATACATCTATGCAAGAGGAGGAAAACTCAAAACAAAACCCTATACCAACACGTCTGACCAGCGTGGTATAGTGGGTTTATTTCCCTCCCATTACGGTGAACCCGGCTCGGGCCAAGCCCAACAGTGGGACATATATGGGCTGTGATGATGATGATGATGGTGATGAAGTAAAATATTATAATTAACATAATATAAGTACTCCTAAGTATTTTGTACGTAATAATTTCCAATTTGAATGAATACGTTACGATTAAATTAATCTTAATAAAAATCATGAAAATATATATGATATTCTTTCATTGACTATTACAATACACAATATAATAACATATAACAATCTTCACAATAATATCTTCTCAGTAATACATTTATATTAACCATAATACATAATACAAGGTAATAATGCCAAATGCTGGAACAAGAAAAATCATTTATGTCTAGATATATACAGCAATATTTCTACGCAATAACGATGTTATAATACAAAAAAAGAATATCTTGTAATAGATATATTATATCTTTATAGATGTTACAATTCTATAGAACAAAAAAAAAACGCTATGGCAGAGAGTTTATCTGTATCTAGACGGAGGAACAATATAATTCAACACTTTCTTTTCTGCCGGTGTTGTAAAATATGACTAAGTGAATTGTTGACCAGAAAGTATTAGTTGGAGTTGTCCCAAGTGTACCAAGAGATTTTAATTTACGACATCCAGGAGCAATTTAAAGATTAGTAGTATTCGTAGCGGCTACCACACAACATCTTTCGTTGGCAAAATTATGAGAATATAAAGAATTACTTTGAAGATCGTTTAATAGCGAATTAAAATGATTTTTTGTAAAGGTATCAAATATATAATAACTACATAGGTGGCACATTGGTCTAAGTACAGACACCTCGTGCTAGTGTCATAGATTCGATCCCCAAGCTGGATAATTTTTGTAGCGATCCACAATTGATTCTTCATTTGGGTATAATTTATGTCCTTTAATTGTACCGGTTATAAAATTCTGTGCGATACAATGAACAAAATACTATTTTGTTCCTTAATGTAATCATCATCATCATCACAGACCATAAATGTCCCACTGTTGGGCTCGGGCCGCCTCTGTAACGGGAAGGAAATTAACCTACTATACCACGCTGGTCAGACGTGTTGGTATAGGGTTTTATTCCGAGTTTTCCTTCTCTAGCATATATGTTATATGCGTTCATATCCCTTAGTCGTCCCGTACGATCACCCACGGGTAAGATATGGGGTGGTGAATAGTATTCTTACTCCGTAACCACATGGAAAAACCTTAACGTAATATGGTTCTGTAAATAAACCAAGAATAATTCATCGTCATCATCATTTAGCCTGTCGCCGTCAACTACTGGATGTAGCCCTTCTTCACAAATGAGAATATAGTGCAATAAGCGCCATGCTTGACTGCTACTTGAATGCAATGAAGTGCTATACATTTTCTAGAAGAGAACTAACCACGCTCCTGGTTCAACTCTTAGCAAATTTTTACGACTTCAACGGCTACGTAAGGGGTGGTAGTAATTATATGCTTTAAGGTTTCTATACATATATCATCACGCCATATCCCTTGCAGGGTAGGGATAGAGAACAGAGTGCCAGAGAACTCTATCCTTGCATACTTCACTCACTTCCTCAACATTCATAATTCTATTCATACACGCTCGCCGGTTTCGGAGACTCTTGACTCCACCTTCTTTCAGTGCGTGACTAATCTGGTCTAGGTAGGTTAGTCTCGGTCTCCCCCAGTACCTTCAGGTTAGATAGGTTTCAACCTATCATCATTATTATCATAATCATCTTTCTTTTCTTATCCCAATTACTTAGGGTCGATTCAATACGTATCGTTAATATTGCAAAAAAAATGACAATTGTTTTATAACCGGCTGACTGTCTGATGAACCCTTCTTGGGAATACAATTGCTGACCTGAGAGCATTAGACCGAGTTAATCCAGGTCAATGTACAAGTTCGTATTAGTCTTTTATGACATTAAAGACTAATGTAAAGGTTGGTGGTATTCATAACCAAAGTCAACACACAGCAAAGAATTCAAACTACATATATAGGTATATTGTGGTAGGACCACGCTGTGGAAAGTTCTCTGTCTACAACCACCGGCCGGTCCGTCCGGGGTAGTACCACACTCTCACAGAAGATCGACCTCTGAGTAATGGCAATGTGCTATTGCGCTTCGTTAGGTGAGCAAGAGCCTAATTGGGGTGGGTTTTGGAGTTTAGTATTGGTAGGCAGCGTCTTAGCTATACCCAAAGGTACATGGGCGGCAGTGATACTTACCATCAGGTGTGCTGTCTGCTTGTTTGCCACCATAAGGAATAAAAAAAAATATTAATGAAATCAATCACAAGCAAAATAATTTAGTAATTACAAATTAAATATCTATAATCTAAGGATCCATGTGGTGACGGAGTAAGAAAACAATTCACCACCCCCTATCTTACCATCAGGTGTTCTGCGTGCTCGTTTGCCACCACAAGCAATGAAAAAAAATTACCATGCTCATTACTATTATGATTAACGAACGAGTATTTAATCCCATTAATTTTCACCGTTCATCCCGTCAACATGCGAGGTATATAAATTATTATAAAATGTAATTCCTATAAAGCGAATAGAATTTATGTTCTTAGTTTCAATATCCGTGAATTCTTTGGTATATTAAGATATATGGAAATGGTGTTCTGACTCATCGTAGATCAATCTATAAGGAATTGAATGGAACTGAATTCGGTGCCAATTTTCTGAGGAAATTTAGGCAATCTCTTTCAAAATCTGGGCGATTATATTAAACGGAAAGAGCTTTTGAAATCTTATTTGAGGATTAACATGTTTTCAATGATAAAAGATTCGGTAGACGGTAATTGACTAAAGGAATTAGTTTAGGGGTTTAACTAAACCGCTCATGGATATTGTTATTTAAATTCCCAGAGAAGATTATAATTCTTGCAATTCGTAAATACCAATTGTATTGTCTTAAAAATAGTAACTATCCACAAATCATCCAAGAAATTCGTATGGTCACAGAGTATATATATAATTTTCCACCCCCTATCTTTTTTTTTATTGCTTTTGGTGGCAAACGAGAAAGCAGCACACACGGTGGTAAGTGCCACTGCCGCCAATGGACCTTCAGGGCTGCTGCCTACCAATTCAAACCCCAAACCCACCCAGTTGGGCTTCCGGGTCTCTCGCTCACCGAATGAAGTGCAATAGCACATTGCTATTACTCAGACGTTGATCTTCTGCGAGAGTGTGGTACTACCCCGGACGGACCGGCCCGCGGCTGTAGACTGAGAACTGTCAACAGCGTGGTCCTACCACTATTATCTTACCCGTAAGTGATCGTAAGAGACAACTGTGAGATATAAAACGCATATAACACAAGAAGAAGGAAAACTCGAAACACAACTCTATATCAATACGTCTGACTAGAGTGGTGTATTAGATCAATTGCCGTTTTATTATGGAGGAGGTTTGAGCCCAACAGTGGGGACATATATGAGCTAAGATGATTATAACGATAATCAAACCCGTATCACTTGGCATATGTCGTTATATTAACCATTGTACCATCAGTGCAAACAACCTTTGATAACCTTGGTAAAATAATCTCGATACAAAATATCTTTATACATAAATACATTCCATTATATCAATCCATTCAGTCTGCTTTTACGGCTTACGTCAGAAGGTGACTCGCTTTTAGTGTCCAATTTTATTTTTATGTCGCGGAAATTTTTGTCTGCTGTTGGCATAAAATATTTTATGTGTATATGGTATTACATTTGACGGTTGTCATTACTTTCTATGAAGGATTGATACAGTATTAAATTAATTCTAATGTTTATAATGGACTGCAGGAATGGCGTAGTAGTTTAGATATGATCTATAATGACAGTCATCATTCTCCAATTCTTATCCCAATTACTTGGGATCGATACAATATGTTCTCATCTTTCATAGTACATATTGTAAAAGTTATTGGCAATAGTTTTATGACCGGCCGCCTGCCAGACGTCAACCCTGTTTGGGAATGTAATTGTTGACCAAACGGCATCAGGTGAAATTGGTTATAAGACTCTTAGTCGTCTTTTACGATATGCACGAGCTGTAAACCGAAAGTAAAGGTTGGTAGTATTCGTAGCCACACAGCTACTACCTATATATACCGCTACCATACACACACACAGTGCCATGGACAAATTCTTGTTCCGAGTCTGGGTATAATTTGTGATCATTAAGTATGTTTACAAAGTCTCCCGCAATACAAGGTTTATTTACTTAGTGCAGGTGGTGGTCTGTAAAAATATGTAGAATACATCATCATCATCATCATCACAGCCCATATATGTCTCACTGTTGGGCTAATTCCTCCTCCGTAATGGGAGGAAAATTAACCTACTATACCACGTTGGTCGGACGTGTTGGTATAGTGTTTTGTTTTGAGGTTTCCTTCTCTTGCATAGATGTTATATGTATTTTATATCCTTTAGTTGTCTCTTATCGATCACCCACGGGTAAGATAGGAGTGGTGAATTGTATTCTTACTCCATCACCACACGGATATTAGAATACCAGCAAGAGTCAAAAACGTTACTGAAGTAAATATAATATAGAAATGTAGTTACATTGACTTACACTAAAGCTTTGTATTTCGATTTTTAATATCTTTAGTGACACGATTTAGCAGCGTACTTGATAGTAAGTGGTGCTAATGAGTTTGAATAATATCAGAGGTATATCTGAGTCGCTACTTAAAATACCAGGGAATGGATTGGGTATAATGAAACAATGATATGAAGAGTTGGGCCTTCAGCTCTCTCGTTCTCCATTACAAGTGCAGTAGTGAATTACTACTACTCAGACGTCAATGATCCGTGAAAACGTAATACTAATTCGAAAGAGTGGGCCCCCTTTTCGGCAAAGGAACCGTAGTAATCTACGGTCCGGTAACGAGGCAAAGGACGACGTGTAACCCCATATCCTGCCGTTCTGTACCTTTCTGTAATAATTTGACCACTATTAGTAAGTACTTGTCTTCGGTAGCGGTGTAGTTCTATCACTATAGAATAACAGTGGCATATTTTAGTACAGATTTCTCTTTCAGCCCTATGAAGATGGTTTAACACTTAAGGACTCGCTAATGGGTCCTACGGACCCAGTCCTTCAATGCATGAGTAATAACTTTTAAGTTTTAAAGTTTGCGACGTTGCCACTCTTAGTACCTTTCAAGGACAGTGTAATACTGCGAATGTCAGTCGTATTTGTTAGTTATTGCGCTGCGTGTGACTACTACGGACGTAAAAGGTGCGTATGGGTCCGCTGGACCCGGTAGCGACTAAATACGTTAGTCGTTTTTTTATCATGTTTTTACTATTTATTAACCTGTTTTTTGTTTATTGCATAGAAAATGGCTACCAATAGGCTTTTGAGACTTGAGGAAATAGAAGAATATATTAATGAAGAAATAGAGAATGAAGACTGTTCTGAGACTGAAGACTACTTAGAAATAGATGCACATCAATCGGATTCTGAACAAGAAGGCGACGATGACGAGGTAAATATACAATCGCAACTTGAAATAACCTCACAGCCAAGCCAAGTCATCTGTCGACCAGCAGCTGATCTACGTCGTAAGGATTTAGATTGTGTTCCATTGTCAATTTTACGAAATGGGTATTATAAAGGTGAAGATAACTCTACGATATGGAGCATTGAAGAACCGACAAGAAACGTAAGGACACGAAGTCATAATATTATACGTGAACTTGCCAGGCCTTGTGGCAAAGTAGTTCTTTTAGCATCTACTATGCATCATGACGCCAAAATAGATGTAGAAACCGGTGAAAAAAGGAAAACCGTATCAGAAACATAATTCCTGAAAACGAACCTACTACGGCATCCAATCCACTCCCGCCAATGGATGGACGAAAAGTGCCTTGCGGTCTTTGTAACTGGAAAAAGGATCGAAAAACCAAAACTTTTGTGTTAAATGCAATATAGCTATTTGTGGAGAACACACGAAACAAGTTTGTTCAAATTGTTATAACTAAATCGGACATAGAAAATAACTAAGTAATGTTGAAGTATTATTTTATCCCAAAGAAAGATATTTAATTTTATTGATTTTCAAAGTTGATTTTTGTACATTCTATTTTTTTTTAATTTTCAATTGTTAATTAGTATAAGTAGGTACATTATAGCAGTTTAAGAAAAATATAAAAGTATTGTTTAAAATAATTATATAAAGAAGTTTTCACTATGAACCTTAATCTTGTCATAAAATAATGACAAAAAATCTTAAATTTTTGTAATAACTGGTCGTTTAAGAAAGTACAATAAATATAAGTATTTGATGCACTATTGTTTTTGTTTATTATCATATTAACCCTGAAATAAAGTAATTTTCACTTTTATTAAGTATATTTAAAAAAAAAAACATAATATTATACTGGATCCAGCGCACCCAGTAGCGAGTATGGGTGTTACAAATAAAGGCGCGAGTCCCTAAGTGTTAAGAATCCAATGTACTAACACTGCTTTCTTCTTAGGTATGATATAATCGGGGCATGGATGCCTCGCCAAATACCTGTACACGGTCGTCAGGAGGGAGAGTACACCGTCCTGCCACCACTGCGATTGCGACGAGGATACGGCGCAGCATACGCTCGAGGCGTGTGCCGCTTGGGCAGAGCAGCGCCGTGAACTCGTCGCAATCATCGGTGCCGACCTGACGCTGCCGACCATCGCCAGGTCGATGCTCGACAGCGTCAGGAACTGGGATGCGGTCGCAGCCTTCTGCGAGGCAGTAGTCTCGCGGAAGGAGGCGGCGGAGCGCGTGCGCGAGGAGCGTCTCCTCGACGACGCGAACCGCCGCCGGCGACTGGGGCGGCGTAGGCGCGATTACCTGCGCATGATACTGCCCTAGCCGAGGCAGCGGGTGACTGGACCGGGGAATTAGTCCGTCACCCGCCGAGAGGCTGACCGCGCGAGGAGGGAACGACGTCCGCCCCGGGGGGGGGGGGGGGGACGTCGCTCAAGGGGAGGGTACCTCTCAGGGGGTATTCCGTCGGGCCGGCCACTGACGACAAGTTCACGCTGCTCCAGTGGCCAGTCCAACGACGTAGGCGAGGTTCGTGGGTGGGTTACGGGTCTGCGTGCTTACGCCCCTCTGTCGCCCCGGATGGAGTGGTGCGAGAAGAGCACCGACCATAACACACCCCAAAAAAAAAAAAAAGGTATGATATAATCTGCGATGACAGCAAGCAAAATTTCTTTAAGAAAAGACATTCTCGAGGCAGGAATACTATCCCTTGCAGGGTAGGCAGAGAGAACAGAGTGCCAGAGAACCTTATCCTTGCATACTTCACTCGCTTCCTCAACATTCATAATTCTCTTCATACATGCTCGCTGGTTTTGGAGACTCTTAACTCCATCTTCTTTCAGTACGTGACCAATCTGGTCTATGTAGGTTACCCCCGGTACCTACATCCTTCCACTTTTGCATATAAAAATTGGTAAGTAAAACAATAATAACCTTATATTATAAAATATATTTAAAAGGCTAAATTAACCTTATATTTAAAAGGCCTTATATTTAAAAGGCTTTCAAATAAGTACTAGTAAGATTTCTTATCCAATAAAATGAATGTTTTGTTCATTGACAAAAATAACAGATTAAGCGCCATTAACTTTGTATCCATATTTTCCTGGCATATTTATTTTTATATGATAATAGCTATAAAATCTGAAGAGTGTATACCTTATTCGAAATACACTATTTTTTATCGAAACGTTCTTTTGATGTCTTTAATTTTTTTACTTATACACGTGCCAGAGTTGGGCGTTGGATTACCATATGATAATAGACGAATTTATCTAAATATATCTGGGTATGGGTTAACGTAACAAGATTTTGTTTTAGGTTTTCCTTCTTTACTAACCTTTCCTTTTTACTATTACATTTTTTTTATTGCTTATGGTGGCATACGAGCAAGCAGCACACCTGATGGTAAGTGTCACTGCCGCCCATGGACCTTTGCAATGCCAAGGGCATAGCTTAGGCCGCTGCCTACCAATAAAGTCCCCAAACCAACCCAGTTGGGCTTATCTTAAAGTGGTCACAAACTAAAATTTAATATATCGTAACTAGTTACTTTTCTGCGTCCTAAAATCAGTGGAGAAATTATTAGACACTAATAGATTACTTATAATATCAACTGACTATGGTCACCAACTCGC
This sequence comes from Lymantria monacha, assembly GCA_905163515.2. NCBI lineage: Eukaryota > Metazoa > Arthropoda > Insecta > Lepidoptera > Erebidae > Lymantria > Lymantria monacha. The sequence goes on along the minus strand of LR991091.1, from coordinate 30,547,087 downwards.
CGGTCAAGCTATTATTATGTTAACCCCTCTTGGTCAGACCAATCGTGGAATTCGATGAATAGGTTGATGTTTCCTTTTTAGTAATTTCTGACGGTACCTGGAAATTTTAAATAAAATTATTTTTATAAAATTACTGTACGGCCTAAATTACGTTGTTAGGGAAAATTAAACAGAAATTAAATTACTCGAAATTCAACACAGCGCCATCTCTTGAGTCCTAATCTGGATAAATTAAAATAAAAAATACTTGAATTCAATCAAAATGTTGTTGTCTGTTGGGACCTAATATATTGTTTTAGTGACCTAAAAATCTTTAAAAAATAAATCTACAAGTATTTCCTTTTTAGTGAATGCAATTTGGGGACATATTGGTTGGATGGTTTCAAAGTCTATAACGTTGATAGAAAGATTTTTAGGGTTTTTAGCACGCCTCGCAAAAAAACAGGGGTATTTGTGGCATTGTAACTCCTAAGCGGCAAGACCGATTATGATGCAGTTTTCTATTTATAAGCTGACGTGATCAGGATGATTCTTAACTACAAAAGAATTTGAACTTGAAGTATTTTTATTCAGGTTTTTCAAGCTCCTTTTCGTAGGTATCTTAGACGCATAATGGGTGTTCACTTTCAAACCTTTATGAGACTTAATATTTGTAACACTTATGTATGACGGTACCGATGAGCTACTCTCGTGATGGAACTTGAAGGTTGTAGACGAAATATTGGATGGCGTAAGCCTATAGGTAAACCCATCAAGTTTGGGTTTCTAAGGTTCGCATCAACTAGTTTTGTTCATATCCGCGTGGTGACGAGGTAAGAATACGGTTCGCCACCCCTATCTTGCTCGTGGGTAGCCGTGAGACACGAATCGGGGATATATAAGGCACATGCCTTGCACATGCAAGAGAAGTAAAATTTGAAACAAAACCTTATGTCTGACCAGCGTGGTATAGTAAGTTGATTGCCCTCCCATAACAGAGGAGGCTCGACCACAACACTGAGACATATACGAGTTGAGTCAAAGATGATGATGTTGAGTGTTATACTTAATATTATTAAATTTACATTTATTATCACGGAAATATGATGCTATTGAGAACTTGTTAACAAGAATGTTCATGTTTTTTCTTTCTTTTGGAATGCCATTATGTGTTGTAATGTCGTAAAAAAGATACTTCGGTAACTCAAAGGGATTCTATGAGTTTATTATTTCCGGTATTCGCCCTTTGAGATCTGTCTGGTTGGCAATGTTTGTTTCAATATCTTCATTTCATATGAAACTTCATCATCTAAAAACGTGTAATAGGAAAAGAAACTATTGTATCTTATTATTTCCTTGGTTGAATTTTCCCTTTCAAACTAAAGTTCTTATGAATATTATTAGGCTTACGACATATTTATAAGTTATTTTCGAAGATATTTATAAGTTTATTATATTATCTCAAGCCCTGTATTATATTTACAAGACTTTTATTCTATTACCACGGAGCAAATACAAAGAGGAGACGGCCTAAGTAACTGTGCACTGTGATTCTCAACTAGGCCGTGACGTCATCACGTTAACATCAATAGTAGGCGTGGCCTATTAGTCTTCTGTCGTCGCTGACGGTGTTCGTACGGTGCATAAAATTATATTTTTGGTGTATTTTTATGTTATTACGAAGAAAACCATGAAGTATTGTGTTTTATCATGTAAAAACTACTTCAATAAACGTACAGATGCTATGGAAAGAATCACATTCCATTTGTAAGTATTTTTATTCATAATTTATCAAAATAATTTCTAGAAAGTTCTTTTGACGGTATCATGTTCAGAAATAAATTTACTCAACGCTAGATGGCACCACTTTTCGTAATAGGACCCAGAACAATAAAAGCACATACAGTTCAAACTATTAAGATTATTGTAATAACTAATAACCATGAGTATTAAAATTTATACCCAAAGCCGTTCACCTCAACAAAAATATGAGTTTTATATGTAGTTAATAATTATTTTGTAAGCAATACGCCAGCTGTCGTTAACTATGAAGAACTATAAAAGTGTCAAAAATCCAGGGTCGTAATTAGAATATAATTATAACATTCGGATTTTTCATCAAAGAAAAATATTTTTTACACTACTTTAAATGAACCTATTATAATTAAACTGTAAATTTTGTATGTTTTAGAATACCGGTCAATGACGATGTTAGAAGCAATGGATTTCAAAAATTAATAGAAAAACTGGACTCCTACGAAATATACAAAGATTTGTTCTTCTCATTTTAACAATGAAGATTTAAAGGACTGTATTGCAGCCAATAGAAACCACTTTGAACAAGCTTTTTATATTTTAAATTGTTTTATATTTATGTATTAAACTAACACTGTAAAAGTCACAAATATTTTTTGCAATAGAAAAAGGTTTTTCTTTGTTACAGTATTTAGGGCAAGACTAGGTATAACTCAAGAAATATATGATACCAAAGAGTATTTCATTTTTATTATTGGAACCAATGTCACCCTTTCTCCTTTATTTATTAATAATGTAATTGCACTCGCTGCAATTTCTTGATAAGATTAACGAGGTTGAGCACGTCACAAAAATATTCAAAATGGTGGTGGCGTCGAAGACCGGGTCTTCAAGTTACCTTTGGCATGGCTAAGTTTTAGATGGCCCGTGCGTCAATCAAACGGTTGCTACCCAGGGGGGGCTGGTCTGCTCGCTTGAAATACTCTTTTACATGTCTTGGTCATTGACACCATTGTTGCATTATCAATTGTAAAGCCAAAGCCTTATTTTAATAGAGTGGTTTGATTCTTTTTTTATATGGAAAAGACAAAAAGGAAGGAAATAATACCGTGTAACTAACATATTTACTAAAAGTCCAACTACTTTCATTCGACAATTTGTTAGAAACCCAAACAAATAATTGTATTATTTGGTCGTATGAAAAGGACACAAATATGAAGAAAAAAAAGGTTTCTAAACTTCTGAGTTTATCAGAATGACAGTAAAGAAAAGATGGATTTTTCATAAAATTATTAACAATGCTGACAAGCCTTATAAAGAAATTTGCGGTTAAAAACAGTAGTCATACACCTATTCGCTATGCAGAATTATTTGATTATAAACATTTGTATTTGAATAGAGCAAACAGCTAATAAGATTTGTTTGTATCTTCGAAATAAAAAAAAATTAGCACTCATTGATATAGGTAAATTCTGAGTACGTCCCTGTTATACTATACACTTACTGACATCTAATGCAAGATAGCTCAACTGCATACAATATACGAAATTAGTAGTTGTGCTAATAGCCGGCAGATGGACATAAAGGAGTGAGTGAGACAAGTACTATTACTTGTCTCACTTTCTTCATTAGCAGCGTCCCCCCTCACCCCCTGTAAATGACACGCATTGTTTCATAGAAAATATTCATTACAACAGCTCCTCTTTGTATTTGCTCCGTGTCTATTACTGTGTCCTTGGTGTTTTTTTTTTAATTTTAAAACAGTACTGATTTTTCTCGAAAACTAATAGCACCTTCAAGCCGAATCAGCATGTAAATTTTTAATAAATGCATTCTAATTTTCTTTTTTTTAAAGAGGACCATACCTCGAGGAAGTAATGCTTGTATTTGTAAAAACATATAATTTACTTAACACATTACGAATTACATAAATTATCATAAATCAGACTCAGAATAACGATATATAGATCGCATAAAGAATTATCATTCGTGGAAATCAAACTCACAGCACTAGCACTGCAGGCCAATCTTAAACCATACGTCGCCCGTCCAGTAACTTTTTTAACTGGTCTGTATCTAACAATATATGGGTATGGTATAGATATTACACAATTTAACATCATAAATATGCATAATCCGGAGACCAATCATCGTTAAGTCACCAATACGAAACTAAGTATGTGGTCGAAAATATTATGTAATTCTATTTGCCAAGTTGAATGGCCCTATTATAATCTTTTCAGATCTTTATAGCATTTATTTCGTTCGCCTTTTATTTGATTTCGTTGTGAAAGGGTTCTGGCCACTTAAAACTAAGTTCTTCGATTTCTATATGTACAAAATTCTATTTCCAGTTTATTATTCCCAGTAGTATTAAGGCCTCTTTTTGAATCGGTTCAGGTAAAATATGATTATTATATAAATACACATGAAAAGTAACCTAAAAAAAGAGCATGACAGTCTGACAGACTTGAGCACTAAGAACCAAAAAAAAAGCATTCCTTTTTTTTTTGGGGTTGGGCTACGGTCGGCTCGCTCCTCGCACCATTCCGTCCGGGGCGACAGTGGGTCGTAAGCACGCACACCCATAACCCACCCGTGAACCTCGCCTTTGTCGTTGGACCGGCCACCAGAGCAGCGTGAACTTGTCGTCAGTGGCCACAAAAAGCAGCGGCCGGCCCGAAAAAAATAAATAAGCATTCCTGTTTCTTTACTTATGTATTTTATCAAATTATTTATTTGTAATGTATTACATTTTAGTAACCACATTTCTTCTACACTACACTAGTCAGATAACATATTTTTATTTCGAATTTTCCTTGTAAACTGATGACAACGTTTATTCATGTTACACAATGACTTTTATATGTCACCCTACTTACATCAACACAATAGATAGATGTTATAGCGTGATAGCAACAAGACAGCCGACTCTACAAAGGGAACTACTAAAGATGATGCAATATCGACATTTATAACTATAATAATTAACCTGTATATATAAACGATTATTATTTAACTGTGTGGTAGCGGCTAAGAATACTGCCAACCCTCACTTTACTCGTGGATGTCAAAAGACGACTAAGAGCCTTATAACGACCTTTTTCTCGTTTTTTTTTTTGCCTGGTAAAATGCCTTTACGCATGATCACCTCTCAGTAGAGAGATGGGGTATGCCGGGCTCGGCGGTAACTGTAGCGCCACTACCTGCTAAAAACCACACGCTATTCCTGCCTCACGGTTATGGCGAAGTCATGGGACCGTTTTCACATGCACCACAACTTCGCCGTAGCCTTATAACGACCTGAGCCAATTCCATCTTATGCCGTTTGGTCAACAATTACATTCCCAAGAAGGGTTGATGTCTGGCAGGCGGCCGGTCATAAAACTATTGCCAATAACTTTTACAATATGTACTATGAAAGAAAAGTACATATATGGTGACGGAGTGAGAATAAAATTCACCGCCGCCCTATCTTACCCGTGGATATTCGTAAAAGACGACTAAGAGACATAACATGCATATATATCTATGCAAGAGAAGAAAAAGTCGAAACATAACCATATACCAACACAACTTTCCAGCGTGGTATATAATGTCAATTTCACTCTCATTATGGAGGAAACTCGAGCCCAACATATATGAGATGATGATGAATGGAAGGCAAAATAAAACCCTTTTTTTTTTATCGCTGTGGAAACGCTTTTGCGCGCTATCCCCCGCCGGTGACAGACGAGGGTGAGTGTGGGACTCATCGGCCAGCTGGAACCCGACCGGAATACCCACTAAAACCACAGCGGCCCCTTCCGCGCTTTTACGGGGAGCCGGAGAGATCGTCTACTGACATTCGATCCCCGGCACCCCCAGGCAAAATAAAACCCTGTACCAGCAAATTATAATAGGTCAATTTCCTTTTTATTGTGGAGGTTTCAGAAGCTTCAACAGTGGGACGTTAATGTTTTATTATAGCAGCCGAAAGCTGCAATTTGTATATTTTTTAGTGATGGACTTTGAGTACAAAGTGTCATCGCGCCCTTTTTTCACGCAAATGTGTGGCATGTAACCAGTTTTTTTTTTTATTTGACTACTTATTTTTTAACTTATTTTTTTGTAACCAGATTTTTTTTTATTTGACTACTTGTTTATTTGACTACGTGAATATGATACAAAAGAATTTATTTATTTTATGGATTTTTTCGCAATTATCGACTCAAAATAGACTAGGTAATTTTTTTTTTTATTGCTATTAGTGGCAAACGAGCAAACAGCATATTTAACGGTATTACTGCCGGTCATAGACTTTCAGCACTCTCGCTCAATGCACGCATGCTCAAGTGGAACAGCACATTACTATTGCTCAAACGTGTAGAGGGATACGATATATTTTGGAGGAGGCACGAATGTACTAATTTATTATTTTATTTTCTTGCCTTTGCCCGTTTATACTAAGAACCAGTAAAATATTTTTTTTTAATAAAAAAACAACACCTTGTACTAATGAAATCATATTTTTATTGCAAGGAACTTTACGAACATGTAATAAACAGACCCAGATTTCATTCAGACTCATCAATAATTTGCGGATCTCAATAAGTATCGTCCTGCGAGGTAGTCGAGCCCACGATACTAGCACGCTAAGTCTACTACGCCATTTGTGCAGTCACATTTTAGGTAATAATTAAGGTAATGTAAATAAAACATAACACAAATATTTTCCGTGTAGTGACGGAGTAAGAATACTATTCACCACCCCATATCTTAGCCGTGGGTGATCGTACGAGACGACTAAGGGATATAAAACGCATATAACATCTATGCGAGAGAAGGAAAACTTGAAACAAAACCCTATACCTATACGTCTGACCAGCGCGGTATAGTAGGTTAACTTTCCTCCTAATACGGAGGAGGCCTGAGTCCAACAGTGGGACATTGATGAGCTGTGATGAAGATGATGATTAAATAGAACATAATATTGATGTCATATGTCATTTATATCGCGAGTTTTTATTTAACTCCAATTAATATTAAAAATAATAATGTTGTGTCATTCATTTTGTATTAGATGCCACTTAGATTTTAGAAGTCATTTATGGAGAGTTACTTTACAGTACACGTACCTCTCTTTCACTATGAGAGTGAGCCATCGGTACTCAGTTCTCGTCATTGGTAATGCTATGAGTTTCCTATTTTTTTTTTATTGCTTTTGGTGGCAAACGAGCAAAGAGGACACCTGATGGTAAGTGCTACTGCCGCTCATGGACCTTTGCAATACCGGGGGTACAGCTAGACCGATGCCTACCAATGATAATCCTAATCCATCCAGAAAGTTGGGCTTCCGGCTCTCTTACTCACCAAACGAAGCACAGTAGCACATTGCTACTACTGAGGTGTCGATTTTCTGCGAGAGTGTGATACTAACCCGGACGGACCGGCCCGCGACTGTGGACTGAGAACTGTCTTTATATTACAGTGGCAGTTGTAAAAACCAGCTAGAAAGTCACCAAGAAAATAGTTATTTGTAAATATTTTCACAGCCCATAAATGTCCACTGTTGGGCTCGGGCCTCCTCCGTAATGGGAGGGAAATTAACCTACTATACCGCACTGGTCAGACGTGTTGGTATAGGGTTTTGTTTCGAGTTTTCCTTCTCTCGCATAGATGTTACATGCGTTTTAGCCTTAGTCGTCTCGTACGATCACCCAAGGGCAAGATATGAGGTGGTGAATAGTATTCTTACTCCGTTACCACACGGAAAAGATATTTTTTACGTGAATAATGTCAACAAATAAGGTTTGATAGATCAATTATACACCCACTTGCTACTTAAAATATAGGCAATATAAAGAAATTATTTATTGAAAATACATAAATCATTCAACTTGAAAACGTTAGCGTTACCTAATGCCGACAAAGTAAAGTGATACTTAACGCCTACGTAAATCTATCAAAGTGTTCTATCACTTATAAAATAGCTAACGGAATTATTTTTTTCATCTGCTTCGATCTTTTTTGCTAGGTACTGGCTTCCTCTGCAATAGGAGTTTCCTCTGATTTTATTTATCTAATATTTCCATATGGTCAACCATGTTGGTATAGAATTTTATTAGGAGTTTTTTTTATCTCTTGCAGTTATATTCTCTAGTGACAGGACCAACACTGCTTCGAGAGGATACCCGCGAGGGTAATCCGCCGGGCGGGCCACCGAATACAAAAACCGGGTGCCGGTGGCCTGCTCGCTCGGCGTGGAGAGGTACATGTAGGGCGGGTCTATGGGATTGTGCGCCGCTTCTTCTGTCCCCTCGGACGGATTTAGCAGGACGTGAACTATCCATAGCCCGCCGTCAAAAAAAAAGGCCACATTGTTGACAGTTTTCTGTCTACAGTCGCGGGCCGGTCAGTTCGGGATAGTACCACACTCTCGCAGAAAATCGACGTCTGAGAAGTGGTACTGCGCTGTTGCGCTTTCGGTTGAAAGAGAGAGTCGGCTGACCAACGGACAGGTAATGAGCTAGCAGAGCGTTGTCTTTAAAAAGTAGTAATAATAAAGAAATAATAAAATGTATAAAGAAAACAATATCACGTATTGAAACTAAAACTATTTTTATAAACTTTATCGCATTTGTATTTGATTTAAGACAATCAACACGGAGTTCTCTTGTAACTATAAATACTGTGAAGTATTCGAAGCCTCGGATAATTAAAAACTAAATATAAACGCAAATATTTATTTCAACCCTCTGACCTAGAGCCAGGTGCTTCTCCACAATGTTGCGCAGAGAGAACACTTGATGCATGCATCCCCTTCCACTCCTGAAACCTCCTTGTGTCTCACACAGCTAACCATCAGACACCATCCTCATTCTCCTTTCAATAATTGTACCGTACACTTTTGTAGACACCACCTCAGCCAGAAGGCACGTGTAGCCATACATAACGCAGTGCTTGTCCCAACATTACTGTATGGAAGCGAGAGTTGGGTATGCAGAAAAAAGTATAAAAGTAAAATTAATGCGGTCGAAATGCGATCTCTACGGAAAATCTGTGGAGTTAGGCTGACCGATCGCATTCGTAACGACGACATAAGAGAGCGAGTAAGTATGAAAGAGAGTATTGGTGTAAAGATGCGAAAGGGAATGCTCCGATGGTTCGGACATGTGGAAAGAATGCCGAACAAACGTATGGTTAAGAAGATATACAATGCGAAAGTAAAAGGATGTAGGTACCGGGGGAGACCGAGACTATCCTACCTAGACCAGATCGGTCATGTACTGAAGGAAGGTGGAGTCAAGAGTCTCCGATACCGGCGAGCATGTATGAAGAGAATTATGAATGTTGAGGAAGCGAGTGAAGTATGCAAGGATAGAGTTCTCTGACACTCTGTTCTCTCTGCCTACCCTGCAAGAGACATGGCTTGATGATATGTATGTGTGTGTATGTATTTATTTCAAATGTTTAGTATTCGCTTATACATCAAGAAACATCCATCCATCCATCCATCAGCCCGTAAACGTCCACTGTTGGACATAGGCCTCCCCACGAGAATGCCATCTGTAACGGTCCTGTGCCACCTGCATCCAACGGTTTTTGCGACCTTGATGAGGTCATCAATCCACCGAGTGGGGGGTCGTCCTACGCTGCATGGAATTAATCAAGAAACATAGAAGAATTTATAAAATCCGATTACGAAGCGAAAAATTATGTCACAAGCGGGATTCGAACCCGTGCCTATTGGGATTCCGGCCCAATCGTGCTGCCACTACACCACCGTGACTTATTGTAGGACATGCAAATTTCGCTTCGTATCCTATTTACTTCTTAAGGTGACGGTATAAAACCCGATTATCATTTTTCGTTTCGTAATCGGATTTTATAAATAATTAAGCATATTAAATGCTAAATTAAATAATTTAAATAACAAGTTTGTGTCATCGTTTAATACAATTCTAACTGTAAAGTTTGAAGTATTAAGCCTAGAACAATGTGTAAACATTGTCGGGTAGATGTCATACGAGATATCAGTGGAATTTTATTTTTTAAGGATATATTTTCATATAAATTCACTGTATGGAACTATCCATATCTCCATGTACGTACACCTCAATGCATCACAATAGATTCTCAGTCGAAGAGTTTCAAGAACAGCAAGCGTTACTTTGAAATAGTAAATAATATTCGATATACATCGATGCATCGAAAACATCGATGTTTACAATGCGATACATCGAATCGATCCGATGTTTTGAAAAGCTATCGAAATACTCGATGTATCGATGTTTTTTCATAAAACATCGAATCGATGATAACCAGTTAATGTCACAAAAACTCAAGTTTGTGTAATAAATTACAGTTTTATAAGGGATTGGAATAGGTATAAATGCCACAAAAAAGACCGTTTTTTTTAGAAGTCAGTTTTATAAGGGATTGGAATAAGTATAAATGCCATAAAAAAGACCTTTATTTTTTTTTTTAGAAGTCAGTTTTATAAGGGATTGGAATGGGTATAAATGCCACAAAAAAGACCTTTTTTTTTTTAGAAGTATCACTTTTGATATGACTTTAGCTTTGTAATATATTTTAGAAAAGTACTCGATGTTTACAAAACATAGATGTTTTCATCCGATACATCGAAATGCATCGATGTACAGTTTCGATTTATCGAATCGATAAAAACATCGATGTTTTTTCAAAGTGGACACCCCTACTTTGAAATTCATAATATAGATGAAAGCTTCGTGAATTTGTGATATTGTACGTTTCGCATAAATATCATGAAAATATATATTGCAACGTGCCTTATATATCATCATAATTTCCATATCAGCTCGTATACATCCCACTGCTGGGCGTGAGTCTTTTACTTTTTTTTTAAATTCTACATCATCCTGTACTTAGAAAATAATCCGTGTATTGTGGATTTTACAAATATATATTTAACGCACACAAATTACTCTCAAACTCAGAACAACAGTTTTTCGATTCGCATAACGTATTTCCCTGCATAGGAATCGACGGTATTGGCACAGAATATCTTACTTACCATTACACCATCTGAGCAATCTAATTCGAAACTAACTCTAACTACTCAATTATTACTATTAAACTTCTTTTCATATTATTCATCACAGCCCATAAATGTCCCACTGTTGGGCTCGGACCGTAGTGGGAGGGAAATTAACCTACTATACCGCGCTGATCAGGCGTGTTGGTATAGGGTTTTGTTTCGAGATTTCCTTCTCTTGCATAGATGTTATATGCATTTTATATCACTTAGTCGTCTCGTACGATCACCCATGGGTAAGATATGGGGTGGTGACCCACACGGAAAGTCATATTATAATCATAAGTAAATTATAGTGCAGTTTAAAGTGTTCATTAAGTCATTAGGTACCTATTTAAAAATATTACGATTAGTCACCATTTCAGCTAATATACGGTCCATGCTTGAAGCAGGGTTCAAGCATATTCTACTATAGGAGGAATTTGAACCTGCTTAATCACGTTGGTAAGACAAATTAGCAGGGTTTAATAAAGAGTTTTTTTTCCACAACGGATTTTAATTTTGTATGAAGAGAATTATGAATGTTGAGGAAGGGAGTGAAGTATGTAGAGATAGAGTTCTCTGGCACTCTGTTCTCTCTGCCTACCCTGCAAGGGATATGGCGTGATGATATGTATGTATGTAATTTTAAGTTTTATTTCACATTCCATCGTATTAGGATAGTGCCATGTAGCGATAATTGCATAAAAAATAAGTAACTTTACTCAGATGAGAAAAGACGCAATCTATTCAAAACTCACGATCATATGTTCAACAGTTCAACGACCAAAAGTGAAAAAAAGTTTTTTTTTATCCTAATCGATGTTTTCCTAGCCTATTATACAAGTAGGACTAGTAGGGTTACCTGTTTTTGTTTTCGGGAGCGGTCCCCTTCCACCCTGTATATAGGTATGTATATTATATATAATAAATAAATAATTTCATCATGCGTAATATCGGAAACCTATAAAAAAGATATACTCTTTAGGCAATAACGTATACAATACCTAGCAATATTATTTTCAATATTCTATATGAGATTATTACCCAGTACTCTCGATCCTTTGAAGCTTTTTTATTGTCTACATATAAAAATAAAAGAAACATTTTAATATAATATCAACCAAAATAACCTATCTGGAGAGTCCATTATTTCTATTCGGTCTCCCACGAGCCACCAAAATAATTTTTCGGTAAATTGAATTCTGTTGGCTTTTATAAATTCATTCCTCGTATGGTCACCATATTTATTGGGATGTTTGATAGAATATCGAATAAATAATTAAATATATATACGAAAATATAGTTATAGTTTTAATTACGGTATTCTGGTTGGTTGATAATTTTTGCACGCCTCATAAGCGAAGCGTTGAGGTCTTGCTCTACTCTCGACATATGAAAATCAAGCATTTTTCAAACCTAAAAATGATTGTATTTTTCTCACATTGCACTTATAGGATAATATTATTATAGATACATATGTCAAGAAAAAATATTCGTCTAAACGTATTTGATATTTTTAAAAAGCAATTATTTTGTTTAAAGTAAGAATAAAGTTGATTTAAAAAAATATTCGAGGACGTCCAGATGTTACCGTAAAGTATCTGGCATTCTCTAAACCATATAAATGAATGTATCGAAGTTTTTCTTTCATTAAAAGCTTCATAATCGCAACGCGCTGTTTCCTTTCGAAAATGGCTTGGTAATTCCTTGTTGTTTAATTGCAATTAATAAAAAACTTAACTGCTTAGTCATTAGTGTATGTATACCTTATGAAAATTGGGTTCGTTTACATTTTTTGTTTGTTCATTCGGACAGGCAAAGGAAATAAATCCCATTCAGCCTATATAGCTATGTTTAGCTCTACGACGAAAATGGCACCAAATTTCAAAAGTATTTTTTTCTTTCATTACAAGTATGTACAAGCTTTTATTTAGTTTCACCTGTCCCGTTGTCTGTAATCAAATCTTGCAAGTTAAATTTGATCCTCTTCCCGGTTTCCGATTGAGCTGAAATTTTGCTTGCATGTATAAATTAGATGACAATGCAATATTATTGTAACATAGAGCTGACCTGATGATGGACCTGGAAGCTGGCCATAGGAACTCCGTAATTAAACGACGCAACCCCATCGAAATTGGGCTTACTTGATTCGTCTTGATAAGTACTTTAATACTATATATATATATATATATATACCAGAGTCTGATCATGGGCCTGGAAGCTGTCCATAGGAACTCCGTAGTTAAGCGACGCAACCCCATCGAGTTTGGGCTCGTTTGATTCGTCTTGACGAGTACTTTGAGACTGTATGGTAACCAGGGTCTGACGATGGACCTGGAACCTGGCCATAAGAACTCCGTAATTAAACAACGCAACCCCATCGAGTTTGGGCTCGCTTGATTCGTCTTGAGGAGTACTTTGATACTATATGGTAACTAGGTTCTGATGATGAACCTGGAAGCTGTCCATAGGAACTCCGTAATTAAAAGATGCAACCCCACCGGGTATGGGCTCGTTTGATTCGTCTTGACGAGTATCATGGTTGGCGTGAATATGCAACTCCAACAAATTGGAGAAAAAAGTTCGTTCCGCTTATTATGAATGTGGATTATGATTGATTAGATGGTTGACCCAATGCCAAAGAAAGCACGTGCCGAAGGCTGAATGGCGTGAGGATGTATAAACATTTCATATCGCTAACGTTGCGCCTCAGAGTACCAGGGCGAACCCTGTTATACTGAAGCCCTTATCCCTCCACAATGGACCTCTGGGGTGATGAACCGTTTTTGTCCTATATTTGTGGGAAAAACACGAATAATAAAAATACAAAAAAATAAAATTAAAGAAAAATATAGTTTTTAACAAGCTTTTATTATTTGCTAATATAATAAACTAAAAAGTTAAAAATAAATTAACTCTAATCAGACATATAACATTGTTAATAAGTAATAACATTGTTAATATGTTCATTGTAACCTTTAACGATATTTTGATTAAGATTCAACAACAAAATAATTCCATATCGTACATAATTTGATATTTTTAACACTAAAACTTTACACCATAATTATTAAATCTTCCCGTTTTTATCACAGTCCCAATTTTATAAATAATGTGTGTTGCATTTTTTAGCAAATAATAAACAGCTTGCTTTTAAAAAATGATTTTTCTTTAATTTCATTTTCATTTCTGGCATTGACTAATAGTAAATGATAAATAATATAAAAATTATGAGGCGTGCACTTTTGGATTTTCCAAATTATTTTATTTTTGGAATAGAATACATCTTGGCGTACGAAATCCTTGTATTGTTGGTACTGATGGTAGGCATTATAAACATAATTTATAGATGCAAATTACTAATAATCCTCCGTGTGGTGATGGAGTAAGAATACAAATCACCAAATCATCATCTAATCCGTGGGTGATCGTAGGAGACGAACAAGGGATACAAAAGACATATAACATCTATGCAAGAGAAAGAAAACTCGAAACAAAACCCTATACCAATACGTCTGTCTGATCAAAGTGGTATAGTAGGTCAATTTCCCTCTAATTACAGAGGACGCTCGAGCCTAAAAGTGGGACATATGATGAGCTGAGATGATGATGTTGATAAAATTACACACAGTTTTAGAATAAAAATTGGTGCATAGCACAAAGTATAAACTTGCATGGTAATCACAAACTTGAAACTTGGCGCGGTAGATTGGCATCTTAGCCATTACGCCATCTGTGCCGTTAGTTTTATGCCTTGATCTTAGACGACTTGGTATACACGACTATAGGGTGCTCTGGTGACAATCAAATTAAAATAACTAACAATACTTAATAAAGAATGCCTAACCCAATCAAAATTTGTTACATAGTTGTTAGCCGCAGATGACTATGATAACTTTACCTGAACTGTTGGGTGAGCGCTGTGCGCTCCCTTCTCCTACTATAACATTGCTAGCATTGCTTAGTAATATTTTACGACACACACGGGCAAACAAGAAATATCATCATCATCATCATTATCTTGTGCCTATGCCAATGACTTGGAGTCGACGTAATATGTACTTCTCTTCCATCGTACATATTGCAAAGGTTCGTCCTCCCCGGGGAGGGGGACGTCGCTCAAGGAGAGGGTACCCCTCAGTGGGTATTCCGTCGGGCCGGCTACTGACGACAAGTTCACGCTGCTCCGGTGGCCGGTCCAACGACGAAGACGAGGTTCACGGATGGGTTACGGGTGTGCGTGCTTACGCCCCTCTGTCACCCCGGACGGGGTGGTGCGAGGAGTGCGCCGATCGTAGCCCACCCAGAAAAAAAAATGGAAAAAAAAAAAGGTTTTGTTTTATTCAGTTGTTTTATGACAGGCCGCTTGCCTGATATCCATCCTCCTTAGAATGTAATTCTTTAACAAACAGCATGAGGTAGACTTCGCCCAAATATAAAACTCTTATTTAAATTTTACGATATCTACGAGCAAAAATTTATAGCATTAGTAGCCGCTACCACACAGCAAAGAAAACAAGAAAAAGTCACAAATTATTTCATCTAAATCATTAATAAGCTATTACAAAAATGTTGTTGTTTACTCACTAAGAAAATAAAATCTGTAATCCATTTTCAACATCAAAATGAACGGTTCATTTACAATAAGTCACAGATTGAAACGATATGGCAAGATGTTTACAAAAGACGTTAACATATTCAATATATCACGACCGCGTAGCATAACGTCGATTAGTCTGCTCTTCAAATAGATGGAAATGAGAACAAACGATTATGGATATCAGATATATTATTAGATTTGTATCTTTTTGCTTGCATATATATATATTAGCTATAATGATTTCTAATGTTTATGCGATTATTATACATATGAAGTAGAACTATTTTTTATAGATTATAATGCGTTTTTACAGATTTTATACAGTGTGGAAGGGGTTAACGTCAGGCAGGTAGACAGTTATAAAACTATTACTAAAACTTTTGCAATAGTACGATGGAAATAGTACATTACTGCAGCGGCCAGTAAAAGATGCATTGATGGACGAACGTGTAAATGTGCGCCGGGGTGCAGCCGAGGCACACATACGTAGGTCCATCAATTCCTAGTTGTGACCAAGGCTTGTATAGTACTTTTCTCAAATAATGCGCGAAAATTATAACTAAGTAGTATTAAGTAGAACTGTAAGTGAACTGGTGTGTACATGACGAACAATTAACAATATTTTTCATGTGCTAATAGGTTTCATTTGGTTTTTTTTCATTATCAAACAGATTTCTTTTTCAAGCCATTTGGAAATTTAAATAAAACTCTGATAAGTTGCCTATTTGGTAACCATGTTTTGAAGTAACAAATCGTTCCACTTTTAAAATACGCGATAGATATAAATTTACATGTATATTTATTGCCGTAAAAAATAATAATAAACATTTTTTGCCGGCCGCTGCTCGCATGTACTTGGCCAGTACAAAAATTTTGGTTTATCTTGAAGAAAGTTGTCAAAATAATGGTCAAATTTCTAAGCATGTTTGAGAAAATAATACATATTGCATCTTTCCTGAGTAATTAGGATAAGAACAGGATAATGATGATTTGATTTTTATTTCTGACGATTCAAATATATTCAGCGTTCACGGTCACTAGTACACTACAGTGGATTACTTCTAGGAAATCATCGTTATTACAGAGTTACTTTATCTCAATTATTCTGCCAAATATAAATGTGTAATAATAGCTTTTTATACGCCTTATTTTGCAGACATTCATTGAAGTGGCTATTACCACATCATTGCTACTCTACAGTTCTGTTATCGATTGCAGTAAGGTATTATACGTTACCCAAGGGAGCGATGCTGCCCACTCTTTTGATAATCTTTCAGCCAATTTAAAATACTCCTACGCGCAAGTGAGGGGTGGCAATAATTACTGTATTTTCATCCCGTCATTTGCCTATATTAACGAGACTATAAATAATAAAATAAACAGAAACTATGGTCTGGAATTTTCAAGAAAGTTGGTTAGGTGCAGTATCAATTACCTGCTCAATAGTTAGCGAAGAGTCCAGTTATTAGGTCCCACACTGTTCTTCTTTTGTCTGATGGTTTACTTAAGTTATAAGAAAACTAGAGCTAGTTGTTTCTAAATTCTCTTAATTTTGATCTTGATCTTTACACAGTTTGATCCTTATTTATCCCATTTTTTTCTTTATAAATTATTCGTTTTTTAATGTCTGGATATTTTTCCAATTTCTTTGGAAACTTTTTTTTCAGGTCATATATATCCTACTATAGGTAACATGTTGCCTGCACATTGGGAAATAAATTGTATTTATTGAACATGCTAGGTTGGTATAGGATTTATTTCAAATTTTATCTTTATTTATAAACTAAAAGTGGCAAATTGTATTTTAACTTTACTACCACGCGGACTAACCATATAAAAAGATAGAATTGATCACCTGTCAGTCACCACAAATTGATGACCTCTCTGACTTAGTAAAGTTATCATTAACGTATTATTGATTTAGTTAAATTTCATTAAATCAATATAATGAGATTATTCCTCGTCTTGTTCCGCTTGAGCCGAGGGTACGAGAAACGATAGAGAGGCACGATCGGCCTAAGCGTTCTTGCATTTTAAGAATTCGACGTGAACTGTTTTGTCAACTATTTATAAAGTGAAGTGAAAGATTAATATGGTTTTCATTATTTCTGTTTATTAAATTCATAAAAGTATGCAGTTTATTTATCACGTATAATTATCGTCCGTCAGCTAAATTTACAAACAAACATCTGGTTATTTTTTCAAAATGAAAAACATTTTCATTTTTGAAATATTAGGTATATACGATGATTTATTTTAAAAATGGTAAACAAAACTTAAGTTATATTTTTAAATTATTCACAGCGAGACACCGTGACATAGTTAACACACCACCCAGCTTGACATTGATGAACGGCTCGCAGACGAATCAACTCGTTCGTTCTGCCTAAAAATGGATAACCTCAGTCATCCATTTTCCTTAAGATAGTAAATTCAACGTAAATGTATTTCTTATTGTACTGAAATATGTTTTAAGACTTTATATTATATAAGTACTTGAAATACATACCAAATAATTAACACTATGTGTATGAAATATAAGAGAAGGAAAACTCGAAACAAAACCCTATACCAACACGTCTGATCAGCGTGGTATAGTAGGTCATTTTCCCGCCCATTGTGGAGGAGGCTCGAGCTTAACCGTGGGACATATGTGAAATGAGATGATGAGATGATGATGTATGAAATATGTCTGTGCTGTGTGGTTATTGGCTAACAATACCACCTTTATTTTGCTTGTGGATGTTGTAAAAGAAAAGCTTTATATCGACCTCGGCTAACTGCTTTGATGCCGTCTGGTTAACAATTAAATTGCCCAGGAGGGTTGATATCGGATAGGCGGTCGTTCATAAAACTACTGTCAATAACTTTTGCAATATGTACTAGTACATTTTGCGTTGACAGTATAAGTATTTGTACGTTACTAATAAATCAGTGTGCATTCTGCAAGCAGTCGTTTCACTTGTATCCATCCCTTACTCACACACTGAAAAATATTTATTAAATCATTCTAATTACTGAAATTTAACATATGTATAATATGCTTTATTATTTATAAAAACCTGATTACGAGCGAAAAATGATTGTCACAAGTGGGATGCGAAACCACACTTATTGGCAATCCGTCCCGATCGTGCTGCCAGTTACACCATTGTGAACTATTGTAGGACATTCAATTCTCGCATCGTATTATATTTTCGTCTTTAAGGAGACGTGAGCCAAATTTTTCTAAAATAAAATATCAGCTCATTAAACAAAATAATAACAATACAATTAAAACTATGTAAACTTTCTTTTCCTATATTAAAGTAAAAATGAAAATCACCATCCCCTACCGAGGCCATGGGTGTCGTAAAAGAGGACTAAGTGAATTGATATATAGATAAAATGCAAGAGAAGTAAAACTTGAAATAAGGTCAGACTTTTGACAGTTTTTTGTCTATAGTCGCGGGCCAGTCCGTCTGGGTTATGTTAAATTGTATCATTCTCTCGCAGAAAATCGACGTCAGTGGCAATATGCTATGGCGCTTTGTTGGGTGAGGAAGAGCTGAAACACCAATATTCTGGGTGAGCTACGGTGGGTAGACAATGGCCTAGCTGTACCTCTGGTATTCCAAAATTCATAAGCGGCAGTAATATTAATAATCAGTTGTGCTATTTGCTCGTTTGCTACCATAACCAATAAAATGTATGCAGAAAAGAGTATGAAAGTAAAATTAATGCGGTCGAAATGCGATCTCTTCGAAAAATCTGTGGAGTTAGGCTGATCGACCGCATTCGTAACGACGACGTAAGAGAGCGAGTAGGTATGAAAGAGAGTATTGGTGTAAAGATGCAAAAGGGAATGCTCCGATGGTTCGGACATGTGGAAAGAATGCCGAACGAACGTCTGGTTAAGAAGATATACAATGCGAAAGTGGAAGGATGTAGGTACCGAGGGAGACCGAGACTAACCTACCTAGACCAGATCGGTCAGGTACTGAAGGAAGGTGGAGTCAAGAGTCTCCGAAACCGGCGAGCGTGTATGAAGAGAATTATGAATGTTGAGGAAGCGAGTGAAGTATGCAGAGATAGAGTTCTCTGGCACT